>JAEOAD010002662.1:2400000-3600000 GCA_036365145.1 Orientallactaga sibirica | reverse complement strand
AAAGGAAAGGAGTTAAAAGCCACTAAGTAGGGCAAGGTTCCTTTGTGTGAGAACTTCACAGCATCCAAGTGTGAAGCTCTCTAACTGCTGCTTCTTGGCGGTTTCTTTCACCTGCAGCTCTTATCAGTCCAGTGGTCCCTCTGTGGTTAAGTGTACCACCCAAACCTGGAAAATCCTTACAGTTTATCAAACTTCAATGAGACACCAGTTCAAAGTTCTTGCCTGGCAAGAAAACATGGAGAGTGTTATTTCATATTATTTTAAAATGCAAAGGAATCAGCTTTAATTTATGTGAATGATTAAAGAATTCAAACAGCACACCTGCACCCCTGGAGGGCAAAGATATATGGGCACCTGAGCAACCTTCTTGGAAAAGGAAAAGCATTTAAGACTGGCTTTTCCTCCTCTGCTTTGCCATGACTTCCACAACATGATCAGGATGAAGTCTTCCAACATGTACCAATAAGGCTCTATTGTTCTGAAATCCACACTTAACGCCCACTTGCACATGCCATGCTTAGATAGCATCATTGTCTAAGATAAGCATTTATGCCTTCATCATGTTACACTCAAAAAATCTAAAGAGGGGTTGGAAAGATGGCTTAGTGGTTAAGGCGTCTGCTTACAAAGCCAAAGGACCCAGGTTTGATTCCCAAGGACCCATGTAAGCCAGATGTACAAGGGGCACATATGTCTGGAGTTCATTTGCAGTAGCTAGAGGCCCTGGTGTGCCCATTCTCTCTCTCTCTCTCTGCTTGCAAATAAATTAAATTAAATTAAATCTAACTAGGCTGGGGAGATGGCTAAGTGGTTAAAGGTGCTTGCATCATTAGTCTGTTGGCCAGAGTTTGGATTTCCAGCACCCACGTAAAGCCAGATGTGCAGTGGCATCACAAAGCACCTATAGCAATCAGAGGCATAGTCAGGAGAATACAGAAGCTCCAGAGCCAACTACTCTGGCATTCCAGTGGCAAGAGAGACCCTCTCTCAAAGATGATGGAATGAGAAGACTGATACCCCAAGGTTGTCCCTGGACCACCTGACCACAAACACACATGGCATGTGCACATCCATAATACACATATACATATTCTTAAAAATCTAAGGAAAATGAAATGTAAGTAAACACTGTATGGTCTTTATATCAGCTAAGCAACTGAAGGCAACCTGTGGATCAGAAACTTCTTGGTTCTGCTGATTCACCCAATGCTGAGCCTCAATCTCTCCATACCATAGTCGCACTTACTTAATTTTCATAATTTTTAAAGATTTTTAAATTGTTATTTATTTATTAGAGACAGAGAGGGAAAGATAGAGAGGGAGAGAGAGAATGGGTGTGCCAGGGCCTCTAGCCACTGCAAACGAACTCTAGATGTGTGCGCCCCCTTGTGCATCTGGCTTATGTGGAACCTGGAGAATCAAACCGGGGTCCTTAGGCTTCACAGGCACGTGCCTTAACCACAAAGCCATCTCTCCATCCCTTTTTTACTTTTTATTTTAAGATTTTTAAAAATTTATTTATTTATATATATATATTTTTTGAGGTAGGGTCTTGCTCTGGCCCAGGCTGGAATTCACTATGTAGTCTCAGGCTGGCCTCAAACTCACAGCAATCCTCCTACCTCTGCCTCTTGAATGCTGGGATTAAAGGTATGTGTCACCACACCCAGCTAAATATTTTTATTTATTTATTTGCAAGCAGAGAGAGAGAGAGAATGAGAATGGGTGCACCAGGTTTTTTTGCCTCTTCAAACGAACCCCAGATGCATGGACCACTTTGTGCATCTGGCTTTATGTGGGAAATGGGGAATCAAGCCACAGGCTTTAGGAGCAAGCCACTTTAACCACTAAATTATCTCCCCAGCCTCACTCTTTTTTTTTTTTTTTAAATTTATTTATTTGAGTCGAGGGAGGAAGAGGCAGATAGAGAGAAAGAGAGAATAGGCATGCCAGGGCCTCTGGCCACTGCAAACAAATTCCAGATGCATGTGCCACCATGTGCATCTCACTTACGTGGGACCTGGAGAATCAAACGTGGGTCCTAGGCTTTGCAGGCATGCACCTTAACTGCTAAGCCTTCTCTCCAGCCCCTCACTGTTAAATGGATATGATACTATTTAAAATGGATATGATACTAAAAGTATGTCAGATGAGAAACCCTTACTTTAGAAAACATTTGATATAAATAAAATGTGACATACACACATATATAGTTTGTTTTTGGTTTTGGTTTTGGTTTTTCAAGGTAGGGTCTCACTCTATCTCAGGCTGTCCTGGAATTCACTATGTATTCTCAGGATGGCCTTAAACTCATGGTGATCCACCTACCCCTCTGCCTCCTGAGTGCTAGGATTAAAAGTGTGTGCCACCACACCCAACTTTGTTTTTGTTTTTTGACACAGTGTCTCATGTAGCCCAGGTTGGCCTTGAATTTGTTACATAGTTGCAAATGATCTTGAACTTCTGATTCTCCTACTGCTAGTTCCTGAGATCTGGGATTGCAGGTGTATACCACCATGCCTGGTTCATATGGTGCTGAGAATTGAACCCAGCACTTCCTGCTTATTGAGCAAGCACTCTACTGACTGAACTAGATCCTCAGCTGCTAGAATATTACTGATTATACCATTACTGCTACATAATGCAAATCAAATGGTTAAGAAGATGGGTGTGGTCGTGCACACCTTAAAACTCAGCATTTGGGAGACAGAGATAAGAGAATTGCCATGGGTTCAAGGTCAGCCTGAAACTACATAGTGAATTCCAGGTCAGCATGGGCTAGAGTGAGACCCTACCTAAAAAAAAAAAAAAAAAAAAAAAAAAAAAAAAAAGGAGGCTCACAGAGTGGGTAGGAATACCCTGAGACATAGTTTCCCCACCCCTTACCCCATAGGGCCTGACTGAGGCCTTCATGACCCCACAGTAATTACTATTACCCCACTGAGGAGGGCCCCCAGGGTAAAGAGAGTTGGGGTAAGGGAATAAAGTGTATAACCTGGGCTGGAGAGATGGCTCAGTAGTTAAGGCACTTGCCTGCAAAACCTAATGACCAGGGTTCCATTCCCCAGTACCCACATAAAACCAGATACACAAAGTGGTGCATGCATCTGGACTTTGTTTGCAGTGGCAGGAAGCCCATTCTCCAACCCCCACCTCTCTCTGTGTCAAATAAATAAAAAAATTTTTAAAGTGTATAACCTGTTGTATATAAAATAAAAATTTTTGAAAAGAACATGGGCTCTTGAGTCAGGTTTGTTAATATTTGATTTCTGTCTTGGACACTGTGTGACTATTCAGGCTTTCTAATTCTCTGCCCTTTCTACAAAATTTAGGCAATAGGGCTGGAGAGATGGCTTGGCAGTTAAGGCGCTGCAAAGTGAAAGGATCCCAGTTCGATTCTCCAGGACCCACGTTAGCCAGATACACAAGGGGGTACATGCATGTGGAGTTTGTTTGCAGTGGCTGGGAGCCCTGGCAAGCTCATTTTCTTTCTTTCTCTCTCTCTCTCTCTTTCTCTCTGCCTCTTTCTCTCTCTCAAATAAATAATAAAAAATAAAAATATATTTTTAAATAATTTAGGCAATAATAATTTAGGCATTACAGTAAAGATTAAGTAATCTGCTGGGTGTGGTAGCGCTTGCCTTTAATCCTAGCACTTGGGAGGCAGAGGTAGGAGGATTGCTGTGAGTTCGAGGCCACCCTGAGACTACATAGTGAATTCCAGGTCAGCCTGAGCTAGAGCAAGACCCTACCTTGAAAAACCATAAAAAAAAAAAAAAAAAAATTAAGTAATCTAAGAACCTTGGCATAGTGTTTAGTACATACTAAATGTTCAATAGATATTAGTCACCTAAACACTTACTTAAAGTTCTGTTTATCCAACTAAGAATATTTACAATTTATATTCAAGGTCTGGGGGTATAAAATTTCACACCTATGGCTGGGCACGGTGGCACACGCCTTTTAATCCCAGCCATCAGGAGGCAGAGGTAGAAGGATCACCCTGAGTTTGAGTCCAGCCTGGGACTAGAGCAAATTCCAGAACAGCCTGAGCTAGAGTAAGACCTACCTCGGGAAAAAAAATTACACTTATAATAATATATATGTAATCATATATCTATTCTAGCTATAGCTTTTAGACTGTGGGAAGTATTCACTTATTAACTGCTAATTACTCAGAAGGTTCTAATTTACATGGGGAAAGTCCAAAATGACTTCCTTTTACTCTCTTCCCAAGCATAAATACCATCAAAGTGTTAGCTGTTTATTTCGCAATCAAATGATAAGAGACCCCATTTGAAAATTCTTGCTTGAGGGGTCCAGAATTTCCACTCACAACATTAGCAGCTAACTCCACCTTTACTATTTAATTATTATTTAAAATAGTCTCAACACTTGAATAAACAAGTCTCACTGGAAAAGTATTCATATGAGTTACTACATGTGACATCAATAAGTATAAAGGAATAGCAGTGTAAAAAAGCAGAGGGCCAGTTGTGGTGGTGCATGCTGGTAGGAAATTGCTGAAGAAGCAGAGGCGTGAGGATCAGGAATTCAAGGCCAGCCTGGGCTACACATTTAAAAGAAAAAAAAAAGGGCTAGAGAGATGGCTGTTTGCAGCAGCTGGAGGCCCTGGTGTGCCCATTCTCTCCCTCTCTCTCTCCCTCTCTCTTTCTCTCTATCTGTCTGTGCCTCTTTCTGTCAAATAAATAAATAATATATATAAAAGAAAAAAAAAGAAAAAGCAGAAGGCATATATATACTCAACTTTAAAACTGATTTTTCCTTCTTACCAGAGTCCTTTTGAGATACTCTGGTCTTTGAGTCCTCTTGAGAATCAGATGCTGGCTAGCACAAATAAATATTTGTTGAACTAAATTAAAATGGTTCTCTAAGATAAGGAAAGTAAGCCTGTTTAACCAGCAACCTGTCATGTAAACTGCTTATAAATTTCAAGTTCAGTATCATTTATAAATTACTAACATAATGCAGTATATGATCTTGTGAGGTACATATAAATAGCTCAATAGTTTAAAAGGTTAGTAGACCTCTACAATTTATTGTTGACATCCTCCACCCTTCTTGGTATAGCCTGGGCCTGGGAGACTGCATGTTTTGGTGAAACATTTTATCATCTACAAGACATCTTTGATCTTAGACCACGCTAGACTAATTGCCCTTGACAAAAAAGGATGAGGAAATGAGAAAAACTACCACATTGAATTGCATTTGCATACAACCCAGTGAACTTGGTAATCGCTTTTTTTTTTTTATTTTTCAAGGTAAGGTATCACTCTAACCCAGGCCGACCTGGAATTTACTCTGTTCTCAGGGTGGCCTCAAATTCACCGTGATCCTCCTACCCCAACCTCCCAAATCCTGGGATTAAAGGCCACCACACCAGGCTCTTTGTTGAGAACTACAAAAGTTAAGGAATGAGCCAAAGTCTAAGTAAATGAGTTAGGATTTGACTCCAGAGCTAATGACCTTCAACTGGACCTCACTACCTCTCAAAATCAAAAATGAAGACAGGTGAATTGGGATTACAGGCCTGTAATCCCAGCACTCAGGAGGCTGAGCCAAGAGGACTGCTGTGAGTTCAAGACTAATCTGAGCCACATATTCAGTAGCAGGCAGGACAGAGATATATAGCAAAGTCCTGTCACAATAACAGGGGTGGGAGGTAGGGTTGAAAAGTAAAAGAAAGCAAAACAAAACAAGAAAAATTCAAAATCTATGCTGTGTCCCTTCTTGCATGTATTATTGCTAGCCTTTCTCTGATAATACCTGAAAATAGCTTATATCAACAAATCAGACAAGGTGTTTGCAAAATCTTTTAATTTAATAAGTATTTATTTCTAAATGTTAGAATTTACTTCTAGATATTAGAATTATACATACTAACTATGTTGAAAGAGTCAAATGATACAGAAAAGACTAAACACCAATGCCCAGTTCCCATCGATAAAGGTTATACTTCTTTTTCTTTTTTCTTTCTTTGAGACAGGGTCTCATGCAGTTTTCTCACATGCTCCTATTCTACCAAATGAGTTACATCCCTAGTCTGGAAATACATACTTTCAAAAAGATAAAAATACACACTGATGAGCTTGCTGAACTATATAGTCCTAGTCCTGCTGAATAGGTTTGTACATGTTCTCCCATGTGTAAGAGTTCTTCTAAGGTAGCCACCTCAAATGGATTGGCATTTCATAGGATAAACATATCTTCACATTTAGAGGTATAAACAACCTGCTTTTACAAAGTGGCTATTCCAAGTGTTGTGGTACATGTCTGTTATCCCAGTATTCAGGGAGTAGATAGGAAGATCTTCCTCTGATAATAACCTAACCTGTTAGCATAGTTGCCAATTTTCCTCTCTGATTTTCTATTTTCATCTTCTTGATTTGTAGACTTTTCAAATTCTATGTCATATATATGTGTGTGTACATATATATTATACATATGTGTGGTGGTTTGATTCAGGTGTCCCCCATAAACTTCAAGTGTTCTGAATGCTAGGTTCCCAGCTGATGGCAACTTGGGAATTAACACCTCCTGGAGGCAGAGTATTTGGGGCGGGCTTATTGGTATTTGGTACCGAGAGTGGGGTTGCTGCTAGACACCTGACTGTGTGGCTTTGGCCTTTTGGAGCTGATTGTCAAGAGGAATGTGGAAGGATTTGAAACCTAGGCCTAAGAGACACCTTGCAGTGTTGTAAGTACAGCTTAATGGACTATTCTGGTCAGAGCTGAAAGACCTGAATGCAGTAAGAACTATGAACTGTGAGGTTTGGCTTATGAGGGTGAGAAAGAGCTTTACTTGGACTGGGCTAGCAGTTTGTGTGACAAATTTGCTATTATGCCCATGTCCTGAGAAGTTGTGCAGGGTTGCTTTGCGTAGAAATGAACTGGTGTGAGCAGAAGGATAAGGCACAGAAAAAAAATGAAATCTTTGGGTGAACTCTGCCCATTCAGCTGCAATTGAGAGATTACAACCTTTGAGATTGGGCCAGCTGACCTGCAATGGGGCAACAGGAAGAATGCAGACTCTTTTGAAGGGGCCTGAATGCTGAAGGAGTGTCCTGTTCTTCAAAGTCTGATTTATTCCCCCCTGGATTAACAAATTGGCACCCTACCTGGTATTATGGAGTATAACAAATGCAGGAAAGAGAGGGTCATTGAGTTTGTAACGCGGTCTTGTGTTTTGGAAATGGCCATGGGCAGTGTGAAGCAGGTTTGCTGGATGCCTGCATGGAGATCCCATGGGGCCATGAGGATGGACCGTGGGTTGCAGTGGAGACCCAGTGGAGATGCCGGGACTATGAGATGGCTGCCAAGGAGAGCTGCCGGCCCTGGATGAAGTTTTCCAGGACTGTGAGTAGCCTAGCTGGAGGGGCAGAATTGGAACTCCAGAGACTTGTTGCTGGTCAGAATGATCAGACTTGGAGATTTGTCACTGACTAGTTGTTGGATTGGAATTACAGAGTTTGACGTTTGCCCTGGTTGTTTAAAATCTTGTATTGGTTAAGTATTTCTTTGTTTTGCCCAATGCCATCCTTTGCAGTGTGAATGTTTTATTCTGTGCCATTATGGGTTTTTTTGGGGATATTTTTGGTATTATGGCTCAGTTAAAAGACCTTGGATCATGGGGATGTATGAACATCATTGGAATTGATAAAAACTATGGGGACTTTTAAATTTGCATGAATGCATTACATTTTACATCATGTACGGTTATCAGTCGGGCTTATGGGTATTATAGCCAGCTTCCCCTTGCCAGTGTTTGGCACACTCTCCTGTTGCTGTTGTCCACCTTATGTTGACCAGAGAGTGATGTCCACCCTCTGCTCATGCCATCGTTTTTCCTGCCATCATGGAGCTTCCCCCTCGAGCCTGTAAGCCAAAATAAACCTCTTTTTTCCCACAAGCTGCTCTTAGTCGGGTGATTTCTGCCAGCAATGCGAACCTGACTGCAACAATATGTATGCCCATGACATATTTTGTGGTATCTTTCATTATATAGAAGTTTTCTATACTGATTGAGATAGCCAAAAGTATTTACAATGAGCTTTGAATGTGTGCTTTGTATTCTGTTCAAAAATGTATTCTTAGCCAGGTGTGGTAGTACACACCTTTAATCCCAGCTCTAGGGAGGCAGAGGTAGGAGGATCGTCATGAGTTCAAGGCCAGCCTGAGACTACATAGTGAATTCCAGGCCAGCCTGGGCTAGAGTAAGACCCTACCTTGAAAAACCACGAATTAAAAAAAAGTAAGGTGGAAAGTGATTGAGGAAGACATGATATTGACTTCTGGCTACTACTACTACTACTACACACACACATGAGCACCCACACACATATGCACACCATGTACACATATGTACATGCAAAAAATACTCATGAGGGCTGTAGAGATGGCTTAGTGGTTAAGGTGTTTGCCTGAAAAGCCAAAGGACCTCTGTTTGATTCCCTAGGACCCACGTAAGCCAGATGCACAAGGGGGTGCATGCATCTGGAGTTTGTTTACCGTGGCTGGAGGCCCTGGCATGCCTATTCTCTCCCTCCCTCTTTCTCTCTCTCTCAAATAAATAAATAAATAAAATATATTTTTAAATGCCCATGAAAACAAAGTATCAATGGGAAAACATCTACCTTCACAAAGTATCAAAGAGTAAATTGATTCCATATTGTTTTATAAAAGATATCCAGACATTGTTGTATTAAAAAAAAGCAAAAATATATTGAAGGTCATATCATTTACTTAAAAACAAGCCCGCCCCCAACAATACACTGCCTCCAAGAGGCATTATTTCCCAAATCTTCATCAACTGGGAACCTAGCAGTCACAACACCTAAGTTTATGGGGGACACCTGAATCAAACCACCACATTCCACCCCTGACACCAATAAACTGATGACCATACATGATATAAAATGCAATGCATTCAGCCAGGCATAGTGGCTCACGCCTTTAATGCCAGCACTCAGGAGGCAGAGGTAGGAGGATCACCAAGAGTTCAAGGCCATCCTGAGACTACATAGTGAATTCCATATCAGCCTAAGCTAGAGTGAGACCCTACCTCCAAAAACAAACAAACAAACAAACAAAACATATGTATAAATATATATATGCATTCATTCAACTTTAAAAGGCTCCATAGTTTTTAGCAATTCCAATAATATTCAAACATTCCCATAATCCAAGGTCTTTTAACTGAGCCATAATACCAAAAAATCCCCTCCAAAACCCCATAACGACACAAAATAAACACTCACACTGCAAAAGATGGCATTGGCCCTGAGATTACATAGTGAATTCCAGGTCAGCCCAAACCAGAGTGAAACCCTACCTCAAAAAACAAAAACAAATAAACAAACAAAAAAATATGGCATTGGGCATAGCAAATACCAATACAAGATTTAAACAGGACAAACATCAAACTCTATAACTCCAAGTCCTACCAACTCTAGTCAGTGACAAACCTCCAACTCCGATAACCAGCAACAAGTCTCTGGTGTTTTAATTCCGCCCCTCCAGTAAGGCAACTCACAGTCACAGTTCTGAAAAACTTCATCCAGAGCCGGCAGCTCTCCTTAGCAGCCATCTTGTGGTCACAGCATCTCCACTGGGTCTCCATTGCAAACCACAGTTCATCCTCACAGCTCCATTGGGTCCCCATGAAGGCATTCAGCAAACCTGCTTCACACTACCCATGGCCATTTCCAAAACACAAGACCATGTTTCAAATTCAATGACCCTCTCTTTCCTGCATTTCTTTTTCTTGGGGGGGTGATTTTGAGGTAGGGTCTCACTCTAGCCCAGGCTGACGTGGAATTCACTATGTAGTCTCAGGGTGGCCTCAAACTCAAGATAATCCTCCTACCTCTGCCTCCCCAGTGCTGGGATTAAAGGCGTGTGCCACCATGCCTGGCTTCATTTCTTATACTCCATAATACCAGATGGAGTGCCAATTTGTTAATCCAGGGGGAAATAAAACAGACTTTGAAGAACAGGACACTCTGAGCATTCAGGCCCCTTCAAAAGAGTCTACATTCTTCCTGGTGCCCCAGTGCAGGTCAGCTGGCCCAATCTCAAAGGTTGTAATCTCTCATATAATTGCAGCTGAACGGGCAGAAGTTTCAGTCCCAAGATTTAATTTTTTCTGTGCCATATCCATCTGCTCACATCAGTCTGTTTCCATACAAAGCAACCTTTCACAAGTTTTCAGGACAGGGACATAACATCAAGCCTCTCACACAAACTGCTTCTAGCCCAGTCCAGGCAAAGCTCTTTCTCACCCTCACAAGCCAAACCTCACAGTCCATAGTTCTTACTGCATTCAGGTCTTTCAGCTATGACCAGAATAGTCCATTAAGCTGTACTTACAGCACTGCAAGGCATCTCTTAGGCCAAGATTTCAAATCCTTCCACATTCTTCTTGAAAATCAGCTCCAAAATGCCAAAGCCACACAGTCAGGTGTCTAGCAGCAATCCCACTCCTTGGTACCACTTTACTGTTTGCAGTCAGGTTCACATTGCTGGCAGAAATCACCTGACAAAGAGCAGCTTGTGGAAAAAAAGGTTTATTTTGGCTTAAGACTTGAGGGGAAGCTCCATGATGGCAGGGGAAAATGGTGACATGAACAGAGGGTGGACATCACCTCCTGGACAATATCAGGTATACAATAGCAACAGGAGAGTGTGCCAAACACTGGCAAGGGAAACTGGCCATAAGCCCACCCCCAACAATACACTACCTCCAAGAGGTATTAATTCCCAAATCTCCATCAGCTGGAAACCTAGCATTCAGAACACATAAGTTTATGGGGGACCCCTGAATTAAACCACCACACACCCTGAGATTCCATAGTGAATTCCAGGTCAGCCTGGGCTAGAGTGGGACCCTACCTCAAAAAAAAAAGTGCAGATTATAGTATGATATAATGATAATATGTATCAGATAGAATATTCTGAGAACAAACTTACAAATCAAGAAAAGATCTTTTATAAACAATTATAAAATACACTAATCCGCCGGTCGTGGTGGCACACGCCTTTAATCCCAGCACTGGGGAGGCAGAGGTAGGAGGATCGCCGTGAGTTCAAGCTACCCTGAAACTACATAGTGAATTATAGGTCAGCCTGAGCTAAAGTGAGACCCTACCTCAACAAACAAAACAAAACAAAACAAAAACATTAATCCATTACTTCTAAGTATCCAAACCACCAAAGATATGCTATGCAGCTAGTCATACACAGTTACCGAAAGACTTGCCAGAAGCAAACAAAGCATTGCATGTATGCTAACATCACCTGTGACAACCAGAACACAAGAAATGACTAAAGATCTCTATATAAAATAGAGGATAAAAACTAAAGTCTACTTCACCCAGCTAAAAGGGATATTGTACAAGTTAATAGCTGTACAGGCAGAGAGGGAGAGCCCTGACATTCAAAGTATGTCTGGTCAACCATTAATCTCCCTTCTCTTCTCCTTCCTTAAAACTGGTTTATTTTTTGCTTTGTTTTGTTTTTATAGCTTTAGAATGCAATTTAAGGCTAAGAACTTACATTCTATTGCCTCAGTATTTCCAGACTCAATTTTTTTAATTTTTAAAAAATTTTTGAGAGAGGCAGAGAGAGAGAAAATGGGCATGCCAGGGCCTCTAGCCACTGCAAAGCCACCTGTGCATCTGGCTTTACATGGGTACTGAGGAATCAAACCTGAGTCCTTTGGCTTTTCAGGCAAGCACCTTAACCGTTAAGCCATCTCTCTAGCCCTCCAGACTCAATTTTACCATGCAGAACTAGCAAGTTAGAGTCCTACAATCTCAAGTGCCAGAACTACAGGGGAGATTTCAAAGATTCAAATTTAGAGCACTTAGCTAGCTGATCATAACAAAATGTACTTCCTGAATACCAGAAAAATAAGAAGTAGCACTTATGTTTCCCACAGTTACAATCTAAGGGACATGTGAAAAACCCAAGAATAATTATCATGACAATAACTTTGTAAAAATAGTTACTCATGGAGCAATGCAGTTATCAAAACAGCTCCATAAATTCACAAAACTGTTTTCCAGAAAGAACCATATATTAAAAAAAAACCTCGGTGGCTGGAGAAATGGGTTAGCAGTTAAGGTGCTTGCCTGGAAGCATAAGGATCTAGGTTCAATTCCCCACAACCTACGTAAGCCAAATGCACGAGGTAGCACATACATCTGGAATTTGTTTGCAGCAGCTAGAGGCCCTGGTGTGCCCATTCTCTCCATCTGTCTTCTATCTTTCTCTCTGATTGCAAAATAAATAGATAAAGAAATAAATAAAAAAATTTTAAACCCCGTAAATCAACAATCATGTGCCACTTATAATGCCAGATCACTTAGGGAAAGAGTAAAGTTGTAGGCTGAAAGTTAATTGTACTACATAGTCTTCAAAAGTTGTGGCAAAGCCAGGCGTGGTGGCGCATGCCTTTAATCCCAGCACTCGGGAGGCAGAGGTAGAAGGATCGCCGAGAGTTCGAGACCACCCTGAGACTACATAGTTAATTCCAGGTCAGCCTGGACCAGAGTGAGACCCTACCTTGCAAAACCAAAAAAAAAAAAAAAAAAAAAAAAAAAAAAAAAAAAGTTGTGGCAATTTGGGACAGGTGTGGTAGCACACACCTTTAGTCCCAGGCCTCAGGAGGCAGAGATAGGAGGATCACTGTGAGTTCTAGGCCAGCCTGGAACTACAGAGTAAGTTCCCAGTCAGCTTGGGCTACAGTAAGACTCTACCTTAAAAAAAAAAAAAAGTTGTGTAACTTATGAGGTACTACCTCAAAAAACAAATAAACTACACACACACATACACACACACACTATGTAGTATCAGGGTGGCCTTGAACTCACAGTGATCCACCTACCTCTGCCTCCCAAGTGCTAGGACCAAAGGCATGCACCACCACACCTAGCTCTTACCAATATTTATTTATTTATATAGTCATTTACTTAGTTACTTCAGAGAGAGAGAGACACAGGGTCAGATAGAGAGAGACAGGGTCAGATAGAGAGAGGGAAGATGGGCACACCAGGGCCTCCAGCTACTACAAATGAACTCCAAACACAGGCACTAGCTTGTGCATCAGGCTTACGTGGGTACTAGAGAATCAAACCTGGGTCTTTAGGCTCTGCAGACAAGCACCTTAACTAATAAACCATCTTTCCAGCCCCTTACCAATAATTTTTGACTCAATGCTGTTAATGACCAATCCTTTCCTGCCAGGCCCAGTTCAAGTGCCATCATTTCCTTTGAAGCGTTCCCTGGTTCTCTTCCAACTAGGAGCAATTTTTTCTTTTTCTAAGCTCTCTAAACACCTCTTTTAAATATTTCTATGGCACTTTCTTCTTGACATAGACTTACTTCTGTGATCCATATGCCACCTTCTCATTAGACATCTTTTTCTTAAACACAAGCAGGTACCATGACTCATTGAGCTTTTATTCCCAATAGCACTTAGGACCATTCAGTATCTTCCACACCATAGTCATTCAAGTGTTTACTGAATGACTGACAACATAAGCTGCATCCACTATTTACAAACTGTGGTGTTCGTCTTTATTCTATGCACCCAGTGCAAGCCCATGCCTCCCAGGTGGGAAACACTAAGTACCAAAACACTTTCTACTACAATATTAGGGTTCTTGCAAGAAGCCACTTTTGTCCTGTTCTCAACCAGTCTTTCTGTTGCCTTTTTACTGTCCCCTTTCTATTCCAATGAGAAGGCACTTGTTCCTTCTATTGTTACTAAGCGCCTCATTATGTTCAAGGTAAAGTGAAAAAAATGCATTGATGCAATTACCAGTTCCGCACAAATTTGAGGACTACTTGTCATTTCAACATCCAGGACTTGAATAAAAGAAAGTCCAAATTCTTTTCACTCCTAAGAACTATTTCTTTTTCAACAAAATGGAAGCACACAGCACAGGAAGCAGTCCTCAGTAAGCCACCGTTCATAAACAGCTTTGCTGAAAGCATAACAAAGGTTCTGTTGTGCTCTTGCATGGCAGGGCCAGTAAGCAGCAGGAGCAGATGAACTCTTTAAGAAACAAAGGTTCTGTCTTCATGCAAATGTTTGCATTAATAAAAAATGAAGAAAAAGATATAGAAAATGCAAGCTAGCTGGACATAATAGGTCTCTAAATGGGAGGTTTTTCACATTTTCCAGGCGGAGTCAGCAGGTCTTTTAAAAACTTGTCATTCTGAACATTTCACAGACATCAGAAGAAAGACATGCAAGCAACAAAAGCAAATCAAAGGACATCCCGCTGCTCTGCTGGCGCCTCCCTCATCCATGCCTGGTTTGTCATTTTCTGTTAACCCTAGTGCTGGCTGCTGCTTTGTTGAGGAATGGAGTCTCAAACCCAAGTGGCAGTACATGTCCAGCCAGCTGGCCCAGGCACTGATAACATTACAATGCAAACCATGTACTACCACTCAGGGACACGTGCTGCCAGGCAACAAGTGCAATGTGTGATTTTTATACACTCGGTTTGCAAATCTGCATGGGAAAGAGCTTCTAACAAGCCACTTAATGAGATGTGGTCTTCTTGAGTGTGAGCATCAGAGTAGTTCTCTGAAGATGGATTTGAGAGGATCAGTCCTTCAAAGGAAAATATACAGTAAGGGCCTTAAAATAAACACAGATAATACGGGGGAAAGGGTAGAGTACTTCGTGTCAAAACAATGCACTATGTGCTCAGCCTACTTGGTTTCATTTAATCCTCACAATCACAGTGTGCAGATACTTATCCCATTTTACAGCTGAGGAAATTGAGGCTTAAGGAGGTTATATAACTTGCCCAAGGTCACAAAGATAATGGCAAGCCAAAGCTCAAAACTAATATGGTGGGGCTGGAGAAATGAATTAGCAGTTAAGGCACTTGCCTGCAAAGCTAAAAGACCTGGGTTCAATTCCCCAGGACCTACATAAGCCAGATGTACAAGGTAGCGCATGCATCTGGAGTTCATTTGCAGTGGCTAGAGGCCTTGGGGTGCCCATTCTCTCTCTCTCTCTCAAATAAATAAATAACAATAATAACATCTTTTTTAAAAACTATATGGTAAAGCCGGGCGTGGTGGCGCACGCCTTTAATCCCAGCACTCAGGAAGCAGAGGTAGGAGGATTGCCGAGAGTTCGAGGCCACCCTGAGACTACATAGAAAATTCCAGGTCAGCCTGGACCAGAGTGAGACCCTACCTCGCAAAACCAAAAAAAAAAACTATATGGTAGCCTTGGGCACACCTGGGGCCTCCAGCTACTAAAAATGAACTCCAAACACAGGCACTAGCTTGTGCATCAGGCTTACGGGGTACTAGGGAATCAAACCTGGGTCTTTAGGCTCTGCAGACAAGCACCTTAACTAATAAACCATCTTTCCAGCCCCTTACCAATAATTTTTGACTCAATACTGTTAATGACCAATCCTTTCCTGCCAGGCCCAGTTCAAGTGCCATCATTTCCTTTGAAGTGTTCCTGGTTCTCTTCCAACTAGGAGCAATTTTTCTTTTTCTAAGCTCTCTAAACACCTCTTTTAAATATTTCTATGGCACTTTCTTCTTGACATAGACTTACTTCTGTGATCCATATGCCACCTTCTCATTAGACATCTTTTTCTTAAACACAAACAGGTACCATGACTCATTGAGCTTTTATTCCCAATAGCACTTAGGACCATTCAGTATCTTCCCACCATAGTCATTCAAGTGTTTACTGAATGACTGACAACCTCTGCATCCACTATTTACAAACTGTAGTGTTAGTCTTTATTCTATGCACCCAGTGCAAGCCCATACCTCCCAGGTGGGAAACACTAAGTACCAAAACACTTTCTACTACAATATTAGGGTTCTTGCAAAGCCACTTTTGTCTGTTCTCAACCAGTCTTTCTGTTGCCTTTTTACTGTCCCCTTTCTATTCAATGAGAAGGCACTTGTTCCTTCTATTGTTACTAAGCGCCTCATTATGTTCAAGGTAAAGTGAAAAAAAATGCATTGATGCAATTACCAGTTCCGCTGGGAAATTTGAGGACTACTTGTCATTTCAACATCCAGGACTTGAATAAAGAAAGTCCAAATTCTTTTCACTCCTAAGAACTATTTCTTTTTCAACAAAATGGAAGCACACAGCACAGGAAGCAGTCCTCAGTAAGCCACCGTTCATAAACAGCTTTGCTGAAAGCATAACAAAGGTTCTGTTGTGCTCTTGCATGGCAGGGACCAGTAAGCAGCAGGAGCAGATGAACTCTTTAAGAAACAAAGGTTCTGTCTTCATGCAAATGTTTGCATTAATAAAAAATGAAGAAAAGATATAGAAAATGCAAGCTAGCTGGACATAATAGGTCTCTAAATGGGAGGTTTTCACATTTTCCAGGCGTGAGTCAGCAGGTCTTTTAAAAACTTGTCATTCTGAACATTTCACAGACATCAGAAGAAAGACATGCAAGCAACAAAAGCAAATCAAAGGACATCCCCGCTGCTCTGCTGGCGCCTCCCTCATCCATGCCTGGTTTGTCATTTTCTGTTAACCCTAGTGCTGGCTGCTGCTTTGTTGAGGAATGGAGTCTCAAACCCAAGTGGCAGTACATGTCCAGCCAGCTGGCCCAGGCACTGATAACATTACAATGCAAACCATGTACTACCACTCAGGGACACGTGCTGCCAGGCAACAAGTGCAATGTGTGATTTTATACACTCGGTTTGCAAATCTGCATGGGAAAGAGCTTCTAACAAGCCACTTAATGAGATGTGGTCTTCTTGAGTGTGAGCATCAGAGTAGTTCTCTGAAGATGGATTTGAGAGATCAGTCCTTCAAAGGAAAATATACAGTAAGGGCCTTAAAATAAACACAGATAATACGGGGGAAAGGGTAGGGTACTTCGTGTCAAAACAATGCACTATGTGCTCAGCCTACTTAGTTTCATTTAATCCTCACAATCACAGTGTGCAGATACTTATCCCATTTACAGCTAAGGAAATTGAGGCTTAAGGAGGTTATATAACTTGCCCAAGGTCACAAAGATAATGGCAAGCCAAAGCTCAAAACTAATATGGTGGGGCTGGAGAAATGAATTAGCAGTTAAGGCACTTGCCTGCAAAACTAAAAGACCTGGGTTCAATTCCCAGGACCTACATAAAAATGTACAAGGCAGCGCATGCATCTGGAGTTCATTTGCAGTGGCTAGAAGGCCTTGGGGTGCCCATTCTCTCTCTCTCTCAAATAAATAAATAACAATAATAACTCTTTTTAAAAACTATATGGTAAAGCCGGCGTGGTGGCGCACGCCTTTAATCCCAGCACTCAGGAAGCAGAGGTCATTGATTGCCGAGTTCGAGGCCACCCTGAGACTACATAGAAAATTCCAGGTCAGCCTGGACCAGAGTGAGACCCTACCTCGCAAAACCAAAAAAAAAAACTATATGGTAGCCTTGAAAAACCAAAAAAAAAAAGGACAAGTGGGGCATGGTGGCACATGCCTTTAATCCCAGCACTCGGGAGGCAGAGGTAGAAGAAGGATCGCTGTGAATTCAAGGCCACCCTGAGACTACATAGTGAAATCCAGGTCAACCTGGGCTAGAGTGAGACCCTACTTGAAAAATAAACAACAACAAAAAAAACTATATGGTGGCACACTTCTATTCTATACATCCATGTTTCTTTTCTTGTTCTTCTTTCTTTCTTTCTTTCTTTCTTTCTTTCTTTCTTTCTTTCTTTCACTTTTTCTTGGAGGTGCTAAGGATCAAACCCAGAACCTTGTGTATTTTAGGCTGACATTCTACCACATCCAGCCCAACCCCTTTCTTATCTGACTGAAATTTAGTGATTGGGATTGAGGGTGTCTTTGAAGGGGATGGAGCTTTTCTCAGCTCTTGGCTGGGCTGCAACTTAGGAGTTAGGGTGCCAGATTCTCACCCCCACACGAAACTTCCACTGAGTCAGTGGCCTCAGGTTTTGGTCTCATAAATTGTAACAATTGAAATCCAGGCCATAGAAGTTTAGAAAGATTTTATACACATATATATATGATATATTATTTCCAAGGAGAGAGAGAAGGAGAAAGGGGAGAGAAAATGGGTGCACCAGGGCCTCCAACCACTACAAATGAACTCCAGATGCATGTACCACTTTGTGCATCTGGCTTTATGTGGGTACTGGGAAGTCAAACCAGGGTCATTAGCCATTGTAGGCAAGCACCTTAACCATTGAGCCATCTCTCCAGCCCTGAAGATTTTCTTATAGAGCTTAAGAGAAGGAAAGTAAGCAGAGATCCTGGAAATGCCCATCTGGATACCCTGATTGAGGTCTTTCATGGGAATTTACTGGGTGGAAGCAGTTAAAACCAGAATATCTTCATTTTTGAACTCTTTTTAAAAAATATTTTATTTTTATTTATTTATTTGAGAGAGAAAGAGGAGAGAGAGCATGGATGTACCAGGGCCTCCAGACACTACCAACGAACTCCAGATGTGTGTGACCCCTTGTGCATCTGGCTAACGTGAGTCCTGGGGAATCAAACCTGGGTCCTTTGGCTTTGCAGGCAAATGCCTTAACCACTAAGCCATCCCTCCAGCCCCATTTTTGAACTCTTAATTGCCATTTCACAATTGTAACTGTTTCCCAAGAGTGACCCAGACAACCCATCCCAATTATCACTTCCCTGTAGTGGCCCAAACTCTGAGGTAAGGTGGACTGCCCTGCAACCAAAGAATTCCAATGACCCCATCACCTCATAAGTACCCCCTCATCTGTGAAGAAGTAGCTTCTGACATGTCTGGTCAGATCCCATCTCAGGCTTTCCCTCTAATAAAGCCTGTCTTAGCAGTGGAGCCGAGTCTTCCCAGCTTTTTTCCTAACAGGCTGAGCTGGGCAGATGTCCAGGCACTACTATGTTTCCAGGAAAGAGAAGGGCCCTTCTTGGAAGGGGTGACTATCTCCCCTATAAAAGGGGGTATGCTTTTAGCGAAGAAGATATAAGGAAAGACCTGACCTTTTCTAACATTCTGGCCTCTAGCCAGGTGGAGATTGTGAGGACTCCTTCAGGGAACAAGAGATATGGAAGAACCAGATTCCCCTTGTGGGCTCAAGCATGTTTCTCGCTTTTACTTTTGGGGGTCCTGTCACCCCTAAACTGCTTTACCAGCTTGCCCTTAAATAATCACAATGAATAGAGTCACCAATACTAGAAAACTGACATGTCACTCCCTTTCCGTTTTGATTTAATCATTTGAAGAACTTACCCTTTTTTAATTTTTATTTTATTTTTATTTACTTGAGAAAGAGGGAGAGAGAGAGAGGGAGGGAGAGGATGGGCGCACCAGGGCATCCAGCCACCGCGAACTAACTCCAGACAGGTGTGCCCCTTGTGCATCTGGCTAACGTGGGTCCTAGGGAATCGAACCTGGGTCCTCTGGCTTTGTAGGCAAATGCCTTAAACTGCTAAGCCATCCCTCCAGCCTAAACTTATCCATTTGTAAGAATGAGTGAGCCTCCATTTCCTGAGAATGAGTGGGCCAGATGTGGTGGCACACATCTTTAATTCCAGCACTTGAGAGGCAGAGGCAGTAGGATTGCCATGAGTTCAAGGCTACCCCGAGGCTACATAGTGAATTACAGGTTAGCCTGTGCTACAGAGAGACCCTACCTCAAAAAAAAAAAAAAAAGTGGCTTTTTTTGTTAGGTTGTGATAAGAGCCTAAATTAAGCTACAGAAGCTTTCTTGTGTGAAAGGGGATATAATTTAATGTACTGCATATAATTTTAGAGATTAAAAATCTCCTATAGCTCATCTAACAGTTCCTCTGAGTTATTATTATCTACATCAAACAAACAAAACCACTGGAGGTAGGGAAATGGCTTAATGGTTAACAAAGCCTAACAACCCAGGTTGTAAAACCAGATGCATAAAGTGGCTCATGCATCTGGAGTTTGTTTACAGTGGCACCATGCCCTGACATGCCCATTGTCTCTGTGTCTCTTTCTCTGCTTGCAAAAAATAAATATGAAACACACACATACAGGGGTGGAGAGATGGCTTAGCAGTTAAGCACTTGCTTGTGAAGACTAAGGACCCCGGTTCAAAGCTCAATTCCCCAGTACCCACATAAGCCAGATTCACAAGGTGGCACATGCATCTGGAGTTCATTTGCATTGACTGGAGACCCTGATGTTCCCATTCTCTCTCTCTCTCTCTCTCTCTCCCTCCCTCCCTCCCTCCCTCCCTCCCTCCCTCTGCCTCTTTCTCTGTCTGTTGCTCTCAAATAAATAAATAAAAATTAAAAATACATAAAAGTAATAGTTGAAAGGAAATTTTAAAATAATAAACACACACACACACTAGAACCCACCTCTCTTCTCCTAGGCACACATAATCCATTTTCTTTTTCTCAATCTTTTTTTGTTTTGTTTTGTTTAGTTTTTGATTTTTCTGAAGTAGGGTCTCACTCTAGCTCAGGCTAACCTGGAATTCACTATGTAGTCTCAGGGTGGCCTCGAACTCACAGCAATCTTCTTACCTCTGCCTCCTGAGTGCTGGGATTAAAGATGTGCACCACCACGCCCGGCCTTTTTCTCAGTCTTTTTTTGCCTACCATACTCCTTAAGCTCTGCAGCAAACCTAAAAATTCCCTGTCATTCCCCCTCAGTCTGCAGTGAAAACACCATTCCCTTCACTGGGAAATCAATTAAGCCTCCCACAGACACTGTCCCATTGACCTTTGTTAAGTGTACAGTACTCTCTCCTCCACAATTTTGTTAAAGAAGTTATGGAAGTTAAAGAGTCGTAAGTATAGGGTTCAATACTGCATGAGGTTTCAGGAGTCTTGGATGGTATTCTACACAGATGAGGGGAACATGAATGTAGTAAACAGATACTTCATTACTATTTTTAACCACTGTTCCTAAATTACTAACGCTTAAGATGTAGAAGAACTTTAAGATCATATTGTTCAACTCCTATCATTTTACCAGTAAAAGAATTGAAGTCAGCTGGGCATGGTGGCACACACAACTTTAATCCCAGCACTTGAGAGGCAGAGGTAGGAGGATTGACATGAGTTCAAGGCCACCCTGAGACTACAGAGTGAATTCTAGATCAGCCTAGGCTACAACAAGAACTTACCTTGAAAAAAATAAATAATTGAAGTCTTTACTTTCCCCTTCTTGGGCTTGCTTAAGTGTAGCCCTGTTTTCCATATGTGCATCCATATTTTCTTTGTATAGAGCAATTTTGTATAGAGAATTTTCTTTGTATAGAGCAATTTTGTATAGAGAATTTTCTTTGTATAGAGCAAACAAAAGCCAGATGTGGTGGCTCAAACCTATAAACCCAGCACTCAGGGACACTGAGATAGGAAAATCACTTTGAGTTTGAAACCAGCCTGGGCTACAAAGTGAGTTCCAGATCAGCCTGGGCTAGAGTGAGACCCTGACTCAAAACAAAACAAAATTAAAGCACAGCAAAGAAGTAAAGGTCAGTAGTAGAGGCCAGGAAGCTGTAAAGGACCATATGAGGGAGGAGAAGAGGGAAGAATCTTAATAGTAGATATGTAAGTAAAGGGGCAGAATACTGAGGGTGAAATGGTCTAAGTGGGAGGTGAATAGGAGAAAGAAGATTATAAGATTAATCAAACTAAAGATGTTAGCAGGCTGGAAGATGGCTCAGCAGTTAAGGCACTTGCCTATAAAACCTAAGGACCCATGTTCCAACACTCCCCAGGACCCATTAGCCAGATGCAAAGATTGCACAAAAATCATTCATCTGGGTGCAAGTGTTTGGGTTCGATACCAGTGGCTGAGGCCTTAGCACTCTATCTCTCTCTCTGTCTCTCTCTCTCTCTCCCTCTAAAATAAAATTAAAATAAAAGATGATAGCCAGGTATAGTGGCACAACCTTTAATACCAACACTCAGGAGGCAGAAGTAGGAGGATTGCCATGAGTTTGAGGCCACCTGAAGACCACATAATGAATTCAGGTCAGCCTAGGCCAGAGTGAGACCCTACCTCAAAAAAAAACATGAGGAAAAAAGGAATGCAATGACCTTTGAATAAGCTTTTAAAACCTAGAGCTAGCTAAATAATATTATGTTAAAAATGAGGATTTGGGCAGAGCTGAGTACCCTAAAATGCTGTATCAGGTAAAATTACAGAAAATTTCAGATATCTTCCAGCAAGTTGTTGGTCAGGGCCTCCCTGGTCCCAAAACATTACAGGCTATTGCCAAGGCTCTTGGTTACCCACCAGAACTAGACAGTAAGACTCTATTGTTGAAGACTCTACATGCTTGGGCTGTAGGACACTGAGAAATCAAGCTGGAGCTGAGCTGGAAACCTTCCTCCCTGTTGACTAGCAGGATGCTGGAAAGAGCTATGCAGCCTGTTGGGGAGAAAAGTCATCAACACAGTCTTAACCAGCAGTGGACCTGCTTTAAGCTGGACAGCCAGGCCAACTGTACCAACTGGTGCAATGGTGACATGTCTGTTATGGGGAAACCAACTGCTTTCTGATTGGATTTGAGGCCTGCTCCATGGGAGGGAATTCCTGCCTGGTACTGAAAACCTAATCAAAAGCCTATGGCTAGGGAGGTCATAAGCCCTAGGAGGAAACTACTACTATTGTCTGGCTAAATGGATATATTATTACCCACAAACTTCCCTCTAAATATGTTATGTTTATGCCAATCTATTAATGCTACTCTCACTTTTGGTTAGAAAATCTTCTCTTTTCAGATAATGGTGTCCACTGTGGAGACATAAAACTCATCAAAGCAATGAGAAGTGACAGTGAAGTGTTCAGCACTAAATGGACATCTCTATCACAACCACCAAGGCTCAAGGACCTCTGCAGAAGAGGTAGCAGAAAGAATGGAAGATTCCACATGGAACACCTTTAATCCCAGCACTTGGGAGGCAGAGGTAGGAGGATCACCATGAGTTCAAGGCCACCCTGAGACTACGGTGAATTCCAGGTCATCCTGGGCCAGAGTGAGTCCCTACCTCAAAAAAAAAAACAAAAGAAAAAAAAAAAAAAAATGTGAAAACCAAAGGAATGGGCCAATGCTTTGTAATACTGTCTTCAGACACAAAGTGGCTGTGACACTCATGACCTCTCAGTGGCTGATGATGCCTATACAAGACCTGCATAATAGGAGGAAAAAAATGCTGGAAAAGTAAGAGGTCAAACTCCCAAAGTGGCCAAACAGGAAGAAGAAAGAAGAGAAGAAATGAAGGAGAAGGAGAAAAAAGAAGAAGAAAGGAAGGAAGGAGGAGGAAGGAAGAAGAAAGATGAAGACAGGCTGGGCCAAGTCTAGTACAGCCAGCACTTTATCATGTTGTGCCCATCTTTGACAAGAAGAAGGGCCCCCTTGCTAACTCTTAAGTCTATATAATCCTGGCTTTCACTAAATAAAATCACTTTGCCCCCATAGGAGGGAAAAACAATGACATTAAAATAGAAAAAGTACTTGGAAAGAAAAATGGATTAAATGGAGAAATTCCAGAGTGTGGGAAAATTGGTGGAAGACATGATCATGATGCAATTAGTGTGTAAATGTCACACATATCAATAAAAGTTAAAAAACAGGGCTGGGGAAATGGCTTAATGGTTAAATGTTTTGCCTAACCTAAAGAGACCTGGGTTAATTCCCAGGACCCATAAAGCCAGATGCACAAGGGGCACATGCATCTGGGTTTAAACTGGCTGGAGGCCCTGGGTGCCCATTCTCTCTCTGTCTCTTTCTCTCTCTCTCTCTCTCTCTCTCTCTCTCTCTGCTTGCAAATTTAAAAAAAAGTTTAAAAAATAATAAAATAGAAAAGCCGGGCATGGTGGCGTTGGCCTTTAATCAGCACTTGGGGCAGAGGTAGGAGGATCACCGTGATTCAAGGCCACCCTGAGACTACTGAATTCCAGGTCAGCCTGAGCTGAAAGACCCTAAATAAAAACAAAAATAAATAAATAAATAAATAAATAATAATAAAATAGAGCAAACAAAATAAGTCATGGCAAAAATGGAATTATTTTGGCTCCTCAAAGCTAGAAAATAAAGAAAATGAAACTGAAGACATATATACATAAGTGTTCAAATAGCCCACTGCATTTCTCTTTTTTAGTATTTTAATTTTAATTTATGTATTTCTTTGAGAAGAGAGAGGAAGAGGTAGACAAAAGAAACAGAAAGAAAGAGAGAGACAAAGAAAATGGGTCACAAAACTCAGATTCATGAGCTGCCATGTGCATCTGACTTAAGAATCAAACCTGGGTCCTTTGGCTTTGCAGGCAAGCACCTTAGCTGTTAAGCCATCTCTCTGGTCCTTGCATTTTCCTAAGGTTTCTTCCTTTTCCTTTTGTTTCTTTACTTAGTAAAATATTTTTCAAAATTTTATGAAGTAACCTGTTATAATAAATATTTCTTTTAAAAATTTTGCTACAGTTCAGCACATGTGTCTGCATATCTGTGAACAGGAGTGCGGGTCTCTTGCCAGTGCAAACAAATGTCCAAGGCTTTATGTGGAGTGGCTGGGCCAGTCAAAACTGTTTAACAGCAGAGTTTGTAAGCAAGTGCCAGCTTGGCACTGGGCCATCTTGACACCCCATAATAAATATTTCTTCATAAAATATTCTGATGCTAGAGCTGGAGATGGCTTAGCAGTTGTTGCTTGCCTGCAAAATAAAGGACCCAGGTTCAATTCCCCAGGACCCATAAGCCAGATGCCCAGGGGCACATATATCTGGAGTTGATTTGCAGCAGCTAGTGCTCTTTAAAAATTCTCTCTCTCTCTCTCTCTCTCTCTCTCTCTCATCTCTCTCATAAATAAAACAATAAAATATTTAAAAATATTCTGAAAACAAAATTAAAGCACAGCAAAGAAGTAAAGGTCAGTAGTAGAGGCCAGGAAGCTGTAAAGGGGCCATAAGGGAGGGAGGAGAGGGGAGGCTTAAGGGAAAGGTATAGTAGATATGTAAGTAAAGGGGCAGAATACTGAGGGTGAAATGGTCTAAGTGGGAGGGAATAGGGGAGAAGAAGATTATAATCAAAACTAAAGATGTTAGCGAGAGCTGGAGAGATGGCTTAGCAGTTAAGGCACTTGCCTATAAAACCTAAGGACCCATGTTCTACTCCATATCCCACATTAGCTAGATGCACAAAGGTGAGACAAGCGCAAGGTCACACATGCCCACTAGGTGGTGCAAGTGTTTGGAGTTCGATTGCAGTGGCTGAGGCCTTAGCACTCTCTCTCTCTCTCTGTCTCTCTCTCTCTCTCCCTCTAAAATAAAATTAAAATAAAAAGATGATAGCCAGGTATAGTGGCACACACCTTTAATACCAACACTCAGGAGGCAGAAGTAGGAGGATTGCCATGAGTTTGAGGCCACCCTGAGACTACATAATGAATTACAGGTCAGCCTAGGCCAGAGTGAGACCCTACCTCAAAAAAAAAAGAAACAGAAAAAGAAAAATTAAAGATATTATGAATAAGCCACATGAAAACCTACTTCTTTGCTAGCTAAATAATATATATGTTAAAAATGAGAGTTTGGGCAGAAGTACCCTGTGGGGGTGAATAATGCTGTGTCCAGAAAGCCATAGATTGTTACAAGAAAATTTCAGTAGGACACCTTCCAGCAAGTTGTTGGTCAGGGAGGTCCCTAAGGTCCCTAGCACATTACAGGCTATTGCCAAGGCTCTTGGTTACCCACCAGAACTAGACAGTAAGACTCTATTGTTGAAGACTCTACATGCTTGGGCTGTAGGACACTGAGAAATTAAGCTGGAACAGAGCTGGAAACTTCCTCCCTGTTGACTCAGGATGCTGGAAAGAGCTATGCAGCCTGTTGGGGGAGAAAAGACGTCAACAGTCTTAACCAGCAGTGGAAACTGCAAGATCTATGATTGGCCACTGTACCAACTGGTACAATGGTGACAAGTCTGTTATGGGAGAAACTAATTGCTTTCTGATTGGATTTGAGGCCTGCTCCATGGGAGGGAATTCCTTCCTGGTATTGAAAACTTAATCAAAAGCGTATGTCTAGGGAGGTCATAAGTCCTAGGGAGGAAACTACTACTATTGTCTGGCTAAATGGATATATTATACCCACCAAACTTCCCTCTAAGTACTTATGTTTATGCCAATCTATTAATGCTACTCTCACTTCTAGTTAGAAAAGCTTCTCTTTTCAGATAATGGTGAACACTGTGGAGACTGAAAACTTATCAAAGCAATGAGAAGTGACAGTGAAGTGTTCAGCACTAAATGAGACATCTCTATCACAATCACCAAGGCTCAAGGACCTCTGCAGAAGAGGTAGCAGAAAGAATGGAAGAGCCGCCGGGTGTGGTGGGGAACACCTTTAATCCCAGCACTTGGGAGGCAGAGGTAGGAGGATCACCATGAGTTCAAGGCCACCCTGAGACTACATGGTGAATTCCAGGTCATCCTGGGCCAGAGTGAGACCCTACCTCAAAAAACAAAAAAGAAAAAGAAAAAAAAAAAAAAAAGAATGTGAAAACCAAAGGAATGGGGAAGATTACTTTGTAATACTGTCTTCCAGACACAAAGTGGCTGTGACACTCATGACCTCTCAGTGGCTGATGATGCCTATACAAGACCTGCATAATAGGAGGGGAAAAAAGCCCATGCTGGAAAAGTAAGAGGTCAAACTCCCAAAGTGGCCAAACAGGAGAAGAAAGAAGAGAAGAAATGAAGGAGAAGGAGAAGAAGAAGAAGAAAGGAAGGAAGGAGAAGGAAGAAGAAAGATGAAGACAGGCTGGGCCAAGCAGCGGATGCAGTACAGCCAGCACTTTGTCATGTTGTGCCCATCTTTGACAAGAAGAAGGGCCCCAATGCTAACTCTTAAGTCCTATATAATCCTGGCTTTCACTAATAAAGTCACTTTGCCCCCCCCCCCAAAAAAATAGGAGGGAAAAACAATGACATTAAAATAGAAAAGAGAGTACTTGGAAAGAAAAATGGATTAAATGGAGAGAGAATTCCAGAGGTGGGAAAAGGGAGAGTGGTGGAAGACATGATCATGATGTAGTGTGTAAATGTACGGAAGTTATCAATAAAAAGTTAAAAAATAGGGCTGGGGAAATGGCTTAATGGTTAAAGTGTTTGCCTGCGAAGCCTAAAGAGACCTGGGTTCGATTCCCCAGGACCCACATAAGCCAGATGCACAAGGGGGCACATGCATCTGGAGTTCGTGTTCAGTGGCTGGAGGCCCTGGAGTGCCCATTCTCTCTCTCTGTCTCCTCTCTCTCTCTCTCTCTCTCTCTCTCTCTCTCTCTGCTTGCAAATTTAAAAAAGAAGTTTAAAAAATAATAAAATAGAAAAGCCGGGCATGGTGGCGCACGCCTTTAATCCCAGCACTTGGGAGGCAGAGGTAGGAGGATCACCGTGAGTTCAAGGCCACCCTGAGACTACAGAGTGAATTCCAGGTCAGCCTGAGCTAGAGTGAGACCCTACCTCGAAAAACAAAAAATAAATAAATAAATAAATAAATAAATAAATAATAAAATAGAGCAAACAAAATAAGTCATGGCAAAAATGGAATTATTTTGGCTCCTCAGTGACTAGAAAAGCTAAAGAAAATGAAACTGAAGACATATATACATAAACAGAGTTCAAATAGCCCTTGCACTTTCTCTTTTTTTAGTATTTTATTTTTATTTATGTATTTCTTTGAGAGAGAGAGGGAAGAGGTAGACAAAGAAACAGAAAGAAAGAGAGAGAGAGACAAAGAGAAAATGGGTGCACAAACTCCAGATTCATGTGCTGCCATGTGCATCTGACTTACATGGGTCCTGGAGAATCAAACCTGGGTCCTTTGGCTTTGCAGGCAAGCACCTTAGCTGTTAAGCCATCTCTCTAGCCCGTCCTTGCATTTTCTAGGGTTTCTTCCTTTTCCTTTTTGTT
This sequence comes from Orientallactaga sibirica, assembly GCA_036365145.1. NCBI lineage: Eukaryota > Metazoa > Chordata > Mammalia > Rodentia > Dipodidae > Orientallactaga > Orientallactaga sibirica. The sequence continues at coordinate 3,572,054 of JAEOAD010002662.1, read as the reverse complement.
TCTTTACTTAGTACTATATTTTTCAAAATTTTATGAAGTAACCTGTTATAATAAATATTTCTTTTAAAAAATTTATTCGTTTGCACATGTGTCTGCATATCTGTGAACAGGAGTGGCCGGGTCTCTTGCCAGTGCAAACAAATGTCCATTTGGCTTTATGTGGGTGGCTGGGCCAGTCAAAACTGGGCCAGCAGAGTTTGTAAGCAAGTGCCATTAACCACTGGGCCATCTTGACAGCCCATAATAAATATTTCTTCATAAAATATTCTGATGCTAGAGCTGGAGAGATGGCTTAGCAGTTAAGGTGCTTGCCTGCAAAGCCAAAGGACCCAGGTTCAATTCCCCAGGACCCATATAAGCCAGATGCCCAAGGGGGCACATATATCTGGAGTTGATTTGCAGCAGCTAGAGGTCCTGGCACTCTCTCTCTCTCTCTCTCTCTCTCTCTCTCTCTCTCTCTCATAAATAAAACAATAAAATATTTAAAAATATTCTGACTTTAAAATTTGTTTTCCTCAGGTATGGTGTCGCATGCCTTTAATACTAGCACTTGGGACGCAGAGGTAGGAGGATCACTGTGAGTTCAGGGCCAGCGTGGGACTACAGAGAGAGTTCCAGGTTAACCTGGGCTAGAGCAAGACACTACCTCAAAAAACCAAATATAGGGCTGGAGAGATGGCTTAACATTAAGGCACTTGCCTGCAAAGCCAAAGGACCCAGGTTCAATTCCTCAGGACCCACATTAGCCAGAATCACAAGGGGGCACACGCATCTGGAGTTTGTTTGCAGTGGCTGGAAGCCCTAGTGTGACCATTCACCCCAACCCCGCTTCTCTCTCTCTATCTCCCCTTCTCTCTCCCTCTTTCTCTGTCACATAAATAAAAAAAATAAAAATTTAAAAACCAAATATACATATTTGCAATTATAGATATATAGATAGAGGGGGGAGGGAGGGAGAGAGATCTTCACCAGGTATGGTGGTACACACCTTTAATCCCAGCACTTGGGAGGCAAAGGTAGGAGGATTGCTGTGAGTTTGAGGCCAGCCTGAGACTACATAGTGAATTCCAGATCAGCCTGGGCTAGAGTGAGACCCTACCTAAAAAAAAAAATAAATAAAATAAAATAAAAATGGGGGCTGGAGAGATAGCTTAGCAGTTAAGGCATTTGTCTGCAAAGCCAAAGGACCCAGGTTTGATTCTCCAGGACCCATGTAAGCCAGATGCACAAGGGGGCATATGCATCTGGAGTTCGTTTGCAGTGGCTGGAGGCCTTGGTGTGCCCATTCTCTCCTTCTCTCTGTCTTTTTCTCTCAAATAAATAAATAAAATATATTTTAAAATTTATTTTCCAGAGCTGTGGAGATAACTCAGTTGGTAAAGTGCTTGCCTTAAAAGCATGACAATCTGAGTTCAATCCCCAGTATCACATAAAATGCTAGGTGAAGTGGTGCACACCTATAATCTCAGTACTTGGCTCACTGGCCAGCTAATCTAACCTTATTTATAAGCTCTAGTCCAATGAAAGACCCTGCCTCAAAAACAGCAGTGAGAGCCAGGCGTGGTGACACATGCCTTCAATCCCAGCACTCAGGAGGCAGAAGTAGGAGGATCACTGTGAGTTCAAGGTCATCCTAAGACTACACAGTAAATTACAGGTCAGCCTGAGCTAGAGTGAGACCCTATCTCAAAAAAAAAAAAGTATTCAGCCCCTCAATTTAATTTCTTCACTAAATCATGGTGAGAAGGATTTCTTTTTGTGTATGTGCACACATACTCATGTATGTGCAGGTACATATGTATGAGTGTGCATACAAATGTGTATGCATACATGTGGAGGGAGAGGACAAGTAGCTGGCCATTGAGCCCCAGGGATCCACCTACTTCTGCCTCCCCATTATTGAAGTTACAAGTACAAGCCAAAACTCCTGGCTTTTCTTTTCTTTCTTTCTTTTTCAACATTTTTATTTATTATTTGAGAAAGGAAGCGAGAATGGGTATGCCAGGGCCTCGCCCCTGCAAATGGACTCCAGATTTTGTGTATGTGGCTTTACATGGGTATTGGGAAACTGAACCTGAGGCAGCAGGCTTTGCAAGCAAGAGCCCTTAACCACTGAGCAATCTCCCCAGCCAATGCCTGGTTTTTCTTTTTCCTCCCTTCCTTCCTGTCTTCCTTTGTTCCTCTGTCTTTTTTATTTTTTTTTAAACAAGGTCTCATGTCTGGCTGGCCTGAAACTTGTCATTTAGTCAACAGTGACTTTGAATTCCTGACCCTTCTGCTCTACATCACAAGTGCTTGTATCACAGGTGTGTAGCATCACTCCTAGCTAAGAGAGAGAGATTTTACTCTCCAGGAGAGTATGGAACTTGATGAAGTCTAAGTAAACATTTATTTCTCTAATATTTACTATAAATACATATGGAGAATAAAATTTCTACAGTCTCTTCTATTTCTCTGAATTTAGACTTTGTCTTTTCACACAACGTGATCCACTAGACAGCCTTGCTAAATGGACCTGGTTTAAGGAAAATGTTAAGCTAAAGAGAATAATTTGGGTAGTGCCAAGTCAACAAGGGAAGAAGACCAAAGAACGTTTCTTTCAATTTCATTTTCTTGAGATTTATAAAATCATGAAACTGGTAGCAATCTTCCTAAGTCATTTAGTTTAATACTTAAAAAATTAGAAGATCATTACTATCACTGCATTTTAAGACATTACTTATATAGAATTATTTTCAGATTATGTCTAGTTTTTAAAATATGTTTATTTATTCATTCATTTATTATTTAAGAGGGAGGGAGAAAGAGAGAGAGGCACATAGAGAGAAAGAATGGGCATGCCAGGGCCTCTAGTCAATGTAATCAAACTTCAGATGCCTTGTGCATCCGGCTTTACATGAATACTGGAGAACTGAACCTGGGTCCTTTGGCTTTGCTGGCAAGTGCCTTAACCGCTAAACCACCCTCTCCAGCCCTATATCTGTTTTTTCTATTTAAAATAACTTGAGAGGCTGGAGAGATGCTCAGTGATTAAAAGTGCTTGCTTACACAGGGCATGGTGGTGCACGCCTTTAATCCCAGCACTTGGGAGGCAGAGGTTAGAGGATCTCTGTGAGTTCAAGGCCAGCCTGAAACTACATAGTGAATTTCAGGTCAGCCTGGACTACAGCAAGACCATACCTCGAAAAACAAAACAAAACAGAAAAAAAAAGTGCTTGTTTACAAAGCCTGACTGTCCAGGTTTGATTCCCCAGTACCCATGTAAAGCCAGATACACAAAGTGGTGCGGGCATCTGGAGTTCATTTGCAATGGCAAAAAGTGTGCACATTCTTATTTTATCTATCATCTAAATATCTATCTCTGCTTGCAAATAATTAATAAATAAATTTTTTAAAAAATAATTTGGGGTTGGGAAGATGGCTCAGCAGGTAAGAGTGCTTGCTATGCAAGCATATAGACCTGAGTTCAATCCTAAGCACTCACATTAAAAACCAGACATGGGGGCTGGAGAGATGGCTTAGCAGTTAAGGCGCCTGCCTCCTAAGCCTAAGAACGCCAGTTCCAATCTCCAGGTCCCACGTTTAGCCAGATGCAAAGTGACTCAAGGGCACAATGCCACACTTGACCACAAGGTGGCATATGCATCTGGATTTCGTTCGCAGCAGCTGAGAGGCTGCTGGCACACCCATCTCTATCTGTCTTTCTCTCCCTCTCTATCTCTGTGTCTCTCAAACAAACAAACAAAAAAAAAAAAAAAAAAACCAGACATGGGGCCACCTTTGTACAGGAGCTTCCAACAGTGAGTGGTCAGAGCTCCTGCTCTGGTGGCGTGTCCTAGCTTTTCCTAGGCAGGAATTATTCCCAATCATAGCAGCCACCCTTTGAAGAACCTCAGGGGCCCAACCATTCATACTCTTAGGTAAGTGTTTGACATTCCCCCAATGCCAGACCATATTCTTACTATCCTCCATGCCACACATGGACAACCACTTTTTTACCAAGGGTCTCAAGCCCTCATAGGACTTCCCTCTCACAGCAATCTGTCTGCCTCCCAAGTGCCTGTATGCACCACACCCGGCCACTTTGATTTTCTTTACCTACCAATTTCAAGGCATGGGTGGCACCCAAATAATCTATATATTGCCTCCCATGGATATTTTTACCAAGAAAGCCCTTGTTCCCTCCTGTATGCACCTGTATGGACAAACTGGGTGGCAAAAGATTTCCCAATATACTTTGTGTATGCAAGGACAAACTGAAACATTTCTAGCACTGTTTATTAACCCACATTCCCATTTGCTACCAGAAAGACCTTTTCCTATCTTATGTTAGGGAATTGCCAAACCTCCCAGTGAAGGTATAGTTAAAACACCCAGCCAGTGCCCTCTGCCCCAAGATCCCGTCCTATTCCAGCACTTCATATACCACTCTGCAGGAACAATGATATTTTGAAACTTCAAGGTTTCTTCCAACTAATCCTACCTTCTTGTTTCTACTCCCTGTTTTGTTCAGAGACTTCCCCAGGCTAGGCCCTCCTATTGAGCTGGAGAGGGATTTCATCTGTACCGTCCTACTAAAGATTGAATTCTACCATGTGGGCCTTCTCCACAACTTCCTCGTGGGTGTTTCTCTAACTGGGTTGTAATTAGACCTGGGATCTATTTAATTTCTCTGGCCACTTCCAAATCCTTCCCACAGTACTAAAAATAGTCCTATATGAGAATAAGAGGTGTGTACAAGCCCCCACTGTACTGTATGCATGGATCACTTGACTAATAATAATGTCAGCGAACCTTAGAATTGTATTAAAACACTTAGTCATTTGTAGGAGGAATTCGTTGACTTTTAACTTATATACTAAAGGTTCTTTTAAAAAATGTATTTTTATTTATTTTATTTTAGAAAGACAGAGAGAAAGAGAGAGAGAGAGAAAAGAAAAAGAGAGACAGAATTGGCATGCTAGGGCCTCACCACTGAAATCGAACTCCAGACACTTCTGCCACCTAGTGGACATGTGTGACTTTGTGCTTGTCTCACCTTTGTGTGTCGCACCTACGTGGGCTGACGAGTCAAATATGGCTCCTTAGGCTTCACAGGCAAGCACCTTAACCACTAAGCCATCTCTCCAGCCCTAAAGATTCTTTTATGTACTGTTCCTTTTGCAAAAATAAACATTTAAGCTGGGCATGGTGGCACATGCCTTTAATCCCAACACTTGGGAGAAAGAGGTAGGAGGATCACAGAGGGTTTGAGGCCACCCAGAGACTACATAATGAATTCCAGGTCAACCTAGGCTAGAGTGAGACCCTACCTTGAGAAATCAAAACTCAATAAACATTTGTACTGAATGTGAAGAAAAAAAGAAAAAAAGACATAGCCAGGCATGGTGGTGTCACACCTTCAATCCAGCACTTGGGAGGCAGAGGTAGGAAGATCACCATGAGTTTAAGGCCACCGTGAGACTACAGAGTGAATTCCACGACAGCCTGGGCTAGAGTGAGACCCTACCTCATGGAAAAAAAAAAAAAAAAACCAGACATGACTATTAATCCCAGCATTGAGACCAGAGGATCACAAAGGCTCCCTTGTCGGCCAATCTAATCAAACAATGGGGAGCTCCAGGTTCAGTAAAACTCTGCCTTAGGGAAATAAGGCGAGAGAGAGATAGGATACCCAATATCTCTTAGCCTCCACACATATGTGCACAGAATGCTCACATCTAAACACATGCATACAACACACATGCACATACAAACACAAAATATCGGAATATAACTATCTGTATAAAAATAATTTCTCTCTCTCTCTCTCTCTCTCTCTCTTTTTGAGGCCTGGAATTCACTATGTAGTAGTCTCAGGCTGGCCTTGAACTCACAGCAATCCTCCTACCTCTGCCTCCCCAGTGCTGGGATTAAAGGCATGCACCACCATGCCCAGCTCAATTTCTCTTTTGAATTATTCTTCAGGACATATTTTTAGAAGCTAGACTCTACAATCAATGATATGCTCATTTTTATGGTTCTGATAATAGATTGACAGATTACTTTCCAGAAAAACCACATCAAATAATGTAACTTCCAATATAAGATTGTTTATTTTAACCAAGTGGAGAGATGGCTCAGCAGTTAAGTGCACTTCCTGGGCAAGCATGAGGACCTGAGACTGCTAGAATTCAAATCTCCAGACCCCACATAAAATAGCTGGGCATGGCCACATGCTCCTCTGCCCCAGGGGAGCAGAGACCTGAGAATCTTTAGAGCCCTGCAAACTCTGGAATCAGTTAAAGGAGAATACAGCTCAAAAATAAGACCAGTGAGAAGAGTAACAGAGCTGGACACCCAACATTCCACTCTGGCCAGCCCTCAGGCGAGCCTATTGGGCACTATATGGACACAGACACATGTGTATACCACACACACACACAACCACACACATTTTCTCTTTCTTTCTATCAAAAGAAAATTACAGCAGCAAAACAAAAGCATGGAGAAGAAAACCAGATGGAGACAGTAGCTTGAGTGAGTAGTATAATCTTGGTGTCGACAAATGAACAGTCCAAAATTAATCTATAAATCCTATCAAAATCCCAGCTAGTTTTTTAGGAGAAATTCACAAATTGATACTACAATCCATATAGAAATGTAAAAGGCTCATAGACAAAACAAACTCAATAAAGATTAACAAAAGGCTGAAGAGATGGCTTAGCAGTTAAGGTGCTTGCCTGCAAAGCCAAAGGATCCATGTTCAATTCCCCAGGATCCACATAAGCCAGATGCCACAAGGTGGTGCATGTATCTGGAGTTCATTTACAGCAGCTAGAGGCCCTGGCATGCCCATTCTCACTCTCTCTCTTTCTATCTGCCTCTTCCTCTCTCTAATAAATAAATAAAAATTTTAAAAATAAGTTATTTTTAAAAACCTCACTCAATCTTACTGCAATCACAACCATTGTGATACAAGGAGAAGGATAGACATCTAGACCAATAAAAGATAACTGAGAGTCAGAAAAAAAACATTTACATTTTGTGACCAATTGTGTTTTGCATAGTACCAAAACCATCTAATATGAAAATAATAGTCTTTTTCTCAAATGTTTCTGGGACATCTGGATATACATTTGCAAAAGAATGACTTTGGACTCCTACCTCAAACGATAGACAAAAATTAACACAAAATGGACCATAGGCCTAAATGTAAAAGCTAATACTACATAACTACTAGAACAAAACTATATGTATATGTTTATGAACTTAGTTTTGGTAATAATTTCATAACGTCCAAAAAGCAAAAAATAATCCAAATAGCCACCAGATGATGAATAAGAAAATGTGTGTCATATCATACAACTCGATATTATTCAGCCATTATGAGAAATGAAATACTGAAAACATGATACAGCATGGATTTTGAAAACATGCTCAGACTCCAAAAGACCAGATATTATATATCCTTGACTGTCTAAAATTTCCAGGGATGGGGACTAGAGAGATAGCTTAGCAGTCAGGCATTTGCCTATGAAGCCTAAGATACCACGTTCAATTCCCCAGTGCCCACACGTCCACATAAGCTACATACACAAGGTTGTGTGTGAAGCTGAAGTTCGTTTGCCCTGGAGGCCCTGGTACCCCCATTCTCTCTCTCTCTCTCTTTTTTTTTTTTTTTTTTTTTTTTTTTGGTTTTTCAAGGTAGGGTCTCACTCTGGTCCAAGCTGACCTGGAATAACTATGTAGTCTCAGGGTGGCCTCGAACTCACGGTGATCCTCCTACCTCTGCCTCCCAAGTGCTGGGATTAAAGGTGTGTGCCACCACACCCGGCTCCATTCTCTCTTTATCTGCCTCTTTCTCTCTCTCTCAAATAAATAAAAGTAAGATATTTTTAAATTTCCAGGACTGGAGAAGTGGCTCAGCGGTTAAGTTGCTTGCCTACAAAGCCTAATGATCCAGGTTCAGTTCCCCAGTACCCACACAAAGTGGTGCATGTATCTGGAGTTTGTTTGCAGTGGCTAGAGACCCTGGTGTGCCCAGTCTCTCTAATTGTCTCTCTCTGCTTGCAATAAAATAAAATAAAACAAAATATAATAAATTTCCAAAACAGGCAAACTCATAAAGACAAGGTAGTTGCCAAGGGCCACAGGAAGAGCAAAATTGGAATGAGGATTATTTTGAGGATGATAAGATTCTGTAATTATAACATGAGAGTGGCAGCATAACTTTATAATATACTAAAAAAACACTCAGTTGTACACTAAATTGAATTTTTAGTTCATGGAAGCTTAATTATATCTCAATAAAGAAGACAGATTTATAGCCAGGTGTGGCAGTGCATGCTTAAATCCCCACACTCAGGAGGCAGAGGTAGGAGGATTGCTGTGAGTTCAAGGCCAGCCGACTACATAGTGAATTCCCGGTCAGCCTGTGCTAGCATGAGATCTACTTTGAAAAACAAACAAACAAACAAACAAACAAACAAACAAGCAAACAAGACAGATTTATAAAAACATAGTTAAAGTTTACATGGAAGGAGAAAAGAGGTGTTAACATTTTGAAAGATACAAATTAGACAAACAGTAACTATGGTAGAAGATAGGAAAAATGTTAAATGGTTGCACTGAGACAAGATAAAAGAAACATGCACACCCTCTTGTAGCAGGTGTGGTGGCTCACTCCTTTAATCCCAACACAAAGGAAGCTGAGGTAGGAGGATTACCCTGAGTTTGAGGCCAGCCTGGGCCACAGTGAAATCCTGCCTCAAAACAACAACAAACACTTATAGATATCAGCTACCTGTGAAAGTACGGGTATAGTTAGGGATAAAAAGAGAAGATGTGGCTTAGTTGGTAGAGTGTCAGCTTAGCATGCACAGAAGCCTGGGTTTGATTCCCAGCAACATATAAAAACTGGCTGGCCAGTACATGCCTGTAATTCTAGCACCCAGGACATGAAGGCAGGAAGATCATGAGTACATCATCATCTTTGGCTATACAACAAATTTGAGGCCAGACTGGGCTACATGAAGAACAGTTTACTACAAAACAGTATGCTTTGGTATGCCAGCAGGAGCTTCATAAACCAATGTTTTCCTACTACATCACTTGACTGTGTAGAGTCTCGGTCAAGTGACTGATTTATTCCAAATAGGCTTATAAATATATTCTATGATGTTTGCACAATAAAACTGCCTGATGCCGGGCATGGTGACACACGCCTTTGATCCCAGCACTTGGGAGGCAGAGGTAGGAGAATCACCATGAGTTCAAGGCCATTCTGAAACTAGTGAATTCCAGGTCAGCCTGGGCTAGAGTGAGACCCTACCTCAAAAAAAAAAAAAAAAAACCCACTGTAGTCTGGCTAAATACATATATTATGCTCACCAAACGGCCCTGTAACTCTTTTGGTTAGAGAAGCTTCTCTTTTTAGATTGTTGTGACCTCTGGGATGACTCAAAAGGCACCACAGTGCTGAGAAGAAGTGACAGAGGAGTGCTCAGTACTGAAATATCTCTATCACACCTTCCAAGGCTCAGGGTCCATTGTGGAAGAGGGGTCAGAAAGAATGTAAGACCCAAAGGAAGAGTAGGTCTCCTTACAATGCACTCTTCCAGACAAAATGGCCTGTCTATACATGACTTCACAGTGCCTGACACTACCTACACAAGACCAGAATAGGAGGAAAAGATGATGACATCAAAATAAAAGAAACTGATTGAGAAGGAGAGGGGATATGATGGAGAGTGGAGTTGTGAAGGGAAAAGGGGGCAAGGAATTATCATGGTTTATTGTCTATAATTATGGAAGTTGTCAATAATAAATTTTTTTAAAAACTGCTTTATGTATTTTCATCATTAAGCCCACATGATTAATCCACACAAGATTTAATATCTAAGTATACTGTATTGGTCTCTTTCTCTGAAGAACCCTGACACAGTATTTAATATCTGAATGACTTTTAAAACAGTTTTATTAAAACTAGGAGGAAGGAAAAGTCAAACATAATCATAAAACATACATCATGCCGGGCATGGTGGCATATACCTTTAATTAATCTCAACACTCAGGAGGCAGAGGTAGGATTGCTGTGAGTTCGAGGCCACCCTGAAACTACATAGTGAATTCCAGGTCAGTCTGAGCTACAGCGAAAACCCCCCCCCCAAAAAAAAAAAAAAAAAAAAAAAAAAGAAGAAGGGCTGGAAAGCTGGGCATGGTAGTGCATGCCCTTTAATCCCAACACTCAGGAGACAGAGGTAGGAGGATGGCCATGAGTTCCAGACCACTCTGAGACTACACAGTGAATTGCAGGTCAGCCTGGGCTAGAGTGAAACCCTACCTCAAAGAACCAAAACTAAACAAAAGAGAGAGAGAGAAAGAGAAAGAAGAGCTGGAGATAGTTCATTTGCAGTGGCTGGAAGCCCTGGTGTGCCCATTTTCTCTCTCTCCCTCTCTGCCTCTTTTTTTTTCTTTCTCAAATAAACAAATAAATTTTTTAAATTAAAATATAAACTGGGCCGGAGATGGTTCAGTTAAAGCAGTGCCTGGAAGCCCTCAGTTCGATTCTCCAGGTCCCATGTAAGCCAGATGCTCATGGTGGCAAATGCGTCTGGAGTTTGTTCGCTGTGGCTACAGGCCCTGGTGCACCCATTCTCACTCTCTCTCTCTCTTCCTCTGTCTCTAATAAAAAAAATAAATAAATAAATAATTTTAGAAAAAAAAAAAAAATATATAAACTGGCAGGGTGTGGTGGTGCATGCCTTTAATCCCAGCACTCAAGAGGCGGAGGTAGGAGGATCACCTGTGAATGTGAGTCCAGCCTGAGACTACATAGTGAATTCCAGGTCAGCCTGAGCTAGAGCAAGACCCTCCCTCAAAAAAAAAAATAAAAATAAAAATAAAATAAAATAAAATAAAATAAAATATAAATATAAACTGTTTTCTAGTATCTCTTTTTCTCTAAAGATAAAATAAGTTTTTATTATTTCACTAAATTTGAGAATGTTCCAGTTGTAAAACATATTGTTAAGTTCTTCAATTATAATTATTTTCTCTTACTACATATAAAATTCACAATGTGAGACAAATGAACTACTTCTTTTTCTCTTAAGCTTGTTTCTTCTTCAGAAATATGAGATAAAAATAATACTTACTAAAAGAGCAAAGGCCAAAACAGTCTCAATGTATAGACGTGAAAACAAAAATTAGAAAGACTCCAAAGGCTATTTGTAGGTATAACCTTAAAGAGAATATCAGGTCTACTCTCCCTGAAGAATTAACTTATTTTCTTTTACCACTATATTCACCATTCTCTGCCATGTTGGCAAAACATAATCTACACATGTGTGACTATATAAGGTAATTATTTGTCTAAAAAGCAGGTCTGATGGCTTTATACTTAGAATATAAAGAAAAACAGTCAACTTTAGGTCTGATTAAATAGTTTACTTTCAAGATAACTGACATATAGTAATTCATCTCAACCCTTTAAGAGATAGTGCTTATCAAGTCTAATTGTTGAGAAAATGTGATCAAGGAAAATAATAAAAGAATTTTCTATTTACAAAATACCATCCCTATAAAGAACTCCACATGTCTATCTCCTCAATCTCCTCACATTCCTGTGAGGTAGGTGGCAATACTCCCTCTGCCATTTTCATAGGTGAAACACAATAGCTCACTTTATACACTTTATACACTCGCTAGAACAGACTGCTTGGGATTACCACTAGACCATGGACTTCTAGTTTTCTTTACGGTCATCTTTCAATGCATCACATTCCAAAAGGGACTGGGGTCATGCATTTTGTTTAAGCTCACAAGTTCACTAAAGTGTATTGTTATCATTTTCCTAAATTGGACTCTTTAAGCTTTGTCTAGATACCTAAAAGCTAAATTACTTTTTTGTTTACTGTCTGTGCACTGGCATTGTAAATGATGTCATCAGGAATGTACAAAACTCTAAGACAAAGCTGCAGGGCCAATAAAAGCAATTCACTTGGGGAAGAGTGCATTTCTTCTTTCCCCTTTTTTTTTTTTCCCCTAAGTAGCTAATACACAAAGATGACTCATTAAGCCCAAAAGAGGTGACTATGGCATGTAAGGGCTTCTTATGCAGCCTTCCACAAAGAGACCTGAGTGGCAGCATAAGGCCTCGTCTTCTGTGCATTTTCCTCCAGGCAGAATGTGCATTTGTGTGGCTACATACACAATTATAATCTCCCCTGAAAGGCAATTCCTTCCATATGACAGGCTGAACAGTGGCCTGAGTGCTAGCCTCATGTTGTCCATGCAGTTAACATGCTGAAATACCAGACACATTTAATCTCTCCTTTTTGAAAACCTAAGATGAGACAGAAGAAGAAAACTAGAAAGAACTCCTCACAGAAAGAAAGGGCCAGAGCAAGTGCCCAAGCTCTTTCTCATGAACTGAACTTCTTTGTGTTGTTGCCTACTTATGTGTCAATTTGCAGGACTTTGGGGCATGAGAACCATGCAGCCAAGTGGTTCTGGCAGCCTCTCCACTTGACAAGCAAAGCCAGAGACATGTGGCCTTTGGTACATTTCACATTCAAAAGTGTTATTGTTTCAAGCATGCCTATTTTAAAATATATAATTTTCCCATTTAGAGAATGTTGTATGTTCCTTGACCACAGGAGGAGTTCTGCCACATGATTTTTTTTAAGGCAATAAGGAGCTGGGTGTGGCAGTACACACCTGTAATCCTAGCACTGAGGAGTTAGAGGCAGGAGCATCAGGAAAAACTTTCAAGATCATCTTCAACTGCACAGCAAGTTCAAGGTCAGCCTGGACTACACCAGCTCTATTTTTAATTTAGAAAAAAAAAAGAATTGAAAAAAAAAGAGGCAATGGGCCCTAATGCAGCTCTGTCCCTCCTAGAGGTCTCTGTTTACTGGGGGCCAAGAGGGTTATCTCAGGTAAGAAGTCTGAATTTAACAAACACCTGTGGCACAGGCAGATTTCTGTCTGCGATTACAGAAATTGAATCTTGTGTTTTATCACGATTACTTGTAATCTCAGGGCCAGATAATAGTATTAACAAAACCTTGAACTACACAATAGGACAGCTGGGGGAAAAAAAGCTCTTACTCTCTCCAAAGAATAGTGCTTTAAAAGCTAATTCAATGAAGAAAAAGAAAGGTCTCTGAAAGTGCCTTTTCAAACAATATTTACTTTTACTGGGCTCCTACTAATCAAACAAAACTTAGTCAAAAGCTTTTATGAAAAAAAAATACATTTGAAGATTTCAGCAGTAACCACTTTGTTTAAAGAAAGGTGCTTAAGAAAAAAAAAAACAGCTAATGAGATCAGTGATTTGGTAAGTTGAGATGTGTTTGGGAAAATCCCTCCTCTCTTTGATAAATCATTAAAATTCTGCTCAGATAAATGTGTTCTGACTTGAAATTCCAATCATAGAATGAGCTATTTCCTAAGGCCACTTGGGAAGTAGTACAAAGGTGGGTGATCCCAACACAGAAAGAGGACCCAATGATGAGTTTATGAGGATAATTCCACTCTTAATACAAGCACAACCCACTGCCCAACTTAAAGACAGAATCTTATAAAGATGCCCCAAAAATGTTTAAATTTTCTTTCTTCCTTAAAATATCAGTTTTAAAAAATGGATTATATCTTACTGTTGTGTAGCCAAAATGTAGAAAATGTTATCAACCAAGACAGTAAACTAAATGAGAGTTTAAAGACAGAAGGATGGAGAGAACACATTTTAATCAGTCATCCTTGTTTTCATCCATCAAAGAGGGTGGGAGGGGGGATAGTGTCTCTCACATGGTAAGAATGCAGTAACTATTTATTGAATTGGATTCCTTTCCCCCATTTATTTTAAAATGTATTCTGCTGCTTAAGCAGACCATTCATTCAATAATTCAGCACTTCACTTAGGCTAACCAGTGTGCGAGATTTTTAAGATACTTAGAGAAAAAGCCTGCCCTCATGTCTTACATTCTAATAAGAAGCAGACAATAAGTACTCACGAGTGAAAATAAGGTGGGCTGGGGAAATGGCTTAGCAGTTAAGGTGTTTGCCTGCGAAACCTAAGGACCCCAGTTCGATTCCCCAGGACCCACGTAAGCTAGATGCACAAGGAGGCGTATGTGTCAAGTTCGTTTGCAGTGGCTAGAGGCCCTGGTGTACCCACTCTCTCTTTCTCTCTGCCTCTTCCTCTCTCTCTTTCTCAAATAAATAAATAAATTATACATATGAGTGAAAACAAGGTAATTGTGATAAATGTGATTAGGACATACACAGGATAAGTTATAGAAGCTCATGGATCATAACCTTAATTACCTACTCAATTTCCTAGAGATACTCCCTAAGCAAAAAGGGAAAAAGTAATCCCCAACTTTTGAACAGTACTCCAAGAAAAGATATTAACATTACTTGAATATAGAAATTATACGCAAGGTCAAAATTTAAAGAGCCATTTCTGGAATAACACTGAAATCACCCTGCAATTTATTTTGGACAAATGGGAACAGACAAGGGGTCAGGAATAACACACCTTAGAATTCATTCACTCAGGCCTGGAGAGATGGCTTAGTGGATAAACACTTGCCTGTGAAGCCTAAGGACCCCAGTTTGAGGTTCAATTCCCCAGGACCCACGTAAGCCAGATGCACAAGGTGGCGCATGCATCTGGAGTTCATTTGCAGTGGCTAGAGGCCCTGGCGTGCCCATTCGCTATCTATCTGCCTCTTTCTCTCTCTGTATGTCACTCTCAAATAAATAAATAAAAAGTAAACAAAAAAATTTTTTAAGAATTCATTTACTCTTTTCGTTTCCCCCTAACAAAAAACTCACAGAACTGACAGATGGATTCCTTGGAAAAGTATAAGAAGGAGGGTGTAGGCTAAACTCACAGGAACAACTCCCAAAGGGCACATTCCAGATCTGGGCCACCAAAGAAACAACTTGCTACCCCTTCCATGACTGAGAAGATGCTGACCCAACTGGAAAAAAGCCATAGCACTCATTTTGCTGTCACTCAGCATTAAGTGTCATTTGAATGTACCATCTCCCATCTATGGAGTGTTCCTGTGGTAGAAGACACTTTATATTTTAGCCTTACTTTTGTATAGAGAAAGAGGGAAAGAAGGAAGAAAAGGAGGGGGGAGGGAGGAAGGAAGGAAGAAAGCTAGGGAAGAAAGAAAGGAAGGAGGGAAACAGGGAAAGCAATGATTTTCTAAACATCCCCAGAACTATGTTAAAGTGACCAATTTTATGTATTATACATCTAGCTTCCAACGATTGACAAAGTCAGGGTAACAGCTATAATATTTTATTTCCCTTCTGCAAAACCCCCAACACTCTTGAATCCTAATATTTCAACTAATGTGCTGTAAAAGACAATGTTTCTTAGTATAGAATTGGATTTGGAAGGGGCACTAATTATATTCAAAACAAAAATAAATTTATCAGGATTCCCAAAAGCAAAAAAGAAAAGAAAACAATTGAATTATGCCTGGCAGTCAGATAAGTGAATTTCATGTGTTATGATATCAACAAGTACAAAAATAAATAAATAAATAAATAAATAAATAAATAAATAAATTAGCTTAGAAACACTGAATAGTCTTCCACTTTCAATGAGTACTGTATCAGAATCTTTGCCAAAACCTAAAGAATCTATATCAGGACTGGAGAGATAGCTCAGCAGTTAAAGGTGCTTGTTTGAAAGCTTGACAGCCTGGGTTTGATTCCCCAGTACCCAGATGAAGCCAGATACACAAAGTGGTATATGAATGTGGAGTTTGTTTGCAAGGGCAAGAGGTCCTGGCACACTCATTTTCTGTCTCTCTCTCTCTCTCCTTTTGTTTCCTCTCTCTTTTTCTCTGCTTACAAATTAATGAATAATATGTATATATATTTTTAAAGATTTTTATTTATTTATTAGAGAGAGGGAGTGAGAATGGGCGTGCCAGGGCCTCTAGCCACTGCAAACGAACTCCAAATGCATGTTCCCCCTTGTTCATCTGGCTTACATGGGACCTGGAGAATCAAACCAGGGTCCTTAGGCATGGGACCTGGAGAATCAAACCATCTCTCCAGCCCAAAATATATATATATATATATATATTTTTTTTTTTTTTTTTGGGGTCTCACTCTGGCTCAGGCTGACCTGGAATTCACAATGTAGTCTCAGGGTGGCCTCGAACTCACGGCGATCCTCCTACCTCTGCCTCCCGAAGCCCATCTCTCCAGCCCAAAATATATTTTTAAAAAGAGTAAACCAGGTGTGGTGGCACACACCTTTAATCCCAGCACTTGGGAGGCAGAGGTAGGAGGATTGCCATGAGCTCAAGGCCACCCTGAGACTACACAGTGAATTCCAGATCAGCCTGGGCTAGAGCAAGACCCTACCTTGAAAATCAGAAAATCAGAAAAACAAAAACAAAAAAGAGTACATAGGGCTGGAGAGGTGGCTTAGCGATTAAGGCACTTACTTGAGAAGCCTAAGAACCTAGGTTTGATTCTCCAGGACTCACACAGGCCAGATGTACAAGGTAACACACACATCTGGAGTTTGTTTGCAGTGGCTGGAGGCCCTTGTGCCCATTCTCTCTTCTCTCCTTCTCTCTCTAATAAATAAATAAAAGAAAATACTTAAAAAGAGTATGTAGCCAGGCGTGGTGGCACATGCCTTTAATCCCAGCACTTGGGAGGCAGAAGTAGGAGGATCACTGTGAGTTTGAGACCACCCTGAGACTACATAGTGAAGTCCAGTGAGACCCTATCTCAAAAAACAAAAAATAAAAATGAAAAAGAGTATGTAGCAAAGAGAGTAAAAAGAAACTGTCAACCTCATGGCCAGAAAGAGACCATGTTAGTGACTATGGGATGCTATCTTAGTCTAGGCTCTCTAAGTAGCCAATGCCAAAACAGGATTAGACATGGAAGAGATACACTGGGGGAAACACCCTGGACAGAAAATGAGAAAAGAGCCTGGGAGAGACCAGCAACCACAGTGCAGGTCTGTCCCAGGGAAAGGAGAAAGGGAAGAGAGAAGAATGGAGAAAGGGACTGAGTAGTGCAATGGAAGTCTTCAACTAAAGTCACCAATCCAAGAGACATTCCATCCAAGTGGGTCTGTCCTACCTAGTCATTGACTGGAAAAAGTCCATGGGAAGTGTGGTCTCAGTGAACAAGGGGGTTGGATTCAGGGTAGGGCTGGGAATCAACTGCTCCTCACCTCCCCACAGTGGGAAACCTGAAAGATACATTTTCCTGGTGGCCACAATGCAGTACTTATTTTTACTACAATATAGTACCACAATAGCAGCTAATACCTATTTACACCTACACAGGTGCTCAAAAGGGTGTGTTCCCCTTCTTTGCATACCCTCTTTACACAATGTGGAACAAAATGTGGCAGTGAGGCATGGCACTGCAGGTTTATATACCCTGGCTAGCCTCCAACTGTAGCACAGGCTACCCCCAAGCTCCTAATCCTCCCTGTCTGTGGAATGATAAGATTACATGCATACCCCATCATAACTACTAGCTCTATTATCCAGTTGTGTGAAGAAACCAAGACACAAAGAGAATAAGCAGCTGTTTTACAGTCATACAGCTACCCAAAGCACATAGATTACTGCCAAAAACAAACAAGGGCTGGAGAGATGGCTTAGCAGTTAAAGCATTTGCCTGCAAAGCCAGAGGATCCCGGTTCAACTCTCCAGAACCCACATAAGCCAGATGCACAAGGAGGCCCATGCATCTGGAGTTCGTTTGCAGTGGCTGGAGGCCCTGGCATGCCCATATTCATTCATTCATTCATTCATTCATTCATTCATTCATTCTCTCTCTCTCTTTCTCTTTCTCTCTTCCTGTTTTTTCTCTCTCTCAAATAAATAAATAAACATAAATAATTTTTAAAAAAAAAAAAAAAGCTGTGATGGCACACACCTTCAGTCCCAGGACTTGGGAGGCTGAGGTAGAGGATTGCTGTGAGTTCCAGGTCGGTCTGAGCTACAGTGAGACCCTGCCTTGAAAAGACCAAAACAAAACAAAAACCAAATAAACAACAACAAAAAAAGAAACCCTCTCTCCCTAGTGGTTCATAAGCTATCTTACTCTTTACCTGCCTCTGAAGTTGGGTCTCATGGCAAGAGAGAACTGGGTTATTACCATTCTCTGATCTATCCTGATTCCTAGGATGCCCCCTCATGGGCAGAAATGTTAAATGAAACCTTTGTAGTCAACTGAACTTAGTCTAGGAACCATGTTTAAGCCCATGCAATAACTGAGTGTCCCATTTTTTAAGTTGCTTACGTTATCTATAGCATAATTTAGCCATGTGGACATGAATTCGACTACACAATTATAATTCAGTTTCCACCACTTAGTAGCTAGTTATTTGGTATCTTTGAGCTATAGTTTCTCATCTGCAAAACATTGATAACTGAAACTATCTTCATATGCAAAGGTATCCTGGTGCCTAGTAAATTCTTAGTAAGTTGTTTTTGTTGCTGTGAGCTACTCACATTTGGAGCACCCTAAGATCAGGTTATTCATATTCCATTTTGTATGTAAGTAGGTAGTGCCTACATTGTGAAAGAAGAGCATAAAATGATGAGTAAGATTACTTCCTGTTAGGGCTGGGATGTGGCTCAGTGGTAGAGTGCTTGTCCATTATGCACGAGGCCCTGGATTCTATCTCCATCCCCTTCCCCCACCGAATCCTGTTCTCAGGAAACTATTTAAGAGCTCAGTCTTTGGGTGTGTAGTTCACTGGTTACCGGGTATGTAGGAAGACCTGGTATGTGTTCCAACCCCCAGCACTGCAAACGGGGGAATAAAAATAAAAGAGTTCCGGGCTGGAGAGATGGCTTAGCGGTTAAGGCATTTGCCTGCAAAGCCAAAGGATCCCTGTTTGACTCTCCAGGGCCCACATAAGCCAGAGGCACAAGGGGGCACATGCATCTGGAGTTTGTTTGCAGTGGCTGGAGGCCCTGACATGCCCATTCTCTCTCTACTCTCTCTCTCTTTCCCCGCCTCTTTCTCTCTCTCAAATAAATGAATGAATAAATAAAATATATTTTAAAAATAAAAAAACAAAGAGTTCCATCCCTAACAGAGAAACACAGATCACTTCCCTTTGATCTCTGATTTCCTAGAGATACCGGTTACATCAGCCCATTGCCAGCCTCAGTTGGTAAGCAGGTTCTGCAAAAGCAGAAGGGCCAACCAGGAGCACAAGTGGAAACATGCACTTCACCCTTGTACTTCTCAGGTCAGCATGTATGTGGTTGTGTTTTGCAAGACTGGGTCCAGAACAGACTGCCCTTCAGCTCTAGAGTTTTCCACCCCCAACCAGATAAAGAAACACCTCAACCTCTGGCAGATGCCGCCAACAAGTAGCTTTCATGAGGCTAGAAATCTCTCCTTTTCCTCTCTAGGAAACATATGCAAGTGACTTGATAATTTGTAAAAACCAAGCAAAAACAAGTTTTTTTTAAACCCACATATAAATGTTAAATCAGAACATATACTCTAACTTGTAAGGAGTGGTATTTACTTATTTATTATTTTTGTTATTTTTTATTTATTTATTGGTTTTTCGAGGTAGGATCTCACTTTAGCCCAGGCTGACCTGGATTAACTCAGTAGTCTCAGGGTGGCCTCGAACTCATGGTGATCTTCCTACCTCTGCCTCCCAAGTGCTGGGATTAAAGGCATGCACCACCACGCCCAGCTCTATCTTTTATTTTTAAACTATTTTTATTTTTATTTTTTTGCAAGAAGAGAGAAAATGGGCATGCCAAGTCCTCTTGCTGCTGCAAATTAACAGATGCCATTTTGTGCAGCCAGCTATATGTAAGTACTCGGCGACTGAACCGTGGCAGGCAGACTTTCCAAGCAAGTGTCTTTAGCTGCTGAGCCATCCTCCCAGCCCAGTATTTATTTATTTTATTTTATTTTTTCAAGATAGGATCTTGCTCTAGCCCAGGCTGGCCTGGAATTCACTATGTAGTCTCAGGGTGGCCTCGAATTCATGGTAATCCTCCTACCTCTGCTTCCTGAGTGCTGGGATTAAAGGTGTGCACTACCACGTCCAGCTTTTTATTTATTTTTGAGACAGGGTTTTGCTATGTAGCCCATACCGACCTCAAACTCAGGATCCTCTTGCCTTAGTAGCCCCAGTGTTGGGATTACAGGCATGTGTCATTATGCCCAGCTTTTAGTGAGTGGTCTTAAATGGCCATTAAATTGAGGGCGAATGCTCCAAAGTATCCTGTCTCTAAGAGAAACAGTTGTAATAGGACTGGTTCTCATTTCAGCAGTTGTAAGTGTGCTGAAGCCAGTGAGTAGTATGACTCTGCTTAGGTTGGTATCAATATCCAAATGAAGATCAAGACAGGGAGACATGAATTAAACATGCAACAGAAGGAATATTTGTCCAGGACCCCATGAATATTGAAGCCTTTTCAATCTATCTGAGACTTTGATTCCTTTTTCTTTCTTTCTTTCTTTCTTTCTTTCTTTCTTTTTTTTTTTTTTTTTTTTTTTTTTGAGCTAGGGTTTTACTCTAGCACAGGCTGACCTGGAATTCACTATGTAGTCTCAGGCTGGCCTCAAACTCACGGCAACCCTCCTACCTCTGCCTCCAGAGTGCTGGGATTAAAGGCATGCACCACTACGCCCGGCTAATCTACCTGAGACTTTGAATCTGTTTATAAATTCATTGTCAACACTGCCACTGACTTATGTCACTTGGGAATAGACCACAAACATCTACTCACGAATGAACCAGTGTATCAAGCCTTTGAGACATAATTCAAACAGCAAAAACCAATGGAACTAAACGATATACTATTCTTTTCAAATAGCTCACACCTTCATTGAGAACTGGGAAAATACAAAAGTCTAGGTATTACCACACAAGACTTGCACTGTTCACCAACATTTTGATATAGAGGACAAAAAGAATGAGACAACAGAACAGAAGAAGGACTACCTTGAAAGAGAAGGGTCCTCAGTGAATGGGGGGATTGGGTAAGAGGGAACAAAAGAAGATAGACAGGAATATGATCAAATTACAGTATGCTTATATGTTAAAGTTCTCAATTTTTTAAATTTTTATTTATTTATTTGCAAACAGAGAAAGAGAGAGATAGAAGAGAGGCAGACACAAAGAATAGGCACACCATGGCCTCCAGCCACTGCAAACGAACTTCAGATGCATTTGCCCCTTGTGCAGCTGGCTTACGTGGGTCCTGGAGAATTGAACCGGGATCCTTTGGCTTCGCAGGCAAATGACTTCACCGCTAAGCCACTTCTCCAGCCCCTCAAATTTTTTTTAAGATTTTATTTATTTGAGAGAGAAAAGGATACAGAGAGAGAGAGAGACAGAGAATGGGTGGACCAGGGCTTCCAGCCAGTGCAAACGAACTCTAGATGCCTGTGCCACCAGTGCATCTGGCTTACATAGGTACTGGAGAATCGAACCTGGGTCCTTAGGCTTCCCAGGCAAGCACTTTAACTGCTAAGCCATCACTCTAGCATCTAAAGTTCTCAATTTTAAAAAGTCAAGCCAGGAGTGGTGGCACATGCCTTCAACCCCAGTATTCGGGAGGCACAGGTAGGAGGATCGCCGTGAGTTCAAGGCCAGCCTGAGACTACATAATGAATTCCAGGTTAGCCTGAGCTAGAGAGCAAGATGCTACCTTGAAAGGAAAAAAAAGTTTATTTATTTCCTGATATTTATATGCACTCGATACTAAATTATCTGTGATATACCATACCCTTTTGACTAAAAGACATGGTCAGCTGGGCGTGGTGGCACATGCCTTTAATCCCAGCACTAGGGAGGCAGAGGTAGGAGGATCACAATGAGTTCAAGGCCACCCTGAGACTACATAGTGAATTCCAAGTCAGCCTGGGCTAGAGTGACACACTACCTCAAAAAACAAACAAAAATAAAATTTTAAAAAAGACATGGTCTCTTTTTTCTACCCAGTATCAACTTATTTTAATATGAATTTATTAGTACTGTGTTTACATCATCAGAATTTATGATCTTGGTCATTTGTATAGGGCCAAAAGAGACACACTGACTATTTTTTTTTTTTTTTTTTGTTTCGTTTTGCGAGGTAGGGTCTCACTCTGGTCCAGGCTGACCTGGAATTCACTATGTAGTCTCAGGGTGGCCTCAAACTCTCTCGGAGATCCTCCTACCTCTGCCTCCCAAGTGCTGGGATTAAAGGCGTGCGCCACCACGCCCGGCTCACACTGACTATTTTAACTTTTTTTTTTTTTTTTTTTTTTTTTTTTTGCTTTTCTAGGTAGGGTCTTGCTTTAGCCCAGACTGACCTGGAATTCAGATCTCAGGGTAGCCTCGAACTCACAGCAATTCTCCTACCTCAATTTCCCAAGTTCTGAGATTAAAGGTGTACACCACCACTCCCAGCCCTTATTTAACAATCTTAAAACAGCTTCCAGGAATGTTACCAATAACATGACCTTTTTCACCAAATCCAGCAACCAGAACATCATTGTTTTCTTCAAGAAAATTCAAGCAACCACCATCAGGGACAAAAGCTGTAATTTTTTTTTTTTTTTTTGGTTTGGTTTTTGGTTTTCTTTGTTGTTGTTGTTGGTTTTTTTGGTGGGTCTAACTCTAGCTCAGGCTGACCTGGAAGTCACTCTGTAGTCTTAGGGTAGCCTTGAACTCATGGCGATCCTCCTACCTCTACCTCCCGAGTGCTGGAATTAAAGGCATGTGCCACCATGCCCAGCTCAAAAACTGTGATTTTTGCAGGACGTGGTGACTCATGCTTTTAACCCCAGCACTAAGAAGGCAGAGGTAGGAGGATCGCTATGCGTTTGAGGTCAGCCTGAGACTACACAGTTAATTCTGGGTCAGCCTGGGCTAGAGTGAGACCCTACCTTGAAAAAACAAAAACAAACAAAAAGCTGTGATTTCTCTTGCTGTTCTTGATCAGAGGGACCCTGACACACTCATAGCAGAATTTCTCAACACCTACTTTCTGCAGGGCAATTCCTTTTGAAGCCTGTTGTCATCATGTACATTAGTATCAACTTTAATATGAGGTTGTTTTAAATAACATGCTAACAAATAGCTAAATGTGAAAAAAGCAAATATAATTTAATTTAAGCATACAAATGTTGTAAATGCGCATGTCTGTGCACATACGTGAACATATATGTGCGTACAGTAAGTGATTTAGACACTTAAGGTACTCAGTACAGTACAACTACCACAGCCTTAACTCAAGAGCTAACTAAAGAGCCATTTCTGGGGCTGGAAAGATGGCTTAGCGGTTAAGGCGTTTGCCTGTGAAGCCTAAGGACCCCAGTTCGATTCTCCAGGTCCCAGTAAACCAGATGCAAATGGTGGCACATGTGTCTGGAGTTCGTTTGCAGTGGCTAGAGGCCCTGGCGCACCCATTCTCTCTCTCTCTAATAAATAAATTAAAAAAAAAAAAAGAGGCCAGTTCTAAGCAGGTGTGGTAGACATGCCTTTAATCCCAGCACTCGGGAGGCAGAGAAAGGGGAATCACCATGAGTCAAGGCCAGCCTGAGACTACAGAGAAAGTTCCAGGTCAGCCTGGGATAGAGGGAGACCCTACCTCAAAAAAAAAAAAAAAAATGTCTACTTCTAGCCAGGCATGGAGGTGTTTGCCTTTAATCCCAACACTCAGGAGGCAGAATTAGGAGGAAAGAGGCCATGTTGGGACTACAATGTGATTTCCAGGTCAGCTTGGGCTACAGTGAAACCCTACTTTGAAAAAAAAAAAAGTCTAGTTCTACAATGGTTTTAAATATCAGGTTCTGGGGCTGGAGATATGGCTTAGCAGTTAAGGCACTTTCCTGGGAAGCCTAAAAAGCCAGGTTCCATTCCCAGTACCCATATAACGCAAATGCACAGGGTAGCGCATGTGTCTAAAGTTTGTTTGCAGTGGCTAGAGGACATTGCACGCCCATTCTCTCTCTCTCTCTCTCTCTCTCTCCCTCTCTCTCTTTTTCTCTGGTGCGCCCATTCTCTCTATATCTGCCTTTCTCTCTCTCTAATAAGTAATAAAATATTTTTTTAAAAATCAGGTTCTGGGGCTGGAAAGATGGCTTAGTGGTTAAGGTGTTTGCCTGCGAAGCCAAAGGACCCAGGTTCAATTCCCCAGGACCCACATAAGCCAGATGCACAAGAGGCACATGCGTCTGTTCGTTTGCAATGAGGCCCTCGTGTGCCCATTCTCCATCTGCCTCTCTTCTCTCTCTCGTGTGCGTGCTCTGCTTGTAAATCAATAAATTAAATTTTAAAAAATTAAAAATCAGGTTCTGGGGCTGGAGAGATGGCTTAGCGGTTAAGGCATTTGCCTGTGAAGCCAAAGGACCCAGATGCACAAGGGGCACATGCATCTGGAGTTAGTGTGCAGTAGCTACAGGCCCTGGTGTGCCCATTCTCTCTCTGTGTCTGTCTCTTTTCTCTTTCTCCCTCTGCTTGCAAATCAATAAATAAAAATTTTAAAAATTATTTTTAAAAAATCGGGTACTGAGCTGGGTGTAGTGGCGCACGCCTTTAATCTCAGCCCTGGGGAGGCAGAAATAAGCGGATCACAGTGAGTTCGAGGCCACCCTGAGAGTACATAGTGAATTCCAGGTCAGCCTAATCTAGAACGAAACCCTACCTGAGAAAGCCAAAAAAAAAAAAAAAAAAAAAAAAAAAAAATCAAGTTCTGGTTCTAGCTGTTTAATCTTATTTATGTAAGTTCCTTCTTTAGTCTTACTTTCTCCACCTGTAAAATGGGGAGCGCGGGGAGTGGGGGCGGAAACCCAGCAATTCCTGAACTCCTGAGCCTGTTAATAAGATTCTGTAATGGCAAAAGAATGCTTAAAATACTAGTACCATTATACAGGTGAAATGATTAATAACAGAATGACTGGTGTGGTACATCAGCCTCTAGCCTAGCAACAACACCCTCAAAGGGCCCCAGATTCTCAACTGTCCTACTTTGAACACAAGATGCACTGCCTGAGTTCCAGCTCGTAAACTTCAGGCTTTCTTTGTTCCCTAAGTGTTATTTTTCCTCCCCGTTAGGCCCTACTTTACAGGCTCGGGCCCTAGAACCCCTTCTCTCTGACACTCCCCATCCCATTCCCACCGGTTCCCCCTCAAGCCTCCGCCTCCTCCCCAGACTCCGGCCCTGACCGTCGCCTCTTCCCTTCCCCGAAGCTGACAGAAGCTCCTACCCAGATACTCGTAGTCCGGCAGAGCAAGGCGCTCCGGACTCAGCATCCTTTGACCGGGTAGCTTGCACGCTCCGGCTCCCTGGTTTCCGGAAGCCAGATTGCAGCCCTGTCTCCGTTGCCATGGCACCTACGCAACGGGATGAGACATGCAAGGCGGAGGGGGTGTCCCGCAAACTGTCTCCGTTTTGCAACACGGCGCTCACCACACAAGTTCCGGAAGCCTTCACTTCGCGGCGATTGGGGTTTCTTTGAACGCCACCCTTTGCAATTTTAGGAAGGAGAAGAAGAACTGAGGTGAATCCTCTAAGTATATCGTATTTCCTGATGTCAAAGAATTGCTGCCAGCAACCCATATCCATGTGCCACCATGCCCAGCTCAAAAACTGTGATTTTTGCAGGACGGGTGACTCATGCTTTTAACCCCAGCACTAAGAAGGCAGAGGTAGGAGGATCGCCATGCTTGAGTCAGCCTGAGACTACACAGTTAATTCTGGGTCAGCCTGGGCTAGAGTGAGACCCTACCTTGAAAAACAAAAACAAACAAAAGCTGTGATTTCTCTTGCTGTTCTTGATCAGAGGGACCCTGACACACTCAGCAGAATTTCTCAACACCTACTTTCTGCAGGGCAATTCCTTTTGAAGCCTGTTGTCATCATGTACATTAGTATCAACTTTAATATGAGGTTGTTTTAAATAACATGCTAACAAATAGCTAAATGTGAAAAAGCAAATATAATTTAATTTAAGCATACAAATGTTGTAAATCGCATGTCTGTTTTATACGTGAACATATATGTGCGTACAGTAAGTGATTTAGACACTTAAGGTACTCAGTACAGTACAACTACCACAGCCTTAACTCAAGAGCTAACTAAAGAGCCATTTCTGGGGCTGGAAAGATGGCTTAGCGGTTAAGGCGTTTGCCTGTGAAGCCTAAGGACCCCAGTTGATTCTCAGGTCCCAGTAAACCAGATGCAAATGGTGGCACATGTGTCTGGAGTTCCGCAGTGGCTAGAGGCCCTGGCGCACCCATTCTCTCTCTCTAATAAATAAATTAAAAAAAAAGAGGCCAGTTCTAAGCAGGTGTGGTAGACATGCCTTTAATCCCAGCACTCGGGAGGCAGAGAAAGGGAATCACCATGAGTCAAGGCCAGCCTGAGACTACAGAGAAAGTTCCAGGTCAGCCTGGGATAGAGGGAGACCCTACCTCAAAAAAAAAAAAAAAAATGTCTACTTCTAGCCAGGCATGGGAGGTGTTTGCCTTTAATCCCAACACTCAGGAGGCAGAATTAGGAGGAAAGAGGCCATGTTGGGACTACAATGTGATTTCCAGGTCAGCTTGGGCTACAGTGAAACCCTACTTTGAAAAAAAAAAAAAGTCTAGTTCTACAATGGTTTTAAATATCAGGTTCTGGGGCTGGAGATATGGCTTAGCAGTTAAGGCACTTTCCTGGGAAGCCTAAAAAGCCAGGTTCCATTCCTGTACCCATATAACATAAATGCACAGGGTAGCGCATGTGTCTAAAGTTTGTTTGCAGTGGCTAGAGGACATTTAGCCCACGCTGAATTCTCTCTATATCTGCCTTTCTCTCTCTCTCTAATAAGTAATAAATATTTTTTTAAAAATCAGTTCTGGGGCTGGAAAGATGGCTTAGTGGTTAAGGTGTTTGCCTCAAGCCAAAGGACCCAGGTTCAATTCCCAGGACCCACATAAGCCAGATGCACAAGAGGCACATTTGTTCGTTTGCAATGAGGCCCTCGTTGCCCATTCTCCCATCTGCCTCTTCTCTCTCTCGTGTGCGTGCTCTGCTTGTAAATCAATAAATTAAATTTTAAAAAAATTAAAAATCAGGTTCTGGGGCTGGAGAGATGGCTTAGCGGTTAAGGCATTTGCCTGTGACCAAAGGACCCAGATGCACAAGGGGCACATTCATCTGGAGTTAGTGTGCAGTAGCTACAGGCCCTGGTGTGCCCATTCTCTCTCTGTGTCTGTCTCTTTTCTCTTTCTCCTCTGCTTGCAAATCAATAAATAAAAATTTTAAAAATTATTTTTAAAAATCGGGTACTGAGCTGGGTGTAGTGGCGCACGCCTTTTAATCTCAGCCTGGGGAGGCAGAAATAAGCGGATCACAGTGAGTTCGAGGCCACCCTGAGAGTACATAGTGAATTCCAGGTCAGCCTAATCTAGAACGAAACCCTACCTGAGAAAGCCAAAAAAAAAAAAAAAAAGAAAAAAAAGAAAAAAAAAATCAAGTTCTGGTTCTAGCTGTTTAATCTTATTTATGTAAGTTCCTTCTTTAGTCTTACTTTCTCCACCTGTAAAATGGGGAGCGTGGGAGTGGGGCGGAAACCCAGCAATTCCTGAACTCCTGAGCCTGTTAATAAGATTCTGTAATGGCAAAAGAATGCTTAAAATACTAGTACCATTATACAGGTGAAATGATTAATAGAATGACTGGTGTGGTACATCAGCCTCTAGCCTAGCAACAACACCCTCAAAGGGCCCCAGATTCTCAACTGTCCTACTTTGAACACAAGATGCACTGCCTGAGTTCCAGCTCGTAAACTTCAGGCTTTCTTTGTTCTCTAAGTGTTATTTTCCTCCCCGTTAGGCCCCTACTTTACAGGCTCGGGCCCTAGAACCCCTTCTCTCTGACACTCCCCATCCCATTCCCACCGGTTCCCCCTCAAGCCTCCGCCTCCTCCCTCCCCTAGACTCCGGCCCCTGACCATCGCCTCTTCCTTCCCCGAAGCTGACAGAAGCTCCTACCCAGATACTCGTAGTCCGGCAGAGCAAGGCGCTCCGGACTCAGCATCCTTTGACCGGGTAGCTTGCGCTCCGGCTCCTGGTTTC
The DNA here is from genome assembly GCA_036365145.1 of Orientallactaga sibirica. NCBI lineage: Eukaryota > Metazoa > Chordata > Mammalia > Rodentia > Dipodidae > Orientallactaga > Orientallactaga sibirica. Next base: position 3,543,964 of record JAEOAD010002662.1, on the reverse strand, counting down.
CGGAAGCCAGATTGCAGCCCTGTCTCCGTTGCCATGGCACCTACGCAACGGGATGAGACATGCAAGGCGGAGGGGGTGTCCCGCAAACTGTCTCCGTTTTGCAACACGGCGCTCACCACACAAGTTCCGGAAGCCTTCACTTCGCGGCGATTGGGGTTTCTTTGAACGCCACCCTTTGCAATTTTAGGAAGGAGAAGAAGAACTGAGGTGAATCCTCTAAGTATATCGTATTTCCTGATGTCAAAGAATTGCTGCCAGCAACCCATATCCGCAGTTTCCGAATTTCATAAGGTTTTTTTGTTATTGTTTTGTTTCTTGACATAGCCCAGGCTGACCTGCAATTCACTATGTAGTCTCAGGCTGGCCTCGAACTCACAGCGATCCTCCTACGTCTACCTCCCGAGTGCTGGGATGAAAGGCGTGCACCACCACAATTCTTTGTTTCTCCTCAAAATAATAGTTCTTACAGTGACCTCTCATAACACTTAGTATACCATTATTATTAATAATATATATTATTAATCAGCCTTAGTATTTACTATCTGAAGTTGCTACAACGTGCTTTCACGGACATAGTATATCTTGGGTACTTCGTAGGTTCAGGGATATGTCTTTTAGCCCATGTCAAGGCTGACCACAACAGGTATGCATTAAGTCCTCTAGGAGTTAATTGTCATTCCCCCTCAAATTGTTCTTTATTTTTAGACTCCTCTTCTATCCCTTACTATTTGATACCCTTCCCAAGTGGCTTCTTTTTTCCTTCCAAGCCACGTCATTTCTTTTTTAATTATTTTTATTTATTTATTATTTGAGAGAGAGAGAGAATGGACATGCCAGGGCCTATAGCTACTGCAAATTAACTCCAGACACTCACCACCTTGTGCATCTGGCTTACGTGGGTCCTGGAGAATCGAACCTGTGTCCTTTGGCTTTGCAAGCAAGCTCCTTAACTGCTAAACCATCTCTCTCTAGTCCCCACTTCACTTCTTGGGTTGGGAGAGTTCAGAAACTAGAATATCTATTTGAATTTTTCCCCATATGCCCAGCTGCTTGCTCCTTTAAGAAGAAAGAATCATCACTGATTTTCAAATTCCCAGATATTTCTCTCTTTGTTCCTCTCCATCCCTCAAACAGCTAAGAGATCTGTAGCAATTGTCAAAGTCTAAAACTAGCAGAAAAAATCACTCATAGCCAGTGTGGTGGCACACGCCTTTAATCCCAGCACTCTGGAGGCAGAGGTAGGAGGATCGCCCTGAGTCCGAAGCCACCCTGAGAATACAGAGTGAATTCCAGGTCAGCCTGGGCTAGAGTAAGACCCTTCCTCAAAAAACCAAAAAAGAAAAAAAAAAAAAACTTAGAAATTCAAGCCCGGCATGGTGGCGAACACCTTTAATCCCAGCATTCTGGAGGCAGAGGTAGGAGGATCACCGTGAGTTCAAGGCCACCCTGAGACTATATAGTGAATTCCAGGTCAGCCTAGGCTAGAGTGAAACCCTACCTTGAAAAAACCCCAAAAAAAGAAAGAAAGAAGAAAAAAAGAAAAAGCCACTCACTCCTTACTTTTTTTAGTAAGTTCCTTCCCCTTCAACAAGGTGAGGTTTTGTGACAAAAAAAGAAAATAAAACTCATGCCATCAAAGGAAGGACTAGGAAACCAGTAGACCACCTACACTGGGGAGAAATGGCAAGAGAAGGTTCTTGTCTTTGTATTCTGAGTAACCTATTCTTAGCTTCCTCCAGCAAGGAGCCTCAGACCTTCTAATTCTCCCCTTCCCTTAAAATTGTACATATGCCTCAATTCTAGGCTCCTGTGAGTCACTGTGCGTTTGGGTGTGGTAAGAAGAAAGGGACAGATCCAAACTAGGAACAGTGTTTAGTGTTCTGAGGTAATGAATTTCCCAAGTTGGTATTTGATGTTAAGACCTGAAAATTTGACTTTAAAAAATTGTTTTTGTTTTGCTCTTTTTTTTTTTTTTTTTTTTTTTTTTTTTTTTTTGGAGATAGGGTCTCACTCTAGTCCAGGTTGACCTGGAATTCACTATGTAGTCTCAGGGTGGCCTTGAACTCATGGTGATCCTCCTACCTCTGCCCCCCAAGTGCTGGGATTAAAGGTGTGCACCACCACACCCGGCTCTTTATTTTATGTTGACTTTCAATTTTTTTGCCTTCTCCTTTCTCCACCCACTCTTCCATGCAACTTGAAAGAATGGGAGTTTCATGAATTTCATATCTTGACTTATTGCTGTGACATTAATAATATGACAGGAATTGTTTTTGCTTTGCATCCAGATCTCATGTATTTCAGGCTGTCCTTGAACTTCATACTTAGCCAAGGATGGTCTTGAACTTCTGATCCCCTGATATGTGTCACCACCACATATGAAGTCTTGGAATAGAATCCAAGACTTCATATATGATAGGCAAGCACTCTTCCAAATGAGCTATATACATCCCCTGTGCTGGGATGGTTATTATTAAGGATGATAATTTTATCATATTCCCAAGCAACCTGAAGCTATTTTCAGGTAATTTCAAATGTCCCCATGAAAATTATCTAAACAACCTAAGGCACTTCTCTTTTTTATAAGTAGGAGAACTGAGGCATAGGTCACAAAAGTGGCTTGTCTGCTATCATCCATCCAGTCAGTGGGAGGGCTGGAACTGGATCTCTGTTATCCCAACACCCAGGATAGTGGTCTGACCGCCAAACCACACAGTCTCCTTTTTTAGGGATAGTTGGCTTGGTGTTTATTTATTTATTTTTCCTTTTGTACTGCCCTGCTAGTAACTGGAAGCTCCCAGATAAAAGAAGAAAATTTTGAGTCCAGGCTGTTCACTTGACATCCTCTTATTTGTGGAACATTATCCTGGGACTTGGAGGAGGGTGTTGCTACTGGGGTCTGTGTGGTGAAGCTGGGAACCAGCCCCAAGAATATAGCTTTGTTTGAGCATTAACCCATTTGTGGCTATAATAATGATAAGTTTCAGCACCAGTGGCGCCTGACTGTTAATGACTCAAAGAAAGCTAAATAAGAACAAGATGTCATCTCTGGAGCAATTTGTAGGTTTTTCCTACAGTTTAGTCCCTCCAATAAGTCCTAAGGATCGCTGTGCTTAAAGTCAGTCTTCCACTCTGCTTGTTCTAAACAGTCCACTAAGGAGGACAACTTCTAAGACAGGAAGTTACTAGTCTAAGGCTTCAAAAAACGGGGTTTCAAGCCAGGCATGGTGGCATGCCTTTAATCCCAGCACTCAGGAGACAGAGGTAGGAGGATTGCCCTGAATTCAAGGCCACCCTGAGACTACATAGTGAATTCCAGGTCGGCATGGGCTAGAGTGAAAACTTATCTCAAAAAACAAAAAAAAAAAATAAATAAAGAAATAGGGCTTCAGGGCTGGAGAGATGGCTTAGTGGTTAAATCACTTGCCTACAAAACCTAAGGACCCAGGTTCAATTCCCCAGTACCCATGTAAGCCAGATACACAAGGTGGTACATACATCTGGAGTTTATTTGCAGTGGTTAGAGGCTCTGGCGCAACCATTCTTTCTCTCTATATATCTGCTCTCTCTCTCTCAAATAAATAAATAACATATATATTTTTTTTTAATTAATTAATTTATTTTTTTGGTTTTTTGAGGTAAGGTTTCACTCTGGCCCAGGTTGACCTGGAATTAACTATGTAGTCTCAGGGTGGCCTCGAACTCACGGCAATCCTCCTACCTCTGCCTCCCAAGTGCTGGGATTAAAGGCATATGCCACCACGCCCGGCAATAAAATATTTTTAAGATGGGGTTTCATAGAAATAGTAAGTAGCCTTTCTGGTGGTGGAATTACTAACTGTATTTTCCTTATTTATATTTTTTATGTGCTTACATTTTCTCTAATGGACATGGTTATAACCTGAAAATAAACAATGGTAGATAAGAAGGTAAGCCTTCAGAAAGTGTTTGCTTTTCCAAGAAGCTCCTACTTTTAGATGTCTCTTTGGTCACAGGTTATATATTAAGAGGATTTGGCAACACATCAGTCGTGAATGAAAATTTTCAGTGAGATATTCATATCAGCCTTAAGAGGAACAGAAATAAACAAGAGTTCTGGTGTGTATGTTTGTGATCCTGCTGAGTGTTAGTGAAAGGAAGAAGTGTATCCTTCAATTTAAATTATTCTCATTGTCCTAAATCATCATAATGTATTTCTAAAATATTTACTAAAACAAGTAATCACCCAGGCAAACCTGTCATAAAAGAACAACTCCACACTCCTGAAAGAAGAAAGTGATAGGATATTGACCAAAAAGAGAACAATTGATTCCTATCAATAAGGAATAGGAGCATCAGACTCAGAACAATGGAAAAACATCCCACAGGGGGATATGGCAATATGTCAATTTATCATAAAAATTGTGATTTTAACTTTTTTTTTTTTTTTTTTTTTTTTTTTTTTTTTTTTTTTTTGGTCTTTCAAGGGAAAATCTCACTCTAGTCCAAGCTGACCTGGAATTCACTGTGTAGTCTCAGGGTGGCCTCAAACTTATAGCGATCCTCCTACCTCTGCCTCCCGAGTGCTGGGATTAAAGGCATGTGCCAACACATCCGGCTACAAACAACTTTTCTTTTCTTTTCTTTTTTTTAAAGATTTTATTTTTTATTTATTAGAGACACAGAGAGAGAGAGAGAATGGGTGTGCCAGGGCCTCTAGCCACTGCAAACAAACTCCAGATGCATGCACCACCATGTGCATCTGGCTTACATGGGTACTAGAGATTTGAACCGGGGTCCTTAGGCTTCAGAGGCATGCACCTTAACACTAAGCCATCTCTCCAGCCCATCTTTTTTGGTTTTTTGAATTAGGGTATCACTCTAACCCAGGCTGACCTGGAATTCACTATGTAGTCTCAGGGTGGTCTCAAACCCTGGAGATCATCCTACCTCTGCCTCCAGAGTGCTGGGATTAAAGGTATGCACCACCTCGCCCAGCTTAACTTGTGGTTTTTTTTTTTTAATATTTATTTACTTATTTGAGAAAGGAAGAGGCAGATAGAAAGAGAGAGAGAGAATGGGTGTACCAAGGCCTCTAGCCACTGCAAAGGAACTCCAGACACATGTGCCACCATGTGCATTTGGCTTACATGGGTACTGAGGAATCAAACCTGGGTCCTTAGGCTTCATAGGCAAGTGCCTTAACTGCTGTCTCCAGCCCACAACTTGCTTTTTTTAAAAAGATTTTTTTAAATTTATTTACATGAGAGGAAAAGGGGAAGGGGAGGAGAGAATGGGCACCACAGGGCCTCTGATTGCTGTAGACAAACTCCAGATGCATGCACCACCTTGTGCATCTGGTTTATGTGTGGGTTGTGGCGAATTGAACTTGGGTCCTTAGGCTTCAAAGGTAAGTGCCTTAACCATTAAGCCATCTCTCCAGCCCACAACTTTTGTTTTTCTTTTTATTTTTGTTTTTCAAGGTAGGGTCTCATTCTAGCTCAGGTCTCAGGGTGTCCTTCCTTGAATTCATGGCGATTCTCCTACCTCTGCCTCCCAAGAGCTGAGGTTAAAGATTGTGCCACCATGCCCGGCCCCACAACTTGGTCTTTGTAAAGAGATTATTAAGATATTGGTAGAAGCCAAGTGTGGTGACATACACCTTTAATCCAAACACTCACTCAGGAGGCAGAGGTAGGAAGATCACTGTAAGTTCAAGGCTAGCCAGGGATTACAGAGTGAACTCCAGGTCCACCTGGGCTAGAGTGAGACCCTACCTCAAAAAAAAAAAATATATATATATATATATGAGAGTGAGAGAGGGCTGGAGAGATGGCTTTGCAGTTAAGGTGTTTGCCTGCAAAGCCAAAGGACCCAGGTTCTATTCCCCAGGACCCACGTAGGCCAGATGCACAAGGTGGCGCATGTGTCTGGAGTTTGCTTGCAGTGCTAGAAGCCCTGGTATGCCCAATCTCTCTCCTTCTCTTTCTCACAAATAAATTATATATATCAATAATAATAAATTATTGACACATATATATCAACAATAATAAAAATATTGGTAGAGAAGAAAATCGTCCTGGAATTGAAGCTCACACAAAGGTAAACATAAATGTACTAAATAGTTCTTAACCCCAGGGAAACAGAAAGGAAAGAAGAAAAGCAAGCTGAATTATAGCTACAAAACAGGTTCAAGAAACTAGGACAAGCTTTTTATCAATTCATCAAGCAGAAAGATGCTAAAGGCAAAGTAGCTACTAAGAAATGCAGGTCATGAGATCCTTGCCGGGCCACTAGGCTCTTCTTCAAAGACAGCTTCCACAAAGCAAAGTAGAAACTAAGCATGATGGCACACTATGGGATTTACATATTTTAAATTAAAAATGCTCTCTATAGAAAGTCCGTTTGAACTGCCACACAAAATCAACAGAACAGAGCCCTGGGGGATTTGCAAAAACATTCTTGGACATTGAGCATTACTACTACTTTATAAAAGAAAATGGTTAAGGGGCTGGGGAGATCGCTCAGTGTTAAAAGTACTTTCTTGCAAAACTTTTTGATTCCCCAGTACCCACGTAAAAGCCAGGTGCACAAAGTAGTATATGCATCTGGAGTTTGTTTGCAGTGGCAGGGGCCCTGGAGTGCCCATACTCCAGCTCCTATTCATTCTTTCTCTCTCTCTCTTTTATCAAATAAATAAAAATATTTTTAAGTGGTTCAAAGAACATGTCTTAAATTGAACTGGAAATCAAAGGCAACTACAGACTTTTCCTTCCTGTCATTTTATTTTATGCATATGCCACCACGCCCAGCAATAAAATATTTTAAGATGGGGTTTCATAGAAATAGTAAGTAGCCTTTCTGGTGGTGGAATTACTAACTGTATTTTCCTTTATTTATATTTTTTATGTGCTTACATTTTCTCTAATGGACATGGTTATAACCTGAAAATAACAATGGTAGATAAGAAGGTAAGCCTTCAGAAAGTGTTTGCTTTTCCAAGAAGCTCCTACTTTTAGATGTCTCTTTGGTCACAGGTTATATATTAAGAGGATTTGGCAACACATCAGTCGTGAATGAAAATTTTCAGTGAGATATTCATATCAGCCTTAAGAGGAACAGAAATAAACAAGAGTTCTGGTGTGTATGTTTGTGATCCTGCTGAGTGTTAGTGAAAGGAAGAAGTGTATCCTTCAATTTAAATTATTCTCATTGTCCTAAATCATCATAATGTATTTCTAAAATATTTACTAAAACAAGTAATCACCCAGGCAAACCTGTCATAAAAGAACAACTCCACACTCCTGAAAGAAGAAAGTGATAGGATATTGACCAAAAAGAGAACAATTGATTCCTATCAATAAGGAATAGGAGCATCAGACTCAGAACAATGGAAAAAACATCCCACAGGGGGATATGGCAATATGTCAATTTATCATAAAAATTGTGATTTTAACTTTTTTTTTTTTTTGGTCTTTCAAGGGAAAATCTCACTCTAGTCCAAGCTGACCTGGAATTCACTGTGTAGTCTCAGGGTGGCCTCAAACTTATAGCGATCCTCCTACCTCTGCCTCCCGAGTGCTGGGATTAAAGGCATGTGCCAACACATCCGGCTACAAACAACTTTTCTTTTCTTTTCTTTTTTTTAAAGATTTTATTTTTTATTTATTAGAGACACACACAGAGAGAGAATGGGTGTGCCAGGGCCTCTAGCCACTGCAAACGAACTCCAGATGCATGCACCACCATGTGCATCTGGCTTACATGGGTACTAGAGATTTGAACCGGGGTCCTTAGGCTTCAGAGGCATGCACCTTAACACTAAGCCATCTCTCCAGCCCATCTTTTTGGTTTTTGAATTAGGGTATCACTCTAACCCAGGCTGACCTGGAATTCACTATGTAGTCTCAGGGTGGTCTTAAACCCTGGAGATCATCCTACCTCTGCCTCCAGAGTGCTGGGATTAAAGGTATGCACCACCTCGCCCAGCTTAACTTGTGGTTTTTTTTTTTTAATATTTATTTACTTATTTGAGAAAGGAAGAGGCAGATAGAAAGAGAGAGAGAGAATGGGTGTACCAAGGCCTCTAGCCACTGCAAAGGAACTCCAGACACATGTGCCACCATGTGCATTTGGCTTACATGGGTACTGAGGAATCAAACCTGGGTCCTTAGGCTTCACAGGCAAGTGCCTTAACTGCTGTCTCCAGCCCACAACTTGTTTTTTTTTTTAATTTTTTTTTTATTTATTTACATGAGAGGAAAAGAGGAAGGGGAGGAGAATGGGCACCACAGGGCCTCTGATTGCTGTAGACAAACTCCAGATGCATGCACCACCTTGTGCATCTGGTTTATGTGGGTTGTGGCGAATTGAACTTGGGTCCTTAGGCTTCAAAGGTAAGTGCCTTAACCATTAAGCCATCTCTCCAGCCCACAGTTTTTGTTTTTGTTTTTATTTTTGTTTTTCAAGGTAGGGTCTCATTCTAGCTCAGGTCTCAGGGTGTCCTTGAATTCATGGCGATTCTCCTACCTCTGCCTCCCAAGAGCTGAGGTTAAAGATTGTGCCACCATGCCCGGCCCCACAACTTGGTCTTTGTAAAGAGATTATTAAGATATTGGTAGAAGCCAAGTGTGGTGACATACACCTTTAATCCAAACACTCACTCAGGAGGCAGAGGTAGGAAGATCACTGTAAGTTCAAGGCTAGCCAGGGATTACAGAGTGAATTCCAGGTCCACCTGGGCTAGAGTGAGACCCTACCTCAAAAATATATATATATATGAGAGTGAGAGAGGGCTGGAGAGATGGCTTTGCAGTTAAGGTGTTTGCCTGCAAAGCCAAAGGACCCAGGTTCTATTCCCCAGGACCCACGTAGGCCAGATGCACAAGGTGGCGCATGTGTCTGGAGTTCGTTTGCAGTGGCTGGAAGCCCTGGTATGCCCAATCTCTCTCCTTCTCTTTCTCACAAATAAATTATATATATCAACAATAATAAATTATTGACACATATATATCAACAATAATAAAAATATTGGTAGAGAAGAAAATCGTCCTGGAATTGAAGCTCACACAAAGGTAAACATAAATGTACTAAATAGTTCTTAACCCCAGGGAAACAGAAAGGAAAGAAGAAAAGCAAGCTGAATTATAGCTACAAAACAGGTTCAAGAAACTAGGACAAGCTTTTTATCAATTCATCAAGCAGAAAGATGCTAAAGGCAAAGTAGCTACTAAGAAATGCAGGTCATGAGATCCTTGCCGGGCCACTAGGCTCTTCTTCAAAGACAGCTTCCACAAAGCAAAGTAGAAACTAAGCATGATGGCACACTATGGGATTTACATGTTTAAATTAAAAATGCTCTCTATAGAAAAGTCCGTTTGAACTGCCACACAAATCAACAGAACAGAGCCCTGGGGGATTTGCAAAAACATTCTTGGACATTGAGCATTACTACTACTTTATAAAAGAAAATGGTTAAGGGGCTGGGGAGATCGCTCAGTGTTAAAAGTACTTTCTTGCAAAACTTTTTGATTCCCCAGTACCCACGTAAAGCCAGGTGCACAAAGTAGTATATGCATCTGGAGTTTGTTTGCAGTGGCAAGGGGCCCTGGAGTGCCCATACTCCCAGCTCCTATTCATTCTTTCTCTCTCTCTCTCTTTATCAAATAAATAAAAATATTTTTAAGTGGTTCAAAGAACATGTCTTAAATTGAACTGGAAATCAAAGGCAACTACAGACTTTTCCTTCCTGTCATTTTATTTTATTTTTTTTTTATTTTTTATTTTTTTGGTTTTTTGAAGTAGGGTTTCACTCTGGTCCAGGCTGACCTGGAATTAACTATGTAGTCTCAGGGTGGCCTCGAACTCACGGCGATCCTCCTACCTCTGCCTCCCAAGTGCTGGGATTAAAGGCGTGCGCCACCACGGCCGGCTTCATTTTATATTTTTAAATGCCACAAAAAGTTGGGAATTGTAATGTCATATATCTTGAAAGGAGAAAGAATTTATACTCCTTCCCCTCCTCCTCTTCCTTTGAAATGTGTGTATATTTTTTAAAACTTTTTTAAAACAAGCCCAACAGACTACTCCCCCTTTTATTTATTTATTTTTATTTTTATTTATTTATTTATTTATTGGGTTTTGGAGGTAGGGTCTCACTCTAGTCCAGGCCAACCTGGAATTCATTATGTAGTCTCAGGGTGGCCTTGAACTCACAGGGATCCTCCTACCTCTGCCACCCAAATGCTGGGATTGAAGGCATGTGCCACCACACCCAGTTAGACTGCCCCTTTTTTATGAGAGGGAGAAAGAGAGAGAGAAGGAGGAGGAGAGAATTGCTCACCAGGGCATCCAGCCACTGTAACCAAACTCCAAACACATGCTCCACCTTGTGCATATATGTGACCTTGTGTGCTTGCGTCACCTTGTGCATCTGGCTTACGTAGGACCTGGAGAGTTGAACAAGGGTCTTTGGACTTCACAAGCAAGTGCCTTAACTGCTAAGCCATCTCTGTAGCTATATGGCTCAGGCTGGCCTTAAATTCTGATTGCTCTGGTCTGAGCCACCTGAATCTCTTGAATCATAGGTACATATCACCTCACCTAGCTGTTTTCTAAAATTATCTTTATTACTGGGCTGGAGAGATGGCTCAGAGGTTAAGGATCTTTCCTGCAAAGCTTAAGGACCCAAATTCTATTCCCAGTGCCCATGTAAAGCCAGATGCACTAAGTGGTGCATGCATTTGGAGTTTGTTTACAGTGGCAGGAAGCCCTGTGTCTGCCTCTTTCTCTCAAATAAGTAAATAAATAAAAATTTTTAAAATTTAAAATTATCATTATTGTTATTTGAATTTTTCTACTAGAATGTGAATTTCTTGAGGACAGAGACTGTCCTCATTCATCTTTAAACTTCTAGGACTGTGTACAATATCAGGCAGAAGGCAGGTATCTAATAAAGACCTGTTAAATGCATTTGTTTCCTTCTATATTAAAGGTTTATGGCAGAGAGATGGCTCAGTGGTTCAAGGCACTTGCTTGCAAAGCCTGATGGCATGTGTTCGATTCCCCAGTACCCACATAAAGCCAAATACACCAAGTGTCACATGTGTCTGGAGTGTGTTTGCAGTGGCAAGAGGCCCTGGAACTTGCCCATATTCTCATTCTCTCTCTCTTCTCTCTCTCTTTCAACTTGCAAATAAATAAATAAAACTTAGAAATCAAGACCATGGCTGGAAAGATGGCTTAGCAGTTAAGGTGCTTGCCTGCAAAGCCTAAGGAACCAGGTTCAATTCACTAGTAACCATGTAAGTCAGATGCACAAAGTGGTGCATGTGTCTGGAGTTTGTAGTGGCTAGAGGTCCTGGCATGCCCATTTTCCCTCTCTCTCTCTTTCTCTTTCTATCTGCCTTTTTCTCTCCCTCTCAAATAAATTTTCTAAATTAAAAATAATAATTTATGGGGCTGGAGAGATGGCTTAGAGGTTAAACGCTTGCCTATGAAGCCTAAGGACCCCGGTTCGAGGCTTGATTCTCCAAGACCCACGTAAGCCAGATGCACAAGGGGGTGCATGCATCTGGAGTTCGTTTGCAGTGGCTGGAGGCCCTGGCGCACCCATTCTCTCTCTCTCTCTCTCTCTCTCTACCTGCCTATTTCTGTATCTCTCTCTCTCAAATAAATAAATAAATAATAAAATATTTTTTAAAAATAATAATAATAATTTATTTTATTTGAGGCAGAGAGAAAGGGAGAGAGAAAGAATGGTCACTCCAGGGTCTCTTGCCACTGCAAACAAACTCCAGAGGTATGTGCCAGTTTGTGTATCTGGCTTACATGGATCCTGTAGAATCAAACCTGGGTCCTGAGGCTTCGCAGGCAAGCACCTTAACCACTTTGCAGTCTTTCCAGCCCCAGCCCTCTTTTGTTTGCTTAAATTTATTTATTAACTTATTTATTTATTTATTTATTTATTTATTTATTTATTTATTTATTTCAAAGCAGAGAGAGAGAGAAGGGAGACAGACAGAGAGAATGGGCGTGCCAGGGCCTCCAGCTGCTGCAAATCAACTCCAGATGCATGTGCCACTTTGTGCATTTGGCTTTACATGGGTACTGAGGAATCAGACCCAGGTCATTAGGCTTAGAAGGCATCCGCCTTAACCACTGAGCCATCTCTCAAGCCCCCCATGATGAAAAGGCCTAAGTGAGGTCAGGGAAATAGATTGAGTAAAGGAAAGGTGGAGGGAAGGCTAATCAAAATCTAAGAGGATATAAGTAAGTCATATGTAACCCTACTTTTTTGGACAATGGAACACTCAGAAGCCATAGATTGTTACTAGAAAATTTTCAGTGCCAGGGATGGGATACCTTCCAGTGAATTGTTGGACAGGGAGGGCACAGATACCCCCAAAACATTACAGGCCATTGCTGAGGCTTTTGGTTTCCCACCAGGAATAGATGGTAAAGACCCTATTGCTGAAGACTCCACATACTTGGGCTGCAAAGTCACTGAGAAATCCTGCTGGAGCTGAGCTGAAAGCCTCCCCCATGTGGATCAGCTAACAGAAAACTGGAAAAAGCTACACTGCATGCAGTTCCATGGGAGAGAGAGAAATCACCAGTGAAAATGCTCAACAGTGGACACTGCAAGCCTTAAATTTGGCCAACCAGGCCAAATGAGTCTGTTATGGGGGAAACCAACCACTCTCTAATTGGACTGGAGGCCCACTCCATGGCAGGTGTGGTAGTTTGAATATATGTCCCCCAATATATTCAGTATTTTATTAGTTATAGTTTGCATCTGCAATCACCTTGCTAGAGGCAATGTCACTGGGGGCTGGTCTTAAGGTGTTGGTGGTGGGCTTGAGATTCCATTGTAAAGATATGCAAAGTGTGCCTAGCAGTAGTTCCTAAAGTGTGCTGTGTGACTTTTTGGCTATAGTTTTTGGCTCTGTGTGCTGTTGTGGCTGGTGGGATTTTTTCTCTCTCTTGCCTGGTCCTGTGAGAGCAGGCCCCTTCTCTTGCCATTATGGAACTTCCCCTGAATCTGTAAGCTTCAATAAATAATATCCCTTCCTCTATAACTGTGCCTGGTCTGGAAGTTCATCTCAGCGAACCTGAAGCTGTCTGCTACAGCAGGGAATATATCCCTGATACTGAAACCTACAATAGGGGTAGTCATGAGCCCTAGGGATGTAACATCTGCTGGTCTGGCTAAACGAATATACTATACTCACCAAACTGCCCAGTAAGCACTTCTCTTAATGTTCATACTCATACATTAATGCTGCTCTCACTTTTGCTTAGAGAAGCTTCTCTTTTCAGATGGCAGTGACTTTAGGATGACTCAGAAGGCACCAGGGTGCTGAGAAGAAGTGACAGAGGAGTGCTCAGCACTGAAATATCTCTATCACGTCTTCCAAGGCTCAGGGCCCATTACGGAAGAGGTGTCAGAAAGAATGTAAGAGCCAAAGGAAGGGTGGACTCTATAACGTGCTCCTCCAGACACAAAATGGCCTGGATATCCATGACCTCACAGTGCCTGACACTATCTACACAAGACCATCATAGGAGGAAAAGATGATGACATCAAAATAAAAGAGAGACTAGCCGGGCGTGGTGGTGCATGCCTTTAATCCCAGCACTCGTGAGACAGAAGTAGGAGGATCACCTTGAGTTCGAGGCCACCCTGAGACTACAGAGTGAATTCCAGGTCAGCCTGGGCCAGAGCGAGACCCTCCTTGAAACCCCCTCCCTAAAAGAGAGAGAGACTAGATGGGGAAGAGATATAAGTCCCCTCCCTTTCAATTCATTTCGGGTGGGAGAGAATTACCATGGGTTATTGAATATAATTATGGAAGTTGTCAATTAAAAAAAACTAAAAAAAAAAAAAGAAGAAGAAGAAAAAGAAAGCCGGGTGTGATGGTGCACGTCTTTAATCCCAGCACTTGGGTGGCAGACAGAGGTAGGAGGATCACCATGAGTTCGAGGCCACCCTGAGACTACATAGTGTATTCCAGGTCAGCCTGGGCTGGAAAAGACCCTACTTTAAAACAAAAAAAAGAAAGAAAGAAAGAAAGAAAAAAGAAAGAAAGAAAGAAACAAGGAAGGAAGGAAGGAAGGAAGGAAGGAAGGAAGGAAGGAAGAAAGAAAATGGAGAAAAAATTACAACCAGGGCTGGAGAGATAGCTCAGTGGTTAAGGCACTTGCCTGCAACCACTGAGGACCTGGGTTCTATTTCCCAGTCCCACATAAAGCCAGATACACAAAGTGGTACATGCATCTGGGGGCTAGAGGCATTAACAGGCTCTAAGGGCACCCATTCTCTCTCACTATTTGCCTCATTCCCTCTCTCAAAATAAATAAATAAAATATATTTTAAAAGACACAGGACTGGAAAGATGGCTTAGTGGCTAAGGTTAAAGGCCTGTTGAAGCCTAAGAAACCTAGGTTCAACTCCCAGAGTCCACATAAACCAGATGCACATGGTGCTGCATGTATCTGGAGTTTGTTTGCAGAGGCAGGAGTCCCTGGCATGCCCATTCATTCTCTCTGTTTCCCTCTCTCTCTCTCAATAAATAAATATAAAATATTTAAAACAAACCACAGGGCTGTAGAGATTCCAGGTCTTTGTTGAGGCACTAGCCTCAAAACCAAGGAGTCAGGTTCCATTTCTGGACCCACGTAAGCCATGCACATGCATCTGGAGTTCAGTGGCTGAAACCCTGATGCACCTATTCTCCTCTCAAATAAATAAATAAAAGTAAATAAATTAAAATTTAAAAACACAAAAACAGCCAGGCATGGTAGCACATGCCCTTAATCCAGCACTCTGGAGGCAGAGGTAAAGATTGCCAAGAGTTTGAGGCCAGCCTGAGACTACATAGTGAATTCCAGGTCACCTGGTTAGAGCAAGACCCTACCTTGAAAAACAAACAACAAACAGAGAAAACCCCAAAACAGAAACAAAGAACTCTGCAAATGTTTTTTTCTTTTTTTTATAAAATATATAAGGGAAGCAGGCGGTGGTGCATGCTGGCTCCAGCAAAGAAAGGAGAAAGAAACAACCAGGGCTGGAGAGATTGCTCAGTGGTTAAGGCACTTGCCTGCAACCACTGAGGACCTGGGTTTGATTTCCCCAGTACCCACATAAAGCCAGATACACAAAGTGGTACATGCATCTGGGGGCTATTTGTGGCTGGAGGCTCTAAGGGCACCCATTCTCTCTCTATTTGCCTCATTCCCTCTCTCAAATAAATAAATAAAATATATTTTAAAAGACACAGGACTGGAAAGATGGCTTAGTGGCTAAGGTACTTGCCTGTGAAGCCTAAGGACCTAGGTTCAACTCCCCAGAGTCCACATAAACCAGATGCACATGGTGCTGCATGTGTCTGGAGTTTGTTTGCAGTGGTAGGAGGCCCTGGTGCACCCATTCATTCTCTCTGTTTCCCTCTCTCTCTCTCAATAAATAAATATAAAATATTTAAAACAAACCACAGGGCTGTAGAGATGGGTACACAGTTGAGGCACTAGCCTCAAAACCAAGGGAGTCAGGTTCCATTTCCCAGGACCCACGTAAGCCATGCACATGCATCTGGAGTTCAGTGGCCAGAAACCCTGATGCACCTATTCTCTCTCTCAAATAAATAAATAAGTAAAAGTAAATAAATTAAAATTTAAAAAAACAACAACAGCCAGGCATGGTAGCACATGCCCTTAATCCAGCACTCTGGAGGCAGAGGTAGGAAGATTGCCAAGAGTTTGAGGCCAGCCTGAGACTACATAGTGAATTCCAGGTCAGCCGAGGTTAGAGCAAGACCCTACCTTGAAAAACAAACAACAAACAGAGAAAAACCCCAAAACAGAAACAAAGAACTCTGCAAATGTTCATTGCATAAACAGGTATAAAATATATAAGGGAAGCAGGCGTGGTGGTGCATGCCTTTAATTCCAGCACTTGGGAGGCAGAGGTAGGAGGACTGCCATGAGTTCGAGGCCACCCTGAGATTACTGAGTGAATTCCAGGTCAGCCTGAGCCAGAACGACACCTTACCTTGAAAAAAAATTAAAATATAAAATATATAAGGGGCATTTAATTCAGAAATGATTTTCAACAATAATTGGTTGGAACCTCTCTTTGATTTTTCCCTAACTACAGAAGACTACTTGCTATCCTTTGAACATGACAGACACACAGTCATTGTAGCTGTTGATGCCCTCCCCCATTTTCTCCTTTCTTCACACAGTGAAACTTTCCTCCATATTCCATAATTCAATGTCCACCTATCCCAAATTTAAAAGTCCTCTCTTCTTCTTGTTACAGCTTTGTATACATCCACCACACGATCACTGCTTTGCAAGTCTTCCTTTATCTGCACCAGGTTTGGAGTTGCTTAGAGTCAGAAACCCTATCTTACTCATTTTTCACTTTCCCAGATCTGGTAGACTGTCTGATTTTCAATCACTTAACAAAATTTTATTGAAAGTCAGTCATGGTGACACAGATCTTAAGTCCCTACACTTGGGAGGCTGAGCTAGGAAGATATCCTTGAATTTGAAGCCAGGTCAGCCTGAGCTAGAGTGAGAAAAAAGAAAAAAAAAAAACTACAAGAAAAAAGTTTATTGGAGCCGGGCGTGGTGGCGCACGCCTTTAATCCCAGCACTCAGGAGGCAGAGGTAGGAGGATCGCTGAGAGTTCGAGGCCACCCTGAGACTACATAGTTAATTCCAGGTCAGCCTGGGCCAGAGTGAGACCCTACCTCAAAAAACAAAAAACAAAACAAAACAAAAAAGTTTATTGGGGCTGGAGAGATGGTTCAGTGGTTAAAAGCACTTGCATTAAAAAGCCTGATGGGCCGGGTGTGGTAGCGCACACCTTTAATCCCAGCACTCAGGAGGCAGAGGTAGGAGGATCGCGGTGAGTTCGAGGCCACCCTGAGACTACAGAGTGAATTCCAGGTCAGCCTAACCTAGAGTGAGACCCCACCTCAACCCCCCCCCAAAAAAACTTGATGACCCAGGTTCAATTCCCTTGTACCCACGTTAAGCCAGATGCACAAAGTGGCATGTGCATGTGGAGTTTGTTTGCAGTGGTAGAAGAACTTGGCAAACCCATACTCACTCTATTTGTCTGCCTCTTTTGCTCTGTCACTCTCTCTCAAATAAGTAATTTTTTAAAGTTTTATATTTTTGAAACATTTTTATTTATTTATTTGAGAGAGAGAGACAGAAAGATAGAGAGAAAGAGAATGGGCACACCAGGGCCTCCCGCCACTGTAAACAAACTCCAGGCACATGCACCACCTTGTGCATCTGGCTTACATGGGTCCTGGGGAATCAAATATGGGTCCTTTGGCTTTGCAGGCAAGTGTCTTACCTGCTAAGCCATCTCTCCAGCCCAATGAATAAAAACTTTTGTTAAAAGAGCTGGAGAGATGGCTTAGCAGGTAAGGTGCTTGCCTGAGAAGCCTAAGGACCCATGTTTGACTCCCCAGGACCCATGTAAGCCAGATGCACAAGGTGACACATGCACAAGGTTGCACATGTGCACAAGGTGGTGCACACATCTGAAGTTCGATTACAGTGACTGGAGGCCCTGGTGCACCAATTCTCTTTCTGTGTCTCTCTGTCTGTCTTTCATTTTTAAAAAGTCCAGTCTGAGCTGGAGAGATGGCTTAGCATTTAAGGCCTTTGCCTGTGGAGCCAAATGACCCAGGTTCGAGTCCCTGGGACCTATGTAAGCCAGATGCACAAGGTGGCACATGTGTCTGGAGTTCATTTACAGTGGCTAAAGGCCCTGGTGCACCCATTTTTTTCTCTCTCTCTCTCACATAAGTAAAATAATAAAAAAAATTCTTTTTTTAAAAAAAGGCCAGTCTATTGGCCTTGCATTAAAAAAAAAAAAAGTCTATTGAGCTATGTGTGTCAAACACAACTTTAAGGTATTGGAGAATTAAAAAGAAAATCCCTCGCCATTTAAGTTTATCATCTAGTGGTTGGGACGGAGATGATACACATGCAATAGCAGATAAACTCATTTCAAAGAATGACAGTTTGCTATAGAGAAAACAAAACAAGATAGGACCGTGAAGGCCACATTTGGGATGCAAAGTGAAACTTCTGACTCTACCTCCTGAAACTACAGGTGTATGCCACCATACCCAGTGTGACTGAACCTACGCAAGTACTTGTCTAGGATTAGATTCTAAGCCACATCTCAGCCTTAAATTGTCTTTTTTTAAATGTTTTTTTTTAAATTTTTATTCATTTATTTGCAAGCAGAGACAGAGATAGAAGAGAGGCAGAGAGAGAGAGAATGGGCATGCCAGGGTCTCTAGCCACTACAAATGAACCAGATGCATGTGCCCCTTGTGCATCTGGTTTACGTGGGTCCTGGAGAATTGAACCAGGATCCTTTGGCTTTGCAGGCAAATGCCTTAACCGCTAAGCCATTTCTCTAGCCCTAAATTGTCTTTTTTTTAAAAAATATTTTATTTATTTATTTGACAGAGAAAGAGGGAGAGAGAGAGAGAGAATGGACGCATCAGGGCCTCTAGCCATTGCAAACGAACTCCAGATACATGTGCCCCCTTGTGCATCTGGCTAAGGTGGGACCTAGGGAATCGAACCTGAGTCCTTTGGATTTGCAGGCAAATGCCTTAACCACTAAGCCATTCCTCCAGCCCAAATTGTCTTTTTTTAAAGAGTCACTCTGGGGTTGGAGAGATGGCCCAGCAGTTAAGGCACTTGCCTGCAAAGTCTAACGACTTGGGTTCAATTACCCAGTACCCACATAAAGTCAGATATACAAGGTGGCGCGTGCATCTGGAGTTCATTTGCAGAGGCTGGAGGCTCTGGCAAGCTCATTTTCTCTGCCTGTCTCTCTTCTCTATCTCTCCTCATTTGTAAATAAATAAAAATAAACAAAATATGTTTTTAAAAAGAGTCACTCTGGTTGCTGCCTGGGGAACAAATTATATATTTATTATTATTATTATTATTACTTGTTTTTTTGTCTTTGAGGTAGGGTTTCACTCTAGCCCAGGCTGACCTGGAATTCACTATGTTGTCTCAGGGTGGCCTCAAACTCATGGTGATCCTCCTACCTCTGCCTCCCGAGTGCTGGGATTAAAGACATGTGCCACCATGCCCAGCTTTATATTTTATTTTATTTATTTATTTTTGTTTTGTTTTGTTTTTCAAGGTAGGGTCTCACTCTGGCTCAGGCTGACCTGGAATTCACTATGTAGTCTCAGGGTGGCCTTGAACTCTCTGTGATCCTCCTACCTCTGCCTCCCAAGTGCTGGGATTAAAGGTGTGCGCCACCATGCCCGGCTCTTATATTTTATTTTTTAATGTTCTTTTTTTTTTTTTTTTTTTTTTTTTTTTTTTTTTTTTGAGGTAGGATCTCACTCTGGCCCAGACTGACCTGGAATTAACTATGTAGTCTCAGGGTGGCCTTGAACTCGGTGATCCTCATACCTCTGGCTCACGAGAGCTGGGATTAAAGACATGCACCACCACACCTGGATTTTATTTTTTTAATATTCTTATTTATTTATTTGCAAGCAGTGAGAGAAGAAAGAGAAAATGGGTGTGCCAAGGCCTCTAGCTACTGTAAACAAACTCCAGGCTCATGTACCTTTTTGTGTTTCTGGCTTTAAGTGGGTACTGGAGATTTCAACTGGTATTGTTAGGCTTTGCAGGCAAGCACCTTAACCACGGCTCAATCTCTCCAGCCCTGAGGAATAAATTATAATGGGGCAAGTGTAGAAACAAAAACCAATTACAGGATGCTTGCTTAAAGCTACAGCTTCATATTTGCCATCGTATGAGCTTTTGTTTATTGATTTAGCCACCATCTTGTATTTATCTTCGCTGCTACATCAAAGCTATTTGTTGCAGCGGCTCTGTTTCCTCGTGCCTCGTGTGTGAATATCAAAGTTGCAGGAGATAAAAATGTTCTGGAAAGCCCCATCGTTCAGGGTGTGCCCCAATTTAGGTAAGGCCACAAAATAAGCCACGTGCCTCAGATTCTGATTCAAGTAGCACTGTTGAGCTAGAAGACAAAAAAAATGTTGGCACTAGAAATTGTGCCAGAAGGTACAGAAGCTAGATGTGGTGGCACAGGTCTGTAATTCCAGCACTCTTGGGTGATGGACTCAGGAAGATCAGAAATCAAGGTCATCCTTGACTACTTATAAAGTTCTAGGCCAGTCTGGGCTACATGAGACCCTATTTCAAAAAAAAAATGCTTTCTTTCTCTTTCTTTCTTTCTTTCTTTCTTTCTTTCTTTCTTTTCTTTCTTTCTTTTTCTGTTTTTCGAGGTAGGGTCTCACTCTGGCCCAGACCCTATTTCAAAAATTAAAAAAAAAAAAATCCAGCCGGGCGTGGTGGTGCACACCTTTAATCCCAGCACTCTGGAGGCAGAGGTAGGAGGATCGCAGAGAGTTTGAGGCCACCCTGAGACTACATAGTTAATTCCAGGTCAGCCTGGGCCAGAGCAAGACCCTACCTGGAAAAACCCAAAGAGACAACTTTTCCATAAATCCTACAGATTCTTTCCTGGCTCTAGGCCTTTGCATATATTTTTGCTTCTGCCCAGAAGACCATCTTCAGGTACTCATAGTGCCTGATGACTTCTTCATTCTCTTTCTTTTTTCTTTTTTTGTGCTGTCTAATCTAGTTCCTCATTCATAGGCTAATACTCTACCACTAAGCTCTCTACCCAGCCTGTCTGATGATTCTTTCAGTGTGTTTCTGACAGGCCTCCCTAAACCCCCAAATCTAAATCAAATCTCTTCTTTCATAGAACACTGTGTTCTCTGGGCTGGGGAAATGGCTTGGCAGTTAAGGCATTTGCCTGCAATGCCTAAGGATCCTGTTTTGATTCCCCGGAACCCACGTAAGCCAGATGCACAAGAGGACGCATGTGTCTGGAGTTCCTTTGCAGTGGCTGGAAGCCCTGGTGTGCCCATTCTTTCTCTCTGCCTCTTCCTCTCCCTCTCTCTCAAATAAATAAATAAATAAATAAATAAATAAATAAATAAATAAATAAATAAAATATATAATAAAAGAACCCTGTGCTTTCTCTTCATTCCCTCGATTGCTTATAAATTTAAATTCATTTGTGGGATCATTCTTTTATTGCCTCTGCATATCTGCAGAGCCCTAAGTTCCAGGGATCTGGGCTGGAGAGATGGCTCAGTGGTTAAGGAACTTGCCTGCAAAGCCAAAAGACCCCAGTCTGATTCCCCATGGAACTACCTAAGCCAGATGTACAGGGTGGTGCATGTGTCTGAAGTTCATTTGCAGGATCTGGAGGCCCTGGCATGCACTCTCTCTCTCTCCCTCTCAAATAAATAAATAAAAATAAAATATTTTTTTAAAGTTCCAAGGATCCAATATGTCTGTTCTCCACTGCTTCCACATGCCTGGCATAAAACATCCTTAGTGAATAGTTACTGAGCAAATGAAGACTTGAAATAGGTCTCCCTAAGGCAGATAGGTGGAAGCTCCTTTAGCTCCTTTAGTTTATTGTTGCTTGTTTGGGACAGATCTTACACTTTAGTCCAGGCTGGCCCAGGAACTAACTAGGTAGCCCAGGATGGCCTCCAAGACACCCACAATCCTCCTTTTTCAGCTTGCAGGTGCTGGAGTTACAGCTGTACACCACCATAAACCAGCTCCCTTGGAATTTTTTGTTTGTTTGTTTTGTTTTTTGTTTTTTTAAATGTCATTTACTTATTTATGAAAGAGAGAGAAAGAGAGACAGAGAAAGTGAGAGTAGATGAATAAGGGTATACCAAGAGCCTTCTACAGCTGCAAATGAACTCCATACACATGGGTCACTTTGTGCATCTGGCTTTAAGTAGGTAATGGGAGGCAAGGCTGTCAGGCTTTGCAAGCAAGTCCCTTTAACAACTGAGCCATCTCTCCAGCCTTCCCTTGGAAATTTTAAAGAACAGATGGTGGGGGCTCATCATTTATAGCCTTGTGTTCTCATCTCTTAAAGCACTTTTTCAATCTATCGCTCACTATTCCCTAGTTGAACTGGATAATCTTTGTTGTGGGGGTGGGGGGTGTATCCTGTTTATTATAGGATGTTTAGCAGCAAACTTGGTGTCTACCTGCTGGATGCCAGTAGCACCTGCTCTCAAAAAAGGTCTTTATGTATTTGTCTCATGTCTGCAAAAGTTCTGTTTGAGAGCTGGGCGTAGTGGCATATACCTTTAATCCCAGCACTTGGGAGGCAGAGGTAGGAGGATCACAGAGAGTTCAAGGCCACCCTGAGACTACATAGTGAATTCCAGGTCAGCCTGGACTAGAGTGAAACCCTACCTCGAAAAATCAAAAAAAAAAAAAGTTCTGTTTGAGAACTGCCGTCTTAAAATGGGAAGTCTCCAGGCTTTCTCGCTTTCAGGGGAATTGTATTTAGAATTTGGGTTGTTGAGTGAGTGATGTCTGGGTTATGAGAGAAATCTACCAGTTCAGTTGGATCAAAATCATGCCCATTTCATTCTTGCTTCCCCAGGATTCCCTGTGTTTCCTTTGAAAAGCCATTTAGTGATGGTCTGATGTGGGGCAATATTCTGATCTTGGAAATCATCTCCCTGGACTGTCCTAGAAGTCTGAAGGAAAGGGGGTGGTGTTTCTGAGGAAACCAACGCCTATGAGACCCCTTGGGAATTGGCAGTCCCCTACAACTTTTCTAGGGGCATGTCCCAGAGGGCAATAAAAGGGAGACAAACAGCCCATTCTGGCATGCTTTTCAGGATCTCTCACTCCAAACAAGAAAGTCTGAGAGGCCTGGTAAAAATAAATATGGCTTAGTCCTTCTGGCATAAGAACAGTCTCTGACAGCCAAGACTTAACTCACCCTAGGGGGTATAACCCAGGCAGGGACTATGCATAAAGTTAGTTTCTATCCATTGATATTCCCAGTGATTCACAGCAGCCAGGGATGGCTCTGCACACCAGAACTGTGCTGAACCGTGGCAAAGGACTTGGGATGCAGATTGGAAGTGTAGTCTCTCTTGCTGAGTCAGACAGTGACAGCCAGTCTCCCCCGTCCTCTCCAATCCCAGAAAAACAACACAAATCATTGCTCTGGAAAGAAACTTGTCTTTTGCATGCAGAGTGGAAACTGTTCATAATTTTTTGTTGTTGTTCATAAAACTCTTAATCCCCCAGTATTGAAAGGATGGGGACTATCTGTCCTGGAATTTGGGGACAAATGTATTCGTTATAGCTCACGTCCCTATTTTCAATTTGGAACAAAATATGGTCTCCAAAATCACCAGGTCATTTTCAATGGGCTTAAAAGCAAGTCTTTATAAGCAACTTATATTGAAATCATGAGACCAACCAAGAACTGTATTAGAAAAGGGAAGAGGAGGCTGGAGAGATGGCTTAGCAGTTAAGGCGTTTGCCTGCAAAGCCTAAGGACCCAGGTTCTATTCTCCAGGTCCCACGTAAGTCAGCTGCACATGGTGGCGCATGCATCTGGAATTCGTTTGCAGTGGCTGGAAGCCCTGGCGTGCCCATTCTCACTCTCTCTCTCTCTGACTCTAATAAATAAATAAAATTTTTTAAAAAGCTTAAAAACAAATAAATAAAATTTAAATTTAAAAAAATCTTTAAAAAAAAAAAAAAAAAAGACAAGGGAAGAAGGCTGAGAAACCAGCTGTTATTTTTTCCTCTTTTCTTCTGGGTCCTCTGGCTAAGGTGACTGAGGTAGGCCTTACAGGTCCTCTGGCTTTAGTAAGAGCCTGTAAACCTCATCTGACTCTACTGCCGCCTTCAGTCACTGAGAAGAACTGCACAACCAGAAAATGCCTCAGTACTAGTTACTAACCCTGGTGATACTATCGCATCCGGGTAAAAATTTCAGGCAAAACAATTTAGAGAAGTATCGACTAAGAAAGGGTTAAACAGCATTTTTCTGTTGTCGTAGCTGTTGCTAATATGGTTAATGATGGTGATTTGATGCGAAAGCTTTCAGAAACGGAAAACAAGGATGAAATGTCAACCTACTCATTTGGAGAAATCATCCAATATACACTTTGCACTCTGCCAAATTACTTTCCCCTCAGCTAACTCTGGGCATTTGGGTCTTCCTGGCTCTGTACTGGTGACAAGAAAGAGATTTAATGAAATCCACAGATGATGGAAAGCTAGAAAATGTTGGCATATCAGCTTGGAGGGAAATGATACTCCAGTTCCTGACAAAGTTGGGACTTGGACAAAAGTTAAAAAACAAGATTCAAAGCCCAGCCAGCACTCAGGAGGCAGAGATAGGAGAATCACCATGAGTTCAAGGCCAACCTGAGACTATGTAGTGAATTTCTGGGTTAGAGGGAGACCCCCCCCATCCAAAGATTCAATCTAGAAAAAGGGAAGATGGTAAAATTAATCCATATTACTAACCTCTATTGGAGAGAGGGATAGACCACAAAGTTGAGATAGAAATGAACAATTTTATGTAGTAATCTAAATATAGCTGGAAGGCCCTACAGACGGAAGCTGGAAGGAGGAGGCCGAGGTCGTGGGGGAGTGCAACTAAGAATGGATTTATTTCCTTGCCCCCTACTCCCTTCCTTGCCAGGATCAGAAAGTCAAAGAAGGCAGAGGCTGACAATGCTGATTTACAAAGACAGCAAAGAGGAATCATGTCTGGGCCAAATCTGGACGTCTGAGCTGGGCGACAGGACCCAGACAACCACTTGAGGAAATGAGTAAATGAAAAGGGAGGTCGCTGAATTATTTAGTCCTATAACAACACTGCCTAGATGGTGGGTGGAGGGGTGGGAGGCTGGGGTGCCAGAAGAAAACCTGAGAAAAGGGATTTTGACAGTGAGACACAGAACTGCAGGCCCCCTGATGTCCCTTGTTTGATGTCAACAAAGGCCTTGAGGACTATACATTAGCAAGCCTTACATATTTCTGAGCCATCAATAAAGTCTGGACTTGTGACCAGTAGGGGGTCTAGGGTCACGTCCAGGAGACGTTGGGTCAGCACCAAAGCTCCTCCCTGGTGCGGAGCTCGAATGAACCGGGGCTGAGTTTGTCGCTAGGATAATTTTCTTTTTAAGTTAGGGACATTTTGAACAGTAATAATGGGGACACAGAAAAGGGGCTCTCTTGGGAAGGTTAAGGCATTTGGGGGCCGGGCTTAAGCAGGAGCCAGGGACTCTCGCGGAAAGCACTGGCGGGTGGGGTCCCGGGACTGGGGGGCGAGGGCACAGGGCGGGAAGGGGCCGGGCCAGCGCTAGGGGCGGGACCAGAAACAGTGGCTGCACGGGGGGGGCGGGGCAGCCGGGCCTGGGACACCCCCTCCCGATCCCCTGGCTCGGCGGCTTTAGCTCGGGCTGCGCTGGTGGAGGAAGAGGAGGAGGTGGCGGAGGCAGTGGCGGCCCGAGGGCAACTTGCACAGGGCGTGAGGGCCGGGACGGACCCGGGACGTTTCCTCTCTCCCTTCCCGACCCTTCGAGACTCTCCGCAGAGTCCCGCCGCCGCGCCTTCCCGCAGGATCTCCCCCCCCTCAGCCGAGCCGGGAGCGCCGGCGGCGGCCCGGGCACCATGAGGAGGCGGCGGTGGGGCGCCTGGCTGCTTGGCGCCCTGCTCTGCGCACACGGTAAGCGCGTCGCCGCGCCCGCGCCGCCCGGCCCACCGGCAAAGTTGGTCCCTGGCTCCCTCGGGGCTGCGGGACTTGGGTCTCCGGAGCGGGACAGACACGGCTCGGGATGGGGCCCGAGACCTCCTCGTGCGCATCCCGGGCAGTGGCCGTGCAGTTGCGCGCCCGGGAAGGGAGCGGGAGCGCGGCGAGTGTGAGTGGGGAGGGACGGTGGTCGGCAGTGTTCCGGGCTGGCTGCGATTCCATGTGGGGCGCTCGCTGGGCTTCCGTCTCTCGGCTCTTTAAAGAGCCGGGGAGGTACGCGGACGGGGCGGGGAGGGGAGGGGGCCGCTTCCCTTTCAGGTTGAGCCCTGGGTCTCCGCGTCCTTGGGGCGTGCGAATGAATGTGTGCAGAGAAAGGGAGGCGGGGAGGATGGTCGCTAAACCCCATACATTGTAAATAGCTGTTCTTCCAGGGGGTGGGGCGGGGAAGAGAGGGGCCCCGGAGAATCCGAGTCACTTTGCACCCCGTGGGTTGGTGAACTTGAGCAACAGTTTCCCCGGACCTCGGATCTGGCTGTCCCAGAGCGTCTTCGGTGGGTCACTCTTAGCTTGCAGCATCTCCCCTAAGCGGTGTTTTGGGTTCCCTCTCCTGGCTGCGGCCAATCAGCTTCCTGCCTCGGATCCTCCCCAAGGGAGGGGTGGGGGAACCCGGTTGGAAAAGGGGTTGTGGAGGAACATTGGGGAGAAATTGTTGGAAAACTCCCGCAGATCCGTCCGGGTCTGGGGTAGGGAGTCGGGGCCAGTAAGGAACTAATCGCCGGAGGCAGCAGCCCCGGGGGCCCGCGCGGTGGGGCCTTGGCCTCGGGCGGCGGTGTGTGTGTGTGTGTGTGTGTGTGTGTGTGTGTGTGTGTGTGTGTGTGGAGTGGGGGGAGCTGGACGGATGGCAGCGGGACTCCTCCTGCCTCATCTGCTCCTTATTAATAACGCGTTCGGTGCCCGGACGCAACTTGTGTCTGCTTCGGGCTGCAGTGGAATCTGCTTCTCCTTGGCCGCTTAGAATCCGTGGCTGCACCCCGTGGTTTAGCAGCTGCCTCCGAGTCTGTGCCCAAAGATCAAAGATCGATATTTGAACCCACGTGGGGGGAAAATCCGGATCTTCCCGGTCTCCGCGCAGCAGGATGAGGGGGTTAATGGGAGGGGGGGTTCCACACCTAGGGGTCTGCAGACCCTGGCGGTGCCGGGGGATCTTTCTTTCACATACAGGAGTTCCCGTGGAAAAGGCAGAGTTCCGAACCTGCTTGGCCGAGTGCAGAGCTGTCCGGGCACTTGTTTTCAGGGATGTGTGAGCCTCCTTACCCCACAACCGTTCTGTGTCATTTAAACTGCGCGTGATTTTGCAATGGCCTTTTCCATGTGTCCAGCTCCCGACTGAGCTCTCGGAGGACTGGTAGCCTGACCGGTCCATGTTCCTCTTCGCGCCCGGCTCGCTCTTCTCCCCCTCCCGGGCTCGCTCTCTCTCTCTCTCTCTCTCTCTCTCTCTCTCTCCTCGAAGGTTATTTGTAGCCTCTCCGGCGTGTCGGGACAGCAGCCCTACTGGGGTAGGAATGTAACTGTTCTTCCCACCACATGGGCCCCTTAAAGGGACAGCTATGTTTTTTGGGGGGTTTCCCCCTTCGGGCTGCAAGGGAAGGGGATGGAACTTTCCTCTCGGCCCCCTGGAGGAAGTTTTGAAAAAGATCAAGGGAAATGGCAAGGCACTGGGAAGAAAAAAAAAAAAAGACTAAACGGATACCAACAAAGCCAGAGAGGAGATTGTCGCCTTCTGCTCCAGGGAAGGAGGAGCTGGAAGGTTCCGGGCTGAGACTGGCCAGGAGGATTTCAGTGTTCCAAAGCTGTCAAAACTGCATGCATTACATCCCGTAGAGGATAGGGGGTAAGAACAGGCGTATAGAATTAGGGATATTTAATGCTTCGCAGAAACAGAATGAGAGGGTTCTTGATTTGAGTTCCTTTTGAAGGGAAAAAGTTTAATAGAAACTTCCAGAGCTTGGACACTGCACTCAGGGTAGGTAAAAGGTAGGAAGACATGCAGTTGTTTGCTGGGCCGTGATACTAAGCCATTCTTGGGTGTGGAGAGGACCCATTATCAGTGAGACCAAGTAACACCAAAAGTACTGCCCTGAGGATTCCTACGAAGTCCAGAAAGAGATAATCGTGGAAAATATAACTATGCATCAATAAACCAGACCAGACCTGATGTTAGCTGGGAATAAACTTAAGACACTAGAGTTTAACTTTTTTTTTTTTTTTTTTTTTAGATTCTGTTAGCCCTTAGGAACCTTCTTAGAACTTCTAGGTTTGCTGTTTGCTTATATAACACCTTACCTTTAAAGATTTTGGAAGGAAAATTGAATGTGGTGGCTGGCACCTGTAATCCCAGCTCTTGGGAGCATGAGGCAGGAGATCACAGCAAATTTGAGGCCAGCTTGGGCTACATAGTGAGTTTGAGGCTATCCCAGGCAATAGACCCTATAATCAAAACAAAACAAGAAGAAGAAGAAAAAAAAAAACCTGGCATGGTGGTCCATGCTTGTAATTCTAGCAATTGAGAAGTGGTGGCAGAAGAATTAGGAGTTCAAAGTCATCCTCAGCTACCTAGTGAGTTTGAGACTTGCCTGCGTTACATGAGACTATGTCTCAAAAAACCAAAACTAGGGCTGGAGAGATTGCTTAGTGGTTAAGGCGCTTGCCTGCACAGCTTAACAACCTAGGTTAAGTTCCCCTGTACCCACGCAAATCCAGATGCACAAGTGGTGCACACATCTGGAGTTTATTTGCAGTGGCTAGAGGCCCTGCCCTGCCCATTCATATTCTCTCTCTCTGCTTGTAAATAAATAAATAAATATTTTTAAAAAGTGTTTAAAATTTTTTGGATGGAAACTTCGTGGCTGGGAATAGCCATGAGTATTTTCTAAAAATATTTATTTGAAAGCAGAGAGAGAGCCAGAAAGAAAGGGAGAATGGGTGTGCCAAGGCCTCTTGCCACGGCAGACTAACTCTAGAAGCACGCACCATTTTATGCATCTGGCTTTGCACGAATACTGGAGAATTAAGCAGGGGCCATTAAGCTTTGCAAGTAAGTAGGTTTAACCACTGAGCTACTTCTTCAGCCCAAAAGTGTTTCTCATACTCAACTAATTCTCTAGCCAGGCCACAAGTATTTTCTTCTTGTGGGCTATGACCTTTGAGGTGTGGGAACTACTTGTCCTGGAGATCTCTTGAGGTAAGTGAATCATTAAAAATTCTACCCAGAAGAACTTAGGTAGATTAAAAAGTTGTTTCTGAAGTTGAGTGCAAAGAATTGAGCCCAACACTGATCCTCTTTCTATCTGTCTGTTTTCATGGTTGTCATGACTGGTTGTCATGGTGCTTGAGTGACCTTGCCCCTGATCTCTTGGACTTGTGCAAGATGCTTGGCTTGTCACTGATTTTGGATTTCCTCTTCTGTCCCCTGCTGAATATCAGATAACATCTTTGGGACTGGCACATCATATTAAGGATGACAGGTGCAAGGGAACCAAGTCTGGCTATGTCTGACACAGAGCACGTTGGGCATGTTCATCTTTGGGCCAGCAAAGAACACAGGAGGTCATAGAGGACAGGGTTTTCTTTGTTCTTGCTTTCTACTGATTAATTGCTCATCTTGATCCCTAAGAAGAAGGAGGGGAGGGATTCTTTACGGTGCTGCTCCTTTAAAGAGAAGGCCAATCCTAAATGAATGCTAGAGGGTTCCTGAATGAAAACAGAATAATTTCAGAGGCTACTTTAAGAATGCAGTTTTGTCTTTCTTATGGTAGGGTATAGTTCACAGTTACAGAAAAGTTCCATGTCCATGGTCAGCTGGGTCTGTTAGCTTGCTCCAGCCACCATTTCTACATTCTTTGATGCAGCTTAGCCACATTTTATCACAGTTGCCTGGACATGGGGCATCTGGGTCCCAGGCTGTGTCTGGGCGATCATCTCATCTTCAGTAGCAGAAGCCTTTCTTCCCTTCCCTGGGGAAAAACTGAGCATGGCATTTCATTCCCAAACTCCTAGCACTTGGGAGGCGGGAGCAGGGGGATTGCAGTAAGTTGAAGCCAGTCAGAATCTTCCTGAAGCCTGCTGGGGTTCGGTGTCCCAGGGAAGACTAGGTGCTGATGATTTAGCCTGCAGAGCCCAAGTTTGACCTTAAAAAAAAAAAAAAAAAAAAAAAGCTCTGATGACTGTCTGTGCTTGCTGCTGTCCCTCTAGTTCAGAGCTGGCAGGGTTAGGCTATTTCTCCCTGGTATACTTAGGAGCATTGCCCAAGCTGAGCTCTACACACAGGGATTTGTTCATTCAGAAAACATTTGTTTATCAAGCACTAATCAAGCTCAGTATTTAAGAAGCACAGGCAAACCTGGGTTACACTCTTGGCTTTAGCATTTCTGGCACCCTGTGCAAAAACACTGAATCTAGAAGTAGGAGGATTGCCGAGAGTTCGAGGCCACCCTGAGACTACAGAGTGAATTCCAGGTCAGCCTGGACCAGAGTGAGACCCTACCTTGCAAAACAAACAAAAAAAATCACTGAATCTTCCTTGAGTTTTCAGGGTGCTTCTCTGCAAATTAGGGTGGGGGGAGGGAAGTGGTAATAGATTTTCACCTAAGAATGCTGAGAAAATTAAATGAGATAATAGTGTGTTCAAACTGTTCAACACAGAATCTAACAACTACTGTGTCGCTCACTATAGGCCTGGATGCGTATCAACTGTTTGTTACTAAGATTGCATAAGTAGATCAGAGATGATTCTGGCCTTTGGAATATGGAAGCTAAGTAAATTGTACTACAATGTCATGTGCCAAAGAAGGCTTGGTCCTTCATTCATTTCAGTTGGTTTTTGCTTTTTTTTTTTTTTTCTGTAAAACATCTTACCCTCTCCTGCCACCCCCCGCAAACCCCACCTCAAAAACCTAATGAAACTTAAGTGTAGTTCCAGTCTGTCCACACTTCCAAGAAAGGGGTCTAACTAAGCTGTTAGCAAGAATCTAGGGAGCATGCTCTTTCTGAGTGCTCTTGAGAGAATAGCTCCTCGGACAGCTTCCCTGTTGAGAAGTCAGAGGTGAGCCCCACAGTCTCTCACCTTCAGATTGCTGTGACCTATAGAGTGAGAGGTGCTGGCCCAGGTCTCTTGTAGCTGGATTAGTTTAGAATTCCAAGCTCTCCCTCCCACTGGCCTGGTGAGGCAGTCTCCAGAGCTCATAAGGTAGTAATTGCCCAATTTGGGGGCTGGGCTGTTGGGAGTCTGATTCTGTCACAACCAGTCTTCAATCAGAAATCCTGTCAGTGTACAGGGAGAATTGATGTAGGTCTCCAGACCCAAACTTACCTCCATCCTCATCTCCTCCACCCCAAAGTTTGACCTCTGTTGCCTCTTTTGTTTCTTTTTTTTTTTTTTTTTTAAGTCGGTGCCAGCAACATGATGTTTCTGGGAGCTGGGGAAAGTTGACTGTAACCCGGAGCTGGAGTTAAGAAGAGCTGTAGTTTCCCGGCGGTCTTTTAAGCCTATTTTCTGTTCTGTCTTTGATTTAACAAAAAACAAACATCCTATGTGCCCTTGGGCACCTCTTACGCCCATCTGAGCAGACTTCTTTCAGAACAAACACATAGGCGTTCTCATCTGTGCTCACTGCTAAGTGGATTGACTCAGGCCTCTCTGACACCCCATGCGTAAGTGGGAGCTCTCCTGCCACTCAGGTGAGAGGGAAGAGGGAGGGGTGTTGCCCGAGACCCAGCTGGGTAAATTCAGGCTGGGACTTGTAGCAAGTCCTGACTTGGCCTATGGGAGCTCCCCCTTACCTCTTTGCAGAGCTGAGGATCAGAGCTGCAAACCCAGCCGGAAACAAAAGACTGGGAACAAACCTCCCATCTGGCTGAGAGGCCACAACACAAAGGTGCTGCTGCATAATTTATCACCGGAGGTTTTCTGCAGCCAGGAAGCTCTTGGCTCCAGGCAGTGCATCTATGGGGTGGGGAGGGGGAGAGAAGGACCCTCCTGCTTTCTGAATGTAAAACCCAGCAGGTACTCTACTGAGTATGGTATCTGGAGAGACACTTGATTAGCACAGGAGGACAAAAGCTTCCATGAGGGGTGTAGGTGTAGATCCAGTGATGTCTTCAAACTCAGATGGGGTCAGAAGGTTGTGTGTGTGTATGTGTGTGTGTGTATATATGTACATATGCACGCATGCCCAGTGTTCCCTTCCCATGGCCCCAGCCTGAGAACTCTACCACTCACACTCCCATCTTATGGGCATGGATGAAGACAAGAGGAAATTTCTGTTGGGTTGACTACAATCTTCTAGAAACCAAATGGAGATGCTGGGCCTAGCAAATAAGAAAAGGGCGATCCCTTCCTTTTCCTACTCTCCTCACCCTGGACAGTTTACTCAAAGAGACAGTAAAAGTGAATGACTCCAAAATATGTATGTCCCTGATGAGAACTTCTGCTCTTCTCTGGTGACTTTTTTTTTTTTTTTTCAAGGTAGAGTCTTGCTCTAGCACAGGCTGACTTGGAATTCACTATGTAGTCTCAGGGTGGCCTCGAACTTATGGCAGTCTTCCTACCTCTGCCTCCCGAGTGCTGGATTAAAGGCATGTACCACCTGCCTGCTCTCTGGTGACCATTTTTGTGCTACAAACTTGGATGTGTGGTCTAAGAAATACTCATGGACATTATAGTTTTGAGAGCCTTGTTGTATCATTGACACTGTGGTAATCATTTATTCTTTTTTTTTTTTGTTTGTTTGTTTGTTTGTTTGTTTTTTTCGAGGTAGGGTCTCACTGTGGCCCAGGCTGACCTGAAATTAACTATATAGTCTTAGGGTGGCCTTGAACTCTGGGCCTCGAACTTATGGCAATCTTCCTACCTCTGCCTCCTGAGTGCTGGAATTAAAGGCGCACGCTACCACAGTCGGGTGGTCATTTCTTCTTCTTCTTTTTTTTTTTTTTTTAAATATGTTTTTTAAATTTTTATTTATTTATTTGCAAGCAGTGAGAGAGATAGAAGAGAGGCAGACAGAGAGAGAATGGGCATACCAGGGCCTCTAGCCACTGCAAACAAACTCCAAATGCATGTGTCCCTTGTGCATCTGGCTTACGTGGGTCCTGGAGAATCGAACCGGGATCCTTTGGCTTCACAGGCAAACGCCTTAACTGCTAAGACATTTCTCCAGCCCCATTTATTCTTATTAGGTAGTCACTGTTATGATTCTGTCTTAGCAGTTTGTTATTACATAGCCATTGAGTAACTGCAGAACCCTGACCCAAGCTGGGAGGAAACCTTACAGCCTATACTACCTCTCAGAAGAGAATATTTTATTTGACTTACTGTTTTGTGCATGTTATGTATCTGTAGGTATATGCAAGCATATGGAAGCAAAAGGATAACCTTGGGTGTTGTCTTCAGGTATGCTGTCCACCTCTCTTTTTTTTTTTTTTTTTTTTTTTGGTTTTTCGAGGTAGGGTCTCACTCTGGCTCAGGCTGACCTGGAATTCACTATGTAGTCTCAGGGTGGCCTCGAACTCCCAGCAATCCTCCTACCTCTGCCTCCCGAGTGCTGGGATTAAAGGTGTACGCCACCACTCCTGGCCACCTCTTTATTTTAGACAGGATCTCTCATTGGCCTGAAGCTCACCTATTAGTCTAGACTGACTGATCAGCCTATTCCAGGAATCCTCCTGTCTCAGCCTCCCTTGCTGTGGCACAAATTCCAGCCTAGCCTGGGCTGTGTAGAGTTAGGGCCTCTCTTAAAACAAAAAACAAAGTTTGCCGGGCGTGGTGGCGCAAGCCTTTAATCCCAGCACTCGGGAGGCAGAGGTAGGAGGATCACCGTGAGTTCAAGGCCACCCTGAGACTACATAGTGAATTCCAGGTCAGCCTGGACTAGGGTGAGACCCTACCTCGAAAAACCAAAAAAATAAATAAAGTTTGTTCAAGGCATATGTCAGGTGCTTCTTAGAAATTAACCAATTTTATTCTCAGACCATCCATCCATATGAGGTAGAAGGTGTTTTTTTTTTTTTTTTGGTTTTTTTGTCCAATATTTTTCAAATGAGAAAATAAAGATACAAGTAGGTGAAGTGCTTGAGGTTTTGCTGCTAGGAACCAAAAGAAATGGGAATTGCACCCTGTGAAATAGTATTTCCGTGGTCTTAACATTGTCTATTTCTGCCTCATAACTTTGGAGGCTGATTATTAAAAACTTACTTTCTGTGTTTAAGAGTGGCAAGAGGGAGCTGGAGACATGACCCAATAGTTAAAGGTGCTTGCTTGCAAAGCCTGACAACTTGGGTTCGATTCTCCAGTACTCATATAAAAGCAGATGCACAGTGGCACATGCATCTGGAGTTTGTTTGCAGAGTGTCAGGAGGCCCTGGCATGCCCATTCTCTCATCTGTCTAATAAATAAATAAAATAAAATAATTTATATAAAAAAGAGTAGCAGGAGAGGGCTGGACTTCCCGGCATCAGTAATTACGTGTCTGATGGGTCACTTTTGAGAGGGTCACTAAGGAATCATCCAAGTAAGGCGGGCCTATACAGATCAGGGGGATAAAAAGGACCAAAGGACAGAAATAAGTCAAGTCATGGCATGTCAGTTTCACAGCCTGAGAATACAGTAAGTAAAGCAACTCTTGAAGGGAGTGAACTTTACCTTGTTAGAACCAGGAAAGCTGCCTGGGAACAAAGATTAAAGTTAGCCAGAAAATGACTACCTTTATTTCTAATATTCTGGGCCTTTCTCCTTCTTTGACTCCAGCTCTCCCAAGACTCACGTATGTGTCATTCATTCAACAAACTCGACTTTCTCATCTGCTACATCCCGGCATTGAACATGCACCATGAATACAAATACAGAGCTTTCTATCATACAACTCCAATAGCCAAGAAGCTCAGGTCTAGTGAGTGAGCAGTATAAAGGGCCTCTGGAATATAGAGGCAGGGGCTTCCAACTCAGTGTGAGCTGAATGTGCGTCCAGTATCAAGAAAGGGTTTAATCTGAAGCCTGGCATGGTGGTGTACACCTTTAATTTTAGCACGTGGAAGCTGAGGTAGGAGGATCACTGAGTTCAAGGCCACCCTGAGACTTGAAAAGCCAAAAAGAAGGAAGGAAGGAAGGAAGGAAGGAAGGAAGGAAGGAGGGAGGGAGGGAGGGAGGGAGGGAGGGAGGAAAAGGTTTATCTCCTGATGGACTCCTGCTGTCATTGCTCACCCATTTGTGCACACACATGCAAGCATGTGTGTGTGTGTTAGTACTAATATTTGCTAGGCAAGCTGTGCCCTCTCAGATACTGGCTCTGGAGATGTCTCTGCAGACTCCAGGTACATGGAGTTTATTGGGTTTGTTTCCATGTGGCTGTTTTGTCTGTTTTGTCCCCTGCAAGGGAGAGATGTTACTAAGCATACTGCCCCAGGAGCTGAAATCAATAAATTTGTTCCTTGGTTGGTCTGGATGTAGCTAGAGAAATTTCAAATAACTCGTTCTCCTTAAATAAGGTTTATGGGCCCATCATTGTCAGTGGACAGATGCAAGGAGGACTTTGATGTATCATAGGATAGATGGGCCTGTGGGTGTGGCTCAGTGGTAGAGTGTTTGCTTAGCATATTTCAGACCCTGCATTCATTTCCTGTCATTAGAAAAGAAAAGAAAAGAAAGAAGAGCCATGCATTTCTTCCTTCTTTTAAGTCTAATGGATTTTCTATTTTCCAGAACCACCTGCCTCTTCTTGGGCAAGAGTTCTTCATTCCTTCCTTCTCTTGTATGATAGTCTCTATCATAAAATCTTCCTAAACTTTAAAACAAAAAGAAAAAGAAGCTGGGCATGGTGGCAGAAGTAGGAAGATTGCCATGAGTTCGAGGCCACCCTGAGACTACAAAGTGAATTCCAGGTCAGCCTGGACTAGAGCGAGACCCTACTCAAAAAACCATATAAAAGAAAGAGAGAGAGAGAAGGAAAGAAAGGAAAGAAGGAAGGATTGGGCTAGGGATATATAGCTCAGTCGGTAGAATGCTTGCGTAGCATTCACAAAATCCTAGGTACTATCCCCAGCATCACATAAACTGGAAATGGTGGCTCACATCTATATTCTCAGCACCACGGAAGAGAGGCAGGAAGAGCATTGTCAACTACATAGTGTATTTGAGGCCAGCCTGGGATTCATGAGACCCTGTCTCATGAAACAGAGGCCAGATGTGGAGGTGCATGCCTTTAATACCAGCACTCGGGAGGCAGAGGTAGGAGGATCTCCATAAGTTCAAGGCCAGCATCAGACTACATAGTGAAGTCCAGGTCAGCATGGGCTAGAGTGAGACCCTACCTCGAAAAAGAAAAAAGAAGCTGGGCGTGGTGGTGCAACCTTTAATCCCAGCACTTGGGAGGCAGAGGTAGGAGGATCACCATGAGTTCAAGACCACCCTGAGACTACATGGTGAGTTCCAGGTCAGCCTGGCTAAAGTGAGACCCTACCTTGAAAAAAAAAAAAAGAAGAAGAAAAGAAAAGAAAAAATAAAAAAGAGTGGCTGGAGAGATAACTTGGTACTAAGGCACTTGCCTGAAAAGCCAAAGAACCTAGGTTCGATTCCCCAGGACCCACGTAAGCCAGATGCACAAGATGACACATGCATCTAGTTTATTTGTAGTGGCTGGAGGCCCTGGTGCACCCATTCTCTGTATCTTCCTCTTTCTTTCTCTCTCTCTGTCTCTCAAATAAATAAGTAAATAAAAATATAAAAAACAAAAACATGCTTCACTTACACAAATATCAATTCTTCCTCCCAATCTGTAATCCTTATCCTTTCTACATTCTAGCTCACAGGGCTTAAATCTTCTTCTGGTTCAACTTGAAAAGGCTGCTCTGGAGAGATGGCTCAGTGGTTACAGGTGCTTGCTTGCAAGGCCTGGCAGCCAGAGTTCAAATCTCCAGTACTCATGTTGTCAGATGCACAAAGTGGCCCATATGTCTGTAGTTTGTTTATAGTGACAGAAGGCCCCAGCATGCCCATACTTACTCTCTATCTGCTTCTTTCTATCTCTGTCTCAAATAAATAAAAATAGAGAGAGAGAGAGAGAAAAGAAAGAAAGAAAGAAAGAAAGAAAGAAAGAAAGAAAGAAAGAAAGAAAAAAGGAAGGAAGAAAGGAAAGGAAGAAGGGGAAAAATGCTCTGTAGCTATGTGTAGTCCACCCAGGTGCCTTCACATGGGCATTCGGGCATAAAGACATCATTTGCAAAGCTGATTGAAAGTTTGGATTCTGCCATCACACTAAGAGAACACTGCTTTGAGCCAGAATGAGGCTGCCTTCCTAGTTTTGCTTAACCAACCTTGGCTAAATCATGTGGCCTTACTTGTAAATGGATACTACAGTAAACTGCTCAGTTATTGTCATGACTAAATGAGAATACAAGAATATAAGAAAAAGTAGGCTGCCAGCTACAAACTGAAATTGCAAAGTGTAATTACTTGTTCTCAGAAGCTTTGTTCTTTTGCCCCTTCCTGCACCAACATAGCACTGACACCTGCTCAAAGGGACATTTCCCTGTTTTATTACTTTACCTTAGGGTAAAGGAAATTGGTCTTCACCTGAGCAGTAATCAGGAGGAGAAGTGACTGAGACCTATAAACCTGCTGCAGATTTGCCTAATATATGCTGTGAGAGAGAGGGAGTGACTCAAGAGAAGCTGTCATTTCTTTTTGACCTTTGGGCTTTAGAGTTTCTCACAATAGCAATGTCATATATTGTGAGGCAGTCTAATCACCCTCCAGGGGTAAATGCTGGTCCAACCCTGAGTACCTATGTGACCTATCTATAGCCTCAGTCTTTTTCTTTATCATTGTATTTTA
Source organism: Orientallactaga sibirica (assembly GCA_036365145.1). Lineage (NCBI taxonomy): Eukaryota > Metazoa > Chordata > Mammalia > Rodentia > Dipodidae > Orientallactaga > Orientallactaga sibirica. The sequence goes on along the minus strand of JAEOAD010002662.1, from coordinate 3,506,446 downwards.
CTGTGAAGTGGTGATCATAAAGGTGGAGAGCACTTCAGGGGTATAGGCCACCTGTAAGTACTCAGTAAATGATAGCTGTATTATAATAAAGTTTTTGCTATATTCCAGCTCTGTCCTAAGCAGTTTATACAAATCACTTAAGCATCCCCAAACCCTCTGGGGTAGAACTGTTCTCATTGTCATTTTGTGGACAAGCAAACTAAGGCTATGTATTAATTAACTACCCAAAGTTGTAGAATTAGTGTTAGAACCTTAGTCTCTGAGTCCAAAATTCATGTTGTCTTGTTACAGTGGGTATAATGGTGAATGATCCCCTTCTTTTTTTTTTTTTTTTTCTTTTGGATTTTGGTTTTCGAGGTAGGATCTCACTCTAGCCCAGGCTGACCTGGAATTCACAATGTAGTCTCAGGGTGGCCTTGAACTCATGGGGATCCTCCTACCTCTGTCTCCCGAGAGCTGTGATTAAAGGCATGTGCCACTATGCCTGGTTCCCTTCTTTTCTTACAAAAGAAAACTGGGGTGATGGCTCAGTGGTTAAGGCACTTGCCTACAAAGCCTAATGACCCAGGTTTGATTTCCCAGTACCTATGTAAAGCTGGATGCACAAAGCGGTGCATGCATCTAGAGTTTATTTGCAGTGGCACTGTGCCCTGGCACACCCTTGGTCTCTCCCCTCTCTTTCTGTGCTTGTAAATAAATAAACAAGGGCTGGAGAGATGGCTTAGCGGTTAGGGCGCTTGCCTGCTAAGCCTAAGAACCCCGTTCCAATCTCCAGGTCCCACATTTAGCTAGATGCAAAAGTAATGCAAGGTGCAATGCCACACTTGCCCACAAGGGGGTGAACGCATCTGGATTTTGTTCGCAGCAGCTGAGAGGCTGCTGGCAGGTCCATTCTCTATCTGTCTTTCTCTCTTTCTGTGTCTCTCTCCAAAAAAAAAAAAAAATAGATAGGGTGCTAGAGAGATGGCTTAGCAGTTAAGTGCTTGCCTGTGAAGCCTAAGGACCCTGGTTTGAGGCTCGATTCCCCAGGATCCACATAAGCCAGATGCACAAAGTGGCACATGAATCTGGAGTTCGTTTGCAATAGCTGAAGGCCCTGGCACGGCCATTCTCTATCTGCCTCTTTTTCTCTCAAATAAATAAATAAATAAATAATTTTTAAAAATAGATAGATTTTAAAAAGAAAGCACAGAGAGATTGCTAAGGTGAATGAGGTGGGAAAGATGGTGATGTTATCTGGGTGTGGTGGAACATGCCTTTAATTCCAGCACTCAGGAGGCAGAGGTAGGTAGATTGCCCTGAGTTTGATGCCACCCAGAGACTACATAGTGAATTCCAGGTCAGCCTGGGCTAGAGAGCGAGACCCTATCTAGAAAAAATATATATATATATGGGAGATGTTGACAGTGAGGTTTTTGGTTAACCTCTCAAGAAGGTTCCAGGAACATGTTAACATGTATCCCATACATTGGTAGCTTGATCAGAAATTACAAATACTTTGGACAGGCAGACATGGTCCTTGTCAAATTATGTTAGGTGGAAGGACTGTTGCCCCAATCCCTAGCAGCCAAGGGAGCTACAACGTGGCTGGCAAGCAGTTTTCAAGGCTGGAGGCATAGCTGACTATCCTAATTTAACACTTTTTAAACTGAAGGCTGTCTTGCTACCCACAGCCATTTGTTTCACTTCTCCACTCTCCTTTTTTTGACTTCAAAAGGGTTAAAAGCTGTCCTTTATGATCACAGTCTGGAATTGAGTGTAAGGGCAGAATTTCATCTCTGGGGGGATGGGGGATAGCAGTTGTCCAGAAAAAGCCAGCCTTTTGGAGTATAATGTGTCTGTTTCCTGTCTGAATGTCCAAGTCAAGGGTTTGCCTGACTAGTGGCCTCCCGACCTTCACCACAGTACTGACTTCAGACGTTTCTCTGACATGCAGGAAGTCATGACTCTTGAGCCACCTGCAACTAACTTGATGCCCAACTGATAGAATGCTTTGTTCTTGAAGTCTGCACCAGGAAGTTGGGACTTCTGCTATCACTCAGCCAAAGGCCAGGATGGGGCCCTATGAAACTGGCTTGTGGCCATCTTTTTAAAGTTATTTTTATTTATTTATTTATTTATTTATTTATTTATTTATTTATTTATTTGACACAGAGAAAGGGTGAGAGAGAGAGAGAGAGAGTAATAGGTGTGCCAGGGCATCTAGCCACTGTAAACGAACTCCAGATGCATGTGCCACCATATGTATCTGGCTTACGTGGGACCTGGAGAATCGAACCAGGGTCCTTAGGCTTCACAGGAGTGTGCCTTAACAACTAAGCCATCTCTCCAGCCCCCCCCTTTTTTTGGAAGAGAGACAGAGAGAGAGGGAGAGGAAGACAGATGGGCGCGCCAGCAGCCTCTCAACTGCTGTGAACAAACTCCAGATGCGTGCTTCCCCCTGTGGACAAGTGCGGCATTGCGCCCTTGTGTCACTTTGTATCTGGCTAAACGTGGGACCTGGAGATTGGAACTGGTGTTCTTAGGCTTAGTAGGCTGGTGCCTTAACTGCTAAGCCATCTCTCCAGCCCTTTTTTTTTTTTTTAATTTAATTTATTTATTTGAGAGAGAGAAAGAAGTAGATAGGTACAGAGAGAGAGAATGGGCACATCAGGGCCTCTAGCCCTGCAAATGAACTCCAGACATATGTACCACCTTGTACTTCTGGTTTACATGGGTCCTGGGGAATTGAACCTGGGTCATTAGGCTTTGTAGGCAAGCACCTAAACTGCTAAGCCATCTCTCCAGCCCTCCTTTCCATCTTTATTACCTCTCATTTGCATGATTGCCAGGAGACTATTTTTTAAATTTATTTATTTGAGAAATAGAAGAAAGGCAGAGAGAGAGAAAGAGAGTATGGGCCCATCAGGGCCTCTTGCCACTGCAGAGGAATTCCAGATGCACCACTTTGTGCATCTGGCTTTATGTGGGTACTGGGGAATTGAAGTGGGACTGGTAGGCTTTGCAAGTAAGTGTTTAACCACTGAGCCATCTCTCCAGCCCCAATACTGCTGATCTTGCTGTCTAAATCCTAATACTTAGAATTCCCAAATGAAGGCCTTTTCAAAAATTTTTGTTCTCATGTCCCCACACCCTGTCTCTATTTATTGGGGATCTTCATTGTGCCATGGCACAAGGTTATTTTCTTCTAACTTTACTTTCTTGTCTAATTCTTTTTGTTTGTTTGTTTGTTTGTTTGTTTGTTTTAGGTTTTGGTGGTTTGTTTGTTTGTTTGTTTGTTTGTTTGTTTTTTTTGGTTTTCACTGTAGGGTCTCACTCTGGCCCAGGCTGACCTGGAATTAACTATGTAGTCTCAGGGTGGCCTTGAACTCAAGGTGATCCTTCTACCTCTGCCTCCCAAGTGCTGGGATTAAAGGCGTGCACCACCACGCTCGGCTTGTTTGTTTGTTTTTGAGGCAGGGTCTCATTCTGTAGCTCAGGTTGGCCTCTAACTCATGGTGATGCTTCTACCTCAGCGTCCTGTGTGTTGGGATTACAGGTGTGAGCCATCATATCTATCTGTTAATTCATCTTTTCAGCCTTCTTGTCTAACTCTTGTAACTTAAAAAATTGAAGAAGTGGGGCTGGAGAGATGGCTTAGTGGTTAAGCGCTTGCCTGTGAAGCCTAAGGTTCAAGGCTCAATTCCCCAGTACCCACGTAAGCCAAATGCACAAAGTGGTGCATGCATCTGGAGTTCGTTTGCAGTGGCTGGAGGCCCTGGTACGCCCATTCTCTCTTTCTCTCTCTCTCTCTCTCTCTCTCTCTCTCTCTCTCTCTCCCTATTTGTTACTCTCAAATAAATATAAATATAAATAAAAAACAAAAATTAAAAAAAACTGAAGGGGCTGGAGAAATGGCTTAGCAGTTAAGGTGTTTGCCTCCCAGTTCGATTCTCCAAGATACCCATAAGCCAGCTGCACAAGGGGCACATGCATCTGGAGTTCGTTTGCTGTGGCTAGAGGCCCTGGCGTGCCCATTCTCTCTCTGTCTGCCTCTCTTCTATCTCTCTCTCTGTCTCTGCTTGCAAATAAATAAATAAAAATTTAAAAAATTGCAGAAGTTAGCTTGGCATGGGGCTATAGGGTCTGCAATTCCAGCTATTTGAGATGCTGAAGGAGAATGCTTTCAAGCCTGAGCTGGTGAGTGAGTTTAAAGCCAGAAACTTAGTGAGACCCTGTCTCAAAATGAAAAGTAAAAAGAGGTCTTAGGGGACAGGTTGGGGAGATGCCTCATTGGTTAAAGGCACTTGCTTGGAAAGCCTGGGTTTGATCCCCTAGTATCCATGTAAAGTCAGATGCATGATGTGGCGTGTATGTCTGGAGTTCGTTTGCAGCGGCACTAGGCTTTGGTGCGCCCATTCTCATTCTATGTCTCTCTGCTTGCCAATAAATAAATAAAATATTTAAAAATAAAAATAAAAAGAGAGCTGGGAATGTGGCTCGGTGGTAGAGCATTTGCCTAGCACGCTTGAAGGCCCTGCATATAATTCCAGTACCACCACCAAACTTTAAAAATTTTAAAAAGAGCCCGGCGTGGTGGCGCATGCCTTTAATCTCAGCACTCAGGAGGCAGAGGTAGGAGGTTTGCTCTGAGTTTGAGGCCACCCGGAGACTACATATTGAATTCCAGATCAGGCTAGACTACACCAAGACCCTACCTCGGAAAAAAAAAAAAAGAAAAAAAGAAAGAAAAGAAAAATTTTAAAAACAAAAATTGAGGCTTAGGGAGCTGAGCAACTTGCATAAGGCCATATGCTTGATCGGTGGAACCTGTGTTTGTCTGCTCTAGATCTATACTTTTTCCTCTGGCCTTGTCCATGCCTTCCCTTTTTCCTATTATCTGGACACCCCCTCCGCCGCCCCCCACATTGCATCACCACTCGCTGCTGTGTGGAGCTAACAGTGCTTCTCCACCTCTGTTGGCATTTGGGATCAGATGAGGGTGGGGGACTGTCCTGTGCACTGTTAGGCTGTTTAGCAGCACCCCTGGCTTCTACCTACTACATGCCAGTAGTCATAATAATCCAAATGTCCCTTCATGTTTGCCAGATGTCCCCTGAAGGGCAAAATCATGCCCAACTGAAACCTGACTAAGCCTTGCCCTCCTCCTCTAGCCTCCCTATGAAGGGGATCTGTGTCTGGAGCCTTATTCCATGGACTATTCTTTGCTGTTGAATCTAGCCAGGGTTCCCTAAAGAGATGCTTGTACTGTGCTGAGTTAGTGTGTCTCAGCCTCTGTTGCCCAAAGTCTTGAGTGAGAGATGCCCTCACCCCTTCTCCGTGTTCTAGGAGCAACACGGAATGTAGTGCCCTGGGCCTGTGACAGCTGGATCTTCTGGGCTTCCCTGGGGAAGAACCCTCTGGCCTGTAAGTGTTGAGATAGGAGTGCTAGGCCGAGAGGCCTTCCTGAGAGGTATACTGAGATGCCCATACCTCCTAAATGGTTCCCCTTGCCTTCTGCAGGAAATCCTGCATCTTGTTTGGAGTAGCTGGGTCTCTTAGCATGTGGAGTGTTGAAGGGTGGGCCAGGCCTCAGTTGAAAATCTAAAGGAATCTGTGGTCCTTTAACCCCAAAATGTACATTTATTTTTATTCATTTATTTATTTGAGAGAGGGAAAGAGGCAGAGTGAAGCACCAGGGCTTGCAGCTGCTTCAAACGAACTCCAAATGCATGTGCCCCCTTGTGCATCTGGCTTACATGGGTCCTGGGGAATCAAACCGAGGTCCTTTGGCTTTTCAGGCAAGTGCCTTAACCACTAAGCCAATGCTCCAGCCCCCCATTTTATTTTTATTTATTTGAGGAGAAAGAGGGAAGGAGAAGAGAGACAGAGAGAAAGAATGGGTGTGCCAGGGCCTTCAGCTCTTGCAAACGAGCTCCAGAAGCATGCACCCCTGTGCATCTGGCTTCTGTGGGTCCTGGGGAATTGAGCCTGGGTTCTTTGGTTTTGCAGGCAAGCACCTTAACTGCTAAGCCATCTCTTCAGCCCCCAAAACTACATTTTGCCTGTAGCTTCAAGGGTTTACAATTGCCATCCGTTTATCTTCTGTCCATACATCCATTGCAGGTTAGGAAGCTCTGTCTTACGCTCACATTTCCCCTTCAGAGGTAAAGTGAAAAGACGAGCATGTAGGGCTTTCTCCTTGCATTTGGAAGTCATGGCAGCACACCTTTCATTCCATGCCCCAAGCCCTGGGCCAGGCCAAGTAATGGTGATGGGAAGTGAAATTGTACATCAAAGAGAGTAGCTGAGAGAGAAACTGGGCAGGTAACTAATAAAAGAAGAGGCAATGTGAAGTTGACTCCTTCCCTGTTCCAGCCCAGCTAAGAGAGTGGAGGGAAGAAAGCTTGGGGGAAAGATGAGCCATGAGCTGGGCCCCCTGCTTCCCCAGCTGCAGCAGCCCAGCGGGTTAGATGAATGCTGGGAGGGGGAGAGTGACCTTGGCAGAACCCTTTGTTCCAGCTGAGGCTGGAGCAGGGGCACTGAGCCATTCACACGCTATCCCTGGGCATCCTGCTGGGCACTTTGGGGAGGAGGCACAGTAGCCAGTCATGGGACTTGGCCAGGCAGATAGCTTGATGGTCTCTCAATAGGGAAGCCCAGCTGCCTGTTGCTGAGGCTGGGGGAGGGGCTGCGTCTGCCAGCTTTCCTCCAGACTGTGCCCAGTCCCATAGACAGGAATGCATTGACTAGGCCTAGCTATTCTGCCCTGAGGTGGTCTAGTCTGGTCATATTCTTCAATAGTAAAGTCAGCAGGATTGGGGCTAGAGAGATGGCTTTAGTGGTTAAGGTGCTTGCCAGCAAAGCCAAACGACACAGGTTTCATTCCCCAGTACCCACGTAAGCCAGATATGCAAAGTGGCGTCTGGAGTTTGTTTGTGGTGGCTAGAGGTCCTGACACACCCCTCTCTCTTCTCTCTCTCTCTCTCTCTCTCTCTCTCTCTCTCTCTCTCTCTTCCAGCCTTTCTCTGTCTCTCCTCTCAAATAAATAAAAAAAAATTTTTTTAAATAATCTATAGGGGGGCTAGAGAGATGGCTTAACAGTTAAGGCGTTTGCCTGCAAAGCCAAAGGATCCTGGTTTGATTCTCCAGGACCCACATAAGCCAGATGCACAAGGGGGTTTGCAGTGGCTGGAGGCCCTGGCACACCCATTCTCTCTCTCTCCTCTTTCTCTCTCAAATAAATAAAATATATTTTTTAAAAATCTGCAGGATTCACAAACTTTTTCTGCTGCCTGGATGGGTTCCTTGACCTCAAGAGGCTCCAGTATTTGATTTTACTATTACTAATTGCCTTCCCTTGTTGGCATGCCAGGGCCTGAGTCAAGATAGAGGCAAGAACATTCATTTTGCAACCTAACTTTGGAGAGGAGCATATAGAGACCCCTCAGCATCATCCCCATCCCACTTTTCCAAAAGCACCAATTCTCTCAATGGCTTCATTTGTCTCTGGGCCTTTGGAGACACTTGTGGAAATGTCCTGTCACAGGCAGGACAACTGTGTTGTCTATATGCCTAACATCAAAAGGAATCTTTTCAACTCTGTGTCCCTGGGGAAGGAGGGAGGGAGGCACAGTTACATCATCCATATCTCCCTTGCAATGGCACTGTGACTCCCTAGGTGACAGTACCCCTGGATTAGTCTTCTCTCCATTTCCTGCAGAATGTTCTTTGTTTGAATGGGAGCTGAGCCCCTTTGCTTCCTCTATCCTCTGCCTAGGCCTAGCCAGCAGCCCAGAGTGTGCTTGTGGTCGGAGCCACTTCACATGTGCGGTGAGTGCCCTCGGCGAGTGTACCTGCATATCCGCTCAGTGGCAATGTGATGGAGACAATGATTGTGGGGACCACAGCGACGAGGATGGGTGTAGTAAGTATTATCCCAGGGGTGGTGGAAAGTGGCGGGAGAGGAACCCAGGAGGGGGCTGAGGACAATATTGATGAAATGTTCTATGCACACACTGTGTCAGACTCAGAGAGTTGGGCTCTTATTTATTTATTTATTTATTTATTTATTTATTTATTTATTTATGAATGAGAGACAGAAAGAGAGAGAAAGAGGCAGAGAGAGAGAGAAAATGGGTGCACCAGGGCCTCCAGCCACTGCGAACGAACACCAGATGCATTCACCACCTTGTGCATCTGGCTTACTTGGCTACTGGAGAATCAAGACTTGAACCGGGGTCCTTAGGCTTCACAGGCAAGCACTTAACCACTAAGCCACCTCTCCAACCCAAGAGTTGGGCTCTTAAAGAGTGACAGGTATGGATAGAGAGGTTTTGTTTTTGTTTTTGTTTTTTGGTTTTTCGAGGTAGGGTCTCACTCTGGTCCAGGCTGACCTGGAATTAACTATGTAGTCTCAGGGTGGCCTCTAACTCCTGGCAATCCTCCTACCTCTGCCTCCTGAGTGCTGGGATTAAAGGCGTGCGCCACCACGCCCAGCTGAGAGGTATGTTTTTTCACAGTGTTTATGCCTTCAACTGTCTGTATGTCTGTTGGATAGTTCATGCCTGTAAGTCCAATAAGACACACTTTGAAACAGATATAGAAGAAAATGCCCTTAAGTTGGATTTTTTTAAAGTATATTTGTTTATTTATTTGAGAGAGAGAGAGAGAGAGAGAGAGAAGAGGCAGATAGAGAGAGAGAGAGAGAGAATGGGCACACCAGGTCCTCCAGCCACTGCAAAGGAATGCAAGATGCCAGGTGCCACCTTGTGGTTTATGTGGGTCCTGGGGTATTGAACCTGGGTCCTTTGGCTTTGCAGGCAGGCACCTTAACTACTAAGCCATCTCTCCAGCCCCATAAGTTGTTTTTAAAATAGCTTTATATGAATGTTTCTATATGTATACTGCATGCATACATACATTTTATTTTATTTTATTTTATTTTATTTTATTTTATTTTATTTTATTTTATTTTTTTTATTTTATTTATTTGAGAGAGAGAGAGAGAAAAGGTAGGATGGAGATCTCACAGTGTCTCAGCTCAGGCTGACCTGGGTCAATGTGGCACTATGCCCTAGTCTCATCTGGTGGCCTGGAGACTCAACAGTGATCCAGTGTTCTTAGGCCTTTGCCATCTCTCCAGCCCTATTTTTTTATTTTTATTTTTATTTTTTGGTTTTTCAAGGTAGGGTCTCACTTTAGCTCACTGACCTGGCTTCACTTTTTCAGGGTGGCCTCGTATTTTTGCCTCCCGGTGCTGGGATTCACTCGTACCCACCAGGCTGACCTGTATTTTTGAATTCACTATGTAGTCTCAGGGTGGGCTGGAACTCACAGTGATCCTCTTACCTCTGCCTCCCAAATGCTGGGATTAAAGGTGTGCGCCACCACACCTGGCTCTTTTATTTTTTTATTTTTATTTTATTTTATTTTTTGAGGTAGGGTTTCACTCTAGCTCAGGCTGACCTGGAATTCACTATGTAGTCTCAGGGTGGGCTGGAACTCACAGTGATCCTCTTACCTCTGCCGAGTGTTGGAATTAAAGGTGTGTGCACCATGCCCAGCCACATACATGCATTTTAAAATTTATATGCTATACATAGATGCAGATTATTTCCTCTTTTAAAACTTTTATTTAGTTGAGATAGGCAGATAGAGAGAGAATAGGTGTGCCAGTGCCTCCAGCTGCTATAAACGAACTCTAGCACATGTACCACTTTGTGCAGCTGGCTTATGTGGGTCCTGGGGAATCAAACCTTGGTCCTTTGGCTTTTTTTCGTTTGTTTATTTTTATTTATTTATTTGAGACAGACAGTCAGAGAGACACAGAGAGAATAGGTGCATCAAAGCCTCTAGCTACTGCAAATGAACTCCAGATGCATATGCCATCCTGTGCATCTGACTTACATGGGTACTGGGGAACTGAGCCTCAAACCGGGGTCCTTATGCTTCACAGGCAACCGCTTAACAGCTAAGCCATCTCTCCAACCCTACTTTGGCGTTTTAAATTTTTATTTTATTTTAGAGAGAGGGAGAAAATTGGTGCACCAGGGCCTCAGCCACTGCAATTCAATTCCAGACGCTTGCACCACCTAGCAGGCATGTGCAACTTTGCACTTGCCTCACCTTTGTGCGTCTGGCTTACGTGGAATCTGGAGAGTCAAACATGGGTCCTTAGGCTTTGCAGGCAAGCGCTTTAACTGCTAAGCCATCTCTCCAGCCCCTCCTTTGGCTTTTGCTTTTCAGACAAACACTTTAACCACTAAGCCACCTCTCCAGCCCCTTAAAATTTTTATTTATTTATTTGCACATGTGTGCATGTATATATGCACACCATGGCCTCTTGCCTCTGTGCAAGCGAACACCAGATGACTGCACCACATTTTGTATCCAACTTATGTGGGCAGTTTAGGAATTGAACCCTCGCCAGAAGACTTTGCCTTTCAAGCAAATGCCTTTAACCACTGGGTCAGTTTCCCAAGCCTTCATTTTTGTGTTTCTTATTTTAGAGTTCTGCATAATCACACCTTTTCAATAAGATAAACTTTGTGAGAAATCCTTTTTTTGTTGTTTTGTTTTGTTTTGTTTTGTTTTTTTTGTTTTTTGAGGTAGGGTCTCACTCTAGTGCAGGCTGACCTGGAATTCACTATGTGGTCTCAGGTTGGCCTCGAACTCACAGCGATTCTCCTATCTCTGCCTCCCAAGTGCTGGGATTAAAGGCGTGCGCCACCATGACTGGCTCTTTTTGTTTGTTTGTTTGTTTGTTTGTTTTAATTTATTTATTTGAGAATGACAGACAGAGAGAGAAAGAGGGAGAGAATGGGTGTGCAAACAAACTCCAGATGCATGTGCCACCTTGTGCATCTGGCTTACATGGGTCCTGGGGAACTAAGCCTCGAACTGGGGTCCTTAGGCTTCATAGGCAAGTGCTTAACCTTTAAGCCATCTCTCCACCCACCCCCCTTTTTTTTTAATTTTAGAGAGAGAGAGAGAGAATTGGCATGCCAGGGTCTCAGCCCCCTGCAATTGAACTCCAGATACTTGTGCCACCTAGTGGGCATATGCGACCTTGTGCTTGCCTCACCTTTGTGCATCTGGCTTATATGGGATCTGGAGAGTCAAACATGGGTATTTAGGCTTCACAGGCAAGTGCCTTAACCACTAAGCCATCTCTCCAGCCCCTTTTTTTCTTTTTTCTTTTCAAGGCAGTTTCACTCTAGTTTAGACTGATCTGGAACTCACTCTATAGCCCTAGGTTGGTCTTGAACTCATGGTGATCCTCCTACCTTAGCCTCCTGAGTGCTGGGACTAAAGACATGTGCCATCATACTCAGCTTACATCCAGACAATGAATGGGCCAGGATGATTGACCTTGAATATATAAAAATATCACTGTTGGGCTGGAGAGATGGCTTAGCAGTTAAGGCGCTTGCCTGCAAAGCCAAAGGACCCTGGTTTGATTCCCCAGGACCCATGTAAGTCAGATGTGTAAGGTGGCGCATGCATCTGGAGTTCGTCTGCAGTGGCTGAAGGCTCTGGCGTGCCCACTCTCTTTCTCTCTATCTGCCTCTCTTTCTCTCTCTCATAAATAATGTTAAAAAAAAAATCACTGCTAGCCGGGCATGGTGGTGCACACCTTTAATCCCAGCACTTGGAAGGCAGGTAGGAGGATTGCTGTTCATTTGAGGCCACCCTGAGACTGCATAGTGAATTCCAGGTCAGCCTGAGCTAGAGTGAGACTCTACCTCAAAAAACCAAAAAAACCAAAACAAAACAAAAAAAATTACTGCTAAGCCAGTTGTCTGGATTTAGGGGTGCATCTCTGGCCTGCAGCATCTGTGTCTGAAGGTGACTAATTAGTTTAATGGAAATGAAGCTACAGCCTGGACTTCATTAACCCTAACTAGCTCAGCTAATTATGATAATGACAATTGCTTCCCTTTTATATAGCACTTTCATATGCATTATCTCAAAAGACCTGTGAGCCGAGAGTAATTATCCCCTTGTACAGTCAAAGGAACTTACTACTCAGAGAGGGCAAATGACTTGCTCTTGCTCCATGTGATAAGTAATGGCTTCTAGAAACTGAGCCCAGATGTGTCAATCATTATTTAGTAAGAAGCAAAGGAGGCTAAAAGCACTTCTTTCTCTTGCCTGTGTTTTCTTACTACTTACTTGGTGGCTGGAGTTCGCTGGGTTTTTCCTGCTGCCCTGTGGATCCCTCCCTTGGATTTCCGTCTGCTGTTTCCTCTTCCCAGCTACGGCCTCTGCTTAGTGCCTTCATGTGCCAGGGACAGCAGAGGAGTGGGAGTAGGGACACACAAGACTGACTGACTGGGTGGTGGGGAGGGGGGGTAATGTCCAGCATAGCTTCCTGATTGACTCGCTTTTTCTTTCTCCTCTCGGACACAGTGCTGCCCACCTGTTCCCCTCTGGATTTCCACTGTGACAACGGCAAATGCATCCGCCGCTCCTGGGTGTGCGATGGGGACAATGACTGTGAGGATGACTCTGACGAGCAAGACTGTCGTGAGTGTTAACAGGGTCTAAGGGAACTCCACCAGGTTCTGTTGGGAAAAGAAAATGATGACTGCAGGCCCACATGTCCCTTGGGTTTCAGCTTTTGTCCCATCCTTTTCCCTCCTTTCTTGATCAGCTAAATGCACAAGAGGTGGCTACCTCCTCGGGGATCCTGGGGGCATCTCAGGTGCTGTTGACTGCTCTGGAAGGCTTTATATGAGGGGCTTGCAGGCCCCAGCCTCTCTGCCTGCAGCAACCTAACTGCTGTGTGCCCACAGCCCCCCGTGAGTGTGAGGAGGATGAGTTCCCCTGCCAGAATGGCTACTGCATCCGGAGCCTGTGGCACTGCGATGGTGACAATGACTGTGGAGACAACAGCGATGAGCAGTGTGGTAAGCAGTACTCTGGAACCAGCTGGGGACTTGCAATGTGAGTGCCCTGGAGTGGGGCTTAGTCACTGGAGGAGATAGCAGAGGCCCCCCTACACTGCCCAACCTTGAACTGCCCTAGGGATCTGGAGCAGCTGGAAGAAGGCAGGAGGGCAGAGCAGTCCAAGCCCCAGGCATGTGGGCCCTGTGTTCTCTCACAGCCTTAGGGAGGATGGTAAGAGGGGTGCCTGTGGGGCTTCCTCAGCATGGCTGTCACCTTACATCCTCAGACATGCGTAAGTGCTCGGACAAGGAATTCCGCTGCAGCGATGGAAGCTGCATTGCTGAGCATTGGTACTGTGATGGTGACACGGACTGCAAAGATGGCACTGATGAGGAGAACTGCCGTGAGTGGTCCCACACCTTAAGCTTCTAGGCTGGCTAAAGGCTGGGCGTCCCATCCCCTGGACTAAGCGTGCGTGCGCACAAGGCAGGGAATTCTTAAAGACATACCTGCTGGAGGACGGAGATGTAATGGAGCTAACTTGGTAGAGTTCTTATTTAACATTCATGAGGCTCTGGGTTTGATCCTCAGCACTTCATAGAAATGGGTATGATGTGAATGCCTGTAATCCTGGCCCTTGGGAAATAGAGGCAGGAAGATCAGTAGTTCAAGGTCATTCTTAGTTACATAGCAATGCAGCAAGTTTGAGACCATCCTGGGCTACATAAGACCCTGTCTCAGAGGAAGGAGAATGAGAAGCAGCAGCCAGGGTGACAGGTAGGCAGGGTCAGCTGGCTCCCCTGTGGTTCATCTGAATGTAGAAGTCTGTGGGACAATCCCAAATGGAACCTGGTTACAGTACACTTGAGGAAGACACCCTGCCTCCACAGCTTGCCCCTTTCAGGAGTCAGACCTCTTTCTTCTAGCCATCAGGGCCTGAGCCTTGTCCTCCCTGCCCTGCCTCCCTTCCAGCCTCGGCAGTGCCCTCTCCTCCCTGCAACCTGGAGGAGTTCCAGTGTGCCTACGGCCGCTGCATCCTTGACATCTACCACTGTGACGGAGACGATGATTGTGGAGACTGGTCGGACGAGTCCGACTGCTGTGAGTATTTTGGCCAGCTAGGAGGAGGGGCAGCAAGACTGGGAAGAGCTCCTTGGGTAGCAAGGCAAGGTGCCATCTGGGACAGTGCTCAGAAACAGAGCAGCGGAATTCCCTAATCTCTGGAGAGAGGCAGGAACTGGGGCTTTCCGGTCTGCCATGAGATGCTGTGTGCATGGACCAGCTAGAGACGGAAGATTTTTGTTTTCCCCCCAGCCTCCCACCAGCCCTGCCGTTCTGGGGAGTTCATGTGTGACAGTGGCTTGTGCATCAATGCAGGCTGGCACTGTGATGGTGATGCAGACTGTGACGACCAGTCTGATGAACGCAACTGCAGTAAGAAGGGGGATGGCAGCAACGGCAGTGGGAAGGGTTGAGGGGCAGATAAAGCATGAAGACATTTTAGATAAGACTACTGTGTACTGTGTAGGTGGTGCATTATAATATGTTCAAATGTATTATATTCAAAGGTACACCAGTCCCTCAATAGACAGCAGATTTATGTTCTTGTGACAGCAGTTTTCCAGCAGATAGCAGTAATGTGCCTTGAGGAAAAGGCACCATTTTCTGATTCATGCAAAGGGACCATATAGACCATCTTTGACACTGGAGTCAGGAATGGCTCGTGTCAGCCAGGCATGGTGGCACATGCTTTTAATCCTAGTACTCGGGAGGCAGAGGTAGGAGGATCGCCATGAGTTCAAGGCCATCCTGAATTCCAGGTCAGCCTGGACTAGAGAGAAACCCTACCTTGAAAAAATGAAAAAAACAAGGGGAAAAAAAAAAGGATGGCTTGTGTCCTTTAGGTGACAGGGTGGAGTTTCAGGCTTCGGTGGGGCCTGCCTTTCACTAGGCCTTTCCTTTGTCCAGCCACTTCCATGTGCACAGCAGAACAGTTCCGCTGTCGGTCAGGCCGTTGTGTCCGCCTGTCCTGGCGCTGTGATGGAGAGGATGACTGTGCAGACAACAGTGATGAAGAAAACTGTGAGAACACAGGTGGAGTCTCTTGGGTGTCCAGGCCCCTGTCTTATTGTCTGGGGTGGGTCACAGGGCAGGTGGGCCAGCAACACTGTTGCTTTCCCAGCTAGGTGGAGGTAATACATTCCTATCTTTCTATGGCCTGGATCTTTCCCGCTCTTCTCAGTAACCATGGTCAAATCCAAATGAATCATTGACCTGCTTCCTTAGGGTCTGGGATGCAGCTGTGAGACTCAGCAGCTACTTCCGTTCTTTCACTCTGGCCTTGAAAGGAAGGACAACTCTTATTTGGCAGCCCAGTGCCCATGTCCCCTACTACACTTGGTCCTGGGCATGGGGGTACACTCTTTTTTTAATATTTTCTTTATTTGAGAGAGAGACAGCCAGAGAGAAAGAGGCAGACACAGAGAGAGAGAATGTGTATAGGCTTCTCCAGGACCTCTTGCTACTACAAACAAACTATAGATACCTATACCACTTTGTGCATCTGGCTTTACATGGGTACTGGGGAATTGAATCCAGGCCATCAGGTTTTGCAAACCATCACCTTTAACCACTGAACCACTTCTCCAGCCCTGGAGTGCACTGTTTTATTCAGTCTCAACTCCTCATCCACTGTTGAGTCCTAGAAGAAAACAAACATAGCTATGCAGCCAGTCTTGTCTGAGCTGCTTCCTGTCTTGGACCCCAACCCTCCTACCTCAACTCTCCTCTGTCTCCAGCTTGCCTTAGAAAATGCCACGCTCCTGTTTTTTGTGGACACAAGCCCTACCCTGCCATGACCCAACTCTCCCCTCCCTGTCTTTCTAGGAAGTCCCCAGTGTGCCTCTGACCAGTTCTTATGTTGGAACGGGCGTTGCATTGGGCAGAGGAAGCTATGCAATGGGATCAATGACTGTGGTGACAACAGTGACGAAAGCCCACAGCAAAACTGCCGTAAGTGTCCCCAGTGGGTGGGCCAGGCCCATAGTTTGTGGCTGAACCCCACCCATAGGGAGTCCTTCCCTGGGACTTTCAAAGCTTTGGGAGCTGTTCTTCGTGGTCCAGGTGGAATGCCAAGTTGGCTGGCTGGGGGAGAATTCTGGGCTCATCTCCCAACTCTGACTTGGCTGGCACAGGGCCCCGGACGGGTGAGGAGAACTGCAGTGTGAACAACGGTGGCTGTGCTCAGAAGTGTCAGATGGTACGGGGAGCAGTACAATGTACCTGCCACACAGGCTACCGGCTCACAGAGGATGGGCACACATGCCAGGGTAAGATGGGCCTGCTTTAGAGTAGAGTCAGGATGCTGGGTGGGAGCAGAATATAGGCAGTTGTTTCCTATGGATCAGGCATCTGATGGATATCACCTCATTGCATCATTGCTCAGCCCTAGGAAGTGAGGCTTATCCCTACCATTTCACAGATGGGGAAACTGAAGCTCAGAAAGGTTAAGTAAGGATTAGAGAGATGGCTTAGCGGTTACGGTGCTTGAAGCCTAAGGACTTAAGTTCAATTCCCCAGTACCCATGTAAGCCAGATGCACAAGGTGGTGCATTCATCTGGAGTTTGTTTGCAGCGGCTAGAGGCCCTGGCACACACATTCTTTCTATATATCTGCCTCTTATTCTCTCTCCTTTCTTCTCCCTCTCTCTCTCTCAAATAAATAAATAATTTCTTAAAAGGTTAAGTAACTTACTAAAGGCCACAAGACTAGTGAATAGCAGTGCTGGGATTCCAACCCCCGTGTGCATAACTCAAACCCTTAACCACTTGTTGCATAGTTTTTCCGTTAGGTCAGGGCAGTAGATGGGGAAAAGGGAAGCAGCTAGTTAGCATCAGAGTTGGAGTGAGAAGATGACAAGAAGGGAGACCACTTGACCCTGGCCCTGTCTTCACAGATGTGAATGAGTGTGCTGAGGAGGGATACTGTAGCCAGGGCTGCACAAACACTGAAGGGGCTTTCCAGTGCTGGTGTGAAGCAGGCTACGAGCTGCGACCCGATCGGCGCAGCTGCAAGGCACTGGGTAAGGGGTGTTGACAATTGGCTGGGTGGGCCAAGGACAGAGAAAGGCCAGGTCCTTGGGCTCGGGGAGTTGCTGAGAGGTAGCTTTCCAACTGAGAGTTGCATCCTGAGCCCTAAGCACAGCTGTGCCAGGGTGAGATGGGACAAGTTTTCATTCTTCTAGTGCAGATGCCGGCAGCTTGGAGCATGCCCTAGTGGGCAAAAGGCCCCAGCTATCAGCTGGGAACCTGGGGGTGCATGCTGCTAGGTATCTAGTGGCTGTGAAGACCAGAGGGGTCCCATTTCTGTGCTATGTCCCAGGGCCAGAACCTGTGCTACTGTTCGCCAATCGCATCGACATCCGGCAGGTGCTGCCGCACCGCTCCGAGTACACACTGCTGCTCAACAACCTGGAGAACGCCATCGCCCTTGACTTCCATCACCAGCGTGAGCTGGTCTTCTGGTCTGATGTCACCCTGGACCGCATCCTCCGAGCCAACCTCAATGGCAGCAGTGTGGAGGAGGTTGTGTCTACTGGGTTAGAGAGTCCAGGTAAGAAATGAGGCCCTATGTGGAGATCATGGTCATACCACATGCAAAAAGCATGGGAAGGAAAGGGATATAGCAGAATGCTTGTTCAGTGAAATCTTGGGTGGACCCCTGACATAGAAAACATTCAAATGGCTGAAGATGGGTCTCAGTTGGTAGAGTTCTTGCTAGCATACATCACACTCTGGGTTTGATTCCCAAGACCATGTAAACCAGGTTGTGATGCTATTCCTATGATCCCAGCACTTGGGAGGTAGAGGTAGGAGGATCAGGAATTGAAGATCATTCTCTGCTATATCCTCAACTAGGGAATTTGAGGCCTGGGATACATGAGATCCTGTCTTAAAAACAAAAAACAAAATAAAACAAAATTTTGTATATAGTTTACAGGCTTAGATATGATTTTTGGTGAGTGTTATAATGGAATCAGATTGATCACAGTTATAGTTCCCCATTAGCTTACCAGCCAATTTACATCTGAACTATTTGTTTTGTTTTGTTTTATTTTTTCAAGGTAAAGTCTCACTCTAGTCCAGGCTGACCTGGAAATCACTTTGTAGTCTCAGGGTGGCTTTGAACTCACTGCAATCCTCCTACCTCTGCCTCTCAAGTGCTAGGATTAAAGGCTTGTACCACCACACCCAGGAGTTTTTATTTTTAAAATAGTTATTGTATTTATTTATTTTTGTGTGTATGGGTAGGTATGTACATGGGCACACCAGGGCTTTCTGCTGGTACAAATGAACATCAGATGCTTGTACTATTTTTTGCATCTGGCTTACATGGATGGCTTGGGAATTGAACCCAGTATGACAAACCTTGCAAACAAGCACCTTCAACAGCTCAGCCATCATCCTAGCCTCCCTGAATTTTGTTTGGATTGCTTAGGTGTGGTGGCGCACGCCTTTAATCGCAGCACTCGGGAGGCAGAGGTAGGATCCTGAGTTCCAGGCCACCCTGAGACTACATAGTGAATTCCAGGTCAGCCTGAGCTAGAGTGAGACTCTACCTCGAAAAACCAAAAAAAAAAAAAAAAAAAAAAAAAAAAAAAGGAGAAGGAGGAGAAGAAGAATCTGGTGTCAAGCATAGATGACTCAAATGCTCTTGGAACTTTTGAACTATCTCTGCAAAATCTTAAATGAAAGTCTGTAAACCTCTAGTCGGTGCAATTGAGACCTCAAGATATGGGTCAGGAAACCAAAATTGAGGAAGTGGAGTGTGGTTAGCTATGAGGAAAACATGCATGCCCCTGGTCAGTTTCTTGAATTCTATTTCCTTGCCTCATGGGAATTATAGCACCTAGCTCACAGAACTGTGATGACTAAAGGAACGGATGTGTGTAAAATTGGTACAATAGTACCTGGTTTCAGAGATGGCCTCTGCCCTTGTATACTAGGGCACAGAGCTGTCCAGGCAGAATCCCTAACACTTTTCCACTACCTCTTCTTACCAGGAGGCCTAGCTGTGGATTGGGTCCATGACAAGCTCTATTGGACAGACTCAGGGACATCAAGGATTGAGGTGGCTAACCTGGATGGGGCCCACCGGAAGGTGCTGCTGTGGCAAAACCTTGAAAAGCCCAGGGCTATTGCCCTGCACCCCATGGAAGGGTGAGTAGGTGTCTCAGACTCCAGTTTCTCTTGCAACAAGTATGGATGGTTCCCTGACCCCCTGGATCAAACTTTATGGGCCCATGTGTCCTCATAGAGTAATGTTAACAACATGGGCTCTGCACCCAGGTCATCCTGGGGCTACCTTTGCTCCTCAGCAACTGGCAGTGTGTCTTTGGGCTAGTCAGTTTCTCTGTGCTCCCTTTATTATTATTTTTTTTTTTTTAGATTTTATTTTTATTTATTTATCTATTAGATACAGAGAGAGGGAGAGTGAGAATGGGCACACCAGGGCCTCTAGTCACTGCAAACGAACTCCAGATGCATGCACCATCAAGTGCATCTAGCTTACGTGGGACCTGGAGATTTGAACTGGGGTCCTTAGGCTTCGCAGGCAAATGCCTTAACCGTTAAGCCATCTCTCCAACCCTATTCATTTCTTAGTTGGTAAATTAAAAAGAAAACCCTTTCTCTCTCTCTCTCTCTCTCTCTCTCTGTGTGTGTGTGTGTGTGTGTGTGTGTGTGTGTGTGTGTTGTGTGTGTGTCTTGGGAGGTGAAGGCAGGAAGATCAGAAGTCAAGGTCATTCTCAGCTATATAGTGAGTTTGAGGCTAGCCTGACCTATATGAGACCCTGCCTTACAATAAACAAAAACTACAAAACAGTGTATGTGTGCTTCATAGATGTGTGAAGATTAAATGAGATAATGCATTTTGAATGGCAATTAATACATGTTAGGTAAGTTTTAACCGTTTAGTGTTTTTATTGGCTCAGAGAGAACTAATTTATAAAAATTATTATTAATTTAAAATAATTAAAAAGCAAATAGTTGAGCTAATTAATAAAATTATCATTAATTTAAGATAATTTAAAAATGAATAAGAAAACTCTGATTGAAGTCTCTTAAAATGAAAGCTATTAGCCTCTGGCTTGTAAACATTCCATGCTGTCCGTCTGTGGAAGTGATGTCTTGTAAACACCTGCAGTTATGTGTCAGTTGTTTTGAAATCATGTGTGTGGGGTAGGGTAGGTGTATACCACACCTAAAGCAGTGGAAGAGGTTGTGACAAAGAACGTGTCTGTCTTAATTTATATTGACTTATTGTGAATTGCACGTGTTAAGGCTTTCATCTGTTTTATGTACTGCTATATTACCAGTGCCTGCCATGCTCTGTCCATAGCAGGTACTCAAAATAATATCTTTGTTTCAATGAATAAATGGTCTATCTAAAGACATTTAAATCCAAACATTAAAAAAAAATCTTGGGGGTTAAAGAGATGGCCCAGTAGTTAAGGTGCTTGTCTGCCAAATATAATGATTCAAGTTCATTTCCCTAGTACCCACATAAGCCACATGCACAGAGTGATGCCATGCATCTGGAGTTCATTTGCAGTGGCTGGAGATCCTGGAGTACCCAATACTCTTTGTCTCTCTCTTTCTGTATCTCTCTGCTTACAAGTAAATAAATAAAATATTTTTAAAAAATTCTTAAACTGGATTTAGTGGTGCACGCCTTTAATCCCAGCATTTGGGAGGCAGAGGTAGTAGGATCACTTTGAATTTGAGGCCTCCCTGAGACTATATAGTGAATTCTAGGTCAGCCTGTGCTAGAGTAAGACCCTACCTCGAAAAACTACCAAAACAAAAAAAAAAGTTCTTGGGCTGGAGAGATGACTCAGCGGTTAAGACACTTGCCTGCAAAGCCTAAGGACCTGGGTTTGATTCCCTAGTATCCACGTGAAAACAGGTGCACAAGGTGGTGTATGCATCTGGAGTTCATTTGCAGTGGCCAGAGGCCATGGCGTGACCGTCCCCACTAAGCCACCTCTCCAGTCCCCATTCTCTGTACCTCTTTCTGTCTCTCTCTCTCTCTCTCTTTTTTTTTTTTTTTTTTTGTTTTGTTTTTCGAGGTAGGGTTTCACTCTGGTCCAGGCTGACCTGGAATTAACTATGTAGTCTCAGGGTGGCCTTGAACTCACGGTGATCCTCCTACCTCTGCCTCCTGAGTGCTGGGATCTATCTTAAATAAATAAACAAACAAATAAAATGCTTTTAAAAGTCTTTTTAAAAATTCTCTATGGCTGGAGATATAGCTTAGTGGTAGAGCCTTTGTCTAGCACTGTCTAGTGCTGACAGAAAGTACACTTGCATAGACAATTGGAGCTTCCTGGGTTAAATGAAAAGAAGCCCTTCTCTGGTTATTATTTGGGTTACTACCTGTCTATCCCTGCTGCCTGCCTCTCAGTTTCCTTTCCTTTTCTTTCCTTTCCTTTCCTTTTCTTTTCTTTTCTTTTTTTTTTTTTTTTTTTGGTTTTTATGAGGTAGGGTCTCATTCTAGCCCAGGCTGACCTGGACTTCACCATGGAGTCTCAGGGTGGCCTCGAACTCTCGGCAATCCTCCTACCTCTGCCTCCCAAGTGCTGGGATTAAAGGCGTGCGCCACCACGCCCGGCTTCAGTTTCCTTTTCACTCTTCCTAGGACCATTTATTGGACAGATTGGGGCAACACTCCCCGCATCGAGGCCTCCAGCATGGATGGCTCTGGACGTCGCATCATTGCTGACACCCATCTCTTCTGGCCCAACGGCCTCACCATTGACTATGCTGGGCGCCGAATGTACTGGGTGGATGCTAAACACCACGTCATCGAGAGGGCCAATCTGGATGGGAGTCACCGCAAGGCTGTCATTAGCCAGGGTGAGGCCCTTGCTGCACTCTCTTTCATCTCTTATTCTTCCCCGAGCCTGCCCCCAGGAGCTTTGGCAGAGGGTGAGGATTGTGCCGCTGCCAGGTCTGGGCTCTGCAGCCAGGGCAGGCTGTTTCTGGACTGAAGTCTTCTTGGTCTGTCCCAGGCCTCCCACACCCCTTTGCCATCACGGTGTTTGAAGACAGCTTGTATTGGACAGACTGGCACACCAAGAGCATCAACAGTGCCAACAAGTTTACTGGAAAGAACCAGGAAATCATTCGCAACAAGCTCCACTTCCCCATGGATATTCACACCTTGCACCCCCAGCGCCAGCCTACAGGTAAAAAATTTCCATCAGGTGAGCTAGAGTTGGGATGTGGCTGCTGGTGACTCTGAGAAAGTTCCTGGTCTCCAATGCCACTAAATTTTGGTGGAAGAAATCCAGGGTTGTCATTGACATAGGCTAGTTCCTCCCTCTGCTGGGCATTTAGGGTGCAACACCATCAGGACTCAGAAAAGTCTCATTCTCCTTCACTGTTCCATCTATTTCACTCCTTTGGGTCAGGCACTCACTGTGCTAGCAGCTGGGGCAGATATAAAATAATGATTCATAGTTCCTGTTTTGGGAAATGTCATCGCCTCATCTCCCTGCCCTGGAGGCTGCCTTTGCAAACCTTAAGTCTTACCTGACCTCTATACTCTTGGATCTTTGAGCAGGGAAGAACCGCTGTGGGGACAACAATGGAGGCTGCACCCACCTGTGTCTGCCCAGTGGCCAGAACTACACCTGTGCCTGCCCTACTGGCTTCCGCAAGATCAGCAGCCATGCCTGTGCCCAGAGTAAGTGGGTCTGCCACACCAGCCTCACTGGAGGTGCCTTGGGTGGATGGGTGGAAGGAACAATGACAGGAGCTGGAGGGATTGCTTGTCTGGGAAAAGAGCCAGACTTCCTCAGGAGTACCAGGAAAGGAAGAACTTAAAGGGCCGAGGAACCCCATATCAAAGCTGAGGACCAAGCAGTAGTTGCTAAAATCTCAGTGACAGTGACACTACTTGAGTATGAACCTCTGCAATTGAACTTGTTTTATATTACCATGCAGGATGTTTTATATCTAGTCAGCAAGAAGTTCTGGGTTTTAGAAAGCAGGGAAACAGTTTCCAACCTCTTTTCCTCTAGCCTCACCCTGTTTTAGCCCTTAGGACAGGGGCCAAAATTCGGATCGCTGATGATGCTCTATGTCTAACAAGCACAGGACCTCTCCTTTGGCTTCCTTTCTGCTTCAGGGTTGCCTTGCCAGGTTGCCTTGCCAGGTTGGCCCTAGAGAGCTCAGTACCATAGGTGACATTTCCTAAGACTAGGCCAAAGGAAAGCAATTAGGTTTATGGCATGACCAACAGTAGGTGTGGAATAAATCCTTAATATCATATTCCTTATTTACTTCTGTGCACCCCTTAAATCTGGCTAAAATCAAGTTCCTCTTCAGAGAGTACAGTTAGAAGGTTTCACTCAAACACACAGGAGAACCTAGTTTGATGCAATTCATTTTCTCCTTGCATTTAAAAAAATTAATTTTTAAAAAATGTTTTTGATGAGTCTTTTTTTTTTTTTTTTTAGTTAAGAATATACTTTAGCCAGATGTGGTGATGCATGCCTTTAATCCTAGCACTCGGGAGGCAGGGGTAGGAGGATCACCATGAGTTTGAGGCCATCCTGAGACTACATAGTGAATTCCAGGTCAGCCTGAGCTAGAGTAAAACTCTAAAAAAAAAAAAAAAAAAAAAAAAGTACCAACACATTGTATCCATACAAAGTATGTTCTTTTTTTTTTTTTTTTTTTTTTTTTATTCCCAAGGTAAGGTCTCACTCTAGCTCAGGCTGACTTGGAATTAGTCTCATGGCAATCCTCTAACCTCTGCCTCCCAAGTGCTGGGATTAAAGGCATACACCACCACGCTCGGCTTGGTACCTTATTATTTTTAATATCTTATTTATTTATTTATTTGAGAAAGAGAAAGAGGCAGATACACAGAGAAAGAGAGAATAGGCGTGCCAGGGCCTCTAGCCACTGCAAACAAATTCCAGATGCATATACCACGTTGTACATCTGGCTTACGTGGGTACTGAGGAATAGAACCTGGGTCCTTAGGCTTTACAGGCAAGCACCTTAACTGCTAATCCATCTCTCCAGCCTCCCTTGCATTATTTTTGCCCAGATGTTCCCCTGTTATCTTAGTGAGGTTCAAGATGCTTCTGCAGGCATTTCCTTTTAAGGATTTCCCGGAGTTTGGAAGGAGAGAGTTAGTAAAGTTAGGCAGCAAGTGCCTTTCTGGGTAGAAAAGCATATAGTCAGTTCTTTACTTTTATGGGCTCTTGATCTACAGATTTACCCATGTGCCTATGGAATTTTTTTTAAGTTTTTTTTTTTTTAATTTTTTTTATTTTTAGAGAGAGACACAGAGAGACAGACAGAGGGAGAGGGAGACAGACAGAGAATGGGCATGCCAGCAGTCTCTCAGCTGCTGTGAATGAAATCCAGATGTGTGCGGCCCCTTGTGGGCAAGTGCGGCATTGCACCCTTGCGTCACTTTGCATCTGGCTAAATGTGGGACCTGGAGATTGGAACCGGGTTCTTAGGCTTAGGAGGCAGGCGCCTTAACCGCTAAGCCATCTCTCCAGCCCTGGAATTTTTTTTAAACTGTATTGAAGATGTATCAACATTTTGGAGTCATTCTCTAAATAATACAGTGTAACAAATATTTATTTAAGTAGAAGTTAAATTGCAGATTGAATCCCTAGTACCAAATATATTGCAGTAGATATTACATGTAATGTAGAGATGATTTAAATTATATAGAAAGGTGTACATGGGTTATATGGACATACCATGCCATTTTACATTAGGGCTTGAGCAGCTATGAATTTTGGTATCTTCAGGGGTCTTAGAGCCATTTTCCCACATATACCAAAGGCTGACGGTATGGGAAAAGTATTCAGGCAGGCTGAAGGAAAAGGCACAAAGGATGGAGAAGGTGCTGGGTGTAGGAGGGGCCAAAGCTCACTCTTTGGAACAGACCTGAGGGCCAGCTCTGGTACTTTGTAGCCACAGGATCCTGAACATGTCCCTTGATCTCAGCCTTGGATGCTCACATAGGAATGAGAACAAGAATGGCATGCATGCACCGACCTTTTCTAAGCACTGAGCTCAGTGCCTGGCAAGGAAGGCATTTAATGAATAGTCATTGGCTACAGCTATAACAAGTACAGCAAGAGGAAGGATCTAGATGATGGAGTAGAAGCACAAGCCCTAGCAGGTGTTACATGTCTCTAATCCCAGCTCTCAGTCTTGAGGCAGGAGCATTATGAGTTTGAGTGAGGCTATATAGTGAAACTTTGTCTCAAAAAACAAAAAGATTTTCATCAGCAGCAACAATGTCAACAACAAAAAACCATCAAACACACACACAAAAAAGAAACAAGAACCCTGAAACACAATGGAAGTTCTAGAAGTAGGCTAGGAATTGACAGTGGTGTAACCAGGTCACTAGAAAAGATCAAGAGACGTCAGAAAAGAGAAAAAGTTAGATGTAGTTGACAGACGTTTAAGAAGCTGGGTAGGCTGGGTGTGGTGGCACTTGGGAGGCAGAGGTAGAGGGATCGCCATGAGTTCAAGGCCACCCCGAGACTACATAGTGAATTCCAGGTCAGCCTGGGCTAAAGCAAAACCCTACCTCGAAAAACAAAAACAAAACAAAAAAAAAGTTGTGTAGAATCTATTTACATTGGAAACTAAAGGCCATTCTTGCCAGCATGGGTTGTCTGGTGCTTAAGGGGCCTACAATATGTGAAGAGTAGGGGGCAAAGAGCAGCAGGTCCCAGGAAGTGTGATTGAACCAGGTATCATGCCTGTGTCTGTCACTGTTACTGGACTTAGAGCATTAAAAGAAGACCCCTCTCGGCCTTTGATCAGGTCTTGACAAGTTCCTGCTTTTTGCCCGAAGGATGGACATCCGTCGGATCAGCTTCGACACAGAGGACCTATCCGACGATGTCATCCCACTGGCTGACGTACGCAGTGCTGTGGCTCTTGACTGGGACTCCCGGGATGACCATGTGTACTGGACAGATGTCAGCACTGATACCATCAGCAGGGCCAAGTGGGATGGAACAGGACAGGAGG
This sequence comes from Orientallactaga sibirica, assembly GCA_036365145.1. Classification (NCBI taxonomy): domain Eukaryota; kingdom Metazoa; phylum Chordata; class Mammalia; order Rodentia; family Dipodidae; genus Orientallactaga; species Orientallactaga sibirica. The sequence goes on along the minus strand of JAEOAD010002662.1, from coordinate 3,480,487 downwards.
TAGGGCACAGTGTGGACCCAGCCCCTGAGGGTGGGCAGAGGTCAAGGGAAGGGCCTCCTGTTGCTTGCAAATCAGTGGAAGTTGAGCTGGAGTGGAGGTGTATTTGGTGATGCAGCTGTGCTTCCTGCCCAGGTGGTAGTGGACACCAGTTTGGAGAGCCCTGCCGGCCTGGCGATTGATTGGGTCACCAACAAGCTATATTGGACAGATGCAGGTATGTACGGGGAGCTGTGGCTGGACTGCCTAAGATTCTTCTGTGCACTCCCATCTGAGAATTTAACACTTGTTAGTCACATGGCAGCTACTTCTGTGAGATAGGTGATGCTTGGAAATATTTTGAGATACATCAGATGATGAATCTGTACCCTGTGGGTTTTTTTTTTCCAATGCTATCCGGGTCAAACAAGCATTTTCTGAGTTGGGGGTGTAGGAGGCATTAGAAACACATTTAAATTGTGCTCCTCAAAGTGTGGTTCCTGGACCAGCAGCATCAGCATGCCCTGGAAAGTTGTTAGGATTTTTTTTTTTTAATTTGAGAGACAAAGCGAGGAAGAGGCAGAGAGAGAATGGGCACGCCAGGGCCTTTCAGCCACTGTGAAAGAACTCCAGGCATGTGTACCCCCTTGTGTGCATGCACGACATGAGCACTTGTGTCACTTTTGCATCTGGCTGTACGTGGGACCTGGAGATTCGAACAAGCATTCTTAGGCTTCGCAGGCAGGCACCTTAACCGTTAAGTCATCTCTCCAGCCCAGTTGTTAGGAATTTCGATTCTAGGGCCCCACTCCAGGTTTACTGAATCAGAATCTAGAGGATTAAGTTAAGAAATCTGTATTGTAACAAGCTCTTCTCATTGTTGGGCTCACTGAAGTTTGAAAATCGTTGCCTTAAATCATAGAACTGAGTTGGTTCCCTCACCTCAGAACATTGTATTCATCCAGGCAATGAAATTGACCACTTACTTGAATTTCTTCTCACAGTTTAATTCACTAAATTGGCATTATGCATTGCCACACAATACTTGCTGAGTATTTACACCAGGCTCTGTGCAGGATAAGAAAGTGAATGCCCTTCCTTGGTAGGTACTGATCGTATTGAAGTGGCTAATACGGATGGCAGCATGAGGACAGTGCTCATCTGGGAGAACCTTGATCGCCCTCGAGACATCGTGGTGGAACCCATGGGCGGGTAAGGATTGTCCCTTTTCAGCCTTGGTCCTCCCAAGAAGGGACACTGGAGATAAGGGAGAGAGGCCAGATCCTGGAGCATTCCAGAAAAGCAAGGAACCAAAAGTTCTCCTGTGGCCTCTGCAAATATGCACATGGCGTCTGTGCATCTGTACACACACATGCATACACTACACATAATACACCACATCACACATATTATACACATGCGCGCACGCAAGCAAAAGTATTATTTAGGGAATTATTTATTTTTGTTTATCCATAAATTTTTTTTTTTTTTTTTTTTTTTTTTTTTTTTTTTTTTTTTTTTTTTGGTTTTTCGAGGTAGGGTCTCACTCTGGTCCAGGCTGACCTGGAATTAGCTATGTAGTCTCAGGGTGGCCTCGAACTCATGGCAATCCTCCTACCTCTGCCTCCCAAGTGCTGGGATTAAAGGTGTGCGCCACCACGCCTGGCTATCTATAGATTTTTGATGTCTTTCTCTTTGAGTATATAATTTACCTTGCTCTTCTTTGTGGTTATATAGAATTCTGTTAAACTTAAGTAAGTAGTTATTTAACCCATGTAGTCAAGAAAACATTGCCAGGTGTGGTGGTATGGTTCAGTCACCTATTGCTGAGCCAAAAGCCTGACAAAAACCACTCTTACAGGAGGAAGGGTTTTATCCTTCTGGCTTACTGAGTCCATTGTGGCTGGGAAGGCATGGCAGCAAGAGACAGCCACATTCAGTCCAGCAGTGTAGAAGCAGAGCTGAGCGATGCACACTAACTTAGCTTCCTCCTCCACCTTCTCCTCTTCCTCCTCCTCCTCCTTCTTCTTCTTAATTAATTAATTTACTTGAGAAGGCAAGAGAGAAAGAGGCAGAGAGAGAGAGAGAATGGGCACACAAGGGCCTTCTGCCATTGCATACAAACTCCAGATGCATGTGAGAGTCGAACTAGGACCCTTTGGCTTTGCAAGCAAATGCCTTAACCACTAAGCCATCTCTCCAGCCCGCTTTCCTCTTTTTATACAGTCCAGGAACCCAACCCTTGGGATAGCGCCACCCTCAGTTAGGGTGGATGCTCCCTGCTCAATTAATCTCATCTGTAAAATCTTTTATAAACAAGAACAGAGGTTGTTTCCTTAGTGCTTCTAAATCCTGTCAAATTGACACCCAGAGATTAACTACCACATGGTGCATGCCTATAATCCCAACACTAGGGATGCAGGAGGAACAAGAGTCTCCCCCCAACACTATTTTGTTTTGTTTTGTTTTGTTTGTTTTTCAAGGTATGGTCTTGCTGACCTGGAATTTACTATGTAGTCTCAGGATGGCCCCAAACTCATAGAAATCCACTTACTTCTGCCTCCCAAGTGTTGGGATTAAAGATGTGCGCCACCACGTCCCCCTCCTTTTTTATTCTGAAGGAGGGCTCCTTTGCTGTGTACTCTTTTTTTTTTTTTTTTTTTAAATTTTAAATTATTTTATTTATTTTTGGAGAGAGACACAGAGAGAGACAGACAGAGAGGGAGAAGGAGACAGATAGAGATGGGCGTGCCAGCAGTGTCTCAGCTGCTGTGAACAAAATCCAGATGTGTGCCCCCCCCTTGTGGTCAAGTGCGGCATTGCGCCCATGCATCACTTTGCATCTGGTTAAACGTGGGACCTGGAGATTGGAACTGGCATTCTTAGGCTTAGCAGGCAGGCGCCTTAACCGCTAAGCCATCTCTCCAGCCCTGCTGTGTACTCTTAAACATTGATCTCTGCCTTTATCAAAACCCTGGGAAACCTTTTGATAGTGAAAGAAGATATAAGGCCTTCTGAGACAACTCTTAAGCCCAGGACTGGGCTAGATGGACCATGAAGCAGGAGGCTGGGACAGCTATTACAGGAAGAAATCCTAAAACCCTTAGAGTACCTAGGTTTTTTTTTTTTTTTCTGTGCTGAGGATTGAACCCTGGACCTCATGCATGCTATAGAGGTGCTGCACTACCACTGGACTACATCCCCAGCTCCCCACTGGCTACTTATGGTAACCTAAAAATCCCCTTGCCTGTGTCCAGGTACATGTATTGGACTGACTGGGGTGCAAGTCCCAAGATTGAGCGAGCTGGTATGGATGCCTCTAACCGTCAAGTCATTATCTCTTCTAATCTGACCTGGCCTAATGGATTAGCTATTGACTATGGGTCCCAGCGGCTGTACTGGGCTGATGCTGGCATGAAGACTATTGAATTTGCTGGACTGGACGGCAGCAAGAGGAAGGTAAGGGCAACTCTAAGTCATCTTTCCATAGCCCTGAAAATCTGTCATACAGCACTCACTGGCTGGCAGCTGACAGGAGCTAGGGGGACCCAGGGTGTGGGTCCTGGCGAATTAAACCTAGGTCCTTTGGCTTTGCAGGTAAGTGCCTTAACTGCCTCCAGCCCTGTTTGTTTTTCTTCTTAAATTTTATTTATTTATTTGCAAGCAGAGAGAGAGAGAGATAGAAGCTTGCAGACAGAGAGAGAATGGGCACACCAGGGCCTCTAGCCACTGCAAACAAACTCCAGATGCATGTGCCCCTTGTACATCTGGCTTATGTGGGTCCTGGAGACTTGAACCTGGGTCCTTTGGCTTCGCAGGCAAACATCTTAAGCACTAAGCCATCTCTTCAGCCCTCCAGCCTGTTTTCTTGTGTGTGGTAGGCAGAATTCTGCCTTTAGCCCTGGTTACCTGCTCCTCTGAGCCTATCCCTGGACCTCTCTACTCTCCTCTGGCTCAGGCTGACCTGGAATTCACTCTGTAGTCTCTGGGTGGCCTTGAACTCACTGTGATCCTCCTACCTCTGCTTCCCAAGTGTTGGGATTAAAGGCGTGTGCTAGCACACCTGGCTTCCATTATGAGCTTTCTACTGCTGCCCTGTACTGTTGGTCCTTGTTAAGAATGATACAAGTGCTGGGACCTTGGCAGGTGCTGATTGGAAGCCAGCTCCCACACCCTTTTGGGTTGACCTTGTACGGAGAGCGCATCTACTGGACTGACTGGCAGACCAAGAGTATCCAGAGTGCTGACCGGCTCACTGGGCTGGATCGGGAGACCCTACAGGAGAATCTAGAGAATCTCATGGACATCCATGTCTTCCACCGCCGGCGGCCACCAGGTAAGCAGCCCTCTGCCTGCCATGGCATCTCCTTGGCCCTCTTATGCCCTGGCCTGCTCTAGTGACACCCCTTCTCCTTACCCAGTGTCCACACCATGCGCTATGGAGAATGGTGGTTGCAGCCACTTGTGTCTTCGGTCCCCAAATCCAAGTGGCTTTAGCTGTACCTGCCCCACAGGCATCAACCTGCTGTCTAATGGCAAGACCTGTTCCCCAGGTGAGTCATTTGGATACATTCTGTGAGGGTGAGGAAAGGGGTCTTTCTCCTCTGCAGACATTTTCCAGTATGGCCTAAGAATCCATGAGTCCTGCTTAGGAAGGAGAAAGAGCTTTTAGGAGAGTAGAGAGGTCCAGGGGATAGGCTCAGAGGAGCAGGTAACCAGGGCTAAAGGCAGAATTCTGCCTTCCATTTCTTTAGGTCATCATATATCATAGAAAAAGATTGCCCTGCCTCAAGGCAGCTTCCTTTCACATGTCACAAACTTGTAATAAGCTGATTTGTTTAGAACAAGACACGTTTCTTCCTTCTGCTCAATATTGATATAATATATAAAAATGTATCCTATCAGCCGGGTATGGTGGTGCACACCTTTAATCCCAGCACTCAGGAGGCAGAGGTAGGAGAATCGTCATGAGTTTGAGGCCACCCTGAGACTACATAGTGAAGTCCAGGTCAGCCTGGGCTAGAGCAAGACCCTACTTGGAAAAACAAAAAACAAACAAGCTGGGCGTGGTGGTGCACTCCTTTAATCCCAGCACTTGGGAGGCAGAGGTAGGAGGATCGCTGTGAGTTTGAGGCCACCCTGAGACTACATAGCAAATTCCAGGTCACCCTGAGCTAGAGTGAGACCCTACCTCGAAAAACCAAGAAGGAAAGGAAAGGAAAGGAGAGGAAAACAAAATGTATCCTATCAACATTGTGGTGGTGCCCTCCCCCCCTTAGATGTGCTTTTTTTTTTTTTTCATTTTGCTTGTGTGTGTGTGAAATGCAGTATGTGTGCATGTGTATGCATGTACCCTATGTGCATATGTTCTGAGGACACTGAGTATCCTTTGTCACTCTCTTACCTTATTTCCTTCAAATAGGGTCTCTCACTGAACTTGGAGCTCATACCATATTTCAGCCTGACTGGCTGACTAACCAGCCTCAAGAATCTTCCTGTCTCTGCCCCCTTCAATGCTGGGATCATAGGCATCCATGGCTATGCCTGTTTTTTTTTTTTTTTTAATCATTTATTTATTTTATTTGAAGGTAGAGAGAGAGAATGGCTGCACCAGGCCCACTACCCACTGCAAAGAAACTCCAGATCCATGCACCACTTTGGGCATCTGGCTTATGTGGGTGCTAGTGAATCAAACGTGGGTCCTTAGGCTTTATAGGCAGGTGCCTTAACCACTAAGCCATCTCTCCAGCCCTACATCTGGCTTTTTACAGACATGCTTGGAATCAAACTCAGATCCTTATGCTTTTACAGCATGTGTTCTTATGAGCCTTATCTTAGAGTCTCACTCTGGTCCAGGCTGACCTGGAATTAACTATGTAGTCTCAAGGTGGCCTCGAACTCTCAGCAATCCTCCTACCTCCGCCTCCGGAGTCCTGGGATTAAAGGCGTGCACCACCATGCCCGGCCAGATCCCAGATTTTATGAGCTCATGACCTATCTGACAACCTTATGGGAGGGTCCAGAAGCACTCAGATTATGAATGAAGCCTTCTGGGGTCCTTTTACTCTTTTTCTTTTTAAAAATTTTTAAAAACTTTTTAAAATTTTTATTTATTTATTTGCAAGCAGAGAGAGAGAGGGAAGGAGGAGACAGAGAATGGGTGCGCCAGGGCGTCTAGCCACTGCAAATGAACTCCAGCTGCATGTGCCCCCTTGTGCATCTGGCTTACGTGGGTACTGGGGAATCGAACCTGGGTCCTTTGGTTTCACAGGCAAGCACCTTAACCACTAAGCCATCTGTCCAGCCCCTTTTACTCTTTTTCTTAAGCCTCATGATAAAGGGTCCTTCAAAGAGAACTGCATCCATAATAGTAATAAAGAGTATTAAGTTGGATTGGTGCACACCTTTAATCCCAGCATTTGGGAGGTAGAGGCAGGAAAAGGAAAAGTTCAAGGCCAGACTGGTCCACATAAGACACTGTCTCAAATGCCCTGTCCCCCAAAAAGAAGCGTGATTTATGAATACATGTGAAATACAATGCTCAGTGCTTAATATGCAGGATCTGTTTTAATCTTTTTGGTGGGGGCTTTTCGAGGTAAGGTCTTACTCTAGTTCAGACTGACCTGGAATTCACTCTGTAGTCTCTGGGTGGCCTTGAACTCACAGTGATCCTCCTACCTCTGCCTCCTGAGTGCTGGGATTAAAGGCAAGCACCACTGTGCCTGGCTCGTTTTAATCTTTATGGCCATCCTGTTATTAACTCCATGGTATTAATCAGGAAGCAGGCTTAAATAATTCAGTAATTTTTCCAAGATCACACAACCAGAAACTAGGAAGGTCAGGCCATGAGCTTCACTTTGCTCACTTAATAGCTCTGCTAGAGTGATTGTGCTCCCTCCTTCTTTCTCCTCCTGGGCAGGCATGAATAGTTTCCTCATCTTCGCCAGGAGGATAGACGTACGCATGGTCTCCCTGGACATCCCTTATTTTGCTGATGTGGTAGTACCCATCAACATGACCATGAAGAACACCATTGCCATTGGAGTGGACCCTCAGGAAGGTGTGTGTATGTGTGGCTGTCCTTCCCACTGCTTTTGTCCTTGCCCAGCACCACTGTTGTCCTTCCTTTCTTACCACCTTTGCTTACTTCCCATGCTGGGAGCTGTCTGCTCCCTTTGACACAGTGTCTGTCTCTATTTGAATCGTACTTTCTCTCCCTCTCTTCCAAGAGTTGTCTTGCTATGATATTACTCCATTTCTTTGATTTCCTCTCTGACATGTTCTGATGTCTCAGAACACAAGTCAGCTGTGGGGGTCATTTTGAGCAGGCCTAAGTTAAGCCAAGCCTTCCCTCTCAGGAAAAGTGTATTGGTCTGACAGCACGCTGCATAGGATCAGCCGTGCCAGACTGGATGGCTCACAGCATGAGGACATCATCACCACAGGTGAGCCTTCCTCTCTGCCCTGGGACCACCTGTCTAGCTACAGAGCTGGGGAAATATCCCATCTGTCTTAAAGCAGGAGCCAGTGTGCTCTTCTGACTTCCTGCAGGGCTGCAGACCACAGATGGGCTTGCAGTGGATGCCATTGGCAAGAAAGTGTACTGGACGGACACTGGAACGAACCGGATTGAAGTTGGCAACCTGGATGGGTCCATGCGGAAGGTGTTGGTGTGGCAGAACCTTGACAGTCCCCGAGCCATTGTGCTGTACCATGAGATGGGGTGAGAGCTGGCTCTCTCACTGTGGTGGGTGGCTAAGTGGGCAGCTAACCTGGGACTATAGATGGGTTGAAAGTACACAGTGGAAAACAAGCATGTGTTACAGCAGGAGTGTCAACCTTTTGGCTTCTTTGGGCCACATTGGATAAAGAATTGTCTTGGGCCACACATTAAATTTAGGGTACCCAACCTGAAATTTTTGTGAGCATACATAACATTTATTTTGTTTAATACTGTGACAAGACATTATTATCTATAAAGTTCACATTCCAGAACTAAGCAATCAAGTACTATATATATATAGTCAGGCATGGTGGCACACGCCTTTAATCCCAACACTCGGGAGGTAAAGGTAGGAGGATTGCCATGAGTTTGAGGCCACCCTGAGACTACATAGTGAATTCCAGGTCAGCCTGAGCTAGAGTGAGACTCTACCTCAAAAAAAAAAAAAAAAAAAAAAACAGACAAAAAAATCTTATAATGTTGGAGCTAGAGAGATTGCTCAGTGGTTAAGGCACTTGCCTGCAAAGCCTAACAACCTGAGTTTGATTCTCCCAGTACCTATGTAAAGCCAGATGCACAAAGTGGCATATGCATATGGAGTTTGTCTGCAGCAGCTGGAGACTGTGGCATGCCCATTCTTTCTGTCTTGTCTCTCTATCTTTCCTTGCAAATAAATAAATAAATAAATATTTTTTAATTCTTGTAATATTTTGGGCTACATTCATAGCTATAGCTATTCTAGGCTGCACATAGTCCATGAGCTGTAGGAACACTGTGGATTCACATTCTTTCCTCATGCATTGGCTTCATCCATTCAGATCTAATGTTTAAACTCTCAGACCCTTACCAGCTTCCTTACCTGTAAAATGGGTGAGAGGGAGGGGGCGGACAGTAGAAATGCAAACTTTGTCACCTTTGTGAGATTAAGTGAGAATAATGCATGTAAAGTACCTTGCAAAGTATCTGGTGTACTGCACATACTCATGGTGTACAGGGACTGCCAGCATAACCAGCTATTATACTTCCTTGCTCAGGTTTATGTACTGGACAGACTGGGGAGAGAATGCCAAGTTGGAGAGGTCTGGAATGGACGGTTCAGATCGTACTGTGCTCATCAACAACAACCTAGGGTGGCCCAATGGATTGACTGTGGACAAAGCCAGCTCCCAACTGTTATGGGCTGACGCCCATACCGAGGTAAGAGCACTGTCCCCCCTTGCTTCTCAGAAGCCTCGGAATATAGATGAGGCATGTACAAGATCTAAAAGATCTGCACTGAAGGTTTCTGGTTGACTGATAGCCACCTCTCTCCCTTTCATCTATAGAGAATTGAGGCTGCTGACCTGAACGGAGCCAATCGACACACACTGGTATCACCAGTGCAGCACCCATATGGCCTCACTCTGCTTGGCTCCTATATCTACTGGACAGATTGGCAGACGCGTAGCATCCACCGCGCTGACAAGAGTACCGGCAGCAATGTCATCCTGGTGAGGTCCAACCTGCCAGGCCTTATGGACATCCAGGCTGTAGACCGGGCACAGCCTCTGGGTAAGAAGATCCTTGGGGCTGTGAGTCAGAGCTTCTGGGTTTCTTGGGCTATTGCAATAACAGAAATATGTCCAGAATACAGTAAGACAGCTACCTGCCTAAGTCCCCTTCCAGGATCAGGCTGTGTCCCTGTGGGTATGGCTAGTACTGTGACTCTATGATGCTGTTACCAACAAAGGATTCCAGAAGATACTCTTTTTTTTTAAGATTTTATTTTATTTATTTATTTATTAGAGACAGAGAGAGAGAGAGAGAGAGAGAGAGAGAGAAAGAGTGAGAATGGGCCAGGGCCTCTAGCCACTGCAAAGGAAATCCAGACACATGCATCACCATGTGCATCTGGCTAATGTGGGACCTGGAGAATCGAACTGGGGTCCTTAGGCTTCACAGGCATGTGCCTTAACCACTAAGCCATCTCTCCAGCCCCAGAAGATATTCTTATCTCACTGCCAGACACTGAATACTATCACACAGAACAGCAAAAGTCAGCTGTAAGAAACTAGGTCTTATGTGAAAGTCAGACAGCCTATGATGTAAAAGCTTGTACTTCTCTCTCACCAGGTTTTAACAAATGTGGCTCAAGAAATGGTGGCTGCTCCCACCTGTGCTTGCCTCGGCCTTCTGGCTTTGCCTGTGCCTGCCCCACTGGAATCCAGCTGAAAGGGGATGGAAAGACCTGTGACCCCTCTCCGGAAACCTACCTGCTCTTCTCCAGCCGAGGCTCGATTCGGCGAATCTCACTAGACACCAGTGACCACACAGATGTGCACGTTCCTGTCCCTGAGCTCAACAATGTCATCTCTCTAGACTATGACAGTGTGGATGGAAAAGTCTACTACACAGATGTGTTCCTAGATGTTATCAGGTATGAGTGGCATTGAAGTCTTCAGGGGACACAAATCTGCTTCTGATGTCTCATGTGTGAAGTTATGTTGTATCATCAAGAGTGATTAGTGATTTTGGCTTTTTGGGGGGGATTTTTTGTTGTTTGTTTTTTCAAAGTAGGGTCTCGCTCTAGGCCAGGCTGACCTGGAATTCACTCTGTAGTCTCAGGGTGGCCTGGAACTCATGGCGGTCCTCCTACCTCTGCCTCCTGAGTACTGGGATTAAAGGCGTGTGCCACCACACCAGGCTCTGATTTAGCTTTTCTGATAATGAGAATATGTGAACTTTGGAATATTATTAAAGCAAAGTTCCACACATTCATTTCTTATTAAAGATTATAAAGTTACTCAGGAGGCTGAGGCAGGAAGATCACTAGTTTAAGGCCAGCGTGAGCAAGATCCTTTCTCAAAAAATAAAAATAGGGGCTGGCAAGATGGTTAAGGTGCATGCCTACAAAGTCTAATGACCCAGGTTCAATTCCTTAGTACCCCACATAAAGCCAGATACACAAAGTGGCACATGCATTTAACGTTCACTTATAATAGCTAATGGCTTGGTGTGCCCATTCTGTCTATCTATCTGTGATTACTGTGAGTTCAAGGCCAGCCTAAGACTACATAGTGAATTCCAGGTCAGCCAGGGCTACAGCAAGACCCTACCTCAAAAAAACAAAATAATTCCAGGTCAGCCTGAGCTAGAGTGAGACCCTACCTGGAAAAAACAAAAATTAATTAATTTAACTTAATTAAGTAAAATAAAATAAAATAAAAATAAAACATTAAAAACAATAGTGGCCAGGCATGGTGGTGCGCACCTTCAATCCCAGCACTCGGGAGACAGAGGTAGGAGGAACAGCAAAAGTTCAAGGCCACCCTGCAACTACATAGTGAATTCCAAGTCAGCCTGAGCTAGAGTGAGACTCTGCCTCTGAAAACCAAAAAAAAAAAAAAAAAAAAGACAGTGAAGCCAAGCCTGGTGGCATGCTCCTTTAATTCCAGCACTCAGGATGCAGAGGTAGAAGGATCACCTCAAGTTCAAGACCACCCTAAGACTACATAGTGAATTCCCAGTCAGCCTGGACTAGAGCAAGAACTTACCTTAAAAAACTCCAGTAGCTAGAGGCCCTGGCATATTCTTCCTTTCTCTCTCTCTCACTCTTTTTTTCTCTACATGCAAATAAGTAAGTAAAATATTTTTTAGAAAATTCAGGCATGGCTGCTAGGTATGGTGGAACAGGCCTTTAGTCCTAGCACTCAGGAGGTAGAGGTAGGATGATCACCATGAGTTTAAAGCCAGCCTGGAATTACAGTGAATATACTGGTCTCTGTCTCTGTGACATTTACAATCTGGTGGGGGTCCACTTGAGGATTTAAAAAGTTTCTGTGTTTTTTTGTTTGTTTGTTTGTTTTCATTTTTTTGAGATAGGGTTTCACTCTAGCTCAGGCTGACCTGGAAGTCACTACATAGTCTCAGGGTGGCCTTGAACTCACAGTTCTACCTCTGCCTCCTGAGTGCTGGGATTAAAGGTGTGTGTCACCATGCACGGCTTCTGTGTATTTTTGATTAGCCTGGTTTCTCATCTAGTTCCATGTCATTCCTAAGGCGAGCAAACCTGAATGGCAGCAACATGGAGACAGTCATCGGGCGTGGGCTGAAGACCACTGATGGGCTAGCAGTGGACTGGGTGGCCAGGAACCTGTATTGGACAGATACAGGCCGAAATACCATTGAGGCATCACGGCTGGATGGTTCCTGCCGCAAAGTGCTGATCAACAACAGTCTGGATGAGCCCCGGGCCATTGCTGTTTTCCCCAGGAAGGGGTAAGTTCATGTCTAGAGAAAAGCGATCGAGGGAAGAAGAGCCTGGTGGAAGAGAGGCTCCTAGAGGAAGCTTATAAATCGCAGCAGTATGTCCCCTGTATTCTGTCAATGTCTGGGCACCATATCCCCTTGTCTTGGTGACAATGGCACTGTTGTGTTTTAGGTACCTGTTCTGGACAGACTGGGGCCACATTGCCAAGATTGAACGGGCAAACTTGGATGGTTCTGAACGGAAGGTCCTCATCAACACAGACCTAGGCTGGCCTAATGGTCTTACCTTGGACTATGACACCCGCAGGTGGCAATTCTATCCCAAACAGCCTCTTGGAAATGGGGTGGGCCAAAGAGAGGACAGTGAGACTGACACTGGGAAAAAAAAAAAAAAGATGAAAAGCTCCTTGATAGATGAGGAAGAGGAAGGCGTGAGTAGGATAAGGCAACCATGGTGCTAGAGCAGGAGTTGCCCTCAGCCCAGCTTTGATTGTGTTTTGGTTTGAAGACCTTTAATACACAGAACCTGACCTCTAACGACCTCATGGGCTCCATGTGCATTTAAGGGCTGGTTCTAATATTTGTCACTTGCAACTCCTCATCTAGTTAAAAAGTGCTGGAGGGCGGAGGAGTTAAGAGACTTCTGAAGCAGTCTGTTCCCCTTTCTGCCCCTAGAGGAAGGGAAAAGAACCAAAGTGACCTGGAGAGTTAGTAGGGTGCCCTCCTCTTCTAACCTTGGTGAGAGCAACATGAACTGAACTTTTTCTGAAGACCGTTTGTAAGAATTTGAGCTTATGGGGGCTGGAGAGATGGCTTAGCGGTTAAGGCATTTGCCTGCAAAGCCAAAGGATCCCAGTTCGACTCTCCAGGACCCACATAAGCCAGATGTACAAGGTGGTGCATGCATCTTGAGTTTGTTTGCAGTGGCTGGAGGCCCTGGCATGCCCATTCTCTCTCTCTCTCAAATAAATAAATAAGATATATTAAAAAAAGAAAAGAATTTGAGCTTAGATGTTTGGATAGATAATCAAGTTAAAAAGATAAGGCAGGGGGATGGCTCCTCTCAAATCATTAGACTCACTGCACCTCCCCAGAACAGCCCTGGCCTCCCTCCTTAGAAATCAGTGGCAGCCTTCTTCAGTTCTGAGACTTAAACGGCCTCTCATCAGGAGTGCTTCCGGACTGCTCACAGCATCTGTCAGTTTAACTCAGGAAGGGACAGGTAGTTCCCTATGGGAAAGAGTGGGGCTCCTCGCAACTGTTGACCTCTCTTCTCTCGTTTTCTCTGCAGAATCTACTGGGTAGATGCACATTTGGACCGCATAGAGAGCGCTGACCTCAACGGGAAGCTGCGGCAGGTCTTGGTCAGCCACGTGTCCCACCCTTTTGCCCTCACACAGGTACTGGCTCAGGAGAGAGGTAACTAAACCTCCCTGATTAGGGTGTTTTCTTGGGGTTCAAAGCCACCAAGTGTTCTCCTGCCGTAACCCACCAAGTCCATGTTCTGGTATTTGAAGGAGTGGCTCTCAAACACAGGTGCACACAATCAGCTGTGGAGCTGGTTAAAATGCAGGTTCCAAGGGCTCTGGGTGCCTTGTGATGATTGTAGGAATATGACTTTTTAAAAAATATTTTATTTGTTTATTTGAGAGAGGGAGAGAGAGAGAAGAAGAGGCAGACAGAGAGAATGGGCACGCCAGGGCTTAGAGCCACTACAAAAAAAAAACTCCGGACACATGAGCCACCTTTTGCATTTGGCTTACGTGGATACTGGGGAATTGAATCTGGGTACTTAGGCGTCACAGGCAAGTGCCTTAACTGCTAAGCCATCTCTCTAGTCCCCGAATATGACTTTTGATACGTTCCCTTGTTGATCTTAATGCTGTGCTCCCAGCTTTGGAGCTCGGGCAGGTCACCAAGTTGAGATGGGTGGAGTGGCAAAAGACCAGAGTTTTGAGGCATCCAGCTATTTGGTGTTTATTGACTGTCTGTAATGAACCAGATACCTGGGTAAATAACTGCAACTTTCAACAAGAAAGTAAACCTTTGTAGGCTTCAGTTACCTATAAAAAATAGTTTTTGTTTTTTGTTTTGGTTTTTTGAGGTAGGGTCTTGCTCTAGCCCAGGCTGACCTGGAATTCACTATGTAGTCTCAGGGTGGCCTTGAACTCTCAGCAATCCTCCTACCTCTGCCTCCCGAGTAGTGGGATTAAAGGCATGCAGCACCACTACCGGCTTTAAAAAATATTTATTACTATTATTATTTAATGTTTTATTTATTTGCAAGCAGAGAGAATATTGTGTGCCAGGGCCTCTTGCCACTGCAAATGAACTCCAGATACATGCACCACTTGGGGCATCTGGCTTTATGTGTGGGCTTCAGGCTTTATAAACAAGTGCCTTTAACCCCTGAGCTATCTCCCCCACCTTTTTATTCTTTTGTTTTGTTTTTTGAAGTAGGGTCTTCCTCCATTCCAGGCTGACCTAAAATTAACTATGTAGTGTCAGTCTCGCCTCAAACTCATGGCAATCCTCCTACCTCTGCCTCGTGCCGAGTGCTGGGATTTAAAGGCATATGCCACCATGCCTGGCTCCCTAGCCAATTTTTTTAAGTAGTTATTTGCAAGCAGAGAGGGAGGGAGAGAAAGAGAATGGATATGCCAGGTCCTCTTGCCACTGTAAATGGGTAATCAAACCCAGGCCATCAGGCTTTGCAAACAAGCACCTTTAACCATGAGCCATCTTTCAGCACACAAATAGGTTTAACAATAATATCTGAAGTATACGTAAGTATTAGCACAGTACCTGGCATGAAGTAGCATTAAAATGCATGTTATTCCCTAATCATTTTAATTATTCTTAGCTGTCATTTTTGAGACATAACATTATAAGATGGTTGGGAAGATGAAGACCTTGCAAGACAGAGACTAAAACAGTCTCAATCATTTAAAAATCTTTGGGGGAAAAAATGAACCTTTGAGTGCTGAAGAGATGGTCAGCAGGTAAGAGCACTTGCTACCTAAACATGAGGACCTGAGTTCAATAACCAGCACTCACATGCAAAGCCGAGCATGAGTGCTGGAGAGGTGCCTTAGCATCTGCCTGCAAAGCCAAAAAACCTAGGTTCAATTCCCCAGGACCCACATAAGCCCAGATGTACAAGGGACATACACATCTGGAGTTCATTTGCAGTGGCTGGAGGCCCTGGTGCACCCATTTTCTCTCCAATAAATAAATAAAAATTTAAAAAAAAAAAAAAAGTTAAGCATGAGCCAGGCATTATTGGTGCACATCTTTTATTTTATTTTATTTTATTGTTTTTGTTTTTTCAGGTAGGGTCTCACTGTAGCCCAGGCTGACCTGGAATTCACTCTGTATTCTCAGGGTGGCCTCGAACTCCTACCTCTAGCACTCCTCCTTCCTTTGCCTCCCGAGTGCTGGTCTTTAATCTCAGCACTTGGGAGGCAGCAGTAAGAGTATTGCTGTGAGTTCAAGGTCAGCCTGAGACTACATAGTGAATTCCAGGTCAGCCTGGGCTACAGTGAGACCCTACCTCAAAATAAAAGAAAACAAAAAGCTGGGTGTGATGGCGTATGCCTTTAATCCCAGCACTTAGGAGGCAGAGATAGGAGGATCATGGTAAGTTCGAGTTCAGCCTGAGACTGCATAACAAATTCCGGGCCAGTTTGGGGTAGAGCGAGACCATACCCTGAAAGTCAGAAGAAAAAAAAAAAAGGTTTGGGGGCTGGATAGATGGCTTAACAGTTAAGGCATTTGCCTGCAAAGCCTGAGGACCTGAATTTGATCCCTAGTACCCACATAAAGCTAGATACACAGGGTGGCGCATGTGTCTGGAGTTCATTTGCAGTGGCTGGAGGCTGTGATGCACCCATTCTCTTTCTCTCCATCTGCCTCTTTCTCTCTCTCAAATAAATAAAGTATTTCTTTTTTAAAGCCAAAATATGCCGGGCATGGTGGCGCACGCCTTTAATCCCAGCACTCGGGAGGCAGAGATAGGAGGATTGTCGTGAGTTCGAGGCCACCCTGAGAATACAGAGTGAACTCCAGGTCAGCCTGAACTAGAGTGAGACCCTACCTCGAAAACAAAACAAAACAAAACAAGGCCAAAATATGGCCACAACTGCCTGTGATCCCAGCACTGAGGGAGATGGAGATAGGCTTGCTTGGTCTCCTTAGTCTAACAAAAAAATGGAGAGTTGCAGGTTCAATGAGAGACTGTCTCGGGGAAATAAGGGAGAAGAATGGTAGGCAAAGACACCTGATATCGTTCTCTTGTCTCCACACAAATGCACATGGGTGCGTGGATCTGTGGACACACACACGTGCACACACCACATGCACATAAAAATAATAATGAAGTCCAGGCATGGTAGTGCACAGCTTTAATCCCAGAACTTGGGAGGCAGAGGCAGGAGGATCACTGTGAGTTCAAGGCCAGCTTGAGACTACATAGTGAGTTCTAGGTCAGCCTGGGCTATAGTAATACCTTACCTCGAAAAAGCAATAATAATAATAATAATAATAAAATTAAATTTAAAAACTCTTTGTCCCTAAGCTGAGTATGGTAGCGCATGCCTTTGTCTTGGCACTCAGGAGGCTGAGGTTGGAAGATCACTGTGACTTTGAGACCAGCCTGGCCTACAGAGTGAGTTTCAGATTAACGTGGGCTTCAAGGAGACCCTACCTTGAATAAACAAACAAACAAAAACCTTTGTCCCTACTTAATAACCGTCATCTACTTTATATGGTTTCTTTTTTTGTTGCTGCTGCTGATGATTGAATGCATGACCTCATGCATACTAGGCAGATACTTTTCCACTGAGCCACATACCCACATTCCTGAATTGTGTATTGTATTTTACCTGCCAAAAAGATTTTGCCTCACCTTACTTAATATTAGGCAAATTCTGGCTATAGTTTTTCAATCTACAAGTTTCCTTCAGAGTTTTTTCTTTAAAGATATTTTATTTATTTATTTGAGAGAGAGAGGGAAGAGGTAGAGAGAAAGAGCAAATGGTCGTGCCAGTGCCTCCAGCCACTGAAAATGAATTCCAGATACATGCACCCCTTTGTGCATCTGGCTTACGTGTATCCTGGGCAATCAAACCTGGGTCCTTAGGCTTTGCAGGCAAATGCCTTAACCGTTAAGCCATTTCCCCAGCCCTCCTTCAGAGTTTTTGATATTATACCTTCAATTAGGAGGAGAAATACTTTCATTGACCCTCTCACCCTTGCTTGAGACTTTCACTATCATTGCATTAGAAGGATGCTGAAGGCTGGAGAGTGATGGCTTAGTGGTTAAGGCACTTACCTGCAAAGCCAAAGGACCCAGGTTCAATTTCCCAGGACCCATGTAAGCCAAATGCACAAGGTAGAGCATGCATCTGGAATTAGTCTGCAGTGGCTGAAGGCCCTGGTGCACCCATTCTCTCTATCTCTCTCTCAAATAAATTTAATTAATTAAAAAAAAAAAAAAAAAAAGAAGAAGAAGGAAGCTGCCCACAGGGTTCTGACCTAAGGACCTAAAAGAGCAAGGACTGAAAAGAACCTTCAAATTTACTCCTGTTTGCTAGGTCGGGAACTGTTCACCCACTTGACTAAGAATTGAAAGTAGGGACTGTAGCCTCAGAGAAGAATGATGCACATTCCTGTCCTTGAACATATGGATTGGAATTGGCATGGGGCCATATGCCCTTAACCCTAGCTCTTGGCAGATAGAGGTAGGAATATTATGAACTCAAGGCTTGCCTAAGCCACATAGGGATTTACAGGCTAGTCTGGGCTATGTAGCAAGACTCTGACTCTACTGAGCATATTGGTGTATATCTGTAATCCCCAGCACTTGTTCAAGACCAGCCTGGGCTAGAGGAGACCCTAATCTCAAAATACAAAATGAAATCTGGGCAAGGTAGCTCATGCCTTTAATCCCAGCACTAGGGAGGCAGAGGTAGGAGGATCACCATGAGTTCAAGGCTGTCCTGAGACTACATAGTGAATACCAGGTCAGCCTGGCCTAGAGCAAAACCCTACCTCCAAAAACAAAACAACAAAAAAAAACTGTATATGCAACTGACTACATGGTATAAAACAACATGGAGGAGAGTGTGGTTAACTCTGGATTTTGTGCAGTTTCCTGGATGTTGTCATATCTGAGGGTACACAAAAGTTGATCTTGGGAATCAGAGATGAAGAGGGAATTTCTGCACAGTGTCTAGTACATGCTGAGGAACAGAGGTGGCGCTGAAGTGTGACTGCTGAATATTTCCTCTCTTTTGGGTTTCTTATTGAGTAGCAGGACAGGTGGATCTACTGGACAGACTGGCAGACCAAATCCATCCAGCGTGTTGACAAGTACTCAGGCCGCAACAAGGAGACGGTGTTAGCCAATGTGGAAGGACTCATGGACATCATCGTGGTGTCTCCTCAGCGGCAGACAGGTGGGCCCCTGGGCACAGAGCCTTTTTTCTCACCATCAGTGGGACTGGCTATGGTTGCCCCACAGATTGTTAGTGACCAAGACAGCTAGAGCCTTAGAGACCCTTGCTGCCTTATTATCCCTGGGAGTGGGACAGCTGGGGATCTATCTCCCCCTTTATGAGAAGTGTTAGACTGGGAGACTCACTTCTGTTCCAGACCAGGCATATCTTCTTTGCCTCTAGGGACCAATGCCTGTGGGGTGAACAATGGTGGCTGTACCCATCTCTGCTTTGCCCGAGCCTCAGACTTTGTGTGTGCCTGCCCTGACGAGCCTGACAGCCGACCCTGCTCTCTTGGTGAGTTGAATGGTAGAGCCCCTGGGACAGCTGAGCCCTTGTGAGGTCAGGGGATCCACAGCCTGACCTGACCCTTCAGAAGGTCATAGAGTGAAATGAGCACTGAGTTTGGGCTTTGGCATATTTAGACTTGGCTTTGTCTGGCCTCTGGCCTTTGCTAGAACAGAATTCCAGACTCCTGATCGCAGATTCTTGCATGAGCATCATCAGTGCCTTTCTGTCCATATTCCTGACCTGTGTAGGCCAGCTAGCTTACCCAGATCTATTAGTATTGGATTCAAATCTCTTTTGTTTACAGCATTTAATGAGGGCATCTAGGATTGAGGCAGCTAAAAGATGGCTTTTCCAGCTGCTACTCTTGGACCAGATGTAAAAGTTTCGGGTTCTGGTGACCCACTCCAATCCTCTTTCCTTTCCAGTACCTGGCCTTGTGCCCTCAGCTCCCAAGGCTACCAGCATGAGTGAAAAGAGCCCAGTGCTTCCCAACACCTTGCCCACCACCTTGCGTTCTTCTACCACTAGGACCCGTACATCTCTAGAGGGGGCAGAAGGAAGGTGAGTAGGGTCAGTACAGGATTGAGGACTCTGATTCAAATCACCATACCCCACTAGCCCAAGAACATTGTTCCAGCTTCATAGTCCTTGCAGGTGGGTGGCAGATCCTATCATTAACTGCCAGTTCCTGCTCTTTGGGACAGAGGGTTCTACTTACTTGTTGAGAATGGTCCTTTTTTGAGCCCGGAGGACAGGAAGCTTGCAGAACAGCTTTCTAGAGAAATCACTAGGGAGGAGTCTACCACATATGCCACAGCTTCTTCTGTCTCTTCTTCTTTGGTTTCATGTCACAGATTTAGTGTATGACCTTGTCCTACAAGAATCTCTGGACTATTAACTTTGTAATTGAGAACAAAATGGTTTCCCCAGGGGTGTGGGAGCCTTAATATATAATGATCCCAGCACTGAAAATATACATGTGCATACACACATACCACTATCAAATAAGTATAACCACAGTTTCTAAATCAAACATAACATATTATATTTCATTAAAATTGAAAGTGTAGGGCTGGAGAGATGGCTTAGCGGTTATGCACTTGCCTGTGAAGCCTAAGGACCCCCAGTATGAGGCTCGATTCTCCAGTACCCATGTAAGCCATGTTGCACAAGGGGGCACATGCATCTGGAGTTTGTTTGCAATGGCTGGAGGCCCTGGTGTGCACCCATTCTCTCTCTCTCTGCCTCCTTCTCTCTATCTGTCACTCTCAAATAAATAAATAAAAATAAACAAAAAAATGTTTTTAATTGAAAGTGTTAGCTGGGCATGGTGGTGCATGTCTTTAACCCAGTACTCAGGAGGCATAAGTAGGAGGATCTCTGCAAATTCGAGGCCAGCCGGAGACTACATAGTGAATTCCAGGTCAGCCTGGGCTCCATCATGACCCTACCTTGAAACCCCCCCCCCAAAAAAAGTTGAAAGTATGATCAACTATAGCTTAAAAAGTAATTGACATTTGATTTCAATTCTGAAAGCAGAAACAAGAATAACTCCAAATAAGTACTCTAATCTCAAAATTGTCCAAAGCTCTAAGATTTGTACATGATCAAATGCATAGTGTCCTACTCTACATTTAATTAATATAGCTTATAGAGAAAAGCAAATGCCCAAATATAAACATGTATCTTTCTCACCAACTTTGAAATTTCTTTTAGAAATCTTATTGTTTTTACAGTGCTGGGGATCAACACACATGCTAGGCAAACACTCATAGCACTAAGCTACACATCTAGCCCTTAGGCTTATTTGCAAAATTTCTGACCCCTTCTCAGATCTTTGTATTTTTATTTTTTAGATTTCACTCTAGCCCAGGGTGGCCTTGAACTTGTGCCTATCCTCCTACCTCTGCCTCCCAAGTGCTGGGACTAAAGGCATGTGCATCCGTACCCAGCTGTTCCCTCACCCCCAGAGAAGGTCTTGCTATGTAGCTCAGGCTGTCCTTAAACTCAGTTTCCTACACCTAAGCCTTCCAAGTGCTAGGATTAAAAGTATGTACTGTGACCAGTTTCCTGAGACTTTTTTTTCTTTTTTTTAAATTTTGTTTTGTTTTGTTTTGTCTTTTTGAGGTAGGGTTTCACTCTAGTCCAGGCTGACCTAGAATTCACTCTATAGTCTCAGAGTGGCCTCAATCTCACAGTGATTCTCCTACCTGTGTCTCCCAAGTGCTGGGATTAAAGACATGAGCTACCATGCCCAGCTTTTTAAAATTTTTTGTTCTTTCAATTTTTCTTTTTCTTTTTTTTTTTTTTTTTTTTCTTTTTCTCGAAGTAGGGTCTCGCTCTAGCCCAGGCTGACCTGTAATCTTAGGGTGGCCGCAGACTCATGGCAATCCTACCTCTGCCTCCCGAGTGCTGGGATTAAAGGCATGTTCCACCATGCCCTGCTATGGATTTTTCAAGGTAGGGTTTCACTCTAGCCCAGGCAGACCTGAAATTCACTATGTAGTTTCAGAGTGGCCTTGAACTCACAGTGGTCCTCCTACCTCTGCCTCCCAAGTGCTGGGATTAAATGTGTGTACCACCACGCCAGGCCTAAGACCTTTTCTTATTGAGTTCACTTTAAAGATTCAGCGTATCTTATTTTCAGATACTCTTGCAAGCATCCTAAAAGCTTTTCTCCATATTTTAGGGAGATGCCTTTAATTTCCTGCTCATAATGTGACACAGAATTACCTTCTGAGCATTTCAAGCTAGTTATCTGAGCATTCCCCCGGATGTCTTATATTCCCTTGTGAAATAATGAATAAGAAAAACAGACTTTTTTTTTAGACCTTGTGATGATAAATTCCTAACCAATCAGATAGTTGCTTGGCTAGCTGGCTAGTTGCTTGGCTGTTTTCCACTCATCCTTGTACTTTATGAAAGCCTCAAATTGATATCCTTTGTATTCTTTCTGCAGTCAGCCTAGCTCACTCTAAAGCCTGCTTCTGAGCTGGAGAGATGGCTTAGTGGTTAAGGTACTGGTCTGCCAGATACACAAGGAAGCACATGCATCTGGAGTTTGTTTGCAGTGGCTAGAGGCCCTGGTATGCCCATAGTCTCTCTCTCTTTCTCTGATAGAGAGATAGATAGATAGATAGATAGATAGATAGATAGATAGATAGATACCAATTTTAAAACCTGCTACCTTTTTTTGTTGTTGTATGTTTGTTTTGTTTTGTTTTTTGAGGTAGAGTCTTGTTGTAGCCCAGGTTGACCTGCAATTCACTATGTAGTCTCAGGGTGGCCTCAAACTCACAGTGATCTTCCTACCTCGGCCTCTCAAGTGCTGGGATTAAAGGCTCGTGCCACCATGCCCAGGGCTTTTTGTTTTTGTTTTTTTGAGGTAGGGTCTCACTGTAGCCCAGGCTGACCTTGGAACTCACTCTGTAGTTCCAGGCTGGGCTTGAAACTCACAGCAGTCCTCCTACCTTTGCCTTCTGAGTGTTAGGATTAAAGATGTACACTGCCATATCTAGCTCTATTTTTATTTTCTAAATATTTTTTATATATTTATGTAAGAGGGAGTATAGGTACACCAGGACCTTCCGCCACTACAGATGAACTTCAGATGCATGTACCACATTGTGCATGTGGTTTTATGTGGGTACTAGAGACTCGAACCCAGGCCGTCAGGCTTTGCAAGCAAGTGTCTTTAACCAGTGAGCCATCTCTCCAGCCCTCTGCTTCTATTTTAAAAGGTATATAATTGAAAACACATTCAAACATGGGATAGCAGCTTGAAAACAGTGACACACACATTTTTTTAAATTTTCTGGTATTCCCTTCTCTATGCTTCTGATATTCCCCCTCGTCCCCATATGTTCCCATGTCTGACTGAAAGCTGTACCCCCAGGCTTTCCCCCTTTTCCTGGAGGAGAGTGAGATCTTTGGATATGAGAAACCTTCATATTCAGTTCTGTATGTCCCACAGATGCTCTGAAAGGGATGCTCAGCTGGGTCTCTGTGCACGTTCCAATGAAGCTGTACCTGCTGCTTCAGGTAAGCCCCAAGTGCCAAAGCTTTACAAAGACTCTTAAGCCTCCACTGGTTTCTTTCATGACCTTTGTGAGGACTCTCTTGGAGTTGATGAAGTCCTCATAGGCTAAATATGCACAAATAATAATCATAGTAGTCACCACTTATGATGTGCTTTCCATTTGATAATGTGTGTGAGTGTGTGCATGCGTGCGTACATGCATGTGTGCGTACGCGTGTGCCTGTGGGTGTATGTGTGTGTGTAGAAGCCCCCTTTACCCATGGACAATACATTCCAAAACCACCAATAAATGACTGAAGACTTGGATAGTTCTAAATCTTTTTTTTTTTTTTTTTTTTTTTTTGTTTTTCGAGGTAGGGTCTCACTGTGATCCAGGCTGACCTGGAATTCACTATGTAGTCTCAGGGTGGCCTCGAACTCTCAGCGATCCTCCTACCTCTGCCTCCCAAGTGCTGGGATTAAAGGCGTGCACCACCACGCCCGGCTCGGATAGTACTAAATCTTATTCCACTGTATTTTTTCCCATACATACAATACCTATGGGTAAAGTTTATTTTATAAATTAGCCCAATAAGAGATTAGCAACAGTAATTAATAAAAAAATAGGAAAATTATAGCAATATACTATAATAAAAGTTATGTGTTCTCTCTCACACACAAAGTATCTTAATTTTTCTAGCACAGGCTGACCTGGAATTCTGGAATTCACTATGTAGTCTTCTCAGAGTGGCCTCGAACTCTCAGCAATCCTCCTATCTCTGCCTCCCGAGTGCTGGGATTAAAGGCGTGCACCACACGCCCAGCTTAATTTTTCTTTTTTAAACAAAACTTTAAAAAATATTTTTATTTATTTATTTATTTGACAGAGAGAGAATGGGCACACCAGGGCCTCCAGCCATTGCAAATGAACTCCAGACATGTGTGCCCCCTTGTGCATCTGGCTAACGTGGGTTCTGGGAAATCAAACCTGGGTCCTTTGGCTTTGCAGGCAAACGCCTTAACCACTAAGCTATCCCTCTAGCCCAAGTATCTTTATTTTTATTGGAGTATAATAAGATTTCAGGCTGTCATTGACTATAGGTAACTGAAATGACAGAAAGATAAACAGTGAGTAGAGGTGGGGCTGGCTACTAAATATATATACATATATACTCATTTAATTTCCAGCAGTCCTATGAACCTTCTTTTATTTATTTTTTATTTTTTAAAATTTTTTGTTTATTTTTATTTATTTATTTGAGAGCAGCAGACAGACAGAAAGAGACACAGAGAGAGAATGGGCACACCAGGGCCTCCAGCCACTGCAAACTAACTCCAGATGCATACGCCCCCTTGTGCATGTGGCTTATGTGGGTTCTGGGGAATCGAGCTTCGAACTGGGAGTCCTTAGGCTTCACAGGCAAGCACTTAACCACTAAGCCATCTCTCCAGCCCTGAACCTTCTTTTAAATGATTTATTTATTTACTTTAAAATGGGCTCTCACGTAGTCCAGACTGGCTTCAGACTCATTGTATAGCCCATGATAACCTTGAACTTCTGATCCTCCTGCTTCTACCTCCCATGTTTGTCTACCTTTAGGAATATAGGCATGTTCTACCACTCCCAGTTTTTTTAAATATATTTTATTTATTTGAGAGAAAGAGGCACAGAGAGAGAGAGAATGGGCACTCCAGGACCTCTAGCCACTGCAAACGAACTCCAGACACATGCACCCCCTCGTGTATCTGGCTTACATGGCTCCTGGAGAATCAAACCGGGATCCTTTGGCTTTGCAGGCAAACACCTTAACTGCTAAGCCATTCTCCAGCCCCCACACCCAGTTTTATGTGGTGGTGGGGATTGAATCCCACCAAGGCTTGGTGAGGCAAGCATCTTACCACCTGAGCTACATCCCTAGTCCTCTATGAACAATTTATTTTTTACATTTAACTAATGAAGAAACATAGACTTAAGGGTCTGGGGAGATGACTCAATGGTTAATGGTTCTTTCTTACAAAGCCTGAAGGCCTGGGTTTAATTCCTCAACTATCCATATAAAGCTTGACAGACAGTTATAGCAGCAGGATTCACTGATGCACCCATATACACACATGAACATGCGTAAGTAAGTAAATAAATAAATATTTTAAAATATTTAATATGTTATTTACTTATTTATTTATTTGAGAGAGAGAGAAACAGAGAATGGGCATGCCAGGACCTCTAGCCACTGCAAACATACTCCAAACACATACATCATTTTGTGCATATGGCTTATGTTGGCACTGGGGAATTGAACCTGGATCCTTGGACTTTGCAGGCAAATGCCTTAACTGCTAAGCCATCTCTCCAGTCCATAAATTATTTTAAACTTATTTATTTATTTGAGAGAGAGAATGGACGCACCAGGGCCTCCAGCCACTGCAAATGAATTTCAGATGCCTGTGCCCCTTTGTGCATCTGGCTTATGTGGGTCTTGGAGAATTGAACCTGGGTTCTTTGGCTTTGCAAGCAAGTTTCTTAACCATCTCTCCAGACCCAGTCCCTAGATTTTGTTTATTTACTTTATTGCTTAGAGAGAGAAATACATAGAGCTAGATAGAGAAAGAGAATGGGTGCTCCAGGGCCTTCAGCCACTGCAGATGAACTCCAGACACATGCAGCATTTTGTGCATCTGGCTTACGTAGGTACTGGGGAATTGAACCTGGTTCCTTTGGCTTCACAGGCATGCACCTTAACCACTAAGCCATCATTCCGACCCCCCCGAATTTTTTTAAATCTTTGTTTAAATTTACTTAGTTATTTATTTATTTGAGAGAGTGAGAGAGAAAAAGAGGCAGACAGAGAGAGAATGGGCGTTCCAGGGCCCCAGCCACTGCAAATAAACTCTAGACACATGTGCCACCTTGTGCATCTGGCTGCAGCTGGCTTACACGGGTCTTGGGGAGTTGAACCAAGGTCCTTTGGCTTTGCAGGCAAATGCCTTAACCGCTAAGCCAACTCTCCAGCTGCAGTCTTTTTTGGAGGGGGGCGGTGGAGGGGATGGTTTTGATTTTTCCAAGATAGAGTCTCACCCTAGCTCAGGCTGACCTCGAATTCACTATGTAGTATCAGGGTGGCCTCAAACTCACTGTGATCCTCCTACCTCTGCCACCCAAGTGTTGGGATTAAAGCCGTGTACTACTATGCTCAGCATTTTTTTTTTTTTTTTTGAGGTAGAGTCTCACTCTAGCTCAGGCTGACCTAGAATTCACTGTGTAGTCTCAGGGTGGCCTTGAACTCATGGCAATCCTCTTACCTCTGCCTCCTGAGCGCTGGGATTAAAGGTATGCACTATCATGGTCAGGATCCCCGTAAATTTTTAAAAGAGAAAGTGTAGACTTAGAAGTTCAGCATCTTGCTGGGCATGGTGGTACACACCTTTAATCCCAGCACTTGGGAGGCAGAGGTAGGATTGCCATGAGTTTGAGGCCACCCTGAGAAAATCCAAAAAAAAAATGAGTTC
The DNA here is from genome assembly GCA_036365145.1 of Orientallactaga sibirica. Classification (NCBI taxonomy): domain Eukaryota; kingdom Metazoa; phylum Chordata; class Mammalia; order Rodentia; family Dipodidae; genus Orientallactaga; species Orientallactaga sibirica. The sequence goes on along the minus strand of JAEOAD010002662.1, from coordinate 3,454,227 downwards.
AGCGTCTTAGACTGGAAAGACAGCTTAGTGGTTAAGGTGCTTACCTGTGAAGCCTAAGGACTCGGGTTCAATTCCCCAGAACCCACATAGGCCAGATGCACATGGTGGCACATGTGTCTGGAATTCTTTACAGTGGCCTGAGGCCCTGGCATGCACATTCTCTTTCTCTGCCCCCCCCCCATAAATAAATAAAAATAAAATACTGTTTTAAGCCGGGCGTGGTGGCGCACGCCTTTAATCCCAGCACTTGGGAGGCAGAGGTAGGAGGATCGCCGTGAGACTACATACTGAATTCCAAGTCAGCCTAGGCTAGAGCAAGACCCTAGCTCAGAGCGGGGGAAAAAAGTTTTAGCATCCTGCCTTAAGTCATGTACTTGAGTGAGTGTTAGGACTGGGATTAGAGATGCTGGCAGAGTGACTTTTTTTTTTCAGTCCCCTGACCCCCCTGCCTCCTGTGGCTGCTTCTTCAAGTAGGAGACCATATTTCTCAGACAATGTCCAAGCCAACACTATGAAAGGGGCCTCACGCCAGCCCCCGCCAGACAGCGGTCAGCAACCCCTTCCTAGTATCTCTCTATTCTTCCTAGGCGAAGGACTGCACATCAGCTATGCCATTGGTGGACTCCTCAGTATTCTGCTGCTTTTGGTGGTGATTGCAGCTTTGGTGCTGTACAGGTAAACCTTGGCTTTGCTGTAGGGGCCATGTGTTCTTTCACAGTTTGCTGAATTGACCTCTAAGCAGTCTACTTCAAGGCTGGGCCCTTACTTGGAATACAGAAGGAAAGGGTGGAAAGATGAATGAATTCTTGCTCTACTTCCCCTATTTTCTCATTGATACCTTGTTTGTTTGCTTGTTTTTAAATTTATTTTTATTTATTTGGAGGTGGAGAGGGAGAATATGGGCACACCAGGGCCTCCAACAGTGCAAACTGAACTCTAGGCACATGTACCACCAGGTGCATCTGGCTTATGTGGGTTCTGGGGAATCGAACCTGGGTCCCTAGGCTTCACAGGCAAGCACCTTAACTGCTAAGCCATCTTTCCAGCCCAGTTCAGGATCTTTTTACATGCCTTTTTCTTTATACTTTTCTCTAAATGCTTTAAATATAGCATACAGCAAAAATGTCTGAATTTTGAAGTGTTTGCTGGTAATAGTAATAGTAGTCATAATACTACTTATCTTTTGTTTTTATTTTTTTTGATAGCTTCTTTAATTGTAGTCAATATCCCATGGTACTTCCTTCCCTCCCCCCACTTTCCCCTTTAAAACTTCACTCTCCATCATATCCCCTCCCCCTCACAATCAGTCTCTCTTTTCAGTTTGGTGTCATGATCTCCTATTATGATGGTCTTGTGTAGGTAGTGTCAGGCACTGTGAGGTCATGGATATCCAGGGCATTTTGTGTCTGGAGGAGCACATTGTAAGGAGTCCTACTCTTCCTTTGGCTCTTACATTCTTTCCACCCCCTCTTCCGCAATGGACCCTGAGCCGTGGAAGGTGTGTTTGAGATGTTTCAGTGCTGAGCACTCCTCTGTCCCTTCTTCTCAGCACCATGGTGCCTTCTGGTCATCCCAAGGTTGCCACTATCTGAAAAGAGAAGCTTCTCTAACCATAAGTGAGATTAACATTAATATATGGATGTGGACATTAAGAGAAGTGCTTACTGGGCAGTTTGGTGAGCATAGTATATACATTTAGCGTGACACCAGCAGATGTTACAACCCTAGGGCTCATGACTACCCCTGTCATAGGTTTTCAGTATCAGGGATGTATTCCCTCCCATAGAGTGGGGCTTCATTGCAATTAGAGAGCGGTTGGTTTCCCCCATAACAGGCATGCCACTATTGTACCCGTTGGCTCATTTGGCCTAGCTGGCCAAATTTAAAGCTTGCAGTGTTCACTGTTGAGTACTTTCACTGGTGGTTTCTCTCTCCCATTGAACTGTATGCAGCATAGCTTTTTCCAGCTCTATCAGCTGGTCTACCTGGAGGAGGCTTTCAGCTCAGCTGAAAGGATTTCTCAGTGAACTTGCCATCCAAGTATGTGGAGTCTTCAGCAATAGGGTCTTACCATCTATTCCTGGTGGGAAACCAAGGTCCTCGGTAATGGCCTATAATGTTTTGGGGGTATCTGTGACCTCCCTGACTAACAACTCACTGGAAGGTATCCCCTCCCTGGCACTGAAAATTTTCTAGTAACAATCTATGGCTTCTGAGTGTTCCATTGTCCAGAAAAGTAGGTTTCCCTGTGACTTATTTATATCCTCTTAGATTTTGATTAGCCCTCCCTCCACCTTTCCTTTACTCAGTCTCTTCCCCTGACCTCACTTAGGCCTTTTCACCCCCATCAATCTGTTCTTCTACTTACATATATACAATACCATCCTATTAAGTTCTCCCTCCCTCCCTTTCTATTCCTTTTATATGAGTTTTATTTTTACTCACATATAATATTACTTACCTTTTAATGGATATGTATCAAGTCACAGCCTTAGTCTTCACTTTACAGATTGAGGATGTAAGTCTCAGAAAGCTTAGATTATGTGTACTATGATCCATTTTAGTCACACAGGTAGGATTAAAACAGAGGTGTTTTTTTTGTTGTTGTTGTTTTGTTTTTTAGAACAGAGGTTTTGACTCAGAAGCTCACTGTATTACTTATCCATTTCTGCATAACAAATAACCTCTAAAGTTAGTGACTTAGGGGGCTCAGTGATTAAGGCAGTTGCCTGCAAAGCCCAAGGACCTGGGTTCAATTCCTAGTACATACATAAAGCCAGATGCACAAAGTGGCGCATGCGTCTGGAGTTTGTTTGCAATGGCTAGAGGCCCTAATGTGCCCATTCCATATCTACCTACCTCTCTTTCTCTCTCATAAATAAATAAATAATATTTTTTAAAAAGTTAGTGGGAGCCGGGCATGGTGGTGCACGCCTTTAATCCCAGCATTTGGGATGCAGAGGTAGGAGGATCACCATGAGTTTGAGGCCACCCTGAGACTACATAGTGAATTCCAGGTCAGCCTGGGCTAGAGCAAGACCCTACCTCAAACAACAACAACAAAATACACAAAAAATAATTACTGGGCTGGAGAGATGACTTAGTGGTTAAGGTCCTTGCCTGCAAAGCCAAGGACCTAGGTTCAATTCCCCAGGACCCACATAAGCCAGATGTAAAAGGAATGGCATACATCTGGAGTTCGTTTGCAGTGGCCAAAGGCCCTGGTGTGCCCATTCACTCTCTCTCTCTGCCTCTCTCTCTCTCTCTCTCGCTTTCTCTCTCGTTCTGTCTCAAATAAAATTAATTTTTTAAAATTTTTTTATTATTTAATTTATTTTTGGAGAGAGACACAGAGAGAGACAGAGAGGGAGAGAGATAGAGATGGGCGCGCCAGCAATCTCTCAGCTGCTGTGAATGAAATCCAGATGCGCGCACCCCCTTGTGGTCAAGTGTGGCACTGCGCCCTTGCGTCACTGCATCTGGCTAAACGTGGGACCTGGAGATTGGAACCACTGGAGTGGAACCGGCGTTCTTAGGCTTAGGAGGCAGGCGCCTTAACCGCTAAGCCATCTCTCCAGCCCAAAATTAATTTTTTTAAGTTGAAAAAAGTGACTTAAAATGACAACCATTTATGGTCTCAGATTGTATGGATCAGAAATCTGGACACATGGGGCTTGGGAGATTGCTCAGGAGTTAAAACAGCTGCTTACAAGGCCTGTGTGCCCAGGTTATTGTCCCCAGCACCCATGTAAAGCCAGATGCACAGTGTGATGCCATGCATCTGGATTTCATTTGCAGTGGCAGGAAACCCTGGTGTACCCATTCTTTCTCTCTGTTCTATCTCCTTGAAAATCAATTAATTAATTAAAAAAACCAAACAAACAAAGAAATCTGGCCAGGCATGGTGTCACACCCCTTTAGTCCCAGCACTTGGGAGGTAGAGGTAGGAGGATCATTTAGAGTTCAAGGCCAGCCTGGAGCTACAGAGTTCCAGGTCAGCCTGGGCTAGAGTGAGACTGTACCTGGTGGGGAGGAATGAAACCTGGATGCAGATTAGCTAGGTGCCTCTGCCTCAGGGTCTCCCACAGGTTGCAATGTAGATATCAACCAGAGTTGTAGCCTCCTCTCCAGACTTGACTGGGGAAGAATTCCTTTGCATCAGTGTCTTGCCTTGTAGATCTTTCCATAGAACAGCTTACAGCACGGTGGCTTGTTCCTTTCAAAGCAAGAAAGAATGACAGTGGAAAGACGTACCACCCAAGATGGAAGCTAATCTACTTACTATCTAGCACTTTTGCATAATTGGTTCACTGGAAGTGACTCATGAGCTCCAGCCCACACTCAAGGGGTGGGATTCAGACAGGTCTGACTACCCAGAGGTGGAGATCCGCTGGAACCTGCATAGAGGTCACTTCACACACATAGGTTACAACTTCCACAGGTGTCACCTCCATAAAGATCTGAAATAACTTCTCTGTTTTTTCTTCCTAAAGACATAGAAAATCCAAATTCACTGAGCCTGGAATGGGAAACCTGACCTACAGCAATCCCTCCTACCGAACTTCCACTCAGGAGGTGAAAATCGAAGCAGTCCCCAAACCAGCCATGTATAATCAACTGTGCTATAAGAAAGAGGTAAAAAGAATTTTTTTTGGTAGGGGAGGAGTTGATGGGGAAGAATTTTAATCCAATTGCCTGAATTAATAAGGACTGCTAGGTGGTCCCTTCTATCATTTAGAAATTACAGTAAACAAAATGATTGAATGTAATTTGGGTTTTTGGAGAGATCTAGAATCTTTTTTTTTAAATATATTTTATTTATTTATTTAGTTGAGAGAGAGAAAAAGAGGGAGAGAGAGAATGGGCACACCAGGGCCTCCAGCCACTGCAAACAAACTCCAGATGCATGCTCCCCCTGGGGTCCTTTGGCTTTGTAGGCAAAAGCCTTAACTGCTAAGCCATCTCTCCAGCCCGAGATCTAGAATCTTCGAGGGGACCCCAGTGTGGGCAAGATTGGAAAACAGTTCTAGAAGATTTAGGTCTGAAAGCAGAATGTATCTCCCTGTCAGGAGATATTTATCCTTCTGGGAATTTTAATTCCTCTTTAAAGAGTTGAGTTTTTATGCTTTGTTACTTTAGTGGAAAATTGCTGAATGTTTAGGAATGAATAATAGTTCCCTTTCCACAAGGGATCTCTGGTCAGGGTTTTTAGATTTTCCTAGTCTGATATAACCCATGTTTTCTTCTAAAATTCTGTAACCTTCATCAGAAGTGATTCTGATGAAGATCCTAGTCAGTCTACATTGCTGAGCTACTTAGCATATAATATATAAATTTAAAAATGTGCACAATAGTCCTGTGCTTTCTGTAGCCTCATACTCCAAAACTGCTCCTAAGCCTCCTAAAAAGAAACAAACAAAAAACCTATTTCAGTTTAAAAGAAAACCTTCAAAACTGCTTACAGTTCTGGACATGGTAGCCTTATCCTGAGTACTTTTGAAAAAGAGCCTTGTCAATTTTGGGGTTCCTAGAATTGTTGGCTGCCCCAGGAAGAATTATTCAAATGAAGACCTTTGGTTAGAACTGAAATGGTGGACTAAAGACATGCTCCCTAGTATAGTTCATGTCTAGGATATGCAAGACCTAGGTTCCCTCCCAACACTACCAAAAGAAAACAAAAAAGAAAATTGTGTGACCTTTTTCTTCTATTGTCTACTTCTTCCTCAGCAGCTCTTTCAACCCTCTGATAGCCTTTCGCCCTTTCTGTTCTGACTTCCTCTTGATTTCAGGTACCTGTTGCTCTGTGTATGTACAGGAAGTGGTGTTCCCGTCATCCTTAACAGCCATGTGCCTCTCCCCCTAACCTACCCACTGCATTTCAGTGATGGTGATTCTGAGTAGCCTGCGTGTTATTTTGAAGGGTGTGCTAGTTAAATGGAAGCCTCTATATGTGCTTGTGTTCTTGTTCTCTCTCTCCCTCCCTCCCTCATTCTCTCTCTCTCTCTCTCTCTTTCTCTCTCTCTCTTTCTCTGCATGACCAAGGGAGCTATCACTTCCAGAGGGCAGGGACCATAATTAAGGAGCTAGCACAATATCTGATTAATAACTCTCAGTGGAATTGAATTGTTATTAATATGAAACAGTAGTCCTAGGAACAAACCCAAGCAATGGCCCTTTTGCTCCTGGTGGTAGTAGGAGAGTCCATAAAGGAGCTGGGTGTGGTGGCGCATGCCTTTAATCCCAGCACTTGGGAGGCAGAGGTAGGAGGATCACCGTGAGTTCAAGGCCACCCTGAGACTACATAGGTAATTCCAGGTCAGCCTGGGCCAGAGTGAGACCCTACCTCGAAAAAAAAAAAAAAAAAAAAAAAAAAGTCCATAAAGGAAGAAGCCTAAGCAGAAGTTAAGACTACCCTTGGAGTGATGCAGGTTGCTTGGGAATAGTTTTTTTTTTTTAATGATTTATTGGAGAGAGGGAAAGAGAGACAGATAGAAAGAATGGGTGCTTCAGGGCCTCTAGCCACTGCAAATGGACATATGCCACCTTGTACATCTGGCTTACATGGGTACTGGGGAACCAAACCTGGGCCCTCAGGCTTCACAGGCAAGCATCTTAACTGCTAAGCCATCTTTCCAGCCCATTGGGAATGGTTAGTGCTACCAGAGTAACTTCCCCCACATATTTACACATTATGAAGCCTTGCTGAATGGACCTTTAAAACCCAGATGAAAGGATTTTCTATAGCCAAATTTTCTCTTTTCCATAATCAGAAAGAAGAGATCATTAAGAACAGCCTAGCACATGAAGTAGCTCAAAATCTTGAAACCATGCACACTCAATTTTTTTTCCAATTGCTTTTGATTATTTTATCAGTATAATGTCCCTTTAGTAAACCACAGGAACAATATAACAAACTTGAACATAAAGTAGTTCAAAATCCTGACTGAATGCGCACGGAATTGCTTTAGAGAATTTCTGTTGGTGGGATGTCCCATTCACCGTAGCAGCTGCATGCCTTAGTGTATCTCCTGCCAGCCTGTAACAAGTGCATTGCATGCAAGGCCTCACTAACTGCTTGTGGAGTACAGATACTGTTACTCTCCTAACATTGCAGATGTGGAGACTGAGTTTTAGCAATGTTAAGAAATTTACCCCAAGTGATACAGCGAGTGAGTGGCTGATAGAGGACCAGAGGCCATAGTTCTTCCCTTCCCTTGTGATAATGGTAATAAGCATTAGCTACCCCTTTCCTTTGGCACAACCTCATATATTTGCTTTGACCACATTTCCTTACTCTTTGTGAGTTTTTGTGCTCCATACCCACTTCTTTGTTTTTGTTTTTTGGAAGCAAGCCCAACAGACTGGCCTTTTTCTTGTTTTTTGTTTTTTTAATGCAAGAGACTGAGAGATAGAGAATTGGCATGCCAGGACCTCCAGCCACTGTAATCAAACTCCAGACACGTGCATCACCTTGTGTGCATGTGTAACCCTGCATGCTTGTGTCACGTTGTGCTTCTGGCTCACGTGGGACCTGGAGAGTCAAACATGGGTTCTTAGGCTTTGCAAGCGAGCACCATAACCTCTAAGCCATCTCATCCAGCCTGTCCATACCCACTTTTATCCCCTCCACTTCCTTTCTCTTTTCATAGAACCTCTGTAGAAAGCCAACTGACCGTGTGTCTGTACTCTCCACCTTAGGGGGGGCCTGACCATAACTACACCAAGGAGAAGATCAAGATTGTAGAGGGAATCTGCCTCCTCTCTGGGGATGATGCTGAGTGGGACGACCTCAAGCAATTGCGCAGCTCCCGGGGGGGCCTTCTTCGTGATCATGTATGCATGAAGACAGACACAGTGTCCATCCAGGCCAGCTCTGGCTCCCTGGATGACACGGAGACAGAGCAGCTGCTGCAAGAAGAGCAGTCTGAGTGTAGCAGCGTCCATACCACAGCCACTCCAGAAAGACGAGGCTCTCTGCCGGACACGGGCTGGAAACATGAACGTAAGCTCTCCTCGGAGAGCCAGGTCTAAATACCCACATTCTCTTGCCTGCCTGCCTATTCCTTCTCCTCTATGGACTTCCGGTCCTTGTATTCACTTAACAGCAGGCCCCCTTTTCATGTGCTCATCCTCCTCATACTCCAGAACTGCTTCCAAGCCTCCTACAGGACCTGCTACCCAACTGAGTCCATAACTACCTGAGCACAAGAAGTGAGGACACATCTCAAGAATTTAGACCTGGATTTTTACCATGGACTTCACCTCTTGCATTCTGTCATGGGGCCCTAGAGCTGGGCCCCGTGTGATTCTTTGTCAGTGTAGAGGTACACCACCTTTCCTCCTGATACCCTCAGTGCCTGTACCACAGTACCAATGCAGTTGATGATGCACGACTTCACTCTCCCCATGACAGACAACACTACAGCATTTCTGAGAACTTGCCTACCAGGGGCTAGGAACAGGGGGTCATAGGTGAAGAAAGGGTAATACACACAGAGGTTGAGAGAATAAGGAAGAGTCAGCCCAGCTGGTCTGGGCATCTAGGAACCCTCCAGTCTTATGTGTTAGTAATATGAAAAACTTTGTGGGTACTTGGGCCTAGGTGTCCTGTCCATTGCTGGCAGTGGACATTCTTTTCATCTAGAAGTCATTGCTTTGTCAGATGTGATACAGGTAAAATGTGGGTGTGGCTTATGCTCTTTTTCCTCTTGCTGGAACGTGTGGGGCCATTTCTACCTTGGATGGCTTGAGGCCCCCATCACATGGCAACTTCCTAATGGGAATTGCCTCCTAGTGCCAGCGCTGGCCAGTACTTTTCCTAAGTCTTTAACCATGTTGTGAGCTTGAGTAAATGCTAGGCTGTAGAGACAGAGCCTTTAAGGTGTTTGAGAAGTTCTACCTAGAGACCAAACCTAGCATACCACCTCAACTTCAGTATTCTGCCATCTTTCTCCCAGTCTCTGGGATTCTAAAGGAAGATACTCTGTAACAGTCTTTCAGAGGAGGACCAGACGTTTTCATAAATGGTCACTTAGAGACACACAAGACACCCGGGGGCTCATGAGGTTGAATCTCCTGTGCTCATTCTCAAGTGCTCAGGGATCTGAGTTCGTGGACAGGGCCTGTGGCTCTGAGGTGGTGAAACTCTGAGCCAGTTCATCTCAGCTAAGTTATCCTACTGTCCACACTAGATGTGACCACTTGGCTCATGCTCATTTATGTGAAAGGTAAACATCTTGAGCTTTTCTCGGAACAGTTGAGACTTTTTTGCTGCTCTAAAATTTGTTCCTAGTTTTTTACTTTTGAGGGTTCTTGATTTGCTGGAATGGACCCAAGCCTAGTCACCATCAATCTTCAAAATCCTTTGGTGAGGAGGGCTAAATGAAGATGCAGAAGGGTGTGTGGGGAGGAAAATGGTAGCAAGAGCCACAGCAAACACTCCCAGTTCAAGGAAGATCCAGACACTTCTCCCCAGGAATTAGAAGCAGCAGGGGAGAATAACAGGGGCTGAAAATGAGGGAAGGGTTTTTAGGGGACATTTCCTGACTCGAAGCCTCTCATAGTTATTGGTATTCAGAGATCAGCAGCCAAATGTTGAGTGAAAAAGAAGGACAAGATCAAATCTTTTCTGGTCAGTTTCAATACTGCTAGAGACAGATGGCAAGCCCTTGGTCCTGCCCTCATTAGCCCTAGATAGGAGTCTATGCAGAGATCCAGGCCAGGCCAAAAGAAAAGGCTTTTCTAGTGCACCAAGTAGGAAAGGTGGGGTGCCACTTCCAAGAGGAAATGAGGACATTTCACACTTAATGAAGCAGCAAAAAATAAAAGGAGCATTTAAGTCTTCAAATCCATAGTTGGGGAGGGGAAGTAAGAGGAGTGGCATTTTGATTGGAAAGGGGGAAAGGTCTTATTGCACATGGGCTGTTGAGAATGAAGAAAGAACATGTTTGAGGAAATATCTATTTGAGCACTGATTTACTCTGTAAAAAGGCAAAGTCTATCCTAAACTAATGGAAGTAATTTTCCCACACTCATGTGTAATGGTTTTAACGTTACTCACTGGAGAGATTGGACTTTCTGGAGTTATTTAACCACTATGTTCAGTATTTTAGGACTTTTATGATAATTTAATATAAATTTAGCTTTTCTTAATTACCTTGGCTGGTTTGGAGTCATGACTAATCCTACACCTGCTCTAGCTGGCAGACCCATGCTGTGAACAAGCTACCTGCAGACATCACCTCTGAGTGGTGTGGGTGTGGGAACAGCGAAGCACAATCAAGACTGTAAGATTTCTGCAGCTCATCATGAGAGGACAGATCAAGATGCAAGAGTTCAGTAACTGTGTCACCCTTTCCCCTCGAGGAAGGATGACATTTTCATCTTGGTTAAAACTCATTGGTTGGTAGAAACTGAAGGAGTTCCTGTCCATACTCAATGGGAAAAGTAAAATGATGTATGTTTGTTTTTTAATTTTTATTTATTTGAGAGCGACAGACAGAGAGAGGAAGAGGCAGATGGAGAATGGGCGTGCCAGGGCCTCCAGCCGCTGCAAACAAACTCCAGATGCATGCGCTACTTTGTGCATCTGGCTTTACGTAGGTACTGGGGAACTGAACCTGTGCTGGCAGGCTTTACAAGCAAGTGCCTTTAACTGCTGAACTATCTCCCCAGCCCCCACTATTTAAAAACAAAAACAGCCGGGCATGGTGGCGCACACCTTTAATCTCAGCACTCAGGCAGAGGAAGGAAGGATCTCCATGAGTTCAAGGCCATCCTGAGACTACAAAATTAATTCCAGGTCAGCCTGGGCCAGAGTGGTAACACCCTATCTCAAAAAAAACAAAAAATAAAATAAAAACAACTCATAAAAGGAAAGGAGTGGCTGGAGAGATGGCTTATTAGTTCACTTGCCTGTGAAGCCTAAGGATCCAGGTTCAATTCTCCAGGTTCCATGTAAGCCAGATGTACAATCTGGAGTTTGTTTACAGTGGCTAGGCACCCTGGCGCACCCATTTTCTCTCCCTCTCTCTCTGTCTCTAATAAATAAAAATTTTTTAAAAGAAGGTGTGTACCATTACGCCCAACATTTAAAAAAAAAAAAAAAAAGGAGTAATCTTTTTTTTTTCAGCCAATCCCATTTTTTTTTATTGGCAACTTCTATACTTACATACAAAAAAAGTATGATATTTCCCTCCCCCCCCATTCCCCTTTAGAACTCCAATCTCCATCGTATCCCCTCCCTCTCTCCATTAGTCTCTTTTAATTTGAAGTCATCATCTTTTTCTTCTATTATGAGGGTCTTGCGAAGGTATTGCTAGGCACTGCAAGGTCATGGATATTGAGGCCAATTTCTGTCTGGGCAGTTGTATTGTAAGGAGTCATACCCTTCCTTTGGCTCTTCCATTTTATCTGCTCCCTCTTCTGCAATGGTCCCTGAGCCTTGGAGGGTGGGAAAGGAGTAATCTTGAGGACAAAATGGGCTGAGAATTTGGTTCAACAGATTTTAAACCAGAAACTGGGCTAGAGAGATGGCTTAGTGGTTAAGGCATTTGCCTACAAAGCCAAAGGACCCAGGTTTGATTCCCCAGGACCTATGTCAGCCAGATGCACAAGGTGGTGCATGCATCTGAAGTTCATTTGCAGTAGCTGGAGGCCCTGGCACTCCCATTCTCTCTCTCAAATAAATAAATAAAATTTTAAAAATAAAATAAAACCTGAAACCACAGGCAGAAAATGCGTCAAATACTAATAAACTGGACCAACTGGTTGTGGTAGCACATGCCTATAATCCAAGAATTCAGGAAACTGAAGCAAGAGGAACACAAGTTTGAGGGCAGCCTCAGCTAGTGAGACTTTGTCTTAAAGAAAAAATTAGGGCTGAAAAGATGCCTTAGCGGTTACAGTGCTTGCCTGCAAAGCTGAAGTACCTATGTTCTACTCTCCAGATCCCACGTTAGCCAGATGCACAAAAGTGAGGAAAGCACAAGGTGGCACATGCCCACTAGGTAGTGCAAGTATCTGGAGTTTGATTGAAGTGGCTGAGGCCCTGGCCCACCAATTCCCTCTGTGTGTCTCTCTCTCACTCTTTCTTAAAAAAAGAAAAAGAGGGCTGGAGAGATGGCTTAGCGGTAAAGGTAAAGGTGCCTGCTAAGCCTAAGAACCCGGTTCCAATCTCCAGGTTCCACGTTTAGCCAGATGCAAAGTGACACAAGGGCACAATGCCGCACTTGACCACAAGGGGGTGCACACATCTGGATTTCGTTCACAGCAGCTGAGAGACTGCTGGTGTGCCCATTTCTATCTGTCTCTCTCTTCCTCTCTGTCTCTGTGTCTCTCTCCAAAAATGAATAAAATAATAATTAAAAATTTTTTTAAAAAGAAAAGAAAAAGCACTCAGGAGGCAGAGGTAGGAGGATCGCCGAGAGTTCAAGGCCACCCTGAGACTGCATAGTTACTTCCAGGTCAGCCTGGACTAGAGTGAAACCCTACCTCGAAAAACCAAAAAAAAAGAAAAGAAAAGAAAGAAAGAAGATGGACATGGTGGCTCATGCCTTTAATCCTAGCACTTGGGGTGCAGAAGTAGGAGGATCACCGTGAGTTCAAGGCCACCCTGAGAATACAGAGTGAATTCTAGGTCAGCCTGGGCTAGAATGAGACCCTACCTCAAAAAGCCAAAAAATAAAAAAAGAAAAGAAAAAAAATCAATAAGACAAACCTGAACTGGACATATTTTTGAAAATTACATTATAAATAAAGTTACTGTGCACACCTTTGATGCCAGCACTAGGGAGGAAGAGATAGGAAGATCACTGTGAATTCAGGGCCAGCCTGGAGCTACAATGAGAACCTACCTCGGGAAAGCCAATAATAATAATAATGTCACTCCTTTCAATATTGTATGACAAACTGGAACCTAAGAGGAAAAGAACTCTGGCCCATAGGACTCTTCATGACAGAAATTGAAACAAACCTAGGTCTGAAGAAAAAAAGACAGTGATACATAGAAACTTAGAAGACATGTTTATACAAATTGAGGGCACATAAGGTTCTAGATGCAGTGCACTGACATTCAAAGGGAACCAGGAAGCTTGCATTCTTGGATTTCTATTTATGAACATGACAAAGGAAATGTGGTTGACAAGCTGAGGATACAGCTCAGTTGTGGAATTCTCCTGGCATAGACAAAGCCCTGGACTCCATTCCTAGCATCACCATACACAAACTTTTGAGTCGTCTATGGTTTTTTTTGCTTTTTTTTTTTTTTTTTTTTTTTTTTTTTTCAGGTAGTATCTCACTCTAGGTCAAGCTGACCAATCGAATTCATCCTGTAGTCCCAGGTTGGCTTTGAACTCACAGTGATACTCCTACCTCTGCCTCACAAGTGCTAGGATTAGTTTATGGCTTTTCTTGTTAGAAGGAAATGACTCAAGTGATCCATTTAATAGGGTATGTGCTTCAGACAGTCTGTTTTGAAACATTCCCTCCCTCACTCCTTTATTTACTTTCTGGATCATTCTGCTCTGTATAGGGAGTAGTTATGTTTTTAATCAAGGTCTCAACTCCCAACTTTGGACTCTGGCATAAGGTTAAAATACACACAGGCAGCCTAACCAAGGATCTGAATTTAAACCCAGTTAACTCCAAGCTATACAATCTACTTGTTTTATTTTGCAAACTATAAAGAAAAATTTACCTTGCCTGCCCTCCCTGTGGTTTTCCCTCTATGCCTTAAAAGCTTGTTGATGGCTTGAGAAGGCCCTCTCTATGGCTCTTTCTCCACCTCCTTCCTCTTTGGTGCAACTGATATTTGTGTGGTCAAAGTTTCTGAATAGCCTGCATTTCAGTAGCTGCAAAAAAAAAAAAAGCTGGTGGCAAGCACTCGGGAAGAGGTAAGGAAAAACCCTGAGATTACATAGTGAATTCCAGGTCAGCCTGGACCAGAGTGAGACCCTACCTTGCAAAACCAAAAAAAAAAGAAAAAGGGAAACTGGACTATGAGAAAAAAATTTTTAAAGATTATTCTTGGGGCTGGAAAGATGGCTTAGCAGTTAAAGCACTTGCCTGAAAAGTCAAAGGACCCAGGTTCGATTCCCCAGGACCCATGTAAGCCAGGTGCACATCTGGAGTTCGTTTGCAGTGGCTGGAAGCCCTGGCACACCCAAATTCATTCTCTCTCTTTATCTTTCTGCCTCTTTCTCAAATAAATAAAAAAAAAAATTAAACACCTAAAAAGTTTAGAAAATATGTTCTCTTATAAAAAGATTATTCTTAGTTAGGCATGGTGGTGCACTCCTTTAATCCCAGCACTCGGGAGGCAGAGGTAGGAGGATCACCGAGAGTTTGAGGCCACTCTGAGACTACATAGTGAATTCCAGGTCAACCTGAGCTAGAGTGAGACCCTACCTTGGAACCACCCCCCCAAAAAAAGATTGATTATTCTTATAAGCTGGGTATAGGGGGCTGGAGAGATGGCTTACTGGTTAACGGCACTTGCCTGCAAAGTCAAAGGACCTCAGTTCGATTCCCCAGGACCCATGTAAGCCAGATGCACCAGGTGGCACATGCATCTGGAGTTCGTTTTCAGTGGCTGGAGGCCCTGGCACGCTGCCCATTCTCTCTCTCTTTCTTCCTCTGCCTTGTTCTCTCTCTCAAATAAATAAGAATAAAATATATCTTTTAAAAAGCCAGGTGTAGCCAGGCGTGCCTTTAATCCCAGCACTTGGGAGGCAAAGGCAGGAGGATTGCCATGAGTTTGAGGCCTTCCTAAGACTACATAATGAATTCCAGGTCAGCCTAGGCTACAGTGAGACCTTACCTCAAAAAAACAAAAAAAGAAAAAGAAGAAGAAGATTATTCTTTCATTTAACTAGCACCTATTAAATGTAACCAAGTGTAGGCTGGAGAGATGGCTTATCAGTTGAGGAGTTTGTCTGCAAAGCCAAAGGATTCTGGTTCAATTCTCCAGGACCCACGTAAGCCAGATGCACAAGGGGGTGCATGCATTTGGAGTTCATTTGCAGCAGCTGGAGGCCCTGGCACGCTCATTCTCTCCCTCTCTTTTCTCTGTCTCTTCCTCTTTCTCTGTTTCTACTTCTTTCTCTCTCTCAAATAAATAAATAAAATATATATTTTGTTCCGGGCATGATGGTGCATGCCTTTAATCCTAGCACTCAGGAGGCAGAGGTAGGAGGATCATGGAGAGTCCGAGGCTGCCCTGAGACTACAAAGTGAATTCCAGGTCAGCCAGGGCTAGAGTGAAACCCTACCTCAGAAATGTGTGTGTGTCTGGAAGGATGGCTTAGCAGTTAAGGCTTTTGCCTGCAAAGCCAAAGGACCCAGGTTTGATTCCCCAGGACCCATGTTAGCCAGATGCACAAGGGGGCGCATGCGTCTGGAGTTCCTTTGCAGTGGCTGGAGGCCCGGGCGCATCCATTCTCTCTCTCTCTCTCTCTCTCTCTCTCTCTCTCTCTCTCTCCCTCCCTCCCTCCCTCCCTCCCTCTTTCTTTGTCAAATAAATAAATAAAAATAAAATATTTTTTTAAAATGTAACCAAGTGTAAGCTAAGATAAGCTTTGTATGTTAGAGGCCAGTTAAAGCATATAACCAATAGCCAGTTGAGATCTGTGTGAACATCATCATCATTACATTTGAACTTGGACTAAAAGGTAATTGAAGCTTCTCCTCTTAGTCTGGAACTAAGGATCTATGTTCCATGGTAGGATTATTTCAACCAGAATGCAGGTTGTGATTTGAACAAAATGAGCACCTGCCCCAGCCCTGCCTAGCACAGTTATTAAGCAGCCACAATACTTTACATAAGAAATGTATGCTTCTGGTTACCAGAATACAGTGTTCTCCTCCATCTGCAAAATATGACTGACCTAATGAGAGACTCTGGAATGAACAACTGCTATTGAATGATAATTCTGAACTGCAAAAGGTGACTGACCACTTACTGAACAACTGTTATGGGCAAAGTACACTATTATGTTTCTACAAGGTCCTATAAACTCTGCCATTCCAGTTCCTCCATTATCTATCACAGTTCATCTCCCACTGCCTACTAATCTGCTCCAGCCACACTGGCCTCCCTGTTCCCCAAACCTGCCAGGCATGCTTCCAACATTGGGGCTTTGTATAACTTTTTCCTCTGCCTGATACTTTATTCCCTAGATCTAATGACTAGTTTCTTCACTTTTTTCAAGTCTTTGCTTAAATATAATATCAGCAAAACCTATACTGACCATCCTTGTAAAAATTACATTCTGGGGCTAGAGGGATGGCTTAGCGGTTAAGGCATTTGCCTGCAAAACCAAACAATCCCGGTTCAATTCTCCAGGACCCACATAAACAAAATGTACAAGGGGGCACATGTGTCTGGAGTTCATTTGTAGTGGCTGGATCCCCTGGTGCACCCATTCTCTCTCTCTCCCTCTTTCTTTCTTTCAAATAAATAAAATATTTTTAACAAAAAAATTACCTTCTGGACCTGGGCATGGTGGCACATGCCTTTAATCCCAGCATTTGGGAGGCAGAGGTAGGAGGATTGCTGTGAGTTCAAGGCCACCCTGAAACTACATAATGAATTCCAGGTCAGCCTGGGCTAGAGTGAGACCCTACCTCGAAAAAAAAAAAAAAAAAAAAAAAAAAAAAAATTACATTCTGGGCTGGAGAGATGGCTCAGTGGTTAAGGCACTTGCCTGCCAAGCCTAATGACCCAGGTTCAATTCCTCAGCAACCACATAAAGCCAGATGCACAAAGTGGCACAAACATCTGGAGTTTGTTTGTAGTGGCCAGAAGCCCTGGCGTGCCCATTCTCTGTTCCTCTCTACCTGTCTCTCTTCTCTTTCTGCTTGCAAATAAATAAGTTTTTTAAAATTACATTCTTTCCAAATCTCCTTCCCTGTCCTTTTACCCTTATTTTCCCTTCTGTACATAATCTAATATCATCATACAGAATGTATTTATGTGTTGGTCATCTTTGTCTCCTCACTATAATATGAGCTCCCTGAGTAGAGGGTGTGTTTTGGGAATAATCTGATTATTTCAAATGCCTAGAACAGTCTTTCAACATACTAAGTATTTAGTAAATATTTGTTGAATGTGAATGGATTCAGATATTTAATGTCCACCTCCAAGTTTGTCTAACAGTACAAGACAAAAAGGGATTTTGCCATGTTGATTTAAAACATTCCAGGATCAAGGCTGCACACATCCTTTATTGAGCAAATTTGAGGTAGTCATAAACCAGTCCTAGAGTGTCATCTCCAAATTATTTCTGGTATTATTTAAATAAAGTAAACATGCCTATGACCAATGACAGAAGATTGTTTTTTGTTTGTTTGTTTGGTTGGTTGGTTTTTTTTTTTTTTTTTGGTTTTTCAAAGTTGGGTCTCACTCTAGCTCAGACTGATCTGATTCACTATGTAGTCTCAGGGTGGTCTCGAACTCATGGCGATCCTCCTACCTCTGCTTCCCAAATGCTGGGATTAAAGGTATGTGCCACCACACCTGGCTCTTTTTTTTTTTTTTTTTTTTAACACTTCACGAATTTGCATGTCATCCTTGCACAGGGGCCATACTAATCTTCTCTGTATCATTCTAATTTTAGTATATGTGCTGCTGAAGCCAGCACTGCTTCATCCATTTCTAAAAGGTGATCATTTGCTTTGATTGGTTCCTCTCCTCCTGCTATATGTGGATCTGTCTGTTTACTCCTTCCATTCTCTTCCCCTGCTGTGATCTCATTCACTCTAGAAGTGACTCCTAAATCTATATTACTTGAGACTCAATTTATTCTCTCCACTTCCATTTGGTGTTTTCTAGGCCTGCTTGGATAGCTTCATTAGACTGTTTCACTGATACCTGAAAGCAAACACATCTCTAAGAAAGCTCTCCAACTTCCCCTTGAGACAGACCTCTCCTGACTTTCTACTTCCATTTAGGAATTAACTGCCCTCTGGGTCTCTGGGCTCTAATTCTTGGCACTCTCGTGGCTCATCTTTCTAAAAGGGACCCAATGTGGTTGGTTGCCAAATCTTTCAACCTTCTTGAATATGTGCTCATCTTTTTCACTGCTATTATATCAGGCTCCAAACTGGTCCTCCAACCTCAGCTCATTTTAGGCAATCAAGCTAACTAATTTTCCTAAAGTACAGTTAATCTCTTGTTCAGAAACTTTCAATAATTGTTGCATATTTACCTATTTTATTTTATTATTATTTTTTTATTTTCTTTTTTGGTTTTGCAAGGTAGGGTCTCACTCTGGTCCAGGCTGACCTGGAATTAACTATGTAGTCTCAGGGTAGCCTCGAACTCTCGGCGATCCTCCTACCTCTGCCTCCCAAGTGCTGGGATTAAAGGCATGCGCCACCACGCCCGGCTCTCTTTTATTTTTTTAATTTTTATTATATTTATTTATTCATTTGTTTTTGGTTTTCCCATGTAGGGTTTCACTCTAGCTCAGACTGACCTGGAATTCACTCTGTCATCTCAGGGTGGTCTCGAACTCATGGCAATCCTCCTACCTCTGCCTCCCAAATGCTGGGATCAAAGACATGCGTCTCCACTCCTGGCTTCTTTTTTTTTTTGGTTTTTCGAGGTAGGGTCTCACTCTGGTCCAGGCTGACCTGGAATGCACTATGTAGTCTCAGGGTGGCCTCGAACTCATGGCGATCCTCCTACCTCTGCCTACCGAGTGCTGGGATTAAAGGTGTGCACCACCATGCCTGGCTTTTTTTTTTTTTTTTTTTTTTAATTTTTATTAATTGGGTTTTCAAGGTAGGGTCTCACTCTAGCCCAGGCTGAACTGGAATTCATTATGTAGTCTCAAGCTGGCCTTGAACTCACAGCAGTCTTCCTACCTCTGCCTCCCAAGTGCTGGAATTAGGGTGTATGTCACCATGCCTGGCCCAAGTGCTTTAATATAATTCTGTTCCATGCCCATACCCATTACATCTTTTTTATTTGTTTTTAAGTTTTTATACATGTGTATAATGTATTTTGATCTTGTCCCTTCCCCCACAACTACCCTCTCTAATCCCTCTCCCACTCCCAGTATCACCCATCTTCTTCATTATTTCCCATCTTACTTTCATGCCTTTTCCCCCCTCCTTTTTTTTAAAAAAAATTATTTATTTGAGAGAGCAAGAGAGAAAGAGGCGGAGAGAGAGAGAGAGAGACAGAGAGAGAGAGACAGAGACACAGAGAGAGAATGGGTGCACCAGGGCCTCCAGCCACTGCAAACAAACTCCAAACGCATGTGCCACTTAGTGCATCTGGCTTACGTGGGTCCTGGGAAATTGAACCTCGGTCCTTTGACTTTGCAGGCAAGTGTTTTAACTACTAAGCCATCTTTCCAGCCCTCCTTTTTAAAAATTAATTTATTTTTTATTAACAACTTCTTTAATTGTAGACAACATCGCATGGTACTTCCCTCCCTTCCCCCACTTTCCCCTTTGAAACTTCACTCTCCATCATATCCCCTCCCCCTCTCAATCAGTCTCTCTTTTCAGTTTGCTGTCATGATCTTTTCCTCCTATTATGATGGCCTTGTGTAGGTAATGTCAGGCACTGTGAGGTCATGGATATCCAGGCCATTTTGTGTCTGGAGGAGCACGTTGTAAGGAGTCCTACTCTTCCTTTGGCTCTTACATTCTTTCCACCCCCTCTTCCACAATGGGCCCTGAACCTTGTTTTGTTTTGTTTTGTTTTTAATCCATTGAGTTAATAGTGTTGCTTGCATGGTCATGAGTGAAAAGTTTTTTCCTGTGGAATGGGCAATGTACCTGTGGCTACACTACTGCTGAACCTGACTCACCCTTTCCCAGCAACCATTAGCTGCCATTAGCTACATTTGGAGGTCTGGGGTCTCATTTGTCCTCCCCCATTGATAGTGAATTATTGGCAGGCTCAATCTTTTTTGGGGGGGAGAGAGAGAGAGAGAGAGAGGGAGAGGCAGAGAGAGAGAGAATGGGCGCACCAGCAGCCTCTCAGCCTCTGTGAACCAACTCCAGATGCGTGGCTCCCTTGTGGTCAAGTGCAGCATTGCGCCCTTGCATCACTTTGCATCTGGCTAACGTGGGACCTGGAGATTGGAACTGGCCTTCTTAGGCTTAGCAGGCTGGCGCCTCAACCGCTAAGCCATCTCTCCAGCCCAACAGGCTTAATCTTATACAGCACAAATTAATAAATATCAAATTCCTTTGCCTGGTATTCAAGATCTTCCAAGAATCAGCCTCTTTGTCAATCTTGTGTTCTACTACTTATCAACATTAATCTTGTCCTAAAATCAGGTCCATATGTTCAATCTCATACATGCAATTCACTTTCTTGTCTCTATCCCCTTGCCTTTTCTGTTTATGCTACTAGACATTCTCCTTGCTCCATTTGTGAGGGATAAAAAGTTATATATATAATATTTTATTATTTATTTATTTATTTGTGGGAGAGAGAGAGATAGGAAGAGGTAGATAGAGAGAAAGAGAGAATCAGTATACCAGGGCCTCCAGCCACTGCAAACAAATGCCAGATGCATGCTCCCCTTTATGCATCTGGCTTACATAGGTCCTGGGGAATCAAACCACACGGTCCATAGGCTTTGTAAGCAAATGCCTTAACTGCTAAGCTATTTCCTCAGCCCCAAAGTAATATATTTTTATTGTTTGTTGATTGATATGTGTGTGTGCGTGTGTGTGTGTGTGTGTGTGTGTGTGTGTGTGTGAGATGTGGTGTGTGTGGTGTGGCGTCCTATACACTTACAGGTGGAGGAGTGGGGGACAGAGCCTAAAGCCTGTTCAGTCTTCCACCTGGTCTTGTTTTGAGCTGGAGTCTCTTTTACTGATTCCATAGCTTGTGGGTCTCCATCCATTCTCTGGTGTGTGCTCCCATGTGGCACTGAGGTTACAGGCACATGTGGCCAAGCCTTTTATGTGGAATCTGGAGATTCAAACTCTGACAGTCTCAGGCCCTCATGCTTGTGCAGGCAGTGCACTTAACATCCCTCCAGTCCCCCTCCCCCAGGATTAAACATATTAATAGAAAAATATTAATTTCCTTGCCTGCTAAGTCCATTTCTATTAAGCTTCTTGTAATACAAGAGATATTCTGTCTTTAGAAATACAATACACTTATAATTATAAATATGATAACATCATTCCACATGTTTTTCTGAAATATGTCTTTTAAAAAAATTTTTGATGCTGGGCATGGTGGTGCATGCCTTTAGTCCCAGCACTTGGGAGGCAGAGGTAGGAGGACTGCTGTGAGTTCTAGGCCACCCTGAGACTACATAGTTAATTCCAGGTCAACCTGGATCAGAGTGAGACCCTACCTCGAAAAACTGAAAAAAAAAATTTTTTTTGAGACAGAGGGCTGGATAAATGGCTTAGTGGTTAAGGCACTTACCTGCAAAGCCAACGGATCACAGTTCAATTCCCCAGGACCCACGTAAGCCAGATGCACAAGGTGGCACATGCATCTGGAGTTTGTTTTCAGCAGCTAAAGACTCTAGCATGCCCATTCTCTCTCTCTCTCTCTCTCCCTCTCTCTCTCTCTCTGCCTCTCAAATAAACAAATAAATAAATATATTTTTTAAAATTTGAGAGAGAGAGAATGAAAAGGACACACACACAGAGAGAATGGGCACTTCAGGGCCTCTAGCCACTGCAAATGAGATGCATGTGCTACTTAGTATATCTGGCTTATGTAGGTAGTGGGGAATGGAACCTGGGTCCTTTGGCTTTGCTGGCAAGCATCTTAACCACTAAGCCATCTCTCCAGCCCCTTTTGTTTGTTTTGAGACATTGTCTTATGTAGCTCAGATTAGCTTCAAACTCACTGTGTAGCTCAAGATGACTCGGAATTCCTGATCCGCCTGCCTCAGCCTCCAGACTGCTGGTATTACAGGTGTGAGCCAGCATGCCCAGCTCTTATTTCTCCAACTTATAAGCAACCAAAGTTCGCACTTTTTCATGTTTGCCAATAAAAACAAAAGAAACAATAATTACTTTAATTTCACTCATTCCTTCATCATTTAGCCTGTTGATAAGCTATATGTTCAAATACATTTACTTTTTTTTTTTTTTTGATGATGGGTATCAACACCTGATAGGCAAGAGGTGTACCACTACATGTCCTTTACATATCAGACTAAAAGTATATCTCACTCACAGATCTCCATCAAATTTCTTTCTTGCCAAGCATTTATAGTGTTTCATTGACATAGTTCTTAGATTCCTTTGAATTCTAGTTATAGGTCTGTATGTTTTACCTCTCTTATCATTGTAGATGGCAAAATTCCTTGGAAGACCTAATTTTATTCATAGAAACATTGTACATAGGTCTAAAAAAAAAAAAAAAAAGAACTTTATGGAGTATCCTGGCGCATGCATGGAACCTGAGCACTGGGGAAGCAGAGCTAAGGGGATATCACAAATTTCAGGCCAGCCTGATACACATAATGTGTTCCAGTACAACTTAGAGCGGGAGTCTGTCTCAGAAAGAAAATAAATAAGTGCACAATCATTATTTGTGACTGCAAGAACTCAAAATATATATGTCAGATGCTGACAGCAGTTTGAACATTTGTGATTAAAGAAAATGCGCTGCCTTGCGGGGAGGCACAGTTTTACACACACCTTCCCCAGGTAGTCAGGTAGGTTTCCCTTCAGCCTGCAGCTGAACCGGCAGAAGCACCTGAGTAAGCAGTTTCAAGCGTCTGGGGAGGCGCCGCTGCGCGCTGTCCCTTTAAGGCTGCAGGCGGCGCGTACCCACAGTCCTTTCAAACGGACCAATAAGAGGGAGACAGGCGGTGCGGCAAGGACCAATAAACAACGAGGACACTGCGGGGTGTGCGGCGGCCCAAGCGGTTTCAAACGGCTTAGATAGAGCAGGCCCCTTGGTTCTGACCCGGCGGAGGTGAGTGGGGCAGTGGGCCTCACCCACTAGCCTAGGCCCGGAGAGCCCACGGGGCGCGCGCCGAGGGACCCTTAGCCGCGGGCGGGCGCTGGGTCGGACGCGCGCCACGGCCTCACAAACCCGGCAGGTCTGAGGCGGCGGAGCGGGGCGGAGGCCCGGGAATCCGCGGCGGGCAGGGCTGGGGGCGTGGGCGCTCGCGGATCGTGGAGGCCGGGGCCGGGGACTCGGCTGAGCGGAGCGCGCCGCAGCGAGCGGGGCGCGGGCGGCAGCGTCGGGTGGAGGGGGGACGGGGACGCGGGCGGAGCAGGCCGCGCCTGATGCAGAGCTGTTCCGGGGCGGGCGGGCTGGGGGCTGGCGGCCGTCCTCCCTGGGGGAATGCGCCGCACGTAATTGTCAAATGAATGAATGAGGAAGCCGGTGTGGACCCGGGTGGGTGTGGAGGGCCTAGTCGCCTCCGAGCGTGACAAGGACAGTCGTGCAGGGCCTGCCTCATCACCTGGGTCCCTACCTGCGGTGGTTTTTTAACGATCCCTCAAGCGCCCCGCCCTTCTGTCTGGCTTTCTCTCGGGGAAAGTGTCAGCGGAGTTCAGGTATATTGCAGCTTGCAAGATTTGGGTGGTGGTGGACTAATACAATAGCCAGCAGTGTAGGCTAAACAGGCCTCGCTACTTTACGCCAGCAAGGTGGGGAGTTGGATGAGTGAGGTTCTTACTTTTTAACCCCTAACACTCGCTGCTCTTGAGATAGGTACCCTAAATCGTGGTCATTGTCATGCAGGATGTAATGCATCCTGTTTTGTTTCTTGCATTAAAAAAGAAAATGATGACAGGTTGCTAGAGTGGTTGCTGAGTGTCACAAAATACATTTCGTGTTGATGGATCTTAACAATGAGTTTTTGGTTCAGAATCAATAGAGGGTGAAGTTTTTGCAGAACTTGCCCCAAATTTATGCATGGCTCTAATTTAATTCTTCTGGGAACCAAGACATGAAGTGTTGGCCCAGATCTGATGCCTGCCTTATATTATGCATAATTTTAGAACTGAAAACTCATTTTTAGAAAGGTGAGCTCCTCTTTTTTTTTTTTTTTTTTTTTTTTCAATCACCCTGAAAAGCCCTTCTTTTTTGGTCTGAAGAACAAATAAATTAACAGTCTTTTGAGATTTTTCTAATGTGAATGGACAAACCGTAATGCTGTTAAGGATAGTTAATGATATAAAGATGAAATTATTTGCCAACATAACTTTAGTTGTGAGGAAATTTTTACAAAGGTTTTAAAAGGCACTTATGGGGCTGAAGAGATGGCTTAGCGGTTAAGGCACTTGCCTGCGAAGTCTAAGGACCCAGGTTCAACTCTGCGGTACCCACATAAGCCAGATGCACAAGGTGGTACATGTATCTGGAGTTTGTTTGCAGTGGCTAGAGGCTCTGGTGTGCCCATTCTCTACCCCCGCTTTCTTTTTCTTTCTTTCTTTTTTTTTTTTTTTTTTTAAAGGTAGGGTCTCACTCTAGTCCAGGCTGACCCGGAATTCACTCAGTCTCAGGGTGGCTTTGAATTCATGGCAATCCTCCTCCTTCTGCCTTCTGAGTACTAGGATTAAAAGGCATGTGCTACCAAGCCCAGCTTCTCTCTCTACATATCCTCTTTCTGTCTCACATAATTAAATAAAATAGTTTTTAAAAAAGTTACTTAAGGCAATGGCAGAGCAAAGGTATTTCATAACAATGTCATGTACTTTCTTTTCTTACTCTGTGCATGTGCGTGTTCATGTGTCTTAAGGCAGGCATGTGTGTGGAGGTCAGAGGACAGCTTGGGGGTTGTTTTTCACCTTTCATCTTGTCTGAGGCAGGGTCTCTGATTTTGTACTACACTGTTGTGTTTGCCTGGATAGATGTCCTTTGAGATGATTGTCCTGTCTTCACCTCCCTTCTTCCCTTTGGGGATCTTGGATCACAGACATTTGCGCTACAGTGTCTGGTTGTTACATAGGTTCTGGAGATCCACACTCAGGGACTCATGCTTGTGAGGCAAGCAAATTATCCACTGAACCATCATCACTCCAATCCCTCTTCTCTATTACTTCTAAAGTTTTAATCAACTTCAAATTATGAAGAGTGGCATGTGGTGATTCCATCATAGATATAGTGTACAACTGACAGCTACAATTTTTTTTTTTTTTGAGACAAGGTCTCACTCTAGCCCTGGCCTTGAACTCACGGTGATCTCCTACCTCAGCCTCCTAAATGCTAGGATTAAAGGCATGCAGTATGCAGTGCCATACCTGGATTTTTGCAACAGTTTTTTTTTTTTTTTTTTTTGTTTTTCAAGGTGGGGTCTCATCACTCTAGCCCAGGCTGACCTGGAATTGATTTTGTAGTCTCAGGGTGGCCTCAGATTCTCAGCGATCCTCCTACCTCTGCCTCCCAAGTGCCTAGATTAAAGGTGTGCACCACCACGCCTGGCTTTTTTTTTAAATTTAAATTTTATTATTATTTTTTTGGGGGGGGGCTTCAAGGTAGGGTCTCACTCTAGCTCAGGCTGTCCTGAAATTCACTATGTAGTCTCAGTGTGGCCTCAGACTTTCAACAATCCTCCTACCTCTGCCTCCCAATGCTGGGATTAAAGGCATGCACTAGCATGCCCAGCTTATTTTTTAATTTTTAATTAATTATGTTCTTTAGTATGTGAATAAATCTCATATTAGTTATTCCCCTCCTGTTATCCTCTTATATTCCCTCTTCATCACCTCCATTTCACTGAGGAGGGCCCTCAGTGGGTTATTAGTCTCTCTCTCTCTCTCTCCTTGCAAATAAATAAAAATATTCAATTTTAAAAATTTATTTATGAAAGAGAGAGAGTACATGGGCACACCAGGGCCTCTTGTGGCTACAGATGAACTCCAGATGCATCAGCTGCATTGTGCGTCTGGCCTTACATGGGTAATGGGGAACTGGACCTGGGTTGGCAGGCTTTACCTGCAAGTGCCTTGACCTACTGCACCATCTACCCAGAACTTCCAGCAGCTTTCATTGCAATAAGTATCATGAACCTTAATATTATGAACAACTGTGTTTGAGGAAAGCAACTAAAAATAATTAACATAGTATTTAACAATAATTTAACAATACCTTTGAATGTGTTAAAAATCTTGAAACAGAATAAATACATGCCAAAACATGATTGTAATCCTATTATGTAGGAGGCTGAGGCAGGGGAGGATTGCCATAAATTGAAGGCCAATTTGAGCTACAGAATGACACCTCTTTTCAAAAAATAAGGAAGATGGGGCTGGAGAAATGGCTTAGTGGTTAAGGCGCTTGCCTGCAAAGCCAAAGGACCCAGGTTCAATTCCCCAGGGCTCACCTAAGCCAGATGCACAAGGGGGGGGTGCATGCATCTGGAATTCGTTTGCAGTGGTTGGAGGCCCTGGCATGCCAATTCTCTCCCTCTCTCTCTCTTTCTATCTGCCTATTTCTGTATTACTTTCTCAAATAAATAAATTAATAAACTTTTTTTTTTTTTTTTTTTTTTGGTTTTGCGAGGTAGGGTTTCACTCTGGTCCAGGCTGACCTGGAATTAACTATGTAGTCTCAGGGTGGCCTCGAACTCTCAGTGATCCTCCTACCTCTGCCTCCCGAGTGCTGGGATTAAAGGCGTGCGCCACCACGCCCGGCTTATAATAAACTATTTTTAAAAATAAAAAAGTGAAAAAAAGAAAAAAAATGAGAAAGAGGGCTGGAGAGATGGATTAGTAGTTAAGGTGCTTGCCTGCGAAGCCTAAGAACTCATGTTTGAATCTCCAGGTCCCCCGTAGCCAGACGTAGTGATGCAAGCATGCCATGTCACATGTGTGTATAAGGGGGTACACATCTCTGGAGTTGGTTTGCAGTGGCTGAAGGCCATGGTGTGCTGGTGTGCCGATTCTCTTTTTTTTTTTCCTCTCTCTCTCAAATAATAATAATAATAATAATAATAAGAAGAAGAAGAAGAAGAAGAAGAAGAAGAAGAAGAAGAAGAAGAAGAAAGGCTGTAGAATGAGTTTAGCAGTCAAAGTGCTTACCTACAAAGCCTAAGAACTCAGGTTCGATTCCCAGAACCCATGTAAGCTAGATGCATGAGGAGGTGCATGTGTCTGGAGTTCATTTTCATTGGCTAGAAACCCTGGCACACCCATTCATTCTCCCTCTCTCTCATAAATAAGTAAATATTATTATTTTTGTTTTTTCGAGGTAGGGTCTTGCTCTAGCCCAGGCTAACCTGAAATTCACTTAGTAGTCTCAGGGTGGCCATCAAACTCACAACAATCCTCCTACCTCTACCTCCCAAGGGCTGGGAGTGCATCACCACACACAGCTTGTAAAAATAATTTTTTTTTTTTTAAAAAAGAAAGAACAAAAAGCACAATAAATGAAAACTTTATATTCTAGCAATGCCAGGTTGTTTTATGCTTCTTATACTCCTTTGACATAATGGGGTCTCATTCATTCATGCATTCACTTAACAGATATGTCTGCTGAATGTTACACATTGTTCTAGATCCAGGGAACACATTGATGAACTAGAAAAAGACAAAGCATTTAAGGGAGTTTGACAGTTTTTCCTTTCAAACAGTTCATTGTAGCAAATTGTAGTTTCTATAATCCTTCTGGCCCAGCCTTGGTCTTTGAACAAAGTATATTCTAAAATAACTTTTACTTTCACTAGCCATTATTTACTGTAGAGTTTCACTCTAGCCCATGCTGACCTAGATCTCATTTGCAATCCAGGCTGGTGTGAAACTCATGGGGATCCTCCTATCTCAGGCCTCTAGAGTACTAGGATTAAAAGCATGGGCCATTGCTGGGCGTGGTGGTGCACGCCTTTAATCCCAGCACTTGTGAGGCAGAGATAGGAGGATTGCCGTGAGTCCAAGGCCACCCTGAGACTACATAGTGAATTCCAGGTCAGCCTGAACTAGAGTGAGACCCTACTTCAGAAAACCAAAAAAAAAGCATGGACAACCATCCCCAGCCTGGCAATACTTTTGTTTGTTTGTTTGTTTGTTTTGAGAGAGACAGAGAGAGGGAGAGGAGGACAGATAGAGATGAGCGCGCCAGCAGTCTCTCAGCTGCTGTGAACGAAATCCAGATGCATGCACCCCCTTGTGGTCAAGTGCAGCATTGCGCCCTTGCATCACTTTGCATCTGGTTAAACGTGGGACCTGGAGATTGGAACCAGCGTTCTTAGGCTTAGGAGGCAGGCGCCTTAACCGCTAAGCCATCTCTCAGCCCACCTTTTTTTTTTTAAAATCCTTTTGGGGCTGGAGAGATGGCTCAGTGGTTAAAGGCATTTACTTGCAAAACCTGGTGGCCTGGGTTCCAATCCCCAGTACCCACATAAAGCCAGATGCACAAAGTGTGCATGTTTCTAGAGTTTGTTTGCAGTGGCAGGAGGTTCTGGTGTGCCCATTGCTTCTCTCATTTTTTTTTCTCTCTCTGCTTGCAAATAAATATATATTTTTTTCATTTATCAAGGGAGGGTCTCACTCTAGCTTAGCTGACCTGGAATTCACTATGTAGTTTCAGGGTGGCCTTGAACTCACAGCGATCCTCCTACCTCTGCCTCCCAAGGACTGGGATTAAAGGCATGTGCCACCACGCCTGGCAATAAATAATATATTTTTTAAATCCTCTCAGTATTTTACTGATAATGGAACTGAGTTGGATCATACAATTTGCTCAGTCATTTAACTGATGGAACTTGAATTTTTATTTTTTTATTTTTTTATTTTTTTATTTATTTATTTTTTTTTGGTTTTGCAAGGTAGGGTCTCACTCTGGTCCAGGCTGACCTGGAATTAACTATGTAGTCTCAGGGTGGCCTCGAACTCTTGGCGAACCTCTGCCTCCCGAGGGATTAAAGGCGCGCGCCACCACCAGTTTTGAATCAAGTTAGTACCCAGGCCTGATAACTATATAAAATAATGAGATTAGTTTAAATTTTTCTTTCTCTCTCTCTCTCTGCCTCTTTCCCTCTCTAAAATAAATAAAAATAGAAAAAAAAAAAGTGGGCTGGAGAGATGGCTTAGCAGTTAAGGCACTTGCCTGCAAAGCCAAAGGACCTTGGTTTGATTCCCCAGGGCCCATGTAAGCCAGATGCACAAAGTGGCGCATGCATCTGGAGTTTGTTTGCAGTAGCTGGAACCTGGCATGCCCATTCTCCCTCCCCATACCCGCCTTTTTCCCTCTCTCAAATAAATAAAAACAAACAAGCAAAAAAAGAATTCAAGAGTGGATGATGGCTAGAGTTTTCCCCCTTTAATACTTCCAGCCAGAGATATGAAATATGTATAATGGGCGACATGTAGTTTTTAGAGGGTTAGTTCAAAATTCATTGTTTACTATAGGGACACCTATGAGTGAGATGGTGCAAGAGAGAGAATAAAATTTGAATTTTGGAGCTGGAGAGATGGCTTATCAGTTAAGGTGCCTGACTGTGAAGCGTAAGGACCCAGGTTCAGTTCACCAGTACCCACATAAGCCAGGTGCACAAAGTGACACATGTGTCTGGAGTTTGTTTGCAGTGGCTAGAGGCCCTGTCTCACCCATTCTCTCTCTGTCTCTCAAATAAATAAATAAAATAATTTTTAAAAATTTGTATTTTGTTTTGAGACAGAATCTTGCTATATATGGAACCCTGGCTGGCCTGAAACTCACTGTGTAGACTAGGTTGATCAACTTTTGGTGATTCTCCTGCCTTTGCTGCCCAAATCCTGGGATTTACAGGCATGTATACCATACTTGACTTAAAACTTAGATCATAATCTATTATGGATAGATTCTTGGTTGTCAGTATTGATGAGGTTTGCGATTTTACATGATTCTCATATTCTTAGATATTGAATTCAAAGGTATGTTACTTAGGTTAGTCCCATCCAGCACTTACCCTGTCTCCTTGATACACCTCCAACATTAAGCTTCTTCATTTTGGTCTTTAATTTTGCTGTTCTCTACCTGGAACTGTACTCTGCCTCTACTTCAGACAGATCTTATTTATCTAGTTCTTAACTCATATGTCAACCCCTTAAAGAGTGATTTTCTAAGTTCTCAATTAGTGTCTTGGTGACTTTTACCTCAGTTTCTTATGTTTTGTTAATTGTTGTGTGATTGGCTGTTTTTTTGTTTACTTGCGTCAGATTTCCTCACAGAAATGAAAGCCAAGTGTACATTTCTCTCTTTTTTCACCTTTGTGAGGGGTTATCTCTATCCCAAACAATGCCTAGATCAAAGTAGATGGTCAAAAAGTTGATCGAGGGCTAGAGAGATGGCTCAGCAGTTAAGGTGCTTGCCCATAAAGCCTATTGATCCTAGTTTGATTCCTCAGTACCCATGTAAAAGCCAGATGCGCAAAGTGGGGCATGCGTCTGGAGAGGTAGGAGGATTGAGGCCAACCCAAGGCAAGACTGCATAGTGAATTCCAGGTCAGCCTGGGCCACAGAGGAGAGAGCTTACCTCGAACCCTCCCCCCCACACACAAAAAAATTTATTGAAAGAAAGTGGCCCAAACTAGCATATTTTTCTCTGTGTGATAGAAGGTAAATGAAGACAGTATGTAAATAACTAGTTGGCTGTGTTTTTGTATCTTTGGATGTCAACAGTATCTCAATACATTAGCTCAAAAGTCTTCAACCAAGAAAACTAGAAAAATCATGGATTCATATTTAGATTTGTCACTTGTGTAGGAGCAAGCCAAGCCCCCATAATAAAGGCTTCTGCCACTGTGAGAATAGAGGGACTGCTGTGACTCTGGACAGCTGTCTGCATGGGGTTGCTATACTCCTGTACTTTTTGTGCAAATAAATTTGAGTCAGTATAAAAAAAAAAGAAGCATTTCACTGCCTTAATCGCTTATTTGCCTTTCTGTTCCCTCAAATCCTTTTTTGCTGTCTATATTTTTGCCTCTTCCCTCTTCCAGAATATTCCAGGAACCAAGTTTGTGTACTATTTTCACATGGATTTATTTCATTTCACAATATGATCTAGATTGCTATATGTCTTTTGTTAAATTTATTTGTGAGGGGAGAGAGAATAAGAATTGATACACCAGTGGGCCTCTTGCCATTGCAACCAAACTCCAGATTCACATGCCACTTTGTGCAACTGGCTTTACGTGGGTATTGAGGAATTGAACCCTGGCTAGC
The DNA here is from genome assembly GCA_036365145.1 of Orientallactaga sibirica. NCBI lineage: Eukaryota > Metazoa > Chordata > Mammalia > Rodentia > Dipodidae > Orientallactaga > Orientallactaga sibirica. The sequence continues at coordinate 3,423,129 of JAEOAD010002662.1, read as the reverse complement.
AGGCTTTGTTTAAAAAAAGCTCCTTTGACTGCTGAACCATCTTCCCAGCCCTGTTTTGTTTTTTCAAGGTAGGGTCTCATTCTAGTCCAGGCTGACCTAGAACTCACTCTGTAGTCCCAGGCTGCCCTTGAACTCACAGTGATTTTCCTATCTCTACCTCCCTAGTACTAGGATTAAAGGCATGCACCACCATGCCTGGCAGTTTATTTCTTTTCTTTTTTTGTTTTTTCAAGGTAGGATCTCACTCTAGCCCAGGCTGACCTGGAATTCATTATGTAGTCTCAGGGTGGCCTTGAACTCACGGCATTCCTCCTACCTCAGCCTCCCCAGTGCTTGATTAAAGGTGTGTACCTCCACACCAGCAGAGACAGAATGAGAATGGGTACAGCAAGGCCTCTCACCACTGCAAATGAACTATAGATGCATGTGCCACTTTATACATCTGGCTTTGTGTGGATACTGGGGAATAGAACTTGGGTTTTTAGGCTTTTGGGGCAAGCACCTTAACTACTGAGCCATCTCTCCAGCGCCTTCCCCTTAAAATATATATATATACATATATAAATTTTTTTTTTTTTTTTTTAGGTTTTTCGAGGTAGGGTCTCACTGTAGCTCAGGCTGACCTGGAATTCACTATGTAGTCTTGGGGTGGCCTAGAACTCATGGCAATCTTCCTACCTCTGCCTTCTGAGTGCTGGGATTAAAGGTATGTGTAGGCTTAAAAATATTTTTATTTATTTATTTGCAATCAGAGAAACAGAGAAAATGAGCATGCCATGGTCCCTAGCCACCGCAAACAAACTTCAGATGCATGCACTACTTTGTGCACTTGGCTTTATAGTATTGGGAAATTCAACCCCAGTTGTTAGGCTTTGCAGGCAAGCACTTTAACTGCTGAACCATCTCTAGCTGGTCAGTCTTGTTTTGAGCCAGAGTCTCTTTACTGATTCCAGATCCTATGGGACTCTGAAGATTCTTGGGTCTCTGCTCCCTGCTGGTCTACGGTTACAGACAGGCTCAAGTGGCCACACACCATTGTTTATGTGGTTCCCTTGACTTTTTTTGTTTGTTTGTTTGTTTTGTTTTTTTGCTTTTTCGAGGTAGGGTCTCACTCTGGCCCAGGCTGACCTGGAATTAACTATGTAGTCTCAGGGTGACCTTGAACTCATAGCGATCCTCCTACCTCTACCTCCCAAGTGCTGGGATTAAAGGCGTGCGCCACCACGCCCGGCTCCTGACTTTTTTTTTTATTAAGAAAATTATAGTTTATTGAAGGAAACCTTAAGCGCTGGAGACATGGCTCAGCAGTTCTTGAGCAAGCATGAGGGGCTGAAGGGGCCTGATACCAGTTCATATCTCCAGATCCCATGACAAACAGATAAACAGCTGGTCCTGGCCATGCACCTTGAACCCATTCTTTTTTTTTTTTTTTTTTTGGTTTTTTTTGAGGTAGGGTCTCACTCTGGCTCAGGCTGATCTGCAATTTACTCTGTAGTCTCAGGGTGGCCTTGAACTCTCGGTGATCCTCCTACCTCTGCCTCCCGAGTGCTGGGATTAAAGGCGTGCGCCACCACGCCCGGCTCTTGAACCCATTCTTGCAGTGGAACAGAGACCCAACACTCCTGCCACAGGTGAGAGTGACTCCCCCACATGTGGGGTGCCACAGGGCATATACATGTGCATACACCACATACACTATCTTGTGCACACGCATATGCACACAGACAAAAACATAAACAAGGAAACTTTTAAATTTTTTTTTATTTTGGAATAATTTTAGATTTAAACAGAAGTTGCAAAAATGGTGCACAGAAGCTGGCCGTGGTGGCGCATGCCTTTAATTCCAGCACTCGGGAGGCAGAGGTAGGAGGATCACCATGAGTTCAAGGCCACCCTGAGACTACATAGTGAATTCCAGGTCAGCCTGGACTAGAGCGAAACCCTACCTCGGAAAACCAAAAAAAAAAAAAAAAGGTACACAGAATTGTTAAATCCCTCTCACTTACTTTGCTCTATTTTTAACTCTTTTTAAAATTTTTATTTATTTATTAGAGACAGACAATGAGAATGGGCACGCCAGGACCTCTGCCCAGTGCAAACAAACTCTAGATGCATGTGCTACCATGTGCAGCTGGCTTACCTGGGACCTGGAGAATTGAACTGGGGGTCCTTAGGCTTTGCAGGCATGCTCCAGCCCTCTATTGTTAACTCTTTACAATTTTTTTAATTATTATTTTTTTATTGACAACTTTTATCCTTGCATACAAAAAACCACCTGATATTTCCCTCCCCTCCCCCCATTCCACTTTAGAAGTCCAATCTCCATCATATCCCCTCCCTCTCTCCATTAGTCTCTCTCTTAATTTGATGTCATCATCTTTTTCTTCTATTTTGAGGGTCTTGTGGAGGTATTGCTAGGCACTGCAAGGTCATGGATATCGAGGCCAATTTCTGTCTGGGCAGTTGCATTGTAAGAGGTCATACCCTTCCTTTAGCTCTTCCATTCTATCCGCCCCCTCTTCCACAATGGGCCCTGAGGTGTTTCAGTGCTGGGTACTCCTCCATCCCTTCTTCTTAGCACTATGTTGCCTTTTGGATCATCCCAGTGGTCATTGCCATCTGAAAAGAGAAGCTTCTCTAACCAGAAGTGAGAGTAGCATTAATATGTGAATATGAACATTAAGTGTAGTGCTTTCAGGGCAGCTTGGTGGGAATAATATATACATTTAGTTAGACAAGAGCAGGCTTTATACCCCTAAGGCTCATGACCTCACCTGCCATAGACTTTTGCTTAGGTTTTTCAGTACCGGGCATGTCTTCCCTCCCGTAGAGAGGGCCTTCAGTCCAATTATGGAGCAGTTGGTTACCCCAAGAGCAGACATGCCACTTATTGCACCCGTTCAGTCATTGGGCCTGTCTGGCCAAACTTGAATATTCAGCGTCCACTGTTTTCACTGCTGATGACTTCTGTCTCCCATACGCTGCGTGCAGTGCAGCTTTTTCCAGCTTTCAGTTGGCTGGTCTACAGGGGAGAAGGTCTTCTGCTCAGCACCAGCTTGCTTTCTCAGTGTCCTTGCCTCTCAGGCAAGAGATGTCTTCAGCAATAGGTTCTTACTATCTGTTTCTCAAGGGAAACCAAGGGCTTTGGCAAAAGCCTTTAATGTTTTGGAGGCTACCGGGACCTCCTTGGCCAACAACTCACTGGAAGGTATCCCATCCCAGGTACTGAAAATTTTCTAGTAACAGTCTACAGCTTCTAAATGTGCCATTATTCAAAAAAGTAATTTTACATAAGTCTTATTCACAATATCTTGAATTTAGATTGACCCTCCCCCTGCCCTTTTTTTTTTTTTTTGGTTTTGTAAGGTAGGGTCTCACTCTGGTCCAGGCTGACCTGGAATTAACTATGTAGTCTCAGGGTGGCCTCGAACTCTTGGTGATCCTCCTACCTCTGCCTCCCGAGTGCTGGGATTAAAGGCGTGCGCCACCACGCCCGGCTCCCCTGCCCTTTTTTAATGCACTCTTCCCATGGCCTTGCTTAGGCCATTCCCCTCCCTGTAATCAGTTCTTCTACTTACATATGTGCAATACCATACACTTAAGTCCTTCCCTTTCCTCCCTCCCTTATAGCCTTTTACCAGTTTACTGGTTTCTGGTACCTATTTTTGGTTCCAGTTCACACACAAGTCTATACATTTGTAGCTAGGATCCACATATGAGAGAGAACATATGACGTTTGGCTTTCATTTTTCTTTACCGCTGAGTAGAACTCCATTGTGTAAATGTACCACATTTTTATTATCCATTCATCTGTGGAGGGACATCTAGGCTGCTTCCATTTCCTAGCTATTGTGAATAGAGCAGCAATAAACATGGTTGTGCAAGTATCTCTAAGGTAGTGAGAAGAGTCCTCTGGATATATGCCTAGGAGTGCTATAGCTGGATCATATGGTAAATCTATTTCTAGCTATCTCAAGAACCTCCACACTGATTTCCACAATGGCTGCACCAGATTACATTCCCACCAACAGTGTAGAAGTGTTCCTCTTTTTCTGCATCCACGCCAACACTTATTGTCATTTGTTTTCTTGATGGTAGCCATTCTGACAGGAGTGAAATGGAATCTCAAAGTGGTTTTAATTTGCATCTCCCTGATGGCTAAGGATGTGGAACACTTTTTTAGATGTTTATATGCCATCTGTATTTCATCTTCTGTGAATTCTCTATTTAGTTCCATAGCCCATTTTTTATCTGGGTTGTCTGAATTCTTATTATTCTGTTTTTTGAGTTCTTTGTATATTCTGGATATTAATCCTCTGTCAGATGTATAGCTGGCAAAGATTTTCTCCCATTCTGTAGGTTGTCTTTTGCTCTATTCACAGTGTCCTTTGCTGTACGAAAGCTTTGTAGTTTCATAAGGTCCGAGTGGTTGATTAGTGGTTTTATTCCCTGAGCAATTGGAGTTATATTCAGAAAGTCCTTGCCTATGCCAATGTGTTGAAGGGTTTCCCCTGCCTTTTCCTCTAGCAGTTTCAGAGTTTCAGGACTGATATTAAGGTCCCTGATCCATTTGGACTTGACTCTTGTGCATGGAGAGAGACAAGGATCTATGTTTATCTTTTTACATACAGATGTCCAGTTTTCCCAGCACCACTTGTTAAAGAGGCTATCTTTTCTCCAATGAATATTTTTGGCATTTTTGTCAAAAATCAGGTGGCTGTAGCTGCCTGGATTAATATTTGGGTCTTCTATTCTGTTCCATTGATCTACTTGTCTGTCCTTGTGCCAGTACTATGGTGTTTTGGTTACTATAGCTTTGTAATATAACTTAAAATCGGGTATGGTAATAACACCAACCTGATTTTTGTTGCGCAAAATTGTTTTGGCTATTCGAGGTTTTTTGTGTTTCCAGATGAATTTTAGGATTGTTTTTTCTATTTCTGTGAAGAATGCTATTGGGATTTTAATGGGGATCACATTAAATGGGTAGATTGCTTTTGGTAAGATTGACATTTTCACAATATTGATTCTTCCAATCCAGGAGCATGGGATGTCTTTACATTTCCTTGTGTCTTCAGCAATTTGTCGCTCGAGTTTTTAAAAATTCTCTTTGTAGAGATCCTTCACTTCCTTGGTTAAGTTTATTCCAAGGTATTTTTTTTTTTTTGAGGTAATTGTGAATGGGAGAGATTCCCTGATTTCATCCTCTGCACGTTTGTTGTTAGTGTATAGAAAAGCTACTGATTTCTGTGTGTTTATTTTGTATCCTGCTACATTGCTAAAAGTGTTTATCAGCTCTAATGGTTTGCTGGTAGAGTCTTTAGGGTCTGTTATGTACAGAATCATCGTCTGCAAATAATGATAGTTTGATCTCTTCCCTTCCGATTTGTATCCCTTTTATGAGTGTCTCTTGCCTTATTGCTATGGCTAAGACTTCCAGGACTATATTAAATAGTAGTGGGGAAAGTGGACACCCTTGTCTTGTTCCTGAATTTAGAGGAAAGGCTTCAAGTTTTTCCCCATTTAGTATTATGTTGGCTGTAGGTTTGTCATAAATAGCTTTTATTATGTTGAGATATGTTCCTTCTATTCTCAGTTTCTGTAATACTTTCACCATGAAGGGGTGTTGGATTTTGTCAAATGCCTTTTCTGCATCATTGAGATGACCATGTGATTTTTGTCCTTCAGACCATTTATATGGTGTATTACATTTATGGATTTGCATATGTTGAACCATCTCTGGGATAAAGCCTACTTGGTCAGGGTGAATAATCTTTCTGATATATTCTTGTATTCTGTTTGCCAGTATTTTGTTGAGAATTTTTGCATCTATGTTCATGAGGGAGATTGGTCTGTAATTTTCTTTTTTTGATCTGTCTTTGTCTGGTTTGGGTATCAGGGTGATGCTGGCTTCATAGAAGGCTTTTGGTAGAATTCCTTCCTTTTCTATTTTATGGAGAAGTTTGAGAAGCATTGATGTTAGATCTTCCAGGAATGGCTGGTAAAATTCAGCAGTGAATCCATCTGGGCCTGGGCTTTTTTTAGTTGGTAGACTTTTTTATAACTGCTTGGATCTCTGTGGTTGTTATAGGTCTATTTAAATGGTTTATCTCATCTTGATTTAATTTTGGTAGGTCATATGAATCAAGGAAATCATCCATTTCTTTCAGGTTTTCAAACTTAGAGGCATATATATTCTTTTTTTTTTTCTTTTTTTTTTTTCTTTTTTTGGTTTTTCAAGGTAGGGTCTCACTCTAGCTCAGGCTGACCTGGAATTCACTATGTAGTCTCAGGGTGGCCTTGAACTCACGGTAATCCTCCTACCTATGCCTCCCAAGTGCTGGGATTAAAGGCGTGCGCCACCATGCCCTGCCTGCATATATATTCTTAAAGTATGTCCGTATGATTTTCTGAATTTCTTTGGTATCTGTTGTGATGTTGCCTTTTTCATCTCTAATTTTATCAATTTTTGTCTATTCTCTTTTTCTTTTGGTCAGATTTGCTAAGGGATTGTCAGTCTTGTTTATCCTTTCAAAGAACCAACTCTTTGTTTCATTGATTTTTTTTGATTTTTTTTTGGTTTCCATTTCATTAATTTCTGCCCTAACCTTTATTATTTCTTACCATCTACTGATTTTTGGTTTGCCTTGTTCTTCTCTTTCCAAGGCCTTAAAGTGAAGCATTAAATTGTTTAGTTGTGAACTCTCTAATTTCTTTTTTTTTTTGGTTTTGCAAGGTAGGGTCTCACTCTGTTCCGGGCTGACCTGGAATTCACTATGTAGTCTCAGGGTGGCCTCGAACTCTTGGCGATCCTCCTACCTCTGCCTCCCGAGTGCTGGGAATAAAGGCGTGCGCCACCACGCCCGGCTTCTAATTTCTTAATATAGGCACTTAGGGCTATAAATTTCCCTCATAGGACTGCCTTCATTGTGTCCCAAAGGTTTTGGTATGTTGTATTCTCATCATCATTTGATTCTATGAATTTCTTGATTTCCTTCTTAATTTCTTCAATGACCCATACATCGTTCAATAATGTACTGTTTAGTCTCTGTAGCAGACAGCTTTAGGTTCGCTGAGATGAACTTCCAGACCAGGCACAGTTATGGAGGAAGGGATATTATTTATTGAAGCTTACAGATCCAGGGGAAGTTTCATAATGGCAAGAGAAGCGGCCTGCTTTCCACAGGACCAAGCAGAGAGAGAGAAAGCCAACCAGCCACCACAGCACACAGAGTAAAACTACTGTCAAAAGGTCACACAGCACACTTCAGGAACTCCTGCTAGGCACATTTGCATATCTTTACAATGGACTCTCAAACCATCACCACATCTTAAGACCAGCCCCCAGTGACATTGCCTCTAGCAAGGTGATTGCAGATGCAAACTATAAAATAATAAAACATTGAATATATTGGGGGACATATATTCAAACTACCACATTCCGCCCCTGGCCCCCAATATATTTAGCTCCTGGCCCCCAATAGATTTATAACTATCACACATTATAAATTGTACTCAGTCCAATTTCAAAGGTTCTCACAGTCTTGACCAACTTAAGATAGTGAGTCCTGTAAATCAAACAAGTCAAATACTTTCAACATGTAAAGGCACAGAGTAAACATTTTAACTGGTATAAGGCATAGCAAGGAGAGACTAGAATAATGCAAACTCAACCACCATCAGCAGTCATCAAACTTCTGCAGTTCAAGTTCAATATAACCAGAGACTGACAGTCTCCAGGTTTTCCAATCCCTTCCCTCCAGCTGGGCAGAGTCTCCAGGAAAACTTTCATCCCATGCCAACACTGCACTCCATGGTAGCCCTTTTGCACAGTCCTGGTATATCCAAAACATCTTCAGGTCTCCATGCAAACCACGGTCCATCTTCCAAAAGGCTCTTGCAGCCTATTCCTGAGGGTCTTCATGCCCTGCCTCATGCTGCATCTCAGCAGCGGCTCCTGGAACCGTGTGCAACTCATAACCACTCCATGCATTTTTCATGCTTCCAAAACTAATACCAGGTGTGCAGGACACAGCCATATTCTTAATCCAGGGACAAGATAAACCATAGCCTTGAAAAGCAGGTTCCTTCTCCAGTCAGCTCTTTCCAAGAATTTGCATTTTTAACAGTCTTTCCTCAGGCATCCTCTCCATTGTTTTAATGTAAATCAAGTCAGGCCACCTTCCTTCCACCTTCCTTAAGATTGCTAATGTGGTTGACAATAGCAGCTCCAGTAACCTGAAACCAGTCTTGGTGCCTCTACTTTTACCTTGCTTGAGTTTTTCCAACTTAAAATCTTAAATCTCAGTCCGATATCTTCAGCCAAGAACATCAGTCCATTATAAATTTAACCTTGATCAAACTTTCTGGGCCTGGATAGTAGAACGTAGCCATCCCTTATGCCAGTAGCCCAGTTCCAACAAAGTCCTCTGCAGTCTTTCCTTCCCCTTAGAAAGCTCATAAGCCAAGCCTCGAAGTTCAATACAGTCTGCACTTAGCATTCTCAAACTCTCATCAGAATCGTCCATAAAACTTGGCTTACCACTCCAGAAGGCATCTTCAGTTGCAAGCACCAAGTCCATGCCCATTCCTCCAAAACAAAGGTTCCAAAAGACGAATATCCACACGGTCAGGTTCATCTCACCCCACACTCCTCGGTACCACTTTACTGTAGCAGACAGCTTCAGGTTCGCTGAGATGAACTTCCAGACCAGGCACAGTTATGGAGGAAGGGATATTATTTATTGAAGCTTACAGATCCAGGGGAAGTTCCATAATGGCAAGAGAAGCGGCCTGCTTTCCACAGGACCAAGCAGAGAGAGAGAAAGCCAACCAGCCACCACAGCACACAGAGTAAAACTACTGCCAAAAGGTCACACAGCACACTTCAGGAACTCCTGCTAGGCACATTTGCATATCTTTACAATGGACTCTCAAACCATCACCACATCTTAAGACCAGCCCCCAGTGACATTGCCTCTAGCAAGGTGATTGCAGATGCAAACTATAAAATAATAAAACATTGAATATATTGGGGGACATATATTCAAACTACCACAGTCTCCATGAATTTTTGTATGCTCTGTAGTTTTTCTTGTTGCTGATTTGCAGTTTAATGTCACTGTGGTCAGATGGCATACAAGGGATTATTTTAATTTTCCTATAATTGTTAAGATTTGATTTGTGTCCTATTATATGGTCTATTTTAGAGAATGTCCCATGTGCTGCTGAGAAGAATGTATATTCTGCAGCATTTGGATGGACTGTTCTTATAATTTTTTTTATTATTATTTTAGAGAGAGTGAAAGTGTGCTTCACCATGCCTGGCTCCCTCACTGAGTTTAAGTGGGTTGTTTGCATTAACATAGGTGGAGGGTTATTTAACAGAGTACATTAGTTTTTTTTTTTTTTTTTTTTTTTTTTTTGTTTTTTGAGGTAGGGTCTCACTCTAGCCCAGGCTGACCGGGAATTCACTCTATATTCTTAGGGTGACCCGAACTCATGGCGATCCTCCTACCTCTGCCTCCCGAGTGCTGAGATTAAAGGCGAGTGCTGAGATTAAAGGCGTGCGCCACCACACCCAGTTTAAGAGGAGGTTTTGTCATGAGGTGGGCCTGGGCTCCAGACCCCTTTGTGCCATACCAGCAGGGTGGAAGGCCTTGGTCCAGTCGCTGTGCTTCCCTGAGTCCTGCAGAATGAGACCCATGGCTGGGATTAAAGGTGTGTGCCACCATGCCTGGCTTAGAGTACATTACTTTAAAAAGAAAAATTCGCCTTTAATCTTAGCACTTGCCTTTAATCCCAGTGAATTCCAGCTAGAGTGAGACCCTACCTCAAAAAACCAAAAGAAAGAAGGAAGGGAGGGAGGGAGGGAGGGAGGGAGGGAGGGAGGGAGGGAGGAAGGAAGGAAGGAAGGAAGGAAGGAAGGAAGGAAGGAAGGAAGGAAGGAAGGAAAAGTATTTATGTGTTTTCTATGTGTATGGTGTGTGTGTGTATATGGGTGTGTGTGTGAAGGTCTCACCTTCCACCTTGTATGAGAAAGGTTCTCTCTTATTGCTTGTTGCTACAATGCCAGACTAGCCTGCCTGCTACCTAGCTTACCCCAGGGATCTGTATGTCTCTTGGAGAGTTGGGATTATAGGTGCACACCACTATACCCAACATTTATAATGGTGTTGGGGGTCTTAATTCAGGCCCTCATACTTGTTTGGTAAATGTTCTTACCAGCTGAATCATCTCTACAGCCCCAGGTATGTTACTTTTAAAAAAAATTTTATGTTTTTATTTGTGCATATGTATGTGTGTATGTATGGGCAAACAAACTCCAGACTTACGTGCCACTTTGTATCTGGCTTCATGTGGGTGTTGAGGAATCAAACCTGGATCATCAATGGCTTTGCAAGCAAGCTTCTTTAACCTCTGACACATCTCTCTAGCCCTCATGTACGTTATTTTTAACAGACACCAAATTTCATTTGGATTTCAACAGCCTTTCTTTTCTTTTCTTTTCTTTCTTTCTTTCTTTCTTTCTTTCTTTCTTTCTTTCTTTCTTTCTTTCTTTCTTTCTTTCCCTTCTTTCTTTCCCCCTTTCCCTCCCTTCTTTCTTTCCCTCCCTCCCTCCCTCCCTCCCCCCTCCCTTCCTTCCTTCCTTCCTCCCTTCTCTTCTCTTCTCTTCTCTTCTCTTCTCTTCTCTTCTTGAAATAGAGTCTCACTGTAGCCCAGGCTCATCTGGAACTCACTCTGTAGCTCCAGGCTGGCCTCAAACTCGCAGGAACTCTTTTACCTCTGCCTTCTGAGTGCTGGGATTTAAAACATGCATTACCACACCTGGCCTTCAATAACTTTTTTTTTTGAGGTAAGGTCTCACTCTAGCCCTGGCTGACCTGGAATTCACTATGTAGTCTCAGAGTGGCCTCGAACTCATGGAGATCCTCCTACCTCTACCTCCTGAATGCTGGGATTAAAGGCGTGTGCCACCATGCCAAGCTCCAATAACTTTTATATTCACAGTTCCTTTCTATTTTGTGATCAAGTCTAGGATAACACATGGCATTGAGTGGTCATCTCTCTTAGCTTCTGTTCTGTGGTAGTTTCTCAGACTTTCCTTGTCTTCATGACCTTGATAATTTTGAGGAGTAGTCATTTTGTTGACTACCATGCCCTCTGTGTTTAGCTGATGTTTTTCTCATGATCAGACCATGGTTATGTGTGTTTTTGGAATGAATACTATCATATCATACTGGTGATAGATGATATATTAGTAAGATTGTTACCAGTCAGCTGGCTAGGGACTTTATGCATTACCTGGATAGAAGGCATAAGTAGGCAAGAAGTTTTTTTTCTTTTGTTTTTATTTTTATTATTGACAACTTTCATAATTATAGACAATAAGCCACGATAATCACATTTTTTCCTTCATAACTCCACTCTCGATCATAGACCCTTCTCCTCTAAACCAGTCCTTCTTTCATTTTGATGTCATCATCTTTTCCTCCAATTATGATGGTTTTGTGTAGGTGGTGCCAGGCACTGTGAGGTCATGGATATGCAGGCCATTTTGTGTTTGGAAGAGTGCATTGTAAGGAGTCTTACCCTTCCTTTGGCTCTTACATTCTTTCCACCACCTCTTCTGCAATGGACCCTGAACCTTGGAAGGTATGATAGAGATGTTTCAGTGCTGAGCACTCCTGAAGGAGAAGTTCTTTAACTAAGTCAATTTTGTATTTCTGGGTGTTGGACTGAAGCTAGTGTCAGCAGCAGCCAGGCAGGAGGAAGTAGCAGCAGGTAGTGCCCTATAGTGTTACAGCTGACAGGCCTTGTGTGTTGGGACCTTAGTTCTACAAATGATAGAGCTCTTATAGGCGCAGGAATTCAGGATTCCTCAGCCCTTTGCAGCAGCTGGCTTTGCAGTTTCTTGACAGGTCTTTTATATTGGAACTTATCAGCACTTGATGTTAACCGGTGTTGGAGTTCCTAGGCCTGGGATATCTGAGCACTTAAAGACTTCATCTTGGGCTGGAAAGATGGCTTAGCAGTTAAGGCACTTGCCTGCGAAGCCAAAAGACCCAGGTTTGATTCCCTAGGACCCATGTTAGCCAGATACACAAGGTGGTACATTTGTATGGAGTTCGTTTGCAGTGGCTGGAGGCCTTGATCTGCCCAATGTCTCTATTTATCTCTGCCACTAATAAATAAATAAATAAATATTTCATCTCTTTGGAACTTTTCCAGGGATCATTGCCAGCAGGTTCTTTTCTCTGACTCTCTGTTGCCTTCATATATATATAATGAGTGAGAGAGAAAAAGGTAGAGAGAGAGGAGACAGAGAATGGAGGCACCAGGGCATCCAGCCACTGCGCCACCTGGTGCATCTGGCTTACATGGGTCATGGGGAATCGAACCAAGGTCCTTTGGTTTTGCAGGCAAGCACCTTAACCACTAAGCCATCTCTCCAGCCCTCTCTGCTACCTTTTTTTTTTTTTTTTTTTTTTTTTTGAGGTAGGGTCTCACTCTAGCTCAGGCTGACCTGGAATTCACTCTGTAGTCTCAGGATGGCCTTGAACTCCAACGATCCTCCTACCTCTGCCTCCCGAGTGCTGGGATTAAAGGCGTGCGCCACCACTCCCGGCCTTCTGTACTACCTTTTATCCTTCAGCCTCATCTTCACTTTCTCTTCATTCACTGTCCCTCTTGTTCCTACCTTGCCTGCTCTAAACTTGTTCAGCCACCTCCTATTGCTATGGTCAGTGTCACAATTGCCACCCTTAAACTGTTCTCCAGAACAGTGGAAGTAGCTACTTCTGTTCTTTCACTGCTGCTGTCATGGTCATCACTGTTGCCTGCCAGTCTTACCTCTGCCTCTTTTGTAGCTGTCCGTGCACCTGGCTGCTTTGCTGTTTTTGCTGCTTAGACTACCCACTGCTCAGCATGCCTCTTCTTCAGCTGTCAAGCAGCTGGCTGATCTGCTACTGTTGCCACTTCACTGCCTCTGCTGTTTCTTTCTTCATCAAGTTACTAGTTCAGCTCTCTCTACTAAAAGAAAGCAAGAAAATACCACCTGAGGGCAGGGCACTGTGGCTCATTCCTTTAATCTTTTTTTTTTTTTTTTTTTTTTTTTTTCGAGGTAGGGTCTCGCTCTAGCTGAGGCTGACCTGGAATTCACTATGTAGTCTCAGGGTGGCCTTGAACTCATGGCGATCCTCCTACCTCTGCCTCCCAAGTGCTAGGATTAAAGGCATGCACCACCACGCCCAGCTTCATTCCTTTAATCTTAGCATGCAGGAGGGTGATGTAGGAGAATCAACATGAGTTCAAGACAAACCTGGGTTAATAAATGAATTTCTAGGGCTGGAGAGATGGCTCAGCAGTTAAAGCCACTTGCTTGCAAAGCCTGCTAGCTTGTGTTCAATACCTCAGCCACCCTTGTAAAAGTGGAATCTGGTGTTCATTTGTAGCACGAAGAGACCGTGTGGCAGCTGTCACCCCCCCGCCAAATCCACACACAACATGCAAATAAATAAAGACTATCTTTTTGTTGTTGTTTTCTTTTTTTCCTTTTTTCTTTTCTTTTTTTCTTTTTTTCGAGGTATGGTCTCACTCTAATCCAGGCTGACCTGGAATTCACTATGTAATCTAAGGCTGGCCTCAAACTCACAGTGATCCTCCTACCACTGCCTCCCAAGTGCTGGGATTAAAGGCATGCGCCACCATGCCCAGTCTAGACTACCTTTTTAAAAAAATTTATTTATTTGAAAGAGAAGGTGAGGGAGAGAGAGAGAGAAGGAGAGAGAATGGGCGAGTCAGGACCTCCAGCCACTGCAAACGAACTCTAGACGTGTGCCCCCCCCCTTGTGCATGTGGCTAACGTGGATCCTGGGGAATTGAACCTGGGTCCTTTGGCTTTGCAGGCAAATGCCTTAACTGCTAAGCCATCCCTCCAGCCCAAGAATATCGTTTTAAAAGTATGAGTTTCAGGGGCTGGAGGGATGGCTTAGAAGTTAAGGTACTTGTGTGCAAAGCCAAAGGACCCAGGTTTGATTCTCCAGTACCCACATAAAACCAGATGCACAAGGTAGCTCAGGTATCTGGAATTTGTTTGCAGTGGCTGGAGGCCCTGGCATGTCCATTCTTTCTCTCTCTTTCCTTTCCCTCTTAAATAAATACGTAAAATATACTTTTATAAAAGCATGAATTTTAGATCAGCCTGTTCTTTTTAAAAAAATAGATTTTATGTATTTATTTGAGAGAGAGAAAGAGGCAGGTAGAGAGAATGGGTGCACCAGGGCCTCCAGCCACTGCAAATGAACTCCAGATGCATGCACCCCCTTGTGCATCTGAGAAACGTGGGTCCTGAAGAATTAAACAGCGATGCTTTGGCTTTGTAGGCAAACGCCTTAACCACTAAGCCATCTCTCCAGCCCCAGCCTGTTCTTGAATGAGACCATGTCTCAAAGAAAATGAAAGAGAGAGAGAGAGAGAGAAGCTGGGCGTGGTGGCACATACCTTTAATCCCAGCACTCCAGAGGCAGAGGTAGGAGGATTGCCGTGAATCCAAGGCTACCTTGAGACTACATAATGAATTCCAGGTCAGCTTGGACTAGAGCAAAACCCTACCTTGGAAAACCAAGAAAAAAAAATGAAAGAGAAAGGAAGAAGAAAAGAAAGAAAGAAGAAAATACAATACCACATGAGAGAAGCCTTTTAAGGAGTCTAAGGTTTCACTGTGTCTCCTATATGCTCACCAAGTGGATCAAACAGCCTGCTTTCATAATTAGACAAGAGATATTTTCCCCAGTCACAGCAAATATTTCATGTAAATGAAAGTTTTACATCAATCATGACATGGACATTTTTACACCAGTTAAAGTTAGTCCCCCTGCAAAGCCAACAGGGGAAGTGCTTCCCTGCTGGCCTAGATAGAAATGGTTGCAGGGTCATCTAGAGTTCACCACCAAGAGTTGTGATAGCAGAACATCTGGTAGAAACTGTTTGAAGCAGGCCTAGCTGGAGCTGCGTTTTCAGGAGCCAGAGCAAGCACTTGTTGATCATCATCATGTGCTTTCCTCCATGGTGTGTTCACAAATGGCTGACATTGGCATAGCATTTGACAGTGTTTCTGCTAAAGGCAACCAGGTCAGCAAGGAAAAGTCCAACAGCTGCCAGTTAGGAAGTCATATTGCCCTATCCCCCAGTATCTTTGCTTATTTATAGGAAATGAACATCTGAAGGAGTGCTTACAATAAAAACTTAAAGAATTTATTGTTAATGTGTTTTTATTTTCATTTTAGATTAGCTGAGCAAGGATCCCCAGTGATTCTTCTGTCTGTACCCCATCATTACTGGGGTTACAGGCATGTGCAGCTAAACTATGCCTGTCCTTTTTGTTTTTTTAATGTGAGTGCTGGGAATCAAACTTAAGTCCTTATTCTTGCACAGCAAGCGTTCTTGCCCAGAATCATTTCCCCAGCATTAACATGATTTTAACAGCATTTTAACATTGCTGAACACTTGTTCAGTGTCCAGGGGAAAGTTGCGTCTCCTGTCTCACAATCATTGATTATGTTAACCTCAAACATTTGGTTAAGGTAGTATTAGCTGAGTTAAGTAATAAAATTACTGTTTTCCCCTTTCTGTACCTGTTCTTTGGAAGTAAATTGCTAACTCTTAACCATCTTGAATGTAGGTGAAGTTATTAAGTTGTGATTCCTGGAGGAATGAGTATCTGTGTATGTTATTTGAAAGTTCTGTAAGGAAAATTTATCTTTCTTATTTCCCTCCCACCAAGTACTGGGAATTGACCCTAGGGCCTTGTATATGATAGACAAGTACGGTATCATTAAGTTAACTTCCTTAGGCCTCTCTTCCAAAAAAAAGAATTTTTTTTTTTTTGAGAATTTCACTTAGTTGTCCAAGCTGGAACTTGTGATCCTCCTGCCTGTCTCCCAGGTCTTGCACCACCCATTTATTTCTTTTTTTCAACCTTTATATTTTTGTCTAGGCGTGTATGAGTTAACTTATGTGTGCTTTGAATTTTTTTTTTTTTATAAGAGCGGAAGAGAGGGAAATTGGCACGCCAGCGCCTCCAGCCACTGCAGCTGAACTCTAGACCCCTTTGCTACCTTGTGTGCATGTGCAAGGCACTTGTGTCACCTTGTGCCTCTGGCTAACGTGGGATCTGAAGAGTCAAACATGGGTCCTTAGGCTTCATAGGCAAGCACCTTAACTACTAAGTCATCATCTCCAGCCCATGTTTTGTATTTTTTTGTGTACATGTGTGGTATATTTGCATGTTTATATATGTATGGGTGCACATGTGTGTCATATGTGTTGTATGCATGTGTATACATGTGGTTTGCAGGCCAGATCTTTAGTTATACCAGGTAGCATATGAACCCAAGGAATATCCTATCTGTGCCTCCCTAGAACTGAGATTACGAGTGTGCATTACCACACCCAGCGTTTTACAAGAGAACTGGGTATCCAGACTCAGGATCATGATTGCACAGCAAGCACTTTACCCACTGAGCCATCTCCTCATCCTAGATTTTGTATTTTTGAGTTATAATCCAGTGTTACTTTATTGTTTATTGTTTCTTTTTTGTTTGTTTGTTTGTTTTTGGTTTTTTAGAGATAGGGTCTCACTCTAGCTCAGGTTGACCTGGAATTCACTATGTAGTCCCAGGGTGGCCTTGAACTCTTGGCAATCCTCATACCTCTGCTTCCTAAGAGCTGGGATTAAAGGCATGTGTCACTCTACTGGCTTTTTTTGTTTTGTTTTGTTTTTGAGGTAGGCTTTCACGCTAGCCCAGGCTGATCTGGAATTCACTAGGTAGTCTCAGGGTGATCTCAAACTCACAGTGATCCTCATACCTCTCTGCCTCCTGAGTGCTAGGATTAAAGGTGTGTGCTACCACGCCCGGCTATTTATTTATTTATTTGGTTTTTCAAGGTAGGGTCTCACTGTAGCTCAGGATGACCTGGAATTCACTGTATATTCTCAGGATAGCCTCGAACTCATGGTAATCCTCATGCCTCTGCCTCCCAAGTGCTTGGGTTAAAGGCATGTGCCACCACACCTGGCTTTTCATTTATTTTTAAGTACTACCTTATTTTCTGACATTACAAGATGTTCCAGGATTCTCTTTATTTTCCCTGCTCCAACTCTAGAATTAGATATTTCATGAATGAGTTGTGTTCCTCTTACTGGCAGTCATGTTTAGAAACCAAAATCCAGGTACTGGGGAGATGGCTCAAGCAGTTAAAAGTGCTTGCTTGCAGCCGGGCGTGGTGGCGCATGCCTTTAATCCTAGCACTCGGGAGGCAGAGGTAGGAGGATGGATGAGAGTTCGAGGCTACCCTGAGACTACATAGTTAATTCCAGGTCAGCCTGGACCAGAGTAAGACCCTACCTCGAAAAACCAAAAAAAAAAAAAAAAAGTGCTTGCTTGCAAAACCTGCTGGTCTGGGTTCAATTCCCAAGCTACCCACCTAAGCCAGCCAAAAGTGGTGCAGGCATCTGGAGTTAGATGGCAGTCACCAGAGGCCTTGGTCCACCCATACACAACACACGCATGCACATACAAGTAAATAAACGTTTTTCATCTTTCCAAAAATGAAGGCCCTCTGTTAAAAAAAATAATAATAAAGATTTTTTAAAACCTTAAAAAAGGGCTGGAGAGATTGCTCAGTGGTTAAAGTTCTTGCTTGTGAAGCCTGATGGCCCAGGTTTGATTCCCTGGGATCTATGTAAAGCCAGATGCACAAAGTGGCACACGTATCTCAAGTTTGTTTACAGTGGAAGGAGGCCCTGCCCTGATGTGCTCATCCTCCCTTCCTTTTTTCTTTCTTCTCTCCCTCCCTCCTTCTCTCTCTCTCTCTCTCTCTCTCCTTGCATATAAATAAAAATTAAAAGAAAAACTTAAAAAAAAAAAAAATAAAAGCCAGGCGCGTTGGTGCACGCCTTTAATCCCAGCACTCAGGAGGCAGAGGTAGGAGGGATTGCTATCAGTTTCAGGCCACCCTGAGACTACATAGTGAATTCTAGGTCAGCCTGGGCTAGAGTGAGACCCTACCTCGAAAACCATAAACAAACAAACAAAAATCTAGATGCATGGTATGTATACTTTTGGTACTGGGGTATAGTTTCACTAGACTTTTTTTCCTCAGATTTTTTTTTGATTTTCAAGATAGGATCTTTTTTTTTAAAAATTATTTTATTTATTTTTGGAGAGAGACACAGAGAGAGACAGAGAGGGAGAGGGAGACAGATAGAGATGGGCACACCAGCAGTCTCTCAGCTGCTGCGAACAAAATCCAGATGTTTGCGCCCCCTTGTGGTCAAGTGCAGCATTGCGCCCTTGTGTCACTTTGCATCTGGCTAAATGTGGGACCTGGAGATTGGAACCGGGTTCTTAGGTTTAGCAGGCAGGCGCCTTAACCGCTAAGCCATCTCTCCAGCCCTTTTTTTTTTTTTTTTGAGGGAGAGTCAGAGAGAGAGAGGGACAGATAGAGAATGGGCTCACCAGCAGTCTCTCAGCCGCTGTGAACGAACTCCAGACACACACACACCCCCTTGTGGGCAAGTGCGGCATTGTGCCCATTTGTCACTTTGCGTCTGGCTAAACATGGGACCTGGAGAATTGAACAGGTGTTCTTAGGCTTAGGAGGCAGGTGCCTTAACCCCTAAGCCATCTCTCCAGTCCTTAAGGTAGAATCTTGCTCTAGCCCAAGCTGAGCTGGAATGCACTATGTAGTCTCAGGGTGGCTTCGAACTCATAGCAATCCACCTACTTCTGCCTCCCAAGTGCTGGGATTAAAGGTGTACCATCATGCCCCACTCATTTGTTAGTAGATAGACTCTTTTTAAAAAATATTTGAGGGACTGGAGAGATGGCTTAGTGGTCAAGGCACTTGACTGTAAAGCCTAAGGACCCAGGACAATTCCCCAGGACCCATGTAAGCCAGATGCACAAGGGGGCGCAAGCGTCTGGTCTTTTGCAGTGGTAGAGGCCCTGTTTGTCTCGTCTCCCTCCCTCCCTCCCTCCCTCCCTCCCTCCCTCCCTCTCTCTCTCTCTCTCTCTTTCTCTGCTTACAAATAAATAAAGTTAAAAAAATTAAAAAAATATATTTGAGGGCCAGGCGTGGTGGTGCATGTCTTTAATCCCAGCACTTGGGGTGGCAGAAGTAGGAGGATCACCCTGAGTTCCAGGCCACCCTGAAACTACAGAGTGAATTCCAGGTCAGCCTGAGCTAGAGTGAGACCCTACCTTGAAAAACAAACAAACAAAAAAAAAAATTGAGAGAGAGAGAAGGAGAAAGAAAATGGGTATGCATGTATCTGGGCTTTGTAGTGGCAAGAAGCCCTGGAGTGCCCATTCCTCTCTTTCTCTTTCAAAAATAAATAAATAGCTGGGCATGCTGGAACACGCCTTTAATCCCAGCACTCAGGAGGCAGAGGTAGGAGAATCACCATAAGTTCAAGGCCACCAGAGACTACATAGTGAATTCCAGGTCAGCCTGGGCTGGAGTGAGACCCTACCTCAAAAAATAGATAAATGGGAAATAAATAATAAATATCCTAGTACTTGGGAGGCAGAGAGGTAGGAGGATCACCATGAGTTCAAGCCAGATGCACAAAATGGCACCTGTGTCTGGAGTTAGTTTGTGGTGTGGCTAGAGGCTCTGGCATGCTCATATTCATATTCATTCTCTCTCTCTCTCTCTCTGTCTCTTTCTCTGTATCTCTGCTTGCAAATAAATATAATATTTTAAAAATAAAAAGTGTTGCTCTTACTTTTTTTTTTTTTTTTTTTTTGAGGTAGGGTCTCACTTTAGCCCAGGCTGACCTGGAATTCACTATGTACTCTCAGGGTGGCCTTGAACTCATGGCAATCCTCCTACCTCTGCCTCCTGAGTACTAGGATTAAAGGCATGTGCCACCACTCCCAGCTTGGTCTTATATTTTCTGGTAAATATTTATTGAGTACTTATTTTGTGTCACATACTGGGAGAAAAGTATAATTAAGGCACCTCCTCATCTTGCCCTTGAGGCACTCAAAATCTGATGAGAAAGGTGATCTATAAACTCTTAGAACAGTGATAAGCTTCATGAGGGTATAATGAAAAAAGCGCTTACTTAATTGAGAAGTATGCAATTAAATGGACTGTAAAATGTCTTGGTAGTTCAAAGTCAGATTATTCTAGTCAGTTTCTCTTCAGTTCTCCAAGATAATGGTAACCTGAGTCAGTTCCTAGTCTTCTTGCTTGTCTCTTTGAATCTAAATTTCTACTTGACTCTCTTCCCATTGGAGATGTTAGGTTATTTATAAATGTCTTTAGTCATACTAAATTGATTCTCATACTGGTTGATGTTTATCTAAATTGAATAGAGGAGCCAGGCCTGGTGGTCACACAGACTTGTAGTCCCACCTATTCAAGAGGCTGAGGCAGAAGTACTGCAAGTTTCAAGCCTGCCTGGACTACAAAGTGAGTTCAAACACAACCTGGGTAGCTTGGTGAGACTCTTGTCTCAAAAAATAAAAAGATGGGCTGGAGAGATGGCTTAGCAGTTAAGGCACTTGCCTGTGAAGCCTAAGAATGTATGTTCAGATCTCCAGGTCCCATGTAGCCAGATGCACAATGATGCAAGCATGCAGTGTCGCACATTCATACAAGGGGGTGCACACGTCCGGAGTTCGTTCACAGTGGCTGAAAGGCCCTGGTGCCCCCATTCTCTCTCTCCCGCTTTCTCGCTCTCTCTTTCAAAAAATAAAAATAAATAAATAAATAAAGTAAAAGGAGCTGGGTGTGGTGGCACACACCTTTAATCCCAGCAATTGGGAGGCAGAGGTAGGAGGATCGCCCTGAGAATATAGAGTGAATTCCAGGTCAGCCTGGTCTAGAGTGAGACACTACCTCGAAAAATGAAGGGGAAAAAAAAAGTAAGAGAGGCTGTAAAGATGGCTCAACAGTTAAAGGCACTTGCTTGCAAAGCCTGGTGAGCAGGGTTTGATTCCCCAGTACCCATGTAAAGCCAGATGCACAAAGTGGCACATGTGTTTGGAGTTTCTTTGCAGTGGCAGGAGGCTTTGGCATGTCCACATATTCCCTCCCTCTCTCTCATAGGTAAATTAAAAATATATATATATATATTTTGTTTTAAAAAGATGAGTTTGGAGAGTGGCATAGTGATTAAGGCACTTACCAGCAAAGCCTAAGGATCTAGGTTGGATTCCCCAGTACCCACTTAAAGCCAAATGCACAAGTTAGCACGTGTCTGGAATTTGTTTGTCGTGGCTATAGGCTCTAGCATACCCATTCTATATTCTCTCTCTCTCCCCCCTCAAATAAATAAATAAAATATTATTTTATAAAAACATAAAAAGAGCTAGGTGTGGTGGCACACACCTTTAATCCCAGCACTGGGGAGGCAGAGGTGGGAGGATTGCTGTGAGTTCAAGGCCACCCTGAGACTACATTAGTGAATTCCAGGTCAGCCTGGGCTAGAGCAAAACCATACCTTAGGAGGAAACAACAACAACAACAACAAAATAAATAAATAAAAAGAACCAGGTATGGTAGCACATACCATGGATCCTAGCACTTGGGAGGCTGAATTAGGAGAATCACCATTGGTTTGAGGCCAGCCTGGAGCTTCAGAGTGAGTTACTAGACTAAAGGGAAACTCTGCTTCCAAAAAAAAAAAAAGGCAGGGGAGGGGGTGGCCTGGAGAGATGGTTTAGTGGTTAAGGTGTTTACCTGCAAAGCCAAAGGACCTGGGTTTGATTCCTTAGTACCCGTGTAAAGCCAGCTGCGCAAAATTGGAGCATGCATCTGGAGTTTCTTTACACTGGCTAGAGGCCCTGGTATGCCCATTCTCTATGCCTTTCTTTCTGTCAAATAAATAAAATATTTTTTAAAAAGTATAAAGGGGGCTGGGGATAATTCTGCGGTAAATAAAGAGTTGCCTAGCATGCACAAGATCCTGTGTTCAATCTCTAGTACTGCAAAATAATAGCAACAATAATAATAAAATAAGTTTTGAGCATATAAAATGAAAATCCGTACATCTTTGTCCTCTTGACATAATGGAGAAACAAAATACAGAAGCTCCTTCAATGAAAGGAAAATTGATACTCCTTGGTAACCTTTAGTGATGTCAAAGACTTGACTCCCTGAGTTATTGATGCAGTTTTCCCTACAAATATATCAAGAATTCTTCGAAAAGGTCACCTTTTATTCACAAAAAGTAGAAAGTTATTTTTCTTTTTTAAAAATATTTTTAGGAGCCAGGCATGCTGGCGCATGCCTTTAATCCCAGCACTCAGGAGGCAGAGGTAGGAGAATTGCTGTGGGTTTGAGGCCACCCTGAGACTACATAATGAATTACAGGTCAGCCTGAGCTACAGTGAGACCCTACCTTGAAAAAACAAAAAATAAAAAAAAAAGATAAATATTTTTAGGGCTGGAGAGATGGCTCAGTGGCTAAGGTGCATGCCTGCAAAGCCTAAGGACCCTGGTTCAATTCTCCAGGTCCCACGTAAGCCAGATGCACATGGTGACTCATGCGTGTGGAGTTCGTTTGCAATGGCTAGAGGCCCTAGTGTGCCCATTCTCCCTCTCCCTCCCTCTCTCTCCTCTGTCTGTCTCAAATAAATAAATAAAATCTTTAAAAAAAAAAAAAAAAGATGAAAAGCCGGGCGTGGTAGTGCACACCTTTAATCCCAGCACTTGGGAGGCAGAGGTAGGCGGAGCGCCGTGAGTTTGAGGCCACTCTGAGAATACAGAGTGAATTCCAGGTCAGCCTGGGCTAGAGTGAGACCCTATCTTGAAACCCCCCAAAAAAAAAAAGAGAGAGAGATGAAAAAAATATTTAAAAAATATTTTTATTTGCAAGCAGAGAGAGACAAAGAATGAGTGCACCAAGGCCTCTAGAAACTGCAATCAAACTCCAGATGTAGGTGCCACTTTGTGCATCCTGCTGATCATGCTCCCACATTAGTGGCCTGACCTCTTCCTGCCAGGGGAGCCTAAGTGTCACACTGAGGGCAAGAGACAGCATCCCATGCTGGAAGTCCTGGTGGACAATGCCCGAGACTTAACTAGCCTATAGAGGCCATGTCCATGTAAACAGTGCTTGCTGCAGTGAGCTAACACCTGCTCTGAGTGGTGACTACGGCTTTGGATATGCAATGAATGAGCAGTGCATGTGACCTGGTTTTGCCACAGTTTGGTTCCTACTTTGGGTGAGGAGATGATTGCTTTTTACCAGCATAATCCAGTGGGACTGAAGGGGTGGATGGAGCTGAATCAGATGATCTGAACCTTGGGATTTAGAGACATGGGTAGATTCAGGATGAGTAAGCATTAGATTTTCAATCACCTTAGTACAGTTAAACGGTAACTCTCAAAGTTGACCTATTTCACAGCCAGTTTAGGTCTGTCTCCTCAGAGTTTTATTCACTATCTGCCCCCCGCCCTTTGGAGACACCCGACAGTTATCTTCTATAAGAAAGAGTCCTGATAACTTTCTTTTTCCTGCTGACAGAATGACACAGTGTGTAGATAACAGCTTTTTACCTGTCTAGGTTTCTGAAGGAATGTGTGAGAGGTCACCATCATAGAACAAGGAAAGCAAATATGACAATATTTGTTGAGATAATTTGCTGGAGAAGTAGTTCAGATTTCTGGCCTTCTGATAATGCAGAAATCAAAACCAAGAAGATAATACTTGTTTTTGCTAATGAGGGAATAGCTGGAAGCAGTGAAGTTTTAAGTTGAAGAAGAGTATGTATTATGTGCTACATAAAGATGAGATTTTGTTTGGCCTTGGCCAAGTAATAAAAATCTTAAGTATTATATGATAGTTACATAATTGTTATGCTACTTCACTCCAGAAGCTGGACTTAAAAAAGGGGACACTGTACAAGATAGTTGCAAATGTTAGCTTGATCACAGAGGTTGAGAAAAATGAGTTACAATTATAAAGCATTAAAACTCAAAAAAGGGTCTGGAGAGATGATTCAATAGTTAAAGGCACTTGCTTGCAAAGCCTGACAGCCTGGGTTCGATTCCCCAGTCCCAACATAAAGCCAGATGCACATAGTGGCACAAGTATCTAGATTTTGTTTGCAGTGGCCAGAGGCCCTGTTGTGACCATATTCTCTCTTCCTGTCTGCCTCTTTTATTGGTCTCTCTCAAATAAGTAAATAAAAAAATATTTTTTAAAAAATTATTCTTGGGCTGGAGAGATGGCTTAGTGGTTTAAGGCATTTGCCTGTGAAGCCAGAGGACCCAGGTTTAATTCCTCAGGACCCACATAAGCCAGATGCACAAGGGGCACATATGTCTGGAGTTCATTTGCAGTGGCTAGAGGCCCTGGCTTGTCCATTCTGTCTCTGTCTACCTATCTCTTTTCTCTCTGCTTACCAATAAATAAATAAAATTAAAAAACTTATTCTTGGGGCTGAGAAGATGGCTCAGTTAGTGTTTGCCAAGCCTACTGACCTGGGTTCAATTCCCCAACAGCCATGTAAAACTGGGCACAAAGTGGCACATGTATCTAGATTTGGTTTGTAGCAGCAAAGACCCTGGTGCACCCACACATGCACTCAGGCTAATAAATAAATGTTTCAAAAACTTCATTATTGGGCTGGGAAATAGCTCAGTGGTCAAAGCTGCTTGCATGCAAAAGCCTGTTGGCCTGGGTTCAATTCCCCAATGCCTACATAAAGCCAGATGCACAAAGTGGCACATGCATCTGGAGTTCATTTGCAGTGGCAAGATGCCCTGGTGTGCCCATATTCATTCATATCTCCACCTCTCTCTGTGCTAATAAAAAAAAATATTTAAAAAATATTTTTATTTGCAAGCAGAGAGAGACAGAGTGAGAGAAAGAATGAGTGCACCAAGGCCTCTAGAAACTGCAATCAAACTCCAGATGTAGGTGCCACTTTGTGCATCCTGCTGATCATGCTCCCACATTAGTGGCCTGACCTCTTCCTGCCAGGGGAGCCTAAGTGTCACACTGAGGGCAAGAGACAGCATCCCATGCTGGAAGTCCTGGTGGACAATGCCCGAGACTTAACTAGCCTATAGAGGCCATGTCCATGTAAACAGTGCTTGCTGCAGTGAGCTAACACCTGCTCTGAGTGGTGACTACGGCTTTGGATATGCAATGAATGAGCAGTGCATGTGACCTGGTTTTGCCACAGTTTGGTTCCTACTTTGGGTGAGGAGATGATTGCTTTTTTACCAGCATAATCCAGTGGGACTGAAGGGGTGGATGGAGCTGAATCAAATGATCTGAACCTTGGGATTTAGAGACATGGGTAGATTCAGGATGAGTAAGCATTAGATTTTCAATCACCTTAGTACAGTTAAACGGTAACTCTCAAAGTTGACCTATTTCACAGCCAGTTTAGGTCTGTCTCCTCAGAGTTTTATTCACTATCTGCCCCCCGCCCTTTGGAGACACCCGACAGTTATCTTCTATAAGAAAGAGTCCTGATAACTTTCTTTTTCCTGCTGACAGAATGACACAGTGTGTAGATAACAGCTTTTTACCTGTCTAGGTTTCTGAAGGAATGTGTGAGAGGTCACCATCATAGAACAAGGAAAGCAAATATGACAATATTTGTTGAGATAATTTGCTGGAGAAGTAGTTCAGATTTCTGGCCTTCTGATAATGCAGAAATCAAAACCAAGAAGATAATACTTGTTTTTGCTAATGAGGGAATAGCTGGAAGCAGTGAAGTTTTAAGTTGAAGAAGAGTATGTATTATGTGCTACATAAAGATGAGATTTTGTTTGGCCTTGGCCAAGTAATAAAAATCTTAAGTATTATATGATAGTTACATAATTGTTATGCTACTTCACTCCAGAAGCTGGACTTAAAAAAGGGGACACTGTACAAGATAGTTGCAAATGTTAGCTTGATCACAGAGGTTGAGAAAAATGAGTTACAATTATAAAGCATTAAAACTCAAAAAAGGGTCTGGAGAGATGATTCAATAGTTAAAGGCACTTGCTTGCAAAGCCTGACAGCCTGGGTTCGATTCCCAGTCCCAACATAAAGCCAGATGCACATAGTGGCACAAGTATCTAGATTTTGTTTGCAGTGGCCAGAGGCCCTGTTGTGACCATATTCTCTCTTCCTGTCTGCCTCTTTTATTGGTCTCTCTCAAATAAGTAAATAAAAAAATATTTTTTAAAAAATTATTCTTGGGCTGGAGAGATGGCTTAGTGGTTTAAGGCATTTGCCTGTGAAGCCAGAGGACCCAGGTTTAATTCCTCAGGACCCACATAAGCCAGATGCACAAGGGGCACATATGTCTGGAGTTCATTTGCAGTGGCTAGAGGCCCTGGCTTGTCCATTCTGTCTCTGTCTACCTATCTCTTTTCTCTCTGCTTACCAATAAATAAATAAAATTTAAAAACTTATTCTTGGGGCTGAGAAGATGGCTCAGTTAGTGTTTGCCAAGCCTACTGACCTGGGTTCAATTCCCCAACAGCCATGTAAAACTGGGCACAAAGTGGCACATGTATCTAGATTTGGTTTGTAGCAGCAAAAGACCCTGGTGCACCCACACATGCACTCAGGCTAATAAATAAATGTTTCAAAAACTTCATTATTGGGCTGGGGAAATAGCTCAGTGGTCAAAGCTGCTTGCATGCAAAGCCTGTTGGCCTGGGTTCAATTCCCCAATGCCTACATAAAGCCAGATGCACAAACTGGCACATGCATCTGGAGTTCATTTGCAGTGGCAAGATGCCCTGGTATGCCCATATTCATTCATATCTCCACCTCTCTCTGTGCTAATAAATAAATTTTTTTTTTTTTTTTTATTTTTTTTTTTTTGGTTTTTCAAGGTAGGGTCTCACTCTGGCCCAGGCTGACCTGGAATTAACTATGTAGTCTCAGGGTGGCCTTGAACTCACGGCGATCCTCCTACCTCTGCCTCGCCAGTGCTGGGATTAAAGGCGTGCGCCACCACGCCCGGCCCAATAAAAATATTTTTTAAAGCCAGGTGTGGTGTTGCATGCCTTTAATCCCAGCACTCGGGAGGCAGAGGTAGGAGGATCGCCGTGAGTTCAAGGCCATCCTGAGACTATCTGTGATTTCCAGGTCAGCCTGGGCCAGAGTGAGACCCTATCTTGAAAAAATTGAAAAAAAAAATTAAAAAAAAACCTTCATTATTTTCTTAGGACTTTTGTTAGTATAGTTTGCTAGTTTAAAAAATTTTTTAGCCGGGCGTGGTGGTGCACACCTTTAATCCCAGCATTTAGGAGGCAGAGGTAGGAGGATCGCCATGAGTTCAAGGCTACCCTGAGACTACATACTGAATTCCAGGTCAGCCTGGGCTAGTGAGACCCTACCTTGAAAAAAAAATTTTAACCACTATTTATTTATTTATTTGAGAGAGAGAGAGAGAGAGAATGAATGAACACATCAGGGCCTTCAGCTAGTGCAAACGAACTCGAGAAACACGCACCACCTTGTGCGCTTACGTGAGATTGGGGAATCAAACCTAAGTCCTTTGCTTTGCTCTGCTCTGCTCTGCAGGCAAGTGCCTTAACAGCTGAGCCATCTCTCCAGCCCTTTGCTAGTTTTTTTTTAATTAAAAAATACTTATTTGAGATAGGATAGAGAAATAGAGAGAAAGAAGCAAAGAGAGAGAGAGAATGCGCCAGGGCCTCCAGCCACTGCAAATGAAATCTAAACACATGCTCCACCTTGTGCATCTGGCTTACATGGGTCTTGGGGAATCCAATGTGGGTCCTTTGGCTTTGCAGGCAAGTGCCTTAACTGCTAAGCCATCTCTCCAACCCAAGTTTTTTGTTTGTTTGTTTGTTTTTTGAGTTTTTTGAGGTAGGGTCTTGCTCTGGCCCAGGCTGACCTGGAATTCACTAGTAGTCTCAGGGTGGCCTTGAACTCACAGCGATCCTCCTACATCTGCCTCCCCAGTGCTGGGATTAAAGGCGTATGCTACCACGCCTGGCAAGTTTGCTAGTTTTTGTAGAATAGCTTTAGTAAGATATTTGATTTGCCTACTGAACAATTCAGTGTAGTATACAGTCCAATGACTTTTTGTCATAAATTGGTGGAATTATCACAACAATTTAAGAATATTTTCGCTGGTTATGGTGCACATGCCTTTAATCCCAGTACTCAGGAGGCAGAAGTAGGAGGAGCACCATAAGTTCATGAACACCCTGAGACTACATAGTGAATTCCAGGTCAGCCTGTACTAGAACAACCTTGAAAAACCAAAATAATAGAGCCGGGCGTGGTGGTGCACACCTTTAATCCCAGCACTTGGGAGGCAGAGATAGGAGGATCACCATGAGTTTGAGGCCAACTTGAGACTACATAGTGAATTCCAGGTCAGCCTGAGCTACAGTGAGACCCTACCTCAACACCCCCCCCAAATAATAATAATAATTTTTTTCAAACTGTGTATGGTGTTGCATATCTTTAATCCCAGCACTCAGTAGGCAGAGATAGGATCGCTATGAGTTTGAGGTCACTCTGAGACTGCATAGTGAATTCCAGATCAGCCTGGACTAGAGTGCAACCCTACCTTTAAAAAAACAAATTTTCAGGGCTAGAGAGATGGGTTGGCAGTTATGACACCTGCCTGCCAAACCTAAGAATGCCTGTTCTATTCTCCAGATCCCACGTTTAGCCAGATGCAAAGTGACGCAAGGGCACAATGCCACATTGCCTACAAGGGGGCGCATGTGTCTGGAGTTCATTCCCAGTGGCTGAGAGGCTGCTGATGCGCCCATTCTCTCTCTCTCCAAAAAAATTTTTTTTTTCATTACATCTATAAAAGATCAGAGAACCGGGCTGGAGAGATGGCTTAGCAGTTAAGGCGCATGCCTGCGAAGCCTAAGGACCCCTGTTCGATTCTCCAGGTCCCACATAAGCCAGATGCACATGGTGGTGCACACATCTGGAGTTTGTTTGCAGTGGCTAGAGGCCCTGGTGCACCCATTCTCATTCTCATTCTGTCTCTCCCTCTCTCTGTCTCTAATAAATAAATAAATAAAAATAAAAAAATTTTTAAAAAGATCAGAGAACCAGTTGTGGTGTCCCATGCCATTAATCTAAGCACTTGGGAGGCTGAGATAGGAGGATGCCATGAGTTGAAGCCAGCCTGAAGCTAGAGTGAGTTCCAAGTCAGCCTGGGCTAGAGTGAGACCCTACCTCAATAAAACAAACACAACAAAATATTCTCAAGAATAAAAACTGAGGGCTAGGGTTGGAGAGATGGCTTAGGGGTTAAGGCGCCTGCCTCCTAAGCCTAAGAACACTGGTTCCAATCTCCAGCGGTTCCAATCTCCAGGTCCCACGTTTAGCCAGATGCAAAGTGACGCAAGGGCGCAATGCCACACTTGACCACAAGGGGGCACACACATCTGGATTTCGTTAGCAGCAGCTGAGACACTGCTGGCGCGCCCATCTCTGTCTTCCTCTCCCTTTCTCTCTCTCCCTCTCTCTCTCTCTCTCTGTGTGTCTCTCTCCAAAACAAACAAACAAACAAAAAAAAACCCTGAGGGCTGGAGAGTGGTTAAGGTGCTTATGAAGCCTAAAGACCCAGGTTCAATTCCCCAGTACCCATGTAAGCCAGATGCATAAAGTGGCACATGCATCTGGAGTTTGTTAGCAGTGGCTGGAGGCCCTGGTGTGCCCATTGTCTCTCTCTGTGTGCTTCCCTGCTTCCTTCCCTCCCTCCCCCCTCTCAAGTAATAAATAAATAAATAAATAAATAAATAAATAAATAAATAAATATTTTAAAATGCTTTTTAAATTTTTGTTTATTTTTATTTATTTATTTGAGAGTGACAGAGAGAGAAAGAGGCAGAGAGAGAGAATAGGTGCACCAGGGCCTCCTGCCACTGCAAACTCCAGATGCATGCGCCACCTTGTACATCTTACTTACATGGATACTGGGGGCAATTGAGCCTTGAACCAGGGTCCTTAGGCTTCAAAGGCAAGCGCTTAACCATTAAGCCATCTCTCCAGCCACAAATATTTTTTTAAAAAGAATGCAAACTGAAATTTGCTAAGACTCACTACTTTGAGGCATTGTATATTTTTTCTTTCCCTACTATACATTTATTGATCATTTTATATGTGCTAAGCAGGCTGAGTATGTGGTGAACTGAAGGGCTCATCTGCTTGTTTTTGTCATTGTTTGGGTTTATTTATTTGTGAGAGGCAGAAAGTGACTAAGGGCACATTGCCACTTTGTGTATATGGCTTTGTATGGGTCCTAGGGAACTGAACCCAGGTCATGAGGCTTTATAAGCAAGTGCCTGTGAGCCATCTCTCCAGCCCCTTGTTTGTTTTTGAAACAGGATCTTGCCCTGTAGTCCATGCCAGCCTCAAACTCATGATTCTCCTGCCTCACCTTCTAAGTGCTGAGATTTTAGGCATAAAGCCCCAGCTCCAGCTCTACTTGCCCTATTAAATGCTAGCTTTGGGGGCTGGAGAGATGGCTTAGAGGTTAAAATGCTTGCTTGTGAAGCCTAAGGACCCAGGTTCAATTCCCCAGTACCCACATAAGCCAGCTATACAAGGTGGCTCATGTGTCTAGAATTCGTTTGCAGTGGCTGCAGGCCCTTTCATACCCATTCTCTCTACATACATATCTTTCTTCTCTCTCTCAAATAAATAAATATTAGCCCCCCCCCACAAAAATGCTAGCTTCATCTGAACCGTATACTTCGCCTTCTCACTGTTTTTCAGTGCTGTCATCCACTCCCTTGGGTTCCTCCTCCCACCCCTTGGTTGCATATATCCAAAAAGTTCAGGTGAAATTCATATAACAATTAACTACTTTTAATTTTAAAAAGCTTTTTTTTTTTTTTTGTTTTTTTTTTTTTTTCAAGATAGAGTCTCACTCTAGTCCGGGCTGATCTAGAATTCACTATGTAGTCTCAGGGTGGCCTTGAACTGATGGTGATCCTCCTATCTCTGTCTTCTGAGTACTGAAATTAAAGATGTGAGCCACTACACCCAGCTACTTTTTATTTTTATTTTTTTTTTAATTTTTATTTTATTATTATTATTATTATTATTTTTGGTTTTTCGAGGTAAGGTCTTGCTCTAGCCCAGGCTGACCTGGAACTCATTCTGTATTCTCAGGGTGGCCTCGAACTCCCGGCAATCCTCCTACCTCTGCCTCCCAAGTGCCGGGATTAAAGG
This sequence comes from Orientallactaga sibirica, assembly GCA_036365145.1. Taxonomy (NCBI): domain Eukaryota; kingdom Metazoa; phylum Chordata; class Mammalia; order Rodentia; family Dipodidae; genus Orientallactaga; species Orientallactaga sibirica. The sequence goes on along the minus strand of JAEOAD010002662.1, from coordinate 3,391,916 downwards.
CGTGTGCCACTACACCCGGCCTTTTTTTTTTTTTCTTCGAGGTAAGGTCTCACTGTAGTCCAGGCTGACCTGGAATTCACTCTGTAGTCTCAGGGTGGCCTTGAACTCACGGCAATACTCCTACCTCTGCCTCCCAAGTGCTGGGATTAAAGGTGTGTGCCACCATGCCCGGCTCTTTTTTTGTTGTTGTTTTTTTGAAGTAGGATCTCACTGTAGTCCCAGGCTGGCCTTGAACTCACATTGATCCTTCTACCTCTGCCTCCTGAGTGCTGGAATTAAAGGCTTGTGACACTAAGCATGGCTTCAATTAACTACTTTTAAATGAATAGGTGTGTAGTACATATAGTGTTGTATAGCTGCAACCTGTAGCTAGTTCTCCCAAGTGCCTAATACTAAAGATATGCACCACCATGTCTGGCTTTTCTCCCTTCCGTCTAGCTCCTGGCAACCACTAGTCTGCATTCTTTCTGTATGGATTTGCCCATTTTACATCATATAAGTGGAGGCATACAATAATAGGAGTTTTATTTATTTGTGTGTTGAGGGGGGTGGGAGGCATGGTCCCAGGTAGTAGGGTGATTTCATTCAGGTGTCCCCATAAACTTAGGTATTCTGAATGCTAGGTTCCCCAGCTGATGGTATTTGGAAATTAAAGCTTCCTGGAGGCAGTGTATAGTTGGGGGTGGATTATGGGTATTGTAGCAACTCTTCTGTTCCTGTTGTCCACTTTATGTTGGCTAGGGGATGATGTCCACCCTCTGCTCATGCCATCATTTTCCCCTGTCATCATGGAGCTTCTCCTCAAGTCTCTAAGCCAAAATAAACCCTTTTTCCCCAAAAGCTGCTCTTGGTTGGGTGATTTTTGCCAGCAATGCAAACCTGACTGCAACATATAGCATAGGTCGGTCTCAAACTTGCTATGCAGCTGAGGTTAGCATTGAACTTTTGATCCTCCTGCCTCCATCTCCCAAGTTCTAGGATTACAGGCATCATAACTGGTTTATGCAGTGTTGGAATTGAACTCAGGGCTTCATGCACTTAATCTACTAACTGACCTACATCCCCAGCCCTAGGGACTGGGAAATTAAATGAAGGGGGAGGAATACATCGCAAATAAAAGCTTGTCTTGTTAGATAAATTAGGTAAACTGCCTCAGAAGAATCAGTGACTCTTACAGCAATCTCCATCTAGTCTAGGTATGGACCTCTACTCTCTTCTATATCCTGTTTTTGTTTTTTGTTTTTCTTATTTTTTTCTCTTGAATGTGCCAGGGCCTCCAGCCACTGCAAAGGAACTCCAGACACATGCACCACCTTGTGCATCTGGCTTATGTGGGTGCTAGAGAATCAAATCTAGGTCCTTAGGATTCACAGGCAAGCAAGCATCTTAACCACTAAGCTCTCCAGCCCCTATATCCTGGTTTTAAGCATGTAAGAGCCTCTAGTTGCTTCCACTGTTTACTAATGTAGATTTCCTCTGTAGATGTAGATTTTTTTTTACAAAAGGGCAGCTTTTCAGAGCAATTTCTATGTTTGAACTTTTTCTGAATAACCAAATAGAATATGCCAGCCAGCCAGGTGTGGTAGTGCACATCTTTAGTTCCAACACTCGGAAGGCTGAGATAGGAGGATTGCTGTAAATTCAAAGCCAGCCTAGCACTACAGAGTTCCAGGTCAGCCTTGGGTAGTGTTAGACTTTACCTTGGAAAAAAACTCATAACTTGAAACATGCCAAAGAAGTGGATTTAGTGGTACATTTGATCTTCCACATTCTTTTAATGGCCAAATAGCTCATACCTTTAGTTTTATTCTATCATTGTCATGGATCCTAAGTTCTCACTTGAGAAAATATAAAAGCATTTTTTGTCTTGTTTTAATTCATTTGCCTGGGTGTATTCATGTGTGTGTGCTCACATGCGCCAGGGCCTTTTGCCACTGCATACAAACTCTTATTTTGTGTCAAACTTACATGGACAGGTTGGGAATTGAACCTGGACTAGTAGGCTTTGCAAACAAATACTTTTAATCATTGAGCCATCTTCCCAGACTATTTTGTTTTTTGAAATAAGATGTCACGTGGCCTCAAACTCTGTGTAGCCAAGAGTGGCCTTGAGCCCCTCATCCTCCTGCTTCCACCTCCCAGATGGTTTTTGTTGTTGTTGCTTTGGTTTTTTTCTTAAGGTAGGGTCTCACTCTAGTGCAGGCTGAGTTGGAATTCACCAGGTAGTCCCAGGCTGGCCTTGAACTCACAGCGATCCTCCTACCTCTGCCTGCAAGTGCTGGGATTAAAAGTGTGCACCACCACACCCGGCCCTTTTTTTTTTTTTTTTTTTTTTTGAGATAGGGTCTCACTGTAGCCCAGGAGGCTGACCTGGAATCACTCTGTAGTCTCAGGGTGGTCTTGAACTCATGGTGATCTTCCTACCTCTGCCTCCCGAGTACTGGGATTAAAGGCATGAGTTACCGTGCCTGGCTTTCTCCTGTTTTTTTTTTTTTTTTTTTTTTTTTTTTTTTTTTTTGAGATAGGGTCTCACTCTAGCCCAGGCTGACCTGGAATTCACTGTGTAGTCTCAGGGTGGCTTCGAACTGATGGCAATCTTCCTACCTCTGCCTCCCAAGTGCTGTGATTAAAGGTGTATGCCACCATGCCTGGCTTCATTTCTTACACTCCAAAATACCAGGGCCTGCAGCCATTGCAGATGAATTCCAGATGCATGCGTCCTTTTGTGCATCTGGCTTATGTGGATCCTGGGGAGTTGAACCTTGGTCCTTTGGCTTTGCAGGCAAGCGCCTTAACCACTAAGCCATCTCTCCAGTCCTCCAAGTGTTTTTAAGAAGCTGTTCTATTTATTAGTGGAATTAAATAGGCATCTAGTCAAAGAGTATATTTTTTTATTATTGATATATGCATGATAAAATAATAGCTTGAAAAAAATTATTTTGTCTTAAGTGATTGCTACATCTAATAACTACTTTTATCTTAACAGGAACTACTTTTAATTCCAAGGAAAAACTGGAAGCACAATGGGAGATGACAGCGAATGGTTGAAACTTCCTGTTGATCAGAAATGTGAACATAAGGTAAGACTGTCCAAAATTTAAATTTCAGTCAGGGTCATTGACTTGTTTTGGCAGAAGATATATTATCATCTTACTTAGAGGGATGTGAAAAAAACTGGGGCTGGGGAGATGACCCAGCAGTTAAAGGCACTTGATTGCAAAGCCTGTGGCCTCTGTTCATTCTCCAGTACCCACGTAAAGCCAGATGAACAAAGTAGTGCATACATCTGTAGATTATTTGCAGCAGCAAGTGGCCTTGGTGGGCCCATATTCATTCATATTCTTTCTCTCTCTCCCCTCTTCCCCTCCCCACCCATGCTTGCAAATAAATTTAAAAAATGTTTTAAGTATACAAATTAGAAACTTTAAAAACACTTGATACCAGACTGGGCGTGGTGGCTCATGCCTTTCATCTCAGCACTTGGGAGGCAGAGGTAGTAGGATCGCCATGAGTTCGAGGCCACCCTGAGAATACATAGTTAATTCCAGGTCAGCCTGAGCTAGAGTGAGACCTTACCTTGAAACAACAACAACAACAACAACAAAAATCCCATTTGGTACCATGTTTAAAAGGTGGGGTTTTGGGCTGGAGAGATGGCTTAGCAGTTAAGGTGCTTGCCTGTGAAGCCTAAGGACCCTTCTTTGACTCCCCAGATCCCACGTAAGCCAGGCACACAAGGTGACAAATGTACAAGGTTGCACATGAGCACAAGGTGGCACATGCATCAAGTGTGATTATAGTGGCTAAAGACACTGACATGCCAATGCACGCACACTCTCTTGCTTGCTCTCTCTCTCTCTCTCTCTCTCTCTCTCATTAAAAAAAAATGTGGGTTTTTGGGCTGGAGAAATGGCTTAGTGCTTAAGGCACTTGCCTGCAAAGCCAAAGGACTCGGGTTTGATTTCCCAGGACCCACGTAAGCCAGATGCACAAGGTGGCACATGTGTCTGGAGTTTGTTTGCAGTGGCTGGAGGCCCTGGTGCGCCCATTATCTCTCTTTCTCTCCCTCTCTCAAATAACAATATAAAAATAAGTTTTAAAACATGTGGGATTTTCTTTTTTTTTTTTTTTTTTTTTTTTTTTTTGGTTTTGCAAGGTAGGGTCTCACTCTGGTCCAGACTGACCTGGAATTAACTATGTAGTCTCAGGGTGGCCTCGAACTCTCGGCGATCCTCCTACCTCTGCCTCCCGAGTGCTGGGATTAAAGGGGTGTGCCACCATGCCTGGCCTTGGGATTTTTCTTTTAATTATTAAATTATTATATTTATTGCCAGGTGTGGTGGTGCACGTCTTTAATCCCAGCACTTGGGAGGCAGAGGTAGGAGAATTGCCATGAATTCGAGGCCACCCTGAGAATACAGAGTGAATTCCAGGTCAACCTGGGCTAGACTGAGACCCTACCTCAAAAAACAAAAACAAAAAAAAACAATCATTATATTTATTGAAGGAAGTACAGAGCCAAGGAAAGGCACCCATGTGGCTAGAGAGCCCACGTGGAGGGCCTGGAAAAAAAAAAAAAAAAAACTATGGAAAGAAAAGAGAGAAAAGAAACTTCCAAGGAGTTCCTGCCATGTGGGGAGTTAGAGGGGATAAAGGACCCATGTGGAGAGTAAGGGCCAGGGGTCCTTCCCGGCTGGGCATAGGCCAAGGGAAAAACTCACCCACAGCTGGAAATTCCCAAGTCATCCAAGAGCCTGCCCTTGCAAAGATAATTATAACCTTATAGTGGTGGACTGTCTTCTTGTTCAGGTGAACCAGAGAGACAGCTGGTTGGTTAGGGCTAGGAGCTGTCTCAGGAAGAGGTTAACCCTGACATCAAGTTTCAGGGCCTGAACACACTATGTTTAAATCCTATGAAAGAACTCCCTCCCAGGATGGGTCATGATTGTTGTGGAAAAACAGGTCTATGGAATTTTGCAAGAGATAAGAAGTCAGATCATCTTTGATTTTTAGCAAGTGCATACTTTCTTACTTCCAGGGGTCCAGTCACCCTAACTGTAGCCACCTCTCATGAGAAAACACTTTTTTTTTCAAGGTAGGGTCTCACTTTAGTCCAGGCTGACCTGGAATTCACAGTGTAGTCTTAGGATGGCCTCAAACTCACGGCGATCCTCCTACCTCTGCTTCCTGAGTGCTGGGATTAAAGGTGTGTGTCATTATGTCCAGTGAGAAAACACTCTTAACTGCTGTTAGAGGACAGGGAACAGTGACATCAGATCTTCAACTACTTCTAGCTGAATGGGGGTGTAGAAATATAGCAGTTAGAGAGTCTTTCCCAAGAGAGAACTATTCTAAAGGACCCCAAAAGTGTGTTGATGGAGTGCAGAAAGATAGTCTTGGAAGGAAATGTTGGATAACAGAATAAATATAAGGAATTAATGAAAAGTGAGCACACATCAAACTAGTCCCCTTTAGCGTTTTCCTTCTTGTGGACTTCTGGGCCTTGGAGAGCATTTAAGGGAACCCAGGTAGATGGAGTTGGATTGTCTCAGGACCACCTGAATCTGAGCTGACTGAAATTTTCTTCCAGAACTGTTCATTGAATGGCACAGTAGTATTTGACATGACCTGAATCAGTTTCTGTATGGCTTGTAAAACAGACAAGATATTAGCAAAGTTATCAGGAATATATATATATAACATTTAACCTTGATAATGGTGAATATACTATGTTTTGTATAATAGCCTTCCAGTGTGTACCTTTTTAAATGTGTCTTGGGGGTAGCCAGGGCCAAAGATTGGTACCATAGAGCCATTGGGCACCATTAAGGGCTATAGAGATATATTTTTTCCTCAGGACTTATTTAATGATGTCCTGGCACAAGTTAGAAGTGATTCACCATTGTTCCGAATATAACAAAGTCTTCTGAATTAAGCGACCTTTGCTCAGAGTCATTCATACATATTTTAGATTTGAAAATAACCATTTTGACCGCTATAGTTGTTTTTGCTTATTATAGAATTAGAACTATTAAAGATGGGTACTGCATGTCTTTAGGCTTTGTTTCCCCTCTTGGAAAGCTCTTGTTGTGTTACTTAATAGGCCATTCATATATTTGAGGTATCCCTTTATCTTTGGTTATACATTTCTCTCTGAATGTTTAAGACCAAGCAGATAGCTAAAATTTAATCAAGGATTGATTTTGGAGGTCACTAATGGCTTTCCAGAGACGACTTTAGGGACCTAGTAGTAGCTCTATAGCTTCTCCAATACTGGTGGGGTCTGTTAGGATGAGTCAGGGCTGTGCTGGCCAAGTGGTTTTTCCCTTTAGGAAGCCAGGAGGACTGATTTCTCCTCAGTTGTGATTCTCCTGTTTCAGACTGTATACCGATTTTGTTTGTTTGTTTGTGTTTCTGGGTCTCCATATCTTCCCTGATCAGGAAGACAGATGATTTACCAGGAGCCAGTGTAAAATTGTCCCATCATTTCCAGTGGTCTCATGACCTGGGAGCAATGACCAAACTACTGGCCTTTTTAGCTTCAATGATTCCAATTGGTTTGGCTTCTACATAGGTTATTAATACACTTAGAAAGGAAATTACACCAACCTTGAAGGGTGTACATGTATAGCACATTTGATTACTGAAACCTATCCAGTTAAAGAATGACATCAATATTTTAAGTTATTTTGTTTTACCTCTAAATTCAGTTATTCTGTGACAGCATAGACCACATCTGAAGCATAGAAAATAGGCATGTCTTATCCTTTAAATATCTAATAGCTATAAATGCAGGCAGAACCTGTTACCAGTCTTGAAAATAATATAAATCTAAACCAACTAATTTAACCTAGAAATTGTCAGCAAAAAGACAAGTAAGGCACTATAAAATCTTGACACCTGTATTTGGAAACATCTTTGATTAGTCCAGATACCTGTGTGGGTACCAATTACCCAGGGAACGTTGAAAACAGAACCACACAGCTTGAAATTATTTCTCTCAGATGAGGACCATTGTTTGAGCATGAGGTCATACCCTGAAGGAGGGATTATTTCTTAAGTCAATTTTGTTATAAGTACTGGACTTGAGATGCCAGAGACAGTTACTTTACATATAATATAGCAGAATCTGGTCATTGTTGAGCCAAAACAGCTAAGCTCTAATACAACCCTTGCAAATCTGTTTTGAAAGCGAAAATGTTATTTGACAACCAATGTTTTTAGCAGTTGGCTTTATGTATAATAGGATTTTTTGCTACTTTTTTTTGTTTTACGAGGTAGGGTCTTGATCTAGCCCAGGGTGACCTGGAATTCACTATGTAGTCTCAGGCTGGCCTCAAACCCACATTGATCTTCCTACCTCCACTCCTGAGTGCTGGGATTAAAAGTTTGAGCTGCTACATCCCAGAGAGAGAGAGAGACAGAATAGGTGTACCAGGGCCTCTAGTCTCTGCAAACGAACTCCAGATACATGTGCCACTTTGTGCATCTGGCTTTATGTGGGTACTGGGGAATCAAACTCCACTTAGGCTTTGCAGGCAAGCGCCTTAACCACTGAGCATCTCTCTAGCCCAGATATGTGTTATTTTATGTCCTTGGAAATAACTGTCTCGTAACAGGGTGTGCTGGTCCCCAGCACTCAGGGAGGTGACAGCAAAAGGATCACGAGTTGAAGGTCTGCCTCGGCTATATAGCAAATTTGAGGTCATCCTGGGCTATATGGACTGTCTTTAAAAAGTGCACACAAGCTGTGCGTGGTGGCACACGCCTTTCATCCCAGCACTTGGGAGGCAGAGGTAGGAGAATTGCCATGAGTTCGAGGCCACCCTGAGACTACATAGTTAATTCCAGGTCAGCCTGGACCAGAGTGAAACCCTACCTTGAAAAAAAAAAAACAAAAAAAAAAAAAAGTGCACACAAATGTGCACAAAAAAAGGCTGACCTGGAATTAACTATGTAGTCTCAGGGTGGCAACTCTCGGCAAATGTGCCTGCACACACTGGGATTAAACAAATTTTAAAAACACAAATTTTAAAAAAGGAAAGGTGGTAAAGAGAATGAACATTCTGTGTGTGTGTGTGTGTGTGTGTGTGTGTGTGTCCCTCTGTGTGGACATCTGAGAAGTTGTCTATGTTCCACTGTCTTTGAGATAGAGATTCTTGCTACTGCTATCAAGTCTGGCCCACTGTCTCCACTTCCTATTGTCATAGCCATGCTGGGATCACAGATGCATGTGCCACTTTGCTTCCCACTTTGCATAGGTGTTGGGGAATTAAACTTAGGTCAGCAGGCTTTGCAAGAAAGTGCCTTTAGCCACTGAGCCATCTCAAACTCTTCCAATTAGTTCTTTATCTGTTTATCTCTCTAGCTTATCTGTTTATTATTTATGAGAGAAAAGGAGAAAGGAAGATAAAATGGGTTGTCAGGGCCAGTGCAAATGAACTTCAGATGCTTGTGCCACCTTGTGCATCTGGCTTACTTGAGTACTGGAGAACTGAACCTGGGTCCTTAGTCTTTGCAGGCAAGCGTCTTAACCACTAAGCCATTTCTTCAGCCTTCCTAATTTAGTTGTTAATTTGTCTTTCAGAGTTCAGGTCAATACCTGTTTCTTAGGAAAACTTTTTTCCTTTTGGTTTTTTGAGGTAGGGTCTCACTCTAGCTCAGGCTGACCTAGAATTCACTCTATATTCTCAGGGTGGCCTCGAACTCTCAGCAATCCTCCTACCTTTGCCTTCCAAGTGCTGGGATTAAAGGCATGTGCTACCACGCCTGGCCTTGGCAAAACATTTCTAAGAAGTTTATTTACTAATCCTTTTTTTTTTTTTTGTTTTTGTTTTTCAAGGTAGAGTCTTGCTGTAGCCCATGCTGACCTGAAATTCACTGTGTAGTTTCAGACTGGCCTGGAACTCACAGCAATTCTCCTGCCTCTGCCTCCCAAGTGCAAGGATTAAAGGTGTGTACCACCATGTCCAGCTCACTACTAATTTTTTTTTCTTTTTCTTGGTTTTTTGAGGTAGGGTGTCAGTCTAGCCCAGGCTGATCTGGAATTCACTATGTAGTCTCAGGGAGGCCTCAAACTCACAGAAAACCACCTACCTCTGCCTCTCAAGTGCTGGGATCAAAGGCATGTGCCACCACACCTGGCTCACTACTAATCTTTTTTAAAAACTAAATTTCTTGTTTAAATTAGTTGATAAGAATTTTTTTTAACCTTTATTTTTCTTTCAGCTGTGGAAAGCAAGATTAAGTGGGTATGAAGAAGCCCTGAAGATTTTCCAGAAAATAAAGGATGAAAAGAGCCCAGAATGGTCCAAATATTTAGGATTGATCAAAAAATTTGTCACTGATTCCAATGCAGTGGTTCAGTTGAAAGGACTAGAAGCTGCACTTGTTTACGTTGAAAATGCCCATGTAGCAGGAAAGTAAGTGGTTTCTCTTCAATTATTCTGCAAAAACCTCTATCTGATGCCATATGTGTAATTTATCTGTTTATAGACCCTTGGCTATTAACAATTTTAAAATATTTTTCTTTTTTTTTTTAAATTTTATTTATTTATTTATTTTCAAGCAGAGAGAGAGAGAGAGAGATAGAAGAGAGACAGACAGAGAGAATGGGCACACCAGGGCCTCCAGCCACTGCAAACGAACTCCAGATGCATGTGCCCCTTGTGTATCTGGCTTACGTGGGTCTTGGAAAATCGAACCTGGGTCCTTTGGCTTCACAGGCAAACGCCTTAGCTGCTAAGCCATCTATCTCTCCAGCCCTAAAATATTTTTAAATTAATTTATTTGAGAGGAAGAAAGAGGTAGAGAGAGAGAGAGAGAGAGAGAGAGAGAAAGAGAGTGTACACATGGGTGCTACAGGGCCTCCAGCCACTGCAAATTAATGAACTCCAGATGCATGCACCACCTTGTGTATCTGGCTTATGTGAGTACTATGGAATTAAACCTGGGACCTTTGGCTTTGTTGGCAAGCGCCTGTACTTTTAGGCCATCTCTCCAGCCTGACAATTTTAGACTCAACTAATACTCTCACAGTGCCTCAATACTTTTCATTGCCTTTACTCAGTCTAAATAGTGCCTGAGATCTCTAAAAGATAAATTAAACATCAGATCTTGAGTTCTTTCTTGAGTTAATGAGCAAATAGTTTTCCTTTTGAGCTTGCCTTCCTTCCTGCCTATATGTCTTCCTTTCCTTTCCTTTCCTTTCCTTTCCTTTCCTTTCCTTTCCTTTCCTTTCCTTTCCCCTTTCTTGTTTTTCTTTATTTTTTTGAGGCAGGTTCTCACTCTAGCCCAGGCTGACCAGAAACTCTGTAGCCCAGGCTGGCCACAAACTCACAGGGATCTATCTTCCTATTTCCCAAGTGCTAGGTTATAGGCATGAGCCCACTGTACCTGGCTTCCTTTTGAGCTTTTTAAATGGAAGCTACTCTAAACCAGAAAGGAAATGTTTGTGTTCATAGAGGAGACCAGAAGACAGCCTCAGGTGCCTTTCCTCTGATGCTGTCCATCTTTTTTTTTTTTTTTTTAAGCCAGGAGGGTCTCTCATTAGCCTGGAATTTGCCAAGTAGTTTAGACTGGCTGGCTAATGAGCCACAGGGATCTGCCTTTCTCTACCTCCCCAGCTCTGGGATTATAAGCAATACTGCTACACCTGTTTTTTTGTTGTTGTTTGTTTTGCTTTTTTTGTTGTTTTTTCTCTTTGGTTTTTCAAGGTAGGGTCTCGCTCTAGCCCAGGCTGACCTGGAATTCACTATGTAGTCTCAGGGTGGTCTCAAACTTTTAGGCAGTCCTACCTCTGCCTCCCAAGTGCTGGTGTTAAAGGCGTACACCACTATGCCCAGCTTCACATCTGGGTTTTTAAATTTAATTTAATTTAATTTATTTGAGAGAGTGGGGCAGAGAGAGAGAATGGGCGCGCCAGGGCCTCCAGCCACTGCAAGTGAACTCCAGAAGCATGCGCCACCTTGTGCATCTGGTTTACGTGGTTCCTGGGGAATTGAACCGAGGTCCTTTGGCTTTGCAGGCAAGTGCCTTAACCACTAAACCATCTCTCCAGTCCTGTTTTTTTTTTTTTTTTTAATGTAGGTTCTGGGGATCAAACTTAAGTCCTCATTTTTGCAAAATAAGTACTTTACCAACTGAGCTATCTCCACAGCCCTAAAAGGATAACTTCAGTAACTATTAGAAGAAACTGAGATTAGCAGCAACAGAAGTATCAGAACCTCATTGAAGATACTTGGGCATTAACCCCACCTACACCAAAAAACAAAAACAAACAAAAAAACTTACTACAAGGATTCTTAGCTAGGTGATCTTAGATACACAACTTTTACCTGTGATTATTTTTGTTTTATCTCTTGGAGTAGGGAGTGCTAACTGAAAAACCTCTAACTTATGGCCTGTTTGACTTGAGTTATGGATTAGTTTCCACTCAACCCATTTCCTGTCTCTTATTACCTGAATTTTCAAACTCTTACCTATCATTTTAGGACATTCCTCACATGAAAAGTTGGGACCCTTAATTATTCACAAGAAAGATATATTTACTTCAGAAATCATACCCATAAGCCAGGTGTGATGGCACACGTCTTTAGTCCTACCACTCAGTAGGCAAAGGTAGGAGGATCACTGTGAGTGTGAGACCATCCTGGGCTAGAGTGAGACCCTACCTTGAAAAAAAAAATCGTACCAGTGATTGTCATCATTAATTAGACATTCAGTTAACCATCACTGTTAGTAAAACCATAGCCTTTTTTTTTTTATTTTTCTTCTGATGTCAGAAACTGATTTTTTCAACAATTGCTTCATATAATCCCAACTCATTTAGCTCCTCTTGTTTTTATTTCACTTAAACAGGTTTTATTTAATTCAGAAGAAATTGAAAGCAACAAAGACACAAAAATATTATAAAATATACTCAGGGCTTGATAAAGTACTTTTTTAAAAAAAGATCTTATTTTTATTTATTTATTTTTTTATTATTAGAGACAGAAAGTGAGAATGGGTGGTTTTAGCCATTTAACTAACTCAGATGCAGAAATATGGCTTATGTGGGACCTGGAGAATCAAACAAAGAACACAAAAATAAAGTAAAATTTTTTATTTTATTTATTTATTAGAGAAGCAGATAGAGAGGGCTGACAGGGCCTTCAGTCACTGCAAATGAACTCCAGACCCAGATGGCTTAGTGGTTAACCTGGCATTTTTTGCAGGCAAGTGCCTGCTAAACCATCACTCCAGCCTGATAAAGTCTTTTCTTATTAAAAGTACATGTTGGGTGATGGGCTGGAGAGATGGCTAAAGACTAAGCACTTGTTTGGACCCCGATTCTCCAGGTCCCAGGACTCACGTAAGATGCCAGATAGTGCATGCATCCGTGTCTGGCTGGAGTTCATTTGCCCCTTACTCTGTCTATCACTCTCAAATAAATAAAGTGTGTTGAGGGAGGATTCTTGGCTTAATGAGTAGGTCAGATCCCTGTTTCTTGGCTCCTCCCAGTTTCTGAGCCTGGTTCCCTGTGCCAGAGGGTATGCCTGGGTGTCTCTACAGTGTGTTAAGAACAAGATAAATTAAAACCATAAAACCAAAATCTTTTCTCGGTGAACCTGAATCAGCATTATTTAAAGGAGATAGACACTGAGGACACTGGCTGGAGATCTAGAGGCTCCTAAGAGCCCATCACTGAAGTCCCAAAATGCTACAACGTGGCTCAGGCAGAAGAGGAAACAGAAAGATTGTTAGAGCCACAAGTTGGAACATTATGCACAGAGACATTGCCTCATCCCCCATAACTGAATACTGCTCCCACAATGCATGACCCACATTCACCATGGGGTTGACCTGCACCCCCAAGGAGGAGGGCCTCTTTGGAAAAGGAGCAAGGATGACCCTGGGGCTAGACTAGTGGTTAAGGCATTTATTTGCCTGTGAAGCCTAAAGACTGTGGTTTGATTCTCCAGGTCCCACATAAACCAGATAGTGCTGCATGTGTCTGGAGTTCATTTGTAGTGGGTAGAGGTCCTCGTGTGCCCATTCTTAATCTTTGTCTCTCTCTCTCTCTCTCTCTTTCTCTCTAACAAATAAATAAAAAATAAATAAAATCTTTTAAAAAATTATTTAAGCTGGGCATGGTGGTGCACGCTTTAATCCCAGACCAGAGGTAGGAGGATCGCTTAGGCCACCCTGAGACTACATAGTGAAAGGTCAGCCTGAGCCAGAAAAAAAAAAAAAAAAAAAAAAAAAAAAAATATATATATATATATATATATATATATATATATATATATATATATTTAAAAAATAATAATTTCTTTTTAAAAAGTACTTGTCAGGCTGGACAGATGGCTTAGCAGTTAAGGTGCTTTCCTGTGAAGCCTATCAACTCCCTAAGTCCCACATAAGCCAGAGGCACAAGGTGACGCAAGGTCGTACATGCCCACAAGGTGACACACGTGTTTGATTGCAGCCGCTGTAGGCCCTGGTGCACATATTCTCTCTTTCTCTCATTGAATAAAAGGGGGGGGGCTGGAAAGATGGTTTAGCAGTTAAGGCATTTGCCTGCGTAGCCAAAGGATGCAGGTTCCATTTCCCAGGGCCCACATAAGCCAGATGCATAAGGGGACACATACATCTGGAGTTCATTTACAGTGGCTGAAGGCCCTGACATGCACATTCTATCCCTCTCTCTCTCAAATAAATAAAATAACTAAATTATATATATGAAAAGAAAAACAAAAAGGCCAGTCTGTTGGGCTTGCCTCAAAAAAAAAAAAAAAAAAAAAGTACATGTCTATTTTATTGTGTAAGAAAATTCTCTTCCTGCTGGGCGTGTTGATGCATGCCTTTAATCCCAGCACTTGGGAGGCAGAGGTAGGAAGATTACCATGAGTTTGAGGCCAGCCTGAGACTACATAGTGAATTCCAGGTCAGCCTGAGGTAGAGAGGGACCCTACCTCGAAAAACAAAAACAAAAAAACTCTTCCTAAGAAATGTTTAGAATGACTTCAGTTTTTCAAGAAGCAAGGGCTCAGCTTGGCATGGTGGCACATGACTTTAATCTTAGCACTTGGGAGGTAGACATAAGAAGATTTCTGAGTATTCAAGGCCAGCCTGAAACTACAGAATGAGTGCTAGGTCAGCCTGGGCTACCTACTTTGAAAAATCCAAAAGAACAAAAATCTTATTAATTTTATAATATATCTGTAATCTTATTAATTTTGGGGGTGGGAAGCCAGGAGGCAACAGAGTCTCATGTAGTCCAGGCTGGCGGCTAGCCTAAACTCACTATGCAGCCAAGGATGAACCTAAACTTTTTTTTGGGAGGTGAGCGGTTTCGAGGCAGGGTCTCGCTCTAGCTCAAGCTGACTCTGCTTCCCAAGTGCTGGGATTAAAGGTATGCACCACTACGCCCTGCTGAGCCTAAACTTCTTATCCTTCTTATTTCTACCTCCTGAGTGCTGAGATTGCAAGTATGTGCTACCATGCCTGATTAATGTACTACTAGGGAATGAGCCAAGGGCATTGTGCATGCTAGGCAAATACTCTATATTAATTGAGTTGCATCCCCAGCATGTAATCTTATTTTGTAAAATATACTTTTATTTATTTATTTATTCTATTTATTTATTTATTCACTTATTTGAGAGGGAGAGAGAGAGGAAGAGGCAGAGAGAAAGAGAATGGATGGGTCAGGGCCTCCAGCCACTGCAAATAAACTCTGACACATGTGCCCCCTTGTCCATCTGGCTCACCTGGGTCCTGGGGAATCAAACTGGGATCCTCAGGCTTTGCAGGCAAATGCCTTAACCACCAAATAATCTCTCCAGCCAAATTTATTTATTTATTTATTTATTTATTTATTTATTTATTTATTTATTTATTTTTGGAGAGAGACACAGAGAGAGAGAGGAAGACAGAGATGGGCGCGCCAGCAGTGTCTCAGCTGCTGCGAACGAAATCCAGATGTGTGCGCCCCCTTGTGGTCAAGTGCGGCATTGCGCCCTTGCGTCACTTTGCATCTGGCTAAACATGGGACCTGGAGATTGGAACCGCTGGAGATTGGAACCAGTGTTCTTAGGCTTAGGAGGCAGGCGCCTTAACCCCTAAGCCATCTCTCCAGCCCTATTTTTAAATGTTTTATTTTTATTTATTTGAGAGAGAGAGAGAGAGAGATGGGATATGCCAGGGCCTGTAGCCACTGTAAATGAATTCCAGACACAATGCTCCCCCTTGTGCATCTGGCTTATGTGGGTCCTGGGAAATCAAACAGGGGTCCTTAGGCTTCGCAGGCCAATGCCTTAACTGCTAAGCCATTTCCCCAGCCCTAAAATGTACTTTCTAAGCAAGCCCCTTTAGCCACTGAGTCATCTTCCCAACCCTAAAAATATACATTTTTTTATAACCATGTGTAAGACATACACAAACACATGCTTTAGAGATACCGAAATGTTGAAAGTAGTATTCTTTGGGTGGTATAGATTTCCAGAAATTTTTACTTTCTTGTTTAAATTTTCTACATTTATAAACTGAAAATATGTGTTTTGATTGTTTTTTTACCTTACTTGAATATAAATTTATGGATTAGAAACTTTGGAGGTTGGAGTGATGGCTTAGTTGGTAAAGCCCTTGCTGCATAAATCTGAGGAACTGATTTTGGGTCCCCACCACCTACATAAAAGTCAGGAGTAAGCCAGGCGTGGTGGTGCATGCCTTTAATCCCAGCACTCTGGAGGCAGAGGTAGGAGGATTGCTGTGAGTTCAAGGTCATCCTGAGACTAATTCCAGGTCAGCCTGGGCTAGAGTGAGACCCTACCTCAACAAAAAGAGAATTCCTGGATCTTGGCGAGCTTATTTTATAAAATATACTTTTGTGTATTTGTAAAATAGACTTTTGTAAGCAAGTGCCTCTAGTTTCATTGAGAAATCCTATCTCAGAAAATAAGGTGGAAGGCAGGGGAGATGCTCTCTGTGAAAGCATGAGGCCCAGAGTGCAGATCCCCAGCGCCCACAGATACAGGCTATACTGGTGTGGAATCTTACCTGAAACCCTAGTGCTCCAGAGGCAGAGAGAGAGAGTTTCTGGAACAAGCTGGCTAGCTAGATTAGTAGAATTGGCAAGCCCTCCATCCAAGTGAAAGACTTTGCCTCAGTAAATAAGGTGGAGAATAATCAAAGAAGACACCTGACATCAAGCTCTGGCCTCCACACACACACACACACGCACACATACAACTGCACATACACATGAAACAAAAATTATGAACTGGGGATGTAGCTCACAGGTAAGCACTTACCTAGTATGTGCAAGGCCCTGGGATCAATTCCTTGTACCACCAAGGAAAACAAAAGAAAGAAAAAATTAGAGACTATTTACTTCTAAGTTTATTTTTTATTTTTGGCAGAAGGTGGGTTTTTTTTATTTTTCAAGGTAGGGTCTCACTCTAGCCCAGGTGGATCTGGAACTCACTCTGTAGCCCCAGGCTGGCCTCGTACTTATAGTGCTCCTTCTACCTCTGCCTCCAGAGTGCTGGGATTAAAGGTGTGCACCACCATGCTCAGCCTAAAAGTATTATATACCTGTTTTTTTTTTTTTTTTTTTGTGTTGTTGTTTTTGTGAGGTAGGGTCTCATTCTGATCCAGGCTGACCTGGAATTAATCATGTAGTCTCAGGGTGGCCTCGAACTCACAGCGATCCTCCTACCTCTGCCTCTCGAGTGCTGGGATTAAAGATGTGCGCCACCATGCCCGGCTCCTGATTTATTAATTTAATTTATTTATGTATTTATTTATTTTGAAAGAGAGAGAGGCAGATAGAATGGTCGCACCAGGCTTATAGCCTCTGCAAACGAACTTCAGACACATGTGTTACCCTGTGCATCTGGCTTACATGGGTACTGGGAATGGAACCTGGGTCCTTAGGCTTCACAGGCAAATGCCTTAACTGCTAAGCTATCTCTCCAGCCCTATTCAACTATTTATTTATCTTTTTAGAGAGAGAGAATAGGCATACTAGGCCTCCTGCTATTGTGAAATAACTCCAGATGCATGCACCAATCTGTGCATCTGGCTTTCTTTGAGCACTGGGGAATTGAACCCCAGACAACAGACTTTACAAGCATTTGCCTTTAACCGCTCAGCCATCTCCCTTGCCCTTACACCCCCTTTCATGACCTTTTTCTAACTTATTACTAACGTGTTTTTTGGCATATGGTGGTGGTGTGTTTATGTTACAGAACTACAGGAGAAGTCGTGTCAGGTGTTGTAAGTAAAGTGTTCAACCAACCTAAAGCCAAAGCCAAGGAGCTGGGCATAGAGATTTGTCTCATGTACATAGAGATTGAGAAAGGAGAGTCTGTGCAAGAGGAACTCCTGAAAGGCCTGGATAATAAGAACCCAAAGATCATAGTGGCCTGTATAGAAACGCTAAGGAAAGCCTTAAGGTAAGATGACCTCTGTTTTTTAATATATGTATATTTTTATGTATTTATTTGAGACAGAAAGACGCAGAGAGAGAGAAAGAGAGAGGGAGCAAATGGGCGTGCCAGGGCTTCCAGCTGCTACAAACTCCAGATGTAATGTGCCCCCTTGTGCATCTGGCTTACATGGGTCCTGGAGAATCAATCCGGGATCCTTTGGCTTTGCAGGCAAATGCCTTAACTGCTAAGCCATCTCTCCAGCCCAAGATGACTTCTTAACTCAAGTATGTCAGCTGGTTTAAACAGAAATAGGAACTTGTTAAATTGGCATACCAAAGCAACCAAGAACATTATCTGGTCAAAATAAAGTCATTTCTCAAGCATTGAGTAATTTTAAACTTCAAGTGTTGTGTGGTTATTTTCTCTAAATGTTTTTCGTGAAAGTGAGCAGGGAGTGCTTCTGTTTTGTTTGAGAATTGGTTTCTGGTAGAAAAGGAACTTAAGCAGTTTTTTTCTTACTGTTCTCAAGTATAGACTTATGTTGGCTATAAAGACAGTTTCTTGGCTAGAACAGACCTTTAATTTGGTGTCTTTTTGTTAAATAAAAGTAAGAGTAAATAGACACCTGCCTTTTTAACAAAAGCAACAGTGTATTTAAAATAACTTATATATTGTTATTTTTAATCCTTTGAAGTTAATTCTTTTTACTTAAAGGTGTTTTGCTTTGTTTTAATTTGACAGAGGGAAAGAGTCAGAGAGGGAGGGAGGGAGGGGAGGGAGGGAGGGAGAGAGAGAGAGAGAGAGAGAGAGAGAGAGAGAGAATGGGCGCACCGAGACTTCCACTCACTGCAAATGAACTCCAGATGTATGTGCCATCTTGTGCATCTGGCTTATGTGGGAACTAGGGAATCGAACCGAGGTCCTTTTGCTTTGCAGACAAGCGCCTTAACTGCTAAGCCATCTTTCCAGCCCCTGAAGTTAATTATTTATGATTGGATTTCTTTCAGGAACAAGTGGCTGAAATTTGCTATGGAATACTGACTTAGACAAATCAGTTCTAGCTCTGATTAAAAGATTTGTTTGTTTGTTTTTTTTTCAATCCCAAACTGGTCTCAGGTCTTCAAGCCCAGGTTGACCTAGAATTTACTTGTTTTTGTTTTTCAAGGAGTCTCAGGGTGGCCTCGAACTCTATGTAGTCTCAGGGTGGCCTCGAACTCACAGCGATCCTCCTACCTTTGCCTCCTGAGTGCTGGGATTAAAGGAGTGCACCACCATGCCCAGCCAAGCCCTTGTTTTTTTTTTTTTTTAAGCATGTCTTTATTCTTAACTTTATTAGTGTTTATTTCCATGCTTTTTGTTTTTGGAGAGAGACACACAGAGAGATGGAGAGGGAGAGACAGAGACAGAGAGAGAGAGAATGAATGGGCATGCCAGCAGCCTCTCAGCTGCTGTGAATGATCTCCAGATGCTTGCACCCCCTTGTGGGCAAGTGCAGCATTGCGCCCTTGCGTCACTTTGCATCTGGCTAAACATGGGACCTGGAGATTGGAACCCGCGCTCTTGGGTTTAGCGGGCAGGAGCCTAAACCACTAAGCCATCTCTCTAGCTCCAAGCCCTTGTTTTTTAAAACAGGATCTCACTGTAGCCTAGCACATGGGAGGCTGAGGTGGAAGGATTGCTGTGAATTCAAATATAATCTGAGCTACAGAATGAGTTCCGGATTAATTAGCCTGGGCTACAATGAGAAGGAAGGAGGGAATGAAGGAAGGAGGGAGGGAGGGAAGAAAGGAAGGAAGGAACGAAGGAAGGGAGGAAGGGACAAAATATTATTTATATTTCACAACTTAAATATTTATGAATTTATTTATTAATATTATGTTTTAAGCCTCTATGTATAAACACATGTACATTCATATGTTTTAGGTACTATATAAGTTAGTCCTTGGTAAGTTTGAATTATTCCTTGGTTATCAGAAAGTTACTTTTTTAAAAAAATTTTTTTTTTTAATTTTTTATTATTTTTTTGGAGAGAGAGAGAGAGAGGGAGAGGAAGACAGAGATGGGCGCGCCAGCAGTGTCTCAGCTGCTGGGAACGAAATCCAGATGTGTGTGCCCCCTTGTGGTCAAGTGCGGCATTGCGCCTTTGCGTCACTTTGCATCTGGCTAAACGTGGGACCTGGAGATTGGAACCAGCGTTCTTAGGCTTAGGAGGCAGGCACCTTAACCCCTAAGCCATCTCTCCAGCCCCAGAAAGTTACTTTTAAATGTCAGGTGTGGTGGAACAAGCCTTTAATCTCAGCACTCGAGAGACTGAAGTAAGAGGATCGCCATGAGTGCAAGGCCACCCTGAGACTACATAGTGAATTTCAGGTCAGCCTGAACTAGAGTGAGACCCTACCTTGTAAAACCAAAAAAAGTTATTTTAAAAATGTTTATGTTATTTTGGGCTCTAGATATTAAATACTAATGTAGAACAGTGCCTAAGCATGCCTGTATATTTCTGAATTCCTTTTGCTGCCTTGAAGAATGCAAGCTGTCTAACTAGTAATGTATGATATGGAACTATACATACCAATCCAAACATGGCATGTTGACATTTTTTTTTTCATGATTTTTCACTTCTAGTGAATTTGGTTCCAAAATCATCTTGCTTAAGCCAATTATCAAAGTGTTGCCAAAACTCTTTGAGTCTCGAGATAAGCCTGTTCGAGATGAAGCCAAACTAATTGCTATAGAGATTTACAGATGGATTCGGGATGCCCTGAGACACCCATTACAAAATATAAATTCAGTTCAGGTGAGGTACAAAGTTCTCTGGCTGTCTTTGCATGTATTCTCTTCTGGACATTGTTGATACTCTGCCCTTATGGTTATTTTTTATTTTCAATTTTGAAATTAGTTGACTTTACTGAACATATACTTGTTCTGCTGTTACTTTGTTCCCTCAAATTAAGTACTATGTTTTCAATGATTCTAGTATGCATATGTTAATTTCTTTTAGTTTTATTTATTAACATTATGGCAGTGTTAGGGATCAAGCCTACAGTTTGGCACATACTAGTCAAATGCTCTATGGCTTACCTACACATTCAGTTGTGCTAGTATTAAATCTGTAAACTCTAGCTGGGCGTGCTGGCATACTCCTTTAATCCCAGCACTCCGGAGGCAGAGGTAGGAGGATTGCTGTGAGTTCAAGGCCACCCTGAGACTACATAGTGAATTCCAGGTCACCCTGAGCTAGAGTGAGACCCCACCTCAAAAACAAAAACAAACAAACAAACAAAAACTTTAAAAGAGCCCTTTATTTGAAAAAGTACATTTTATTCTTTCTTAGTGCTTAGACATATATCTTCAATATAGTAAATGTTAATGGATTTGATTTGTGCTACAAAATAGATACAATTTAAATTTTATTTGTTCTTGTTTACCCAGAGCTACGTAAGCAGAAAGTGAGCATAGATATCAGTGAATAAAAATATTGTGTTCTAATGGTAGAGTAAATAAGTTCTACAACATTTTATAATAATAATTTTGCAGTTAAAAGAACTAGAAGAAGAATGGGTCAAATTGCCAACGGGTATCCCTAAACCAAGTAGGTTTCTGCGTTCTCAGCAAGAATTAGAAGCTAAATTGGAACAGCAACAGTCTGCTGGAGGAGATGCTGAAGGAGGTAAGTTAATTAAACAATAGTTTTTGTAAAAATTAGTGAGAATTAATACTGCCACAAGAATCTGTGTTCACAAGGTGTATTTTGAAGAACTCTTCTGAGTAAAGTAAATTGGCTATGGCACTAATTACTCTGGTCCTTTTCTAAGATTTCATCAGGGATATGGAAGGAGAGATAATTGATACGTAAAACTATTTTGTTTTTAAGGTCTGTTTTTTTTTCTCTTCAAAGGTGGTGATGACAGTGATGAGGTACCACAAATAGATGCATATGAACTTTTAGAAACAGTGGAAATCCTTTCCAAACTTCCCAAAGACTTTTACGACAAGATTGTAAGTAATGGTTAATTTATTTTATTTTAAAATATTTTATTTCTTTATTTTGCAAGGAGACAGAGAAAGAGAATGGTTGCATCAGGACCTCTAGCCACTACAAACAAACTCCAGATGCATGTGCCACTTTGTGCATCTGACTCATTTATTTTATTTATTTATTTATTTTTATTTTTATTTTATTTTTATTTTTTGGTTTTTCAAGGCAGGGTCTCACTCCGGCCCAGGCTGACCTGGAATTAACTATGTAGTCTCAGGGTGGCCTCGAACTCTCGGCGATCCTCCTACCTCTGCCTCCTGAGAGCTAGGATTAAAGGCGTGCGCCACCACGCCTGGCTTTTTTTTTTTTTTTTTTTTTTACTATTTATTACTTATTTGAGAAAGAGAGAATAGGTATGCCAGGGCTTTCAGCCACTGCAAATGAACTCCCGATGCATGTGCAACCTTGTGCATCTGGCTTACATGGGTCTTGGGGAATCAAATCTGGATCCTTTGGCTTTGTAGGCAAATGCCTTAACTGCTAAACCATCATGCCAGCCCTTTGTTTTTTGTTTGTTTCTTTGTTTGTTTGTTTTTGAGGTAGGGTCTCACTCTAGCGCAGGCTGACCTGGAGTCTCAGGGTGGCCTCAAACTCGTGGCAAAACTCCTACCTCTGCCTCCTGAGTGCTGGGATTAAAGGTATGTGTCACACACCCAGCTGCCTCATTTATTTTATTTTAAATTATATGAAGGAATAGTTAGAGGATGCTCTGCTGTGCCTTTGCTTGGTTGCCTCCCATTTCTTACTGTGCTGCTTTGTATATACAACTATTATGGCACTTTTTTTTTTTTTTTTTTTTTTTTTTTTTTTGTTTTTCAAGGTAGGGTCTCACTCTAGCTCGGGCTGACCTGGAATTCACTTTGTAGTCTCAGGGTGGCCTTGAACTCATGGCGATCCTCCTACCTCTGCCTCCCGAGTGCTGGGATTAAAGGTATGTGCCACATGTTTTATGGCACATGTTTTAAAATTTTTTACTTATTCATTTGAGAGAGAGAGAAAAGAAAGAGAGAGAGAGAATGGGTGTACCAGGGCTTCTCGCCATAGCAAATGAACTCCAAACACATGCATCACCTTTTTTATCTGCCTAATGTGAGTGCTGGGCAATCAAACTTGGATCCTTAGGCTTCACAGACCTTAACCACTAAGGAGTCTCTCTGGCCCTGGGCATCCTTTTTTTTTCAACACATCTTGTCAGAAATCAGAACATTATTATTATTATTTTTTTAATATTTATTTGAGAGAGAGAGTGAGAGAGTATGTATGTGAATATGGACACACTAGGACCTCTTGCTACTAAACTCCAGACACATGCCACTCTCTGTGTATGGTATTATATGTGTATTGAGCAATTGAAACCAGGCCCTCATTCTTTCCTGTCAATACCTTTAACAGCTGAGGCATATTTCCAGCCCTATTTTTGATTTTTTTGAAATATTTATTTTTATTTATTTATTTATTTATTTATTTGGCAGAGAGAGAGAGAACAGACCCGCCAGGGCCTCCAGCCACTGCACACAAACACCAGACGCATGCGCCCCCTTGTGGGTCCTGGGGAATTGAACCTGTGTCCTTTGGCTTTACAGGCAAATGCCTTAACCACTAAGCAATCCCTCCACCCCCTTGATTTTTTTTTAACTCATTAAGTCTATGGGTTTACCTTTAAATCTTTAAAAAAAAATAATTTTTGGGGCCTGGAAAGATGGTTTATCAAGTAAGGTGCTTACCTACAAAATCTAATGATGTGGGTTTGATTCCCCAATACTCAAGTAAAGCCAGATGCACAAAGTGGCACGTGCATCTGGAGTTTATTTGCAGTGGCTAGAGACCTGGCATACCCATTCTGTCTCTCTTTACTTGCAAATAACTAAATAAAATAATTTAAAATAATAAAAATAGTTTTTAGGACTGGCTTACCAGTTAAGGCACCTGCCTGCAAAACCTAAGAATGCCTGTTCGAATCTCCAGGTCCCATATTTAGTGCATGTTAGGCAAAAGTGCCACAAGCGCACAATGCCGCGCTTGCCCACAAGGGGGTGAACATGTCTGGAGTTCATCCACAGTGGCTGAAAAGGCCCTGGCATACCCATGCTCTCTCTGCTTCTTCTTCTCTGTCTTTCTCAAATGAAAAAATAAAAAATAGTTTTTAGCCAAGTGTGATGGCACACACTTTTAATCTCAGCACTCAGAAGACAGAGGTAGGAGGATCACCATAAGTTTGAGGCCAACCTGAGACTATCATGAATTCTGGGTCAGCCTGGACTATAATGAGACCCTACATACAAAAAAAATATTATTTATTTATTTATTTGCAAGAGAGAGAGAATATGGAACAGGGTCTCATGCCACTGCAGAAAAACTCTAGATATATTTTAGATATATTTTCCACTTAGTACATCTGGCTTTATGTGGGCACTAAGGAATCAAACCCAGGATGGCAGGCTTTGTAAGAAAGTGTCTTTAACCGTTGTGCCATCTCCCAAGCCCTACTTTTAAATATCTCTTGTTTTTATTTTTTTCCCCCAAGATAGTGTCTCACTATAGCCTTGACTAACCTGGAATTCACTATGCCTTTAACTTCCAATCCATCTCCCCAGCCCAGTTTTTAAATTTTTTTTTTTGTTGTTGTTGTTGTTTGAGGTAGGATCTCCCTCTAGCCCAGACTGACCTGGCTCTTACACCGTAGTCCCAGGCTGGCATTGAACTCATGGCAATCCTTCTACCTCTGCCTCCTGAGTACGGAGATTAAAGGCATGTGCCATCACACTGGACAATATTTTTATTTATTTATTTGAGAGTAGTAGAGCAGGGGATGCACCAGGGCTTTTTGTCACTGCAGACTAACTCAGATTCATGCACTATTTTGTTCATCTGGCTTTACATGGTTACTGGTGAATCAAACCCGGACCAGAAGGTTTTATAAGCAAGTGCCTTAAACTGCTGAGCAGTTTCCTAGCCAGGAATTTTTTTTTTTTTTTTTTTTTGAAGCAGGGTCTCACTCTAGCCCAGGTTAACCTGGAACTCACTCTGTAGCTCAGGCTATCCTCACATACATGGCAATCCTCCTACCTCAGCCTAAGTACAAAAATTCTAGGTGTGAGCTACCACATCTAGCTTACAAAACAAGAGTACAAAAAGTATCTAGGACTGGGTGATGGTTCAATGGATAAAGAAAAGACCTTGTCATGAAACATAACTTGAGTCAGACCGCAGAACCCATGTAAAAAGCTAGATGGGCCCACGGATGGAGTGTGGTGGTTTGAGTCAGATGTCCCCCATAAACACATGTGCTTTGAATGCTTGGTCTTCAGGTTGTGGCAACTTGGGAGATGGAGCCTTGCTGGAGGAGGTATATTGTTGGGGATGGGCTTAAAGGTGTTATAGCCACCTCCCACTTGCTAGAGCTCAGCTCAGTCTCCTGCTGTTGTTTCCACCTGCCATGGTGAGGTGCAGCCTCTGTTCATGTCATGCTGTCCTCTTCCATAATGGAGCTTCCCCTCCAGACTATAAACCAAAATAAAAAACTTACCTCCCATTAGCTGCTTTTAGTCAGTGCTTTGTCCCAACAGCAAGAAGGTAACTATAATAGCCTTTAACCACTGAACCATTTCCCCAGCTCTGTTGTGATGTTTTGTTTGATACCTGTTTAATAACAGAAAGTGAAATGGAAAACTATGGCATTCTGTTTGATTTTGCTATTTTAGGGCTATGAAAACACCTTTCATTTGTGAATATAAGTTCTATAAGCAAAATATTCTAATTGCATATTTTTACATTGTTGTTTTTTAACTAACCTTAGAAAAAGTTTCTAAACTTATAAGTCTTTGAGTATAAGAAACAATTGTATTCTGCTCTATTATATGTTCTACAAGTGATTCATATTCTGCATTTCAGGAGGCAAAAAAATGGCAAGAGAGAAAAGAAGCCCTGGAGGCTGTAGAAGTACTAGTGAAAAACCCCAAACTGGAATCAGGAGATTATGCAGATTTAGTAAAAGCATTAAAGAAGGTAAATGAGAGGAGCTTCTACAATGTGTTTTTGTTTGTTTCTTTTCTTTTTTTTCCCTTCCTTTCTTTTTTGTTCTTTGAAGCAGGTATCATTTTAGCCCTTATTGTCTTGGAACTTACTTTTTTTTTTTTTTTTTTGGTTTTTCTAGGTAGGGTCTCTCTCTACCCCAGGCTGACCTGGAATTAACTATGTAGTCTCAGGGTGGCCTCGAACTCATATCAATCCTCCTACCTCTGCCTCCCAAGTGCTAGGATTAAAGGTGTGCCCCACCATGCCCGGCTTGGAACCTACTTTGTATCCCAGGCTAGCCTCAGACTCATGGCGCTCCTTTTACTTCAGCCTCTTGAATCCTGGGATTAAAGGCATGTGCTACCACATCCAGCCTTGCATTGGTATCTTGACAACAGTCACTAAATTTTCTTCATCAGTAATTCAGTTTTTAAAATTTTTTTTTTTTTTTTTGGTTTTGCAAGGTAGTGTCTAACTCTGGTCCAGGCTGACCTGGAATTAACTATGTAGTCTCAGGGTGGCCTCGAACTCTCAGCGATCCTCCTACCTCTGCCTCCCGAGTGCTGGGATTAAAGGCGTGCACCACCACACCCGGCTTTTAAATTTTTTTATTACAAATGTATTGTCATCTAAGGAAGACTATTAATGGAATTTGAATTAGAGGGTGTTTTTGTTTTGTTTCTTGATTTTTTTGAGGTAGGGTCTTACTCTAGCCCAGGCTGACCTGGAATGTATTTTGTATCCCAGGCTGGTCTCAGACTCAGCAATCCTCCTACCTTTGTCTCCCAACTGCTGGGATTAAAGGTATGCAATACCATGCCTGGGTAGAGTCTTATAATTTAAAGATTTTTTTTTTAGGGTAAGGTCTTGTCCTAGCCCAGGCTGACCTACAATTCACTATGTAGTCTCAGAGTGCCCTCGAACACAAGGCAATCCTCCTACTTCTGCCTCCTGAGTCCTGGGATTAAAGGCCTGAGCCATCATGCCTGACTAAAGAATTTTTTAAATGATTGTACCAGGTTAACCTGGAGGGATTGGTTTGGTTTTAATTATCACTTTAATGTGTTATTTGATAGCTTGTATAAATCCCAAGGAAAATTGGGTGTTGCTATTCTAGAACTAAATATTATAGTTTAAATTTAAATGAGCTACATTTAATTATGCAAATATTAAGTATGAAGTGTTTTTTGTTAGGTAGCAAATGATGCCAGACAATATTATATCAGCATGTCAAAATGTGGAAATATGTGATCAATAAAAAAGCAGGTAAGTAATATGGAAGAAATAAGTGGTTTTTAGAAAACATGCCTTTGGTGTTGCTTAGGTCTAACAAATAAAATGTTGACTATTACTTATTTATTTTTGAGGCAGAGTCTATCTTTCTCTTACTCTAGTCTAGACTGACCTGGAACTCACACTGTAGCCCAGGCTGGCTTCAAACTCACAATGATCCTCTTACCTCAGCCTCCCAAGTGCTGGGACTAAAGGAATCAGAGTAAAGAAAATAAGGTCATTCAACAAAAACAATGTGAATATTTTATAATGAAACCTAGTGCTTTGTACACTAATTAATTTTTTTTTTCAAGGTAGGGTCTTGTTCTAGCCCAGGCTGACCTGGAATTCACTAGGTAATCCCAGGGTGGCCTTGAACTGACAGCAATCCTCCTACTTCTGCCTCCCAAGTGCTGGGATTAAAGGCATGTGCCACCACGCCCGGCTTTGTACACTAATTTAAAAAAATAAAGAAAGATAGGGGCTCCATTGGTAAAGTGCTTACCTTGTAAGCATGAGGACCTGAATTCAGTCCAGGCATGGACTTCTATACTTACAGATAATAAACCATGATATTTCCCTCCCCTTCCCCCATTCCCCTTCAGAACTCTACTCTCCATCATATCCCCTCCCTCTCTACATTAGTCTCTCTTTTAATTTGATGTCATCATCTTTTTCTCCTTTTATGAGGGTCTTGTGAAGATATTGCTAGGCACTGCAAGGTCATGGATATCGAGGCCAATTTCTGTCTGGACAGATGCATTATAAGGAGTCGTACCCTTCCTTTGGCTCTTACATTCTTTCCGTCCACTCTTCCCCAATGGTCCCTGAGCTTTGGAGGGTGTGACAGAGATGTTTCAGTGCAGGACACTCCTCTGTCCCTTCTTCTCAGCACTATGTTGCCTTTTGGGTCATCCCAATGGTCACCGCCATCTGAAAAGAGAAGCTTCTCTAACCAGAAGTGAGAGTAGCATTAATATGTGAATATGAACATTAACTGTAGTGCTTTCAGGGCAGTTTGGTGGGAATAAAATATACATTTAGCCAGACAAGACCAGGCTTTATACCCCTAAGGCTCATGACCTCCCCTGCCATAGACTTTTGATTAGTTTTTTCAGTACCAGGTATGTATTCCCTCCCATAGAGAGGGCCTTCAGTCCAATTAGTGAGCAGTTGGTTTCCCCAAAAGCAGACATGCTGCTATTGCATCTGTTTGGTCATTGGGCCTGTATGGCCAAACTTGAGTTTTCCACTGTCCACTGTTTTCACCGCTGATGATTTCTGTCTCCCATACAGCTGTATGCAGTGCAGTTTTTTCCAGCTTTCAGTTGGCTGGTCTACAGGGAGAAGGTTTTCTGCACCAGCTTGCTTTCTTAGTGACCTTGCCACTCAGGCAAGAGATGTCTTTAGCAATAGGGTCTTACCATCTGTTTCTCAAGGAAGCCAAGGGCCTTGGCAATAGCCTTTAATGTTTTGTAGGCTACAGGGACCTCCCTGGCCAACAACTCACTGGAAGGTATCCCAACCCAGGCACTGAAAATTTTCTAGTAACAATCTATAGCTTCTGGATGTGCCATTATTCAAAAAAGTAGGCTTACATAAGTCTTATTCAGAATATCTTGAATTTTGATTGACTCTCCCCCCGTACTTCTTTTATATATTCTCTTCCCCTGGCCTCCATTAGACCCTTTCCCCTCCCTGTAATCTGTTCTTCTACTTACATATATACAAGACCATCCACTTAAGTCCTTCCCTCTCCTCCCTCCCTTATAGCCTTTTACCAGCTTACTTGCTTCTGCCACTGATTTTTGGTTCCAGCTCACACACAAGTCTATAAATTTTTAGCTAGGAACTACATATGAGAGAGAACATGCGATGCTTGGCTTTCTGGGCCTGGGTTACCTCACTTAATATAATCCTTTCCAGATCCATCCATTTCCCTGCAAATTTCATAATTTCTTATCTTTATTATCCATTCATCTATGGAGGGACATCTAGGCTGGTTCCATTTCCTAGTTATTGTGAATGGAGCAGCAATAAACATGGTTGTGCAAGTATCTCTAAGGTAGTGAGAAGAGTCTTCTGGATATATGCCTAGGAGTGCTATAGCTGGATCATATGGTAAATCTATTTTTAGCTGTCTCAAGAACCTCCACACTGATTTTCACAATGACTGGACCAGATTACATTCCCACCATCAGTGTACAAGTGTTCCTCTTTTTCCACATCCCTTACTACACTTACTGTCATTTGTTTTCTTGATGGTAGCCATTCTGACAGGAGTGAGATGGAATCTCAAAGTAGTTTTTTTTTTTTTTTGTCCTTTCCTGTCTGCCTCATTTGCATCAGTCTCTTTTTTTAAATTTTATTTTATTTTATTTAGTTTTGGAGAGAGACATAGAGAGACAGACAGAGGGAGAGGGAGACAGATAGAGATGGGCGCGGCAGCAGTCTCTCAGCTGCTATGAATGAAATCTAGATGTGTGCTCCTCTTGTGGTCAAGTGCAGCATTGCGCCCTTGCGTCACTTTGCATCTGGCTAAACGTGGGACCTGGAGATTGGAACCAGGTTCTTAGGCTTAGCAGGCAGGCGCCTTAACCACTAAGCCATCTCTCCAGCCCTTTAATTAATTTTTTTATTGACAGCTTCTTTAATTTTAGACAATATCCCATGGTACTTCCTTCCCTCCCCCCACTTGCCCTTTTGAAAGTTCACTCTCCATCATATCCCCTCCCCCTCATAATCAGTCTCTCTTTTCAGTTTGATGTCATGATCTTTTCCCCCCATTATGATAATCTTGTGTAGGTAGTGTCAGGCACTGTGAGGGTTATGGATATCCAGCCTATTTTGTGTCTAGAGGAGCACGTAGTAAGGAATCCTACTCTTCCTTTGGCTTTTACATTCTTTCTGCCCCCTCTTCCACAATGGACCCTGATCCTTGGAAGTTGTGTTCAAGATGTTTTAGTGCTGAGCACTTCTCTGTCAGTTCTTCTCAGCACCATGATGCCTTCTTAGTCATCCCAAGGTCTCCACCATCTGAAAAGCGAATCTTCTCTAACCATAAGTGAGAGTAGCATTAATACATGGGTGTGGACATTAAGAGAAGTGCTTACTGGGCAGTTTGGTGAGCATAGTATATACATTTAGCCAGACACTAGCAGACGTTACACCCCTAGGGTTCACGACTACCCCTATTGTAGGTTTTCAGTATCAGGAATGTATTACTTCCCATGGAGCCGGCCTCCAGTCCAATCAGAGAGCAGTTGGTTTCCCCCATAACAGACATGCCACTATTGCACCAGTTGGCTCATTTGGCCTGGCTGGCCAAATTTAAAGCTTGCAGTGTTCACTGTTGAGTACCTTCACTGGTGTTTTCTCTCCCATTGAACTGCATGCAGCGTTGCTTTTTCCAACTTTCTGTCAGCTGGTCCACCTGGAGGAGCCTTTCAGCTCAGCTCCAGCAGGATTTCCCAGTGACCTTGCCACCCAAGTATGTGGAGTCTTCAGAAATAGGGTCTTACCATCTATTACTGGTGGGAGACCAAGGGCCTCAGCAATGGCCTATGTTTTGGGGATATCTGTGACTTCCCCGGCCAACAACTCACTGGAAGGTATCCCCTCCCTGGCACTGAAAATTTTCTAGTAACAATCTATGGCTTCTGAATATTCCATTGTCCAGAAAAGTAGGTTTCCCTATGACTTATTTATATCCTCTTAGATTTTGATTAGCCCTCCCTCCACCTTTCCTTTACTCAATCTCTTCCCCTGACCTCACTCAGGCGTTTTCACCCCCATTAATCTGTTCTTCTACTTATATATATATAATACCATCCTATTAAGTCCCCCTCCCTCCCTTTCTATTCCTTTTATATGAGTTTTATTTTTACTCACTTAGAAGTCCAATCATTTGTAGCTAGGATCCACATATGAGAGAGAACAGAGAACATGTGACATTTGGCTTTCTGGGCCTGGGTTACCTCACTAAGTATAATCCTTTCCAGATCCATCCATTTTCCACCAAATTTCATAACTTCATTTTTCTTTACCGCTGAGTAGAACTCTATTGTGTAAATGTGCCACATCTTCATTAACCACTCATCAGTTGAGGGGCATCTAGGCTGGTTCCATTTCCTAGCTATTGTGAATAGAGCAGCAATAAACATGGTTGAGCAGGTATCTCTAAGGTAGTGAGACGAGTCCTTAGGATATATACCTAGGAGTGGTATAGCTGGATCATATGGTAAATCTATATTTAGCTGTCTCAGGAGCCTCCACACTGATTTCCACAATGGCTGGACCACATTGCATTCCCACCAACAGTGTAGAAGGGTTCCTCTTTTTCCGCATCCTTGCCAGCACTTATAGTCATTTGTTTTCATGATGATAGCCAATCTGACAGGAGTGAGATGGAATCTCAACATAGTTTTAATCTGCATTTCCCTGATGACTAGGGATGTAGAACATTTTATAGATGTTTATATGCCATCTATATTTCTTTTTCTGAGAACTCTATTTAGTTTCATAGCCCATTTTTTAATTGGGTTGTTTGATTTCTTATTATTTAATTTTTTTGAGTTCTTTGTATATCCTAGATATTAATCTTCTATCAGATGTATAGCTGGTAAAGATTTTCTCTCATTCTGTAGGTTGCCTGTTTGCTGTATTCACAGTGTCCTTAGCTGTACAAAAGCTTTGTAATTTCATGAGGTCCCAGCGGTTGATCTGTGGTTTTTATTTCTTGAGCAATTGGGGTTATACTCAGAAAGCCTTTGCCAAGACCAATATGGTGAAGGGTTTTCCGTACTTTTTCCTCTAGCAGTTTCAGAATTTCAGGTCTGATATTAAGGTCTTTGATCCATTTGGACTTGATTCTTGTGCATGGAGATCTATTTTCATCCTTCTACAGATGCATATCCAGTTTCCCAGCACCATTTGCTGAAGAGGCTGTCTTTTCTCCAATGAGTATTATTGGCATTTTTCTCAAAGATCAGGTGCCTATAGCTACCCGGAGTTACATCAGGGTCCTCTATTCTCTTCCATTGATCTACATGTCTGTTTTTGTGCCAGTACCATGCTGTTTTTGTTACTATGGCTCTGTAATATAGGTTAAAATCAGGTATGGTGATACCACCAGCCTTATTTTTGTTGTTCAAAATTGTTTTAGATATCCAAGGTTTTTTGTGCTTCCAAATGAATTTTTGATTGTTTTTTCTATTTCCATGAAGAATATCTTTGGAATTTTGATTGGGATTGCTTTAAATGTGTTTGTTGTTAGCATATAGGGAAGCTACTGATTTCTGTGTGTTTATTTTGTATCCTGCTACATGGCTATAGGTGTTTATCAGCTCTAACGTTCTGCTGGTAGAGTCTTTAGGGTCCTTTATGTATGGAATCATATCATCTGCAAATAATGATAACCTGATCTCTTCCTTTCCAATTTGTATCCCTTTTATGAGTGTCTCTTGCCTTATTGCTATAGCTAAGACTTCCAGTACTATATTAAATAGAAGTGGGGACAGTGGACACCCTTGTCTTGTGCCTGATTTTAGTAGAAAAGCTTCAAGTTTTTCTCCATTTAGTATTATATTGGCTCTGGGTTTGCCATAAATAGCCTTTATTATGTTGAGATACGTTCCTTCTGTTCCCAGTCTCTGTAGGACTTTTGTCATGAAGGGATGTTGGATTTTGTCAAATGCTTTTTCTGCATCTAATGAGATGATCATGTGATTTTTGTTCTTCAGTCCATTTATATAATGTATTACATTTATTGATTGACGTATGTTGAACCATCCCTGCATCTCTGGGATAAAGCCTACCTGGTCGGGGTGAATGATCTTTCTAATATATTCTTGTATTCTGTTTGCCAATATTTTGTTGAGAATTTTTGCGTCTATGTTCATGAGGGAGACTGGTCTGTAATTTTCCTTTTATGTACTATCTTTGTCTGGTTTTGGGATCAGGGTGATGCTGGCTTCATAGAAGGTGTTTGGTTGGGTTCCTTCCTCTTCTATTTTATGGAAAAGTTTAAGAAGCATTGGTGTTAGTTCTTCCATGAAGGTCTGGTAAAATTCAGCAGTGAATCCATCTGGGCCTGGATTTTTTTTAGCTGGGATTTGCTTGGATCTCCATACCTGTTATAGGTCTTTTTAAGTGGTTAATCTCATCTTTATTTAATTTAGGTAGGTCATATAAATCAAGGAAATCATCCATTTCTTTCAGATTTTCAAACTTAGTGGAGTGTATGTTCTTATAGTGTGTCCCTATGGTTTATTTTCATTTATCTTGTATCTGTTGTAATGGTGCCTTTTTCATCTCTGATTTTATTAATTTGTGTTGCTTCCCTCTTTCTTTTGGTCAGATTTGCTAAGGGTTTATTAATCTTGTTTATCCTTTCAACGAGCCAACTCTTTATTTCATTGATTCTTTCAATTGTTTTTTTTTTTGCTTCTATTTCATTAATTTCTGCCCTAATCTTTATTATTTCTTCCCTTCTACTGATTTTTGTTTTGCTTTGTTCTTCTTTTTCCAAGGCCTTAAGGTGGAGCATTAAGTTGTTTACCTGCGACCTTTCTAATTTCTTAACATTGGCACTTAATATAGGCAGGCTAGTCTATGGCCATACCACCCTGAACGCGCCCGTTCTCATCTGATCTCAGAAGCTAAGTTAATATAGGCAGGCTGGAGAGATGGTTTAGCAGTTAAGGTACTTGCCTGCAAAGCCAAAGGACCCAGGTTTGATTCTCCAGGACCCACGTAAGCCAGATGCACAAGGTGGTGCATGTGTCTGAAGTTCATTTGTAGTGGCTAGTGTGCCCATTCTCTCCCACCCACCCACCCCTGCCTCTCTCTCTAATAAGATAAATAAAATGAGCCAGGCGTGGTGGTGTACATCTTTAATCACAGCACTTGGGGGGCAGAGGTAGAAGGATCACTGTGAGAACAAGGCTACCCTGAGACTACATAGTGAATTCCAGGTCAGCCTTGGCCAGAGTGAGACCCTACCCTTCAGCCTGGGAAGAAAGGTAGGGAAGGAGGGAGGTAAAGTTCATTTATAAGCGGAATGGGTGGAAAATGAGATTCTTCAGATTTCTGAAGAGAGCTTCATGATCCCTATGAATTCTGGTATGTAATCTCTCAGTTTGTGATGCTGGAAATTCAGTTGAGGTCCTCAGAAATGCTAAGCAAATACTGTAGCAATGAGTCACACTCTTAGCATATAATTTTTATCAGGAAAATTATTGCTGTTACTGAATTCACAGTGTATCAAACAAAAGCTTTTGACTTTTTTTATTCATAGTAATTGATGTTCTCTACCCATTAAAGTATTAAGTAGCTTTTAAAAACAGACTACTTTGTGATTTTTGGTGATATTGTGAATATAATTGTAATCTCTAATAAACATTGTATATATTGGGCTGGAGAGATGGCTAAGATTAGCAGTTAAGGCACTTGCCTTCAGAGCCTAAGGACCCATGTTCAACTCTGTAGATCCCACATAAGCCAGATGCATAAGTTGGCACATACATCTGGAGTTCAATTGCAGTGGCTGGAGGTCCTGGCTAGCAATTCTTTCTCTCTCTTTCTCTCATAAAAATACATATATGGGCCGGGTGTGGTGGTGCATGCCTTTAATCCCAGCACTCGGGAGGCAGAGGTAGGAGGATCGCCGAGAGTTCGATGCCACCCTGAGACTACGTAGTTAATTCCAGGTCAGCCTGGACCAGAGTGAGACCCTACCTCGAAAAACAAAAACCAACAAACAAAAAATACACACATGTTAAAATATATGTTCTCTTTATTTTAAAATTAATTTTTAAGTTTTTATTTATATTTATTTATTTATTAGAGACAGAGAAAGGGAGAGAAAGAGAGATAATGGGTGCGCCAGGTCCTCTAGCCATTGCAAATGAGCTCTAGACACATGCGCCACCATCTGCAGCTGGCTTACGTGGGTACTGGGGAATCGCACCTCAAACCGGGGTCCTTAGGCTTCACAGGCAAGCACTTAACTGCTAAGCTATCTCTCCAGCCCAGTAATCTCTTTATTTTATATACAGAGATAACCATTGATTTGTTTTCTTTTTGTTAGTTCTGGGCATCACACTTGGGTCCAAATTTAGAGGGAGATAGTATTTCTACTGGGAAAAGAGTGAAACAAACCAATAAGGACTTATGGGCACCTATAAGTAAATCAGATTTTTAATCCATCTAACTTGGGCAGTTTATCATAGTAAAATATTACCAGGAAGGAACCAAGTCATCATTACTGTCTTGCTAAACTTATACAGATAAAGCTTCTACCCATGCATTAGATGAGTGTTGAACTTTAGGGGGTACAGAGTGGTAGTATTATTAACATTGCTGAAGGAGTCTGCTGTGATCCTCTGAATACAAACTTGATGATTGATCATTATGTGGCTAAAATGGTAGCTACAAGGCCAGAAACACCCTCAGAAGAATGGTTACAAAGGGATTTGCAATTTAAAGTCCTTCTGGATTTTCTAAAGTTACCTACAGTTTCCACTGTTGCCTGCTTAGCATTCTCTGTTGTCCTAGTTAGCCTTTGAAGTCTTGTTTTTTTTAAAGTTTTTATTTATTTATTTACTTGCAAGCTGAGAAAGATAGACAGAAAGAATGGGCATGCCAAGGCCTCCAGCTACTGCAAATGAGCTCTAGATACATACACCTCTGTGCATCTGGCTTTATGTGGGTACTGGGGAACTGAACCTCTGGTCTTTAGGCTTTGCAGGCAAATGCCTTAACCGCTGAGCTATCTCTCCAGCCGCAAGCCTTGAACTCTTGATCCTCCTTCCTCAGCCTTTTAAACTTGCCACCCGATCCAACTCAGTTGCTAGTTTCTATGTGTTTTGTTGGTAGAACTTTAAGATGAGAGTAAGCGTTATGAAAGAAGATGCAGGACAATGGCAAGTTTGAGACTAGCCTGTCTCAGAAGGAAAGGAGGGAGATGAAATTCATTACCATAGAGAACTAAACAATTTCCTCTTGTAGGAAAATTAGTCATTAGTCATCCACTGGTATATCTGTCAGGAGTTCTTTTAAGCATTCATGTTCAGTACTCCTTTTTATAGGGCTGTGACTCTCATTTTCCTTTTTACCCTCTTTATAGGTGGTTGGAAAGGACACCAATGTCATGTTGGTAGCTTTGGCAGCAAAATGTCTTACTGGTCTGGCTGTTGGGCTAAGGAAGAAGTTTGGACAATATGCAGGGCATGTAAGTAATATTTCTGATTTGAAAACTATTAAAAATGGCTTTGAAATAACTTGTTTGGTTTTTCAAGGTAGTGTTTCATTCTAATTCAAGCTGACCTGGAATTCACTATGTAGTCTCAGGGTAGCTTGAACTCATAGCAATCCTCCCATCTCTGCCTCCCCAAATGCTGGGATTAAAAGCATGTGCTACTACACCCCGCTTGAAATAACTTTTTGACATAGATCTTTATATATTAGGCAAAGTAAGCTTCTCACTTTTTATTTTATTTTATTTTTTTATTTTTGGTTTTGCAAGGTAGGGTCTCACTGTGGTCCAGGCTGACCTGGAATTCATTATGTAGTCTCAGGGTGGCCTCGAACTCTCGGCAATCCTCCTACCTCTGCCTCCCGAGTGCTGGGATTAAAGGTGTGTGCCACCACACCCGGCTTTAATTTAATTTGTTTTTTAATATTCAACCCTGGTTATCACAAATTCATGAAGCTTGTATAGAAAAGTAGGCACTTGGCTTAATGTGCTTAGTTGATTTATTATTTACTTATTAGTATCTAGCATTCTTTTACCGCTATATACAATATAACAAGATCAAATAAAGTCAATAAAAACTGTGGGATTGTGAGTATAGCTCTCTAGTGAAATACTTTCTTAGCATGCACAAGGCCCTGAGTTCTTTTTCACCATTCTGATATCCCACCCTCAAAGAAGTTTCTAATAACTGGGATCAGACTAAAATGAAAGTATAAAAGGCAAAATAAAACTATAAGTATAGTAAATATTTTTATATTGGTTTCCTATTTAAATCACAATTAGCCAGGTGTGGTGACTCATGCCTTTAATCCCAGCACTCCAGAGGCAGTGATAGGAGGGTAACTGTGAGTTTGAGGCCAGTCTAGAATTACAGAGTGGGTTCCAGGTCAGGCTGAGCTAAAAGTGAGAACCTGCCCTGTGAAAAGAAGGAGAAGGAGGAAGAGGAGAAGGAAGTAGAAAAGAAAAGAAAACATAAATAAGTGTAATTTCTGAGAACTTAACAAAACTATATTAGCAAGTAAAGATAAAGGCCTAATGTATGGGGTTGGGGTTACTTGCTTATAGACCCAGCTACTCAGAAAGATTATAGGTATGCAGTGCTAAGGATTGAACCCAGGACTTTGTACATTCCAGGCAAACGTTCTACCACCTGAGCTAACACCACTATCTGATATCTTGATTTTTTTTTCTTGTTTTATTGAGGAGGGTCTCACTTAGCCCAGGCTGACCTGGAATTCACTATGTAGTCTCCCGGTGGCCTTGAACTCACAGCCTCTTACCTCTGCCTCCTGAGTGCTGGGATTAAAGGCGTGCACCACCTCGCCTGGCTGATATATTGGTTTATAAAAAGATTATAATTTCCTATTTAAAAGTTCTTTATATTTCTCATGAAATTGTATCTGGCTTTTTGTGGGCACTGGAGAGTCAAACCCAGGCTGTCAGACTTTGTAAGCAAGTGTGTTTAACTGCTAAGCCATCTCTCCAGCCCCATCTTCTGCCTATTCTTATTTGAACCAGAATCTCTTACTAATCCTAGAGCTTGCAAGTTTTTTTACAAGCTTGGGCAATTCCCAGCTTACTACTCTGCTGCAGGACTGTGGTTATAGGCACATGTGGCCATGCCCATCTATTTACATGGGTTCTAGCAATTTAAACTCTCTTCCTTATTCTTGTACTTTATCCATAGCATATGCTTTATCCACTGAACTATCAGTGATGAATCAGCTTCCCCCACATTTGGAGTAGTTAGGGGACAGTAGACATTCCAGTGAGATATAGACTTGGGTAGTAGAGAAAAATGGGGAGTTAGACCACTTCTACCCTAACTCCTCTTAGCGAAGACTTAGTTTATAAAATGATAGGTATTAATTACTTATAGAAATGGCTTTATGGGGCTGGATAGATGGTTTAGCGGTTAAACGCTTGCCTGTGAACCCTAAGGACCCCGGTTCGAGGCTCATTTCTCCAGGACCCACGTAAGCCAGATGCACAAGGGGGTGCATGCATCTGGAGTTCATTTGCAGTGGCTGAAGGCCCTGGCACTCCCATTCGCTCTCTCTCTACCTGCCTATTTCTGTATCTCTCTCTCAAATAAATAATAAAATATTTTTTAAAAAAAGAAAGAAAAGAAATGGCTTTATGGTTGACTGTAAGATGGAAAGGCAGAAAATAGGTTGATAACTACTGGTACAGTAGAACACAAAGAGAACCCAATTGTTCCAGTATGAGAGTCTTGTGCCCTTCCCTTCCAAAAAGAAAATGATTTGGTTTTGTTGTTTTGTTTTGAGATAGAGTCTTATGTTTCCCAGGCTGGCCTCAAACTTATTATGTAGCTAAAGATGATCCTCACTTCTTTTACTTATTCACTCATTTATTTAATTTATTTATTTACAAGGAAAGAGGGAGAGATATAGAGGCATAGAATGGGTGCACCAGGGCCTCTTGCCACCGCAAATAAACCCAAGATGTATGCACCACTTTGTACATTTGGCATTACATGGGTACTGGGAAATTGAACCCAGGTAGTCAGGTTTTGCAAGCAAGCACCACCAAGCCAGTTCTCCATCCCCTACCTTGAATTCTTGAATTTCTAATTCTCTATTCCTACCTGATTGTTGGAATTGCAGCTTACCAGGGTATGTGGTTCTGTGGATTGAATTCAGGGCCTCGTATTCTAGGCAAACATTTTACAAACTGCACATTTCTAGCCTAAGAGATGACTTACTCAACTTAAATATTCACCTTTTTATTTTTAAATCCAAGGTCACTATTTATTTATTTATTTATTTATTTATTTATTTATTTATTTATTTGAGACAGAGGGGGAGAGAGTGAGTGAGAATGGGTGTACCAGGGCCTCTAGGCACTGCAAATGAACTCCAGATGCATGCGCCCCCTTGTGCATCTGGCTTGCATTGGACCTGGAGAAACAAACCTGGGTCCTTAGGTTTCACAGGCATGCACCTTAAC
Source organism: Orientallactaga sibirica (assembly GCA_036365145.1). Lineage (NCBI taxonomy): Eukaryota > Metazoa > Chordata > Mammalia > Rodentia > Dipodidae > Orientallactaga > Orientallactaga sibirica. The sequence continues at coordinate 3,352,948 of JAEOAD010002662.1, read as the reverse complement.
CACTAACCCACTAAGCATGCACCACCACGCCTGGCAGATAAAATATTTAAAAAACAAAAGCAAAGCCTGTGCACGCCTTTAATCCCAGTATTCAGGAGGCAGAGCTAAGAGGATCACCATGAGTTCAAGGTCACCCTGCCTCTGCAACTACATAGTAAGTTCCAGGTCAGGCTAGACTAGAGTGGAACCCTACCTCATAAAACCAAAAAATAAAAATAAAAAAACAAAAACATAAAATTCAGCCAGGCGTGGTGGTGCACGCCTCTTTAATCCCAGCACTTGGGAGGCAGAGGTGGGAGGATTGCCATGAGTTCAAGGCCACCCTGAGACTACAGAGTGAATTCCAGGTCAGCCTGAGCTAGAGCAAGACCCTACCTCAAAAAACAAAACAAACAAAAAAAAAAAAACCCCATAAAATTCATGCTCTTAGATAGAGAGTAAGATTTGCTTATGTAATAATCACTACTGTTGCTGAGTGTAGTGGCGCATGCCTTTAATCCCAACACTTGGGAGACAGAGATAGGTGGATCGCCATGAGTTTGAGGCCACCCTGAGACTACATAGTGAATTCTAGGTCAGCCTGGGCTAGAGTGAGACCATACCTCGAAAAACTTTAAAAAAAAAATCACTAATGTTTTAATTCTGTAACTTTATTTTTTGGAGGTAGGATCTCACTTCAGCCCAGGCTTACCTGGAATTCATTCTGTAGCCCAGGGTGGCCTCCAACTCATGGTAATCCGCCTACTTCAGCCTCTCCAGCACTGAGATTAAAGGTATGTGCCACCATGCCCAGTTCTATAACATTTTCAACAGTAACAACAAAAAGAAACCCCCTCCCTATTAGCATTCACTCCCCATTCTTTTCTTCTACAAGGCCTAACAACCACTAATTTATTCCCTGTTCATATAACTAATCATACAATATGTGGTCATTTGTGACTAGCTTCTGTCACTTAGCATACTTTTTAAAAATTGGCCATGTTATAGTATGTATCAATACTTTATCCCTTTTTGTTGCACAATATTATTTCAGCTGTTCATTTTTACAGGTTGTGCCAACCATTTTGGAGAAATTCAAAGAAAAGAAGCCTCAAGTGGTGCAAGCCCTGCAAGAGGCAATTGATGCAATTTTCCTCACTGTAAGTCAGTAGCATGAATTTATGGGGTTCTTTTTCAGTAATTTTTTTCAATATGATATTTTGACTATTTACAGTTGAAATAAAAGTTCATTGGCCTCATTTTCTTTCCAAAGACCACACTACAGAACATCAGTGAGGATGTTTTAGCAGTAATGGATAATAAAAATCCAACTATCAAGCAGCAGACATCACTTTTTATTGCAAGAAGTTTCCGTCACTGCACTGCTTCTACTCTGCCAAAGAGCTTGCTAAAGCCCTTTTGTGCTGCTCTACTTAAGGTATAGACTATTCTTGTTAATGGGGGGCTATTTTATACCTAGGCAAGTTTTTTTTTGTATTATATATAGTGACTACTAGACTTTCATACTGTAGATTATGACATTTGAGGAGCAAGATGATAATTTATTGTAACTGCTTTTGTTCCTAGTCTTGAAGGAAAAGACAGGTTAGCTTTATGATTCTTAAACTCGTTTCCTTACTTGGGCACATGTTGGTGTTCAGTAGATCTAGCAAGTCTAGGCTTCAAATCTAGTCACTTAGAAGTTGGGCATTTTATTTATTTATTTATTTATTTATTTATTTATTTATTTATTTGAGAGAAGTGGGGCATTTTGGATAGAGGGTAAGAGGAAAATAAAGCACTTGGTGCAGAAAGTTAACTAGATCTTTCCTTAACCCTTGAAAGAAATGTAAAAGAGAACATGGTAATTGGCAAAAGGAAAACTACATACAGTTAACTTCAGTAAATTGTAAAGGTAAAATTCTTATCACTCAGCAACTGTTCAAAAGAATAAAATGAGTAATACCTACATTTTTTTGTATTAAAGACCCTTTTACTTCCATATAGCACATCAACGATTCTGCTGCTGAAGTCAGAGATGCTGCATTTGAAGCACTGGGTACAGCTTTGAAGGTAGTTGGTGAAAAAGCAGTAAACCCATTCTTAGCTGATGTGGACAAACTCAAACTTGATAAGGTAGGTTAGTAATTAATTATATGAAACCAAACAATAGTCATGTCTCTTTGCATTGTGGTTTTGCCTCTTAGAAATTTCAGAGTACTTGATTGGGTGTGGTGGTTCATGCCTTTAATCCCAGCACTTGGGAGGCAGAGGTAGGAGGATCGCCTAAATTTGAGGCCACCCTGAGACTACATAATGAATTTCAGGTCAACCTGGCTAGAGCGAGACTCTATGTGGAGGGGAAGGGGGACAAAAAAAAGATACTTGGCACTGGCAGGAGGCCTTTGTGCAGCAATTCTCATTCATTCATTTTCTCTTTCTTTTCTCCTTTCTCTTTTTCTTTCTTTTTAAAAATATTTTATTCAGGGCTGGAGAAATGGCTTAGCAGTTAAGGCACTTGCTCCAAAGCCTAAGAACTCACGTTCGAAACTCCAGATCCCACATAGCCAGACACGGTGATACACATGTGCTCAAGGGGGTGCGTGCATCTGGAGTTTGTTTCCATTAACTGGAGGCCCTGGCACGCTCATATTTTCTCTTTCTCTCTCTCTGCCTCTTTCTCTCAAATAAATAAATGGGCCCTGGTACACTCATTCTCCCTACCCCCGCCCACTCAAATAAATAAATAAATAGAGAAAGAGGCAGAGAGTGAATGAGTGCGCAAGGGCCTCCAGCTGCTGTAATCAAACTCCAGGCCCATGTGCCCCCCACCCCCATTTGTTCATCTGGCTTATGTGGGCACTGGGCAATTTAACCTGGGTCCTTAAGCTTCAGAGGTAAACGCCTTAACCACTAAACCATCTCTCCAGTCCAATTTTTTTATTATCTATTTGCAAGGAAGAGAGATGTGCCAAGGCCTCTTATGTACCCTTTGTGCATGGGTACTGGGGAATTGAATCCAGGCCATCAGGCTTTGCAAGCAAGTGCCTTTAACTACTGAGTTATCTCTCCAGCCCCCCTTTTTTCTTTCTTTTTTACTAAATTTATTTATTTACTTATTTATTTGAGAGACAGACGGGGGGGGGGGGCATGCCAGGACATCCAGCCACTGCAAATGAACTCCAGATGCATGCACCCCCTTGTGCATCTGACTTACGTGGGTCCTGGAGAATCGAACCGGGATCCTTTTGCTTTGCAGGCAAACACCTGAACCACTAAGCAACCTGTCCAGGCCTTGGTTTGGTTTGGGTTGGTTTGAGGTAGGGTCTCACTCTAGTCTAGGCTGACCTGGAATTCACGATGTAGTGTCAGGGTGGCCTTGAACTCACAATGATCCACCTACCTCTGCCTCCCTAGTGCTGGGATTAAAGGCGCACGCGCCACCATTCCCTGCCTTTATTTGTTTTTTTGAGGTAAGGTCTCACTGTAGCTCAGGCTGGGATTAAAAGCATGTGCCACCACACCCGGCCTTTTTTTATTTTTTTAAAAAATATCTATTTGAGAGAATGGGGATGTCAATGTCTCCTGTCACAACAAGTAAACTCTAGACATACACTGGTTTTAAAAATATTTTATTTATTTATTTATTTATTTATTTAGGGGAGAGAGAGAGAAAGAAAGAGAATGTGCATGCCAGGGCTTCTAGCCACTGTGAATGAACTCCAGACACGTGCGATCCCTTGTGTATCTGGCTAACATAGGACCTGGGGAACAGAACCTGAGTCCTTTGGCTTTGCAGGCAAACACCTTAACTGCTAAGCCATCCTTCCAGCTCAAGACATATACACTATTTTGTATGTCTGGCTCTATGTGGGTACAGAGGAATCAAATCCAGAGGGTGAGGCTTTGCAAGCAAGTGCCTTTACCTATTGAGCCATCTCTCCAGCCCTCCTTCTCTCTCAAATATATAAATTATAAATGAAAAATTTTGTTGTTGTTGTTGTTGGTTTTTCGAGGTAGACTTTCAGTCTAGTTAGGCTGACCTGGAATTCACTATGTAGTCTCAGGGTGGCCTCAAATTCCTTGTGATCCTCCTATCTCTGCTTCCTGAGTGCTCAGATTAAAGGTGTGCACCACCACACCTGGCTTATAAATATAAATTTTTAATAGGGCTAGAAAGATGGCTTAGCAGTTAAGATGCTTGCCTGCAAAGCCAAAGGATCCAGGTTCTATTTCCCAGTACCCATGTAAAGCCAGATGCACAAAGTGGCACATGCTTCTGGAGTTTGTTTGTAGTAGCTAGAGGCCCTGGTGTGCCCATTCTCTGTCTCTCTCTCTCAAATAAATAAAATATTTAAAATACTTAAAAAAAACAAATAAAATAAATAAATAAAATACTTTAAATAGCCCAAAGCTAGATGACTTCAAAGGGGATTTATCAATCCTATTCTATGAGCTAGTCATGTGACTCAACACTGTAAAGTGGTGAAATCAGCAGTTATGAACCCTGCCCTTTAATCAGAGGATAAAACCATTAAAAAAAAACAAAAAAGCCGGACGTGGTGGCGCACGTCTTTAATCCCAGCACTCGGGAGGCAGAAGTAGGAGGACCACCATGAGTTCAAGGCCACCCTGAGAATACAGAGTGAATTCCAGGTCAACCTGGGCTAGAATGAGACCCTACCTCGAAAAACAAAAAATAAAAAAAAAAAAAGAATGAAAAAGATGCTGATAATTAACTCAAGAAATACATTCTTTTCTCTAATGGAAGATAGTTTAAACCTAACATTGGAAAACATGGGCTGGGGAAATGGCTCAGTGGCTAAAGGCACTTGTTTGCAAAGTCTGCTGGCCCAGGTTAAATTCTGTAGTACCCACATAAAGACAGAGGCACAAAATAAAGTTTGAAAATATAACTTATGATGATTTAAATTTTACCTTTGTCTATAATGGTACTATTATTAGAAATACATTTCGAGGGCTGGAGAGATGGCTTAGCAGTTTAGGCCCTTGCCTGCAAATCCAAAGGACTTTGGTTCGATTCCCCAGGACCCACATAAGCCAGATGCACAAGGTGGCACATGCTTTCTGGAGTTCATTTGCAGTGGCTATAGGCCCTGGCGTGCCCATTCTCACTCTTTGTCTCTCTCTCTCTCTCTCTCTCTCTCTCTCTCATAAATAAATAAATAAATAAATAAATAAATAAATAAATAAATAGAAATTTAAAAAGAAAGAAAGGGCTGGAGAGATGGCTTAGCAGTTAAGGTGTTTGCCTGTGAAGTCTATGGACCCTGGTTTGATTCTCCAGGTCCCATGTTAAGCCAGATGCACAAAGGGGTGTACATGTCTGGAGTTCGTTTGCAGTGACTAGAGGCCCTGGCGTGCCCATTCTCACTCTCCCTATCTCTGTCTCAAATAAATAAATAAAAATATTTTAAAAAGAAAGAAAGAAAATACTTTGAATTATCACCAAACATAAGTTGAATAACCTATCTGTATCTATAGAGAAGGTAATCTAGACAATTCCATTTCTAAATGTAAATGTGTTCCATCAAATTATGGACATTATAAGCTGTTTGTAATTGTAACTTGTGATGAAATAAATGTAAGTCATCATCTTTTACCAAAAATTCTGAATAATTTACTGAAAAGGAAACTTGTCTGTGAATTCTTATGTGTAGCTGTGATTTAAGAAGACTTATTAATTAGGCTGGGTGTGGTGGAGCACGCCTTTAATCCCAGCACTTGGGAGGCAGAGGTGGGAGGATTGCTGAGAGTTCAAGGCCAGCCTGAGACTACGTAGTGAATTCCAGGTCAGCCTGGACTAGAGTGAAACCCTACCTCGAAACCAAAAAAAAAAAAAAAAAAAAAAAAAAAAGACTTATTAATTAATAATGTAATGTGTATGTTTTAGAGTTGGGCATAATGATGTACATTATTATTCTCTTTTTATTCTCCAGATCAAAGAATGTTCAGAAAAAGTAGAGCTGGTACATGGTAAGAAAGCTGGACTTGCAACTGAAAAGAAGGAACTCAAACCTGTGCCTGGAAGGGTTGCTGCTTCAGGGGCCGCTGGAGACAAGGACACAAAGGACATTTCAGCACCTAAACCAGGACCTAAAAAGGCTCCTACTACTAAGGTTAATCATATATATGTGTGTGTGTGTGTGTGTGTATATATATATATTTTTTTTTAAATTTTTTTTCTGTATTCCAAGCTTACCTCAAATGCACAGTCTTCCTAGTGTTTCAGCTTCCTGATTGTTGGGATTACAGACATGAGCCACCATACCTGGCTTAATAGTTAGCTTAAAAATTAGAATTTAGCCGGGCGTGGTGGCGCATGCCTTTAATCCCAGCACTCGGGAGGCAGAGGTAGGAGGATCGCTGAGAGTTCAAGGCCACCCTGAGACTACATAGTGCATTCCAGGTCAGCCTGGACCAGAGTGAGACCCTACCTCGCAAAACCAAAAAAAAAAAAAATTAGAATTTAGTAAGCTAGCATCTGACTCTGAGATTTATATTGTTCGTCCAGTATGATTTCATAAGCTTACAGTTTGGTGGTATTCATAATGTACAGCCATCTCTATAACTGAATCTTTATGTCCATTAAACAATAACTGCCAGAGCTAGAGAGATGGTTTAGTGGTTAAGCGCTTGCCTGTGAAGCCTAAGGACCCCGGTTTGAGCCTTGATTCCCCAGTACCCACATAAGCCAGATGCACAAGGTGGTGCATGCATCTGGAGTTCATTTGCAGTAGGGCTGTAGGCCCTGGTGTGCCCATTTCCCCCCACCCCCGCCTCTTTCTCTCTCTGTCACTCTCAAATAAATTAAAACAACAACAAAATATAATAATAATAACTTCCTAGCAGGACATGGTGAAACATGCCTGTAATCCCAGCACTTTTTGTTTGTTTGTTTTTGGTTTTCGAGTAGGGTCTCACTCCAGTCCAGGATGACCTGGAATTCACTGTGTAGTCTCAGGGTGGCCTTGAACTCACAGCAATCCTCCTGCCTCTGCCATACCTCAAAGAACAAAACAAAATATATATTTTTGGAGATATGTGTGTGTGTGTGTGTGTGTATTTGTTTGTTTGTTTTTTGTGAGGTAGTGTCTCATTCTAGCCAGGCTGACCTGGAATTCACTATGTTGTCTCAGGGTGTCCTCGAACTCATGGCAATCCTCCTACCTCTGCCTCCCAAGTGCTGGGATTAAAAGTATGTACCACTACACCCAGATACATACATACATACATACATACATATATATACACACACATACACACACACACACACACACACACACACATACTTTTTTTATGAATGAGAGAAAGAAAAGGAGAATGGACGTGCCAGGTCTTTCCAGCTCCCAAGAAAATCCAGATAAAGTAGAAACTTTGTATGGATACATCATGTGTTGGTACCATCACTTCCTTCTCTTGGACCCCATTCCTCTGTGGGCCATCCTTAGTGGGATTGCTGGTATTCACCGTGGGGTTGTAGATTATGAATTATGAGAGCAGCAGTCAGTCATTGTATGGAGGAGGAGGGGCATAATGCCTCTGGTTCTTATAATCTCTGTGGCTTTTACAATCTTCCTGCCCCCTCTTCCACAAAATTCCCTGAGCTCTGGTAAGTATATTTTGAGTCTACTTTAGTGTTTAGCTCTCAGCAACTTCTGGAATCAAATCTAAACTACTATGCTTTGTAAGCAAGTACCTTTAACCATTGTGTCATCTTTCCAGCCCACAATGTGTTTACTTTTTTTTTTTTTTTTTTGAGGTAGGTTCTCGCTCTAGCCCAGGCTGACATGGAACTCATTCTATAGTTCCAGGGAGGCCTTGAGCTCACAGCATTCCTCCTACCTCTGCCTGCTATATGCTGAGATTAAAGAATTGTGTAACATGCCCTACTGTTTACTTTTTTGTTGTTGTTTTTTTAAGGTATGTTCTCACTGTCACTGAGGCTGACCTGGCACTCACTTTGTAGTCCCAGGTTAGCCTCAAACTCACAGCAATCCTCTTACTTCTGCCTCCTGAATACTGGGATTAAAGTCATGCATAATCATATCTGTCCTGGATGGGGAAATGGCTTAGTCAAATGGCAAAGCCAAAAGACCCAGGTTCAATTGCCCAGAACCTACATAAGCCAAATGTACAAGGGGTCGCACACATCGGGAGTTCGTTTGCAGCGGCTGGGGGCCCTGGCATGCCCATTCTCTCTTTCTTTCTCTCTCTGTCTATTTTTTTCTCTCTCAAATAAAGAAAAATAAAAAATAATTTTAAGATATTTTTATTTATTCATTTCCAAAGTGAGAGAGGTGGAAGAATGGGTGCACCAGGGCCTCTTGCTGCTGAAAATGCCACTTTGTTCATCTGGCTTTACATGTGTACTAGGAAATGGAACCCTGGCCAGCAGGCTTTACAAACAAGCCTTCCCCTCCTGAATCTTGTCCACACCACATTTAAATAAAATTTGAAGAGGACCAATGAGCCAATAAATGTTTAAGAACCATTGTTCTAAATCTTAAGTGGCTTAAGTTTTTAAATTTTTTTTAGGTTGCTGGGCCACCTAAGAAGGGGAAAACAACTACATCAGGAGGTTCAGCACCTGCTGGAACCAAGACTAAGAAAGGACTAGAGATCAAAGAAATAGCAGAGCCAGAGCTCTCGGTGAGTATTACACCCTGTGCTTTAAACTTGTGAAATGATGGAAAGTTGAGTTATGTGAGGAGATTGGAGTTCTTCCTTTGCTGGGTATTATAATATACAGTTAATTGATCTTGTAATTTACTGCTACTGCCTTCCTCTTTATGGCAGAAGATTCAGTTACTATAGCATCTTTTGCTTTTTGAAAATATTATTTATTTATTTGCAAGCAGAGACAGAGAATGAAAATGTGTGCCAGGGCCTCTAGCCTCTGCAAATGAACTCCAGATGCATGGACCAGCTTCTATATTTGGCTTATGTAGATACTAGGGAATCAAAACCCAGTTGATAGTCTTTGTAGGCAAGCACCTTAACTGCTGAGTCATCTCTCTAGCCCTTTTACTTTTGTCTAGATATTTTACATTCTTGCCATTTGGTTTCTTAAGCAATTTCTAATTATGACATACTCTTATATCTTACAGATTGAAGTATGTGAGGAAAAAGCTTCAGCTGTTCTTCCCCCCACCTGTATACAGCTTTTAGACAGCAGTAACTGGAAGGAAAGGTTAGCCTGTATGGAAGAGTTCCAAAAGGTAGATGTTCAAAATGAAATGAAGTCTAAAAGCAAATTAAATCATGTGAAAGCAAAGAAATTATCACAAAAAGCATTTGTCCTAATTATTATATTTTCTAATCTGTGAACATTTCATGATGTTAACTACAAATGAGGTTGTGTTTTGTTTTGTTTTTGTTTATTTTTAATATTTTATTCATTTGAGAAGGAAAGAGTGCAAATGACCACGCTAGGGCCTCCAGCCACTACAAACGAACTCCAGATACATACGCCACCCTGTAAATCTGGCTTAAATAGGTACTGGGGAATCAAACCTGGATCCTTAGGCTTCACAGGCAAGCATCTTAACCACTAAGCCATCTCTGCAACCCACAGCTTCCTTCTAATGGAACAATAGTGAAAATCTCCAGCAGCCCTGTTTTTGTCTTTTTGCCCTATTTAGTATTTGTCTTTCAGAATTTGTATTATATGACTTCTCTGAACTTGAAATAGTTCCTATTAAAGAAAATTAGGTTCTTAACTCTGAATCAGAAAGCTTAAATGAATTTTTAAATTATATTTGCTAATAAATCTACCAAGCAAGCAGAGGTCTTCACTTAAACCAATTCTTGGGCAGATGTGTGGTGGTGCTCACCTTCAATCCCAGCTCTTGGGAGTCAAAGGTAGTATAGGATTGCTATGAGTCAAGCTCACCTGGAGACTACAAAGTGAACTCCAGGTCAGCTTGGGCTAGAGTGAGACTCTACCTCAAAAGATCAAAAAAGAAAAATGGTTGAATGATTGCATAATGAGCAAGCATACACTGAGCACTAGAAAAGCAGAAGCATAACAGAAACTAAGCTTTCTTTATACTCTGTTCTATTTCCCTTCCTGCTTCAGAGGTACCATTTACTTGATTTTGCTATTTACATTTCATTTGGAATTTCTCTTTAATTCTCTTATTTTATCTGTAGGCTGTTGAATTAATGGAGCGAACTGAAATGCCATGCCAGGCATTAGTGAGGATGCTGGCCAAAAAACCTGGATGGAAAGAAACTAATTTTCAGGTACTTTTTAGTTTTAAATTTATGTCATTTATTTAAATAATTTCTCATCATTCTATGGGGTAATTGTGTAATTAGGAGTTTTCATATATAAATAAAAATAAATCTACTACAATTTATATTATGACTTTTTTCTTTTCTTTCTTTCTTTCTTTCTTTCTTTCTTTTTTTTTTTTTTTTTTTTTTTGGTTTTTCGAGGTACGGTCGCTGACCATGTAGTCTCAGGGTGGCCTTGAACCTATGGCGATCCTCCTACCTCTGCCTCCAGAGTGCTGGATTAAAGGCGTGCACCACCATGCCCGGCTTCTTTATTTTTTTTCCAAGTGTTTTTTGTTGTTGTTTTTGTTTTTGTTTTGGAGAAAGACACAGAGAGTGAGAGAGAGAGGGAAAAGAAGACAGAGATGCTGCAAACGAAATCCAGATGTGTGCGCCCCTTGTGGTCAAGTGCAGCATTGCGCCCTTGAGTTACTTTGCATCTGGCTAAACGTGGGACCTGGAGATTGGAACCAGGGTTCTTAGGATTAGCAAGCAGGCACCTTAACCACTAAGCCATCTCTCCAGCCCCTAAGTGTTGTTTTTTTTTAAAGATTATTTATTGATTTGAGACAGAGAGAGGGAGAGATAGAGGGCGAAAATGGGTGCACCAGGGCCTCTGGCCCCTGCAAACAAGCTCCAGACGCATACTCCACCATGTGCATCTGGCTAACGTAGGACCTGGAGAATCGAACCTGGGTCTTAGGCTTCGCAGGCATGCGCTTTAACTGCTAAGCCATTTCTCCAGCACTTTATATTTTATTATTATTTTTTTTTTCATAGTAGGGTCTCACTCTAGCCCAGGCTAACATGAAATTCACTATGTAGTCCCATGCCAGCCTCAGACTCATGGCACTCTTCCTACCTCTGCCTCCCAAGTGCTGGTATTAAAGATATGTGTCGGCCATGCGTAGTGGCACAGGTACGAGGATCACAATGAGTTCAAGGCCATAGGCATGTGCCACTTTCTGTATCTGGCTTTACATAGGTACTGTGGAATCAAACCCAGGCCATCATGCTTTTGCAAGCAAAAGTGCCTGTAACAACTGAACTATCTGCATCCCCAGGCCCAGCTTTCATACTTATTTTAAATATTTGATTATTTATTTATTTATTTGAGACAGAGGGAGAATCTCATATTTTGAAATTTAGAATTGGCTATGAGGTTTTCCTTATTTTCATTGCCAGTTAGCCACTTTAATAAGTAACAATTAAAGAATGAAATTATTTTGCTTCTTTGTTTTAAATTTTGAGTTCATTTTGGTGTCCCTAATTGATCTAACAACTTCAGGCTGCTACATAAGTCAGTAAATGTCTTTGGCTTACTCATAATATTTTGATACTTACTCTTGTTCAGGTGATGCAAATGAAGCTTCACATAGTTGCTTTGATTGCCCAGAAAGGAAATTTTTCTAAAACTTCCGCTCAGATTGTATTAGATGGCCTTGTGGACAAGATTGGAGATGTGAAATGTGGGAACAATGCAAAAGAAGCTATGACGGCAATAGCTGAAGCTTGTATGTTGCCATGGACAGCTGAACAGGTTAGTGTTGCAGAGCATTCTCTCCCCAAGTTGTCCTAGGTTTCCCTAAATTTTAATTTAGGCTTAAACATTTATTCTTTCATTTTTAAAAATTATTTATTTTATTTATTTTATTTTGGTTTTTCAAAGTAGGGTCTCACTCTAGCCATGGAATTTATGTAGTCTCAGGGCCTTGAATTCATGGCAATCCTCTTACCTCTGCCTCCGAAATGCTAGAATTAAAGACATACACAACCATGCCCAGCTTCAATAATTTTTATTTACTTATAGGCAGAGAGAGCAAGAGAGTGCCACTGCAAATGAACTTCAGATATATGTACCACTTTGTGCATCTGGATTTACATGGGTACTGGGGAGTTGAACTCAGACCAGTAGGCTCTGCAAACAAGTGCCTTTAACTGCAGAGCCATCTCTTCAGCCTAAACTTTTAGTGTTAAGCTATTCATAATATATGTATGTATGTATGTGTGTATATATATATATTTTTGTTTTGTTTTGTTTTGTTTTTTTGTTTTGTTTTGTTTTGTTTTTTGTTTTGCAAGGTAGGGTCTCACTCTGGTACAGGCTGACCTGGAATTAACTATGTAGTCTCAGGGTAGCCTTGAACTCTCGGCGATCCTCCTACCTCTGCCTCCCGAGTGCTGGGATTAAAGTCGTGCGCCACCACACCTGGCCAATATTTTTATTTTTAATAATATACCATTGCTTGCCTGAAAAACCAAAGGACCTAGGTTTGATTCCCCAGGACCCATGTAAGCCAGATACACAAGATGACACATGTGTATGGAGTTCGTTCTGCCTCTTTCTCTTTCTCTTTCTTTTCTTTTCTTTTTTTTTTAAGGTAGGGTCTCATTCTAGCTCAGGCTGATCTGGAATTCACTCTGTAGTCTCAGGGTGGCCTTGAACTCAAAGTGATCCTCCTACCTGTGCCTCCCAAGTGCTGGGATTAAAGGCATATGCCACCATGCCCAGTTATCTGCCTCTTTCTATCTCTCAAAACAAAAAATTATATATGCTTAAGCCGGGCATGGTGGCACATGCCTTAAAGTAATGCTTTATTTCCATAAGAAATTTGGGAGACTATGCAGATCTAATGTGTTTTCCATTGTTCCAGGTTATGTCAATGGCTTTCTCACAAAAGAATCCCAAGAATCAATCAGAAACTCTGAATTGGTTATCAAATGCAATAAAAGAATTTGGTTTTTCTGGGTAAGTCAGAAAGAGAATGGAAGATAATGTCTTGCCAGTCTCTGGTGCTTATATTTCTCTTTGCTATCTCTGCCTATATCTGAAGAGTTAAGTTTCAGTTGTCTAATTTATAAAAAAGAATAAAACTTTGTACTAAGATATCTGTATTAGCAAATGTTTTGTATTTTGACATCTACTAAGAAGTTCTTTTTTCCCCTCAAATGTTATTAGCTATCCCATAGAAATGCATATTCCAATGTATATCAGAATTACTTGTTGAAATAAGGAAGGCACCTTGATGACTTAAATGCTCTCAAACCCTTTAATAACGGATGGGCAGATGGTTCAACTGATAGAGGCTCTTGCTTGCAAAGCCTGCTGACTCAGATTCAATTACCCAACACCCATGAAATGCTACATGCAAAAAAGTGGCATCTGGTGTTGCTTTCCAGCAAATAGAGACCCTGGTGCACTTAATTCATAAAAACATATGATAATAATTAAATAAAATGTTTAATAAAATAAAGTTTTTCTTCTAGGTGGCACTAGGTATCAAACCCAGGGCTTTGTGCATGCAAGGCAAGCATGCTACTAACTGAGGTACATCCCCAGCCCAAATAAATAAAGCTTAATTTAAGAAAAGAAATAAAAAGATCCATGGAGGTTTGGAGAGATGGCTTAGCAATTAAAGTGCTTGCCTGTAAAGCCTAAGAACTCCCACAGTGACACAAGTGCTCGGTGTTGCACATGTGCACAAGGGGGCGCACATGTGTGCAGTTCATTTGCAGGCCCTAGTGTGCCCATTCTCTCTCTCTCTTTCTCTGCCTCTTTCTCTCTGTTAACACCCCCCCTCCCAAAAAAAATCCATGTACTGGGTAAGAGGTTATGGTGCTGCAAAGCCTAATGATCTGAGTTTAGTTCCCCAGTATCCACGTAAAGCCAGATGCACAAAGTGACACATTCATCTAGACTTTGTTTGCAGCGGCTAGAAACCTTGCTGTGCCCATTCTTTCTGTCTGTCTGTCTGTCTGTCTGTCTCTCTCTCTCTCTGTCTCTGCTTGCAAATAAGTTTTTTTTTTTTTTTTTTTTTTTCAAGGTAGGGTCTCACTCTAGCTCAGGCTGAGCTGGAATTCACTATGTAGTCTCAGGGTGGCCTTGAACTCTTGGCGATCCTCCTACCTCTGCCTCCCAAGTGCTGGGAATAAAGGTGTGTGCCACCACACCCAGCTTTAAAAAAAAATTTTTTTTAATAAAATATTTTAAAATGAATAAAGAAAAATATTAAAAAGAAAAAAAGACCCACCTGGGCATGGTGGCACAACACCTTTAATCCCAGAACTAATCCTAATTCTGAAGGCAGAGGTAGGAGGATCAACAAGAGTTTGAGTCCACCCTGAGACTACATAGTGATTTCCAGGTCAGCCTGGGCTAGAGCTAGACCCTACCTTGGAAAACAACAAAAACAAAAACTGGGCTGGTGAGATGGCTTAGCTATTAAAACGCTTGCCTTTGAAGCCAAAGGAGCCAGGTTCAATTCCCCAGTACATATGTAAGCCAGAAGCACAAAGTAGTGCTTGCATCTGGAGTTCATTTGCAGTGGCTAGAGACCATCCATTCTCTCTGTCTATCCATTTCTCTCTCAAGTACATAAATTAAAAAAAATAATAATAATAACAGCCAGGCATGTTTGCACACACCTTTAATCATAGTACTCGGCAGGCAGAGGTAGGATGATTGCTGTGAATTTGAGGCTGCCATGAGACTACATAGTGAATTCCAGGTCAGCCTGGATTAGAGCAAGACCCTACCTCAAAAAATCACGCCACACACACACACAAAATATATATTATTGGTTTATATATGAAGAAACTGTAGCAAGGAACACTTAACATCTCAACTAGGAAAATGCCAAAGCCAAGAATTAAATGCAGGATTTTGGTTTTTCAGAGAATGGTGTAACTGCTAAGTAAATTGCCTTTCTCTGTGCCTTATTATTTTTTTTACATACTTAGGGTTCTGGTTACCTTCTCATTGCTGGGACAAAGCATCCAACCAAAAGCAGCTGGTGGGAGGAAAGTTTTTATTTTGGCTTACAGTCTTGAAGGGAATGATGACAAAGGAAAGCATGGGAAAATAGCAGTAGGAGAGTGAGCTAAACTTTGATTAGGGAAAGCTGGCTATAACACCCCTAAGGCTATCCTTAATAACACACCTCTTCCACCAAGGCTCCACCTCCAAAATTATCATCAGATTGAAACCAAGCATTCAAAACTCATGGTGGCACATGCCTTTAGACCCAGCATTTGGGAGGCAGAGGTAGAAGGATCACCATGAGTTCGAGGCCACCCTGAGACTACACAATGAATTCCAGGTCATCCTGGGCCAGAGTGAGACCCTACCAAAACATGAGTTTATGGGGAACAACTAATTGATATTTTTTTGTATTAGAACTTTTATTGACTACTTTGATGATTATAGACAAGAAACCATAATAATTCCCTCCATTTACCTTCTTTCCCCTTCACAAATTCACTGTCCATCATATCCCCTCCCTCTCTCAATTAGTCTTTTATTTTTTTAACCTTTTTTAAAAAAATTTTTATTGTCAACTTCCATAACTATACACAACCCATGGTAACTCCCTCCTCCCCCCCCCACTTTCCCCTTTGCAACTCCACTCTTTATAATTTCCCCTCTCCCTCTTCAACAGTCTCTCTTTTATTTTAATGTCATGATCTTTTCATCCTTTATAATGGTCTTGTGTAGGTAGTGTCAGGCACTGTGAGGTCATGGATATCCAGGCCAGTTTGAATCTGGAGGAGCACGTTGTAAGGAGTCCTACCCTTCCTTTGGCTTTTACATTCTTTCTGCCACCTCTTACACAATGGACCCTGAGCCTCGGAAGGTGTGTTAGAGATATTTCAGTGCTGAGCACTCCTGTCCCTTCTTCTCAGCACTAAGGTGTCTTCTGAGTCATCTGAAGGTCACTGTCATCTGAAAAGAGAAGTTTCTCTAACCAAAAGTGAGAGTAGCATTAATATATGGGTATGAACCTTAAGAAAAGTGCTTACTGGGCAGTTTGGTGAGCATAGTATATACACTTAGCTAGACATCAGCAGACATTACACCCCTAGGGCTCATGACTACCCCTGTTTAGGTTTTCAGTATCAGGGATGTATTCCCTCCCACGGAACAGGCCTCCAGTCCAATTAGAGAGTGGCTGATTTCTCCCATAATAGACATGCCACTATTGCACCCATTGGTTCATTTGGCCTGGCTGGCCAAACTTAAGGCTTGCAGCGTCCACTGTTGAGTATCACCACTGGTGATTTTTCTCTCTTACATGGAGCTGCATGCAGCATAGCTTTTTCCAGCTTTCTGTCAACTGGTCTACATGGAGGAGGTTTTCAGCTCAGCTGTAGCAGGATTTCTCAGTGACCTTGCAGCCCTAGTATGTGGAATCTACCATCTATTCCTGGTGGGAAAGCAAGAGCCTCAGCAATGGCTTGTAATGTTTTGGGGGTATCATGAACCTCCCTGGCCAACAACTCACTGGAAGGTATCCCATCCCTGGCACTGAAAATTTTCTAGTAACAATCTATGGCTTCTGGGTGCTTCATTGTCCAAAAAGGGAGGTTTCCATATGACGTATTTATATCCTCTTAGATTTTGGCTAGCCCTCCCTCCACCTTTCCTTTGCTCAGTCTCTTCCCTTGACCTCACTTAGGCCTTTTCACCCCCATTAATCTGTTCTTCTACTTACATATATACAATACCATCCTATTAAGTCCCCCTTCCCTCCATTTCTATTCCCTATTTTTAACCTTTTTATTTTATTTTCTTTATTAGAGATAGAGAAAGTGGCAGATAGTGAGAGAATGGGCATGCCAGGGCCTTTAGCCACTGCAAACGAACTCCATATGCATATACCAACTTGTGCAACTGGCGTATATGGGTCCTAGAAAAATCAAACCTGGATCTTTTGGCTTTTTAGGCAAGTGCCTTAACCTCTAAGCCATTTCTCCAGCCCTTCTCTTTTATTTTGATGTCATCATCTTTTTCTCCTATTATGAGAGTCTTGTGTAGGTAGTACCAGGCATTTTGAGGTCAGTGATATCCAGGCCATTTTATGTATGGAAGATTGCATTGTTAGCAGTCCTACCCTTCCTTAGGCTCTTACATTCTTTCTGCTACCTCCCCCAAAATGAACCTTGAGCTTCGAAGGTGTGATAGAGGTCTCTCAGTACTGAACACTCCTCTGTCACTTCTTCTCAGCATTTTTGGTATCTTTTGAGTCATCCCAGAGGTCACTGCCATATGAAAAGAGAAGCTTCTCCAACTAAAAGTGAGAATAGTATTAATATATGGGTATGAAAGTTAAGAATAGTGCTTACCGGGTCTGGTCACATGATGAGGGTGAGGGTGCGGGGGCCTCTCTAGCCCGAGGCCCGTGTCTATGGTCTGGCCCGTAGCATCCAGCTGCCCGGGACCAAGCCCGGGTGTATGGCGCTGCAAGATCCAGCTCCCGGGCCCTGATCACGGGCCTTCCCCGCAGCTCCTGGCTGGGCGTAAGGGTATCCCCTGATCCGAGAATGGCTACCTCTCAATATGAGCCAGTGGCTGAAATTGGTGTTGGTGCCTATGGGACGGTGTACAAGGCCCGTGATCCCCACAGTGGCCACTTTGTGGCACTCAAGAGTGTGAGAGTCCCCAATGGAGGAGGAGCTGTTGGGGGCCTTCCCATCAGCACAGTTCGTGAGGTGGCCTTACTGAGGCAGCTGGAGGCTTTTGAGCATCCCAATGTTGTTCGGCTTATGGATGTCTGTGCCACTTCTCAAACTGACTGGGAAATCAAAGTGACTCTAGTGTTTGAGCATATAGACCAAGACCTAAGGACATATCTAGACAAGGCACCCCCACCAGGCTTGCCTGCTGAAACCATCAAGGATCTGATGCGTCAGTTTCTAAGAGGCCTAGATTTCCTTCATGCCAATTGCATCGTTCACCTTGACCTGAAGCCAGAGAACATTCTCGTGACAAGTAGTGGGACAGTCAAGCTGGCTGACTTTGGCCTGGCCAGAATCTATAGCTACCAGATGGCCCTTACACCTGTGGTTGTTACACTCTGGTACCATGCTCCTGAAGTTCTTCTGCAATCTACATATGCAACACCTGTGGACATGTGGAGTGTTGGCTGTATCTTTGCAGAGATGTTCCGTCGAAAGCCTCTTTTCTGTGGACACTCTGAAGCTGTCCAATTGGGCAAAATTTTTGATCTGATTGGGTTGCCCCCAGAAGATGACTGGCCTCCAGATGTATCTCTGCCCTGAGGAGCCTTTTCCCCAAGAGGGCCTCGCCCAGTGCAGTCGGTAGTCCCGGAGATGGAGGAGTCTGGAGCACAGCTGCTGCTGGAAATGCTGACTTTTAGCCCACATAAGCGAATCTCTGCCTTCTGAGCCCTGCAGCACCCTTACCTGCGTAAGGAAGAAGGCGATCCGGAGTGAGCAGTAGAGAAGCCGCTGTGAGTGCAGAAAACCCCACCAAGAAGCCTTCCTCTGAATCTATGGCCACACCGCCAGTTTTTTACAGAGGATATTTTACTGCCTTAAATGATATTCCCCACCTCTTTTTGAAACTGATCCTCCTGCCCTGTTCCTCTATACCAAGGGATATATCCTTTTCCCTCCCTCTCCCTACCTTGATATCAGGAGTCTTTTTTTATACAGGAAAACAAAATGAGACAAAGAAACATGATTTTTTTTTCTGTTTGTTTAAAAAAAAAAAAAGAGTAGTGCTTACCGGACAGTTTGATGAGCATAGTATATGCATTAGCCAGACACTCTAGCAGGGGTTACACCCCTAGGGCTCATGACCTCCCCCGTCATAGGTTTTCAATACTAGGCATGTATTCCCTCCTGTGGAGTGGGCCTCCAGTCCAAGTAGTAAGTTGTTGGTTTCCCCTATAACAGACATGGTACTATTGCACCTGTTCAGCTCATTTGCTTGGCTGGGCAAACTTAAGGCTTGCATTTTCCACCGTTGTTTATAGAAAGCCTATTTCAAACCACCACATTGTGCCCCTGGTTCCCATAAAGTGATGACAATTCAGTGATGTAAAATATAGTGCATTTAGTCCCAACTGTAAAAGTCCTCATAGGTGGCTGGAGAGATGGCTTAGCAGTTAAGACATTTGCCTGCAAAGCCAAAGGATCCCAGTTTAACTCTCCAGGACCCACGTAAGCTAGATGCACAAAGGGGCGCATGCGTCTGGAGTTTTTTTTTTTTTTTTTTTTTTTTTTTGCAGTGGCTGGAGGCCCTGGCACACCCATTCTCTCTCTTTCTCTGCCTCTTTCTCTCTCTCAAATAAATAAAATACATTTTTTAAAAAAGCCTCATAGGACTGGAGAGATGGATTAGCAGTTAAGACACTTGCTTGTGAAGCCTAAGGACTACTTTAGACTCCCCAGAACCCAGGTAAACCAGATACATAAGGTGATATACACATCTAGAGTTGGTTTACAGTGGCTAAGGCTCTGGTGTGCTAATTCTCTCTTTCTCTCTCATAAATAAATAAATAATAGAAAGGAAGCCCATTGCTTCAAAATTAAAAAAAAAAATCCTCATTGTTATGAATCCCAACACTGTTTAAACTTCCCTATATTCCAATGTCTTTTAACTGTTAGCCTGTAAAAAGCAAAATAACATAATGGCACAGTGTAAACATTCACACTGCAAAAGATACCACTGAGCATAGCAAGGAAAGTTTGAACCAATATAAGGTCTAAAACAAACAAGGCAAATAGCAAGTTCCATATCTCCAAGTCTGACATCTCTAACCAGTAATGAAGTCTCTCAAATTGCCGTCCCCTCTCTCCCCCAGCTAGGCTGCCTACAGCTTGAGGAAAATTCCATTCCACATCAATAACTCTCCTTGGTAGCCATCCCATAGTCCTTGCTGGCATCTCCACTGCAACCCACAGTTCATCCTTATGGCTCCTCACACCTCCATACAGATAATCCAACAACCCTACCTCATATCACCCAGTTGTCGTTTCCATAAAACAAAATCACATTGTGAATCCAATGATACCATCATTCCTGAATTTGTTATACTCCTGTAGTACCAGGTGGGTCACCAAATTTTTAATCCATGGAGGAATAAAGTCAACTTTGAAAAGCAGGGAAATTTCAGCATAGGACACATATTTTCAAAATAGAAAGCATTCTTTCTGCTTTGTCAATGCAGAGCAGCTGGGCCGATCTCAGTGGTTGTAATTTCTCAAATGATTGTAGCCAAATAGATGCTGTGTCCACCCTGAAACTTCCATTTCTTTTTTATTTTGTTTTGTTTTAAACATTTATTTTATTTTATTTATTTGAGAAAGAGAAAGAGGGTGAGAATGGGCAAGCCAGGGCCTTCAGCCGCTGCAAACGAACTCCAGACACATGCTACCTTATGCATCTGGCTTATGTGGGTCCTGGGGAATTAAACCTGGGTCCTTTGGCTTTGTAGGCATATAATCTAACCGCTAACCCAACTCTCCAGTCTCTTCTTTTTTTTTTTATAAGTAGGGTCTCACTCTATGGGCTGGGGAAATGGTTTAGCACTTAAGGTGCTTGCCTGTGAAGCCTAAGGACCCCGTTTTGAGGCTCAATTCCCCAGGACCCATGTAAGCCAGATGTACAAGGGGGCACATGCGTCTGAAGTTTGCTGTGACTTGAGGCCCTGGCATGCTCACTCTCTCTTTCTATCTGCCTCTTTCTTTCTCTCAAATAAATAAATAAAAATACATTTTTTAAAAAAGTAGCGTCTCACTCTAGCCCAGGCTAGCCTCAAACTCACAGCAACCGTCCTATCTCTTCCTCCTGAGTGCTGGGATTAAAGGCATGCACTACCATGCCCAGCCTGAAATGTCCATTCCTTTCTGTGTCATATCCTGCTCCATACTAGTCCATTTCTATGCAACACAACCCTGCACAAGATCTCAGGACATAGCTAGCCTTTCACAAAAGCTGCCTATAGTCCATAGTCCTTTCTGTAGTTATATCCTTCAACTTTGACCAGAATAGTCCAGAAGCCCATACCACTTTGTGGTGGACCTTGGTGGGTGACTTGGAAATTGAACCCAATCAGTCAGGTCTTACAAGCAAACACCTTTAATTACTATGCAGTCTTTTCAGCCCCAGTAATCTTGATTAAGCATAAAAGGCTTAATCATTTCACAGATAGAAATTATACTCTAAAGTGAGTATAAGAAGAGAACAGAGCTAGGTATCATAGCACATTCTTTTAATCCCAGCACTTAGGAGGCAGAGATAGGAGGATTGCCATTAGTATGAGACCAGTCTGGGACTACTGAGAGAGATCTAGGACAGCCTGGGCTAGAGGGAGATCCTACCTCGACTAGACAGAGGGTGGGGGGAAACAGGTGAAAACTCCAGTGGAAGTCAGTCTGAGAGTCTGGCTTTATAAACTCTGTTAGTATTTTGAAGGTTTCATTTATTTATTTTCAGTTTAAATGTTGTTTTTTCTAGGTTGAATGTGAAAGCTTTCATTAGCAATGTAAAAACTGCTCTTGCTGCAACAAACCCAGTGAGTATATTCTGGCATATATAGAAGTATTACAGCCATTTTTTGTGGGTTCTGTTCTGATTTGGGAAATTCTTTTTGTTTTCTCTGGCAGGCTGTGAGGACTTCTGCTATTACTCTCCTTGGTGTGATGTATCTCTATGTTGGTCCTTCTTTGAGAATGTTCTTTGAGGATGAGAAACCTGCTCTCCTATCCCAGATTGATGCAGAATTTGAGAAGGTAAAGGTTTTTAAAATATGTGCCACCACACCCTTCCTAAGGCTGAACTTTTAGCTAAGTATATTGGTACATATTTATAATCTCAGCATTTGGGAGGCTTGATGCAGGAGGATCATGAGTTCTATCAAAGTCAGCCTAGTTACATAAAGAATTGGACTACAGAGTGAGACTTTATCTCAAATAAAAATTGAATTATAAGCCAGGTGTGGTGGCGCATGCCTTTAATTCCAACACCTGGGAGGCAGAGGTAGGAGAATTGCCATGAGTTTGAGGCCAGCCTGAGACTACATAGTGAATTCCAGGTCAGCCTGGGCTAGAGTGATACCCTACCCTGAAAAACCAAAATAAATAAATAAATAAATAAATAAATAAATAAATAAATAAATTTTAATTCTAAACCTTTGGAACAAAATGTATTTGCTTTTATGTGGATAAAGTATGCCTGAAGGAATTCTTAAGAATTTGGTGACTTTCAGACTGAGGAAAAGCTCTTTCTACACAAGCGGGAGGACCAGAGTTCAGATTTCTAGAACTCATATGAAGATGGACACAGCAGTGCATGCATCTAATAGATTTGCGTAAAATTTGCCAAGAATTTAAGTATGTATTACATTACTGTTTAAGGTTTTGTTTGATTGTTTTGAGAGAGAGAGAATGGCGGCCTCTCAGCTGTGCAAACGAACTCTAGACGTGTGCACCCCCTTATGGCCAAGTGCGTATCGCACCCTTGCATCACTTTACGTTTAGCTAAATGTGTGACCTGGAGAATCGAACAGGCGTTCTTAGGCTTGGCAGGCAGGTACCTTAACCACTAAGCCATCTCTCCAGCCTGGTTTTGTTGGTTTTTTGTTGGTTTGTTTGTTGGTTGGTTGGGTTTTTTTTTTGTTTTGTTTTTTGAGGTAGAGTCTTATATTTATTTGAGAGAGAGAGAGAAAATGAGCACACCATGGCTTCCTGCCATTGCAAAAAAAAATCCAGATGCATGCACCAACCTTGTGAGTCCAGCTTTACGTGGGGAATGGAATTTCACCTGGGTCCTTTGGCTTTATCAGCAAGCTCCTTAAGCACTAAGCCATCTCTCAAGCCCTTAAATAAGTATTTGGTGGATTTTGGGGTTTTTTGTTTGTTTATTTTTTGTTTTTCAAAGTAGGGTCTCATTCTAGTCCAGGCTGACCTGGAATTCACTATGTAGTCTCATGGTGGCCTTGAATTCATGGCAATTTTCCTACCTCTGCCTTCCAAGTGCTGGGACTAAAGGCATGCACCACTATGTCCAGCTTAAATAAGTATTCTTGGTTTTGGTTTTTCTGGGTAGGGTCTTGCTCTAGCCCTGGATAACCTGGAAGTCATTTGGTAGTCTCAGGGTAGCCTTGTGCTCATGGTGATCCTCCTACCTCTGCATTCCAAGTGCTGAGATTAAAAGTGTGCACCACCATGCCCAGCTCTTAAATAAGTATTCTTTTTTATTATTATTTCTTTATTAGAGACAGAGAGAGAGGGAGAGTGAGAATGGGCATGCAGGGCCTCTAGACACTGCAAACGAAATCCAGATGCGTGCACCCCTTGTGCATCTGGCTTGCCTGGGTCCTGAAGAATCAAACCTGGGTCCTTAGGCTTCACAGGCATGCTCCTTAACCACTAAGCCGTCTCTCCAGCCCTTAAATACGTATTCTTAAGAGGGCTGGGGATGTAGCTAAGTGGTAGAATTCTTGCCTAGCATACATAAAGCCCTAAGTTCTATCCCTAGTACAGCCGAAACCATAATTAAATATTAGGAAAGAATGAGAAAGTTTGACTCAGGCATGTCTAATCTTTCTGCTTTCATATTCTTCATCAAGTTCATTAACTTTATTTGTGTGTAGATGCAGGGACAAAGCCCACCTGCTCCAACCAGAGGAATTTCTAAACATAGCACAAGTGCTACAGATGAAGGAGAAGATGAAGACCCAGATGATGGGGCCAATGATGTTGTTGATCTTTTGCCAAGGGTAGAGATCAGGTAAGAAACTATTTGATTCATTTCATTTTTCTATTTTTTTGTAACAGTCTTGCTATATAACCCAGGCTGGCCTCAAACTCACTGGACTCCTGAGTGCACTAACAGGCCCATATTCATCATACTAAATCTTTTCTTTTGTTTTTGTTTTTGTTTCTGTTTTGTTTTTTTTTTTCTTTTGTTTTTCAAGGTAAAGTCTAACTCCAGCCCAGGCTAACCTGGAATTTACTATGTACTCTCAGGGTGGCCTTGAACTCACAGTGATCCTCCTACCTCTGCCTCCCGAGTGCTGGGATTAAAGGCGTGTGCCACCATGCCAGGCCATACCAAATCTTTTTTTTAAGTTTAGAGAGACTTCATTATATTAAATGAAATAAAAAAGAGATAGTATGAAGACCCCTGCCATGAAATATAGTGGGGGGTTAAGCCCCAATTATACTAAATCTTAATAAGTGACTTTGTTTTTTAGTTTTTTAAAATTTATTTACAAGTAGAGAGACAGAGACTGGGTGCACTGGAGCCTGTTGCCACTGCAAACAAACTCCAGATGCTTGCACCACTTTGTGCATTTGGCTTTACATTTGTACTGGCAAAATGGACACCAGCCATCAGACTCTGCAAGTCAGTGCCTTTAACTGCTAAACCATTTCTCTAGCTTGTGACTTCTTCTTATTATTATTATTTTAATTAATTTATTTATTAGAGACAGAGAGAGGGAAAGGGAGAGAGGGAGAGTGAGAATGGGTGCGCCAGGGCCTCTAGCCACTGCAAATGAACTCCAGATGCGTGTCCCGCCTCGTGTGTCTGGCTTATGTGGGACCTGGAGAATCGAACCAAGGTCCGTAGGCTTCGTAGGCATGTGCCTTAGCCGTTAAGCCATTGCTCCAGCCCGCAACTTCTTTTTTAATTCAGTAAAGAGAATTTCTGTGTTATTATCTTCTTTTAGGAGAAGTTATGTCTTCTGTTTTTCAGTGACAAAATTACTTCAGAGTTGGTGTCTAAGATTGGTGACAAGAATTGGAAGATCAGGAAAGAAGGCTTAGATGAAGTGGCAGGCATTATCAATGAAGCAAAATTTATCCAACCAAATATAGGTGAACTTCCAGCTGCCTTGAAGGGTCGACTCAATGATTCAAATAAAATATTGGTATGTGGAGCATGTGCCTTTTCTGTCCCTTCCACTTACTGTGTAGCCTTCACTAGCAAAACTTTGCTTTGAACTAGAAGTAGATTCCTCGAATTTCTTAAGGCAGGTTTTTATTCTTATTTTCTTCAATATCATTATTTGCTTTTTATAGGAATCCAGTGTTAAATATCATGTGAAACTCTTTGTGCTATATGTAAACATGCTTAATTTCTATTCTTTTTTTGGTTTCTGTTTTTTAGTTTTTTGGCTAGGATCTGACTTTGTAGCCCAACCTGGCCTTAACTCCCAGCCAGCCTTATATATATATATATACACACACACCTATTTATTTGAAAGAGAGACAGATAGAGAAAGAATGGGTGCGCCAGGTTTAGCCACTGCAAATGAACTCCCAGATGCTTGCACCACCTTCTGTGTCTGCCTTTTCATGGGCACTGGAGAATCAAACCTGGGTCATTAGTCTTTGTAGGCAAGTACCTTAACTTCTGAGGCATCTCTCCAGCCATCCAGCAAGCCTTCTTCAACCTCCCCAGTGCTAGGAATATAGGCATGCTCCACCCTGCCCAGATGAATTTCTGATTTTCAAATTTGGATTTTTATATCATTTTCTTGAAGTAAGTAAGTAGTATAATTTGTGGTCTAATAGTATAGTTTTACCAGCCTGGTGTGTTGGTGGGTTGCCTTTAATACCAGCACTTGGGCGGCTGGGGAGGATCACTGTAAGTTCCAGGCTAGCCTAAGATAACATAGTAAATTCCAGGTCAGCCTGGGCTAGAGTGAAACTCTACCTCAAAAAAATTTTTTTTGTATGTAAGTATAGAAGTTGTCAATAAAAAAATAATAATTAAAAAAAAAAAAAAAAAAACCAAGCCGGGCGTGGTGGTGCACGCCTTTAATCCCAGCACTTGGGAGGCAGAGGTAGGAGGATCGCCGAGAGTTTGAGGCCACCCTGAGACTACATAGTGAATTCCAGGTCAGCCTGAACCAGAGTGAGATCCTACCTCAAAAAACCAAAAAAAAAAAAAAAAAAAAAAAAAAAAAAAGGGGCTGGAGAAAT
This sequence comes from Orientallactaga sibirica, assembly GCA_036365145.1. Classification (NCBI taxonomy): domain Eukaryota; kingdom Metazoa; phylum Chordata; class Mammalia; order Rodentia; family Dipodidae; genus Orientallactaga; species Orientallactaga sibirica. Next base: position 3,326,929 of record JAEOAD010002662.1, on the reverse strand, counting down.
GGCTTAGCAATTAAGGCACTTGTCTGCAAAACCAAACGACCCAGGTTTGATTCTCCAGGGCCCACATAAGCCAGATGTACAAAGTAGTACACATGTGTCTGGAGTTGGGTTACAGCAGCTGGATGCCCTGGAATATCTATTCTCTCTCTCTCTCAAATAAATAAATAAAAATTGAAAAATGTTTAAAAAACAAACAAACAAAAAGAAGAAGAAGCCAGGCATGGTGATGCATGCCTTTAATCCCAACACTTGGTAGGTGGGCAGAGATAGGAGGATCGCTGTGAGTTTGAGGCCAGCCTGAGACTACATAGTGAATTCTAGGTCAGCCTGGGCTAGAGCAAGACTCTACCTCGGGGGAAAAAAATAGTATAGTTTTATGAGATAGTGATAAAAACAGAGGCCTAAAAATTATTGATTAGCTAATTATATTAGTATGACAATAAAATTAGTTTCCTGCCTTTTAAGTCCAGAAATCTGTGATGTTGGCCACATAAGCAGCATTTGCAAAAACATTGAGCACAGCTTGATTATAGTTTGAACAATTGGTGTTGGCTCTTTCTACTCAGGTGCAGCAGACATTGACTATCCTTCAGCAGTTGGCAGTAGCCATGGGTCCAAACATCAAGCAACATGTAAAGAACTTAGGCATCCCTATCATCACTGTCCTTGGAGACAGCAAGGTAAATCTAACACGTTCCTTCATAAATTCATTCTGTAATAGGCCAGTCACATTCCTGGGTTAAAGAGAATTCTCTTCTAGAGTATATGTAAATCCTTAAAGATTTATAAAGATGAGAATATTAGAAGGAAAATAGCTGGGCATGGTGACACATGCCTTTGATCCCAGCACTCAAGAGACCAAGGCAGGAGGATTGCTGTGATTTTGAGGCCATCCTGAGATTACATAGTAAATAGTGAATTCCAAGTCAGCCTGGACTAGAATGAGATTCTACCTTGAGGGGGAGGGGGAGATAAGAAAAGAAAGGGAAAAGTAGTAGACACACCATCCAGGCAGTGTTGATGTGAGTGGATGATCATTACTTAGTTTGTTATGTTAATTGTTTAATCTATGAAATTTCTTACAGAGTTGAGTCTCTATGTGTAATACATCTTTTGTGCCTTTTTTATAGTATGCACACAATAAATGGCTGGATTTTGACAACATTAATGTTTCGATTTAGTGAATATATGTAAATTGGAGTCTTCAATTTATTTTTTACATCCTTCCCACTCTGAACTCTTACACCATTGTCTTCTAGAATTTCAGTAAAAGACTTGCACATTCACAGTCTTAGAAGTCATTGAAGTACCATTGAAGGTTGTAAGCCTTTTATATTTAGTACTAACCTGAATATTTTCATGTAATTTAATTCACTTAAGGAATTGGACTGTTTTTATTTTATATTAGTAATTCATTCTCATTATTTGAATGCAAATTAATATAAAAGCATACATATTCATGAGCTGGAGAGATGGCCGAGTGGTGAAGGCACTTGCCTGTGAAGCTTAAGGACCCAGGTTCGATTCTCCAGGTCCCACATAAGCCAGATGCACAAGGTGGCTCATACATCTTGATTGTTTGCAGTGGATAGAGGCTCTGGTGCACCCATTCTCTCTCTCCCTCTCTCTAACTCAAATAAATAAATAAATAAATAAATAAATGCATATTTAAATTGGGTTATTTTGTTTGCTTTGTTTTGTCTCAATCTCTAACACAGGCTGACTTGGAATTCAATATGTAGTCTTAGGGTAGCCTCAAACTCCATTTGATCCTCCTACCTAAGCCTCCCAAGTGCTGAGATTAAAGGCATGCACCACCATACCCAGTCTTTGTTAGCATTTTTAATCTTTACCATTTTGAAGTCTCTAACATGTAGAATTCTATTCTTTAGCATATAGGGACAAAAGAGCTCTCAGTGATTCAGAAAACATAATCTGTTTATTCCTCTTAAGTGATTTTTTTTGTTCTCAGATTACTGTTATCCTCATTAGCTGAGTGTAAAAATTTTTTCCATGTTAGTATTTCATATATAATACATATATATGTGGTTTGTATGAGGTTTGTAGTACAACCACGTAACTAATTTTTGTTTCATAAAAGCTGGTTCTGAGCCAGGTATGGTGGCGCAGGCTCTTACTCCCAACATTTGGGAGGCAGAGGTAGGAGGATCACCATGAGTTCAAGGCCACCCTGAGACTACATAGTGAATTCCAGGTCAGCCTGGGGTAGAGGAAAACCCTCCTAAAAAAAAAAAAAAAAAAAAAAAAAAAAAACCAAGGAATAAAAAACAAGAAAAAGCTGGTTCCGTGTGTGTGCGTGCGTGCACATTCTTAAAGAAAATGCCATTGTTCACATTTATTTAAAGGCATGCGCTGCCAGACCCAGTTTTGGGGTTTTTTTTGTTTTTGTTTTTGTTTTTTTTTTTTGGTTGTGTTTCTTTTTTTGTTTTTTAAATTTTTCTTTATTTATTTATTAGAGATAGAGAGAGGGAGGGAGAGAGAAAGAGTGACAATAGGTACAATAGGTATGCTAGGGCCTCTAGCCACTGTAAACGACCTCCAGATGCATGTGCCACCATGTGTATCTGGTTTACATGGGACCTGTAGAATTGAACCTGGGTCCTTAGGCTTCACAGGCACATGCCTTAACTGCTAAGCCATTGTTCACACTTACACAACAACATTTATTTATTTAAGAGGGAGAGAGAACATTTATAAAATAATAAACTTTTTACCCTAATCCTCCAAACTCTACTTGATTTTTTTAAAAAATTTATTTATTTATTTATATATTTATTTATTTATTTATTTGAAAGAGAGAGAGAGGCAGAGAGAGTAGGCACACCAGGGCTTCTAGCTGCTGCAAATGAACTCCATATGCATGCACCACCTTGTGCATCTGGCTTACAGGGGTCTTAGGGAATTGAATCTGGATCCTTTGACTTTTTGTTATTGTTGTTGTTGTGCCAATTGTCTTCTCTCCATTCAGAATAATGTTCGAGCTGCTGCCCTAGGAACTGTGAATGCTTGGGCAGAACAGACTGGCATGAAGGAATGGTTGGAGGGAGAAGATCTTTCTGAAGAACTCAAAAAAGAAAATCCTTTCTTGAGGCAAGAGGTTAGTACTATAAATTAATTGTGTGTTTTACTCATGTCTTTTACCTTCTTGGGCATCAGGACCCCCTAATAGATATATACTTAGGTTAAAATAAATTTTATTGAAGTCAGGCATAATGGCTCATGCTTGTATCCTAGCACTTGGGAGGCTGAGACTGGAGAATTGTCACAGGTTCAAGGCTGGCTTGGTCTACATGACGATTTCCAGACCACCTTGGCCCTGGAAGGAGAGTCTGTCTCAGAAAGCCAAAACCAAGGCCTGCCTAGTTAGCTCAGTGATTAAGAGTGCTTGCTGAGTTCAATCTTCAACATCTACATGATAGAGAAGGCATGACTACACTTTCCAGTACCAACCAGCACTGAGTGGGGCAGAGACAGGAGGATCACTGGGCCTTACTGGTCAGCTAGTCTTAACTGGAAATGTGAGTTCTGGGTTCAATAAGTGACCTTGTCTCAGGAAAAAAAAGGCTGACTGGGCGTGGTGGTGCACACCTATAATCCCAGCACTCAGGAGGCAGAGGTAGGAGAATTGCCATGAGTTCAAGGCCACCCTGAGACTACATAGTGAATTCCAGGTCAGCCTGAGCTTAGAGTAAGACCCTACCTGGAAAAACCAGAAAAAAAAAAGGCTGAAGAATGATTAAAGAGGACACCTATGTCCTCCTGGCTTCACACATGTACACACCACACATATTGTGCAATTAAGATTGTGTGCGGGGGGGGGAGGGGAGGGAAATATCATGCATTTTTTGTATGTAAGTATAGAAGTTGCCAATAAAAAAAAAGAAAGGGCTGGAGAGAAGGCTTAGCGGTTAAGGTGCCTGCCTCCTACGCCTAAGAACGCCGGTTCCAATCTCCAGGCCCCACGTTTAGCCGGATGCAAAGTGATGCAAGGGTGCAATGCCGCACTTGACCACAAGGGGGCGCACGCATCTAGAGTTCGTTCACAAGGGCTGAAAGGCTGCTGATGCACCCATTCTCTGTCTCCCTCTCCCTCTATGTCTGTCTCTCTCTGTGTCTCTCTCCAAAATAAAAATAAATATAGAAAAGAAAAGATTATGTGCAGGGCTGGAGAGATGGCTCAGTGGTTAAGGCACTTGCTTGCAGTGCCTAACAACCCAGGTTCAATTCCCACAGAAAGACAGATGCTCAAAGTGTGGTGCATGTGTCTGGAGTTCATTTGCAGTGCTTAGAGGCCCTGGTGCACTCACTCATATTCTTTCTCTCTCTTTGCAAATAAATAAAATATTTTTAAAAAAGATTGGAAGCCAGGCATGGTTGTGCATGCCTTTAATCCCATCACTCAGGAATAGGTACAATAGGTATGCTAGGGCCTCTAGCCACTGTAAACGACCTCCAGATGCATGTGCCACCATGTGTATCTGGTTTACATGGGACCTGTAGAATTGAACCTGGGTCCTTAGGCTTCACAGGCACATGCCTTAACTGCTAAGCCATTGTTCACACTTACACAACAACATTTATTTATTTAAGAGAGAGAGAGAGAACATTTATAAAATAATAAACTTTTTACCCTAATCCTCCAAACTCTACTTGATTTTTTTAAAAATTTTATTTATTTATTTATTTATTTATTTATTTATTTATTTATTTATTTGAAAGAGAGAGAGAGGCAGAGAGAGTAGGCACACCAGGGCTTCTAGCTGCTGCAAATGAACTCCATATGCATGCACCACCTTGTGCATCTGGCTTACAGGGTCTTAGGGAATTGAATCTGGATCCTTTGACTTTTTGTTATTGTTGTTGTTGTGCCAATTGTCTTCTCTCCATTCAGAATAATGTTCGAGCTGCTGCCCTAGGAACTGTGAATGCTTGGGCAGAACAGACTGGCATGAAGGAATGGTTGGAGGGAGAAGATCTTTCTGAAGAACTCAAAAAAGAAAATCCTTTCTTGAGGCAAGAGGTTAGTACTATAAATTAATTGTGTGTTTTACTCATGTCTTTTACCTTCTTGGGCATCAGGACCCCCTAATAGATATATACTTAGGTTAAAATAAATTTTATTGAAGTCAGGCATAATGGCTCATGCTTGTATCCTAGCACTTGGGAGGCTGAGACTGGAGAATTGTCACAGGTTCAAGGCTGGCTTGGTCTACATGACGATTTCCAGACCACCTTGGCCCTGGAAGGAGAGTCTGTCTCAGAAAGCCAAAACCAAGGCCTGCCTAGTTAGCTCAGTGATTAAGAGTGCTTGCTGAGTTCAATCTTCAACATCTACATGATAGAGAAGGCATGACTACACTTTCCAGGACCAACCAGCACTGAGTGGGGCAGAGACAGGAGGATCACTGGGCCTTACTGGTCAGCTAGTCTTAACTGGAAATGTGAGTTCTGGGTTCAATAAGTGACCTTGTCTCAGGAAAAAAAAGGCTGACTGGGCGTGGTGGTGCACACCTATAATCCCAGCACTCAGGAGGCAGAGGTAGGAGAATTGCCATGAGTTCAAGGCCACCCTGAGACTACACAGTGAATTCCAGGTCAGCCTGAGCTTAGAGTAAGACCCTACCTGGAAAAACCAGAAAAAAAAAAGGCTGAAGAATGATTAAAGAGGACACCTATGTCCTCCTGGCTTCACATGTACACACCACACATATTGTGCAATTAAGATTGTGTGCGGGGGGGGGGGGAGGGGAGGGAAATATCATGCATTTTTTGTATGTAAGTATAGAAGTTGCCAATAAAAAAAAAGAAAGGGCTGGAGAGAATGCTTAGCGGTTAAGGTGCCTGCCTCCTACGCCTAAGAACGCCGGTTCCAATCTCCAGGCCCCACGTTTAGCCGGATGCAAAGTGATGCAAGGGTGCAATGCCGACTTGACCACAAGGGGGCGCACGCATCTAGAGTTCGTTCACAAGGGCTGAAAGGCTGCTGATGCGCCCATTCTCTGTCTCCCTCTCCCTCTATGTCTGTCTCTCTCTGTCTCTCTCCAAAATAAAAATAAATATAAAAAAGAAAAGAAAAGATTATGTGCAGGGCTGGAGAGATGGCTCAGTGGTTAAGGCACTTGCTTGCAGTGCCTAACAACCCAGGTTCAATTCCCACAGAAAGCCAGATGCTCAAAGTGTGGTGCATGTGTCTGGAGTTCATTTGCAGTGCTTAGAGGCCCTGGTGCACTCATTCATATTCTTTCTCTCTCTTTGCAAATAAATAAAATATTTTTTAAAAAAGATTGGAAGCCAGGCATGGTGGCGCATGCCTTTAATCCCATCACTCAGGAAGCAGAGGTAGGAGGATCACCATGAGTTCAAAGCTACCCTGATTGAATTCCACATACACATAGTGAATAGGTCAGCGTGAACTAGCATGAGACCCTACCTCAAAAATACAAAAAAAGGTCTGGAGAGATGGCTTAGGGGTTAAGGCACCTGCCTCCTAAGCCTAAGAACACTTGTTCCAATCTCCAGCGGTTCCAATCTCCAGGTCCCTCGTTTAGCCAGATGCAAAGTGACGCAAGGGCGCAATGCCGCACTTGACCACAAGGGGGCGTACACATCTGGATTTCGTTCTCAGCAGCTGAGACACTGCTGGCGCACCCATCTTTGTCTTCCTCTCTCTCCCTCTCTCTCTCTCTGTCTCTCTCTGTGTCTCTCTCCAAAAATAAATAAATAAATAAATAAAAATACAAAAAAAAAAGCTTGCACTGGAGATACATGGCTTAGCGCTTAAGGCACTTGCCTGAGAAACTTGAACCATGTTCAATCTCTCTCCAGATACCACGCAGCCATACGTGTAAAGGTAGTACAAGCACAAGGTTGCACATGTGGACTAGGTGGTGCACGCATCTGTAGTTCATTTGCACAGGCTTAGGCCGTGGCACATCAATTCTCTCACTCACTCTTGTTCTCGCTTTAAAAAAAAAAAAAGCCAGGTGTGGTGGCGCACACCTTTAATCCCAGCACTCGGGAGGCAGAGGTAGGAGGATTGCTGTGAGTTCAAGGCCACCCTGATACTACATAGTGAATTCCAGGTCAGCCTGTGCTAGCGAGACACTACCTTGAAAAACAAAAAAAAAACATACAAAAAAAAAAAAAAAACCTGAAGCCTGGCATGGTGGCGCATGCCTTTAATCCCAGCACTCAGGAGGCAGAGGTAGGAGGATCGCTGTGAATTCTAGGCCACCCTGAGACTACATAGTGAATTCCAGGTCAGCCTGGGCTAGAGTGAGACCCTATCTTGAAAAACCAAAAAAGAAATTTGCAGAATGTTAGCAGCATAACATTATAGTTAGCAGCACAAGATTAAATACTTTCCCTTTAGTTTTGGGAAAAAGAAAGATGTCAACATAATACTAGAAGTTCTGGTTGCTATAATGTGAGAAATAAATAAAAATAATACAGATTAGGAGCCAGGTGTGGTGGCGCATGCCTTTAATCCCAGCACTCAGCAGGCAGAGGTAGCAGGATCACTGTGAGTTGGAGGCCATGCTGAGACTACATAGTGAATTCCAAGTCAGCCTGTGCTAGAGTGAGACCCTACCTTGAAAAAAGAACAAAAACAAAAAAGAAAAAAAAAAAAGCCAGGTGTGGTGGCACATGCCTTTAATCCCAGCACTTCAGAGGCAGAGATAGGAGGATCACTGTGAGTTCAAGGCCACCCTGAGACTACGTAGTGAATTGCAGGTCAGCCTGGGCTAGAGTGAGACCCAGGGGAACAAACAACACAGATTAGGTAACAAATAAAGAATCAATGAAACCACCTCAAACTGCAGACAACATGACTTTCTGTAATAATAAATCCAATCCAAGTATGGTGGTATAAGCTTTTAATCCCAGCACTTGGTAGGCTGAGGCAGGAGGATTGCCATGAGTTCAAGGCCACCCTCGATTCAGAGTTCTAGGTCATCCTGAGCTAGAGTTAGACACTGCTTCAATGATGATGATTGATGATAAAATAAATCCAAGAAGTCTACATATAAACTCTGGAATTAATTCATTAGTTCACCAGATTGCAATATATATAGTCAATACAATGATTCCAACACTGCAGAAAAAAAAATAAAAATAACTTATACTGCAGAAGACCACTGGAAGAAGATAGAGGCAGGCTTTAGCGGTTAAGTTGCTGGCCTACAAAGCCTAACAACCTAGTTTCAATTCCCTAGTACCCATGTAAAGCCAGATGCACAAAGTGGCACTTGCATCTGGAGTTCATTTGTAGTGGCTAAAGGCCCTGACACTCCCATTCTCCTTCCCTTCCCTTCCCTTCCCTTCCCTTCCCTTCCCTTCCCTTCCTTCCCTTCCCTTCCCTTCTCTCTCTCTCCGCTTGCAAGTAACTAAATGTTGTTTTTTTGGTTGTTCAAGGTAGGATCTCACTCTAGCCCAGGCTGACCTAGAATTCACTATGTCATCTCAGGGTGGTCAAACTCACAGCAATCCTCCTACCTCTGCCTCCCAAGTGCTGGGATTAAAGGCATGTACAACCATGCCCAGTTCAATAAGGAAATAAGTAAAGCAGTTTTGAAATATGGAATAAGTTGTTGATATATGAAATAGCTTGTTTGTAAAGACTCCCCAAGTTGAGTTCCCTAGCCACCCATATAAAACTGGACTCATATTCATTTCATTCATTTGCAGTGGCAAGAGACCCTTGCATATATACACACATGTGCAGATAACTTTTTTTGAATTATTGGGTTTTTTCAAGGTAGGATCACACTCTAGCCCTGGCTGACCTGGAATTCATTCTGTAGTCCCAGGCTGGCCTCAAAACCATGGCATTCCTACCTCTACCTTCCTAGTGCTGGGAGTAAAAGGCTTGTGCTACCATGCCTGGCCCTAAATAAATTTTGTTTTAGCTAGGTGTGGTGGCGCACACCTTTAATCCCAGCACTTGGGAGACAGAGATAGTAGGGTTGCCATGAGTTCAAGGCCACAGAGAGAATTCCAGGTCACCCTGGGCTAGAGCAAGACCCTAACTCGAAAAACCAAAACAAATTTTAAAAGAAGAAGAAGCTGGGCATGATGGCATATGCCTTTGATTCCAGCGCTCAGGAAGTTGAAGTAGGGGGTTCACCATGAGTTTGAGACCAGCCTAGCCTACAGAGAGAGTTCCAGGTCATCCTAAGCTAAAGTAAGGCGCTGCTTCAAGGAATAAAAAAGAAACGAGATGAGAGACAGAGACAGGAGTATCATGGAAGCTCACAGACTGGACAGTCCAGCTTATACAGTGGCTAACAAGAGAGCCTGCCTCAAACCAGATGGAAAGCAAGGACTGATATGTAGGGTTGAATTCAGACTTCCATATACATTCCATGGCATGCACATACCTAATCTCACACAAAGATAATTTTTATTTATTTATTTTTATGTATGTATGTATGTATGTACATACGTACATACAGAAAAGTAGGGTTTTTTTATACTGAAAAATTGTACTAGCCAGGCATGGTGGCACATGCCTTTATTCCTATCACTTGGGAGGCAGAGGTCAGAGGATTGGTGTGAGTTTGAGGCCAACCTGGGACAACAGAGTGAATTCCAAGTCAGCTTGGGCTAAAGTGAGGAAAAAACTGCACTATAAGAACTAGTTGGCGGGCTGGTGATGTAGTTAAGTTGTTAGAGTATTTTCTTAGCATGCACAAAACCCTAGGCTCGATCTTTAGCACCACATAAACTGTCATAATGGCACAAGTCTGTAATCCCCGTACTGGGGAGGTAGAGACAAGATGATCAGTCCAAGGTTACCCTCAGCTACATAGTGAGTTCCAGGCTACCCTGGGATACATGAGACCTTGTTTTTTTTGTTTGTTTGTTTTGTTTTTTTGGTTTTTCGAGGTAGGGTCTCACTCTGGCCCAGGCTGACCTGGAATTCACTATATAGTCTCAGGGTGGCCTCGAACTCATGACGATCCTCCTACCTCTGCCTCCCGAGTGCTGGGATTAAAGGCGTGCGCCACCATGCCCGGCCTGAGACCTTGTTTTAAAAACAGCTAATTCAGGGGCAGATGATATAGCTTAGTGGTAGAATGTTTGTATAACATGCACGCACCCTGGGTTCCATCTTTAATAGTGAGGAAACAATAATAATAAAGGGGCTGGAGAGATGGTTTAGCAGTTAAGGCACTTGCCTGCAAAGCCAAAGGACCTAGGTTCAATTCCCCAGGACCCATGTAAGCCAGATGCACAAGGTGGCACATGTGTCTGGCTTGTAACAGCTGTTGGCTCTGTCGCACTCATCCTCTATCTGCCTCTCTCTCTTTACTTCTCTCTTGCTCTCAAATAAATAACTTGAAAAATTAAAATATAAAAACAATAATAATAAAGTTACTCAGTGTGAAATTGATAAAATCATTAAGCCTGACCTCACGAATAATTGAAGTTGTTCACTTGAATTGTGTGACATGTTTTTTTTTCTTTTGGCAGCTTCTGGGCTGGCTGGCTGAGAAACTACCTACTCTTCGATCTACTCCCACAGATCTTATCCTTTGTGTGCCTCATCTATACTCCTGTCTAGAAGATCGAAATGGGGATGTGCGAAAGAAGGCCCAAGATGCTTTGCCATTCTTTATGATGCATTTAGGATATGAAAAAATGGCCAAGGCTACTGGGAAACTGAAGGTACTATTTGTTGTTATTCCTGGTGGTATTAAAGGCTATTGGAAAAATATTGAATATAAATTTATGTAAGCAGAAGCTCATACTATCTACCATAAGACTTAATCTGAAATCATAGTGAGAGCAAAAAAATTATTTAGCAGTATAGAAATTCTAAGTCTGTGTTCCCACAGAGAGGAATGAAAACTATGACCTTCTAGAATGATAGCTACTTCAATGTGACTTCATAATGTGTGTTACTTCTCTTATACAATGTGCTGCCTCCCTTATTTCATCTAATTTCATTGGTGTATCAAAAGTAGGAGGTTATGCATTTGTTTAATAGCAGATCTGTTAGCAAGCTTAGTATGAGTGCTTCACTGCTGTCAGTTCTCATTTATGTTACATTGTCTCTCTAGCCTACTTCCAAAGATCAGGTATTGGCCATGCTAGAAAAAGCCAAAACTAACATGCCAGCAAAGCCTGCTGCACCTGCTAAAGCAACATCTAAACCAGTAGGAGGCTCAGCTCCTTCCAAATTCCAGCCTACATCAGGTAACAACTTTAAGAGGGTTAAAGTGGAAAGAAATAACCTGAAGGAACTCAAAATGTATCCAGCCTTAATGTATTTACGATGTTCCCCAACCTCCTTCCTTAAACATTTGTCAAGTATTCATTTTATCTCCATCACTCTGCAATGAGTATTAAGATGACTAGTTTGGGGCTGGAGAGATAGCTTAGTGGTAAAGGCACTTGCCTATAAAGCCTAAGGACCAAGGTTTGATTCCCCAGTACCTGTGTAAAGCCAGATACACAAGATGGCACATGCTTCTAGAGTTGTTTGTAATGGCTAGAGGCCCTGGCATGCCCACTCTCTCTATCTGCCTTTTTGTTTTTCTCTCTCAAATAAATAAATAAGTAAAATATTTAAGAAATTAAAAACAGATTGGTGTCTGGGTCTAAATAAGGTGTTTGGGTATAACTTCCTTTCTGGAAGTATTTCATGCTGTTAAGGTTTCCACAACTTTTTCTGTCATTGAATATTCTAGCCAGAAGAGGAATTGGGAACATCTAAATTAATCCACATTTTTACAGTTGAGGCAATCCAAAGAGGTTAATAACTTGTCTTAACAAGGTCAAATAGTAGCTAGTGCTTGAACCAGGTACATTCCCAATCCCTACTTCTTTAAGGAAAATTGTGTTTTCTTCATTATGATATTAAAGTATATAATGTAAAACACCTATAACTACTTCCAGACTTCCTACTTTAACAAAACAATGTTTTTCTGTTTAATGGGAATGAAAATTGTTACTGCTATAAAGTTAGAAGTTTTACATATATAAACCCCTTGTATCAAAGTATGTACTCAAGTTTAACATTTATTGGGATATGGGTATTTAGAAAATAATGAATTTCAGGCTGGAGAAGTGGCTCAGTGGTTAAAGGCACTAGTTGCAAAGCTTGAAAGCCCAGATTTGAATCCCCAGCACCCATACAAAGCCAGGTACAAAAAGTGGCCCATGAGTCTGGAGTTTGTTTGCAGTGGCAGGAGACCCTGGCATGCCCATTTACTCCCTATGTGTCTTCTTCTGTCGCCCTATTACTCAAATAAATAAATAAAATATTAAAAGAATGAATTTCAGAGAAGACAGTCATGCTTTTAATCCTAGCACTTGGGAGGCAGAGGTAGGAGCATCACTATGAGGTCAAGGCCACCCTGAGACTACATAGTGAATTCTAGGTCAGCCTGGACTAGAGTGAGACCCTACCTTGAAAGACCAAACCAAAAAAAAAAAAAAAGCACTTGCCTATAAAGCCTGAGGACCCAGGTTTGATTTCCCAGTATCCACATTAAGCCAGACTCACAAGCTGACACATGTGTCTGGAGTTCATTTGCAGTGGCTAGAGGCCCTGGTGTGCCTGTTCTATCTCCCTCTCTCTGTCTTTATAACAAATAAATAAAATATTTAAAAAGGGGGTTCCTGGAAAGATGGCTTAGTGGGTTAAGGCACTTGCCAGCAAAGCCAAAGGACCCAGGTTTGATTCCCCACACACATCTGGAGTTCATTTGCAGCATCTAGAGGCCCTGGAGTGACTGTTCTCTCTCTTTCAAAAAATGCTTAAAAAAAAAAAAAAAAAAGGCTGGGTGTGGTGGCACACGCCTTTAATCCCAGCACTTCGGAGGCAGAGGTAGGATTGCTTTGAGTTTGAGGCCACATACATAGTGAATTCCAGGTCAGCCTGAGCTACAGTGAGACCCTTCCACGAAAAACAAAAAAAAATAAAAACAATAAAGCATTGTTGAGTGTTGCTGCCCCATTCTAGTCCAGGCTGGCCTTAAAGGCATGCCCTACCACACCCAGCTAAATGGAATTTTTTGTTTTTATTTGTTTGTTTAGATGTAGGGTCCAGACACATGTGCCACCTTGTGCATTGGCTTACGTGGGTACTGAGGAATAGAACCTGGGTTCTTAGGCTTCACAGGCAAGCGCCTTAATCACTAAGCCTTCTCTCCAGCCCCAAGTTTATCTTTTTTTTTTTTTTTTTTTTTGAGGTGGGGTCTCACTCTATCCCAGGCTGACCTGGAATTATGTAGTCCCAGGGTGGTCTTAAATTCTTGGCATCCTCCTACCTGTGCCTCCCGAGTGCTGGGATTAAAAGTGTGTGCCACATGCCTGGCTTCTTCTTTATTTACTCGTGTGTGTGTGTGTGTGTGTAAGAGGATGAGAAAAAGGCAGATAGAGAATGGGAGCTCCAGGGCATCCAACATTGCAAACCAACTCCAGATGTATACACCACTTGTGCATTGTGCTTATAAGGGTACTGGGGAATCATTTGCAGGCAAGTGCTTTAACTACTAAGCCATCTCTCCAGCCTACCAAGTTTATCTTTAAATTAAGGCTGGATGTGGCATTACTTGCTTGTAACTGGAAAAACAGAGAAAGGAGGTTTACATAGTAAGTCTTAGCCAGAGATGTAACAATGAAATCAAGTCTCAAAAAACAAAACACCTTTAATCCTAGCACTCAGGAGGCTGAGGTAGGGGATTGCTGTGAGTTCAAGGCCAGTCTGAGACTATAAAGTGAATTCCAGGTCAGCCTGGGCTAGAGTGAGACCCTACTTTGAAAAACAGGGGAAAAAAATTAAGAAAGATAAACTTGAGGAAAAAGATAGACCAGGGCCGGAGAGATGGTTTAACGATTAAGGCCCGTGCCTTTGAAGCTTAAGGACCCAGGTTCAATTCTCCAGGTTCCACGTAAGCCAGATGCACAAGGTGGCACATGTGTTTGGAATTTGTTTGCAATGGCTAGAGGCCCTGCATGCCCACTCTTTCTTTCTCTCTGTCTCAAATAAAAATAAATTTAAAAAAATTTTTTTAAGTTTAAGAAAAGAGACTAGGAAAACATCTTAATAGCACCTTATAAATTGATAAATTTAATACTATAGGCTTTCTCATCATCATATGTTTATGTGTCCAGAATAAGGTAATATTAGTAAATTTAATATAGTACATGCTTTTTTTTTCTTAAAGCACCTGTTGAAGATTCTGTTTCCAACACTATAGAAGCCAAGCCTGATCCTAAAAAGGCCAAAGCTCCAGGAGTCTCCTCTAAAGCAAAGGTGTGTTAACAATGCATATTTAGATGTTGATTTGTTTCTGTCTTAATTTTGGAGTCATTTTATTAGAAAAGTAGTATGCCTCAAAGAATATCAGTATTTGGTAAGATCAGATAAAACATTTTTAATTTGTTGGTGTATGTTTGTTTTACATGTTTGTGTATATGTGTGTTTGTATGTGTGTGAGCATGGTGGGGAAACATGCATGTAGACATATGTTTATTTATTTATTAGCAACAGACACAGAGAGAGAAAGGGGCAATGAGAGAAAGAGAGTGGGTGCACCAGGACCTTCAACCACTGCAAATGAACTCCAGATGCATGCGCCACCTTGTGCGTCTGGTTTACTTGGGTACTGGGAATTGAGCCTCAAACCGGGTCCTTAGGCTTCATAGGCAAGCACTTAACCATAAGCCATCTCTGTCCAACCTGCATGTAGACATATGTACAGGTGCGTGCAGAGGCAGAGGTCAACCAGGTGGGAGCCAAGTGTCTCTTCAGTAACTGACCACCTTATTTTTGAAACAAGGGTTTCTCACTGAACTGAGAACACACCAATGTGGCTAGACTAAGCCCTGGGGATCGCTTGTCTATTTCTCCTCAGTCCTGGGATTACAAACACATGCTGCAACACCCAGCATTTGTTTGTTTGTTTTTATTTATTTGTTTGTGTTTTGTTTTGTTTGTTACCCAGCATTTTTATTTGGGTGTTGGGGATCCAGAGTCAGATCTTAATGCTTGCATGGCAAGTGCTTAGCCACTGAATATCTATCTCCCCATCTGCCCCCAACGGCATTTTAAAAAATACTTATTTATGAAGGAGAGAGGCAGACAGATAGTATGGCTATACCAAGGCCTCCTGCCACTGCAAATAAACTCTAGACACACGCCAATGGCTTTTCTTTTTTCTTTTCTTTTCTTTTCTTTTATTATTTTTTTGTTTTGTTTTGTTTTTCAAGGTAGGGTTCACTCTAGCCCAGGCTGACCTGGAATTCACTATGTAGTCTCAGGGGGGCCTGGAACTCAAGGCTATCCTTCTATCTCTGCCTCCCAAGTGCTGGGATTAAAGGTATGCGCCACCACGCCCAGCTATATATTCTAAATATATGCATGCCTGTTATCACAGTACTCTGGAGACTGAGGCAAGAAGATCACCACTTGTTCAAGGCCAGTCTAGGCGACATTGTGAGACCCTATATGAATGAATGGCTAAATCACTCAATGATATAACAATCTATTTTTCTTCCATGTGCTTTGTTCCTTCACTCTGAGTTAAGTTAATGAGGCATTTAGCTTCTGGGCTATATGATGGAATTGTTTTTCCTATCCTCCTTGTTCTCATCCAAAAGGGAGCGAGTACTTATTTTAGTACCTTGATCACAAGTGTTTTGAAGTATTTTTTACTCTCTTAATGCCACAGTTTTTCCCTAGTTTATATGGCAATTTCACATAAATGATCTCATATTTGTTTTGATCGAATGACATTGGTATTTAGTCTAGAAAGTAATTCTAGACAAGTAGAAATGGTGAACTTGCTACATTGTTAATGATTCCAATAAAGAAAATCAAATCTTACCTTAAATATATGTAACTTGTTCATTATTTTCCTTTCATTACATGTAAAGATTCTAATTCTTAGCCGGGCGTGGTGGTGCATGCCTTTAATCCCAGAACTCAGGAGGCAGAGGTAGGTGGATCACTGTGAGTTCGAGGCTGCCCTGAGACTACATAGTGAATTCCAGGTCAGCCTGGGCTAGAGATTGAGATCCTACCTCGAAAAACCAAAGGGGGAAAAAAAAAGATTCTAACTCTAGTTATTTGTATTATTCTAGTATTTTTTTTTAATTATCTGTCTGTGTAGAGGGGAATTCCAGGGACTTTTGATGCTACAGACAAACACCAAACACTTGCACCACTCTGCATCTGGATTATGTGAGGGGCTTGAGAATTGAACCCAGGCCAGCAGACTTTTTTTGTTTTGTTTTTGTTTTTTCGAGGTAGGGTTTCACTGAAGCCCAGGCTGACCTGGAATTCACTGTGTAGTCTCATGGTAGCCCGGAACTCACCGCGATACTCCTACCTCTGCCTCTCAAGTGCTGGGATTAAAGGCGTGCGCCACCATGCCTGGTTCTTAATGAAGCACTTTTAACCACTGAGCAATCTTCTCAGCCCCTTGTCTAATTTTTTTTTTTTTTCGACAACTTCTATACTTACAAAAAAAAGCATGATATTTCCCTCCCCTCCCCCATTCCCCATAGAACTCCAATCTCCATCTTATCCCCTCCCTCTCTCCATTAGTCTCTCTTTTAATTTGATGTCATCATCTTTTTCTTCTATTATGAGGGCCTTGCAAAGGTATTGCTAGGCACTGCAAGGTCATGGATATCAAGACCAATTTCTGTCTGGACAGTTGCATTGTAAGGAGTCATACCCTTCCTTTGCTCTTCCATTCTATCCGCCCCCTCTTCCGCAATGGGCCCTGAGCCTTGGAGGGTGTGACAGAGATGTTTCAGTGCTGGGCACTCCTCCATCCCTTCTTCTCAGCACTATGTTGCCTTTTGGATCATCCCAGTGGTCATCACCATCTGAAAAGAGAAGCTTCTCTAACCAGAAGTAAGAGTAGCATTAATATGTGAATATGATGAACATTAAGTGTTGTGCTTTCAGGACAGCTTGATGGGAATAATATATACATTTAGCCAGGCAAGAGCAGGCTTTGTACCCCTAAGGCTCATGACCTCACCTGCCATAGACTTTTGCTTAGGTTTCTCAGTACCAGGTATGTATTCCCTCCCATAGAGAGGGCCTTCAGTCCAATTATGGAGCAGTTGGTTACCCCAAGAGCAGACATGCCACTATTGCACCCATTCAGTCATTGGGCTTGTATGGCCAAACTTGAATATTCAGTGTCCACTGTTTTCACTGCTGATGACTTCTGTCTCCCATATGGCTGCATACAGTGCAGCTTTTTCCAGCTTTCAGTTGGCTGGTCTACAGGGAGAAGGTTTTCTACTCAGCACCAGCTTGCTTTCTCAGTGACCTTGCCTCTCAGGCAAGAGATGTCTTCAGCAATAGGTTCTTACTATCTGTTTCTCAAGGAAAACCAAGGGCTTTGGCAAAAGCCCTTAATGTTTTGGAGGCTACCAGGACCTCCTTGGCCAACAACTCACTGGAAGGTATCCCATCCCAGGTACTGAAAATTTTCTAGTAACAGTCTACAGCTTCTAGATGTGCCATTATTCAAAAAAGTAGGTTTACATAAGTCTTATTCAGAATATCTTAAAAAAAATTTTTTTTTTTTGAGGTAGGGTCTCACTCTAGCTCAGGCTGTCCTGGAATTCACTTTGTAGTCTTAGGGTGGCCTTGAACTCATAGCAATCCTCCTACTTTTGCCTCCCAACTGCTGGGATTAAAGACGTGAACCACCACACCTGGCTTGATTTTTTTTTTTTTTTTTAAGCCATATGGATAACTTAAATTTAAAGTGTGGGCTGGAGAAATGAATGGCTCAGTGGTTAAAGACTCTTGAAAGCCTGATGGCCCCAGTTCAAGTCCTCAGTTCCCACATAAACCCATATGCATAAAGTGGCCCATGCATCCATTTTATTTGCAGTAACAAAAGCTCTGGCGTGTCCTATCTCTCTCTCTCTCTCTCTCTCTCCACTCTCTCTTTACTTGTAAATATATAAAATTTTTTTTAAATGTAGGGGTGGGCCGGGCGTAGTGGCACATGCCTTTAATCCCAGCACTCAGAAGGCAGAGGTAGGAGGATCGCCATGAGTTCAAGGCCACCCTGAGACTACATAGTTAATTCCAGGTCATAATGGGCCAGAATGAGACCCTACCTCAAAAACAACAACAACAAAAAAAAAAAATTAGGGATGGGCCAGGCGTGGTGGTGCATGCCTTTAATCCCAGCACCTGGGAGGCAGAGGTAAGAGGATTGCCATGAGTTCGAGGCCACCCTAAGACTACATAGCTAATTCCAGGTCAGCCTGGACCAGAGTGAGACCCTACCTCAAAAAAAAAAAAAAAAATTAGGGGTGGAGCTGGGCATGGTGGTGCACGCCTTTAATCCCAGCACTCAGGAGGCAAAGGTAGGAGGATCACCAGGAGTTCAAGGCCACCCTGAGACTATATAGTGAATTCCAAGTCAGCCTGGGCTAGAGTGAAACCCTACCTTGAAAAACCAAACAATGAAAAAAAAAAAATTAGGGATGGAGAGATGGTTAGTGGTTAAGGAACTTGCCTGCAAACCTTAAAGACCCAGGTTTGATTCCCTAGTACCCATGTAAGCCAGATGCACGTGGTGGCGCATGCATCTGGAGTTTGTTTATAGTGGCTAGGGACCCTGGCACATCCATTCTCTCTCTCTCTCATAAATAAGTAAATAAATAAATAAGTAAAATATTTTAAGGATTTATAGCAAATTTTTTTAGAAGCAGATTCATGGGCTTGGGACATAGGTCAATGGTTAAACATACTTACTTGTAAAGCCTACTGGCCCAGGATCTGTTCCCCAGAACCCACATAAAGCCAGATGCACGAAGTAGTGCATGATGCATCTGGAGTTTGTTTATAGTGGGAAGAGGCCCTGTTGTGCCATTATTCACTCATTCTCTCTTTCATCACAAATAAATGAATATCAATTTTTAAAATGTAGAAGCAGATTCAAAGGTGCTTTACAACCAGGCAAGGTAGTGCATGCCTTTAGTCCTCACTCAGGAAACAGTGGTAGGAGGATTGCTTTAAGTCCTAGGCCAGTCTGGAGCTACAGAGCTCCAGGTCAGCATGGGCTAGAATGAAAACCCTACCTCAAAAAAAGGGTGGGGGAGCCGGGCGTGGTGGCGCACGCCTTTAATCCCAGCACTCGGGAGGCAAAGGTAGGAGGATTGCCGTGAGTTCAAGGCCACCCTGAGACTACGTAGTGAATTCCAGGTCAGCCTGGGCCAGAGTGAGACCCTACCTCGAAAAAAAAAAAAAAAAAAAAAAAAAAAAAAGGGTGGGGGGGTGAGCATGCTGGCACACACCTTTAATCCCAGTACTTGGAAGGCAGAGGTAGAAGGATCACTGTGAGTTGGAGGCCAGCCTGAGACTACATAGTGAATTCCAGGTCAGCCTGGGCTAGAGAGAGACCCTACCCCCCCCAATAAAAGGGAGGGGCTTTAGTTATGCTGCTTGTTGCATGAACTCTTTTCTAGGGAGAAGCCAACAATGCATGCTCCCCCAGTTATGGCATCCCTGATAAACTAAAGGCCAATCCCACCTAAGTTTACCTTGGCGAACCAATGAGTTTATTGGACTTTCTTATAGAGCATGAATAAAAGGTTATTTACAAGAGTGTGGAGGACTGGAGAGATGGCTTAGCAGTTAAGGTACTTGCTTGCGAAGCCCAAGAACTCATGTTCAAATCTCCAGATCCCTCTTAAGCCAGACACACAGTGACACGTGTGCAATGTCGCACATGCACACAAGGGGTGCACATGTGTGGAATTCATTTGCAGTTGTTGAAGGTTCTGGTGTACCCATTCTCTCTCTTTCTCTCAAACAAAGTAAAAACACACACACACACAGAATGTCAAGAGAAAAAGAGTGTGGAGACCCCAAAGCTGCCCCATTGAAAGGTCTCAACCCAACATTAATAATGACCTCCCTATGGCTGGATAGGTAGCGCTCCATCCCTTAATCTTCCACACTCTATATCCTCTATCTCCCTCTGAGGCTACATGACCTCATGTATCTTGCATATACCTGGCACAGGGGTTGACTAGGATCTCAGGTAAGGATCTAATGACCCTTCCCTGTCCCTCTCCTTCTGAAGGACAATGTCAACAGGTTTAGTCTGAATAATCTCATATGTGCTCACAGATGCTTCTGATAAATACGGCAATAGTTGTTTATCATGGAAAACCTTGTCACACAACACTGCTGTAGTAGAAATACTTTAAATATATATCACATTCAAAATTTAGTAACTCATTACCTTTCTTTTTTTTTTAATATACTTCATTTATTTATTTATTTGTGAGAGAACACTGCAGAGAAAGAAAGGGAGAGAATGGGTGCACCAGGGCCTCCAGCCACTGCAAAAGAAATCCAGATGCATGCACTCCCTTCTGCACCTGGCTTACATGGATCCTGGAGAATTGAACTGGGATCCTTTGGCTTTGCAGGCAAATGCCTTAACTACTAAGCCATCTTTCCGGACCCTCGTTACCTTTTTTATTTTTATTTATTTATTTTTGTGGTAGGGTCTCGCTTTAGCCCAGGCTGACCTAAACTCTAGTCTCAGGCTGGCCTTGAACTCACAGCAATCCTACCTCTACCTCCCAAGTCCTGGGATTTAAGGTGTTCACCACCACACCAGGCTCATTGTTATCTTTAATGTTAGAATATAATGCAGAAAGGTTTCTCTGTTTTGTATAATGCCCTTTTGCTGGGCAGGAACCTATATTCCTCAGAAGACCTACCTAATCATTATTCCCTAAACTTTGGTTTTAGAGTGCACAAGGAAAGAAAATGCCAAGCAAAACCAGCTTAAAGGAAGATGATGATAAATCTGGGCCTATTTTTATTGTTGTTCCAAATGGAAAGGAGCAAAGGATGAAAGATGAAAAGGGGTTGAAGGTAAGGATGATATAAGAAACTTTGGGAACTTTTACTTGTTTGTTTTATTTTTATTCTGTTCATCAAAAGTTGTGCAAATTAGAGGTAGGAGGATCACTGTGAGTTCAAGGCTACCCTGAAACTACAAAGTGAATTCCAGGTCAGCCTGAGCTAGAGTGAGACCCTACCTCACAAAAAGAAAAACTTGTACAAATTAAAGCTGGATGTAGTGGTGCATGCCTTTAATCTCAGCACTCAGGAAGCAAAGGTAGGAGGATCACTGTGAGTTTGAGGTCACCCTGAATCTACATAGTGAATTTCAAGTCAGCCTGGACTAGAGTGAGACCCTACATTGACAAACCAAAAAAAAAAACTGTTGTACAAATTGAGTGTGGTGGAAAATACCTGTAATCCTAGCTCTAGAGAGACTGAGGCAGGAAGATTGCAACTTGGGTTGCATAATAAGACACTCTGTCAACAACCAAGTTTTGTTGTCTGCATTTTTTGAGATATTCAATAATTAGTTGAATCTTTTTGGTTCTTATTCTAGCCCAGGCCAGCCTGGAATTCACCATGTAGTCTCAGGCTGACCTTGAACTCACAGCAGTCCTCCTACCTCTGCCTCCTGAGTGCTAGGATTAAAGGCATGTGCCACTATGTCCCGCTTTAGTTTTTTTTTCAATACCAAAGCATTTTACAATATTATGTGTGATGATATACACACATATGGAGGAGAGAGAGTGTGTGTGTGTACTAGCACAAGCACTTCTCTTGAGATAGGGATATAGCTCTTGTCAAGCAACTTCCTAGCATGCATGAGGCTCTGCCTGGGTTTCATTTTGATCACTACAGAAATATATAATAAATCTATTTTATGGGATGCTTAAGGGGTTCCTCCCCCCAAAGAAGGTATACATTGTTGTTTTCTTCTTTTTTGGTTGTTTTATTTACTTATGTATATTTTTTCAGACAGGGTAGCACTGTGTAGCTCAGGCTGGCTCAAACTTGAGACATCTTGGCTCAGCTTCTTTTGTCTGTCCTTGGATTACAGGCATGTACCATAATACATTACAAGCTGCTGCTATAAAACATGTTTGAAGCCGGGCATGGTGGCACATGCCTTTAATCCCAGCACTCAGGAGGCAGAGGTAGGATTGCTGTGAGTTCGAGGACACCCTGAGACCACATAGTGAATTCCAGGTCAGCCTGGACTAGAGTGAAACCCTACTTCAGAAAACCAAAAAAAAAAAAAAAAAGTTTGAATGTAGACCTTGTGTATATGTGATTTTTATATTTATGTATATACCTATTAGGTTCCTAGAATGACATATACATTTAAATGTTTTTTCAGAGGGTTTCAAGGTAGTGTCTCACTCTAGCCCAGTCTGACCTGGAATTCACTCTGTAGTCCTAGGCTGCCTTGAACTCACAGCAGTCCTCCTACTTCTGCCTCCCAAGTGCTGAGATTAAAGGCATGGGCCACCACAACTGGCTTACATCTTAAATGTTTATAACTATTTCAATTTTTTTTTCCTCTAGTGAAGTTAAGCTGACATTGTTGACTATGTTATAAAAATTATAACATTATTTTATTTATCTTTAGCCCAGGCTGACCTAAACTCTAGTCTCAGGCTGGCCTTGAACTCACAGCAATCCTACCTCTACCTCCCAAGTCCTGGGATTTCCAGGCTCATTGTTATCTTTAATGTTAGAATATAATGCAGAAAGGTTTCTCTGTTTTGTATAATGCCCTTTTGCTGGGCAGGAACCTATATTCCTCAGAAGACCTACCTAATCATTATTCCCTAAACTTTGGTTTTAGAGTGCACAAGGAAAGAAAATGCCAAGCAAAACCAGCTTAAAGGAAGATGATGATAAATCTGGGCCTATTTTTATTGTTGTTCCAAATGGAAAGGAGCAAAGGATGAAAGATGAAAAGGGGTTGAAGGTAAGGATGATATAAGAAACTTTGGGAACTTTTACTTGTTTGTTTTATTTTTATTCTGTTCATCAAAAGTTGTGCAAATTAGAGGTAGGAGGATCACTGTGAGTTCAAGGCTACCCTGAAACTACAAAGTGAATTCCAGGTCAGCCTGAGCTAGAGTGAGACCCTACCTCACAAAAAGAAAAACTTGTACAAATTAAAGCTGGATGTAGTGGTGCATGCCTTTAATCTCAGCACTCAGGAAGCAAAGGTAGGAGGATCACTGTGAGTTTGAGGTCACCCTGAATCTACATAGTGAATTTCAAGTCAGCCTGGACTAGAGTGAGACCCTACATTGACAAACCAAAAAAAAAAAAAAAACTGTTGTACAAATTGAGTGTGGTGGAAAATACCTGTAATCCTAGCTCTAGAGAGACTGAGGCAGGAAGATTGCAACTTGGGTTGCATAATAAGACACTCTGTCAACAACCAAGTTTTGTTGTCTGCATTTTTTGAGATATTCAATAATTAGTTGAATCTTTTTTGGTTCTTATTCTAGCCCAGGCCAGCCTGGAATTCACCATGTAGTCTCAGGCTGACCTTGAACTCACAGCAGTCCTCCTACCTCTGCCTCCTGAGTGCTAGGATTAAAGGCATGTGCCACTATGTCCCGCTTTAGTTTTTTTTTCAATACCAAAGCATTTTACAATATTATGTGTAGTGATATACACACATATACATGGAGAGAGAGAGTGTGTGTGTGTACTAGCACAAGCACTTCTCTTGAGATAGGGATATAGCTCTTGTCAAGCAACTTCCTAGCATGCATGAGGCTCTGCCTGGGTTTCATTTTGATCACTACAGAAATATATAATAAATCTATTTTATGGGATGCTTAAGGGGTTCCTCCCCCCAAAGAAGGTATACATTGTTGTTTTCTTCTTTTTTGGTTGTTTTATTTACTTATGTATATTTTTTCAGACAGGGTAGCACTGTGTAGCTCAGGCTGGCTCAAACTTGAGACATCTTGGCTCAGCTTCTTTTGTCTGTCCTTGGATTACAGGCATGTACCATAATACATTACAAGCTGCTGCTATAAAATATGTTTGAAGCCGGGCATGGTGGCACATGCCTT
The DNA here is from genome assembly GCA_036365145.1 of Orientallactaga sibirica. Taxonomy (NCBI): domain Eukaryota; kingdom Metazoa; phylum Chordata; class Mammalia; order Rodentia; family Dipodidae; genus Orientallactaga; species Orientallactaga sibirica. The sequence goes on along the minus strand of JAEOAD010002662.1, from coordinate 3,302,977 downwards.
TAATCCCAGCACTCAGGAGGCAGAGGTAGGATTGCTGTGAGTTCGAGGCCACCCTGAGACCACATAGTGAATTCCAGGTCAGCCTGGACTAGAGTGAAACCCTACTTCAGAAAACCAAAAAAAAAAAAAAAAAAGTTTGAATGTAGACCTTGTGTATATGTGATTTTTATATTTATGTATATACCTATTAGGTTCCTAGAATGACATATACATTTAAATGTTTTTTCAGGGGGTTTCAAGGTAGTGTCTCACTCTAGCCCAGTCTGACCTGGAATTCACTCTGTAGTCCTAGGCTGCCTTGAACTCACAGCAGTCCTCCTACTTCTGCCTCCCAAGTGCTGAGATTAAAGGCATGGGCCACCACAACTGGCTTACATCTTAAATGTTTATAACTATTTCAATTTTTTCCTCTAGTGAAGTTAAGCTGACATTGTTGACTATGTTATAAAATTATAACATTATTTTATTTATTTATTTTTGGGTTTATGAGGTAGGGTCTCACTGTAGCCCAGGCTAATCTAGAAGTCACTATGTAGTCTCAGTCTGCCCTTGAACTCATGATGATACTTTTACCTTGGCCTCCTGAGTGCTGGGATTAAAAGCATGTGCTACAACATCTGGCAGCATTGTTATTATCATTATTAATTTTTTTTTACAAATGTTTCTTTTTTATTATTTTTTTTCTTTTTTGATTTTTTTTAGACAGAATGAGAGACACAGAGAGAATTGGTGCACCAGGGCCTCAGCCATTGCAGTTGAACTCCAGATGCTTGCACCACCTAGTGGGCATGTGTGACCTTGTGCTTGCCTCACCTTTGTGCATCTGGTTTATGTGGGATCTGGAGAGTCAAATATGGGTCCTTAGGTTTTGCAGGCAAGTGCCTTAACTGCTAAGCCATCTCTCCACCCCTCACATTATTTTATGTAGTAAGAATTTCTCAGACTGGAGAGATGGCTTAGTGATTAAAGTGCGTTTCCATAAAGCCTAATGACCAGAGTTTGATTCCTCAGTACTCTCTCTGCTGGGTATAGTGGTGCATGTTTTTAATCTTAGCATTTGGGAAGCTGAGGTAAGAATCTTGCTGTGAGTTTGAGGTCAGCCTGAGACTAATTATAGGTCAGCCTGGGCTAGAGCAAGACCCTACCTTGAAAAATCAACAAAAACCACATACACACGAAAAAAGAATTATTACTCAAAAAAAAAATTTTTTTGTCCTTAAGAGTTCCAGAGTTAAAATTTCAGAAGTATGACACCTTAGGATGATATTTTGTATTGCTACTTAATTACAAATGAATATTATTTAATCAAAAAGTGTCATAGAAGCTGGGCATGGTGGTGCACGCCTTTAATCCCAGTGGGAGACAGAGGTAGGAAGGATCTCCAGGAGTTCAAGGCCACCCTGAGACTACGTAGTGAAATCCATCCAGGTCAGCGTGTGCTAGAGTGAGACCCTACCTCATAAAACCAAAGCAAAAAAACAAAACAAAACAAAAAAAGGTGTCATGGTTGTATATGCCAGTAATCCCAGTATTCAGAGTGCTAAAGCAGATGGATCTTTTCTTTTTTTTTTTTTTGGTCTTTCGAGTTAGGGTCTCACTCTAGCCCAGGCTGACCTGGAATTCCTTATGTAGTCTCAAGGTGGCCTTGAATTTAAGGCAATCCTCCTACCTCTGCCTCCAAGTGCTGGGATTAAAGGTGTGTGCCAACACGCCCAGCTGCAAAAGGATCTTAATTTGAAGCCAGCCTTAACTACATAGTCACATGCTGTCTCAGAAAACTAAAAAGTCAGGTTTGGTGGTGTACATCTCTGATTCATCAGTCAAGAAGCTAAGGCAGGAGAAATGTTGTGAGTTCAAGACCAACCTGGGCTATCTCAAAAAAATGAAAAAAGGACCAGGCATGGTGGTGCACGCCTTTAATCCCTGCACTCAGGAGAATCGCCATGAGATCAAGGCCACCCTGGAGACTACATAATGAATTCCAGGTCAGCCTGGGCTAGAGTGAGACCCTACCTCGAAATACCCCCCTGCCCAAAATACCGAAAAACTAAACAATACAACACTTTATTGAAGCCAGGCATGGTGGTTCATGCCTTTAATCCTACACTCAGGAGGCAGAGGTAGGAGGATCGCCATGAGTTCGAGGCCACCCTGAGACTACATAATGAATTCTAGGTCAGCCTGGGCTAGAGCAAGACCCTACCTCAAAAAAATGAAAAAGCCGGGCATGGTGGCGCATGCCTTTAATCCCAGCACTTGGGAGGCAGAGGTAGGAGGATTGTCGAGAGTTCAAGGCCACCCTGAGACTACATAGTTAATTCCAGGTCAGCCTGGACCAGAGTGAGACCCTACCTCGAAAAACCAAAAAAAAAGCAAAGAAAAGAAAAAAACTATATTGAGTCCCACAGTGGTATTAAATAAGCTGCTACTTGTTTGTGTTGAATACTTTACAGCCATTTCCTTTCTCCTATTTTTCTTTCCTCAGGTGCTAAAGTGGAATTTTACTACCCCACGAGATGAATACATTGAACAGCTAAAGACTCAAATGTCCAGCTGTGTGGCTAAATGGTTGCAAGATGAAATGTTTCACTCAGACTTTCAGCATCACAATAAAGCCCTGGCTGTCATGGTTGATGTAAGTTTACAAGTAAATATTCACATATCTCTGGCATGTGAAAATGCTGTGAAATAATAAATTTGGATGCTTTGAGAAAGAATTGGAAGATACCATGTTCTTTGCAGAGTTATCTTGATAGAATAAAAGACTACATATTTTGAGGATCTTCTTGACAGTTTAAAAAGCTATAATTTTCTTTTGGGTTTCAGTAAAACTCAAGAACTATTTGTCTATATAATTTGAGATTTTTATACAGTCTTATTTGTGGAAGTTTTGCTTTTTATTTTAAGCACTTGGAGAGTGAAAAAGAAGGTGTCATTGGTTGCCTGGATCTTATCTTAAAATGGCTTACCCTCCGGTTTTTCGACACCAATACAAGCGTCCTAATGAAAGCCCTGGAATATTTAAAACTGCTTTTCACCCTGCTGAGTGAAGAGGAATACCATCTTACTGAGAATGAAGCCTCTTCCTTTATCCCCTATCTTATCCTCAAGGTAATATATTCATATCCTGGGAGATTGCTTAAGCTCCTGGCCTACTTCAACTCCGTTTGTTTGTTTGTTTGTTTGTTTGTTTGTTTGTTTGTTTGTTTTTGGTTTTTCGAGGTAGTGTCTCACTTTGGCTTAGGCTGACCTGGAATTCACTATGTAGTCTCAGGGTGGCCTCGAACTCTTGGTGATCCTCCTACCTCTGCCTCCTGAGAGCTGGGATTAAAGGCGTGCGCCACCATGCCTGGCTTGTTTGTTTTTGTTTTTTGAAGTAGGGTCTTCCTTTATCCAGGCCAACCTGGAAATCACTATGTAGTCTCAGGGTGGCCTTGAATTCACAGCATTCCTCCTACCTCTGCCTCCCTGGTGCTGGGATTAAAGGTATGTGCCACCATGCCAGGCTTCTGTTCTTAATAATTTTACACTTTCTCTCTTTTCACTTATTGTATGATGGTACTTCATCATACAATATACATCATATAGTCAGTCATCCTCATGCCCTTATTTGCATGTGCACACGTGTGTGTAGACATGCCAGGGTCTCTTGTCATTGCAAAAGAATACCCAATGCATTAGCCCCATTTTGCATCCAGCTTTACATGGGTGCTGGGGAATTGAACCCAGCCTGGCAGGCTTTGCACTTCTCCCTATTCTTTGAAAATACATGAGATGTCCATTGCATGTGGAAAAGGTGTCATTCATTATTTTTCTTTGTTGAGTAGGTTGGAGAACCAAAGGATGTCATTCGTAAAGACGTGAGAGCCATCCTGAACCGGATGTGCCTTGTCTACCCAGCCAGCAAAATGTTTCCTTTCATCATGGAAGGAACTAAATCCAAAAACTCCAAGCAGAGAGCAGGTAAAAGGAACTATTTATTCATATACCTGTCTAATGATGCTGAGGATTGAACTCAAAGACTCACACACATTAGGCAAGTGCTCTACCACTGAGCTGTATCACTAGCCCCAAGCAATTTAAATTGAAATGTGAGCCTACAACTATGACTCTTGGAAATAATTTACAGATGAGCACTGAAATTTCTTCAGTGTCTATGTAGATGATTCCAACTTTGTTTTTCTATCTTTCTTATTTATTAGACTGTGAGAGTGATGAGTTGCACAATGGTGGAGTCATAGTATCAGGTGATACAGACACCACTCAGCACCACCCTGGTGACAAAATCAAGTGCACAGGGGCCATCTGACTCACAGACATTCTTTTCTTTCAGGAATACTTGTCATAGCAGCATTGTTTGATTGGCAGAAGGCAATATACAAGAAAATGTTATAGGAAGGGCCAAAATAGCATTTTTAGCCCATCATGTGTGCCAGAGGAAAGTATGTACAGCCTCTATGCCAAATATTTCTGGGCCTCATTAATCTAGTCTTTCTTCCCCAACAGAGTGCCTGGAAGAGTTAGGGTGCTTGGTCGAGTCATATGGCATGAATGTTTGCCAGCCAACCCCAGGAAAAGCTTTAAAGGAGATAGCTATTCACATAGGAGACCGGGACAATGCTGTACGCAATGCTGCCCTCAACACCATCGTAGCAGTGTACAATGTACATGGAGATCAGGTGTTCAAACTGATTGGAAATGTGAGTGACATTTCTCTAAGTATTCTCAGCATGTTATGAAAAGAATTACATGATTTCTGGGGTGTTAGGTCTCCTGCAATCTAAACTATACCTGAGTTTTATTACCACTTTTGCGGGGGTAGGCAGGGTTCAGATAGGGTCTCAGGCTAACCTGGAACTTACTGTGTAGTCTCAGGCTGACCTCGAAACTCACACTGGTCCTCCTACCCCTCTCTGCCTCCTAAGTGCTGGGAATAAAGGCATGTGCCACCACATCCAGCTTTTTTAATTACCGCTTTTTTTAACAAATTAATTTTTTTAAAGATTTTATTTTATTTATTTATTTATCTATCTATTAGAGATGGGGGAGAGGGGAAGAGAGAGTGAGAATGGGCATGCCAGGGCTTCCAGCCACTGCAAACGAACTCCAGACGTATGTGCCACCATGTGCATCTGGCTTAGGTGGGACCTGGATAATTGAACCGGGGTCCTTAAGCTTTGCAGGCATATATACCTTAACCACTAAGCCATCTCTCCAGCACCCTTAATTACCACTTTTTAATAAACTGAACCCACCAGTGTATCCTAGAATTCAGGTAGATGCTTCAGACATCTCTAATTATTGTAAAATATCTCACCTGTGTTTAACTGGAAATCAGGTTTTGTTTTCTGAGCATTTTATTTATAGTATGCTTTAGATATGAGAGCTATTTTTAAATCTAGAAATCTGTGTTGGTCTGGAGTTTAAATTCTGCATGGCAATCTGCTCTATAATTTTTTTTTTTTTTTTTTTTTTTTTTTTTTTTTGTAGGGTCTCACTCTAGCTCAGGCTAACCTGGAATTCACTATGGACTGACTCTCTTAGGGTGGCCTTGAACAAACGACAGTTCTACCTCTGCCTCCAAAGTGCTGGGATTAAAGGCGTGTGCCACCACGTCCGGCTTTCTATAATTTTTAATGGATTTGTTTTTTAGTTAACAAGTACCCCCTTGGGAACAGTGTGGGTATTGGTAGATCAAAAGTCTCAAGCTAGCCGGGCGTGGTGGCTCACACCATTAATCTCAGCACTCATGTGGCAGAGGTAGGAGAATCTCTGTCAGTTCAAGGCCACCCTGAGAATACATAGTGAATTCCAGGTCAGTTTGTGCTGGAGTGATGGCTTAGAAGTTAAAGTGCTTGCCTGGTAAGCCTAAGGACCCAGGTTTAATTCTCCAGTACCCATGTAAGCCAGATGCACAAGGCAGTATGTGCATCTGGAGTTAGCTTGTAGTGACTAGAGGCCCTGGCACACCTATTCTCTTTATCTCTTCTCTCTCTCCTCCTGCCTCTCTCAAACAAATAAAAAAAAAAATTTAAAAAGAAAATCTTAAGCCTCAGCCATGTGCCACTTTTCCAGGCACTCTTAAGTTTTGCCTCTCGACTCCTTGGTGTTTTTGAGCCAGTCACTATTGTGACTAAACTTCAAATATTCACTCTAAGAACCTTATAATAACACCATTTTTAAAAATATTTTATTTGGGCTGGAGAGATGGCTTAGGGGTTAAGGCGCCTGCCTCCTAAGCCTAAGAACACTGGTTCCAATCTCCAGCAGTTCCAATCTCCAGGTCCCCTGTTTAGCCGGATGCAAAGTAACGCAAGGGTGCAATGCCGCACTTGACCACAAGGGGTCGCACACATCTGGATTTCGTTCGCAGCAGCTGGCGCGCCCATCTCTGTCTTCCTCTCCCTCCCTCTCTCTCTGTGTCTCTCTCCAAAAAAAATTTTTTTAAATTAAAAAAAATATTTATTAGCCGGGCGAGGTGGCGCACGCCTTTAATCCCAGCACTCGGGAGGCAGAGGTAGGAGGATCGCCGAGAGTTCGAGGCCACTCTGAGACTACATAGTTAATTCCAGGTCAGCCTGGACCAGAGTGAGACCCTACCTCAAAAACCAAAAAAAAAAAAAAAAAAATTTATTATTATTAGAGAGAGAGAATGGGCATGCCAGGGCCTCTAGCCACTACAAGCAAACTCCAGACACATGTGCCACATGTGCATCCGGCTTATGTTGAACCTGGGTCCATAGGCTTCACAGACAAGCCCCTTACCCACTAAGTCATCTTTCCAGCCCCCAATAACACCACTTTTATATGCTGTGCTTAAATCATTTTACTTCCATTGTCTAATGAAATCTGCACTATCACTCAATGAAGGACATAAAGCAGACAGGAATTTTATAGGTGACCAAAAGTGAATAATCTTGCCCATAGACACAAAACTACTAATATTAACAAAACAAGGACAAAAGGAGCTTCATTTAATTTTTGAGCATTGAATTCACTATGTAGCAAAGTACCTTGAACTATGTGCCACCACATCCAGTTTTATGTGGTGCTGGGATCAGACTCAGTTTTATGTATGCTAGACAAACATCTTACCAGTTGAACAACATCCTCAGTCCTAGTTTTTTGTTTTTTTTGAGGTAGGGTCTCACTCTAGCCCTGGCTGATTTGGAATTCACTATGTAGTCTCAGGGTGGCCTTGAACTCAGCTATCCCCCTACCTCTCTCTGCCTCCCAAGTGCTGGGATTAAAGGCATGCACTACCACACCCAGTTTCATCCAACTCTTTTTAGGACAGGGTCTGTCATTGGTCTAGAGATTACAGTTATGCTAGACTGGCTAGCTAGTGAGCTCTGGAGATCCTCCTATCTCTACCTTCTCAGCCCTGAAATTACAGGCACGCATTACTACACCTGGCTTTTTTTTTTTTTTTTTTTAGAATTTTTTTATTTATTTATTTATTTATTTATTTATTTATTTATTTATTTATTTATTTGCAAGCAGAGAGAAGAGAGATAGAATTGGCATGCTTGGGCCTCTAGCCAATGCAAATGAATTCCATACGCATGTGCCGCTTGTGCATCTGGCTTACCTGGGTCCTGGGGAATTGAACCTGGATCCTTTGGCTTTGCAGGCAAATGGCTTACCCGCTAAGCCATCTCTCTAGCCCCTACACCTGGCATTTTTACATGAGGATCAAACTTAGGTCCTCATGCTTGCAGGGTATGCACTTTAACCACTTAGCTGTATCCAAGACCTAATTTTTGAGCTTTTAAATTATAATTATTAATACCCTTTTCTTTCATATGTTCTCTTATATATAGGCAGGTATTAATAGTAGTGTACTTAATAATACAGTGTTTTGAAACTAAACTTGTCATAAAATGGTAGTTTTATTTTTTTTTCAGCATGGAAATGGACATGCTTGCATGTATATGTAGCATGTGTTACTAGTGTTTGAAGTCAAGGCCTTATAAATACCTAGGCAAGCACTCTGCCACTAAGCTACATTCCCAGAATTTTTTTGTTTGTTTGTTTGTTTTTCAAGGTAGGGCCTCACTAGCCCAGGCTGACCTGGAATTCACTATGTAGTCTCAGGGTGGACTTGAACTCACAGTGATCCTCCTATTTCTGCCTCTCAAGTGCTAGGGTTAAAGGCATGAGCCACCACGCCTGGCTTCCCAGAACTTTTTGAAAAATTTATTTTGAGACAAGATATTTCAAAGTTGCCCAGGCTGACCTTAATCTTGCCAACCTCCTGAATAGCTGGAATTCAAGATATAAGCCATTCTATTCAGCAATGGATAATTCTTGAGTCCTCCAATTAGGTTTTTAATTCTCCTTATATATTTTTTAAATATATCTTTATTTATTTATTTATTTATTTATTTATTTATTTATTTATTTATTTATTTGCAAATATAGAGAGACAGAAGAGAAATAGAGAGAATAGGTGCACCAGGACCTCCGGCCACTGCAAATGGACTCCAGATGCATGTGCCACTTGGTACATCTGGCTTTATATAGGTACTGGGAAATTGAACTCTGGCCATTAGGCTTTGCAGGCAAGCACCTTAACCGCTGGGCCATCTCTCCAGCCCTCTCCTTCCATTTTAATAGATGGATAATAGGTCAAATTTTTACAGCTTTCTGAGAAGGACATGAGCATGCTTGAGGAGAGGATAAAGCGATCAGCAAAGAGGCCTTCTGCTGCTCCAATGAAACAGGTGGAAGAGAAACCTCAGCGCACACAGAACATAAACTCCAATGCCAATATGCTGCGCAAGGGACCAGCTGAGGACATGTCTTCCAAACTCAAGTATGTGGATGGAGATCGTTGTCTGTGAGCATCTCTATTGACTTAGCTTTGTGTGCTCAGAGCTTGTTCTCGTAACATAATCTTAGGTTCTTGGCATTGTCATGCATGACAGTATGTCTGAGTAAATGTCTTGTAACCAAATGTTTAATCTTCCATTCTTCATTGTCTTTGTCTTTGTCTCAAAACCACTTCTAAATGGTCTTGTGCCTTCTTTCACTGCTTTTCCGTGGACAGAATTATGTATCGCACTTATAGGATGTAAGTACTGCCTGCTAATTTCTCATTAGCAGGGCTCTTATATCTTTCTAACTTCAAATATGGATTCATCCCCTCTGGAGGGTGACTGGCTTATCGTTTACAACAAGGGTAGAGGGTGGCCCTGAGTGTTAAGCCTCCCATGAAAGTCCAGTGGCTAGCAGAAATGGCAGCTCAATGTTATGTGATGAAATAATGACTCACCTTTAACTTCTGTATATTTGGTTATGCTCAGGTTCTTAGTCTTGAGTAAAAGCTAAATGAAATAAACATAACCCAGAATTGGCTTAGGGACTCAAAATACTGCCTTCTAAGCAAGGCAGTTCTATTTTGGGTTGTGTCATGAATATAATTTTTATCCAATTTGGAAACTTTGCATACCTATTTCTGAGATATAATACTGGCCCTGTCCTGTCAAGAGTAACTATTCTTAAGAGGTAGGGACTCTCCTTCAAAGTATAAAGTATGCTGAATACTAATGCTTGTGATTAGAACTTAAACACTAGTTAATTTGGTGAAAACAAACCCAACCAGTCTGGGTTATTTTTAACCTTTTTTTGCCTATTAATAGTGAGTTTTGAGTCAATGTAATTATTTCCTGCCTCATGTGGAATAAAAGTACAAGTTTTGTGAGGCATGGTGTTGCATGCCTTTAATATCAGCCCTTGGGAGGCAGAGGTAGGTGGATTGCTATGAGTTCGAGACCACCCTGAGACTACGTAGTGAATTCCAAGTCAGTCTGGCCTAGAGCATGAGACTATATAGTGAATTCCAGGTCAGCCTGGGCTAAAGCAAGACCCTACTTTAAAAAAATAAATACAAGTTTTGTTAGCTTTAGCAAACTATGGATAAGACATAAAAATTAGCTAGTAATATAAGTACAAATTAAAGTTATCTGCTCTCAAGATATTCTTGAACTGACCAGGCACTTTCTTATACTGGACTTTAATCATTCAGGGGGGCTGAAACCAGAAGTTGAACATCTGTCTTGAAGCTTTGGGGCAGCTGGCAACGATAATCATGTCATTTGCTTAAGAAAACTCTCTTAGTTCAGGAGCCTCTTTTTGCTTCCCTTAGCCAAGCCCGAAGCATGAGTGGGCATCCTGAAGCAGCACAGATGGTTCACCGAGAATTCCAGCTGGATCTAGATGAGATTGAGAATGACAATGGTACAGTCCGATGTGAAATGCCTGAACTTGTTCAGCACAAACTGGATGACATTTTTGAGCCAGTCCTTATTCCTGAACCAAAGTAAGTTCAGCTTTTCAGTATAAATAATTCATTACCACCTGAGCATATCTTTGAGAAGAGCCCTCTGGGAGCATGTAGTTAAAACTTTCCATAAATGGGGCTAGAGAGATGGCTTAGTGGTTAAGGTGCTTGCCTGGGAAGCCTAAGGACCCAGGACCCAGGTTTGATTCACCAGAACCCATGTAAGCCAGAAGCATGTGTATTTGGAGTTTGTTTGCAGTGGCTAGAAGCCCTAGTGTGCTTTCTGTCTTTCTCTCTTTCTCTCTGTCTTTCATAAATAAATGGATGAATAAATAAATAAATATAAAATATTTTTAAAATTTTCTATAACTGATTATTACCTGAATGCAAATCTTTACTAAAACAAGGATCTAAGCCAGGCATGGTGACGCATGCCTTTAATCCCAGCACTTGGGAGGCAGAGGTAGGAGGATCATCATGAGTTCAAGGCCACCCTGAGACTACATAGTGAAGTCCAGGTCAGCCTGGGCTAGAGTGAGACCCTACCTTGAAAAACAAAAACAAACAAACAAAAAAAAAAAAAAAAAAAAAGGATCTAGGGCTGGAGAGTTGGCTTAGCGGTTAAGGCACTTGCCTGCAAAGCCAAAGGACCTTGGCTCAATTCCCCAAAACCCACGTAAGCCAGATGCACAAAGGGGTGTATGCATATGGAGTTGGTTTGTAGTGGCTAGAGGCCCTGGCATGCCCATTCTCTCTCTCTCTTTCTCTCTCTGCCTCTTTCTCTCAAATAAATAAATAAAAATAAAACTATTTTTAGCTGGGCGTGGTGGTGCATGCCTTTAATCCCAACACTCAGGAGGCAGAGGTAGGAGGATTGCATGAGTTCAAGGCCACCCTGAGGCTGCAAAGTTAATTCCAGGTCAGCCTGGGCCAGAATGAGACCCTACCTCGAAAAACCCAAAAAATAAATAAATAAATAAATAAATAAATAAATAAATAAATAAATAAATAAAAAACTATTTTTGAAAAGTCTAAAACAAGGATCTAGTAGAAAATTGCATAATTGAATTGTCTTTTTTAATTGTCTTTTAATTTTTTTTTAATTTTATTTTTTTATTTATTTAAAAATTTTTATTTTTAAGTTTTACACAAGCTCTGGAGATCCTCCCTCTCTCTACCTTCTCAGCCCTGAAATGTTACTACACCTGCATATGCAAGCAGAGAGAGAAGAGAGGTGGGCATGCCTGGGCCTCTAGCCAATGCAAATGAATTCCATGCACATGTGCAATCTGGCCCCTGGGTCCTGGGGTGAACCTGGATCCTTTGGCTTTGCAGGCAAAATGGCTTGCTAAGCCATCTCTCTAGCTCACCTGGCATTTTACTTCAAACTTAGGTCTCATGCTTGCAAAATATCTTGCTTTAACCATAGCTGTATCAAATAATTTTGAGCTTTTAAATTAAATTATTAAACCCTTTTCTTTCATATGTTCTCTTATAGGCAATTATTAATAGTAGTGTATAATAATACAGTGTTTTGAAACTAAACTTGTCATAAAATGGTAGTTTTTTTTTTCAGCATGAAATGGACATGCTTGCATGTATATGTAGCATGTTACTAGTGTTTGAAGTCAAGGCCTTAAAAATACCTAGGCAAGCACTCTGCCACTACATTCCCAGAATTTTTGTTTGTTTGTTTGTTTTTTCAAGGTAGGGCCTCACTAGCCCAGGCTGACCTGGAATTCACTATGTAGTCTCAGGGTGGACTTGAACTCACAGTGATCCTCTATTTCTGCCTCTCAAGTGCTAGGATTAAAGGCATGAGCCACCCCTGGTGAACTTTTGAAAAATTTATTTTGAGACAAGATATTTCAAAGTTGCCCAATTCCTTAATCTTGTCCTCCTGAATAGCTGGAATTCAAGATATAAGCCATTCTATTCAGCAATGGATATTGAGTCCTCCAATTAGGTTTTTTTTCTCCTTATATATATTTTTAAATATATCTTTATTTATTTATTTATTTATTTATTTATTTATTTATTTATTTATTTATTTGCAAATATAGAGAGACAGAAGAGAGATAGAATAGGTGCACCAGGACCTCCGCCACTGCAAATGGACTCCAGATGCATGTGCCATTGGTAATCTGGCTTTATAAACTAAATTGAAATTAGGCTTTTGCAGGCAAGCACCTAAATATCTCTCCAGCCCTCTCCTTCCATTTAATAGATGGATAATAGGTCAAATTCTTACAGCTTTCTGATGAGCATGCTTGAGGAATACGATCATTCTGCTGCTCAATGAAACAGGTGGAAGAGAAAACTAGCGCACACAGAACATAAACTCAATGCCAATATGCTGCGCATGAGGACATGTCTTCCAAACTCAAGTATGTGGATGGAGATCATTGTCTGTGAGCATCTCTAACTTAGCTTTGTGTGCTCAGAGCTTGTTCTCATGTGTAACATAATCTTAGGTTCTTAGCATTGTCATGCATGACAGTATGTCTGAGTAAATGTCTTGTAACCAAATGTTTAATCTTCCATTCTTCATTGTCTTTGTCTTTGTCTCAAAACCACTTCTAAATGGTCTTGTGCCTTCTTTCACTCTTTTCCGTGGACAGAATTATGTATCGCACTTATAGGATGTAAGTTGCCTGCTAATTTCTCATTAGCAGGGCTCTTATATCTTTCTAACTTCAAATATGGATTCATCCCTCTGGAGGGTGACTGGCTTATCGTTTACAACAAGGGTAGAGGGTGGCCTGAGTGTTAAGCCTCCTTGAAAGTCCAGTGGCTAGCAGAAATGGCAGCTCAATGTTATGTGATGAAATAATGACTCACCTTTAACTTCTGTATATTTGGTTATGCTCAGGTTCTTAGTCTTGAGTAAAAGCTAAATGAAATAAACATAACCCAGAATTGGCTTAGGGACTCAAAATACTGCCTTCTAAGCAAGGCAGTTCTATTTGGGTTGTGTCATGAATATAATTTTATCCAATTTGGAAACTTTGCATACCTATTTCTGAGATATAATACTGGCCCTGTCCTGTCAAGAAGTAACTATTCTTAAGAGGTAGGGACTCTCCTTCAAAGTATAAAGTATATGAATAATAATGCTTGTGATTAGAACTTAAACACTAGTTAATTTGGTGAGTCTGGGTTATTTTTAACCTTTTTGCCTATTAATAGTGAGTTTTGAGTCAATGTAATTATTTCCTGCCTCATGTGGAATAAAAGTACAAGTTTTGTGAGGCATGGTGTTGCATGCCTTTAATATCAGCCCTTGGGAGGAGGTAGGTGGATTGCTATGAGTTCGAGACCACCCTGAGACTGCGTGGTGAATTCCCAAGTCAGTCTGGCCTAGAGCATGAGACTATATAGTGGAATTCCAGGTCAGCCTGGGGCTAAAGCAAGACCCTACTTTAAAAAAAAAAATAAATACAAGTTTTGTTAGCTTTAGCAAACTATGGATAAGACATAAAAATTAGCTAGTAATATAAGTACAAATTAAAGTTATCTGCTCTCAAGATATTCTTGAACTGACCAGGCACTTTCTTATACTGGACTTTAATCATTCAGGGGCTGAAACCAGAAGTTGAACATCTGTCTTGAAAGCTTTGGGGCAGCTGGGCAGCGATAATCATGTCATTTGAAAACTCTCTTTAGTTCAGGAGCCTCTTTTTGCTTCCCTTAGCCAAATACCAAGCATGAGTGGGCATCCTGAAGCAGCACAGATGGTTCACACGAGAATTCCAGCTGGATCTAGATGAGATTGAGAATGACAATGGTACAGTCCGATTGAACTTGTTCAGCACAAACTGGATGACATTTTGAGCCAGTCCTTATTCCTGAACCAAAGTAAGTTCAGCTTTTCAGTATAAATAATTCATTACCACCTGAGCATATCTTTGAGAAGAGAGCCCTCAACATGTAGTTAAAACTTTCCATAAATGGGGCTAGAGAGATGGCTTTAGTGGTTAAGGTGCTTGCTTGGGAAGCCTAAGGACCCAGGACCCAGGTTTGATTCATGTAAGCCAGAAGCATGTGTATTTGTTTGTTTGCAGTGGCTAGAAGCCCTAGTGTGCTTTCTGTCTTTCTCTCTTTCTCTCTGTCTTTCATAAATAAATGGATGAATAAATAAATATAAAATATTTTAAAATTTTCTAAACTGATTATTACCTGAATGCAAATCTTTACTAAAACAAGGATCTAAGCCAGGCATGGTGACTGCCTTTAATCCCAGACTTGGGAGGCAGAGGTAGGAGGATCATCAGGTTCAAGGCCACCCTGAGACTACATAGTGAAGTCCAGGTCAGCCTGGGCTAGAGTGAGACCCTACCTTGAAAAACAAAAAACAAACAAACAAAAAAAAAACAAGGATCTAGGGCTGGAGAGTTGGCTTAGCGGTTAAGGCACTTGCCTGCAAAGCCAAAAAGACCTTGGCTCAATTCCCAAAACCCATTAAGCCAGATGCACAAAGGGTGTATGCATATGGAGTTGGTTTGTAGTGGCTAGAGCCCTGGCATGCCCATTCTCTCTCTCTCTTTCTCTCTCTGCCTCTTTCTCTCAAATAAATAAATAAAAATAAAACTATTTTTAGCTGGGTGGTGTGCATGCCTTTAATCCCAACACTCAGGAGGCAGAGGTAGGAGGATTGAGTTCAAGGCCACCCCTGAGGCTGCAAAGTTAATTCAGGTCAGCCTGGGCCAGAATGAGACCCTACCTCGAAAAACCCAAAAATAAATAAATAAATAAATAAATAAATAAATAAATAAATAAATAAATAAATAAAACTATTTTTGAAAAGTCTAAAACAAGGATCTAGTAGAAAATTGCATAATTGAATTGTCTTTTTTAATTGTCTTTTAATTTTTTTTTTAATTTTATTTTTTTATTTATTTAAAAAATTTTTATTTTTTAAGTTTTATTTATTTGAGAGAGTCAGAGAGGGAGAGAGAGAGAATGGGCATGCCAGGGCCACCAGCCACTGCAAACGAACTCCAGACATATGTGCCACGTTGTATATCTGGCTTATGTGGGTTCTGGGGAATTGAACCAGGGTCCTTTGGTTTTTCAGGCAAACACCTTAACTGCTAAGCCATCCCTCCAGCCCCTGAATTGTCTTTAAAGAGACTGAATTTTTCCTTTGCTCTCCTGTCTAGGATCCGGGCTGTTTCTCCACACTTTGATGACATGCACAGTAACACAGCATCCACAATCAATTTCATTATCTCCCAAGTAGCCAGTGGTGACATCAACACAAGTATCCAAGCTCTGACACAGGTAATGGGAGTGTTTCCCACGATAGTAATTCCATTGATGAATATAGAGACTGTAAGAATACTGGATTGCAAAGCCAGGCATGGTGGCTCATGCCTTTAATCCCAGCACTCAGGAGGCAGAGGTAGGAGGATCACAATGAGTTCACATATTGAATTCCAGGTTAGCCTGGGCCAGAGTGAGACCCTACCTTGAAAAAAAAAAAAGAAAGAAAGAAAAAAAGAAAGAAAAGCTTCAGCAGAATATGCCAATGCCAGTCAAAGCTAAGAATATTATGTTCAAGGAAACAATGGAAGGTCTCTGTCTCTGAAATATAGTGTCCAGAAAGGAAAATGGTATAAAATGAAAAGATCAGATTGTGTGTAGGGCTTTCCTGTAAAGCACAAGTATTAGCTGTTTAGATTTTAAGTGTAATCAGAAGCCACGTGAAGATTTAAAATTATATGTGTGTAATATGTATATTTGAGAGAGAGAATGGGCATGCCAGGGCCTCCTGCCCCTGTAAACAAACTCCAGACACATGCTTCACTGTGTGCATATGGCTTTTTGTGGGTATTGGGGAGTTGAATCTGGGTCAGCAGGCTTTTCAAGCAGGCACCTTTAACTGCCAAGTCATTTCCCCAGCCCCATTTGAGGATTTTTTTATTTTTAGGGTTTTTAAATTTTTTTTTCTTTTTAAAAAAATATGGAATGCTTCACAAATTTGCATGTCATTCTTGCACAGGGGCCATGCTAATCTCTGTACCCATCCAATTTTAGTATATATGCTGCCTAAACAAGCACTATTTTTATTTTTTATTTACTTATTTATGAGAAAGAGAGAGAATGGGCACACCAGGGCCTCTAGCAAATGAACTCCAGATTCATTTGACACCTTGTGTATATGGATTACGTGGGTTCTAGGAAATCAAACCTGGGTCCTTAGGCTTCGTAGGCAAGTGCCTTAACCACTAAGCCAACTCTCTACCCCCATTTGAGAATTTTAAACAAAGAAAGGCTTCCTGGGTTTTTTTGGTGGGTTGTATTTTTTGGGTGTGTGTGTGTGTGTGTGTTTTGCTTTGCTGTGGGTGATGCTGGGAATTAATTGTAGACCCTTTGCACATGCTAGACAAGTACTCAGTGAGCTACATTTACATGGAAGCTATATAAGCTATATTCTCCCCACCCCCAAACCATTCTTTCATTCCCTGACAATACAGTTTTAAGGCTGTTGGGTGAGGGAGAACTAGGTATGCATCCATAGTTGGGACAAATTGGTAGGAATGAGGAAACATGATGGCCCAATCCAGAGGATCTAAGATTCTAAGCATTGTAAGGAAGATACACACATTTAATACATAGTTGGTCAGGACCCAAGCACAGTAAGAGGATATTTATGCAGGGAGCCAGCCTGACATTGTGGTAGGATCAGTACATAGTAAGGAAATTGCATGCCAAAGTAGGAAAAGTGGACATCTACCTGAGGACAGGATTGGTGCAGTGGGAGTTAAGATGAAACTGGTTAAATAAATCCAAGAAAAATGGGAATCACTCTGGAAGCAGTGGTAGAAGGATCACCAGTGAGTTTGAGGCCACCTTGAGACTACATAGTGAATTCCAGGTCAGCCTGAGCCAATGTGAGACCCTACCTTGGAAGAAAAAAAAAAAACTCTGATATTGTAGTAGACTGATATCAGTAGTATGAACTTGACAGCATCCTAAATCCATGCAGTTTTAGGTTGACTTGCCCAATGACATGGAGAGACTTCCCCTAGTTATCAATGGAAGTCAGGCATATTGAGAACACCTTTACCTATATGCCTAAACCAGGCATGGTGGTGCATGCCTTTAATCCCAGCTCTCAGGAGGCTGAGATAGGAGGATCATCATGAGTTCAAGGCCACTCTGAGACTACATAGTGAATTCTAGGATGGCCTGGGCTACAGTGGGTCCCTACCTCAAAAAAAAAAAAAAAAAAAACAGGAGCTGCAGACATGACTTAGTGGTTAGGTGTTTGCCTGCAAAGCCAAAGGATGCAGGTTCAATTCAATTCTCAGGACTCCACATAAGCCAGATGCAAAGAGGTGCATGTGTCTGGAGTTATTTGCAGTGGCTGGATGCCCTGGTGCATTCTCCCCTCTCTCTCTCTCTCTCTGCCTCTCTCTTTCTCTCAAATAAATAAATAAACAAAATATTTTTCAAAAGCAGCTGGGCTTTAATTTTGCATACCTTAATCCCAGCACTCGGTGAGGATTGCTGTGAGTTCGAAGCCATTCTAAGACTACATAGTGAATTCCAGGTCAGCCTGGCCAGTAAGACCCTATCTTGGGGGGAAAAAACCTTGTCTCTAAGCATCCACTTGTTTTATTATTTGTATTACTCTTTCAAATAAGTATCTCCCCCCCAAATTAAAATTACTTAAACCCTTAGTAACAATCATATAAATTACCTAAAAATAAATCAAACAGTATATGTACAAGCCCATTACATAGAGAATTCTAAAGTATTAATGAATGTTAGAGAATAAAAATTATACATTTTACATGGTTCATGATCAGAAAGATGTCACTTCTCAAGCCTATAAATTCAGTACATTTCTAATCAAAATTTTAAAATCTTTTCTAAAATTTGAGTATTGGGTGAGGGAAGTTGCTCAATATTTAAAGGCACTTGCTCACAAAGCTTGTGGCCTGGATTTTTTTTAAACTTATTTATTTATTTATTTATTTATTTATTTATTTATTTATTTATTTGAGAGTGATGGAGAAAGAGGCAAATACAGAGAGAATGGGCATGCCAGGGCATCCAGCCACTGCAAACAAACTCCAGACGCATGCACCCCCTTGTACATCTGGCTTACGCAGGTCCTGGGGAACCGAACCAGGGTCCTTAGGCTTCGCAGGCAAACACCTTAACCGCTAAGCCATTTCCCCAGCCCTTTTTAACTTTTTTATTGATAACTTTCCTGAATTTTATATATATATTTTTTTGTTTTGTTTTGTTTTGTTTCTGTTTTTGTTTTTCAATGTAGGGTCTCACTCTAGCTCAGGCTGACCAGAAATTCACAATGTATTCTCAGGGTGGCCTCGAACTCTTGGTGATCCTTCAGATGCATGCCAAAGTAGGAAAAGTGGACATCTACAAGGGACAGGATTGGTGGAAGCAGTGGGAGTTAGTTATACAGGAACTGGTTAAATAAATCCATTATCTCCCAAGTAGCCAGTGGTAATCAACACAGGCTCTGAATAATGGAGTGTTTCCTCCATTGATGAATATAGCAGTGGATTGAAGCCAGGCATCTCATGCCTTTAATCCCAGCACTCAGGAGTTCACAATGAGTTCACATGTTAGATTCCAGGTTAGCCTGGGCCAGGTGAGACCCTACAAAAAAAAAAAAAAAGAAAGAAAAAAAAAAAGAAAAAAACTCAGAGAATATGCAATGCCAGTCAAAGCTAGAATGTATGTTCAAGCAATGGAAGGTCTCTGTCTCACAGTGTCCAGAAAGAAAATGGTATAAAATGAAAAGATCAGATTGACCCTATAAAGCACAAGTATTAGGAATTTTTAAGAATCAGAAAAAAAAAATCTATGATATTATATTTGAGAGAGAGAGAATGGGCATGCCAGAGCCTGCCCCTATATATGCTTCAGTGTGTGCATATGGCTTTATGGGTATGAACTCCAGACTTTTCAGCATCACTAAATCCAAGTCATTTCCCAGCCCCATTTGAGTTTTTTATTTTTAGTTTTAAATTTTTTCTTTTAAAAATAGGGAATCCCAATGCATGTCATTCCAGATGCTAAATCTGACTCAATTTTTAGTATATATGCCCTAAACAAGCACTATTTTATTTTTATTTACATTTATGGAAGAGAGAATGAGGCACAGGGCCTCTATAACTTTCATTGGACCTTGTGTATATGGATTACGTGGAGTTCTAGGAAATCAAACCTGGGTCCTACCTATAACACTAAGCCAACTCTCTACCCCAACCATTGGTGGGTTCTTACGGTGTCTTGTGTGTGTTTTGCTTTGCTGTGGGTGATGCTGGGAATTAATTGTAGACCCTTTGCACATGCTAGACAAGTACTCAGTGAGCTACATTTACATGGAAGCTATATAAGCTATATTCTCCCCACCCCCAAACCATTCTTTCATTCCCTGACAATACAGTTTTAAGGCTGTTGGGTGAGGGAGAACTAGGTATGCATCCATAGTTGGGACAAATTGGTAGGAATGAGGAAACATGATGGCCCAATCCAGAGGATCTAAGATTCTAAGCATTGTAAGGAAGATACACATACAAAAACATTAATACATAGTTGGAAGTCAGGACCCAAGCACAGTAAGAGGATATTTATGCAGGGAGCCAGCCTGACATTGTGGTAGGATCCAGTACATAGTAAGGAAATTGCAAGATGCATGCCAAAGTAGGAAAAGTGGACATCTACCTGAGGACAGGATTGGTGGAAGCAGTGGGAGTTAAGTTATACAGAAACTGGTTAAATAAATCCAAGAAAAATGGGAATCACTCTGGAAGCAGTGGTAGAAGGATCACCAGTGAGTTTGAGGCCACCTTGAGACTACATAGTGAATTCCAGGTCAGCCTGAGCCAGAGTGAGACCCTACCTTGGAAGAAAAAAAAAAAAAACTCTGATATTGTAGTAGACTGATATCCAGTAGTATGAACTCCAGACAGCATCCTAAATCCATGCAGTTTTAGGTTGACTTGCCCAATGACATGGAGAGACTTCCCCTAGTTATCAATGGAAGTCAGGCATATTGAGAACACCTTTACCTATATGCCTAAACCAGGCATGGTGGTGCATGCCTTTAATCCCAGCTCTCAGGAGGCTGAGATAGGAGGATCATCATGAGTTCAAGGCCACTCTGAGACTACATAGTGAATTCTAGGATGGCCTGGGCTACAGTGGGTCCCTACCTCAAAAAAAAAAAAAAAAAAACAGGAGCTGCAGACATGACTTAGTGGTTAAGGTGTTTGCCTGCAAAGCCAAAGGATGCAGGTTCAATTCAATTCTCCAGGACTCACATAAGCCAGATGCACAAGAGGGTGCATGTGTCTGGAGTTATTTGCAGTGGCTGGATGCCCTGGTGCGCCCATTCTCTCCTCTCTCTCTCTCTCTCTGCCTCTCTCTTTCTCTCTCTCAAATAAATAAATAAACAAAATATTTTTCAAAAAAAGCAGCTGGGCGTAGTGGTGCATACCTTTAATCCCAGCACTCGGGAGGCAGAGGTAGGAGGATTGCTGTGAGTTCGAAGCCATTCTAAGACTACATAGTGAATTCCAGGTCAGCCTGGCTACAGTAAGACCCTATCTTGGGGGGAAAAAACCTTGTCTCTAAGCATCCACTTGTTTTATTATTTGTATTACTCTTTCAAATAAGTATCTCCCCCCCAAATTAAAATTACTTAAACCCTTAGTAACAATCATATAAATTACCTAAAAATAAATCAAACAGTATATGTACAAGCCCATTACATAGAGAATTCTAAAGTATTAATGAATGTTAGAGAATAAAAATTATACATTTTACATGGTTCATGATCAGAAAGATGTCACTTCTCAAGCCTATAAATTCAGTACATTTCTAATCAAAATTTTAAAATCTTTTACAAATTTGAGTGACAGGTGAGGAAGTTGCTCAATATTTAAAGGCACTTGCTCACAAAGCTTGTGGCCTGGATTTTTTTTTAACTTATTTATTTATTTGTTATTTTATTTATTTATTTGTTATTTGAGAGTGATGGAAAGAGGCAAATACAGAGAAAATGGGCATGCCAGGGCATCCAGCCACTGCAAACAAACTCAGGCATATGCACCCCCTTGTACATCACAACTACATGAGTCTGGGGAACGAACCAGGGTCCTTAAGCCGCAGGCAAACACCTTAACAGTAAGCCATTTCCCCAGCCCTTTTTAACTTTTTATTAATGCTTTCACAATTTATATATATATTTTTTTGTTTTGTTTTGTTTTGTTTCTGTTTTTGTTTTGTTTTTCAATGTGGTCTCGCTCCGCTCCAGGCCCGGTAGAGGAATTCTGAAGGCCTTGTTCTCAGGGTGGCCTCGAACTCTTGGTGATCCTTCTACCTCTTCCTCCGGAGTGCTGGGATTAAAGGTGTATGCTACCATGCCTGGCTTCTTAAAAATATGTTATTTTTATTTATTTATTTGAAAGAGGCAGAGAGACACAGAATGGACATGCCAGGGCCTCTATCCACTGGAAACAAACTCCAACAAGACACATGCTCCACCTTGTGAATCTGGTTTACTAGGTCCTGGGTAATCAAACCTGGGTCCTTTGGCTTTGCAGATAAGCATCACAACTGCTAAGCCGTATCTCCAGCCTAACTTCTGTAACAATAGTCAATAAACCATGATAATTTCCCCCTTCCCTGTTTTCCCCTTCACAGATCCACCTTCCCTCATATCTCCTCCCCCTCTCAATTAGTCTATTTATTTATTTATTTATTTATTTGTTTGTTTGTTTGTTTGTTTATTGGTTATTCAAGGTAGGGTCTCACTCTAGCTCAGGCTGATCTAGAGTTCACTATGTAGTCCCAGGGTGACCTTGAACTCACGGCGATCCAGCTCTAGCTCAGGCTGACCTGGAATTCACTATGTAGTCTCAGGGTGGCCTTGAACTCGCTGCCACAGTGAATTCCAGGTCAGCCTGAGCTAAAGGGAGACCCTACCTCCTCAAAAAAATAAATAAATAAAGGGCTGGAGGGATGCCTTAATGGTTAAGGTGCTTGCTTGAAAAGACAAAGGACCCAGGTTTGATTCCCCAGGACCCATGTTAGCCAGATGCACAAGGGGCACACACGTCTGGAGTTCGTTTGCAGTGGCTGGAGGCCCTGGCATGCCCATTCTCTCTCTCCCCTCCCCCCTCCTATCAAATAAATAAATAAAAATATTTTTATTAAAAAAAAAACTACCTGAGTGTAGCATTTGCCAAACTCAACGCTTGCAGTGTCCACTGTTGTTTATCTCCACTGATGACTTCTCTCTCCCAGAGGGCTGCATGCAATGTAGCTTTTTCTAACTTTCTGTCGGTCTACTGGAACTTTTCAGCTCAGCTCTAGCTTGATTTCTCAGTTACCTTGTAGCCCAAGCATGTGGAGACTTTCAGCAATAGGGTCTTACCATCTATTTCTGGTGGGAAACCAAGAGCTTGGGTAAATGGCCTATATGTTTTGGGGGCATCAGGAAATCTCCCTGGCCAACAACTCACTGGAAGGTATCCCATCCCAGAACTGGAATTTTTCTAGTAACAACTGGCTTCTGGGTGTGCCATAATCCAAAAAAGTATGTTTCCATACAGCTTATTCATGGCCTGGGTTTTATACCTATATAGCCATACCAAAAAGTGACTGACAGGCTGGAGGAATGGCTTAGCAGTTGAGATGTTTGCCTGCAAAGCCAAAGGACCCTGGTTCAATTCCCCGGGACCCATATTAGCCAGATGCACAAGGGGGCACATGCATCTGGAATTTTTTGCAGTGGCTGGAGGCTCTGGTGCACCCATTCTCTCTGTGTGTCAAATAAATAAATAAATATAAAATACTTTTTTAAAAGCAACTGACACAAAGCCAGGCATGGTGGTGCATGCCTTTAATTCTAGCACTCAGAAGGCAGAGGTAAGAGGATCACTGTGAGTTCAAGGCCACCCTGAGACTACAGAGTGAATTCCAGGTCAGCCTAAGCTAGAGTGAGACCCTATCTCAGAAAGAAAAAAAAAAAGTCTCTTGGTAAGCCAGGTGTGGTGACACATGCCTGTAATCTCAGCATTTGGGAGACAGAGGTAGGAGGATTGCCATGAGTTCAAAGCCAGCCTGAGACTATATAGTGAATTCGAGGTCAGCCTGGGCTAGAGCAAAACCCTACCTCAAAAAAAAACAAAATAAAGACACAAACACATAAGGCTATATATACAGAAATGCTAATATGCTTATTGTAACATATAGTAGATAAGTAGCCAAACTAGAAAAACTGGAAGTTCATCAGTTCATTTATTAACTATAAATGAATAAATTATGTCACATGCCTTTAAAAATAGAGTTGTTGAAGCCAGGCGTGGTGGCATACATCTTTAATTCCAGCACTTGGGAGGCAGAGGTAGGTGGATTGCTGTGAGTTTGAAATTACCCTGAGAATACAGAGTGAATTCCAAGTCAGCCTGTGCTAAGTGAGACTCTACCTCAAAAACAAAACAAACAAACAAACAAAAAAAAAAAAAAGCCAAGTTGTTGAGGGCTGAAGTGATGAAGCAGCAGTTATGGTACTTACCTGCAAAGCCAAAGTACCAGGTTCAATAGCCAGGACCCATGTAAACCAAGAGTTCGTTTGTAGTGACTGGAGGCCCCTAGCACACCCATTCTGTATCTGCCTCCTCCTCTTCCTCTCTCTCAAATAAATGAAATAAAAAATTTTTGGGGAGTGAGGTCTGGCTCTGGCTCAGGCTGACCTGGAATTCACTATGTATTCTCAGGTGACCTCAAACTCACAGCAATCCCTCCTACCTCTGCTTTCAGTGCTGGGATTAAAGGCATAACACATGCCTGTAATCTCAGCATTTGGGAGACAGAGGTAGGAGGATTGCCATGAGTTCAAAGCCAGCCTGAGACTATATAGGGAATTCGAGGTCAGCCTGGGCTAGAGCAAAACCCTACCTCAAAAAAAAAAAAATAAAGACACAAACACATAAGGCTATATATACAGAAATGCTAATATGCTTATTGTAACATATAGTAGATAAACTATAAATGAATAGCCAAACTAGAAAAACTGAGTTGTTCATCAGTTCATTTATTAACTATAAATGAATAAATTATGTCATCATGCATTGAATTTAAAGAACCTACCAAAAAAAAAAAAAAAAATAGAGTTGTTGAAGCCAGGCGTGGTGGCATACATCTTTAATTCCAGCACTTGGGAGGCAGAGGTAGGTGGATTGCTGTGAGTTTGAGGCCACCCTGAGAATACAGAGTGAATTCCAAGTCAGCCTGTGCTAGAGTGAGACTCTACCTCAAAAAACAAAACAAACAAACAAACAAAAAAAAAAAAAAACCAGAGTTGTTGGGGGCTGAAGTGATGGCTTAGCAGTTATGGTACTTACCTGCAAAGCCAAAGTACCCAGGTTCAATTCGCCAGGACCCATGTAAACCAGAGTTCGTTTGTAGTGACTGGAGGCCCTAGCACACCCATTCTGTATCTGCCTCCCTCCCTCCTTCCCTCTCTCTCAAATAAATAAATAAAAAATTTTTGAGGTGAGGTCTCGCTCTGGCTCAGGCTGACCTGGAATTCACTATGTATTCTCAGGGTGACCTCAAACTCACAGCAATCCTCCTACCTCTGCTTTCCGAGTGCTGGGATTAAAGGCATGCACCACCATGCCCGGCAATAAATGAATGTTTTTTTTAAATAGAGTTGTTGGGCTGGAATGATGTCTTAACGGTTAGATACTTGCCTGCAAAGCCTAAGAACCCAGGTTCAATTCCTCAGTACCCACATAAGCCAGATGTGCAAGCTGGCACTTTTGCCTGGAGTTTGGTTGCAGTGTCTGGAGGCCCTGGTGTGCCCATTCTCTCTCTCAAAAAAAAAAAATAATAATAGTAATAATAATGAAAATAGAGTTGTTGCCAGGTGTGGTGGTGCATGCCTTTCATCCCACCTATCAGGAGGTAGAGGTAGGAGGATCACCTTGAGTTCGAGGCCCACCCTGAGACTACATAGTGAATTCCAAGTCATCCTGGGCCAGAGCGGAAACCCTACCTCAAAAAAAAATAAAAAAGATGGTACTTATGAGATGTGTGTACATGAAGAAGTGAATGAAAGTAGGATATCTTTTGTAACACCAGAGGCACCTTTCACATTATAGTGTTATAAATGGTGCTCCACTGGAGTTCTGCATTGTGACAACTCTGTTCAAAAGGAGGTTTATGAGCCGGGCGTGGTGGCGCACGCCTTTAATCCCAGCACTCGGGAGGTAGAGGTAGGAGGATCTCCGAGAGTTTGAGGCCACCCTGAGACTACATAGTTAATTCCAGGTCAGCCTGGACCAGAGTGAGACCCTACCTTGCAAAAACCCAAAAAAAAAAAAAAAAAAAAGGAGGCTTATGAAAGATTGAACATGGTTTTGTGAAATTATTTATGAAATCACAACAGTATATTTATTGGTCTCGGGAAATGACTCAGTGGATAAAGCATTTGCCGTGCAACTCTTGAGTACCTGAGTTTGGATCCTCAGACCCCACTTAAAAGCTGGAAGGGTCTGGCTTTATGTGGGGAGTGGGGAGGATCAAACTCAGAGCAGCAGGCTTTATAAGCACGCACCTCATTGAGCGATCTTATCTGCAGTGGTCTCTTTTCCTCTAATTTTTATGGTGGGTGTATTGGTATTCATTTTATTGTAACTCTAAACTGTACATTTTTTTCATCTATTTGGAAATTTAGCATAGTTTATATTAAAAAATTGAACAACAGAGCTGGAGAGATAGCTCAGCAGTTGAAGGCACTTGCTTGCAAAGCCTGACAGCCTGAGTTCAATTCCCCAATACTCACATAAAGCCAGATGCACAAAGTGGCTGGGTGTGGTGGTGCACACCTTTAATCCCAGCACTGGGGAGAGGTAGGTGGATTGCTGTGAATTTGAGGCCACCCTGAGACTACATAGTGAATTCCAGGTCAGCTTGGGCTAGAGACCCTACCTAGAAACTAGAAAAATCAAAAAACAAACAAACAAAAACAGCACGTGTCTGGAGTTCATGTCCAGTTGCAGGAGGCCTTGATACACCCATCCCCCCCTTTCCCCCCTTCTCCTTCTCTCTCCCACCCACCTCTCTGTCAATTTTAAAAATGCTAAAGCAGGACATGGTGGCACATACCTTTAATTCCAGCACTTGGGAGGCAGAAGTAGGAGGATCGCTGTGAGTCTGAGGCCAGCCTAGGACTATAGACTGAGTGCTAGGTCAGCCTGGGCTAGAGTGAAACCCTACCTTGGGGAAAGTAAAAAAGCTGGAAGCTGGTGAGTTTCTGTAATCCCAGTGCAACTACAGCAAAAAGGAAGGTAGAGACAGGAGAATCTCCTTGAAGATCATGAATGGAGTGAACAATAAAAGATTCTCAAATGAGATGGAAGGTGAGGCCCACCCACAATTGTCTTCTGACCTTCACATATGTACTCTTTCTTTTTTTTTTTTTTTTTGGTTTTTCGAGGTAGGGTCTCTAGCTCAGGCTGACCTGGAATTCACTATGTAGTCTCAGGGTGGCCTCGAACTCAAGGCAATCCTCCTACCTCTGCCTCCTGAGTGCTGGGATTAAAGGCGTGCACCACCACACCCGGCTACGTATGTACTCTTTCAAGTGTGTACCTAAATGCACACACACCAAATAAGTAATATATGTTCTGGGAGAGGAGGTTATGCCAGGACTTCTTGCCAATGCAAATGAATTCCTGATGCATGCATTACATTTTGCATCTAGGAATTGAATCCAGGGTAGCAGGTGTTGTAAGCAAGCATCTTTAACTAACTGAGCAAGCTCCCCACATTTTATCATAGCAACCACCAGCCTACTCAAGACATGCAACAACTAAATTTGTAGATTAGACTAAATAATCTGAGCTTTCTGAGCCTCCCTTTTCTCATTTGGTAAGTGTAGTTTTGTTTTGTTTTGCTTTTTACTGTTTATTTCCTTTTTGTTTGTTTTAATTTAGGAATACTTTGGATCAAATTCCACAGTCATAAACTTGCTAGGCACAGGCTCTACCACTGAACCCTCCTTATTTTTATCATTATTTTAATTTTTTTAATTATTATTTGAAAAAGAGAATATAGCAGACAGCTTCAGGTTCGCTGAGATGAACTTCCAGACCAGGCACAGTTATGGAGGAAGGAATATTATTTATTGAAGCTTACAGATCCAAGGGAAGTTCCATAATGGCAGGAGAAGCGACCTGCTCTCACAGGTCCAGGCAAGAGAGATAAAAAGCCACCAGCCACACAGCACAGCACACTACTCCTATTAGGCACACTTTGCATATCTTTACAATGGAATCTCAAGCCACCACCACACCTTAAGATCCACCCAGTGACATTGCCTCCAGCAAGGTGGCTGCAGATGCAAACTATAAACTAATAAAACACTGAATATATTGGACGCCATATATTCATACTACCACAGAGAGAATGGATGTGCCAGGACCTCCAGCCACTGCAGACAAACTCCAGGTGCATGCACCACCTTGTGCATCTGTCTTACATGGGTCCTGGGAAATCTAATCTAGGTCCTTTGGCTTTGCAGACAAGTGCCTTAACCGCTAAGCCATTTCTCCAGCCCTATTGTTTTTTTTTTTTTTTTTTTTTTTTTTTTTTTTTTTTTTTTTCCCGAAGTAGGGTCTCACTCTAGCCCAAATTGACCTGGAATTCATTATGTAGTCTCAGGGTGGCCTCGAACTCATGACGATCCTCCTACCTCTGCCTCCCAAGTGCTGGGATTAAAGGCGTGCGCCACCAAGCCCGGCCCTATTGTATTTTTTAAATCAAACAGCACTTTATATTTTTTTATTTATTTGAGAGAGAGAAAGAAGCAGAGAGAGAGAAGAAGAGAGAGAAAATGGGTGTGCCAGGGCCTCCTGCCACTGCAAACAAACTCCAGATGCATGCATCACCTTGTGCATCTGGCTTATGTAGGTCCTGGGGAATCAAACCTGAGTCCTTTGGCTTTATGGACAAGCAACTTAACCACTAAACCATCTCTCCAGCCCTTATTTTATTTACTTTATATTTTTTGGGGGGGGGTTCCCTTTTATTGCTTTTTCTTTTTTTTTCTTTTTTTTTTTTTTTTTTTTTTTTTTTTTTTGAGAGAGAGAGAGAGATAGATAGAGAATGGGCATACCAGCAGCCTCTCAGCCACTGTGAACTAACTCCAGATGCATGCGCCCCCTTGTGGGCAAGTGCAACATTGCGCCCTTGCATCACTTTTTGCATCTGGCTAAACATGGGACCTGGAGAATCGAACAGGTGTTCCTAGGCTTCGCAGGCAGACGCCTTAACTGCTAAGCCATTTCTCCAGCCCTGTTGATTTTTTGAGGAAAAGGTTCTCATTCTGGCCTAGGCTGACTTGGAATTCACTGTTAGTCTCAGGCCAACCTCAAACTCAAAGCACTCCTCCTACCTCTGCCGCTCCTCCTGCCTCTGCCACCACACCTGGCTTTTCAAATAATTTTTGTTTGTTTTTGTTTTATTTTGAGACAATATCTCATTGTGTAACTCAAGCTGCCTTAGAACTTGCTATGTAGCCCAGGTGGACTCAGATTCCCAATGCTCCTGCTTGTGCCTTCCAAGTGCTAAGATAACAGGTATGCGCCACCACTCCTGAATTTTTCAGGTTTTTTGTGGAAATTTTCATATCAGGTCTGTTCTAAAACATCTAAAAAGCACTGTCTTAATAAATTGAACATTTAAGCATAGGGATTATTGTGATTTTTTTTATTAATTCACTTAAAAGTATCTTGTTCAGAGCTGGAGAGATGGCTTAGCTGTTTGCCTGTGAAGCCCAAGGGCCCAGGTTTGATGCACATGGTGGTACATGTGTTTGGAGGTGGTTTGCAATGGCTGTAGGCTTTGGCATGCCAATTCTCTCTCTCTCTCTTTCTTTCTCTGAAATATTTAATAAATAAAATATTTTTAAACTTTTTAAAAAAGTATCTTGCTGCCGAGCATGGTGGCACACGCCTTTAACCCCAGCACTTGAGAGGCAGAGGTAGGAGGATCACCGTGAGTTCAAGGCCACCCTGAGACTACATAGTGAATTCCAGGACAGCCTGGGCCAGAGTGAGACCCTACCTTGAAAAACCAAAAAAAAAAAAGTAATGAAGTCTGTTGTACTATCTTTCTGCGTTTGATATGAACTTTGAAAACTACAGCTTGGATTTTTTGTTACTAGATTGATGAGGTCCTGAGACAGGAAGACAAAGCTGAAGCTATGTCTGGTCACATTGATCAGTTTTTGATAGCAACGTTCATGCAACTAAGACTCATCTATAACACACATATGGCCGATGAGAAGTTGGAGAAGGATGAAATCATTAAGCTGTATAGCTGTATCATTGGCAACATGATATCGGTAAGGTACCTCTGCAGAACTGGAGTTTATCTCAGTCCTCTCATCCCACCCTAATTCTCAAGCCCAAGTCTGTACCGATGTTCTAGTGAGTGCTATATCACTTGATAGAATGATTCATGCATCATAGAACCAGCTGCTCACTAATTCCATTAAGTGTTTGGGTATACTACTCCTTCTTTATTAAGTTATAAAATAGAATGCTTACTACCTACTTCTCTGCTTCCTGCCATTTTCTTCTTCAGGCAAAGTAAGCTCTATTTTGCTTTTCATAGATAAATGTACTTAGATTGAAAATACAATAGGAGCATGGGAAGGTGGCTCAGTGGGTCAAGAGCTTGCCATGCAAGTATGGGGCCTGATTTCAGCTGACCAGCACCCACATAAAGTGCTTAGTGTGGCACGCCCCTGTAATCCTAGTACTTGGGTAGTAGAGACAGGCTTGCTGGGTAGCTAATCTAGCCAAATCAGTATTGTAGTTACCTTTTCCTTGCTAGGACAGAACACCCAACCAAAAGCAGCCGATGGGAGGAAAGTTTTTATTTTGGCTTACAGTCTCTAGGGGAAGCTTCATGATGGCAGAGAAAAGCATGGCATAAGCCGAGGCTGGATATCACCTCTTTGCTGAAGCAGGTAGAAAACAACAACAGAAGACTGAGCTGAACTCTGACAAGGGGGAGCTGGCTGTAACACCCCTAAGCCCGCCCCCAGTAATACACCTCCACCAGCAAGGCTCCTCCTCCCAAATTGTCATCAGGGGCTCTGGCTGAACCTAGAGATCACTGATTGTAGTGGTTTGAACCAGATTTCCCCCATAATCTCATGTATTTTGAATGTTTGGCCCCCCAACTGATGGCTTTTCCAGTGATTGGGCTGGGGAGATGGCTTAGTGGTTAAGGCACATGCCTATGAAGCCTAAAAGGACCCCAGTTTGATTCTCCAGGTCCCATGTTAGCCAGATGCACATAGTGGCACATGCGTCTGGAGTTGGTTTGCAGTGGCTGGAGGCCATGGTAATGCCCATTCTGTCTCCCTCTCCCCCCCCCCATTCTCTCTCTGTCTCCAATAAATAAAAATAAAATCTTTTAAAAATTATAAAAATAAAAAAAGAGTGATTAAGGCCTCCACATGGCTACACATATGAGTATGCATACATATGTGTGGATACACAAAAAAAAATACAGCAAGAAAGAAGCACACTAATTAATTCTGGGCACACATTTGTGTGCATGTAGAGGTTCGTGTCCAGTGTCTTCCTCAATTGCTTTCCTCTTTACTTACTGGAACAGTCTCTCACTTGAGCCCAGAGCTTGCCAATTCAGCTAGTCTACTTAATGTTTATGTCTGTGATCCTGTCTTCACCTCCCAAGCACTGGGATAACAAGTAGCCACCACACCCACTTGGCTTTTATGTGGGTGCTGGGAATCTGAATTCCAGATCCCATGCTTGTACAGCAAGCACTTTATCCACTGAGCTTTATCCTAAGTTTTTAAAAATGCAGTATCATCATGCCATACATGTTAGCACATGCATGTAATCCCACTCTTTGGTAATCTAAAGTAGCAGGATTGTAAATATAAAACTAACCAGGTGACATAGCATGGCCCTATGTCAAAATATATATAATTGAGTATTGATTAGAATATGCCAACCATGTTTATCTCTGTGTTCCATATATTAAGTTAATATTAAGGACATTAACATCCCTAACACGGTCAGGACTGGATAGCTCTTTCAGATAGAGAGCCTAGCCCGGGAAGCCTCCACTGGAGTACTGAAAGACCTCATGCATGGCCTCATCACCTTGATGCTGGATTCTCGGATTGAAGATCTAGAGGAAGGACAACAAGTGATCCGCTCTGTGAATCTCTTGGTAGTGAAGGTTCTGGAGAAGTCAGACCAGACCAACATCCTTAGGTATGTTTGTACTCTCATTAGTAGAGCCTGGAGTATCCTCTCTTGACTACATATAGAAATCAAAGTCAGAAAGCTGGGCGTTGTGGCACACGCCTTTAATCCCAGCACTTAGGAGGCAGAGGTAGGAGGATCAAGGCCACCCTGAGACTACATAATTAATTCCAGGTCAGCCTGAGCCAGAGTGAGACTATACCTCGAAAAAAAGAAAGAAGGAAGGAAGGAGGGAGGGAGGGAAGAAGGAAGGAAGGAAGGAAGGAAGGAAGGAAGGGAGGGAGGGAGGGAGGGAGGGAGGAAGGAAGGAAGGAATCAAAGTCAGAGCTGGGGATATAGCTCAGTGGATAGAGTGCCTGTGCCTGGCATGCTCAAATTCTAGGTTTCAATCCCCAGCACCACATAAACCAACACTGAGGAGGTAGAAGCAGGAGGACCAGAAGTTAATTAAGGGCATCCTTGACTACATAGCAAGTTTGAGGCCAGCCTGGGCTATATGAGACCCTGTCTCAAAAACAAAAAGATTCAGGCTAGGGTTATGGCTCATTGATTAAAGATGCTTGCTTGCAAAGCATGCTGGCCTGGGTTTAGTTCCCCAAGTACCCACCTACAGCCAGTCGCACAAAGTGGCACAAGCATCTGGAGTTCATTTGCAATAGCAAGAGGCCCTGGTATGCCCATTCTCTCTCAAATAAATAATTTAAATACACATTAAAAAAAAAAAAAAAGAACAGACCCTTCCCCTATGCACACAGATATAATTGACTGCTGCTCTCACAACTCATAACCCACAACTCCATGGTGAATGCCAGCAATCCCACTAAGGAGGGCCTTAATGGAGTCAGGACAGGGAGGAGGAAAATGATGGTATCAACATATGATATGTCCATACAAAGTTTCTACTTAATAAAAAAGAAAAGGAAAAAAAAAGAACAGACAATCCTTTTGACATGAACTGTCTGGTACATTTACTGATACTTTTACAAGACCAGCATGGTTCTGAGCATTTTGACATGGAGAATGGAGAACAAAAGGAATGAGACAAAGGAGAACAAAGGAATGAGTCTGAAAAGAGTTGGGCATGGTGGTGTAAACCCATCTTGAAAAACAACAACAAAAAAAGTTTATTTGTACTTGTGTGTGCATGTGCACACATAAGCACCAGGACTACCTGGTGCTGCAAACTTGTACCACTTTTTGTGTATGTCCTAAATGAGTGGCTTTGGAATTGAACCTAAGCTGGCAGGCTTGGCAACAAGCACCTTCAGCCACTAAGTCATCTTCCCAGGCCCCTCATTTGTTCTAGCCCAGGCTGACCTGAAATTCACTATGTAGTCTCAGGGTGGCCTTGAACTCACAGCCATCCTCCTATCTCTGCCTCCCAAGTGCTGGGATTAAGGCATGCACCATCACGCCAGGCTCAAATTAACATTTTTAAATGAAATTTGAAACTTATTAATGTTATTTCTTTTTTTCTTTCTAGTGCCCTACTTGTTTTGCTCCAAGACAGCCTACTAGCAACAGCCAGTTCACCCAAATTCTCAGAGCTTGTTATGAAGGTGAAATTGGAATGCTTTCATCTCTTTTTTCTTTCACAGATAACAACCACTCTTTTAAAGTGTAGGGAAAAAGAAATTTGAGTTAAAATATTGGCTCAAATCAATTAAGACACATCTAAAAATGTATAATCAAAGTTAGGGATACTGCCAGATAACTATAATCCCAGTACTCAGGAGTCTGCAGCAGGAGGATCTAAAGCCAGCCTGGACTGTCTCCAAAATACGTATACGATTGGTCTTCACTTTCCTTTTCTTTCAATTTATCACTAAGCTCAAGCCAAAAAATTCTTGATGGCAAGTATCTATACTAATAGCTGCAGAGACAGCAACATTAGTTCAAGACCAGCCTTGCTTAAGCTGACCTGGAACTCACTCTGTAGCCCCAGGCTGGCCTCCAATTCATAGCAATCCTCCTACCTGTCTTTTCTTTTCTTTTCTTTTCTTTTCTTTTCTTTTCTTTTCTTTTCTTTTCTTTTCTTCTTTGGTTTTTGCAAGGTAGGGTCTCTAGTCCTGACTGACTTGGAATTCACTACGAAGCCTCAGGGTGGCCTCAAACTCACAGCGATCTTCTAGATCTTCTAGTCTCTGCCTCTAGAGTGCTGGGATTAAAGGCGTGCACTACCACACCCTGCTTTTTGAGTTTGACGGGGGGATTTTTTGTTTTTATTTTTTGTACCTCAGTCTTTTCAGTCTAGTTCTAAAGGTGTGCACCACCATTCCTGGCTTCTATTTTTTTAAGACAAAGTCTTAAATATTGGGGCTGGGGAAATGGGTTAGCGATTAAGGCATTTGCCTACAAAGCCTAAGGACCCTGGTTCGATTCCCCAGGACCCGCGTAAGCCAGATGCACAAAGGGTCGTGTGCATCTGGAGTTCATTTGCAGTGGTTGGAGGCCCTGGCGTGCCCATTCTTTCTCTGTGCCTCTTCCTCTCTCTTTCAAATAAATAAATAAATAAAAATTTTTTTTTTTTGAAAAATGAGCCTAGCTGGGCGTGGTGGCTCACACCTTTAATCCCAGCACTTGTGAAGCAGGGGTAGGAGGATCAACAGGATTTCAATGCCATCCTGAGACTACTTAGTGAATTCCAGGTCAGCCTGAGCCAGAGTGAGACCCTACCTCAAAAACCAAAAATAAAAAAGTAAGCTTTGGGCCGGGTGTGGTGGCGCACGCCTTTAATCCCAGCACTCGGGAGGCAGAGGTAGGAGGATCGCTGGGAGTTCGAGGCCACCCTGAGACTACATAGTTAATTCCAGGTCAGCCTGGACCAGAGTGAGACCCTACCTCGAAAAACCAAAAAAAAAAAAAAAAAAAAAAAAAGTAAGCTTTAAGAGCCAAGCATGGTGGTGCACACACTCAAGAGGCAGAGATAGGAGGGTCACCATAAGTTCAAGGCCACCTTGAGACTACATATAGTGAAATCCAGGTCAGCCTGAGCTAGAGTAAGAGTAAGAGTAAGAGCCTACCTTGAAAAATCAAAAAAAAAAAAAAAAAAAAAGCCTTAAACTTAGAAAGATGGTGATAGGGATGGGGAGATAGCTCAACAGCTAAAGGTACTTTCTTGCAATGCCTGCCAGCCTAGGTTCAGTTCCCCAACACCCACATAAAGTTGGATGCATTGTGACATGTATATCTGTGATGCCAGTGGCACTACTGTAATGGCAAGTGAAACCAGGAATATCTGAAGCTTGAGGGCCAACTAGTCCGACAGTTTGCAATCTGGCAGGTCATTTGCTGTGGCAAGAGACCCTATCTCAAAGAAGGTGGTGCACAGACACCTCATAGTTGTCCTGTGAACTCCACATAGCTCTGTGGTGTGCATACCAATACATACATACAAATAAATAAAATAAACTTTTTGTCTGGTTTTTTGTTTTTCAAGTTAGGGTCTCAGCTCTAGCCCATATTGACCTGGAATTCACTCTGTAATCCCAGGCTGGCCTCAAAGTTACAGCGATCCTCCTAACTCTGCCTCCCAAGTGATGGGATTAAAGGCAGGCGCCACTACGCTTGGATATAATTTTTTTGTTTGTTTGTTTTTTTCGAGGTAGGGTCTCACTCTAGCCTAGGCTAACCTGGAATTCATAATGTAGTCTCAGGGTGGCCTTGAATTTATGGTG
This sequence comes from Orientallactaga sibirica, assembly GCA_036365145.1. Classification (NCBI taxonomy): domain Eukaryota; kingdom Metazoa; phylum Chordata; class Mammalia; order Rodentia; family Dipodidae; genus Orientallactaga; species Orientallactaga sibirica. The sequence continues at coordinate 3,267,701 of JAEOAD010002662.1, read as the reverse complement.
ATCCTCCTACCTTTGCCTCCTGAGTGCTGGGATTAAAGGCATGTGCCACCACGTCCAGCTAAAATTTTTATTTTTATTTTTTATTTTTTTATTAGAGAGAGAGAGAGAGAGAGAGAGTGGACTTGCCAAGACCTCTAGCCATTGCAAACAAACTCCAGACACATGCGCCATCATGTGCTTACGTGTGGGACCTAGAGAATCAAACCAGGGTCCTTTGGCTTCACAGGCAAACACCCTAACCACTAAGCCATCTCTCCAGCCCCTTAAATTTTTAAAAAATAATAAAATTGGGCTGGAGAGATGGCTTAGCAGTTAAGGCATTTGCCTGCGAAGCCTAAGGACCCATGTTCAACTCTCCAGATCCCGTGTAAGCCAGACACACAAAGATGAGGCAAGTGCATAGTCACACATGCCCACTAAGTGGCACAAGCATCTGGAGTGGCTGAGGCCCTGGCACACCAATTCTCTCCCCCACCCCTTCACTTTCTCTAAAATAAAAATTGCCAGGCATGATTGCATACACCTTTAATCCCAGTACTCAGGCTGCAAAGGTAGGAAGATCCCTATGAGTCTGAGGCCAACCTTGGACTGCAGAGTGAATGCCAGGTCCGCCTGGCCTAGAATAAGATTGTACCTCTTAAAAACAAAACAAAATAATAATAATAAAAAGATGGTAGCCGGGCACAGTGGAGATAGGAGGATTGCTATGAGTTTAAAGCCATCCTGATACTACAGAGTGAATTCCAGGTCACCCTGGGCTAAAGTGAGACCCTACCTCAAAAAACAAAAATAATAATAATAATAAAGATGGTGACAGATTATCCTCATTCTTGCTTCTTTTTTAAAATAGTGTCTCTGGAGAATGGTTCGACTATTGCCCGACACCATCAACAGCATTAACCTAGACAGAATTCTTCTGGACATCCATATTTTCATGAAGGTCTTTCCTAAAGAAAAACTGAAACAGTGCAAAAGTGAATTTCCCATAAGGACTCTAAAGACCCTCCTGCACACCTTATGTAAATTAAAAGGACCCAAGGTAAGTGAGAATAGCAACTGATGGTTTCTGAATGAGCACAAGAGGCTTCCATGGAAGGGGTATTGGTAGCATTTGAATATACTTGTCTCCCTCAGATCCTAGACCACCTCACAATGATAGACAACAAGAATGAGTCTGAGCTGGAAGCCCACCTCTGCCGAATGATGAAGCACAGTATGGACCAGTCTGGAAACAAGTCTGATAAGGAAACAGAAAAGGGAGCTTCTCGAATAGTGAGTGGCAAGTTCCAAAGGGAAGGCTTGGGGGTTGGTCTCATCGGTCTATTGCTATTGCTACCTGAAAATTGATCCCCAAGAAGTTTCTGTGTATATGCCCAAGGCATTGTCCACTAGGTAAGTGTACAGTGAGCTCTGCTTCACTGGAGGAATGAACCAACTCTCCTTTAAGTTGAGGTGAAAACCCAAGAGTAGAGGCAGCTGAGCATGGTGGTGCATACCTTTAGTTCCAACACTCAGGAGGCAGAGGTAGAAGGATCCCTGTGAGTTCGAGGCTACCCTGAGACTATATAGTGCTTTCCAGGTTAACCTGGGCTAGAGTGAGACCCTACCCTGAGAGGGAAAAAAAAATCTAAAATGGTAGTGTTTCTATTGCAAGCTTTACAAGCACTGGAGTTTCTTTTTTTTTTTTTTTTTTTTTTTTGTTTTGTTTTGTTTTGTTTTTTTTTTTGTTTTGTTTTGTTTTGAGATAGTGTCTTCCTCAAGCATTTGAATATACTTGTCTCCCTGGAATTCACTCTGTAGTTTCAGGGTAGTCTTGAACTCACAGTGATCCTCCTACCTCTGCCTGCCTCCCAAGTGCTAGGATTAAAGGAGTGCAATACCACGCCTTGCTTGGGGTTTCTTTTATACCAGAAACACCAGTAAGGTCCAAATTTTGAGGTATTTTTTTGTTCATAGCCTACCATTTGCTCCCAACTAATTCAAGTCTAATCAGTCCTTCCTTGTGTTTTTCAACTTTTCAGGATGAAAAATCATCAAAGGCCAAAGTGAATGATTTCTTAGCTGAGATTTTTAAGAAGATTGGCTCTAAAGAGAACACTAAAGAGGTAAGATTGAAAAGTTTAGACCTGGAGTATGGAAGTGGCATATACCTATAACCCTAGCACTCAGCAAATGAAGATAGAATGATTGCAAGTTCAAAGCCAGCCGAGGCTACAAGAAAGGAAGGAAGGAAGAGAGGAAAGGAGGGAGGGAGGGAGAGAAGGGAAGAAAGGAAGGAAGGAAGGAAAGCTTGAACTAGGGAGATGATTCATTGAGAAAAAGCACTTGCTATGCAAACAGGACAGCCTGAGTTCTAATCCCCAGAACCCTGTAAAGCTGTGGGCATGGTAATGAGTATAATCCTAGCACACCTACAGTGAGATGGCATAAGGAGAAGACAGAAGAATTTCAGGAAGGTTGTGGGCCAGCTAACCTGGTGTACATAGGTGAGAACAAGAGACCTTGCTTCAAATGAAGTCCACTTCCAAGGTTATTCTGTGACCTCCCCACATGCACTTGGCTTGGTGATTATGCCTGTAATCTTAGCACTCAGAAAGCTGAAGGAGGAAGCTCTGTGCAAGTGTGAGGTCCACCAGATCTACATAGTGAATTATAGTCAGGGCTACATAGGGAGACTGTCTCAAAAAAAAAAAAAAACCAAAAGAAGAAAGAAATAGAGAGGGAGAGAGGGGCTAAACCAAATGAGTGGGGATCTGCCTTTTGAAAAGGAGCACCAACTTACAAGTATCTCTACTTCTTTTTCTTGTTCACCAGGGCCTAGCAGAGTTATATGAATATAAGAAGAAATATTCAGATGCCGACATTGAGCCATTTCTGAAAAATTCCTCACAATTCTTTCAGAGTTATGTTGAAAGAGGCCTTCGGGTGATTGAGATGGAAAGGGAAGGCAAAGGCCGGATTCCCACTTCAACTGGTATGGTTTCCTTTATAGTTCTAGGAATAAGCTAAAAGCAGCTTACTGGCCCTGGTTCAGTTCTCCAGTACCCATGTAAAGCCAGATGCACCAAACAGACCAAGTTTCTGGAGTTTGTTTGCAATGGCAAGAGACCCTCACACACCTATACTCATACACACACTTACTTATTCTCACACTCTCAAATAAATAAATATTTAAAGTTTTTCGGGGGTGGTAAATAGAATGCCAAATTATGGACATACCATATTTTGATCACAGTAGGACTTCCTTGTTTCCAAAGATTTTTGTTTATTTGTTTGTTTTGGTTTTTCGTTTTTTGAGGTAGGGTCCCACTCTGGCCCAGGCTGACCTGGAATTAACTATGTAGTCTCAGGGTGGCCTTGAACTCACGGCAATCCTCCTACCTCTGCCTCCAGAGTGCTGGGATTAAAGGCGTGCGCCACCACATCCGGCTGTTTTTTTTTTTTTTTTTTCAAGGTAAGGTCTCAACTCTAGCTCAGGCTGGCCTACCTGGAACTCACTATGTAGTCTCAGGATGGCCTCAAACTCACAGTGATCCTCCTACTCTGCCTCCCAAATGCTGGGATTAAAGGCATGCACCACCATGCCTGCTTTCTAAAGTTTTTTCTAGTGAGGTACAACATTTGATAATTTTGGCCTAAGCAGCACATTTGCTCCAAGTTTATTTTGTTTTTATTATGTTGAGGATTAAATACACAACCTCATTCATGTTAGATGAACACTCTACCACTGAGCTACTCCCTCCGCCCTGTGTTGGTTATTTTAAATACTGAATTTTATGATTCATCCCTCTCAAAAATTTAGGAATTGAAACAATTTTTTCATTGTTTGGTTTTGGTTTCATTTTACCCTGTCTTCCCAGAAATTTGATCTGAGGGTTACAAACCCTGTGTGCCTGTCCTTCATGCTCCTTGCTGTCCCTCACCTGTTTGAAAAGCAGCTTTCTTTCTTTTTTTCCTTTGTTTTTATTATTGTTACTATTATTATTTATTTATTTATTTATGAGAGAGAGGGGGAGAATGGGTGCACCAGAACCTGTAGCCATTGCAAACGAACTCCAGACACATGCACCACTTTGTGCATCTGGCTTTACATGGGGAATCGATCCCAGGTCCTTGGGCTTTGTAGGCAAGCATCTTAACCACTGAGCCATCTCTCCAACCCAAAAGCAGCTTTTCCTGTTATGGCACTTATCCTAAGCCTAATCTGAGTCTTCTAGCCAGGTGTTCATAATCTACCCTCAAACTACTTAGAGGCTTTGACTTGCTCACATCAAGCCTGTGAGTGCTAGAATATAGTTTTCGTGCCAGTTTGTGAAGGTCTCACTGAGCTTGGTGTATTAGATACCATCCTATATCACTAACTCCAGACTGATCCTTGAGGATTCTTTAGTTTTCAAGTAAATGGAAACAGTAAAGTCCTCCACCTCTAAAAATGTTATGTTTGCTACTGGAGATTAAACCCAGGGTTTTGTACATGCTAATCTGTGTACATGTAATGCTAAACCACCCCTTCCTCCCTCCATATCCTAGAAATTCTTAGCTCTCAGGCTGGAGAGATGGCTTGCTTAGCAGTTAAGGCGTTTACGTCTGAAGCCAAAGGACCCAGATTCCATTCCCCAGGACCTACATAAGCCAGATGCACAAGGTGGCACATTTATCTATAGTTCATTTGTAGCCCTGGTGTGTCCATTCTCTCCCTGTCTCCCTCTCACCCTCAAACTCTCTCTCTCTTTCTCTGTCCCCCCCCACACACACACCTTTATCTCAAATAACATAAAAATTTAAATTAAAAATATTTTAAGGGGCTGGAGAGATAGCTTAGTGGTTAAGGAATTTGCCTACAAGGCAAAAGGACCCCAGTTCAATTCTCCAGGACCCACGTAAGCCAGATGCACAAGGGGGCATATGCATCTGGAGTTCATTTGCAGTGGCTGAATGCCCTGGCATGCCCATTCTCTCTCCCTCTCAAATAAATAAATATATTATAGATAGATAGATAGATAGATAGATAGATAGATAGATAGATAGATAGATAGATAGATAGATAGTTTTTTAAGCCCAGTGTGGTGGCGCACGCCTATAATCCCAGCACTTGGGAGGCAGCGGTAGGAGGATCTCTGAGAGTTCAAGGTCACCCTGAGACTACATAGTGAATTCAAGGACAACCTGAGCTTGAGTAAAACCCTACCTCAGAAAAAAAAAAAAAAAGAAATTCTTAGTTCTCTTTGGTAGCAAATTAACCAACGCAGTCTGGAAGTAAGGTGCGTGTGTATATCTGAATAGTCTTTCTCCACTTTGCTCTCTAGGCATCTCCCCTCAGATGGAGGTCACATGTATGCCCACTCCCACAAGCACAGTGTCCTCCATAGGGAACACAAATGGAGATGATGTGGGGCCATCTGTCTACCTGGAAAGGCTAAAAATCCTCCGACAGCGATGTGGTCTTGACAATACAAAGGTACTGCTCATTTTGTAAAGGTCTGGGAAGTGAGGTCAAGGGGCTGGTTCACAGAGGAGTGGCTCAGCCCTGGCCTGTGATAATACAATTGCATCTTGACTTGCTTCCCCTAAACTTAAGCAGTGTCTCTTCTTTTCTCTCAATAGCAAGATGACCGACCTCCACTGACCTCCTTACTCTCCAAACCCTCAATCCCTCCAGTCGCCTCTTCCACAGACATGCTCCACAGCAAGCTCTCCCAGCTGCGGGAGTCCCGGGAGCAGCACCAGCACTCAGACCTGGATTCCACCCAGACCCACTCTGCAGGAACTGTGACCTCATCCTCCACAACTAACATTGATGACTTGAAAAAGAGACTGGAGAGAATAAAGAGCAGTCGCAAATGAAGCTGCCTAATCCTCATCAACCTGCAGCAGCTTTAGTTTACTAATCTAGAAGTCCTATAGTATCAATTGGCCGCAGCAGGCCTAGTGGACACAAACTGGTTGTATGTATGAGACTGCAGATGGAGAGAGAACAGTAGTGGCACAAGTCAGTGTGTTCTGCTTCTCCTTGCCAGCACTGCCTCTAGAAGACTGACTGTGGATTAGATTAGTGTACAGACTTCTAAACAGCTGCCCTCAGCTCAGACTAGGTCCCATACCCTTTTTCTTTCTTTTTTTCTTTTTAATTGCTTATTTGTACAATTGTCCTAATCTTTCCTAGCTTTTGACTATTAGAAACTCTTGAATAGTTTCCTTTGAGTTTGTGAGCTCTTCTCCCTGTGTCCCGTAAGGGTCACTGTATTCTGTATGAATGCATGGCATGAGACAACTAATTTAAGAATCTTTTATAAATAAAGTTTGCATTAACTAAATCTGTCTCCCAAGATGTTCCATATTGGGAGTGCTGGGCAGTTCTTTCTGTCACCTATTTAGGGACAAGCTGGGTATTGAGCCAGTTAGAGAAAGGTTCATTACTGCCTACAGAGGTCTACCTTTTCTTGGCTCACAGTCTTAGCACTGTTCTTTGGAGTAGTAGGGACTTGTTCTCTTGGGTGTTTTTGTTGTTGTTTTGTTTTGTTTTGTTTTGTTTTTTTTTGTTTTGTGGTTTTTTGAGATAGCGTCTCATTCTAGCTCAGGCTGACCTGGAATTCGCTAGGTAGTCTCAGGGTTGTTCTCTTGCTTTTTGCATGTAGACTATAGGGGAGCAGAAAAAGCTCATCCCTTCTGGATTTGAGGTCATAGTCATGACTTCCCTCCAGTCATCTCCAGTTGTTCCACTTTGCTGCCCAGATGCATATGAGATTGCATCCAGGTACTGTCTTGAGCTACAGTGATTCCCACACAAGTGGTTTACATTCATTTGGTGGAGTTAGGGAGAGCTTAGTCTTCCTGCCTTATTATCTGATAATATATATATACACACATATATTATTTATTTGTTTATTTATTTGTTTATTTGTTTGTTTATTCATTTGTTTGTTTATTTGAGAGAAGTAAAGAGGCAGAGAGAGAGAATGGGCCTCTAGGCACTGCAAACACACTCCAGATGCATACGCCCCCCTTGTGCATCTGGCTTATGTGGGTCCTGGAGAATCAAACCAGGATCCTTTGGCTTTGCAGGCAAATGCCTTAACCTCTAAGCCATCTTTCCAGCCCCTCTTTTTTTTTTTTTCCGAGGTAAGGTCTCACTGTAACCCTGGGTGACCTTGAATTTACTATGTAGTCTCAGGCTGGCCTTGAACTTCTGCCTCCCAAGTGCTGGGATTAAACACATGTGCCAAAACACCCAGCCTCTGTCTCTTTTGATCCAGACTAATTGCTTTGTACTTGGTCTGAGTGAGGACCAGAATGTGAACTGAAGATAGACTTCTGGAGTAAATTCCACACGACTTCTCTCCACAGTCAGAAAATCTACTTCAGGACTAAGAGGTTCTAGATGCTAGGGAAGGAGACCTAGAGCAAGTGTAGAGTTCAAAAGAACTTGTCCTTGTAGTCCACCTTGTATTCAGCTGTTGTTCCAAGGCATGAAAGATGGATGAAATACGAACATCATGGTCTTAGCAAATGAGTCCTCTGTTGGCTCCAGTAGTTGTTTTCAAGTGGTCTTTAGGCTGCCTGACATAAAACTTGGTTTTTCTCCCATATGAGGCAGGCACATGGAAGTAGGTAAGTGTTAACAGTAGAAAAGATGTTTCTTGCTATAGGAGAAGGACATATTTAGAAAGTGGCTGTGCTTGGGTCTAAAACTGGTACAGTTCACTTAAAAATCTTAAGGGTCAAGCTGGGCATGGTGGCACACGCCTTTAATCCCAGCACACCGGAGGCAGAGGTAAGAGGATCACTGTGAGTTCAAGGCCACCCTGAGACTACTTAGTGAATTCCAGGTCAGCCTGGGCTAGAGCGAGACCCTATCTCGAGACCCTAAGGGTCCAAAGCTTATGGTACTGTCAGTGATGCTAACATGTGAGAATATGTATCCTTATTTAAGAAGTACGTTCTGGGGCTAGAGAGATGGCTCAGTTAAAGGTGCTTGTTTGAAAAGTTTGATGGCCCAGGTTCAATTTCCCAGTACCCACATAAAGCCAGATGCACAAGTGGCACATGCATCTGGAGTTCATGTGCAGCAGCAGGAGACCCAGCCATGCCCATACTCACCAGTCACACACTTTGTGTGTGTGTTTCTCAAATAAAGATATTTTTTTTCTTTTTTAATTTTTCATTTTAGAGAAAGAATTGGTGTGCCAGGGCCAGCCATTGGAATTGAACTCCAGGCCCTTGCACCACCTAATGGGTACATGCCACCTTGTGTTTGCCTCACCTTTGTGGGATCTGGAGAGTTGAATATGGGTCCTTAGGCTTCACAGGCAAACACCTTAACCACTAAGCCATCTCTCCAGCCCAATAAAGATACAGATATATATATGTATGTCTAAAAATTTTTTAAGCCGGGCGTGGTGGCGCACGCCTTTAATCCCAGCACTCGGGAGGCAGAGGTAGGAGGATCGCCGTGAGTTCAAGACTACCCTGAGACTACATAGTGAATTCCAGGTCAGCCTGGATCAGAGTGAGACCCTACCTCGAAAAACCAAAAAAAAAAAAACAAAACTTTTTTTTTGAGGTAGGGCCACGCTCTAGTCTAGGCTGACCTGGAATTCACTATGTAGTCTCAGGGTGGCCTCTAACTCGTGGTGATCCTTCTACCTCTGCCTCCCATGTGCTGGGATTTAAGGCATGTGCCACCATGCCCAGCTAAGATATTTTTTAAAAAATAAAAAGCAGCTGGGCTATGGTGGTGCACTTGGGAAGCAGAGGTAGGAGGATCACTGTGAGTTCGAGACCACCCTGAGACTACATAGTGAATTCCAGGTCAGCCTGGGCCATAGCAAGGCCCTACCTCAAAAAAACAAAAAAAATAAGTAAAAAACAGTTCCTGAGCTAGGCGTGGTACCACATGCCTTTAATACCAGCACTCGGGAGGCAGAGGTAGGAAAATTGCTGTATGTTCAAGGCTACCCTGAGACTACATAATAAATTGCAGGTCAGCGTGGGCTAGAGCAAGACCCTACCTCAAAAAAACAAAAAAAGCAGGTCCTAAGAAGTATCATCATTGATTTTTTTTTTTTTTTTTTTTTGAGGTAGGGTCTTGTTGTAGCTCAGGTAGACCTAGAATTCACTCTGTATCTTCAAGGTGGTCTCGAACTCATAGTGATCCTCCTACCTCTGTCTCCCAAGTGCTGGGATTAAAGGCTAACAGCGTGCACCACCACTCATCATTGATTCTTTTTTTTTTTTTTTTTTTTTTTTTTTTTCGAGGTAGGGTCTCACTCTAGCTCAGGCTAACCTGGAATTCACTATGTAGTTCTCAGGGTGGCCTTGAACTCATGGCGATCCTCCTACCTCTGCCTCCCAAGTGCTGGGATTAAAGGCGTGCGCCACCATGCCCGGCTCTTCATCATTCTTAATTCTCCCTGAAGCTTTCCAGTCAAACCAGAGCCAAAGAATGAAGCAAGAAACTCTGTTCTGGTCTCTGTTCACTTATGTATTGAAGATGAGAGTAAAAACCAGATATGTCTGTAATCCTGGCATTTGACAGATGGAGGCAGAACCAGCCTAGGCTACCTAGTAAGACCTTGTCTTTAGAGAAAGAGATGCAAGGAAGGGATTAAAGATCTAGGTCCTGGCCTGGAGAGATGGCCCAGTGGTTAAGGAACTTGCCTGAAAAGTCCCAGAGGAGATGTATCTGCTCTCCCTTGCTCTGCCTGTCCTGGTTCTTCTCTGATCCTAGACACCCTCTTGTTATCTTTTTTTTTTTTTTTTTTTTTCTGGTTTTTGAAGGTACGGTCTCACTCTATCCCAGGCTGACCTGGAATTCACTATGTAGTTCCAGGTTGGTTTTGAACTCACATCGATCCTCCTACCTCTGCTAGGATTAAAGGCATATACCACCACGCCCAGCCTGCCCTCTTGTTTTCAGCCCTGACAGCTGAGAAAAAAGCACAGGCCTTATTATCCTCTGTGTGTCAAGTCTTGCTTTGACTTTTTCAGCTGTGTAACTTTGAGTAAACTACTTTTTAAATCTGTTTATTCACCTACCTCCTCTATGGATCACACTCAATGATTTAATCCTAACAACAGTCAGGATTAAATGAGACAGTCCATTAAAGCTTGGGGTGTGGAATGTTCTAAATGCTCATAAATTCAACCTGCCATCACCCCTCTCCTCTGACCTGTTCCGAAGGTGATGTGTTGTTTGAAGGCCTGTGTTATCCCAAAGCGTTATTGGCTCTTTCTGAGCTTAGTCGAAAGTAGCCCATGAACAGCACTAGAAGAAGCATCGAGGCTGACGGACAGTCACTTTTATTGGGAACTACCATTTCAGAAACAAACCACACAAATGCTTCTTTCAAGGGTTGGGTCTGTGATTTGCATAGTGTCAGTGGCGCCTATCCAGATCTCTCAATGACCTTCTGTATCCACTTCTTCAGGCGGAACACGTGTGTGTAGAAGCCATACTTCCCATCCCGATCACAGCCTTCACCCCAGGAGACAATGCCCATTTGATACCAGCGGTTGTTATAGGGGCTCTGAGGAAGAAAAATGGTGTTTCCAATAATCAAGCCCAAGGACTGTTAGACAACTGTTTGTGAAAACAGGTTCTTTCTCTTCTAGTCCTCCTGACCCTGGAGATTGCCCACCCGTCTGGCCATTAGAGAAGCTTACCTTCATGACAAAGGGTCCCCCACTGTCACCTTCACAAGCATCCCCTCGCTTCCCTTCCTCGATTTTGTAACCTTGAGAAAGAACAGCACTGCTAAGGAGCTCCTCTCCTTAAAGAACCACAGCCCACGAGCATCCTCTTGACACCATCTAGTTAGCCTTAACTTCATTTCCTCACTGCTCACATCCAGTCTTTTAACAGATCTTGTTGGCTCTGCCTTCCAATGTATGTCTCAGTTCCCGCCCCTTCTCACCACTTACACCCCAGACCAAGTCACATACTCCCTCTTCTGAGCTACACCAGTAATTCTACTCTGCCTACCTACAATCCATTCCCCACCCAATGGGAGAATAACCTTTTGGTTTTGGTGTTACATTCCCAAACACTGAGATAAATATTCTCTCTCTCTTTCTTTCTTTCTTTCTTTCTTTCTTTCTTTCTTTCTTTCTTTCTTTCTTTCTTTCTTTCTTTCTTTCGTTTGTTTTTCGAGGTAGGTTCTCACTCTAGCCCAGGCTGACCTGGAATTCACTTACATGATCCTTCCCACCTCTGCCTCCTGAGTGCTGGGATTAAAGGTGTGCACCACCACGCCTAGAAACCTTGGGGAGTTGGGCCTAGCCCTTCCATATCATTTGCCACCCTGAGCACTAAACTAGCTGACCTGCAAGCTCTGGGATTCTTCTGACTCTACCTCCCATTGCTGCAGGTGCGTTGTGATTACAGATGCCTGAGCTGCTGCATCTGGCTTTACCTGGGTTCTGGGCTCTAAACTCTGGTTTACATGAGTACTTTTAACCACTTGAGCCATCTCCCTAATCCAAGAATGAAGAGAGAAAGAGGCAGATAGAATGGGCACATCAGGCCTTCAGCCACTGCAAACGAACTCCAGATGCATGCACCACCCTGTGCATCTGGCTCATATGGGTCCTGGGGAATCAAATCTGGGTCCTGTGGCTTTGCAGTCAAACGCCTTAACCACTACAACATCTCTCCAGCCCAAGAATGACATTTTTCTTTACCTTTTTTTTTGTTGTTGTTGATCTGGAATTCACTATGTAGTCTTAGGGTGGCCTCGAACACACTGCAATCCTCCTACCTCTGCCTCCCAAGTGCTGGGATTAAAGGCGTGCGCCCCACGCCCAGCAAGAATGACTTTTTTTAATGTTTATTTTTTTGGTGCATGTGCTCATGTGAGAGCAACTATGCATGTACCGTGCAGCACATGTGGAGGTCAGAGGACAGCTTCAGTGTCAGTCCTTGCTTGCCTTCCACCTTGTTTGAGACAGGGGCTCTCACTGCTCACCCCTGCTTTGCAGGCTAGCTGGCCCATGGGTTTCCAGGTGTTACTCCTGTCACCACCTTCCTTCTCCCTGTAGGTACACTGGATTACAGATGCTCCCACTACAGCGTCTGGCTTTTGTATATGGGTTCTGGGGATTTGAACTCAGGTACTCACACTTGCACTTTATCAACTGAGCCATCTCCCTAATCCAAGAAATACTCTTAAAAGCAAGTTAGGGTGGGCTGAAGAGATGGCTTAGCAGTTAAGACGTTTGCCTGCAAAGCCAAAGGATCCCAGTTCGATTCTCCAGTTCCCACATAAGGCAGATGGACAAGGGGTACATATGTCTGGAGTTTGTTTGCAGTGGCTGGAGGCCCTGGGATGCCCATTCTTTCCATCCTTCTCTCTCTCTCTCTCTCTCTCAAATAAATAAAGTATATTAAAAAAAGTTAGCAGGTGGCACACGCCTCTAATCCCAACACTGGGAGGCAGAGGTAGGAGGATCACCATGAGTTCGAGGCCACCCTGAGACAACTTAGTGAATTCCAGGTCAGCCTGGGCTAAAGTGAGACCCTACCTCGAAAAACCAAAATAAATAAATAAATAGATAGATAGGTAGATAGATAAAATAAAAATAAAATAAAATAATTAAAAATAAGCCGGCGTGGTGGCGCACGCCTTTAATCCCAGCACTCGGGAGGCAGAGGTAGGAGGATCGCCTTGAGTTCGAGGCCAGCATGAGACTACATAGCGAATTCCAGGTCAGCCTGGGCTAGAAAGAGACCCTACCTGTGACTGGGGAGATGGCTTAATGGGTAAAGTGTTTCCTATGCAAAGGTGAGGGCCTGAGTGCAGATCCCCAAAACCCATGTAAAATGCTGGGCATGGTGGCAAGTGCTGGTAATCCCTGTGCTGGGGAGGAAAAGACAGGAGTCCCTGTCTCGAAGAATAAAATGGAGGGCTGGAGAGATGGCTTGGCAGATGGCTTAGCGGTTAAGGTGTTTGCCTGCAAAACCAAAGGATCTTGGTTCGATTCCCCAGAACCCATGTAAGCCAGATGCACAAGGGGGCACATGCGTCTGGAGTTAGTTTGCAGTGGCTGGAGGCCATTCTCCTTCTCTTTCACTCTACCTCTTTCTCTCTCAAATAAATAAAAAAGAATAAGCCCTACCTCGAAAAACCAAAAATAAAAAAAGAAGAAGAAGAAGCCGGGCATGGTGGTGCACGTCTATAATCCCAGCACTTGGGAGGCAGAGGTAAGAGGATTGCTGAGAGTTCGAGGCCACCCTGAGAATACATAGTGAACTCCAGGTCAGCCTGGACCAGAGTGAGACCCTACCTCGAAAAACCAAAAATAAAATAAAATAAAAATAAGAGGGCAGGACCCACGTAAGCCAAATGCACAAGGGGCACATGCATCTGGAGTTCGTTTGCAGTAGCTGGATGTCCTGGAGTGCCCATTCTCTCTCTCTCTCTCTGCAAAAATAAATTTTAAAAAGAAGATGGGAGAGTGACATTGACCTTTGGCCTCCCCACACATACATGCACGTGTGCTCACACACATCTGAACATACATACATAAAAAAGGCTGATGTCAACTGACTGTACCCCTCTCTCACCTCATCCTCCATGGCTCTCACTACATTTGCTGCTGTACTCCAATCCTGCAGGTTTCCCTGCCCTGCCATTCCTCAGACCTACTGTAAAGCACACCTGCCCCATCCGTGTCTGGCTCACTCCTTCACTTCTTCCAGCCTCAGCTCAAACATCACTATCTCAGAGAGACCTTAGCCAACCTCCCCTAACCATAGTATTATTTTTATTTATTTATTTATTTATTTATTTATTTATTTATTTATTTATTTATTTATTTGAGAGAGAGAGAGAATGGGCACACCAGGGCCTCTAGCCACAAACTCCAGATGCATATGCCACCATGTGTATCTGGCTTACCTGGGACCTGGAGAATCGAACCTGGGTCCTTAGGCTTCGCAGGCAAGCACCTGCTTGCTAAGCTATCTCTCCAACCCTAACCACAGTATTAGAAGGTCACCCTTGCCTCTGGCTCTCTCTCTCTCAGCTTCTTCTCTCTTTACAGCATTTATGCTGACATTCCAATCCTTCTGGAAAGGAAGTTCCTACTGGACTGTTTGTGAGTCCCTGTCCTGTGCCCTTGAATGTTACCTGTCACTAACACAGCAGACACTTAATAACTGCTTGCTTAGTTATTGAAGGAATGGCTCTTCCCCACCCAGGATCTAAGCTCAGATATACTGAACAGGAACTAGTGGACCTGGACCAAATGCTATCTCTTTTAACCCTCACTCAGTCTCATAGCATGGAGACATTTATCTGCCTTTGACCCAAGAAGAACCCAGCCTTCAAGGGCTGGAGATATGGCTTAGTGGTTAAGGCACCTGCCTATGAAGCCTAAGGACCCAGGTTCAATTCCCCAGGACCCACATAAACCAAAGCATGCACCTGGAGTTTGTTTTCAGTGGCTGGAGGCCCTGGTGTGGCTATTCTCTCTCTCAAATAAGTAAATAAATACATAAAATTAAAGAAACAGCCTTCAAGACCTTCAGCCACTTGCTTGAGATCACTTGAGTTGTAAGTGCCTGGAGCCCAGGTGTGATTCAAGCCGCCAACCCTGATGTTCACTGTCCCCCCAGCCCTAGACATATAGACTTGCCGGCACAGAACATGTTATCGGTGATGCGGATCCGGGTGGAGGCCTTGCACACGGGCCGCTCCACGATGGGCAGGTTCACCACCTGCAGGACGCTGGGCAGTACCTCGTTGATGCTGGCTGTCCATGTCTCCCGCAAGTTGCCCCAGCCGGTCACTCGCCCTTTGTGTCCAGCCTGGAGCAATCTTTGATGAAAGAGAAGGACCTGATGAGAAAGAATTGTTCCCAACAACATCCGAGAATCTACTGGTCCCAACACCATTCCCCAGAAACCAAATAACTAAGACAGCAGCTCTGAAAAGAAAGGACTTTGGGGGCTGGACGTGGTGGTGCACGCCTTTAATTCCAACACTTGGGAGGCAGAGGATCACTATGAATTCAAGGCCACCCTGAGACAACATAGTGAATTCCAGGTCAGCCTGGGCTAGAGCAAGACCCTACCTTGGAAAAACAAAACAAAACGAAAAAGAAGAAAAGAGGGCTGGAGAGGTGGCTTAGCGGTTAAGGCGCCTACCTCCTAAGCCTAAGAATGCTGGTTCCAATCTCCAGCGGTTCCAATCTCCAGGTCCCACGTTTAGCCAGATGCAAAGTGATGCAAGGGCACAATGCTGCACTTGACCACAAGGGGGCACACGCATCTGGATTTCGTTCGCAGCAGCTGAGACGCTGCTGGTGTGCCCATCTCTATCTGTCTTCCTCTCCCTCTCTCTGTCTCTCCAAAAAAAAAAAGAAAAGAAAGAAAGAAGAAAGGAAAGGAAAGGAAAGGAAAGGAAAGGAAAGGAAAGGAAAGGAAAGGAAAGGAAAGGAAAGGAAAGGAAAGGAAAGGAAAGGAAAGGAAAGGAAAGGAAAAGGAGGGAGGAAGGAAGGAAGGAAGGAAGGAAGGAAGGGAGGAAGAGAGGAAGGGAGGAAGAGAGGAAGGGGAGGAAGAGAGGAAGGGAGGAAGAGAGGAAGAAAGGAAGGGAGGGAAGGAAAGAAAAAGAAAGGACTTTTGTATTCATGCCCTGAAGCTGTGGCCTGCAAAGGTCTGCCAGTCCCCACAGCACCAGAGCCAGGCCCAGACCCCAGCCCAGGCCACTGCGCTGACCTGGCTGCTGTCTGCTTGTCGGGCAGGCACACTGGGTGAATGTGGTCACTGAAGGTGATTGGCTTCTTGAGTTTCAGCAGTGCGATGTCCCTGTCCAGGTTCTCCCGCCAGTTGTACCTTGGGTGGATATAGACCTCTTCCAGCATGGAGATCTTCTCAATGTTCCGCTCATACCTGCACAGACCACGGCAGAGAAACCAGGAGCTGGAGACCCTCCACGAAAAACCTCTGACACCCTGAAAAGGGGTACAGTCTGCCCTCCAAGTCAGGGAGGCGGGTGACCACTGGACCACCAGGGAGAGGACAGGACTAGTTCCTTCTTTGACAGCCCTCTGGCAGCTTATTCCTAGTCCTAAAGCCACATGGGGTTTTTGAGTCACAGGCCAGGAAGACAGGGATGGGCACAGGCCACATACAATGCTCAGACAGTAGGTGCAGAGATGTCTACTATATCCTGATGTCCGGAATGGAGCTGGGACACAGCAGGGTTTCCCTCTCTATCCCCAGCCAAGCCTGGGCCAGGACATAGCCAAATGGACTTTTCCAGTGGAGACTCTTCAGAAGTCATTGTGGGATGGGTACAATCACACCCACAGGCCTCAAAACCACCACAGCCCCTGACGGGCACTTGGGAGCACATAAGTCCTGGCCAGTCACCACGGGCCTCCACCCATACCTGTGGCGGGAGTGTTTGCCAATGCGCACCAGAAGGTCATTCTTGGTATAGTTCTTGTCCCAGGGTGGGTACAGGAGGCAGTGGGCAGCTGTGAGGACCCAGCGGTCACTGATGAGGCTGGCCCCACACAGCAGTTCCTGGGGACTCTTCCGGAAGAGCATTACCTGCCTGAAGGGAAGCAGGAGACATTAGGATCTGGGGCACAGCCCTTCACCAGTCCTACACATGGAAAGAAGTTCTAGACTAAGAGCTAATGGTACAGACATGGTGGTCTATGACTAAAATCCCAGCATGAAGGAGGCTGGGGCAGAAGGGTGTTCAAGATCATCCCATGCTATATAGTGAATATGAAACTGGCCTGGACTTACATGAGTCTCTTACTCCAAAACTAAAAAAATAAATTAATTAAAATTAAAAGCCAGGTGTAGGGCACACGCCTTTAATGTCAGCACTCAGGAGGCAGAGGTAGGAGGATTGAGTTTGAGGCCCTTCAAGACCTTCAGCCACTTGCTTGAGATCACTTGAGTTGTAAGTGCCTGGAGCCCAGGTGTGATTCAAGCCGCCAACCCTGATGTTCACTGTCCCCCCAGCCCTAGACATATAGACTTGCCGGCACAGAACATGTTATCGGTGATGCGGATCCGGGTGGAGGCCTTGCACACGGGCCGCTCCACGATGGGCAGGTTCACCACCTGCAGGACGCTGGGCAGTACCTCGTTGATGCTGGCTGTCCATGTCTCCCGCAAGTTGCCCCAGCCGGTCACTCGCCCTTTGTGTCCAGCCTGGAGCAATCTTTGATGAAAGAGAAGGACCTGATGAGAAAGAATTGTTCCCAACAACATCCGAGAATCTACTGGTCCCAACACCATTCCCCAGAAACCAAATAACTAAGACAGCAGCTCTGAAAAGAAAGGACTTTGGGGGCTGGACGTGGTGGTGCACACCTTTAATTCCAACACTTGGGAGGCAGAGGATCACTATGAATTCAAGGCCACCCTGAGACAACATAGTGAATTCCAGGTCAGCCTGGGCTAGAGCAAGACCCTACCTTGGAAAAACAAAACAAAACGAAAAAGAAGAAAAGAGGGCTGGAGAGGTGGCTTAGCGGTTAAGGCGCCTACCTCCTAAGCCTAAGAATGCTGGTTCCAATCTCCAGCGGTTCCAATCTCCAGGTCCCACGTTTAGCCAGATGCAAAGTGATGCAAGGGCACAATGCTGCACTTGACCACAAGGGGGCACACGCATCTGGATTTCGTTCGCAGCAGCTGAGACGCTGCTGGTGTGCCCATCTCTATCTGTCTTCCTCTCCCTCTCTCTGTCTCTCTCCAAAAAAAAAAGAAGAAAAGAAAGACAGAAGGAAAGGAAAGGAAAGGAAAGGAAAGGAAAGGAAAGGAAAGGAAAGGAAAGGAAAGGAAAGGAAAGGAAAGGAAAGGAAAGGAAAGGAAAGGAAAAGAAGGGAGGGAGGAAGGAAGGAAGGAAGGAAGGAAGGAAGGGAGGAAGAGAGGAAGGGAGGAAGAGAGGAAGGGAGGAAGAGAGGAAGGGAGGAAGAGAGGAAGAAAGGAAGGGAGGGAAGGAAAGAAAAAAGAAAGGACTTTTGTATTCATGCCCTGAAGCTGTGGCCTGCAAAGGTCTGCCAGTCCCCACAGCACCAGAGCCAGGCCCAGACCCCAGCCCAGGCCACTGCGCTGACCTGGCTGCTGTCTGCTTGTCGGGCAGGCACACTGGGTGAATGTGGTCACTGAAGGTGATTGGCTTCTTGAGTTTCAGCAGTGCGATGTCCCTGTCCAGGTTCTCCCGCCAGTTGTACCTTGGGTGGATATAGACCTCTTCCAGCATGGAGATCTTCTCAATGTTCCGCTCATACCTGCACAGACCACGGCAGAGAAACCAGGAGCTGGAGACCCTCCACGAAAAACCTCTGACACCCTGAAAAGGGGTACAGTCTGCCCTCCAAGTCAGGGAGGCGGGTGACCACTGGACCACCAGGGAGAGGACAGGACTAGTTCCTTCTTTGACAGCCCTCTGGCAGCTTATTCCTAGTCCTAAAGCCACATGGGGTTTTTGAGTCACAGGCCAGGAAGACAGGGATGGGCACAGGCCACATACAATGCTCAGACAGTAGGTGCAGAGATGTCTACTATATCCTGATGTCCGAATGGAGCTGGGACACAGCAGGGTTTCCCTCTCTATCCCCAGCCAAGCCTGGGCCAGGACATAGCCAAATGGACTTTTCCAGTGGAGACTCTTCAGAAGTCATTGTGGGATGGGTACAATCACACCCACAGGCCTCAAAACCACCACAGCCCCCTGACGGGCACTTGGGAGCACATAAGTCCTGGCCAGTCACCACGGGCCTCCACCCATACCTGTGGCGGGAGTGTTTGCCAATGCGCACCAGAAGGTCATTCTTGGTATAGTTCTTGTCCCAGGGTGGGTACAGGAGGCAGTGGGCAGCTGTGAGGACCCAGCGGTCACTGATGAGGCTGGCCCCACACAGCAGTTCCTGGGGACTCTTCCGAAGAGCATTACCTGCCTGAAGGGAAGCAGGAGACATTAGGATCTGGGGCACAGCCCTTCACCAGTCCTACACATGGAAAGAAGTTCTAGACTAAGAGCTAATGGTACAGACATGGTGGTCTATGACTAAAATCCCAGCATGAAGGAGGCTGGGGCAGAAGGGTGTTCAAGATCATCCCATGCTATATAGTGAATATGAAACTGGCCTGGACTTACATGAGTCTCTTACTCCAAAACTAAAAAAATAAATTAATTAAAATTAAAAGCCAGGTGTAGGGCACACGCCTTTAATGTCAGCACTCAGGAGGCAGAGGTAGGAGGATTGAGTTTGAGGCCAGCTTGAGACTACATAGTGAATCCCAAGTAGCCTAAGCTAGAGTGAGACCCTACCTCAAAACATCAACAACAAAAAAACAAAAACCAGCTGGGCATGGTGGCGCACTCCTTTAATCCCAGTACTCAGGAGTCAGAGGTAGGAGGATCTCCATGAGTTAGAGGCCACCATGAGACTACATAGTGAATTCCAGGTCAGCCTGGAGTGAGACTTTACCTTGAAAAAAAAGGGAGGGGGGACTGCACTTGCCTGCAAAGCCTAAGGACCCAGGTTCAACTCCCCAGAACTCATGTAAGCCCATTAGCCCGATGCACAAAGTGACATATGTGCCAGGGTAGCACATGCATGCACATGAGGTAGCGCAAGTGTCTGGAGTTTGAAGTGGCTGGAGGCCCTGGCATTCCCGTTATCTCTGTATCTGCCTCTCTCTTTGTCTCTGCTTCTTTTTCTCTGTCTCTCAAATAAATAAATAAATGAACAGTAATAATAATAATAAAGATTCCTGAGCTGGAGAGATGGCTTAGTGGTTAAGGTACTTGTCTGCAAAGCCAAAGGACCCAGGTTTGATTCCTCAGCACCCATGTAAGCGAGATTCACAAGTGGAGCATGCATCTGAAGGCCCTGTATCCAACCTCTATCTCAAATAAATAAATAAATAAATAAAATATTTTTTAAAAAAGAAGAAGCCGGGCTGGAGAAGATGGCTTAGCGGTTAAGGCGTTTGCCTGCAAAGCCAAAGGACCTTGGTTCCATTCCCCAGGATCCACGTAAACCAGATGCACAAGGAGGCGCATGCATCTATAGTTTGTCTGCAGTGGCTGAAGACCCTGGCACGCTCATTCACTCTCTACCTCTTTCTCTCGCTCACAAACAAATAAATAAAATAGATTAAAAAAAAAGAAGAAGAAGAAGAAGAAGAAGAAGAAGAAGGAGGAGGAGGAGGAGGAGGAGGAGGAGGAGGAGGAGGAGGAGGAGGAGGAAGCCGCCAAGCCAGGTATGGTGGCACACACCTTTAATCCCAGCACTAGAGAGGCAGAGGTCGGAGGATCACCGTGATTTTGAGGCCACCCTGAGACTACACAGTAAATTCCAGTTCAGTCCTGGCTACAGTGAGACTCTACCTCGAAAGAAAAGAAGAAAAAAAAAAAAAAAACTGGGCATGGCATTTACACCAGTAATACTGGGAAGTAAAGACAGATGGATTCCAGAGCCAAAATCAGTGAGCTCTGGGTCTGGTGACACCTGTCTTAATAAATAAGGAGGAGAATGATCGAGGAAGACACCTGTGCCTGCCCCCACCCTCCACACACACACACACACACACACACACACACACACACACACAATTGAAAGGATGGGAGAAGGAAGGAAGGAAGGAAGGAAGGAAGGAAGGAAGGAAGGAAGGAAGGAGGGAGGGAGGGAGGGAGGGAGGGAGGGAGGGAGGGAGGGAGGGAGGGAGGGAGGTGTGGGGTGTACGCACCAGGGGGCGATGCCAATTTCAGCGTCCCAGCCCTCCACGATCCGCCCGTCGATGACGTAGGAGTCAAGCAGCTCTTTCTCGGTCTTGTCCTTCAAGGACTGCTTCTCGAACAAGGGGCGCAGACCACAGTCTGCGGAGCAAGCCAGCGGGCTGTGAGCGAGGTCAACTGCACAGCCCAGCACACCCCGGGGACGCCCGCGGATGCCTCACCTGCCTCCCCGGCGCCGAAGGTCTTCTCATCGAAGAAGGTCTGGAACTCCTCGGTAGTGGTGCGTCCTCCGATGGTCTCTTCCTCATCCTGGCCCAGCAGGTCCCCCGCTTCCTCTTCCACTGCCTCCTCTGTAAGGACCCGGGCACTGGCTGGGGCTGAGCTGGACGGTTCTGACAGCGCCCCACCTTCCCAAGCCTCAGTGGGCCTTGGAGGGCATTTGACGGGAAGTTAAGATCGTATGCGCACCTCGTAACAATCGCTCCAGCCTCCACTTACTCACCTGTAAAATGGGTCTAGGACCTACTGGGCCAGGGTTTGTAAGGTGGTAATGAACTCACTCCCGTATGCGCTCGTTAAGCTTTGGGAAGTGGGAGTGTGCTGGTGTTATGCCCTCCAGGCTTTGCCTCCGGACCCCTCCTCTGCCCGCTCACCACAGTAGTTGAGGTCACAGTACTCAAAGTCACCAGGCTCCCCAGCCACATAGCACCATACGCCCTCCTCATCCCCATCTGGGTTGCGGCAGAAGTTTTCCACGAGTTTCACATCCGGGTTGAAGCTCTGGTCTTTGCTCAGGGCCTTGGCTGGCGCACTGGCCCAGGGCAGGCAGGAGGAGCCAAGCGTTGTCACCGACAGATACCCCTGGTACAGCCGCCCACGGTCAGGGACGCACTGCTCAGAGGGAGGTGACCGATTCCCCTTGGAACCACTGGCTCGGGGAGTCATCTCCACAGTGGTACGGCCTTCCTGGCCTGGTGGGGAAAGAAGCAGAGGCCAGAGATGGGGAAACACAGGGGAACTCAGCAAAGAGAATTTGAATCCCTTGTTTTGCTGCCACCTGCCTGTGTGACTTCAGGCAGTTTAACTGCTCCCCCAGCCTCCAAGCTTTCAAGGGGTTTTCATGCCTGAGTGTCCAGGCAGTGGACAGGAGTATCCAGATCATAATAAACCATTTGATGTCCAGGTATGGACTCCTTCCTGAGCCATCTGTTTGTAGTGACTGCCTGGAGTGTTTATGTGGTTTGTGGTGGTGTGTGTGATGTGGTGATGGGGGGAGGCAGGCACAGCCATGGCACACAGGTGGAGGTCAGAGGACAACCCCCCCATCCGTCCTCTCCTCCCCTCCTTGTTTGAGACAGGCCTCTTGCTCTGCTGCCGGGGACTCTGCCTTCCATGACCACAGGATCCCCATGCTGACTCTGGTCAGCAGCTTGCAGAGCCAGCACCTTGAACCACTGAGCCATCTCCCCTGCCCTGTTGCTATTGTTACAGAGTCTATGTTTTCTAGGGCACAGCAGGAAGGATTGCTGGGATCTTCTATTCTGTTTCAGCATGCCTGTAACAGTGGATCATTGGGAGTAAGGTTAAAAGTAGCCGGTTTTGGCAAAATAATTGGCCATTGTTTTAAGACACCTCTCAGGATGAAACAGACCTAACAAAGGGACAGGAACCCATGCTTAGTGGGTTGAATTACTGGTGCAATTTTTAAAAATTATTTTATTTATTTGAGCAGGAAAGAAAGAGAGAGAGAGAATGGTTGTACCAGGGACTTCAGCCACTGCAAACGAACCCCAGATGCATGCGCCACCTTGTACATCTGGCTTATGTAGGTCCTGAGGAATCGAACCAAGGTCCATTGGCTTTGCAGGCAAGCACCTTAACTGCTAAGCCATCCCTCCAGCAATTGTTTTAATGTGGTACTAGAGATTGAACCCAGGGCCTCACACATGCTAGGGAAGTGCTCAACCACAGAAACATTTCCCAGCATTCTTTTTATTTATTTATTTATTTATTTATTTATTTATTTGTTATTTATTTATATTTTTTGATTTTTCAAGGTAGGGTCTCGCTACAACCCAGGCAGACCTGGAATTCACTATGTAGTCTCAGGCTGGCCTCGAACTCATGGCAATCCTCCTACTTCTGCCTTCCGAGTGCTGGGATTAAAGCTTCCAAGTTTCTTTATTATAAGGCAGACTTTCACAAAGTGTCAAGGCAGTCTTTAAACTCACTCTAGCTCAGACAGGTCTTGAACTTTTGACCTTTCTGCCTCAGCTGGAATCACAGGCCTGCACCACTGTGCACAGCCATATTATATATGTAATTTGTGGCTCTGGGGTTTGAACCTAGGGCATTGTTCATCCAAGGCAAGAAGTCTACCACTGAGCAAAAGCCCCTGCCTATGGTGTGACTTTTTTTTTTTTTTTTTTTTTTTTTTTTTTAAGGTAGGGTCTCACTATAGCTCAGGCTGACCTGGAATTCGCTATGTAGTCTCAGGGTGACCTCGAACTCACAGCGATCCTCCTACACCTGCCTCTCAAGTACTGGGATTAAAGGTGTGTACCACCATGTCTGGCTCTGGTATGACTTCTTTACCCTATTTAAATCCACATACTTTGGGGTTTTTTAATATTGTATTTTCATTTATTTGAGAGACAGAGAGAAAGAGGCAGTTAGAGAAAGAGTGAGAATGGGTGTGCCAGGGCCTCTAGCCACTGCAAATGAACTCCAGACTCATGTGACACCTTGTGTATCTGGCTTTACATGGGTCCTGGAGAATCAAACCTGGGTCCTTTAGCTTTGCAGGCAAGTACCTTAACTGCTAAGCCATCTATCCAGCCCTATATCCACATACTTTGAAACAGGGTCTCAAAATAAAATAAAACTTGTGGTTTCCTTTGTTTTTTTTCTTTTTGAGGCAGGGTCTCACTCTAGCCCAGGCTGACCTGGAACTTACCCTGTAGTCTCAGGCTGGCCTTGAAGTCACAGTGATTCTCCTACTTCACTCTCCTGAGTGCTGGGATTAAAGGCTGTGCCACCACTCCAGGCTAAACTTGTGGTTTTTATTGACTGACACTATTTTACCTCTTGACTTTGGCCTTGATCATGGCCAGTTCTGAGCCTAGGCCTTATGACAGTGTTTCTACTCACTGTCCTGCCCCCCTGCCATTAGGTATTCATGCCCCAGCATGAATGTTAAGTGGAATATATCTGGGCCCAACTGCAGCAAAGAACCAGAGTCAGCCTACAGAATCACAGCCACGCCAGGCCTCCATAGATCAATTCCCCAGACCCACTGGCAAGTGTAGCTGAGAGGAGCAGAGCGGCCCAGCCAAACCTTGGTGATGTAAGAAGTAAATGCTTACTATGGTATGCACCGAGGGATTGCAGGCATTTGTTTTGTAGCAATGCTGTGACTACAGCTAAGTAACCATGGGAATTAACCACAACAAACAGTGTAGACACAGTCTTTTGATGCCTGTCCTGTGGTGCTCTGAGAAAGGTGTAGATCGAGATGGTCAGGGAGGGCTTCCTGGAAAAGAGTACCTCACCAGGACGGAAAGTATGTTTGAATGAATGACAGCCTGGGTGGCCAAACCCAGGAGGGAGAGGAAGAAGTTGCAGGCTCCCAACTTCCCTGGCCAACAGGCCCAAATCATGTGGAACCCCTAACCCTAACTTTGAAAGCAGCCAGAATCTTGATGCCATTCCAGGCTTTTAGGCTCCACGAAGCTTCCTGAGCCTTGGCTGTGGACCACCTCCTCGCCCCAGCTCACCACAGATGGGGACACTGCATTCCTCCCTGCGCACAGTGGGGTCTGTGGTGTAGCACCAGGGTCCCTCAGTGCTGCCATCTGGGTTGCGGCAGAAATTCTCCTGCAGGTCGGCCCCGGGTGCGTGGTGGAGTTGATGCTGGAAGAGGAGACTGCTCAGGGGACCTGTGCCACCCTAGTGTGTCCTTGCTTCCCGCTCTCAGCCCACTGGTACACAGGCCTGCCCATCACTCACTTAGGCTTGTGTGGGTAGCGGCTCCTCCACAGCTGGCATTCGATTCCAGAGCGGGTAACATTCACAGTCCCACGGTAGTTCACACCCAGATCCTTGGCACAGCGTCCTGCAGACACAAAGCTCAAGTTGCAATGGGTCCTGAGGATTTGTGCCCTCGCTCCTAGCAGAGTTCCTTATGTTTCCTGGTCTACTATCCTAATCTGCATTTCTTTAGCTGCTCCTCTACACCCAGCAGTTCTCCAAACTATTCAACATTGACCACCGTAGAGTCAACGAGTGCCCATATGACAACCACATGGCAGGCACCTGTACCAGGTACTGTGGACATAGCCATGACTAGTCAAGGTGGTACTGCCTTTATGGAGATTTCAGGCTCTTCATGACTGGTAAAATGGAAAAAAAAAAAAAAAAAAACAAGGTCCTTTTATTTCTTTTAAACATTTTAAAGATATTTTATTTATTTATTTTCAAAGAAAAAGAGACCGAGAGAGAGAGAGGAGAGAGAATGGATGCATCTGGCTTTTTGTTGTTGTTGTTGTTGTTGTTTTTTGTTTTTGTTTTTCAAGGTAGGGTCTTGCTCTAGTCCAGACTGACCTAGAATTCACTCTGTAGTCCCAGGCTGGCCTCAAACTCACAATGATCCTCCTACTTCTGCCTCCCAAGTGCTGAGATTTAAGGTGTGCGCCACCACGCCTGACTGAGCATCTGACTTTACATAGGTACTGGGGAACTGAACTTGGGTTGTTAGGCTAAGCCATCTCTCCAACCCAACAAGGTCCTTCCCCCCGCCCCCAAGGTAGAGTCTCACTCTAGCTCAGACTGACCTGGAATTTACTATGTAGTCTCAGAGGCCTTGAACTCATGGTGATCCTCCTACCTCTGCGTCTCCCAAGTGCTGGGAGTAAAGGTGTGCACCAACACCCAACTTTAACAAGGTCCTTTTAATGTGGCCCTGGTCTTCCTGTGATCTTTGCTCCTTGGGCCTATACAGTTTCCTTTGATGGGAATTCTCCCAGGCTTGTTCATCAGTGACTAGCACAAGGCCAGGTAATCAGTGCTTCTGCTGACAAGCCAAACACTCCTTCTCCTGTATTCTTGGCATTGGGAAAGAACTTTTCCAGAAATTGCTTTAATGGGTGTATTTGCATTTTACTAAGATTGAGTTCCTTGAAAGCAAAGACTATATCATGTTCTTAAAATCTCCAGCACCCACTTGCCTGCAAAACCAAAGGACCTTGGTTCAATTCCCCAGGACCCACGTAAGCCAGATGCACAAGGTGGTACGTGCATCTGGAGTTCGTTTGCAGGACGCCCTGGCATGGCATTCTTTCTCTCTCTCTCTTCCTCTGCCTTGTTCTCTCTCTCAAATAACTAACTAAATTAATTAACTAATTTTTAAAAATCTCCAGCACCTTCCAGGCATGGGGGCACATGCCTGTGTCTCAGCATTTGGCAAGCTAAAGTGGAAGATTGTGAGTTTGAGGCCAACTATGTCTGCATAACAAAATCCTATCCCAAAAAAAGAAGGAAAAATAAAAAGAGCTGGGGCAGGTGTGGTGGCACATGCCTTTAATCCCACCACTGGGAAAGCAGAGGTAAAGCGCCATGAATTCGAGGCCACTGTGAGACTACATAATGAATTCCAGGTCTGCCCGAGCTAGAGCGAGACCCTACCTCAAAAAAAAAAAAAGATGAATAAATAAATGAAAAAAGATTTTAAAAAAAGAAGTGAAACTATAAACTGGGTATAGTTGTGTGTGCCTGTAATTCCAGCACTTGGAAGGTGAAAGCAGGAGGACCAGAAGTTCAAGGCTAGCCTAGCCATGAACCCCTATCTCAAAAATAAGAAAATAGGGCTGGAGAGATGGCTTAACAGTTAAGTGCTTGCTTGTAAATCCTAAGGACCCTGGTTCAAGGCTCTATTCCCCAGTACCACGTAAGCCAGATGCACAAGGTGATGCATGCATCTGGAGTTCATTTGCAGTGGCTGGAGGCCCTGGTGGGCCCATTCCCTCTCTCTATATATATCTCTTTCTCTCACTGTCTGTCTGTTGCTCTGTTGCTCTTGAATAAATAAATAAAAATAAACAAAAATTAAATAAATAGGCTGGACATGGTGGCACACTCCTTTAGTCCCAGCACTCGGGAGGCAGAAGTAGGAGGATCACTGTGAGTTCAAGGCCACCCTGAAACTACATAGTGAATTCCAGGTTAGCCTTTGCTAGAATGAGATTCTACCTTGAAAAACAAAAATTTTAAAATAAATAAACAAATAAATAAACTGGATGTGGTGGTGTACACCTTTAATCCCAGTACTTGGGAGAGAGAGGTAGGAAGATCACTGTGAGTTTGAGACCAGCCTGAAACTACATAGTGAATTCCAGGTCAGCCTGGGCTATAGTGAGACCCTACCTTGAAAAACCAAAATAGAGCTGGAGAGATGGCTTAGTGGTTAAGGTGCTTGCTTACAAAGCCAAAGGACCCAGGTTCAATTTCCCAGGACCCTCATAAGTCAGATGCACAAGGTGGCACCTGTGTCTAGCATTCATTTGCAGCAGCTGGAGCCCTGGGTGCACCCATTCTTTCTATTTATCTTTCTATCTATCATCTATCTATCTATCTATCTATCCATCCATCCATCCATCAATCCATCCATCCTGCTATATATATGCCTCTCTCTCTCAAATAAATAAAAATAAAATATTTTTTAAAAAGAAAAGAACAAGCCGGGCGTGGTGGCGCACGCCTTTAATCCCAGCACTCAGGAGGCAGAGGTAGGAGGATCGCCGAGAGTTCAAGGCCACCCTGAGACTACATAGTGAATTCCAGGTCAGCCTGAGCCAGAGTGAGACCCTACCTCGAAAAACCAAAAAAAAAAAAAAAAAAAAAAGAAAAGAACACATGCCTTTAATCCCAGTACTCGGGAGGCAGAGGTAGGAGGATCACCATGAGTTCAAGGCCACCCTAAGACTACATAATTAATTCCAGGTCAGCCTGGGCCAGAGTGAGACCCTACCTCAAAAAAAAAAAAAAAAAAAAGAAGAAGAAGAAGAAGAAGAAAAGAAAAGAAAAGAAAACAAAATTTAAAAAAAGAGAGAGAAGGTCTAGGGGCTGGAGAGATGGCTTTGTGGTTAAGGCATTTGCCTATGAAGCCTATAGGGACCCAAGTTCCATTCCCCAGTACCCACATAATCTATATGCACAAGGTAGCACATGCATTTGGAGTGTTTGCAGAGGCTAGAGGCCCCGGCATGCCCATTCTCTCTCCGTATCTGCCTCTTTCTCTCTGCCTTTCTCTCTCAATAAAGAAAATATTTTTTAAAAAGCGAAGGTTTGGAGACATGTTCAAAGCTCTGACACAAGGTAGGGCAGACAGAGGTCACCATCAGTCAAATGAGGATAAGGCCTAAAGATTAATTCTCCATTTATTCCTTTGTTTCTTCACCATTAATCACCCTGCCCACTGCCAGACACTGAGCCACAAGCAAAAACTTGTCCCTGACCTCAGGAACAAAGAGGCCTGTTCTCCCAATCTCCCCTCCATATCTTGCTGCCCCGTCCCCCAGTTGAGTCCACCTCACCTTCCATACATTCCGTGAAAGTCCCTCGGGTGTTCCTCACTGAATTACAAACTGGAAAAGACCAGAAACACCTATGGGCTTGCTGTGGGGAGGGCCTAGGGTGGAGGAAAGAGTGGTGGGGTGACAGGAACAGACATAAAGAATGGAAGGAGGGAGCAAGGAACCGAGGAGAGGGGAGGTTGATGTGACACCAGAAGAGTCCCAGAGGAAGAACATTTCTAGCTGGAGACCCCCAGCAGCCCTTCCCTGGACAATCCTACCTTCCACTCACCTGTGTACTTGGCCCAGAACACATCCTGAAAAACAAGGGCTGCAGTGAAAATCGGGCGGGATAGGGCTCTGCCCCGGTTGGTAGGCATTATGTGCTCCCAGGTCAAGCTCTGGGCAGAGCGTCCCTTTCGCTTCCAAAAGAAGAATGTATGCGGAGAGGGAGCCCCCCCCCCCCACAAAGCCCCACGGGACTGACTGCGCAGGGTCTGCCCTGGGCCGGGGTAGACAGGATAAGAGGGACATGCAAAGGCTCGAGCCCGGGGTTCCCGGGCTCACCCTTCCAAGGATGGCACAGAATGAGTTCAAAGGGTTCAGGCAGCACCAGGTATTCTAGAAAGCCAGCCGCAGTGTAGCCTATATGCTGAACTTCAGGAAGGACCCCTGATGTCATGTGTATCACCGGATCCTGGAACTGACCCAGCCCAGGCGTAGGGACCCCCCACTGGGGAGGTTGCAGCCCCGTGAAGGGGGTCTCAGAGCCAAGCCGAGTGAAGTTCTCAACTGGGAAAGAGCCGAGATGTTCCTTGCTCACCTCTCACCTGTGCTCCCAGCTTCCTCCCTGAGCGCCCCCTGACCTGTCCCCTCCCTTCCCTCCTCCCCCCGCCCCCTCCCCCAGCCAGAGCGGCCGGCCGGGCTCACCGTGGCGCTGGTGGACTCCAGGGCCTCGAAGGCCTCCTCGTAGCTGCACTGCTCCTCCACGCACTCCCGCTCCAAGTTGCCCTTGCGAAGCTCTTCCAAGAAGCCGCTGTTCGCTCTGCGCACTCGCTGGAGTAGCGACAGCGCTTGCTGAGGGGCCAGGAACACTGCGGCGGGAGGGGCATGGGACGGCTTGACTGTCTTAGCCATTGGGGGACAGGAGGCAGGCCTGCCCTGCCCTACTGACTTCTGACAGGGTAGGCCTGGGATGGGATGCGGAAGCACGCAGAAGTTCCTGGGAATATCAGCTGGAGAGCTCCCCCTCTTTCGTTGGTTGCCCCAGCCCACTCCCCATACCGGGAAAAAAAGAAGGTGCACTGGACCCTCTCTTCTGCCCCTTGACTCCTTCCCTCCCTCAGCCTCCCTCTGACCTGAAGTCGACATGGGAGCTGGGCCTGTATTCTCTAACCCAGGCATCCCAGTCCACACACCCCCATCCCACATCCTCCATCCTGTCCCAGTCCCCAAGTGCCCCCTCACCATGTTGGCTGTGTACAATGCTAACCAGGACAGCCAGGGCCAGGGAGCCAGGTAGCCCCAGGCCTCGGACGTGCTCCATTGTGTGTCAGCTCCTGGATCTGAAAGATGGTCCTGATCCGCTCTGGGTTAATGTTGAACCAATATGAAGAAATCAGTGGCAAGGGAGAGGTCGGCAGGTCAGGGCCATGGGGACTAATGGATAGAAAGTCCTCAGGTCCACCTCTGCCATCTGGGAGGATAGGTCCTTCATGGACTAGAGATGGATGGTTTCAAGGAGGAAGCCATGTGGCCACCACCCATCCCCTCTCTACCTAAGACATGGGCACATGTGGCCCAATGGGGGCCCAAGAAACCCCTAGGCTCTTTCCTATCCCAGTCAACAACGGTGATGCCTTTATTTTTAAAATATAATTAATTAATTAATTAATTAATTAATTTAAGAGAAAGAGGTAGAGAATGGGCACACCAGGGTCTCTAACCACTGCAAATGAACTCCGATGCATGCGCCACCTTGTGCATGTGGCTTACGTGGGTACTGGGAAATCAAACGTGGGTCCTTAGGCTTCACAGGTAAGTGCCTTAACTGCTAAGGTGATGGCTTTGTTTTATGTGAGCCTCAGTGTTTCCTCATCTGTGCAGTAGGCATAACACTTTGCTGTGAGAATTAAGGGAGATATGAGTGTTGAGCCCAGGAAATAGTAAGTGCTTACTAATCAGTAGATCTCTGCTTGGAAATAGAGACAAGGGTGTGGCCCAGGTGAAAGCTGCCCCTTGTCCTGTGGGTATTACCGGGGATAGGAACATTGGCATCAACCTCTTAGCCAGAGATGGGTCCTCTTTCTTCTTCCAGGTCTGGGTACTGTGGTGTGTTGTAAGTGCTTGCTGCCTGGGAGGAGTCAAATCCAGGGCCTCCTGGCCTCTGGCTGTCTTCTCCCATCTCCTGTTCCAGAACAGGAGCTGGACCATATCACCAGGTCTTCTAGACAAGGGCCTCTTGGCCCCCACCTTTCTGCACTGGGCCAGCCTAGGGAGGCTTCTGGTCTGACATAGTTTCTGGGCCTGTTCCTGACCCTCCTCCATTTCCTGTTTGCAAGGTAAATATTAGTCCAGGGTCTACATAGGACAGAGGGACAAAGAGCAGGGACACAAAGGAACACACATGCTTGCCTTGCTTGTCCTCAGGCAGAGCTGTTTGGGATGAGACAATTAACAAAGAACCAGGGTCCAGGACTCCCACAAGTCAGCTTAATTCCTGAGAGGGCTACTTCCTATATATTTTCACACACACATATTTAAAAAAACACGTTTCTTAAAATGAGGTTTGGAGCCTGGCATGGCGGTGCATGCCTTTAATCCCAGCACTCAGGAGGCAGAGGTAGGAGGATCACCATGAGTTCAAGGCTACTCTAACACTACATAGTGAATTCCAGACTCTACCTCAAAAAAACAAAAGAAAAGGTCCTGGTATGCCCATTCTGTCTGCCTCTCTTCTCTCCCTCCCTCTCTCTCCTTGAAAATAAATAATTTTTTTTTTTTTAAAGAATGAGCTTTAAGCTGATGTGGTGGCACACACCTTTAATCCCAGCACTTGGAAGGCAGAGAGGTAGGGGGATCACGGTGAGTTCAAGGCCACCCTGAGACTACATAGTGAATTCCAGGTCAGCCTGGGCTAGAGGAAAATTCTACCTCAAAAAAAAAAAAAAAAAAAAAGCAGCTGGAGAGATGGCTTAGCAGTTAAGGCATTTGCCTGCAAAGCCAAAGGATCCCAGTTCAATTCTCCATGACCTATGTTAGCCAGATACACAAGGGGTCACATGTGTCTGGAGTTCATTTGTAGTGGCTGGAGGCCCTGGCATGCCCATTCTCTCTCTCTTTCTTTCTCTCTCTCTCTCTGTGTCTCTCTGCTCTCTCTGCCTCTTTCTCTCTCTCAAATAAATAAATAAATAATAAAATATATTTAAAAATAAGAAATGAGGTTTAACTTGCATAATGTTCACAAATTATAATTATATAACTAAAAAAATTAAAAAATTATTTATGCAGGTGTGTGTTATGTGTGTGTGTGCTCACTACGGCTTGAATGTAGGTATCAGAGGACAATTTTGAGGTGTCTGGGCTCCACCGTCCTTAACATAGGGTCTCTTCCCACCGTAAACAGATTGCCAGACTGCAAATGGACATCACACTAGCTGGCCAGCAAGCTTTGGATTCTATTGGTTTTGCCCTCCCATTGTCACTGGTATTTTGGGATCACAGATGCACATACCACTTTTCATCAGGCTTTATGTGGATGCTGGGGATTGAACCCAGCTTTGCCTATCCTTGAACTTCGTATAAAGTGCATTCAACATGTAGGTGTGTGTCTCTCTCTTCTAGCTCTGCATACTGGTTCAGAGATTCATCAATGGTGTGCATAGCAGAGGCTCATGTCTTTTAATACTTTGTTTCATTGCAAAAAGACTGCACATTTTATTTATCCATTCTTTCTTGTGGTGCTTTTATCTATTTATTTACGTGTGTGTGTGCTCACGTGCAAAGCAGAGGCCTCTTGCCACTTCAAGAGAACACCAGAAACTTGTGCCACTCTACGCATCTGGCTTGGATGGGCAGTTAGGGAATTGAACCCGGGGCCAGCAGGCTTTGCAAGTAAGTGTGTTTAACCACTGAGCCATCTTTCCAACCCCATGGTGCTGGCTTTCTAAGAAAAAGTTTTTCTATGTACATGGATGAGTATTGGGATTCATTCACTTATTGAAGAGCATTTGAATGAACTTCCATTTGGGGGCTACTATGAAAGTGTCCCTGTAAATATTATTAACCATGGCTTTATTGGTGTTTTTGTTTTTCAAGGTAGAATCTTGCTCTAGCCAAGGCCGATCTGAAATTCACTATGTAGTCTCAGGGTGGCCTCAAACTCATGGTGATCCTCCTACCTCAGCCTCTCAAGTGCTAGGATCAAAAGTGTGCGCACCCTAACGGGCTGACCATGTCTTTTTAAAAATATTATTTATTTATTTATTTATTTGGCTTTGCAGGCAAATGCCTTAACCACTAAATCATCTCTCCAGCCCTGACCATATCTTTTTTTTTTTTTTGATTTTTTGAGGTAGGGTCTCACTCTAGCCCAGGCTGACCTGGAATTCACTATGTAGTCTCAGAGTTTCCTCGAACTCCCAGCAATCCTCCTACCTCCTGAGTACTGGGATTAAAGGTGTGTGCTACCATGCCCAGCTCTTGCTATTTTTTTGAGGTAGGGTCTTACTCTAACCCAGGCTGACCTGCACTGAATTCACTATGTAGTTTCAAGCTGGCCTTGAACTCACAGCAATCCTCCTACCTTGGCCTTCCAAGTGCTGGGATTAAAGGTGTGAGCCATCTCACCTGAATTGTGCCACTTTTTGCATCTGGTTTACATGGGTTGCTTAGTAATTGAGCCCAGGTAGGTAGGTTTTACAAGCAAGGGCCTTTAACCACTAAGGCATCTCCACAGTTCCTGAGCAGGTCTTTTGGTGCAAATCAGCACTTAATCCTATTGTATACAAGCCCAGGAAAGGATAGCTGGGCATAAGGTACACATATGATTTGCTTTAGTAACTATGACAACCATCCCAGGTAAATTATAATCCCACCAGAAAGGTTTGAGGGTTCAAATTGCTTATATCCTTAGCAACTGTTATACTTCGTCCATTATTTATTTATTTATTTATTTTTGTTTTTTTCTAGGTAGGATCTCACTCTAGCTCAGGCTGACCTGGAATTCACTATGCAGTTTCAGGGTGGCCTTGAACTCACAGTGATCCTCCTAACTCTGCCTCTCAAATGCTGGGATTAAAGATGTGCACCACTATGTCCAGCTAGGATTCAATATTTTTATTGATTTTTGGTGTGGGGGGGTTCAAGGTAGGGTTTCACTCTAGTCCAGGCTGATCTGGAACTCACTATGTAGTCTCAAGGTGGCCTTGAACTCATGGTGATCCTCCTACTTCTGCCTCCAGAGTGCTAGGATTAAAGGTGTGTACCACCACGCCCGGCTTTATTGATTTAAAAAAATTACTTATTTTTGAGAGAGAGAGAATGGGCAGGTCAAGGCCTCCAGCCACTACAAACAAACTCCAGACATATGTGCCACCTTGTATATCTGGCTTACATGGGTACTGGGGAATCAAATCTGGGTTCTTAGGCTATGCAGGCAAGCGCCTTAACTGCTAAGCCATTTCTCCAACTCATTTTTATTGACTTACTTGAGAGAGTGTGAGTATGGGCACTGCAGGGCCTCTTGCTACTGCAAATTCCAGACACATGTGCCACTTTGGGCATCTGGCGTAAGGTGGGTACTGGGGAATTGAACCCAGGCTGTCAAGTTTTGCAAACAAATGCCTTTACCTGCAGACCCCTCTCTCCAGCCTAGGAACTCAGACTTCTGTATGAAACCAATTCTCTTCTTGCAGGATCCGTCCTCTCGCATATGGTAGAGTCTAACCTCACTGTCCCATGCCATGTAGTACACCCATAGCGTGCACACCCAAGGTTCAAAATTGCTGTGTGTTTGAAGCTGGCAAGTCCATAGCAAGTCATCTCTACAGATTCATGAAGCACCTTGGTTTTGTTTTCCAACTGAAGGCTGATGACAATTCTACTAGGGATCAGCTACAAGTCCCCGACTGCTCATCCTACGCCAGGTATCAGGTAGATACTTACTATATCCTCATTTTAGGGTCGATGAACCTGATGCTCAGGGAAGCCTCTTGCTGGAGTGTGCGGCCCACACCAGACCTGACTATAGATAAGGCTCTTCATAGGCCATGTGTTCTGCAGCCTCTAAGGTGTCTAAATAGTATCTAATTTTCACTCATTTTGGTTATCTTTCCCCACCCCACTTTTTTTTTTTTTTTTTTTTTTTTTTTTTTTTTTTTACTGGTTTTTCGAGGTAGGGTCTCACTCTAGCCCAGGCTGACCTGGAATTCACTACGTAGTCTCAGGGTGGCCTCGAACTCACAGCGATCCTCCTACCTCTGCCTCCTGAGTGCTGGGATTAAACATGTGCACCACCATGCACGACTTTTTTTTTTGAGGGTCTCATTATGTATCCTAGACTGGCCTCAAATTCTTTTTTTTTCTAAAAATATATTTTATTTATTTATTTGAGGAGGGGAGGGAGGGAGGGACAGAATGGGCGCACCAGGGCCTCCAGCCACTGCAAACGAACTCTAGATGGATTTGACCCCTTGTGAATCTGGCTTATATGGGTCCTGGAGAATCAAGCCGGGATCCTTTGGCTTTGCAGGCAAATGCTTCAACTGCTAAGCCATTTCTCCAGCCCTTTTTTTTTTTTTTTTTTTTTTTTTTTTTTTTTTTTTGAGGTAGGGTCTCACTCTAGCCCAGGCTGACCTGGAATTCACTATGTAGTCTCAGGCTGGCCTCAAACTCACAGTGATCCTCCTACCTCTGCCTCCTGAGTACTGGGATTAAAGGTGTGCACCACCTTGCCCTGCTGGCCCTCTTTTATTTTATTTTATTTTTTATTTTATTATTATTTTATTTTTTTGATTTTTTGAGGTAGGGTCTCACTCTGGCCCAGGCTGACCTGGAATTCACTCTGTAGTCTCAGGGTGGCCTTGAACTCATGGCAATCCTCCTACCTCTGCCTCCCGAGTGCTGGGATTAAAGGCGTGCGCCACCACGCCTGGCTCCTCTTTAAAAAAAAAAAGGGGGGGGGCTGGAGAAATGGCTTAGTGGTTAAGGCGTTTGCCTGCGAAGCCAAAGGATCCTAGTTTGATTCTCCAGGACCCATGTAAGCCAGATGCACAAAGGGCACATGCATCTGGAGTTCGTTTGCAGTGGCTAAAAGCCCTGGCATGCCCATTCTCTCTCTCTCTGCCTCTCTTCTATCTCTCTGTCTGCTTGCAAATAAAAAAATAAAAGTAAAGAAGAGCAGAAAACAAACAAACAAACAAACAAAATATATATATATATATAAATTTATTTGGGAGAAAGAGGCAGAGAGACAGAGAATGGGTGCGCCAGGACATCCAGCCACTGCAAACGAACTCCAGACACATGTACCACCTTTTGCATGTGGCTTACATGTGTCCTGGAGAATCAAACCAGGCTCCTTTGGCTTTGTAGGCAAGCACCTTTACCACTCATCTCTCCAGCCTCTGGCCTCAAATTCTTGATTCTCCTGCCTCATCCTCCTGAGTGCTAGGGTTACAGGTGAGCATAATGATGCTCACATTGTTTTTCCTTTGGTATCAGGGTTACCCAGAGCCCTGTACACTCTGAGCATGCACCCTGTCACTGAACATCACCTTCAATTCTTTTTTTTTTTTTTTTTTTTGGTTTTTTTTTAGAGATAGGGTCTCACTCTAGTTCAGGCTGACCTGGAATTCACTATGTAGTCTCAGGGTGGCCTCGAACTCACGGCGATCCTCCTACCTCTGCCTCCCAAGTGCTGGGATTAAAGGCGTGCGCCACCACGCCCGGCAACTAATAACCTTTTTTTTTTTTTCAATTCTTTACTGTAAGATTTCCTCATGCTATTCCTTATGGTTTGAATTTTAAATGTCTCCCACAGGCTCATGGTGTGGATGCTTGGTCCCCAGACCGTGGTGCTATTTTGTGAGGCTTTACAACCTTGTGGCAGTATAGACTACCAAGCAGGTAAGTCACTAGGGGCAGGTTGGGCCTTTGAAAGTTGATTA
Organism: Orientallactaga sibirica; assembly: GCA_036365145.1. NCBI lineage: Eukaryota > Metazoa > Chordata > Mammalia > Rodentia > Dipodidae > Orientallactaga > Orientallactaga sibirica. Next base: position 3,231,254 of record JAEOAD010002662.1, on the reverse strand, counting down.
TGGCCTGGCCCCTAGCTCCTGCTGCTCTCTCTAATTCCTGGTCTACCAGGATGTGAACATCTTCCAACACATACTACTGCTACCATGAACCCAGCTGCTCCACTATGCTGAAACCACCATGAGCCAAAATCTTTCCTCCCATAAATTACAGCAACACAAAAGTAATACATTTCTAGAGCTACAAGTCAGGGAAGAGTCTTTATCTGTCCTCACTTTCCCTATCATCCATCCATCTATCTATCTATCTATCTATCTATCTATCTATCTATCTATCTATCTATCTTCTACTATTTATCTCCCTATCTTTCTTTCTTTGTTTTTCAAGGTACGGTCTTGCTCTAGCCCAGGTTGACCTAAAATTCACTATGTAGTCTCAGGCTGGCCTTGAATTCAGTGATCCTCTTACCTCAGCCTCCCTGGGACTAAAGGTGTACACCACCATACCTGGCTTTTTTTTTTTTTTTTTTTTTTTGAGGTTGGGTCTCACTCTAACCCAAACTGACTTAGAATTCACTATGTAGTCTCAGGGTATCCTTGAACCCATGGCGATTCTCCTACCTCTGACTCTTGAGTACTGGGACTAAAGGTGTGCACCACTATGCCTGGCCCAGCTCTTTCTTTTCCATTTATTTATTTGTTTTCAAGCAGAGAGAGACAGACAGAAGAAACAGAAAGAGGTGGTAGTGGGGGAATGGGCACGCCAGGGCCACTAGCCACTGCAAACAACTCCAGATACAAGTGCCACTTTGCGTGTCTGGCTTTACATGGGTACTGGGAAATTGAACCTGGGTTGTTAGGCATTGCAGGCAAGCACTAAGCTCTCTCTCCAGTCCCCTCATTTTTTTTTTTTTTGAGGCAGGGGCTTACCCTAGCCCAGGCTGACCTGGAATTCACTATGTAGTCTCTGGGTGGCCTTGAACTCACAGTGATCCTCCTACCTCTGCCTCCCAAGTGTTGGGATTAAAGGTGTGCCACTATGCCCCATACACCAAGTTTTAATAAACACTTGCTAAGTGTCACTCACACCTATAATTTCATCATCTGGGACAGGAGGCTGGGGCAGGAGGACTCTTACTAGCTAAAGACTACGCTGGACTACATAATGAGTTCCAGGTCAGCAACAATCATATATATAACAAGATCCTCTATCAAAAGCAAACAAGGGGGTGCTGAAGAGATTGCTCAGTGGTTAAGGAGCTTGCCTGAAAAGCCCAACAACCCAGATTTCGGATCTCTAGTACCCACATAAAGCCAGAGGCACAAAGTAGCACATACATCTGGAGTTTGTTTGCAGTGGCTGAAGGCCCTGGTGCACCCATTCTCTCTGACTCTGCTTGCAAATAAATAATTTTTTAAAAATTAATTAATTTATTTTTTTTTGGTTTTGCAAGGTAGGGTCTCACTCTGGTCCAGGCTGACCTGGAATTCACTATGTAGTCTCAGGGTGGTGTTTTTGTTTTTTTGAGGTAGGGACTCACTCTAGCCCAAGCTGACCTAATATACTAATAAGTTCACTAATAAGTAGTTAAAAAAAAAAAAAAACTGGGCTGGAGAGATGGTTTAGTGGCTAGGTGTTTGCTTGTGAAGCCTAAGGACCCTGGTTTGAGGCTTGATTCCCCAGATCCCACATAAGCCAGATGCACAAGTTGGTGCATGCATCTAGAGTTCATTTGCAGTGGCTGGAGGCCCTGGTGTGCCCATTCTTTCTCTCTCTCTCTCCCTCTTTTTCTGTCTGTCACTCTCAAATAAATAAATAAAAATAAACAAAAATAAATTAAAATAAAAAAAGACTAACAAGGGTCTGGGAAGATGGTTTAGCAGTTAAAAGTGTTTGCTTGCAAAGACTGCGGGGCCAGGTTTAATTTCCCAGTACTTATGTAAACAAATACCAAAAAAAAAAAAAAATGACGCAGCTCTGGCGTCCCTTTGCAATGGCAAGAGACCCTAGCACACCTATACACATAAATAAAATTTAAAAATACATAAAAAGAGCTGGCTGTGGTGGCGCACGCCTTTAATCCCAGCACTTGGGAGGCAGAGGTAGGAGGATCGCCGTGAGTTCAAGGCCACCCTGAGACTACATAGGTAATTTCAGGTCAGCCTGGGCCAGAGTGAGACCCTACCTCGAAAACAACAACAACAACAACAACAACAACAACAACAACAACAAAATATATATATAAATAGCCAGGCGTGGTGGTGCATGTCTTTAATCCCAGCACTTGAGAGGCAGAGATAGGATTGCCGTGAGTTCGAGGACATCCTGAGACTCCAGGTCAGCCTGGGCTAGAGCGAGACCCCACCTCAAAAACAAACAGAGGAAAACAAAAACAAATGCCAATAACCAATCTTTCCAAGAATGGACACTGCCATTTGTGTAAGCAGCAAGAGCACTAAACTAGGAGTCAGAAGCCTGAGCTCTGCACTACTTCTGCTACTGACTGGCCTCATGACCTTGACCATCCCCAGGCCTCTATTTCTGCATCTCCAACAGGGAACTTTGCTAATGCTCTGATGCCACTCTCACTCTGGCTGTATTGGCAGAACAGACTCCCAAGTCCCATGCCATCAAGTGTGTTGGCTTTATTCTGATGCTAGTCTTGTCAGCAGGCCAGCCTTAATGCAGAAAAGCATTCTTCACCTGTGTGGGGACTATGGAAAGGGGAGGAACATCTAGTTTTGGCCTGGGAAGGCTCTGGGATGTGGATGGCCTCCCTAAACACCTTAAACTTGCCCATTACTGTGCAGGTCAGTCTCAAGCAGTGTGTCCCTAGGTGTGACCTAGAGTGATGGGCAGACACTGCTGACATCCCTTGCATGAAGGAGTTAGAAAAAAAAATGGTTGACTAAAATACTAATCTTTTTTGTTTTTTAAAAAAGATTTTATTTTTATTTATTAGAGACAGAGAGAGGGAAAGAGAGAGAGGGAGAGTGAGAATGGGTGTGCCAGGGTCGTCAGCCACTGCAAACGAACTCCAGATGCATGTGCCTCCTTGTGCATCTGGTTTACATGAGACATGGAGAATCAAACCAGGGTCCTTAGGCTTCGCAGGCACGCGCCTTTACTGCTAAGCCATCTCTCCAGCCCTTGTTTTTTTTTTTTTTTTTTTTTTTTTTTTTTTTTTTTGAGGCAGGTTCTCACTCTACCCCAGGCTGACCTGGAATTCACTCTATAGTCTCAGGGTGGTCTTGAACTCACGGTGATCTTCCTATCTCTGCCTCCTGAGTGCTGGGATTAAAGGAGTGCACCATCACGCCCGGCTTTAAAATACTAATCTTAGCAGCTGCCTTTCAGGCTCTGGACAACATGGCCTTTCTCTACAGATGCTACTGTTTCCTGCTATCCTTCCTCCAATGGGACAATTTCAGACATGCTTTGCTGGCAGGGGAAAATGTCAGTGGCAAACCAGGAGAGCTGGGATGCTTCTGACATTATGACTCAGTGAAGGAAGATCACAAAATGACATACCTTTTGCTGATGGTGCGGTCTTGGCCAGTGACTCACCCTCTCTGAACCTGTTTCTTCTGTGAACCAGGGATCACAGCACCTTTGTAGGTCAGGAGGACACAGCAGGAATGCTTCCTGTCTCACTTCCCATTCCTTCAAGACTTTTCACATGCTAAGCAAGCACCTGACCATTGAGCTACATCCCCAGCCCTCCCACTCTTCCTGAAAGATCCAGTATGACTTCCAACTCCCCAAGTTTCAACTCACTCAAGAGCAGTGGCACTGGGGGCACCCCTCCCTTGTCGACATACTCATCCTTTAGTTCCAGTGATATACTCTCCCTCTCACACTGAATGCTGGTTCTCACTCCCCTGCAGAGCCTTCCCAGTCTCATTGACCTGACAGGGATTGGCTACCTTGACCTTGGTCCTGGGCTTCCTTGTTTCTCTACAGATCCTTGCTGCAACCACAGCTTTGATGGCTGCCTATTCTGTCTGCTGTAGTCTTGCCCCCTCTGGTCTGCACCCTTTTCCAATTGCTTATGGCATCTCTCATGACACTCACTCATCCTCAAAGTCCACGCACAACTTAAATTGTAAATGTCCTGGATCCCATTCCCATGAGACCTAACTCATGGAAGTTAGAAGCTAGAAGTCAGATCTTTTTCAGTCTTTGAATTCCCAGTACCACCCTTGAGCCCCGCCTATCCAGCTGCCGAGGCTCACCTTGGTCCCCTACCCCTTGTTCTTACTTGGCCACCCTGGGCTTCATTGTTCCGCTGCCCACCTTCCCTGGTTGTTCAGTCTCGCCTCTCCTGACTGCCTCTGTAGAATTACAGCCCCTACCTCCCTGAACACTCATGCATCTAGTCCAGGTGAACCAAGAGACAACAGTGCAGTGGTTGAGAGCCCTGCACTAGAGCAGGTGGGTTTGAATCTCAATCCACAGGTAACTTTGTAACTAGGACGACGATCTAATCTACAGTATAGGATTAGGTAAACTCACATAAATCATAGGCCCACTGTCAGAGTGTGCTGTTCTCTCTGGAGAGCCCCTCAATGATCCCATCAGGGCTTGGGGAAATTGCTCAGTGGTTAGAAGTACTTGCTTGCAAAGCCTGTCTTCTCCGGTTCCCCAGCACCCACATATGCAAAATGTGGATGCAAAATGGCGGATGCGCCAAGAGAATCTGAAGCTTGTGGGCCAACTAGTCTGTCTCTGTGTAGTCTGCCACCGTTTGCAACAGCAAGAGACTGCCTCAAAGGCGAAGCACACACATCCCAAAGTTCTCTGACCACCACACATGCCCTCCCCCGCAAATAAACTATCCTATCAACACATCAGCATCCACAGTGGACCATAAGCTATGTAAAGGGTATTGCTTTTTCCCTCCTTCTGTGTCTCTCCCTAAGTGTCCCACTGTACAGTACAGGCTGGTCTCCAACTCTCAGCAATCCTGCCCTGGCCTCTTGAGTGCTGGGATTACAGATGTGCCTGTTTTATTCCCAGCTGTTTCCCCAACATCTTACACAGTCCAGGCCCACAGCAAATGCAAAACACATTAATTCCTCACTGTCCTTTAAAGTTGGGCTGCCTGTGGGCCAGGTATATGAAAGGACACAAATCCTGCCCTGGCCACTTCCCAAGTTGTTTGGTATCCTTCAACACAGGCTGTAGGATAACTGGCTTCACACTATTAGGTGGTATACAAAACTGCCAAAGCTGGGCATGGTGGTGCATGCCTTTAATCCCAGCACTTGGGAGGCAGAGGTAGGAGAATCGTCAAGTTCAAGGCCACCCTGAGACAACACAATGAGTTCCAGGTCAGCCTGAGCTACAGTTATACTCTACATTGGGGGGGAAAAGCTGCCAAAATTAAAACCTGAACTACAGAAGACATGCAACATGTGAGCTATTGGCTGAGTTTAACCCTCAGAAGTCATCTAACTTGATTCCAAATAGAATGTTTGTCCCTTAGGGAGCTTGAAGGGTTAGCTAGTGCTAAACACAGAGAGGGAAGAGGCCTGACAACTACTGACTACCTCACTGGAGAAGGAGACAAAGTGCTGGGAGTCAGTAAACAGCTCTGCTGAAGAGACTGTCACCTAGCAGTCTGGGAACAATGGCATGGTTCATAAGCAGGGAGGGCCATACTTAGCTCATTGTATCTGCAGGCCACCCAAAGGAAACAATGCAGACACAGTGCAAGGACAAGCAGTCTTTATGGAGAGCTGTCAGCAGCACCCAGGATCAGGTGCCTGTTTCCACCTCCACCACCTCAGCCCAGCCACCAAAGCCCATGTCCTTGTGGATCAGCACTAGACTCGGGCTGGGGTGTGGCTCCTCAGGCACTACAAAGCACTTTTCCTGGCTCTCTGAAATGGTAACCTCTACCACATCTCCACCTGGTGGCACTTCCTGTTGGCTGCATGTGTCCAGCAGCTGTGGTTCGCTCTGTAGGAGCATCACCGTAGGCTCGGAGGCAGCAGGAGGCACCGAAGGGGCACTGGAGGAAGCCTCTCGTTGGTGACTGAGCAGGTGCCGCTTGAGGCTTTGCGGGAGGGTGTAGCCCATGCCACAGGTAGGGCAGCGGTAGGGCTTATCTGTCAAGTGCGCTTTGAGGTGGCGCCGCAGCTTGGTAGCCAGCGTGTAAGCACGGCCACAGTGAGGGCAAGGGAAGGGCTTCTCCCCTGAGTGTAGGCGCTCATGAGCGCGGAGGGTATGCGGGTCTCGGAGGGCCTTCCCACACACAGGACACAGGTAGGCCTCTCCCGTGTGCGAGATGAGGTGGCGCCGCAGCTCAGGCAGTTGGGGAAAAGTGTTGGCACAGTGTGGACAGCGATAAGGACGCTCTCCTGTGTGTAGTCGCAAGTGTCCCCTCAGGTTGCCCCTCTGGCGGAATGCCCGGCCACAATGTGGGCACAGGAAGGGCTTTTCCCCAGTATGAAGTCTCATGTGGTTCCGCAGGGAGCCCGGGTTGGCCAAGGGCTGCCCACACACCGGGCACGGGCAAGGAACTGGGACAACTGGCACCTGGTGGGTCTTGCGATGTAGACGCAAGGAGGGGCGCCGAGCAAAGGCCTTGCCACACTGGTCACATACAAAAGGTCGGGCACCTGAATGTACCACCTGGTGCTCTTTGAGGTCTCGTCGGGTACCGTAAGCCTTCTCACATTGTGGGCAGGGGAAGGGCCTCACCCCACGGTGGCCCAACACGTGGGCTTTGAAGCTCTCCTCTGAGCTGTAGCTCTTGCCACACTCGGTACACAGGAAGGGCTTGTGGTCTGTGTGCACAAACTCATGTTTCTTGAGGTGGCACAGTTGCAGGAATGTCTTGCCACACTCTCCACACCGATACCTTCGCCCCTGCTTTGGGGAGCTTCTTACTGGACCAGGATTTTGCAGAATAGGGAAGCCACAGGGCTGGGCCTCACGCTCTGTGGTCTTTGCTATGGGCACACATTGATCACTGGGGCCATGTGGCTTCTTGAGTGGACAGGCATGCAACTGGGTGCTTTTGGTAGGTGACAAACCAGCTTCACTGCTCTCTGGGGCCTTCTGGACAGCTGAACCACTCTGAGGTTCAACCCTCGGTGTCTCCTCATCCATGCTGCTGTCCTGCAGCAATGGACCAAGGTTTTGGCTATTGTTGGCAGACTGGTCCTGGGTCTGGGTCATAGGTTCAGAGTTCACCATATTCTGTGCCTGAACACTGTGGGGTGACTGGTGAGCAGGATCTGCAAAGCAAGAGGTGGGGTGCTGAGGTTAGTAGAGGTTGGTGGCAGGTGCTGTTACAGGGCAACTTCATATGTTTTCTCTTGGCAAGCCCCTGAACCTCAATGGGGCCAAAACCACCAATCTCTTCCCCTGGACCATGAGCTGCACTTTCCTCCCACCCCCTCCAGTCTCAGATGACTCTGTGGAAGCACTCCCACCCACTTGGCTAATCCCTAGAATAAGTCTGTTCCAGAGTAATGGTCTTGTTCTCCCCTAGATACATACAGGATGTAAGTCAAGATCTCCAGCTTGAGCTCATAAGTGAAATAAAAATCCCTGTCCCAACTCCAGGAAAAAGAAACCGCAGTTGTAGAGATGGAGCAGTGGGTAAAGTGCTTACTGTGCAAACACAGAATCCTGAATTCGGATCTCCAGGACCCACATAAAATGCTGGGTGTGGCTACACATGCTTGTAATCCCAGGGTTGGGCTAGGGAGGTGGAGATAGGGGAATTCCTACAGCTTGCTGGCTAGCATGTCTAACCCAATTGGTGAGCTCTGGGTTCAGTGAGATCCTGTTTCAAAAAATAAAGTAAGTCTGGAGAGATAGCTTAGTAGTTAAGGCGCTTGCCTGTATGGTCAACAAACCCAGGCTCAATTCCCCAGGACCCATGTAAGCCAGATGCACAGGGTGGTGCATGTGTCTGGGTTTCGTCTGCAGTGGCTGAAGGCCCTAATGTACCCATTTTTTCTGTCTTTATTTGCTTCTTTCTCTCTCTCCCTCTCTTCTCACTACGAATAAGTAAATCGAGACCATACTTGGAAAAAAAAAAACAAAACAAAAATAATGTGGAGATCAATCTAGTAAGGATGTCCATGTGGACCACTGGTCTTTATACTTGTGCATACATGTGCATATACACTGGCACATACAAGTATACTACACACAGAGACACACATACACGTGAATATACATATGCCCTCTCATGCACACCACACATACAAAAAAATAGAAAAAGAAGAGGGAGATATGAATGTAGGAGGAGGATTATTTGGGGAAGAGAAAGGAAACAAGCAGACAAGGCTGTGGGCAATATCACCACAGCACTTTATATACATGTATGAAAATGTAATAATGAAAGCCATTATTTTGTTCAATTGATATATGCTAATAAGGGCTGGGTAGATGGCTTAGCACTTAGGATACTTGCTTGCAAAGTCTGATGGCCCTGGTTCCATTCCCCAGTATCCATGTAAAGCCTGATGCACAAAGTAATGCATGTATCTAGAGTCCATGTGCAGTGAGGCCCTGGCATGCCTAAGCTCACTCTGTCTACCTCTTTCTTTAAAATATTTTTATTTTATTTTTAAAAAATTATTTATTCATTTATTTGAGAGAGAGAGAGAGAGAGAGAGAGAGAGATGGGCATGCCAGGGCCTCTGCCACTGCAAATGAACTCCAGATGCATGTGCCCCCTTGTGCATCTGGCTTATGTGGGTCCTGGAGAATTGAACTGGGATCCTTTGGCTTTGCATGCAAACACCTTTTTTTCTTTTTTGGTTTTTCGAGGTAGGGTCTCACTCTAGCCCAGGCTGACCTGGAATTCACTCTGTATTCTCAGGGTGGCCTGGAACTCATGGCGATCCTCCCACTTCTGCCTCCCGAGTACTGGGATTAAAGGCGTGTGCCACCACGCCCAGCTTGCAAACACCCTAACCCCGAAGCCCATTCGATTCTCCAGATCCTACATTTAGCCAGATGCAAAGTGATGCAAGGGTGCAAAGCCATACTTGTCCACAAGGCAGCGTATGCATCTGGAGTTCATTCACAGCAGCTAAGAGGCCACTGGCGCACCCATTCTCTATCTGTCTTCCTCCCTCTCTCTTTCTGTGTATCTCTCCAAAAAAAACAAAACAAAAAAAAAATTTAAGGTCAGTTTGGGCTATACGAGACAAGGCAAACAGGAAAGAGAAAAAGGGAACTGGCAACTCTGTGTACAGCTTTTTTGTTTTTTTTTTTTTTTTTTTTTTGGTTTTTCAAGGTAGGGTCTTGCTCTAGCCCAGGTTGACCCAGAATTCACTACCTAGTCTCAGGGTGGCCTCCAACTCACAGCAATCCTCCTACCTCTGCTTCCTGAGTGCTGGGATTAAATGTGTATGCCACCACGCCCAGTTTCTTTTTGGTTTTTCAAGGGAAGGTCTCGCACTACCCTAGGTTGATCTGGAATTTACTATGTAGTCTCAGGGTGGCCTTGAACTCACAATGATCCTCTTACCTCTGACTCCCAAGTGCTGGGATTAAAAGCGTGCGCCACCATGCCCAGCCTCTACAATTTATCTTTGCTGTTTATTACAAGGAAAAGACCCACCACTCTTCAATAGGAAGAAGCACATGACAGTTTACAGCTCAAGACTCTGTTACTTCTGTGAAAATTATAGCATTAGCACTTGGGAGGCAGAGGTAGAAAGATCACTGTAAGTTCAAGGCCACCCTGAAACTACATAGTAAATTCCAAGTCAGCTTGAGCTAGAGTGAAACCCTACCTTGAAAAAACAAAAAACAAAACAAAATATATATATATATATATTTATATTTATATAGCTTTGAAGTATCCACCAATCTTAAACTATTATGTCATGGTCCTTATTCATTCTTAACCAAGCCCTACCTTTCAATTCCCCATTTCTAGATCCTTATTTTATTTTATTTATTTATTTATTCTTTTGGTTTTTCGAGGTAGGGTCTCACTCTAGCTCAGGCTGACCTCAAGTCACTTATGTAGTCTCAGGGTGGCTTTGAACTCATGGCAATCCTCCTACCTCTGCCTCCCAAGTGTTGGGATTAAAGGCATGCGCCACCACACCCGGCTAGATCCTTTTTTTAAAATAAGATTTTTAGCTGAGCATGGTGGTGCACGCCTTTAATCTGAGCATCAACAAGATATATCTTGATAAGCCGGGCGTGGTGGCGCACGCCTTTAATCCCAGCACTCGGGAGGCAGAGGTAGGAGGATTGCCGAGAGTTCGAGGCCACCCTGAGACTACATAGTTAATTCCAGGTCAGCCTGGGCCAGAGTGAGACCCTACCTCGAAAAACCAAAAAAAAAAAAAAAAGATATATCTTGATAAATCCATCTTGAAAGAAGAGAACATAGCTAATGTTTTTTTTAAAGAATGGCTACATTTTAATTTATTTATTTTATTTATTAGAGACAGAGACAGGGAAAGAGAGAGAGGGAGGGAGAGAATGGGTACGCCAGGGCCTCTACCCACTGCAAACGAACTCCAGACGCATGCACCCCCTTGTGCAGCTGGCTTACATGGGACCTAGAGAATCGAAACAGGGGCCTTAGGTTTCACAGGCAAACGCCTTAACCACTACCACTAAGCCATTTCTCCAGCCAGCCAGACGATGTTCTTTTTTAAAATTTATTTTGGAGAGAGACACAGAGAGATAGGGAGAGGAAGACAGATAGAGATGGGCGCGCCAGCAACCTCTCAGCCTCTGTGAACGAAATCCAGATGCGTGCACCCCCTTGTGGATAAGTGTGGCATTGCGCCCTTGCGTCACTTTGCATCTGGCTAAATGTGGGACCTGGAGATTGGAACCGGCATTCTTAGGCTGAGCCGGCAGGCGCCTTAACTGCTAAGCCATCCCTCCAGCCCTCTTTTTTATGTCACATCTGTAAGTTAAAATTTTTCTTCAGGGCTGGAGGGATGGCTTAGCGGTTAAGCACATACCTGTGAAGCCTAAGGACCCCGGTTCGATTCTCCAGGTCCCACATAAGCCAGATGCACATGGTGGTGCATGCGTCTGGAGTTTGTATGCAGTGGCTAGAGGCCCTGGTGTGCCCATTCTCCCACCCCCCCACCTCTAATAAATAAATAAAAATAAATTAAAAAAAATTTTTTTTCTTCAAAATGTAAGATAGGGGCTGGAGAGATGGCTTAGCAGTTAAGGCACCTGCCCGCTCAGCCTAAGAATACCCATTCGATTCTCCAGGTCCCACATTTAGCCAGACATAAAGTGACACAAAAGTGCAATGCCTCGCTTGCCCACAAGGGGGGTGCACATGTCTGGAGTTCATTCACAGAGTCTGAGAGGCTGCTGGTGTGCCCATTCTCTCTATCGCTCTCTCTCCAGAAAAAAAAAAGTAAGATAGGGCTGGGTGTGGGGGTTCATGCCTTTAATCCCAGCACTCAGAAGGCAGAGGCAAGAAGATCGCTGTGAATTCAAGGCCACCCTGAGACTACATAGTGAATTCCAGGTCAGCCTAGGCTAGAGCGAGATCCTATCTCGAAAAACCAAAAATAAAATAAATAAAATAAAATAAGCAAGTGCCTTAACTGCTAAGCCATCTTTCCAAACCAGATTTTAAAAGGCAACTAAGACTCTTATGTTCTCCCTTACCTGACTGAGCCACAGACTCTATTTTCCACTGTCACATGCTGCTTTGGCAATAACCAGGAAATAGGCATTTATTGGGTACATACCTGTGCAAGACTCAGCTGCATCTTCCCAGGGGGATGCCACTTCTTTTGGTATAGCAGACTCCTCCCCTACCACCACCATTATAGCTTCCTCTTCTAGGCTGGGCTGCATGGCACTCAGGTCCTTGCAGGGAGACTGGGGGCATAGTAGCAACTCAAAGCCGGGCAGCACAACCTGGTACACCCGCAGGTGGAGCCTCTCATTGATCCGAACCAGGGACACATTTCCATCACTCTGCAGCTTGCTCAGTTGCACTAAACTGTAAAGGAAAGCAAGCGCTAGCTCAGTGAGTCCTCCTCAGGCCTCCATTGAACAGCCCCAATCTTGCCTTTGGAACACATATTGGGAAAATCCCTCAGAACACAACTCGGGTTGGCTTCACATTCCACCCCAAGCAAGCAAATTCAGTACATACCTTCCTGTAACTTACCTGGTCCAGCCTGAACTCTGCTCCCAACTGCCTATAATTCCCCATGGGCCTAGAGATGGGTCCTGAAATAAAACAATAAAAGTCTTTCTCAGAATGGAGAAATGGCTTGGTGGGTAAAGTGCTTGCCTATAAAGCTTAAGGACTCAGGTTCGATTCCCCAGTACCCACATAAGCCTGATGCACAAGATGGCGCATGCGTCTGGAGTTCATTTGCAATGGCTAGATGCCCTGGTATGCCCATTCTTTACCCCTCTCTAATAAATAAGTAAAAGGTCTTTCTCATATGCCTTTGAGGGGACAAGAAAGAAAAGAAAACCAAACAAATCTGGATGAGGGCTGGAGGCTGGAGAGATGGCTTAGTGTTGAAGGCACTTGCCTGCCAAGCCAAAGGACCTAGATTTAATTCCCCAGGACCCACGTAAGCCAGATGCATAAGGTGGCACATGTATCTGGAGTTTGTTTGCAATGGCTGGAGACCCTGGCGCTCCCATTCTCTCTTCCTTTTTCTCTTTCTCAAATAAATAAATAAAAACAAAATATTTTTTAAAATCTAGATGAAATCTTTCCAAGAATATATCTTCTTTTTTTTTTTTTTTTGGTAGTTCAAGGTGGACTTGAATTCACTATAAGCAGAGATGAGCCTGAACTTCTGATCCTCCTGCCTTCACATCCTTAGTGCTGGGATTAAAGGTATACACCAAAACCTGCAGTTTATGATATGCTAAAGATTGAATCAAGAGCTTTGCGCATGCTAGGCAAACACGTTATTAACTGAACTATGCCTCCAGCCATCCTCTGGAAAAATCAAAGATGAAGCTCATGGGAGGTTAGCAGCCTCTGGTGCTGCTTCTACATGATGGGGCTATCTTATTCTTCAGTCATTGAAGACCAGAGTCCACTCTCCTCCCTCTCACGGGTGTGGGAAATTGCTAAACTCAACATAGCACAGCCTTCCAGTAAGAAACTAAACAGAAAATGTAGTAAGAGGACAATTAGGGATGGGGAGATGGCTCAGTGGGTGAGAGCTTACTGAGCAAGCATGAGGACCGGAGTTTGATTCCCAGCACCCTGGTTAAAATAAATAAACAAATAAATAAAGATGTGGCCTTGCATGCTGGTAATCCAAGCACTAAGAGGGCCAGAGACAGGAGGATGGCTAGGACTTTCCAGTCAGCCAATCAAACTGAAAAATGGTGAGCTCCAGGTTCTGTGAAAGACCCTGTCTCAAGAAAATAAGGTGGAAGAGCAATGAAGGAAGACACCCAAAGTGCTCATCTGCACACACACCATACACAACAAAGAGGGAATATCAACTTCTGCAACAGTCTTTACTACACAGCCCTGTGTGGCATTGTTCCCTTGAGTTATCCATAACCTTGATACAGCTGCTTTCTTTTCTTTTCTAAAATATATTTTATTTATTTATCAAAAAGAGAGAGAGAGGGAGAGAGAGAGAGGGAGAGACTGGGTGTGCCAGGGCCTCCAGCCACTACAAATGAACCCCAGATGCATGTGCCCTCTTGTGCATCTGGCTTACATGGGTCCTGGAGAATCGAACTGGGATACTTTGGCTTTGCAGCCAAACGCCTTAACCGCTAAGCAATCTCTCCTGCCCAGCCACTGCTCTCCCCAGTAACACCAGGCTAGGTGACAAGGCTAGAATCAGATCCTGTGCTCCTGAATTGATAATCTTAGCTCTTGACCTTTGTCACTGCTGATACCGTGGAAATCCAGCGCTGCAGACAAGGGACAAAGCGATTTCCTACAGCTTGAAATACCCTGCTTCTAACGAACTGGAGAGGTGTCTTGAAATGTTTGATTGAACCTCCCCAAATTTTCAATCAATCAAGGGAGGGTGGGGAGCGGAGAGGGGAGACGTCCTCTCCAATACCTCCTCCTGCCGTGGCTTCATTCCCTCGCCCTTCTCGGAGACAGACTCCTCTTCCACAGGCCCCCAGTGCAGTCCCGGCTGCAGGGGCTCTCCGACACACCAGACCCCCAAGCGCTGCTCCTGGGCACGAGAGGGGCCCACCGCCAAGCCCCTGGGGAGGCTCTGCAGAGCAAGGATAGCTGGGCTGGACCCAGGCGGGACGTCTTTGAGGCCCTGGGCGCAGCCTTCTCCTCCGGAAGAGCTCCATCCTGAGTGCGGGCGCAGGAGCGGCTCGGGGACTGCAGGGAGACGGGAAGACAGTGAAGGCGAGGCCCGAGTGGACGCGGGGCTGGGAAAGGTGCGGGTTCATCTGGGCCTCGGGGATAAGGAAGACTCGAAGGGTGCTCCTGAAAGGGGGATCCTAGGCTCGAGGGAAAGGATTTGGGGAGAAAAGAGTTGACCAGGGTACGCTGGCGCCATCAAGGCCAGGGCTGAGGGTCGCAGCCACCGCAGGTCACTCACAAAGCGGCAGCATCTTCCCTTCCAAGAGCACTTCCTCGGTTTCCATCCTAGGTGAGAAAGTCTACCTCGGCCGGAAGTGAGAGTCTTCTCAGCTCCTTCCGGAAACAGTCATTGACATCCAGAATTTCCTCTCCCGAAAGAATCCAGAGTCCGACCTCATCCACTGCACCCGACTGAAAGTTGTGGGGGAGAGTGTGAAACAAACAAGCAGACAAACAAAAAAAAACTCTGTCCGAGAACAATACGAACCTAGGATTCCAAAGGCCCGCCAGGGGTTCCGGTATCTGCGAAAGCGGAACCGTACTTCCGAGCGCCCTCCCCTCGGCTGCGGACGAGTCGGACAGTTATGCCGGCGCTTCTCAACGCGCGCATCCCGGCGGGCACGGGCAGGAAGTTGGGCGGGGCTCCTGGAAAGGCCATGTTTGGATCTGGCAGCGAGACGGAAGTAGGTTGGAGGTGTGGCGGAAGTGATTGGGGAGTGAGGCGCTCCCCCCAAAGGGGGCGGTTCCCTTTCCCCACCGCGGAGCCGGATGTTTGCCGAGCTTTGACAGGCGTGGCAGAAGGGAGCAGCGGGGCGCGGTGAGCTGCAGATCGCGGGGTCTCGCCG
The DNA here is from genome assembly GCA_036365145.1 of Orientallactaga sibirica. Lineage (NCBI taxonomy): Eukaryota > Metazoa > Chordata > Mammalia > Rodentia > Dipodidae > Orientallactaga > Orientallactaga sibirica. Next base: position 3,216,169 of record JAEOAD010002662.1, on the reverse strand, counting down.
GGCGCGGCGGGGGAAGGGAAGGAGCTGGCCTGGCCATCGGAAAGGCTAGGGTCCGAGCGGGGAGGATCCGAGCCGATCTGAGGAAGGGGCGCGGGGGTGGAATTGGGCCTGAGGGACCTGGTCTTTCCGCTGCGGGGAACTGCCCCACTTTCGCGCCCTCCAAGAGAAGACAGCCCCTTTCTCTGACTTCTTCCTGCCCTTTGCAGGCAGAGGCCAAGCCAGATTTTTGCATTGAGCAAACCCGTGGGATGGAGAGGTCTCCCTGATCTCATCTGGCCAAGCACTAAGAACGGGGAAATTTGGGGGAAGTGTTCAAACGTTGTCACTTATTTAGGCCACACGCTTCCATCTCACTTTCTCACTTTTTTTAATCCTTTTTTTTATTTTTTGAAACTACGCAAACGTGATTGTGTAGTTTACAGTCTTGTTATTGTAATGTGGAGTTTGTGGGATTTTCTGTATATAGAAAAGTCAGTCTGATTCCAACACGAGAGAATACGATTTCAGATTGCAATTTCTGTTCTGTGCCAAGGGATGATTAGGGGAGAGGCTTTGGTTGCCCTTTTGTGGCAGCACTTTGAAAGCCTCCTATGGATCATGAATCGTGGATTGACTTTCACTAAGAGACCACCTCAAACAGGTTAAAATCCTACCTGTGTGGGTTGTATGGCCATCAGCAATTTGCTCTCTCTTTTTTTTTTCCTTCTGCTCTTCACTTTCTTCAGACTGTTAAGTAGACTTGTTAGTGTATGCCAGACCAGTGTTGTGAACAGTTTGTGTCCTGTTCATTCTGCTACATTAGCCCTGCTTTCCTTTTCCACTTAAGGAAAATTATCAATTCAACCATTCAGCTAATGACCAAGCTTCTACTATGTGGCAGGCTTTATTCTGAATAGGTTGATTTGTTTTTCTGTGCTGGGGATGGAATCTAGGGTCTTGTGCATACTAGGCAGTGTGCTCTACCACTGAGCTATGTCCTCACTCTTAGTTTGTAAACCCCTTGAAACTGCATGCAAGATTTCATACATCTGTTTTTTCTTAGAGAGAGGAAAAAAAAAAAACCCACAAATATCAGAATTTCAGAGAGATCCACTGTTTCCCCCAAAGTAAAACTTCTGCCTAAAGTGATTCTCAAATACTTCTGTAAAGGTAAATGGTTTACCTGCTAACAAGGTAAATTAATCTGAAAACAGGAACTATTATGAAATGGAGTGAGACTTGTTGGTTGGCATATTTGGTAATCAGAATTCTTTATTTTCTTTTTCTTTCTTTCTTTTTTTTTCTTTTCTTTTCTTTTTTTTTTTTGAGGTAGGGTCTCACTCTAGCTCAGGCTGACCTGGAATTCACTATGTAGTCTCAGGGTGGCCTCAAACTCACAGTGATCCTCCTACCTCTGCCTCCCAAGTGCTGGGATTAAAGGCATGAGCCACCCTGCCAGGCTCCAGAGTGCTTTATTTCTATCACTTAAGAATTCCGTTCACTGGCTTCCCTCATCCTCCTACTGAATGGAAATTAAACTCAGAAAAGTTAAGCTCAGAGAAGGCAACAGCTGTGGGTTGGATGCGGGAGAGAAAGGCCAGTATGGCAGGGAGGGATGCATCACTCCGATTAGTTAGCTGCACAAGGAGGTTATGTGGGAGTTGAAGATCAGGGCTAGAAGGACTGACAGAATAGAGGAGGAGTTACTGGAAAAGAAGCGGAGATCAAGCACGGCTCTCTTTTAGATAGTGTTAACTCACCCTCCCTCATGCTCAGCTCCTAGCTGCTACTTCTAATCCTGTTCGTTTTTGCACAAGTGCTTTGGGAGAATTATATTTCTGGGAGGAGCTTTTGCTTCTACAGATGGAGAAATTTAGGCCTAGATTGGAAAGGGGCTTGCCTAGGATCTTTGCAATTCCTTGGTTTAGTCACAATTCTAACCCAGTTCTCCATCTCTCTAACTCTACACTTTTTCCATCACATCCAGACTTACTGTGCAACAATATTTCCCTAGGATAGCTGTGAATGGGGCTGAAGAAGCCTCTGGTATTCATCTGGGCAGTGACAGAAGGGATGGAGGGAAGGCTCAAATATGGAGGAGGTTACTTTGAACTTGGTACTATCCCTTACTAAACTGGAAGATCCTGTAGTGAGCAGTCCTACAGCCTCCTACTTGAATGAGGAAGGAGTAGGTGGGTCAGAGATGGATTCCTCAAGGCAGAATATTGTCTGGTTAGAGGACGAAGGTTGCAGGAGAGTCAGGATCTGAGCTTCTGGTGAGGACAAAACAATACTATTTATCAAGGGAAATGCATTCCCAAATGTGATAGGGAATCACATCTCTTATGTTTGGGGAGAAGGACCTATGTTTTGGTAGTCAGCAAGGATAGTGAATAAAGGTAGTGCATAAGACCAGGGAGAAGCAGAAAAACAAAAATGAAAGGGGTTTTGGAGCTCTTTGGTTTTGGCTTGGGAGCTTGAAACAGCTTTTCTACTGACTCAGTGTAGTTGCCGTGGTAACAGGGTAGTTATTGCTAGGCCCAGGGAGCCAGCTCACCATCTAGAGCCCCCGGGCTGTGATATATGCAGGAGGTTGTCTAACAGTGTCAGAGCCCCCACTGTGCAGGTCTCAGATGGCAGCTCTTCCCCTCTTCTATCCACCCAGAGGGCCTGTCTGCTGTCCTTATCTGTCCTGCTGATTCTCTGACCATATATGTCATTCTCTGGGATCCAGGAATGCAGCAGGCCCTAGAGCAGTCTGGGGTTGAGCAAATGGATTCAGTTGAAACCTCCTCCCTCACCCTTCTCTGTCCAGCCTATGAAGAGAGAGGGAGGAGCTTCCCATAGGGCTGAGGAAGAAGGTGTTACCTGTTGTGACCAGATCCCAGACCATAGGAACCCAGTTTCAGGGCTTTTCTCCCTCAGCCTGCTGTTCTGTCCTTCATTTCCTCATCTCTCTGCGCTGGATGTCAGGAGAAGCCTTCTTCTATCTGTATCTCCCCACTTCACAACTAACATCTAGAGTCCCCACAGGCTTAAAGGGGATCTTGGAGCCCTAGGGCCTGCAGGATGTCTGCTGGGACTGGCAAGTTGATTGCACCTCCTGCTACTGGTTCTTGTCCCTGGCAAATGCAGTTGGGCTCCTCTGCCATGACCTTTCTTCTGGGTACCTGTCATCTCTGGCTACCTCTTCATCTGCAGGCCAGGGAAATAGGAGTGGAATGGCCCTGGCTTCAAGTGGCCTTTTTCAAGCATGATGTTTGGAGACCCTTAGAGTACTTAGAATTTTTTTTATAACATCCACCCCTGTAACTGCTAGGACATGTGAGGTTTCTGTGCTCTTGGACCCCTGAGGTCATGAACCCCTGGCAGCTGGGATGAGACTTCATGACCAGGCCAATTGGGTAGTAGCAGCGTGGACCTGGCACAGCTCTTTCTATCCAGCCGAGGACCTGAGGAGAGGTGCCAAGCTGTATCGTCCTCTGCTCCAGCTGCCTCTTCTGGCAGCATGCTTCTTAAAACTCTTGGCAGGATGAGAAGTGTTGAGGAACAGGGACAAGGGAGCCAAGGATAGAAGAATAGGGACAGGAAAATGCACTGAAAAAGTTACAGAAAGAGCCGGGCGTGGTGGCTCATGCTTTTAATCCCAGCACTTGGGAGGCAGAGGTAGGAGGATTGCTGTGAGTTCAACGCCACTCTGAGACTGCATAGTGAATTACAGGTCAGCCTGAGCTAGAGTAAGACCCTACCTCGAAAAACCAAAAAAAAAAAAAAAAAAAAAAAGTTACAGAAAGTGCGAGGAGGAGATCACTCACTGACCCAGCACCCCCTCTCATCCCCCAGGTGTCTCTTAAGGCTCTGCTGTAGGGGACAGAATTGGCCATGGATCCACTCTCAGAACTGCAGGATGACCTGACCCTTGATGATCCCAGCCAGGCTCTGAACCAGCTAAAATTGGCCTCCATCGATGAGAAGAATTGGCCCTCGGATGAAATGCCAGACTTCCCCAAGTCAGGTTGGTGTCACCATGTCTCCCGCAGCTGCAGATACCTTAGAGGAGGAGCCCTCTTGCTATTAAAGAGGACCCCAGGGACTGGGGATGGAATTAATCTTGTTCAAGTAAGTTACAAATCTGGAACCTGTCCCATTTGCCTATTAGCTATTTGTATGCATTAGTCATTGGTAAACAAGTTTGGTTCTTCACTAACATTCTATGAATAGTGAGTGCCCAATAGATGGAAGATGTTCAGCCTGAGATTTTTTTTTCCCCTTGAAATTATTTGAATAAATTTGCTTTATTTTCCTAAAAAAAAAAAAAAAAAAAAAAAAAAAAGGACCCCAGGGGTTAAGATGGGAGCAGCCCCAGTGTGGGGACAGGAACTGTGCCTTACTGGAGGAGGGCCAAAGGGGATGAATCTCAGGAAATGTGCTATGCCAGCCTCCAGAATGACCCCGACTTTGCCATGTTCCTCAGATGACTCCAAAAGCAGTTCCCCGGAACCTGTCACACACCTGAAGTGGGATGACCCTTACTACGACATTGCCCGGCACCAGATTGTGGAGGTAGCAGGTGAGCATGCCCAGTGTTACACTGTTTTTCCTCACATTCTATGCTCCTGGGTTAAAGAAGCCAGCCCTGTGCCATTGAGGAGGGGCCTGCCACTAGGCCTTAGAGGTCCTGAGCACCGGTCCCTTTCCTTACAAGCACCCATTTGATTGTGATTACCACTTGATACAGTCACCCTCCATCACTACCTGATTTATGGTTTCATTGTCCCCATTTGCAGATGTGAAGTGACATTCTGGCTTTGAGGTCAGACAACACTAAATTTGATCTCCAGTTCTGCTCTGAGTCCTCCCTTCTCAGGGGGCTGCTGAGAGGGTTTATAACAACACATGTATGTCAGGACTCTGCAGAGCCAGGGCATATTAGGCTTGAATAAGAGTCCTTCATTTTCCTTCATACTCTTCTTTTGGCCCACCCTGAGGCCTATTATTCTACCCCATTATTAACCGGGAAGAGGGGATGCTTGTCCTTCCTGGGAAACCTCACCTCCAAGGAGGTCTGGATGGGCAGAGTCTACTTCCAGACATGCAGGACCACATGGAACACCAAGTTTCTTTCTCTTTTTAAAAATATTTTTTAAATTTATCTATTTATTAGAGACAGAGAGAGGGAGAGAAAGAGTGAGAATGGGCACGCTGGGGCCTCTAGCCACTGCAAATGAACTCCAGATGCACATGCTACCATGTGCATCTGGCTTACATGGGACCTGGAGAATTGAACCTGGGTTTTGCAGGCATGTGCCTTAACCACTAAACCATCTCTCCAGCCCTTTGTTTTTTTGTTTAAAAAAAAAACAAACAACTTTATTTATTTGAGAGAGAGTGAGGGAGCAAGAGTAGATAGGATGGGCATGCCAGGGCCTCTAGCCATTGCAAATGAATTCCAGACACATGTACCTCCTTGTGCATCTGGCTTTATGTGGGTACTGGGGAATGGAACCTGGGTCCTTAGGTTTCTCAGGCCAGTGCCTTAACCGCTAAGCCAGCTCTCCAGCCTGAGCATCAAGTTTCTAGTGGATGTGCTACCTTGGGTCTCTGCCGCAGAGAGCTCCCTTCCTCCTGTTCACAAGTCAGGACCCAGAGGAGGTAGTGAGTCATCTATAGCCTCTGCTCTCAGGGACCGTTGCTAGCAAAGGCAGTCATGAGGCCAGGCAGTCAGTCAGAATCACCCTGACCCTACTCTGAGACATATGGAGCTGGTGGGATGTGGCCTCTAAAACCCATCGAGGTGCTGTCTGAAGGGATCCCAGAAGAAGCCATGGACCTACAGACACCTGACCATCAGGAAGCCCCAGGGAACTCCATCCCTGCAGATGCAAGGTCTGGAGTAGGGTGTTGAAAGGATCACCCCTAATGTTCAGGGTGTTTCCATGGTGCCTACTCTTATCTAGGTTGGGGACCTTGGCTTTGGTTTCTCACCCCTGCAGAAGCAAGGCCAAGTTCCTTCCTGCCCTGGATCTGACCTGGGCTCAGAAGAGTCACCCTGGGAACCACAGGGGATATAGGGATGTCTTAATGAAAAAGAGTCTATCCTGATGTCCTCCTGACCTTTGTGGTCAGGTCACAAGGCAGCAGGTAGAGGTGGCCCCTCCCACTTCTTCCCCAGCAAAGCTCCCTGCAGCGCCTTTCTGTGTTCCCAGGGTGTGGTGAGCCTGAGGGCACCCCGCCAGGTAAGTGTCAGTCCTCTCTGAGCTTGGCCTCTTTGAGCTGTAAATCAGGAAGGACTCTTGGTGGAGGCCAATGGGGCCAGCTTAACTGCAGCCCCACTAAGGAGAATGGGGAATTGGTGATGCCTGGAAATAGCATGACAAGGGGGAGGCTGTGTGGAGACACACCCAGAAGGCTCCTGGTATGGACAAGGCCTGGCCAGCACCCTGGCTCAGGAGCACCGAGGTGATGGTCCCTGCCTCACTATTTGCTGAGAGGAGGCTTGCTTGATAAGCCTACCTAGAAATGGAGGAAAGAACCCGTGTGAAGGGGAGAGGAGGCTGCGTCCTTCATCTTCTCTGCAGCATGTATTGTCCCTGATAGCAGTGGCTCTTGTGCTCTCTAGTCACATTTGACTCGGTCCTAGTGGGGTCTTTCCTGTGGTGATCTGGCAAGTGTTTAATAGTGGGCTCCACAGAAAGGAGGAAAAATGCTATTATTTGTAACATTTATGGTTTCTCCCATAACTGCTTTCAAGCTCCCAACATGATATCACCTGCCTCATTAAATTCCACACAGTTTAACAATTTAAAAAATGTCTGAGCTGTCCCAGCCCCCCACCTTGTGTATCCCTGGCTTTCCCTGCAGGTTGTGGGTGGGTGGGTGCTGATCTGACAGCAGCAAGGATGCTGCTGGAGAGGCTGTCCTGTTGCTGATTAACACCCAGGCCACCTTAGGAGAGTCCCTGGCTGGTATGTGGGGAATGTAGAGGCCAGCTTGCAGGCTGCTTGGCATACTGTTCCTCCTCGTGAGTCTCTCTTCAGTACAACAAAGCTGCTGGCTCTGCCTAAAGGCAGATGAGGGACTTCCCAGATTCTTACCATACGCTTCTTATAGCAGCCGCCCTGCTGGCTGCTGAATGCTGGCCCACCCAAAGACTGGATGGTGGGACATCATTCCAAGGAGTGGGAAAGCAGGGCCTGGACCATGGGACTGCTCACCTCTCATTCCCTACTTGCCTGCCAGGATTGCCCTGTGACCTTTCTTGTTTTCCTTTGATCCCCCTGCTTGGCCATCTTCATTCAGAGACCAACATTCCTAGAATGACCCTTATAGTTAGCATTGAGGATTCAGTGTGGAGAAACCCAACTCCACCAAGAAGCTTAAAGTGGGGCTGGGGAAATGGCTTAGTGGTTAAGGTGTTTGCCTATGAAGCCTAAGGACCCTGGTTCAATTCCCCAGGACCCATGTAAGCCAGATGCACAAGGAAGCACATGCGTCTGGAGTTAGTTTGCAGTGGCTGGAGGCCCTGGTGTGCCCATTCTCTCTTTTATTCTATCTGCCTCTTCCTTTCTCTCTTAAATAAACAAAATAAAATAAAAATAATTTTTAAAAAATTGTTCATTTTTTATTTATTTTATTAGCAACAGACAGAGAAAGAGGCAGAGAGAGAGAATGGCACACCAGGGCCTCCAGCCACTGCAAACAAACTCCAGATGCATGTGTAACCATGTGCATCTGGCTTATGTGGGTGCTGGGGAATCAAGCCTCGAACCAGGGTCCTTAGGCTTTACAGGCAAGTGCTTAACCACTAAGCCATCTCTCCAGCCCCAAAATAATTTTTTTTTTTTTTTTTGGTTTTCCAAGGTAGGGTCTCACTCTGGTCCAGGCTGACCTGGAATTAACTATGTAGTCTCAGGGTGGCCTCGAACTCTCGGTGATCCTCCTGCCTCTGCCTCCTGAGTGCTGAGATTAAAGGCGTGCACCACCACGCCCAGCCAAAACAATTTTTTTTTTAAGAAGCTTACAGGGGGCCGGAGAGATGGCTTAGTGGTTAAGGCATTTGCCTGTGAAGCCAAAGGTCCTAGGTTCAATTCCTCAGGACCCATGTAAGCCAGATGCACAAGGGGCACATGCATCGGGAGTTCATTTGCAGTGGCTGGAGGCCCTGACATGCCCATTCTCTGTCTCTTTTCTTTCTATCTCTCTCTGCTTGCAGATAAATAAAAATTTAAAAAGAAGAAGCTTACTGTGTAGGGCTGTGGTTTTTACCAATGGTAGTGCTCTTGTCAAGCATGCAAAGGCCTAGAGTACCATCCTCAGTGCTGAAGTACTTCTTTTTTTTTTTTCCCCCGAGGTAGGGTCTTGTTCTAGTTCAGGCTGACCTGGAATTCACTATGTAGTCTCAGGGTGGCCTTGAACTCACGGCAATCCTCTTACCTCTGCCTCCCGAGTGCTGGGATTAAAGGCATGCGCCACCATGCCCGGCTTGAAGTACTTCGTAAAACAGGCCTCTAACTGCCTGCCTCCAGGGTCACCGGGCGTGAACCTCTTTCTTTAGAAAAAAGAGTGCATGTGCTTGTAATAGTTTCTGTCTAATTTCATGGAGTTGATGGGTTTGCTGAGTCCATTGGTGGAGCCCTGGCTGAGAATACTTCCCATTTTTCAGATGCTAAAAGGTGGAGCCATGGGCCGTAACCACTTTCTGGCTCTTCACATTCCAGAGGCCTTAGAGCTCTCCAGCCTTTTATTCAGTCCTCAGCTGTTTCAGCTAATGGGGCCTTCCCTTACACTGGCAAGGGCCGTGGAAAATCTTTTTGGAGCCCCCGTGCTCCACGCAGCCTTCCACCTGCATTCTGGGCATTTCCCCTGTGTAGTAGACAGCTCCATGCTTCTGGGATGAACATCCAACCACACACAGTTCAATGGGAGGAAGGGATACCTCAAACTTACAGATCCAGGGGAAGTTCCATCAATGGCGGAAAAAGCTGCTTCCACTCATAAGTCCAAGCAGAGAGAGAAAAACCACCACCAGGCAGCAGACACCAAAAAGCAGTGAGCAGGGACCCTGCCAAAGCTCAACATTTCTCTGCAGACCTTTGGGCTGGAATTCAGATCTGTCCCTACTGATGGCCGCCCCCCAACACACACACTAGGCCTGCAAGTGCCTTCACAGCTAAGCCATCTCTTTAGCCCAAAGATAGGATTTTTTTTTTTTTTTGGTTTTTGCAAGGTAGGGTCTCACTCTGGTCCAGGCTGACCTGGAATTAACTATGTAGTCTCAGGGTGGCCTCGAACTCTCGGCAATCCTCCTACCTCTGTCTCCCGAGTGCTGGGATTAAAGGCGTGCGCCACCACGCCCGGCAAAGATAGGATTTTTAGAAGTGTCCAGAGTTCAGTCAGAGCCAAGCATGGTGTGGTTAGTCATTCTGGTAATAAATCAGAAAGCGGGCTCGAGAGATGGCTTAGCAGTTAAGGTGTTTACCTGTGAAGTCTAAGAACTCAGGTTCGATTCCCCAGGACCTATGTAAGCCAGAGGCACAAGGTGATGCATGTATCTGGAGTTCGTTTGCAGTGGCTAGAGGTCCTGGTGCACCCATTTTTCTCTATCTGCCTCTCTCTCTCTCTTTCAAATAAGTATATAAAATATTTTTAAAAATCAGAAAGCACCAGTGGTCAGAAATAAGGTAGGACTGTTAAGTAACTAGACCATTTTTCTCTGTGACTTTAGACTTGCTAAAGCAGATACCTTAATAGGTTTTCTAAGAACTCGCTGCTCAGCAGGTGCTTAAGGGTAAATAAACTTTAGGATTATTGGTTGGTAAGATAATTTGCCTAGTGAATGTGAGGGACATCTCATTCAAACCACCACAGTGTCTCTGAAAGCAATCAGTTATTTTTTCTCACTCATTACACTCATGAGTATAGTAATGTGCATGGGCCACTCGGTCCCTGTCCTCGATGGCACAGGTTCCTTGCTGTCCCCCTCACTCCTTTGGGTTTGTCTTCCACCTACTGAACTCCATCTTTCTCCACTCCTAGGTGATGACAAGTATGGGCGGAAGATCATTGTATTTAGTGCTTGTCGAATGCCGCCTAGCCACCAGCTGGATCATAGCAAGCTGCTGGGGTGAGTATCCTTGGGGAAGAAGGGTGGGACCCTTCACTAGTATGCTAGAACCATTTTCCTTCCTGGAGGCCCAAGCCGATTCCTCAATGTCTGCCCCTCATCCCACAAGGGGGCTGTTTTACATTTGGGGGTGAGCACTGCACTGAAAAAGTCAGATCTAGTTTCTAGCCTGGAAACGGTGTGGCCTTAGCAAGTGCCTTGTAGTCCCATTTCCCACCTGTCAAGAGGATCATGGCTTATGTGGCCCTCCTTCCTGATGGGAGTGAGATACTACAGGAACAACAAAATCCATCCAAATTGCTATAACTAAATGGCATTTCTTACATATATGTGATTGTTGAACATTGACATTCATAAGCATTGTTATTGTTACTGTGTGCCAAAGAGTTTTGTACCTGTGTGATTTTTTTTTTTCTTTTCTTGGTGAGGTAGGGTCTCACCCTGGTCCAGGCTGACCTGAAATTAACTACGTAGTCTCAGGGTGGCCTCAAACTCTTGGCGATCCTATTACCTCTGCCTCCCGAGAGCTGGGATTAAAGGCATGCGCCGCCACGTCCGGCTCCCTGTGTGAGTTTTGTTTGCTAAATAAATGCATAGAGTTATCTCCTGGTGTAAGTTCTGATACAGACATGAGGCAAGACCCTCTTATGACTTTTCATAATCAAGCCAGCACTGGCCCACGTCAGTCTAGTACTGGTATTGTTACTGTGTGTGAGGCATCTGCAGAGGTGGAGCAGAAGTTTACTTTCCTCAGTTTGCACAGTGACCAGTTTGTACTTCTTTCCTGACCAATTTAAAGCATTCCCTGAAATTTAAGAGTTCTACGCTGCCCACAGCAGACTCTTCAGGTCTTGAGTGTTGTGCATGTGTAGGGTTTGGGGTGGGTTGGCTCAGGGACAGCCTTCAGGTGCCTCAGCAAAAAGGCCTAGGCCTGAGTTTAGAGTCTTAGCTCCTGAGCTGGAGGTCAGTGAGTCTGTAAACACTCCCTGCTTCTTGACCTCAAGTCTGGTTTGGGGCCTACTGTGTGGCCCAGCAGGGATAGACCACAGAACTCATCCTGAGGGGGCTGAGCCACAGGCTTTCTGCTGTGGCTTTCTTGCTATGTCTGATATAGCAGGTGACAGACTCCTGGGCAGATGACAGTCCCAGCGGGAGGAAGTCAGCAGTTAAAGGAAAGTACCTACCTTTCAAGAGATAGTTGTTGAGGGAAGTTGCACCCATCCTGGGACTTCCTCCAGGCTCAGGAAGTCCCTGCCACCCTCTGCCGTGGGTACTTCCTGGGCATGCTCGTGTCTATACTTGGACTTAACCAGTCTCAGCCTGATCATAAGCCCTGATGAGAGCAGACCGTCTCTTCCACTGTGGATCTGTCTGTCCTGTTTACAGCCAGATTACAACAGACTTGGCTTTTTTAAAAAAATATTTTTTATTTTTACTTATTTACTTGACAGAGAGAAAGAGAGAGAGAGAGAGAGAGAATGGGCATGGCCACTGCAAACGAACTCCAGACGCATGTGCCACATTGTGCATCTGGCTAATGTGGGTCCTGAATAATCAAATGTGGGTCCTTTGGTTTTGTAGGCAAACACCTTAACCGCTAAGCCATCCCTCCAGCCCAGACTTGGTGTTTTCCACTCCTTGCCCAAATCTGGGAGGTTGACATGAAATAAAAATGCCTGAAGCCTGTAATCAGAAATCTGGTTAAACTTGAGCTCTGAGGTAAGGCATGGTGGCTCATACCTTTAATCCCAGCATTCCAGAGACTGAGATAGGAGCATCACCATGAGTTCAGAGTCAGCCTGGACTACAGAGTAAGTCTAGGTTAGCCTTGGCTAGAGTAATAACCTGCCTCAAAAAAAAAAAAAATATATATATATATACACATATGCCAGCTGTGATGGTGAGCACCTTTAATCCCAGCACTCAGGAAGCAGAAGTAGGAGGATTGCTGTGAATTCTAGGCCAGCCTGAGACCACGTAATGAATTCCAGGTCAGACTGGGCTAGAGTGAGACCTTACCTTGAAAAAGCAAAAATAAATAAATAAATAAATAAATAAATGAAATATATATATTTAAAATGGGCATGGTGGCACACATCTTTAATCTCAGTACTTGGAAGGCAGAGATAGGAGGATTACCACTGTGAGTTCAAATCCAGCCTGAAACTCCATAGTGAATTTCAGGTCAGCTGGGCTAGATTGAGACCCTCCCTCAAAAAAAAAAGTCTCTTACAAACTATTACCCAGAAAGAAAATCACTGTTCATATTTTACTATATTTACTTTACATTTTTTTTCTATATCACATATGGAACACTGTATTTCTCTCTTTTGTAAAAAATATTTTATTATTTTTTATTTATTTGAGAGAGAGAGATACAGAAATAGGCAGGTAGAGAGAGAGAGAATGGGTGCACCAGGGCCTCCAGCCACTGCAAACGAACTCCAGATGCGTGCACCCCCTTGTGCATCTGGCTTACGTGGGTCCTAGAGAATCGAGCCTTGAACCGGGGTCCTTAGGCTCCATAGGCAAGCATTTAACCGCTAAGCCATTGCTCCAGCCCCTATTTCTCTTTTTTTAAAAAATATTTTTGGGCTGGAGGGATGGGTTAGTGGTTAAGGCACTTGCCTGCAAAGCCTAAGGACCCACGTTCGACTCTCCAGATCCCATGTAAGCCAGATGTACAAAGGTGAGGCAAGCACAAAGTCGCACATGCCCACTAGGAGGTGCAAGTGTCTTGAGCTTGATTCAGTGGCTGAAGCCCTGGTGTATCAATTCTCTCTCTCTCTCTCTCTCTCTAAAATAATAAAAAAATTACTTGCAAGCAGAGAGAGATAGAGACAGAGAACATGGGTGCACCAGGCCTCTAGCTAATGCAAATGGACTCCAGATGCATGTGCCACTTTATGCATCTGACTTTTATGTGGGTACTGGGGAATTGAACTCAGGTCATTAGGTTTTTTTTTTTTTTTTTTTGGTTTTGCGAGGTAAGGTCTCACTCTGGCCCAGGCTGACCTGGAATTCACTCTGTAGTCTCAGGGTGGCCTCGAACTCTTGGCGATCCTCCTACCTCTGCCTCCCAAGTGCTGGGATTAAAGGCGTGCACCACCACGCCCGGCTAGGTCATTAGGTTTTGCAGGCAAGTGCCTTAACTGCTGAGCCATCTCTCCAGCTCTTATTTTTTTGTTTGTTTGTTTATTTTTATTTATTTATTTGAGAGCAACAGACAGACAGAGAGAGAATGGGGCAGAGAGAGAGAATGGGCACACCAGGGCCTCCAACAACTACAAATTAACTCCAGATGCATGTGCCACCTTGTGCATCTGACTTATGTGGGTAATGGAGAATGGAGCCTTGAACTGGGGTCCTTAGGCTTCACAGGCAAGCACTTAACCACTAAGCCATCTCTCCAGCCCCTCCAGCTCTTATTTTTGTCTTTTGAGGTAGGGTCTTGCTCTAGCCCAAGCTGACCTGGAATTAACTATGTAGTTTCAGGCCAGCCTTGAACTAAAGGTGATCCTCCTACCTCTGCCTCCTCAGTGCTGGGATTAAAGGCATTTTTTAAAAGAGAGCGAAAGCGAAAGAGAGAATTGGCATGCCAGGGCCTCCAGCCACTGAAATTGAACTCCAGGTGCGTGTGCCACCTTGTGTGCATGTGCAGCCTTGTCCACTTGCGTCACCTTGTGTATCTGGCTTACATCTGATCTGGAGAGTAGAACATGGGTCTTTAGGCTGTGCGGGTAAGCACCTTAGCCGTTAAGCCATCTCTCTAGTTTTTTGTTTGTTTGTTTTTTCAAGGTAGGGTTTTACTCTAGCTCAGGCTGACCTAGAATTCACTTGGTAGTCTCAGGGTGGCCTTGAATTCATGGCGATTCTCCTACCTCTGCCTCCCAAGTGCTGGGATTAAAGGCATGCACCACCATGTCCAGCTTAAGGTTTTTGTTTTGTTTTGTTTTGTTTTGTTTTGTTTTGTTTTGTTTTGTTTTTCTGAGGTAGGGTCTCACTCTAGCTCAGGCTTACCTGTAATTAGCTATGTAGTCTCAGGGTGACCTCCAACTGACAGCGATCCTCCTACCTCTGCCTTCCAAGTACTGGGATTAAAGGTGTGCGCCACCACACCCGGCTTTTTTTTTTTTTTTTAAGAGAGGGTCTTACTGTGTTACCCAAGTTGACCTCAAACTCCTGGGTTTGGGCAATCCTTCTGCCATTAGGCTCCTGAGAAGCTGAAACTATGTGCACATAACCCTATGCCTGGCTTAATTTTTTTTTTTTTTTTTTTTTTTTTTTGTTTTTCGAGGTAATGTCTCACTTTATCTAGTCCAGGCTGACCTGGAATTCACTATGTATTCTCAGGGGCCTCGAACTCACGATTATCCACCTACCTCTGCCTCCTGAGTGCTGGGATTAAAGGTGTGTACCACCACACCCGGCTAAGATAATATTTTTTTAATAATGAAGTGTGCTGATGCATGCTTATAATTCTAGAGCTGGGGACAATAAGGAGGAGGCTTTTGAGTTACAACCCACCTTGGCTGTATAGTGAGAGACCTTGTCTCAAAAACCCTAAAAATGGAAACAAAAACAAAAGTGACATGTCCACGGCACCAACAGCCCAGTGTTCCCTTTGTTCTTCCAGTTGTAAGCTACCTCAGAGTGTAATCTCTGTTCTGACATCTGATTTCACAAATTAGCTGTGTCTGTACAAACAGCCTGTGAGATACTCTATTTATAGATGTCCCATGATTTCATTTACCAATTCCCGACGTTGGACAAGCAGCTCGCTGGTCACTGTCTTTTTTTCCATATATATATATATATATATATATATATATATATATATATGGCTGGAATGAACAGTCTCCTACAAAAATGTTTTGGTTTTTCTCTATTTTCTTTAAAAAATCCCTGTATATATATATTTACAGGATCAAAGAGCATGAAGACTTTGTACCTTCTTTTAAAAAAAAAATATTTTATGTAGCCGGGCGTGGTGGCGCACGCCTTTAATCCCAGCACTGGGGAGGCGAAGATAAGAGGATCACCATGAGTTCGAGGCCACCCTGAGAATACAGAGTGAATTCCAGGTCAGCCTGAGCCAGAGTGAGACCCTACCTCAAAAAACCAAAAAAAGAAAAAAGAAAAAAATATATATATGTATTTATTTGAGACAGAGAGAAAGAGGGGGAAATAGAGTGAGAGAATTGGGTGCACCCGTGCCTCCAACCACTGCAAACCAACTCTAGATGCATGCGCCACCTTGTGCATTGGCTTATGTGGGTACTGGGAATCGAACCTGGGTCCTTTGGCTTTGTAGGCAAGTGCCGTAACTGCTAAGCCATTTCTCCAGCCCTTTTTTTTTTAGGTTAAGGTTTCGCTCTAACACAGGCTGACCTAGAGTTCCCTATGCAATCTCAGGGTAGACTTGAACTCATGGCAAGCCTCTTACCTCTGCCTCCCAAGTGCTGGGATTAAAGGTGTGTGCCACCATGCCTGGCCACAGATCTTTATAAAACTACAAACTGCTTAGTGTAGATAGGGTTAAATCTGGCTTTATGTGGGTACTGGGGAATCAAATCCAGGTCATCAGCTTTTGCAAGCAAGCACTTTAACTGCTGAGCCCAACAAATTTATTCTTAATTTAATAATGATCAGAATGTATGATAGCAACATTAATGCTGTGTTCTACCTGGCTGTGCTGGTCCAGCTCTGTACCCAGGGACCAGTCTTTAGGTTGCTATCTCTGGGTTAGGTCATGTTTCTGGGCATTCATTTAAACAGTAGGGCATGACCTCCCTGTGGATGTCCTTAGCATTTGGTTTACTCAGTTTGGAGTAGTATCTGTACTGAAGCTTGGAAGCTGTTTGTCCAGCCTACAAAAGGCCTTTACCCTGACCTGTCTCAAGTCCTTGTTTGTTCCTTGTATTGGGGTGATAGATAACCCTGTTGTGAGGGAACCTGACCCTGGTCCACTAAAAGCCTCTTATGAGCATTGTATTTTTGGGGTAGGGTTTTTGTTTGTTTTTTGGTTTTTCAAGGTAGGGTCTTACTCTAGCCCAGACTGACCTAGAATTCACTCTGTAGTCTCAGGGTGGCCTCCTCCATCTCACAGTGATTCTCCTACCTCTGCCTCCCAAGTGCTGGGACTAAAGGCGTGCTCCACCATGCCTGGCTTTTTTTTTTTTTTTTTTTTTGAGGCAGGGTCTCAGTCTAGCCCAGGCTGACCTGGAACTCACTCTGTTGTTCCAGGTTGGGCTTGAACTCACAGTGATCCTCCCTCTGCCTTCCAAGTGCTGGTATTAAAGGCGTGCACCACCATGTACAGCACTTTTTTGGGGGTACAGAGGAGCACAGTGTTTTACAACATGTACCAGAGTTCACACGTAAAATGCAGAGCTGTCCCCAGGTCTGGAATACAGTTTGGGGTTTGGATGCTTTACCTTCAGGACCCATCACAAACTATAACCTTGGAAAAGCACTTGACCTCTCTTCTGATTGTCCTTATTAGTAAGACGGGGATAATTTCAGCCTCAATTGTTATGAGTAAGGAATGAGGTCATGGATTTGAAGTGCTTGGCAGACACTAAAAGCTTTTATTGATAAATTGTAACTATCTGTCCTTTTTACTGACTCAGTACAGTCCTGGGAAGAGGATGTCACTCGCCTTTTGCCTTTTACTATAAGTAGACAAGAGGGCCCAGGTCTTCTGAATGCTAGTTAGTCCTCAAAACTAAGAGCTGCTAGCTTTTTTGTTTATTTTTCGAGATAGGCTCTCACTCTAGCCCAGGCTGACCTGGAATTCACTGTGTAGTCTCAGGGTGGCCTCTAACTCAATCCTCCTCCCTCTGCCTCCCGAGTGTTGTTGGGGTTAAAGGTGTGTGCCCCCACGCCCAGTTTGCTAGGGTTCTTGTATGTCCATTAGGTCCAGCCACTACTCTGCCTCTTCCAGGAACCTGGAGATGGACTGCACAGCCAGAATTGACAATTCAGGGGAGGGCTTGTGGGGAAGGGAATAGCAATGCAAGTAGGAGATTCCCTAGTTTCTGTCTTAACGTGGGCCATACTGTGCACAGGACAAGTGTGAAAGGGTTTTTCTTTTTGTGTTTTTGAGGTAGGGGTGTGTGGAATGCTCATACATGCTAGGCAGGCATTCTGCCACTGAGCCTTAGGGTTTTCTCTTAAAGGTACCTGAAACACACACTGGACCAGTATGTGGAGAGTGACTACACACTGCTCTACCTGCACCATGGCCTGACCAGTGACAACAAGCCCTCCCTCAGCTGGTTGCGGGATGCCTACCGAGAGTTTGACCGCAAGTAAGTTGGGTCCTGGGGGTGAGCTCCAGTACCAGAACAGGTAGCTCTAGGCTGTTTTGCTTGGGCAGGAGCTTAATTCAGGCCAGTGGAAAGCAGAGGCCACCTTGTAAATAAATAAATAAATAAATAAATAAATAAATAAATAAATAAATCTTTAAAAAGAATCTGCAGTCCAGAGGCTTAACTTCAAATTTCCCTCCTCACTTGTGGTGTGACTTTTTAAATACTTTGTTTATTTATTTATTTGCAAGCAGAGAGAGAGAGAGAGAGAGGAGAGGAAGACAGAGAGAGAATGGGCATATCAGAGTGTACATGTCTGGAGTTCATTTGTAGCAGCTGGAGGCCCTGGTGTGCCCATTCTTTTCCTCTCTCTCTCCCTCTTTCTCTGTCAAATAAATAAATAAAAATAAAATACTTAAAAAAAAAAAAAGAGCCGGGCGTGGTGGCACATGCCTTTAATCCCAGCAGTTGTGAGGCAGAGGTAGGAGGATCACCGTGAGTTGGAGGCCACCCTGAGACTACATAGTGAATTCCAGGTCAGCCTGGGATAGAGTGAAACCCTACCTTGAAAAACCCAAAAAAACAACAATAACAACAAAATATTTAAAAAGAACCAGACCTAGGGCTAAGGAGATGGCTCAGTAGATAAAGTGCCTGACACAAAAAGCCAAAAGTGGGCTGGAGAAATGGCCTGCAAAGCCTAAGAACCCATATTCGATCTCTTTCCAAGTCCCATGTAAGCCAGATGCACAAAGGTGAGGCAAGCACAAGGTCGCACATGTACACTAGGTGGTGCAAGTGTCTGGCATTCAGTTGCAGTGGCTGAGGCCCTGATGTACCAATTCTCGCTCTCTCTCTCAAAAAAAAGCCAGAAGTTCTGGCATGCATGCAGTCACATTGTGATCACACACACAGACACAAACCTAAAAAAAACAATCCTGAAAGAGTGGCAGCACTCAAATGCAAAGATGCTGATGTTGGTAGGAGAGCTAGAACTTGGTGGTACAGACAGACAAGAGGTAGGGAGGGAAGCCCTGGTATCCCCGATGCTGTGGTCATTTCAGCCTCCCCAAGGACCTTTCTTCCATTAGAGGAGCCACCCCAGGAACATTCCTGCAATTAGTTAGTTTGAATTAGATTTCTATCTGGTACTGACCCACACCATTAAGAATGTTACTAGGTAGGCAGGGACGTAGATCAGTTGATAGAGTTCTTGCTTAGCATGCTGGAAAACCTGGATAAACTGGGCGTGGTGGCACATGCCTATATCCCAGCATTCAGGAGATGGAGGCCACAGGAACAATATTATCAGCTACATAGCAAGTTTGAGGCTGTCCTGTGCTACATAAGTCCTTGTGTTTAAAAAGAAAAGAACCATCCTTAAAGCTGAGCATAGGAGCACATACTTATAATCCCAGCACTGGGGAGGCTCAGGTAGGAGGATCTCAAGTTCAAGACCAGTGTGACTACATTGGGAGATCTCAAAAAACAAAACAAATGAACTAGCCCTTGCCCCTTCTACTCCCCCCACTCCTGAGTTCTCCATCTGTCCCCGCAGGTACAAGAAGAATATCAAGGCCCTGTACATTGTGCATCCAACCATGTTCATCAAAACCCTACTCATTCTCTTCAAACCCCTCATCAGGTGAGCAGGACACAGGTGGCCAGGGGGATCTCCTCATACCCCAAGCAGATGCCCAGGCTACCCACTCCAGAACAAGGCCTGACCCTGGCCCTTCCCTCTGCCCGCAGCTTCAAGTTTGGGCGGAAGATCTTCTACGTGAATTATCTGAGTGAGCTGAGTGAACACGTGAAGCTGGAGCAGCTGGGGATCCCTCGCCAAGTGCTCAAGTGAGGCGGGGGTGGGTGGACTGAGCCTAATGTGTAAGCGGGGTAGGTGGTGGGGGAGAACCCAGAAGAATCCAGAGGACCCTAGAGAACTGAGGGACATGGGAGGAAGTCAGTGGCACGGTTCAGAGAAATCAAACCGTTTCCATTGTTTGTAAGCTGTTTGAATCTCTTCAGAGTGTTTGTTTTCTCATGTGTAGTAAGAAGTAGGGCTGTTCTGAGGATTAAATGACATAATCCATGTAATGTCACACAGTAAAGGCCTGATAAAGTTGTCTCTGTGATGACAGAGGCAGACAGAAGACCTGACCTTGTCATATCTGCTCCCCTAGGTATGATGACTTCCTCAAATCCACTCAGAAGAGCCCTGCGACAGCCCCCAAGCCCATGCCACCACGACCCCCCTTGCCCAACCAGCAGTTTGGAGTGTCATTGCAACAGTAAGTATGCAAAAGGTGGGCAGGCCTGGGACTGCTGGGGGCCAAGCTGGGCTGCACCCCTAGCCCGTGCCCTTGTCCCCACAGCCTCCAAGAGAAGCACCCAGAGCAGGATCCCATTCCTATTGTGCTTAGAGAGACCGTTGCCTACTTGCAGGCCCATGGTGAGTGCCACACAGCCCTGGGTCACTGACCTCCAAAGCCATGCTGCCCCTACCTTCCCTGGAGACGCTTGGGGCAACCTACTGCCCAGAGCTCTGATACTCACCAGCCCCACTGTTTCCCAGCTCTCACCACTGAGGGCATCTTCCGGAGGTCGGCCAACACCCAGCTTGTACGGGAAGTGCAACAGAAGTACAACATGGGTGAGTGGGCCAGGTCCCAGAGCCAGTCCTGACTGTTGAGTGTGCCTGTGTGTCAGTGGGAAGGCAGGGTCATATGTATGATCCTCCAGCTGCCCTGTAAACAAGGTCCCCTATTGTCTTGCTGTCAGTGGTTTTGTTAGTTTTTGGTGTGACTACATAGGTCCCGATTATGCCTGGCTGTCTCAGACCTGCTGCTACATCTTTATGTTCTATAACCTTGGGTTCGGGCTTGTTCAAAGGCAAGGAATAACTGTCATGTGTGCCAGGGTCCTCACGCCCCAGTGGTCACAGAGGAAGAGGAGTGGCAGATTCAAGAGGGGCTACCTGGGAGGAGGGGCTTGTACAATAGTCATGTCAGGATGTGAGGCCTGTTGACCTCAGGCTCCTCGTCGCTCTCCCCATCCTGCCTGCCTGCCTCCTCCACCCAGGGCTGCCAGTGGACTTCGACCAATACAATGAGCTGCACCTGCCAGCAGTCATCCTCAAGACCTTCCTTCGGGAGCTTCCTGAGCCCTTGCTAACCTTTGACCTCTACCCCCACGTGGTGGGCTTCCTCAGTGAGTTCTGCTCTCTTTTTTTCCCAGCCATGCAGATCCTCTGCCAGGGTTTGAACTAAACTCAGAGTGGATGGGTGTGCCTGTCTGTCCACCCTCCCACCCTGCAGGCTTGAGGGCCTAGGTGCCTCCCAGGAAGTCTGCTTGGGGCTCGCATCAGGCCTTCCTATGCCCCTGTAACCTGGGTCCTGCTCCTCTCAGATATTGATGAGAGCCAGAGAGTGGAGGCAACGCAGCAGGTCCTCCAGACACTGCCAGAGGAGAACTATCAGGTGCTTCATTTCCTGACTGCCTTCCTGGTACAGGTGAGATCTCCCTCTGCCTCCACTGCCCACCTAGGAGTGAAGGGAGCAGGAGCTACTGCCCAGGACATAGTTGCTGGGATTGGGAGGTAGGGGCGGTGGCTTCTTGCTACAGCCTCCAATTCCCTCTGCAGATTTCTGCCCACTGTGACCAGAACAAGATGACCAACACTAACCTAGCTGTAGTCTTTGGCCCTAACCTGCTGTGGGCCAAGGATGCTGCTATCACCCTCAAGGCCATTAATCCCATCAACACCTTCACCAAGTTCCTCCTGGATCATCAAGAGGAGTTGTTCCCCAGCCCTGACTCCAAAGAGCTCTGAGCCCAGCCCCTTCTCTGGCAGCCTCAGTTGGACTCTTACTCGTGGCATCAGCCTATAGGAGCCTGGGGCTGCTGCCTAAGAAGGGGTCCTGGAGCCCCAGGAAGTGGAAGCTAAAGCCTACTGACTGGGCAGCCCCTCCTCTCCCTCTGTCCAGTCCACCTCACCAGCCCTGGAAGCCTCTCTCTTACCAGAAGATACTTTTTTCGCCTTATTCTTCTCACTGCCTCTCCACAGCTGGGCTTGGCTCTTCTAGCTGGAGAAGGACTGAGTGAGCCTAGTAACCCTTTTCCTGCTTTTTTTTCTGCCTCTGTTTCCTTGGCAACCATGGATGATTAAATCACTGCTGGCTGGGCTGGTAGCTGAGGCTGGTCCTCTCCTTCCTGATTGCTGGGAATGGACAGCTGATCTCCTTTGCTTGGCCTGGTCGTTGTGCCTGAGTGCCTCCCCTGCTCATCAGTTGCCCTGCTTTTTAGAAGTCCTGCCTCATACTGGCCTGGATGCAAGTATCCTATTCCTGTCTTCCCTGCTAGCAGCTCAACCTTGGGTTATTCTGCAACCAAGGAATGACAAGGCTAGAGTCAGCTCATCATTTCTGCCTCTGAGACTGCTTCTCCCAAGTGGTACTATCCCCTAGGGGTCCTGGTCCCCTATTTCTGCCATGACTGGCAGCTTGGATGACAAGACTCAGAATCCCAGCATCCACTGAAATGGCTCCCTCCACGTCCTAGAAGAGTCTAGTGTCAGGTGGGATCAGTGACCACAGCCCTCCATGCCTTCCTTCCCTGTGTTCTTGTGCTCTGGTGGATCTTCCTGTTGTGGAGTCATTCTGCTCTGGCCAGAGGTGACTCAGTGCCTCAAGATCCGTGATGGTTCTCACCTCCAGCCTGGGAACTCTTGAAGGGCAAGAGCTTAGAGATCTGTGGGAAGGGCAGAGATTATTCTAGTGGTTCAACCCCTGCCTGATGGATTCTTGAAACTGCCTAAGGGATTATGGTAGCCTCTGAGCCCTGTTGCCTTTCAGAAAGCCTGGGCCCCAGTGATGGCTGGCTGATACCCATCAGTCTGCTCCTTCCTGATGAACCCAGAGGACCTTTTGCTGCAGCCTTGTCACCTGGTACCTGCAGTGACCCTGCCCCCACAGGCAAGACAGCTCCAGAACCAGGCATGTGGGGAGTCTGCACTGACCATCTCACAGATGAGGCTGGGCCTAACCACACTGTGACTCCCCAGGTCACGGATGCATCAGGCTTCCCAGCACCTAGAGCAGCTTCTGGTTGTCAGTCCCTGGTCTCTAGCCTGGCCCAGCTTGGGCCGCTCAGCTTTTGCCCTTCTTTGTGTATCAAGTGTTGTTCACACCTCATTTACTGGGGAGCCTTTTGGATCTATCTTGTCTTTTTCCTGCTCCCTACCCTGTTGGTCTGTACTGGGGGCACTTGTACTGTGAATCAAGTATTCACATTCACACTTAATAACTTCCTTGACACCAATCATGTATTTCACCATTTGCACTTTTTGTATTTCAATAAAAACAGAAATGGAAAATTGCCTATCAGACTGGTAAGAAAATGAGGCCTTAAGGTTCACTGAATGGGAAGTTTGGAGTGACTGAGAAATAAGAGCCGCAGGAAGTCCGTTCTTTCATCTGTTGTCTTACTCCAGATAGCACACCAACAGACCAAAGACATGATTCCACCCAAGTCTAGCAGAGTGAACCAATGAGTTTGTTTGGCTTGAACATGCCCACAAACAGGTACATCACATAAAAGTTCCACCTAAACCAGGCGTGGTGGCACATGCCTTTAATCCCAGCACTCAGGAAGCAGAAGTAGGACTGCTGTGAGTTCAAGGCCACCCTGAGACTACATACTGAATTACAGGTCAGCCTGGGCTAGAGCAACACCCTACCTTGAAAAACCAAAAAGTCCTACCCAAGCATGGGTGACAAGCTCCCAAAGAGCTGCATCAGAGGAGTCCCTCCTTCAGTTAACCTTCCACCTTCCATGTACCCTGGCACTTCCAAGACCTATGTAATGGGGGGGGGGGGCAGAATTACATACAGCTGAGAGGGGGAGGGGAGGACTGGGGGAGTCACATGGTGACAGGCCAGTTTTCTGACCATCCTCTAGGTGGCAAAGTAACAAGCAGCAAGTCACCTTCCATGCTTCTGCACATACAATGTCCCAGCCTGTCATACTGTGTTATCTCCTAGGAATTGGGCCTCCTCTCCCAGTGGGACCCTGAAAGAATCTTTTGAGAGAGAAAACTGGATTGGACTGTGTTGGACAACAGGGTGGGCTTTTTGATCACTTGAGGGTTTGAATCCTGGTCACCTTACTCGCCAGCTTTAATTGCTGGAAGTCAAAGACTATATTAGAAAATGTTCCTCTGAGGACTTGAGTGATCATAATGTTCTTGATAGTTCCAACTTCATGGGCAGCTTGGATTTTAATTATCTCCTGACCTTTCTTTCATTTCCTACCCTCAGCTTAGGAGGGTAGGCTCTTTCCACTGCCATTAGCCCCCACAGAAGATATGGAAGGTCTGGTTTTCTTTTTTTTTGGGGGGGGGGAGGAAGGGTTTTTTTTTTTTTTTTTTTTTTTTTTTTTTTTTTTGCGGTAGGGTCTTGCTTTTATTATCCTAGGTTGATCTGGAATTCCCTATGTAGTCTCAGGGTGGCCTCAAAACTCAAGCGATCCTTCTGTCTCCTGAGTGCTGGGATTAAAGGCATGGGCTACCATGCCAGGCTTTTTATTTATTTGCAAGCAGTGATAGAAGAGACACAGAATGGGCACACCAGGGCTTCCAGCCACTGCAAACAAACTCCAGAAGCATCCACCATTTTTTGTGCATCTGGCCTTACATGGGTACTGGGGAATCAAACCCAGGCTTTGAAAGTGCCTGCAGCAGTTAACTGCTGAGCCATCTCTCCAGCCCAAAATGGTGAATCTTACTTGTATATTGTTTTATTGAAACAGGGTCACATTCTGTAGCCCAGGCCTGGAAGTCGGGCCTTGAATTAACTTACAGTTCTCCTGCTTCTTCCTTCTGAGTACAGAGATTTTTTTTCAAGCATGTACCCCCACATTTGGCTCCCCCCTTTTTGGTTTCTCAAGGTAGAGGCAGGGTCTCACTTTAGCCCATACTGACTTGGAATTCACCTTGTAGTCCTAGGCTGGTCTCAAACTCACAGTGATCCTACTACCTCTACCTCCCGAGTGTTGGGATTAAAGGCGTGTACTACCACGGCTTTTATGTGAACATTTTGTTAATGCTTTGTCACTTGTAACAGCTAACAAGATCAAGTTCTGAGTTTGCTCTATGCTTTCCTCTTGCTGTCAGGCTATGGTGGCCCCAGCAGGGCCTGCTTTTCCTCCTCTTTGCTGTATTAAGGTGGTCACAGGCTCAGGCAAGGTTGACAACAATGTTATAAACACTAGTCCTGAGCTCCAGGAAAGTATTGACGTTGCATAGCTGTGGCGTTCTTCCAGGTACAGAGTGGCAAAAGCACTGGCAGACTCCCTTCTCATTAGCTGTGCTCAGCAATACGCTGTGTGAGGAACACCGAGGCAGTGACCCAGGAAAACAAGGAACATAGACAAGGAGGGCTGTTTACTTGGGCTTGGCTCTTGGCAGGTCTTCTGCAATTACCAATGCCTTAGCAACAGGTCTCTTGAGTGGAGCACAAGGGTGTGTGTACAGGTGCACGTGTGTGCAGGCCAGAGGTTGAGTGTCTGCCTCAATCACCCTCTACCTTATTCTTTGAGACAGGGTCTCTCATTGAATCTAGATTGCATCAATTTGGCTAGACTAGCCAGTAAGCCCCAGGGCTCACTGTCTGTCTCCCCAGTGCTGAGATTGTAAGCACACACCACAGTACCTGCATTTTTTATGGGGCTACTGGGCAGGTGAATTCTCACATTTATACAATCACTTTATCAACTTAGTCAACTCCCCAGCCCAGATGTTTTCAAGGAGTAGGACACCATTGCTGGTTATGGGACAACTGAACGTTTTGCTCTTTGGGGACTCCAGAGAGGAATTACCAAAGACAACCCTTTCTGTGAAGAGCAACCTACATAGCAATGACCAGTTCTCATTTGCATCTATATCCATCTCTGCCTCTGACAATGGCTCCTCCATCAACTAAGGCATGCTAGGAGGCAGGGGTTAGTTTTGCCAGGGTTCAGATGCCTACAGCCTGAGTCTCTGGGTGACAGCCTTAATCCCTGCTAGGTTTTCTGCTCTTTGTTGCTCCCGAGAGCCCACTGTCCTTGCTGGACTCTATCACATCAGGGTGTCAAATATAGTTGGGCATGGTGGCATACACCTTTAATCCCAGCACTCGGGAGGCAGAGGTAGGAGGAGCCCTGTGAGTTTGAGGCCACCCTGAGACTAGAGTGAATTCCAGGTCAGCCTGGGCTAGACCAAGATCCTACCTTGAAAAAACAAATTTGTACAGGCCTTTGACTTCCTGCCACTTACCTCCCTCCCCTCTCCCTTGCTCAGCCACCACTCCTTGTTATGTCTTCTGCTGGACACATGGCAACAATCCTTCCCTGAGCCAAGACAATCTTCTGCAAGATAAGGTATTGCATATACTAAAGGGAAAAGCCCAGGCAGCCCTGCCAGACTGAAAGAACTTTCGGAATCTTATAAGGCCCTACTCTTTCCTTCCTATGGAGCTTCTTGGTGATCCAGTCCTGCACAGAGGTGCAAATTGTGTCCTAGGTATTCAAACAACTTGGAGAACAGGAAGCTGTAAAGTACAGAAAAAAATTTATTGGAAATCTCTTGAATACATTTTGAAGTGTAGCTCTTATTTCCAAAGTACACTGAAGGAGGCTGGAGGAGGAGTCTTTGTCACCCAGAGGCAGATGACTGGTCCCAGCTACATCTGGGGTGCTGTAGGGGTCAGTCTAGAGCTCATCCTTGCCACTGTGTAGGGCTGAGGGGAACTGACCACTTCCAAGGTTGCTCAGCTCAGCTATCTGATCTCTTCTCCGATGAAGTCTGCGAGAAAGGCTGTTGCCCAGAGACCATGACTGGCAAGCA
The DNA here is from genome assembly GCA_036365145.1 of Orientallactaga sibirica. Taxonomy (NCBI): domain Eukaryota; kingdom Metazoa; phylum Chordata; class Mammalia; order Rodentia; family Dipodidae; genus Orientallactaga; species Orientallactaga sibirica. Next base: position 3,189,873 of record JAEOAD010002662.1, on the reverse strand, counting down.
GAGGACTGTTTCAGACAATGGTTAACAGGCCTTTCCATGCAAGGACTCAGAAGAGGGCAGTGGCTGAGATGGGGATACAGATACTTGGCAGAGCCCTTATCCCTCCTCAGTACTGGCCCTGGAGGCAAATCTGGTTCAGCAGGTTATGAATGTGCCCTGCTCCAAAGACTACAGGACCAGTTGGTCTCCTGGGAACTTTCTCTGTGGCAGCAGAAGCATGCACAGGTGACGGGATTCCCCCTCTCCAGAGCCCATTCTGGCCCTCAGAAGTCAACTTTGTAAGTGAGAAGTGTTACATGCAGTTTACTAACAAGCAGTTCAGAGCCACTTGCTCTGCTGAATAACAGCTGCTGCCAAGGAAGGCCCAGGAGGAACAGGGCAGACTGGCTCTTCTTGGCCAGGCCAGAGGTCCAGCTGGGAGAGGACAGATGGCGAGGCACTTGACTTACTCAAGCAACAATACCTGAAGGGTTAAGTCAACCAGAAACCCAGCTTTGGTTTCTCAATAGGGAACCAATCCAGACAGTAAACCCAGGACAATGTACAGACCTGAGACTAAAGGGAGGGAAAGCTCCACAGTCCAGCTGAGGTTTGGGACCAAGTACTCCACTAGCAGGGGCATTACATGTCTCACAACTCTGAGGAGTCATTACTTTTAACAAACCCAAGACTTCTTGGGCTGCCACAATAGAGTCAGTGAGGATGCTCACCAGGAGCATGCAAGTGTGCAAGGGAAAGCCTGATGCAGCTTCAAGTGTTTACTTGGACCTTGCCAATTATTTCTGTGTATGTGCATGGATATGCATGTACATGCATGCACCAGGGCCACTTGCCACTACAAATGAACAGCAGTCAGGCCATTTTTTTGCTCCCAGCTTACATGGTTGGCTGAACTGAACCTCAGCTGGCAGGCTTTGCAAGCAAGTGCCTTTAACTGCTGAGCCACTTCCCAGCTCCCCAGCCCCATTCTTGATCCCTTCTCATATGCAACAGGAAGGAAGATCCTCAGAATAAAAGCATGGGTTCTGAGGACCCTCCACAGGAGGCCTCCATCCCAGGAAGAGGGCCTCCACTCCACCTTCCCCGAGTTTAACAGCTAGCCTCAAACATATTTTCTCTATAAAATATCTGATTTCTCTGAAATTAATAAATATTTACCGTGTCCTATATCCAAGCAGCAGCAATTTGTGGGCGAGGGGTGTGTGTGAGGAGGGAAGAACATCTGTGACTAACAAAATTTTAGACAGGCCTTTTTTAGAGACACAACCTTTAGGGATTGTGGCTGACTTTGGAGCTCTTGTCATCTTGGCCAGGTGAACCTGTCATATTTGCCAAGAATGAGGATACTAGGGGAGAGGAAGAGGGGGAAGACAAGGGGAGAGGAAAAGAGGGGGTGATGGCCCAGGAATTGTGGGAAACACTGAGAGCCCACAGGAGGCCTTCCTTCTCCCAGCACAGACTCCTTAGTCTCCTTCCTCTTTCTGTCTTGCCCGAGTCTCTTGGCCACCAGCTGGAATGTAAAATAGTTGGTGGTAAGGATGGACAGGCAGGGGCCAGCTGCAGGGCAGACCCAGGCAGGAGACTGGTAGCAGAAGGAACTGGATGACACCTTCTGTGAAACATTTGAGGATGGGTGGGGACACAGATGGTCTTGCTGAGGCTTGTTTGTTACAGCCAGTTTCCATCTCTAAGGCCAGAGAGTGAGTCCTCCCAAAGGCAGTCACTGGGCCTGACTGAACCACAGAGTCTCCAGGAGGTCCAAGAGCAGGGACTTGTGGGTCTCCATGGGGAACCATTCTGCCCTCCACCCGGCCAGGAACAGCATGAGAGATGGGAACAGCTGAAGAGTGGGAGGTTCTCTGTCCCCTGGGACCACAGAAGGGGATGCTGCTGGCACTGAGGACACTTTTACTGCAGGGTTTCTACAAAGGCATCAAATTCTCGCACATTCTTCTCATGCACAGCCAGCTTCTCTGGTAACGAGTCCTGTACAAGGAAGAGAGGAGTGGGGCTTGCTCAGACTGGCCTTGGAGAGGCAGCCAGCCAGTCATCAGAGTGGAGAATGAACAAGACTAAGAGCTCAGCTGGGCAGTGCTAGACTGGGCAAGCAGAGGTAAGGGAACTGAGCTGGCAGTAGGATGGTGGAGGGTACGTGTCCTCAGGCATAGCAGACTATGGAATCCAAGTACCACATACTCCTAAGACAGAAAAAGGCAGACCATGCCAAAAAGAGAGGACACTGAGAAGTTAAACATGAAATGTAGCTGGGCGTGGTGGTGCATGCCTTTAATCCCAGCACTCGGGAGGCAGAGGTAGGAGGATCGCTGTGAGTTCGAGGCCACCCTGAGACTACATAGTGAATTCCAGGTCAGCCTGAGCTAGAATGAGACCCTACCTCAAAACAAAACAAAACAAAACAAAACAAAACAAAACAAAACAACCATGAAACGTCCTTTCTATATTTTCTGTATAGAGCAGACTGAATGAAACTAAAAGCTTAAGGCTTTGTAAGTCCATAAAGTTTATAAAAAAATTTTTATGCCCTGGGAGGACAGGGCCAAGGCCACCAACTGCACACCAAGACTGGCATGAGGGTATGTCTGTGGAGGCCTGTATACCTTCATTTCTAAAGTAGCTGGTATGCTGTCAGGAACAGTGAAAAAGAGAAGTAGAGGAAGAAATGGAGAGATGGTTTAGTGGTTAGTTAAGGCACTTGCATTGTGAAGCCTAAGAACCCAGGTTCAATTCCCCAGCACCCACATAAGCCAGATGCACATGGTGGTGCATGTGTCTGGAGTTAGTTTGCAGTGGCTAGAGGCCCTGGTGTGCCCATTCTCTCTCTCATAAATAAATAAAAATAAAGAGAAGTATGGAAAAGACAACTGACAATCACAAACTGCTGGCCTGTCATATAGTGCCAGGTATTCATGCAGTCCTGGTCCTCCCCAGTGATTCACCTCCATTAGCACTATGCAACAGAAAATGCACCCACTGGTTCAATCACTGCTGGGATCTAGCTGGAATTAAGCATAAGAGACTTGGGAGAAGATGGAGACTTAGCATGGACATCTTGACAACTGAGGCAAGTCTCAGGACAGCTGCTGTGGGGTGGCAGGCCAGGGAATCAACTAGAACTGACTGGAGATCATATTGTGAGCCCTAAGACAACATTTCCTTCTAAGTGCAAGTCAAACAAGAGGCTGGAAACTGGTGATCAGAGGGCTAAGTTCAGGAGTCAGACTTTTCAGGATCAAAACTTTGTTCTGCCCAAGTGTGTAACTACAGTAATAGGGTTGGCTTTCTTTTATGTAAGTTGGGATAAGAAAATCCACATTATAGGGCTACTGAAGATTCATATTAAAGCATTTAGAAAAATGCTTGGCAGGGCTGGAGGTATACCTCAAAGGTAGAGCACTTTCCTAGCATAAATACCAGGGCCCAGGGTCTGCTCCTGGCACCACACACAAAATACATCTGGAGCTTAAACCACCCCAATAAAACTTAATAATAATATCCTTATGCTGTTATTGCTGAATATGGTTTTTGCTTAAGTAAATCAAGGGCAGTACTTCCCAGTGACTCTGATTTTTGTATGGGGTGAGGCCCACCTTGGGCAGTGGAACCTTACAGTCTCAAGGTATAAGCATTCTGAGTTTTGAGGTTTGTGCAGAGCACTGTTCTGCCCTTCAGATGCAGGAAACAGGATATGCCCCGGGCAGAAATGTGGTAATTGCAGTCAGACTCAGGACATCTGGCAGCATGAGAAGCACTGGATGTAGGAGGGAGCCCTCTGAGGAAGGGCAAGAGCACTGGCCCTCAGAATCATTCATGGGTATCAGGCCTGACAACAGATATCAGGCCCAGAACAGGAGTGTGCAAGCAACACTGAGAAAGGGTAGGGAAAAGAGAACTAAGCTCAAGCCAATTCAAGACAACTGGGAGGCATCGTGCATATTTCAAGTCTGACCAAAATGTCTAAAAATGTTTCCTTTTTTAGGAAAGATGGAAGCAAAGGGGCACATGGGGGATCGGGAAGAGCTCTGTAGGGCTTAAGCACATGAACAACCATCAAATGGGGCCAGGATATTAGAGGAGGAGCATAGTGGGGAAGGAGTTTCCATACCAGGTCTTCAGCCATGGACTGGGCTCCAATATCAATGGAGAGGCTACTCAGCTGAGGGGGATTCTGAAATTCACGATAAAAGGTCCCCAAGTCCATTGGAAGAATGTCGTCTTTAGAAAAAGCCGGTTTCTTAAAAAACAAGACAGACTTATTTTAGATTACCTTTGGAACATGAAGGAAAGTCACAAAAAGAATAAACTATGAACAGCCAATTTTTTTTCTAGGAAGTAACAAAGAAAAGCTTCTTCTCGGCTTATCTTAGGAAGAGTGATCTTTGCACCTTGCCTGTCTGGGCTATGGACTTCTTATCCTGGTGAATAATATTCCTCTCCCTAGTTAAGTTCATGTCCCCTCTTTCATATTTCTTTCCTAAGCAAAAAACCTTCCAGCCGGGCGTGGAGGCGCACACCTTTAATCTCAGCACTCGGGAGGCAGAGGTAGGAGGATCACTGTGAGTTCGAGGCCACCCTGAGCTAGAGTGAGACCTTACCTCGGAAAATAAAAAAGAAAAAAAAGAAAAACCTTCCTTTCACTTCCATTCAGATATGAGCAGGACCTAAGGCTACTCCCAGAAAACATCACATGGAGTTGAATTTCTACCAGACATGGCACAAAATGCCATTCATGGGCCTTCAAATGTCTTCCCAGACAGTGTATTAGGGTATCCCATACCCCTGGGAGAAAAACATTATTCAAGGGCAATAGAAGCTTTTAGGTTTTCTTCTTCTGGGACAGCAAAGGCCAAGGGAGGTGAGGGGAACTTACAAAATCAATCATAACGAAGTCGTCATGATTGTTGCCACTGCTGGCCCCACTGGAGCCATTGGAGTGCAAGCTGCCATGGAGAGGAGACGTGGTCTCTGGAGACTCTGGGGGGTTCACCTAATTCAAAGGAAGGAAAAATTAGGGCTGATTCAATGAACTGGATACACATTACTTTTAGCCACTATGTCAGAAACCTAATGCTGTGCTGGGTGTGGTGGGTAATAACTGTAATCCCAGTAGCACATGGGAGACTAGGACAGGAAAATTCTAAGTTGCAGGCCAGCCTGGGCTACATAGAGAATTATAGGCCAAAACCAGGCATGGCAGCTTATGCCTATAACACCAATACTTGAGATAGGAGATATCACCAAGAACTTAAGGCCAGCCTGGAATACAGAATGAGTTCTAGGTAAACTTGGGCCAGAGTGAGACCTTGCCTTAAAGAGAAAGAGTGAGAAAGAGAGAAATGAAGAAAGATGAGATGGCTTACTGGCTAAGGCACTTGCCTGTGAAGCCTAAGGCCCCAGGTTCAATTCCCCAGTAACCACATAAGCCAGATGCACAAGGTGGTGCATGCATCTGGAGTTTACAGTGCCTGGAGGCCCTGGCATGCCCATTCTCTATCTGTCTCTTTTACTTTCTCAAATAAATAAATAAATAAATAAATAAATAAATAAATAAATAAATAAATAAATTAAATAGATAAATGTATTTAAAAGAAAAGCAAGGAAAAAGAGAAACCTAATGGTGGCTACAAATCTGTAAGCTAAGGACCCTGGCCCAAGTCCTGTGGAGGACTTAGTGCCTATGGCCCTGGAATAATGATTATTGCACCATCTCTGGGAAACTGGTAATTGCTGGTAGACTCACCATAGGATCAGTATCCTCTAGCTCCAAATTCTTGGGAGCAAACATGGCAAAGGGTATGTCCAAACTTGTCAGAGTCACCTGAAGAGACATATGAAAGAAACATTCCTGCCTGCCCCTTCCCAAGTACAAGTGTTTCTGACAGGTGGCCAGAAGCTCAGAGGACCAGTATGTTCTCATAGTTAGGACAACTATCCTGTCCTAGCCACTTTGCCTCTCTGTATCCAATCACATAAACACTCAGTGGAGGACTCAAGAACCAGCTGGAATACTTGATCTATAGTAATGGAGGAATAATGAATGTAACAGAACCCACTAAGTATGAACGTTCCAATTCAAGGTAAGGCTGAGGCAATAGCTGAGGGCTTTTTGAACTATACAGTATATAGTTTCTAAAGGAGTCACAGGTTATTAACCCTCTTCAAAGAAAAACATACACACAATTTTGCAAGGAATTGACCTACAGAGCCTTACCCTAAAAGACACAGACAAGCTCACAGGTGGCAATAACAGAAGATTCACCTGGTTGATGGGTTTGTTGACAAAGGCTCCCACTTTTCGGGCAAACATAGTCTCCAACACATCATGAGGAGAGGCCCGTCCCTCACTGCTGTTGGACACAGTTTCAGTATCCTCACTAAGGAAGAAAGGAAAAGTGGATGTTCATTCTCAACACCAGAATAACTTAATTCCCCTTAAGTCCACCTTCCAGTGAATCTGCAGCTTGAGCGGGAAATGACCCCAACCCCATCCATGTGGGACAGAAAACTGTGGGATCTGGTTGCTGCTATTGTCTTTCTGCATATGTGGGCTCAGCCAATAAAAGTACTTGCTGTATAAATGGAATCTGTATTCAGATTGTTAGCATACAGAGGAAGTAGGAGAAAGGATGAAAGTTTGAAAAGCTAGGAATAAACGATTTTTCCTAACAAATAGCACTCATACAAAATTTTCCCTAAAAGTTTGAAAAAAATACATCAGTCATGTCTCCAGTGAGAAAGTACATGGATGGCAGTTAATCTCATTATCTCTAGGAGCTTCCTATAATGGCAGGGCATGGGCAAAGTGGTTCCCCAGGGATAGTATTTGTCAGCAGGAAGGAGCAGGCACTGTATAGTTGGGGCATGCTTTGCAGTGCCTGCTAGCTGACTTCAAGATTTACCTTCCTGGGGCTGCAGAGATGGCTTAGCAGTTAAGGCACTTGCCTGCAAAGCCAAAGGACCTCAGTTTGATTCCCCAGGACCCACATAAGCCAGATGTACAAGGTGGCGCATGCATCTGGAGTTCCTTTGCAGTGTCTGGAAGCCCTGGTGTGCTCATTCATTCCCTCTCTCTCTGCCTCTTTCCCTCTCTCATATAAATAAATAATAATAATGATAAAATAAAGAAAATATTTTTAAAAAAGGACTTACCATCCTGGGGCTGGAGAAATGGCTTAGTAGTTTATGCATTTGCCTGTGAAGCCAAAAGACCCAGGTTCGATTCCCCAGGACCCATGTAAGCCAGATGCACAAGGGGCACGTGCATCTGGAGTTCATGTGCAGTGGCTAGAGGCCCTGGCATGCCCATTCTCTCTGTCTCTCTTCTCTCTCTCTCTGCTTGCAAATAAATAAAATTAAAATAAATAAAAAGATTTACCATCCTGAGGTCCTTTTTTACTTTGCACTACTGAGGATGAACTAAGATTAGACCTGGTACCTAACAGACAAACACTGCCACTAAACTACTCCCTCTGGTCTTTTTTAAAAAAAAAAAAAAATTTATTTATTTGAGACAGACAATGAAGCAAATGGAGAGAGAGAGAAAAAATGGGCACATCAGGGCCTCTAGCCACTGCAAACAAACTCTAGACACATGCTGTACCTTGAGCATCTGGTTTTAGATGGGTACTGGGGAATCAAACCTAGGGTTTTGGCGTTACAGGTAAGTGCCTTAACCTCTAACTGTCTGTCCACACCACCCTCTGGGTTTTAAAAAAAGTGACAGTGGGGCTGGAGAGATGGCTTAGCAGTTAAGGTGCGTGCCTGCTAAGCCTAAAAACGCTGGTTCGATTGTCCAGGTCCCACGTTTAGCCAGACACAAAGTGTTGCAAGGGCGCAATGCTGAACTTGCCTACAAGGGGTGCACATGTCTGGAGTTCATTCACAGCAGCTGAGAGGCTGCTGGCAAGCCCATTCTCTGCCTCTCTTTCTCTCTCTCTAAAAAAAAAAAAAAAATGACCGTGGATGATTTCTGCAGGGTAGAAATATGAGAACTTCCACTTCCTACAGGATAAAAAAAAATGTCTTCATCATGGAATGTATCATTTTTGTAGTAAGAAAAGATGAAAATTCAGTAGCACTGGGCATGGTGGTGCACACCTTTAATCCCAGCACTCAGGAGGCAGAGGTAGGTGGATTGCTGTGAGTTCAAGGCCACCCTGAGACTACATAGTGAATTCCAAGTCAGCCTGGGCTAGAAAGTGAGACTTTACTTCAAGAAAACAAAAAATAACCAAACAAACAAACAAAAAAAAACTCAATAGCAGAGGCCAGTAAGCTAGAAAGGGGCTACAAAGGAAATAGAAAAGGAGGGAGGAGGGAGGACTTAAGAGGATGATATTGTATATATGTAAGTAGAACAGATTAATGGGGGTGGAAAGACCTAAGTGAGGTTAAGGGAAGAGACTGAGTAAAGGAAAGATAGAGGGAGGACTAATAAAAATCTCAGAGGGTATGAATAAGTCATATGGAAACCTACTTTTTTGGACAATGGAACACCCAGAATTCATAGACTGTTACTAGAAAATTTTTAGTGCCAGGGATGGGATACCTTCCAGTGAGTTAGCCAGGGAGGTCCCTGATGCCGCCCCCCCACAAACATTATAGGCCATTGCCAAGGCTCTGTTTCCCACCAGGAATACATGGTGAGACCCTATTGCTGAAGACTCCACATGTTTAGGGCTCAAGGTCACTGAAAAATCCTGCTGGAGCTGAACTGAAAACCTCCACGTAGATCAGCTGACAGCTGGAAAAAGCTACACTGCATGCAGCTCCAAGGAAGAGAGAAATCAGTGAAGCTACACAACAGTGGACAATGTAAGCCTTAAATTTGGCCAGCCAGGCCAAATGAGCCAACAGGTACAATAGTGGCATGCCTGTTATGGGGAAACCAGTGGCTCTCTAATTAGACTGGAGGCCTGCTTCATGGGAGGGAATATACTGAAAACCTACAAGAGGGGTAGTCATGAGCCCTAGGGGTGTAAAGTCTGCTGGTGTCTGGCTAAATGTATATATTATTGTCACCAAACTGCCCAGTAAGCACATCTCTTAATGTTCATTCATACGCATGTAAATGCTACTCTCACTTTTGGTTAGAGAATCTTCTCTTTTCAGATGGTGATGACCTTGGGATGACTGAGAAGGCATCATAGTGCTGAGAAGAAGTGACAGAGGAGTGCTCAGCACTAAAACATCTCTGACACACCTTCCAAGGCTCAGGGTCCACTGCAAAAGAGGTGGCAGAAAGAATTTAAGAGCCAAAGGAAAGATAGGACTCCTTACAATGTGCTCTTCCAAACACAAAATTGCCTGGATATTCATGAACTCTCAGTGCCTGACACTACCTACACAAGAGCATCATACTAGGAGGAAAAGATGATGACATCAAAATAAAAGAGAGACTGATTGAAAGGGGAAGGGGGGATGATTGAGAGGGGGAGGGGGTATGTTGCAAAGGGAAAGTGGGTAAGGAATTACCATGGTTTATTGTCTATAAATGGAAGTTCTCAATAAAAAAGAAGTTCTTAACAACAGCAAGAAAAAGATTTTTTAAAAATATATTTTATTTATTTATTTGAGAGAAAGAGGAAGAGAGAGAGAGAGAGAGAGAGAATGGGCGCACCAGGGCCTCCGCCACTGCAAATGAATTCCAGGTGCATGCACCCCCTTGAGCATCTGGCTCATGTGTGTCCTGGAGAATTAAACTGAGATCCTTTGGCTTTGCAGGCAAATGCCTTAACCGCTAAGCCATCTCTCTAGCCCCTGATTTATTTTTTTTAACTGTGGAAAAAAAATCATTTCCATAGGGTCTCCATGAAGCTCTAATCTAGAAAAAAAAAAAAAAAAAAAAAAAAAACTGGATCCCAACCACAACCACAGATATGCAGTTGCCCCAGGTTTCAGGTTCTCAGGAAACACCTGGTAACTCCAACAGAATGAATCTTGGGGCAAGAAAAAACATTTTACAGCTTTTTCCCTGGACAAAGGTGGCCAAGAACTCAGCACTTGGTATTTCCTGTTAGTAACAAAGCCCTGGGAGATTCCTTGTACACCTGCTGTGACGTCAGACCCTTATCAGGGAACTTTAAGGCCTTACCATTTGGAGCACAAATGCCAAGCACAAGGCAGCATGTGTAAGGACATACAACAGCCTTCTGGTTGGCTTCAGCAATGACAGAGCCATGATGAGTACTCACCTGCTAGCAGGTGTGGCAGCACAATGGGTCCCATCAGAAGGCGTGTGCGTCATCAGTCTCTCCTGGTCAGCCTGGGTACCATGGGCAGGCTGGTTAGAAGCAAATGGTACTCCACCTTCTTTCCCAGGAACCATGAGCTTTGGGGGAAATGGAAAGACAGTGAAGCATGACAGTATCAAGCAACAGGTGTACCTCACGTTCCAGCTTTATGTTGTTTGCTTTGGAACTTTCCTATCACCAATGCTGTCACCAGGTAGGCAACCATCCTGAATCTTTATCCTCTTGGGATGCAGCTATGAGAAGATATGTGGTAAAGACTACAGAGAGGTAGGGAGGTAGTGGAAGTCTGGGAAAGTCTTATTTCCTTCCTGAAATCAGTGACACTCCTAACTCTCAGTAAGTTATTTTAATCCCCCAAAGTTCCGAACATGTAGTACACTACTTCTGCTTGATTCACCCTGGGCAGAGGAGGCAGCCCTGGAAAGCCCATGGTTCTCCCCATCTTGAAAGGTACCTGGTGAGGATGTGTAGCATTTAAGCCAGCAGTAAACACTATTGGATAAGCCAGGTCAGCTGATCCAAGGCCAAGGACAGCAGGCTGATAGGAAAGGCGAGAGCTTGAGAGCTGAGCAAGAGAAAAACAGAGGGGCAGAAAAAAGGCAGAAAAAAAAAACCAGGCAATCCTAGCATATGACCAATGATGGAGCTCAGCAGAGAGGTAGGGAATGAATCCTAGCCCACAGTGAAAAGGCCTGGTAGAATAAGATGTAAGGGTGAGCTGGGCCTTTTTAGATATGAAAACACAAGAGACTTGTGTGTACTGGGATTGGGATTCCCAGCTCTAGAGCCTCCCAAAGGCCTCCAATGAGATCCTGGCCCCCTAATTCCCCAGGGTCAGTTAACTGTTTATGTTTCCAGCCCAGCAGATCTCCAAGGCACAACCCTAGGCTAAATTTGGAGCCAAAGCCATTTTCAAAGTCTCAAAGTCATTCTATTTTCTCTTTTGTCCTTGAGGTCCCTTTGAAACAGGAGGCCATCTTTTCTAATCATACTCTCCATCACCCCTGGGTATGGAAAGCTCCTATTTATATTGAAAAAAGAAAGAATACTAGTCTTAAACTGTTTATTTGGAAATTTGATATAAATAACTCCATGTATTTTTCACATCAACGGAAGGAAGGAGGGGCAAAGGAAAATCCCTATTTTGGGCTGCTAGGCTGTGACTATGTCCTGTGAAAATCAATTACCAAGCCTCAAAATAATCCCACAGCACACTTGGGGACACTAAAATAATATACCATATACTTTATTTTCACATTTTAAGTAGAAAGAAGCCATCTGATTACATCCCCTTCTTCCCATTATGAACTCACTTGATGGGAAAAGGCCAGTCCTGCCATGGGGACCCTCAGAGTGTCCGTCACCACAGGAGTAGGGGTCTGAAAATGTGCCTTTGTGACAGTAAACACACACTGTGCACAGACACACAGAGACAGGAGAAACAAGAAAAAAGAAAAGGGACTTGAGAAAGAAGTGAAGAAATCAGAAGGGGCAGCAGTGAGAGATAGGCAGACAGAGGTGACTCAGGAATAAAGCAGGGACATGGAGCTTCCCCAAAGCAGCAACTTAGAGGGTCCTAAGAAGTCTTTTTTTTTTTTTTTTTTGAGGGGGGCAAGTTTAAGGCAGGTTTCACTCTAGCCCAGGCTGACCTGAGACTCACTGTGTAATTCAGACTCATCAAGAACTCACAGTGATCCTCCTATCTTAGCCTCCCAAGTGCTGGTATTAAAGGCATATGCCACCATGACAGGTTGAGAAGTGACTATCCCAGTCATGCTTATCTCCTTGACAGGCAAGTGGAAAACGAGACTGACTTAAGTGGGAATGGCATAGCAAAACAGAGCAACCTGAACCCAGTATTAGTCTGTCATTAGTCAAAAAAAGTGTGGGAGGAAGTGAGAGAACAGCTTCCAAATATGAAGCACTTGAAAGAAGATGCATGGTAAGCCCAAGAGGAATGAGGATGCCTTTGATGGTAAAGGAAGTCTGTATCTAGTAACCCACAATCTGTAGGGACAGGTTCAGATAGTTGACATTTATTGACCAGAACTTTAAAAATTTCAGGTGCACACTTTTTCTGTCATCCTGGGGATGAGTGGGAGTATGGGTATGTTTTCATAATGTTACAGTATGGGAGAACTTGAGAGCAAAAGCTGGGACCCTTCCAGCATTCTTGTAATTTCAAAGCTATTTATGGACATGATGATTATTTGAGGTTTTACTGTTTTAGCTTTAAATTTGACCAATTAGCTAATTGACACTGAGATGATGCAGGGCTGTGGGACACAGCACAAAGTTCAGAGCAACAACTATTCTATGCCTTAACACTGTACCCAAATGACACAAAAAACCCTAATTGTGTTGGCAAATATGGCACATTAACATGCATCTGCTGAACTCCAGCAACAGCTCCAACAGGATCTGCTGAGGAGTTTTGGAAGTCCCTGAGTTAAAAAAAAAAAAAAAAAAAAAAAAAAAAAACTAAGGAAGAAACAATGTCAACAAGGATAAGATGAACTGACAGCAAGTAATTTTCTGATTCTGTTCTCTTACTCTTTTAGATTCAAAATGTCATCCTTTTTTTTCAGCTCTACTTTAGGTTTTTGTTTTATTTTGTTTGAGGTGGTCTCACTCTAGCCCAGGCTATCCTGGAACTCATTCTGCAACTTAGGCTACCCTTAACTCATGGCAAATCTCCTCCTCAGACTCCCAAGTGCATGATTTAAAGGCACAAGCCACAATACCTAGTTTCCATTTTCTTTTTGTTTTTGTTTGTTTTTCGAGGTATGGTCTCATTCTAGTCCAGGCTGACCTGGAATTCACTGTGTAGTCTCAGGGTGGCCTCAAACTCAGTGATCCTCCTACCTCTGCCTTCCAAGAGCTGGGATTAAAGGCAAAGGCGTGTGCCACCACGCCCAGCTTGTTTTTTCTTTCTGTTTTTTCATTTTATTTTATTTTGTTTGGTTTTTCGAGGTAGGGTTTTACTCTAGCCCAGGCTAACCTGGAACTCACCATGTAGTCTCAGGGTGGCTTCAAACTCATGGTGATCCTCTACCCCTGCCACCCAAATACTGGGATAAAAGGCATGTGCCACCACATCCGGCTGTTTTTTTAATTAATTAATTAATTAATTTGAGAGAGCAAGAGAAAGAGGAAGAGATAGAAAGAGACAGAGAGAGAGAGAGAATGGGCGCACCAGGGCCTCCAGCCACTGCAAACAAACTCCAGACACATGTGCCACCTTCTGCATCTGCCTTATGTGGGTCCTGGGGAATGGAACTGAAGTCCTTTGGCTTTTCAGGCAAGTGCCTTAACTGATAAGCCATCTGTCCAGCCCAGTAAAATATTAAAAAAAAAAAAAAAAAAAAAAAAAAAAGGGCTGGTGCACCCATTCTCTATCTGCCTTCTTCTCTCTCTGATAAGTAAATAAATAAATTATATATATATATATATATTTTTTTTTTTTTTTTTTGGTTTGTCGAGGCAGGGTCTCACTCTGGTCCAGGTTGACCTGGAATTAACTATGTAGTCTCAGGGTGGCCTTGAACTCACAGCGATCCCACCTCTGACTCCTGAGTGCTGGGATAAAAGGTGTGCGCCACCACGCCCAGCTAAAATTTTTTTTTTTTTTTTGGTTTTTTCAAGGTAGGGTCTCACTCTAGCCCAGGCTGACCTGGAATTCACTATGTAATCTCAGGGTGGCCTCGAACTCTCGGCGATCCTCCTACCTCTGCCTCCCGAGTGCTGGGATTAAAGGCGTGTGCCACCACACCCGGCTCAGCTAAAATATTTTTAATTAAATATTTTAGGTATTTATTTATTTATTTGACAGAGAGAAAGAGAGCTGGGGACCCAGATTCAGAACACATGAGTTTATGGGGGAACACCTAATTCAAACCACTATATCCTGTCCCTGGACCTCATAAACTCATGACCATCCATCATGGAAAAAGCAATGCATTCTGTCCAATTTTAAGAAAGACTGAACTAACACAAGATTTAAAACAGGGCTGAATAGATGGCTTAGCAGTTAAGGCACTTGCCTGCAGAGCCAAAGGACCCAGGTTTGATTCACCAGTTCACGTAAACCAGAGGCACAAGGTGGCACATGCGTCTGGAGTTTGTTTGCAGCAGCTAGAGGCCCTGGTGTGCCCATTCTCGATCTGCCAGTTTCTCTTTCTCTTAAATAAATAAATAAAATATTTAAAACGAAAAGGCCTGGGTGTGGTGGCGCACACCTTTAATCCCAGCACTCGGGAGGCAGAGGTAGGAGGATCACTGTGAGTTTGAGGCCACCCTGAGAATACACAGTGAATTCCAGGTCAGCCTGGACTAGAGTGAGACCCTACCTCGAACTCCCCCCCCCCCCCAAAGAAAACATTTAAAACAAACAGGGCAAAAATCAAATTCTAACTCCAAGTCTGACAACTCTAACCAGTAATAAGTATCTGGAGTTCACATCCCACCCCTCCAGCTGGGCTTCCTCACTGTCTGGAGAACAATGCATCCTAAGATGATAACTCTCTTTGGAAGCTCATCCCATAGTTCTGGCATCTCCACTGGGTGTCCACTGTAACCCACAGTTCATCTTCATGGCTCCACCCAGACCTCTATGCAGGGACTTCCAACAACTCTACATCACACTGCTCATGGCCATTTCTAAATAACAAAACTGTGTTGCAAATCCAATGACCAACTCTTTCTTGCATTTATTATAATCCATAGTACCAGGTGGGCTACAAATGTGTTAATCCAGGAGGGAAATGACCAAGTGTGAAGAGCAAGAAAACTCCAACATTCATGCACCTTACCTAAAGAGTCCATATTCTTCCCGCAATCCCAATGCAGAACAGCTGACCCAATCTCAATGGTTGTAATTTCTCAAACATTTGCAACTGAACTGAGCTGTTGTCTTTAGCCCAAAGCTTTCATTTCTTTCTGTGCCATATCCTTCTGCACATAACAGTCCATTTCTACACAACATTTCTAACCTTGCACAAGTTCTCAGGACATGGGAGAATATAGTAAAGTTCTCACACAAAGCTCTTTAGGTCCCTTATATGTCAAATCTTACAGACTTTAGTTCTTACTACATTCAGGTCTTTCAACTTTGACCAGAATAGTCCACCAGCTACTGCTTAAAGCACGGCAAGGTGTCTCTTAACCAAGGTTTCAAATTCTTTTATATTCCTCCTGCAAATTAATTCCAAAAGGCCAAAAGCAACATAGGTTTCTAG
This sequence comes from Orientallactaga sibirica, assembly GCA_036365145.1. Taxonomy (NCBI): domain Eukaryota; kingdom Metazoa; phylum Chordata; class Mammalia; order Rodentia; family Dipodidae; genus Orientallactaga; species Orientallactaga sibirica. The sequence continues at coordinate 3,174,365 of JAEOAD010002662.1, read as the reverse complement.
CAGTAATGATCGTGCTCCACTGGGGCCAATTTAATGTTGCAGTCAGCTTTGTGTTGCTGGCAGAAAGCATCAAAGCAAAAGCAGCTCATGAGATGAAAGGGATGCTCCATGATGGCAGGGGAAAACGATGTCACGAGCACAGGCTAGCCATTACCTCCTGGCCAACATCAGGTGAATAGCATCAGCAGGAGTGTGGCAAACACTGGCAAGGGGAAGCTGGCTATAATACTCATGACCTCATCCTCAACAATACACCACACCTCCATCCCCCAAATTGCCACCAGCTGGGGACCTAACATTCAGAACACAGCTTATGCGGAACATCTAATTCAAACCATCACAGACATCTCTCATGATATAGTGCATGATCCTACTGCCTCTTGCCACCTGAGTGCTAGGATTATAGGTATGTTGCTACCATGCCTGGCTCAAAAATGTATATTTCTGTGGGTTTTTTTGTTGTTTTTTGAGGTAGTGTCTCGCTCTAATCCAGGCTGACCTGGAATTCACTATGTAGTCTTAGGGTGGCCTCGAACTCATGGTGATCCTCCTACCTCTGCCTCCTGAGTACTAGGATTAAAGATGTGTGTCACCACACCCAGCAAAAATGTGTATTTCTATACCAGGCCATATCATCCTTGATCAGAGACATCCAGGCTTTCTTAAGAAGTATACCAGTTCACAAAATCTTGGCATAATCTAGTTGGTATTTTTGTTTTGTTTTGTTTGTTTTTAAAATTTCTGGGAAATCAAACCTAGGGCCCTCAGCATGCCTTACCAGCACTCTACCACTGAGTTGTTTCCCTGGATCCTAGCTGTAAATGGTGATAAGACACATTGGGAACTGATATGAAAGATACCCTGTCTTGGGCTGGAGATATGGCTTAGCAGTTAAGATGCTTATCTGCAAAGCAAAAGGACCCAGGTTCGATCCCCCAAGACCCACCTAAGCCACATGCACAAGGTGGCGCATGTGTCTGAAGTGTTTGTAGTGGCTGGATGCCATGATGCGCCTATTCTCTCTCTCAAATAAATAATTTTTTTTTTGAGGTAGGGTCTCACTCTACCCCATGCTGACCTGGAATTCACTATGTAGTCTCAAGGTGGCCTGAAACTCACGGCAATCCTACCTCTGCCTCCCAAGTGCTGGGATTGAAGGCGTGTGTCACCACACCCTGTTTCAAATAAATAAATTTTTTAAAAAAGAAAGTCGGGTTGGAGAGATGGCTTAGCAGCTAAGGAACCTGCCTGCTAAGCCTAAGAACGCTGGTTCCAGTGTCCTGCCGTTTCAATCTCCAGGCCCACATTTAGCCAGATGCAAAGTGAGGCAAGGGTGCAATGCCGCACTTGCCCACAAGGGGGCACACACACATCTGGATTTTGTTCACAGCAGCTGAGATATTGCTGGCGCGCCGATCTCTGTCTCCCTCTCCCTCTCTGTCTATCTCTCTCTGTCTCTCTCTCCAAAAATAAATAAAAAATAATATTTTTTTTTTAAAAAAAGAAAGTCTTGCCGGGCGTGGTGGTGCACGCCTTTAATCCCAGCACTCGGGAGGCAGAGGTAGGAGGATTGCCAAGAGTTCGAGGCCACCCTGAGACTACATAGTTAATTCCAGGTCAGCCTGGACCAGGACCAGAGTGAGACGCTACCTCGAAAAACCAAAAAAAAAAAAAAAAAAAAAAAAAGAAAGTCTTTCTTGGGCTGGAGGGATGACTTAGTGGTTAAGGTGCTAGCCTGCAAAGCTGAAGGACCCAAGTTCAATTCCCCAAGACCCACATAAGCCAGATGCACAAGGTGGCACATGCTTCTAGAGTTTGCAGCTGCTGAAGGCCCTGGTGTGCCCATTCTCTCTATTTGCCTCTTTCTCTCTCATATATATAAAATAAAAAAACTTAAAATGAAGATAGTCTTTTTATTTTATTTGGTTTTTCAAGGTAGGGTTTCACACTAGCCCAGGCTGACCTGGAACTCACTATGTAGTCTCAGGGTGGCCTCGAACTCACAGCAATCCTCCTACCTCTGCCTCCAGAGTGCTAGGATTAAAGGCGTGCACCACGACACCTGGCTATCCTTTCTTTACATAGGCTAACAAATTTATGCAAACATGAAACATAAAGTGTGAAAACTATTTAATATACATTTAGCTTTAGGGGTAAAAAAATTGACTTGTTACTAGCTTAGCCACACAATCCCACAAACATCCTGAGCTAACAATATATGCATTATTTATGAAAGCATCACTTATAAAACTAAATAAAACTGCTTAAATTTCAAACATTAACATTGTTATGTTGGCTGAAAAAAAAAATCTCTCAAGCCAGGTGTGGTGATACATGCCTTTGATTCTAGCACTCAGGAGGCAGAGATAAAAGGATCTGAGTTTGAGGTCAGCCTGAGACTACACAATGAATTCCAGGTTCAACCTCAAAATAAATAAATAAATAAATAAAAAATTCTCCCCATTAACAAACTGGTAGCTAGCAAACATCTGTATTTCCAACATTTGTGAGGCTGAAACAGGAAGATTAGAAGTTTAAGGCTAGCCATGGCTTTCTGGTAAGTTAGAGTCCATCCTAGGCTATATGGGACTATGTCTCAAAACAAGAAAAACCTAAACTGGTAAGAAACTGGATCTTTTCTGGTGTCTTGTTCTAACCCAGGCGGATCTGGAATTCACTCTGTAGTCTCAGGGTGGCCTCAACTTCATGGTGATCCTCCTACTTCTGCCAGCTTTACTTTTTAAAATTTTTATTATTTTAGACTTTTTTAAAGAAATATTTTAAGCCAAGCGTAGTGGCGCACACCTTTAATCCCAGCACTTGGGAGGCAGAAGTAGGAGGATCACTGTGAGTTCAAGGCCACCCTGAGACTACAGAGTTAATTCCAGGTCAGCCTGAGCTAAAGTGAGACCCTACCTCAAAAAAAAAAAAAAAAAAAAAGTAAAGCTGTAGTAGGCCTGTAAGAAATTTGAACCCAGTCTAGGCCAGCCAAGACTATAATGCAAGACTCTGTTTCTGTTTCAAAAAGATGTTTATATATACATGTATATGTATGTATGTGTGTATATATTGTTTTTGTTTGTTTTTGAGTTAGGATCTCATTATATCCCAGGCTGACCTGGAATTCACTCTGTTATCCCAGATGACTTCAAACTCACAGTGACCCTCCCACCTCCACCTCCAAAGTTCTGGGATTAAAGGCATGTGCCATCATAACCAGCTCCAAAATATTTTATTGAGAGAGAGAGAAAAGGGGAAGAAAGAGAGTGAGTATGGGCACACTGGCCTCTTGCCACTGCAAACAAACTCCAAATGCATGTGCTACTTTGTGCATTTGGCTTTACATGGGTACTGAGGAACTGAATACTAACTGGCAAGTCTTTGCAAGCAAGTGCCTTTAACTGCTGAGTAATCTTCTCAGCCCCATAAAAAAATTTTTTTTTCAAGGTGGGGTCTCACACTAGCCCAAGCTGATCTGTAATTTACTATGTGGTCCAGGGTGGCCTTGAATTCATGACAATCCTCCTTATCTCTGCTTCCTGAGTGCTGGGATTAAAGGCGTGGGCTGCAACGCCTGGCAGATTTTTTTTTTTTTTTTTTTTTACAGTCAGAGGAAGAGCATATGGTAACAATGGGCAGGGAGCTGGAGGCAATGAAGTAGAAGGAAAAAGCTTTGGGGTGAAAAGTAAGATGTGTCCCTGAAATTCAGTCAGCTAGCAAAAATCAATCCCTGCTGGCTGGAGTGGCCTTGGTTGGACCAGGCTTATTACAACAGACTGTTGAGATTCGTCCTTAGGGGAAGCTGGCAGCATCATCCAGAGCCATGTTTTACTGAAAATGGGTTTGCCACTTAAGACTGACTCATGTGGAAGTTAATGGCTATAGTGTTTGGATAGAGAATGTGGACAGGCAGATATCTATGTTAGCTACTATGAAAAGCAACTCTGATGTTTTTTTTGTTTGTTTGTTTTTGTTTTTCATGATAGGGTCTCACTTTAGCCCAGGCTGACCTGGAATTCACTATGTAGTCTCAGGGTGGCCTCAAACTCACAGCAATCCTACATCTGCCTCCCAAGTGTTGGGATTAAAAGGCGTGTGACACCACGCCCAGCCTACTGCTTTTATTTTAGTCATTTATTTATTTTGGTTTTTTGAGGTAGGTCTCACTCTCCCCTTTTATTATTTTTTTTCCCCGCTTTTAATTTTTTAAAATGGCATTTTTCTTAAATAATTATTGGCTTTTTTCTTTTTTTGGTTTTTCAAGGTAGGGTTTCACTCTAGCCCAGGCTGACCTGGAATTCACTATGTAGTCTCAGGGTAGCCTTGAACTCTTGGTGATCCTCCTACCTCTGCCTCCCGAGTACTGGGATTAAAGGCGTGCGCCACCACACCCGGCTTGGCTTTTTTTTGTTGTTCTTTCCTTTTACCACTTAGTAAGAGAAGTAGCCACTAAATTAGTATGTGTAGATTAGAGTGCTTCTCTGGTGTCAAAATGAATTGGAATTCTCAGATTTATTTTCTTGGGAATATAAAGATAACACCAGAATGATTACAGACAAGAAAACAGTACACTATTTGATTTATCAGATAAGGATCTCTGTTAATCCTCAAAACAACCCACTTGAAACAGTGACAACCACCAAAATAGATTATAGCTAAATTTGAACACTGTTGCCTAAGGCCTGTATGTGATAATAAACACACCAAAAAACTATCACCAACCCGTAACTCACTTCCCCTACCTGGGAGGGAGGGGAGGTGGAAAAAGAGGTGGTACACACTTCTTGAGAGTCTTCCACTGATGGGTATGTTACTCCAACTTCCTCACCAGCAGTTCTAAATTGGGAGTTAAAGAAACAAGGAATTTTACAGTGATGGCAGTCAATGTCAGTTTCAGGCAAGAGTTTATAATTCCTGACAGCAACCTGAAAACCATTTCATTTACCCAGCAAATTCCACAAATTACTGGTGCTCTTGCACTCTCCAAGTAACTTGTTATGGAAGAAAGTGACATCATTGCCATTAAGATCCAAATCACCCAATCATTTTCTGAGGCCTTCTATGTACCCAGTCTTGATGTACCGAACAGTTGACAAGAAGGGAAACTAGTCTCTCTATTTCTGTTAGTAAGAGAGGTAGATGCTTTTTCCTAGCTGCAATGTGGGAGAACACCTTTCACATTCCTCACCTGTAATTGCAGGGGTGCATGGGAGAGGAGCTGGGATAGGGACGGTCGACAAAGTGATCAATGATAATCCCCATGATAGGTGGGGTCCTCTCAAATTGCCTGTAATGCAATAAGGACATTGCAGTATTTGTTAGAATTCTTCCCAGCGCCCCTGAAGTCATCTCACTTTATAATTTTTGCAGGTATACACAGCTTTAACATTGCAATCTCTAATATAAACCAGACTGTACATTCTGGACAGGTTGGCTCTAGGCCATTCAAATTTTCTAGTGTGAAAATAGTGTACTTTTTCTCAACTGTATTCTTCTAGAAAGGTTGTTTTTAGCAACAGCAAAGTGGAACTATAGATGTAGTCTTGAAGGTTTGGGGAAGGTAGGAACTTTAATATCCTTGGAACTCAAGTCTCCTCCTCACCTGGTAGACATGAATGCCAAGTTAATTCGGTAAGCACAAGACAGACTGATGGTGCCAACAGGGGTGCCTACTGTCCCAACACGAACTGTCTGGAAGCCTAGGAGAAGAGAGAGAAATTATTAGATTTTTTTTATCCCTGAAGAATGCTGGCATAGTTCCTAGAGTCATCCTATTACACAACCCTGGCTTTATTCACTTAGCACTTTGGGTGTGGCAGCCAAAATTACTTGTTTGTGTGTGTTTCCCCCATTTTTCCATATTGACCTATAGCGGCAAACAGTATTTCCAGGAAAAACTTCCTTGAAAGAGATTAAAGAACTTCTAGGAAAATTATTCAGTCCTCCCTGGTTATCTCCTTGGACCAATCTATCTGCCTTATCTTTTCATTATTTGTATTTTATATATATATATATATATATATATAAGCTATGATAAGTTATGCTTTTTTTTTTTTTTTTTTTTTTTTCTCAAGGTAGGATCTTTGGAATTTACTATGTAGTCTCAGGGTGGCCTTGAACTCATGGTTATCCCTCTACCTCTGCCTCCTGAGTACTGGGATTAAAGGCATGTGCCACCATGTCTGGCAAAGTTATGCTTTTTATTTTATGTTATTTTATTTATTTTTTTTTTTGGTAACATCACAAGCCAGCCTTTGAAGTTGGGACCTTAATACATACCTTCTCCTAAGCCATTCAGCTGAACTTCCCCAAAGTATATCCTGCCAGGAAGAAGAAGAAAAAAGAAATAACATTTGATTCTTTATTCTTAGGGTATCTGTAGGCAAAACACCTGGAAACAAACTAAACAAGTCCTGGTTTCCTTATCTGCATGAACACCTCTCTCTCTGGATGAAGCAAATGCTACAACCTCAATAAAACTACAGGCAGGGGGCTTGAGAGATAGCACAGTTGTTGCTTCCAAAGCCTGACAGCCTGGGTTCGATTCCCCAGTATCCACATAAAGCAAGATGAACAAAGTAGCACAAAGGTAGACAGAGAAGAGAATGGGAACACCAGGGCCTGCATTGCAAATGAACTACAGATATATGTACCCCTTTGTGTATCTGGCTTTATGTGGGAACTGGGAAATTGAACCTGGGCTTTCAGGCTTTACAAGAAAGCACCTTTAACCACTGAACTATCTCTCCAGCCCTCCTTGCTGTTTTGTGGTTTTTTTGGTTTTTGGTTTTTCAAGGTAGGGTCTCACTCTAGCCCTGGCTGACCTGGAATTCACTCTGTAGTTTCAGGGTGGCCTTGAACTCACGGAGATCCTCCTACCTCTGCCTCCCAAGTGTTGGGATTAAAGGCATGAGCCACCACACGTGGCTGTTTTGCGTTTTTAAAAATTGTTTGTTTGCTTTGTTTTTTCCAAGTAGGGCCTCACTCTAGCCAAAGCTGGACTCACTCTGCAGTCTGAGAGTGACCTCGAACTCACAGGCATCTTCCTACCTCTACCTCCTGAGTGCTGGGATTCAAGGCATTCACCACCACACCACCCCTCTATATATATCTATTGTATTTATTTATTCATTTTGAAGGTAGGGTCTCCCTCTAGCCCAAGCTGACCTGGAATTCACTATGTAGTCTCAGGGTGTCCTCGAACCTCCTACCTCTGCCCCTTGAGTGCTGGGATTAAAGGCCACACCTGGCCACTCCTTGTATTTTCATTAGACTAGCTGACCAAGGAACCCCAGTGATCCATCTGTCGCCCTCAATGTTGGTGTTACATTTCTGTGCATCCAGGCCTAGCTTTTTTTTTTCTAGGAAGATTCACACTCTAGTCCATACTAATCTGGAATTCAATTGGTAGCCCAGGCTAGCCTTGAATTCATGGCAATCCTTCTACCTCAGTCTCCAGAGCACTGGGATTAAAAGTCTGTGACATCACACCTGGCTAAGAGTACTAAGATTTTTGACAAATGGTATTCGGTTATGGGAAGCTCTCCTTACTCATCACAAGTCATCCCAAAGTCAATGGGTTAAGAAAGTAGAAAACTGAGCTGGAGAGATAGCTTAGTGGTTATGGTGCTTGCCTGCTAAGTCCAAGGAACAAGGTTTGATTCCTCCAGACCCATGTAAGCCAGATGCACAAGGTGGTACATGTGTCTGGAGTTCATTTGCAGCAGCTAGAGGTCCCAGCACATCCATTCTCTCTAAAAGAAAGTAGAGGGTTGGAGAGATGGTTTGGTGGTTAAGGCGCCTGCCTGCCAAGCCTAAGAACGCAGGTTCCAATCTCCAGGTCCCAGGTTTAGCCAGACGCAAAAAGTGAGGCAAGGGCTGGAGAGATGGCTTAGCGGTTAAGGCGCTTGCCTCCTAAGCCTAAGAACGCTGGTTCCAATCTCCAGGTCCCATGTTTAGCCAGATGCAAAGTGATGCAAGGGTGCAATGCCGCACTTGCCCACGAGGGGGCGCACACATCTGGATTTCGTTCACAGCAGCTGAGAGGCTGCTGGTGAGCCCATTCTCTCTCTCTCTCTCAAGTAAAAAAAAAAAAAGAAAGAAAGAAAATAGAAAATCACTAGGTATGGTGGTATACACCTGAACTGTAGAGTGATTTCTCAAAAAGCAAGAACAGCTGGGCATGGTGGCTCATACCTTTAATGCCCTGAGTTCAGGGCTGGGCATGGTGGCACATGCCTTTAATCCCAGCACTTGGGAGGCAGAGGTAGGAGGATCGCCATGAGTTGGAGGCCACCCTAAGACTACACAGTTAATTTCAGGTCAGCCTGGGCCAGAGTGAAAACCTATCTGGGGCGGGGGGAGGACAAAACAAAACAAAACAAAACAAAAACACCTAGCCAGGAGTGGTGACGCATGCCTTTAATCCCAGCACTGGGGAGGCAGAGGTAGGAGGATTGACATGAGTTCCAGGCCACCCTGAGACTACATAGTTAATTCCAGGTAAGCCTGGACCAGAGTGAAACCCTACCTCGGGGAAAAAAAAAAAAAAGCACCAATAACCAGGCATGGTGGTACATGCCTTCAATGCAGCACTTGAGAGGCAGAGATAGGAGGATTGCCATGAGTTTGAGGCCATACTGAGACTACATAGTGAATTCCAGGTCAGCCAGGGCTAGAGCAAAACCCTACCTCAACAAACCAAAACAGGGCCAGAGAGATGGCTTAGCGGTTAATGGGCTTGCCTGCAAAGCAAAGGACCTCAGTTTGATTCCCCAGAACCCACGAAAGCCAGATGCACATGAAGGTGCGTACATCTGGAGTTTGATTGCAAGCCCTGGTGCGTCCTTTCTCCCTCTTGCTCACTCACTCTGCCTCTTTACCTCTCTCAAATAAAAATAAAAATAACCCAAAACAACAACAACAACAACAACAACAACAACAACAACAAGGTCTGAGAGATGGCTCAGTGGGTAAAGTGCTTGCCTTCGAAGTGTATCTATACCTTGATTCCTAATATCCACATACAAATGTCGGGAATGGTGACAAATACCTGTGATCCCACTAATGAGTAAGCAGAGATGGGAGGTCCCCTGGAGCTCACTGGCTAGCTAATCTAACCTAGTTAGTGAGCTCCAGGCTAATGAGAAACTTTGTCTCAAAAAGAGATGGAAGGCAGTCTGAAAATTACACCCAAGGTTATCCTCTATCCATACACACATGCTAAAGAGAGAGAGACAGAAAGAGAGAAAGAAAAGGGGAATGAGAGAGAAAAAAAAAGGAATGAAGGAAACAGAAAAGAAAGCAATAGTCAGGTGTGATGGCGCACGCCTTTAATCCAGCACTCTGGAAGCAGAGGTAGGAGGATTGCCATGAGTTTAAGGCCACCCTGAGACTATACAGTAAATTCCAAGTTAGCCTGGGCTAGAGTGAGACTCTACCTCAGGAAAAAAAAAAAAAAAAAAAAAGGAAAGCAGGGCGTGGTGGCGCACGCCTTTAATCCCAGCACTCGGGAGGCAGAGGTAGGAGGATCGATGAGAGTTCAAGGCCACCCTGAGACTACATAGTTAATTCCAGGTCAGCCTGGACCAGAGTGAGACCCTACCTCACCAAAAAAAAAAAAAAAAAAAAAGGAGAGAAAATTTTCCATTATATCTCAATAAAGATCTAATAATTTCAATTGGGAAAACTGCAGTGGAAATGTAGTAGAGACATGGAAAATTAGACTTAGGGTTGTGAGGCTATTGCCAAGAAAGTTAAGGATGACTTGGTAAATATTCTTAAATATAGGATTTTTTTTTCTCAATATAGCTAATAAAGTCTCTCTCTGGCCCCTCCATCCTAGCATACTAGGTTCTACAAATCAGCTCTACATTTAAGTCAAAGGTTAAAACTAATTGCTGTCATCAACACAAATGCTTTTCTTGGGTCTACTCTCCTACTTTCCTATATACCCTTGATTCATCCACACTGGTGTATTTGGCAATCAAAACACTGCCCTTATGCTGCCCCCACCATCTATGCCTTTTCAGTTACTGTACACTATCCCCCAATCTGGAATAATTATTATCCTTACTTCTACTCCTTATAATTCTCTGCCTAGTCCAACTCTTTCAAAGGACTAATCCCATTTCTCGAGGTCAGAACAAATTGTCCCACCTCTGTGTTCATTTACTTAATACTTTTATGCTGGGGCTTCTATGCAGTTTTCAAATCCCACTGTTCTTTGCATGTGTATGTATGTTTGTGTATGCATGAGTGTAGGGGTGTTTGCATGTGTGTGGGTACATATATGTGAGATGGCATGTACTCATGTGTGTGGAGGCTAGAGGGTGATGTCAGGTATCTTCCTTTCTTTAAATTTTCTTTATTTATTTTTGTTTCTTTCTTTGAGAGTGACAGAGAGAGAGAGAGAGAGAGAAAGAGAGAGACAGAGAGAGAGGGAGAGAAAATGGGTGAACCAGGACATCCAGCCACCGCAAACAAACTCCAGATACATGCACTACCTTGTGCATCTGGCTTATGTGGATACTGGGGAATAGTCTCGAACTGGGGTCCTTGGACTTCATAGGCCAGTGCTTAACCACTAAGCAATCTCTCCAGCTCAGGTATCTTCCTTATTAAGCACTTTCCTCGCTATATTTACTGAGGAAGGTCTCTCACTTGAACCCAAGGATGACCTAGTCTACCTAGCCAGTTTGCTATAGGGATATCCTATCTCTGCCTCCCCAGCAATAGGATTATAATCAGGCTGCCACACCCACCCAAGCACTTATGAAGGTGCTGGATATCCAATCTCAGGTCCTCCTGCTTATGCAGCAAGTGCTTTAATCACTCAAATTCTGCTATTAGTTATGTATGCATCACATTTCCCCTCATTATATGAAACACCCCTAAATGCAGGGCCTCTGTACAGTTTCACCATGCAACTAGCACAATGTTTGCACTAAAATGGAACTTGAAAATGTGTTGAGATGAGTTATTCACCACAAGGAAAATACTCAGACTAACTGCTGACTAGTTCTTTATGCCTGTGGTCAATTAATTTAACACTGAAGTCAAATTAGCAGTCTGTCAGACAAAATGGTTGAAGTGAGGGCTGGAGAGATGGTCTAGAGGTCAAAGCGCTTGCCTGCAAAGCCAAAGGACCTCGGTTTAACTCCCCAGAACCATGTAAGCCAGATGCACAAGGTGGTACATGAGTCTGGAGTTTGTTTGCAGTGGCTGGTGGCCCTGACACGCTTATTCCCTCTATCTCTGAGATCTCCCTTTCTTAAATAAATTTTTTTCCCCAAGGTAGGGTCTAGCTCTAGCCCAGGCTGACCTGGAATTCACTTTGTATTCTCAGGCTGGCCTGGAACTCATGGTGATCCTCCTACCTTTGCCTCCCAAGTGCTGGTATTAAAGGTGTGTGCCACCACACCTGGCTAAAAATAAAATGTATTAAAAAAAAAAAAAAAAAGTCGGCCGTTGGTCTGGACAGATGGCTTAGCGGTTAAGGAACCTGCCTACTAAGCCTAAGAACGCTAGTTCCAATCTCCAGGTCCCACATTTAGCCAGATGCAAAGTGAGGCAAGGGCGCAATGCTGCACTTGCCCACAAGGGGGCGCACGCATCTGGAGTTCGTTCACAGAAGCTGAGAGGCTGCTGGCGCACCCATTCTATCTTCCTCTCCCTCTCTCTCTCTGTGTCAATCTCCAAAATATATATAAACAAACAAACAAAAAAAAAAAACCGGGCGTGGTGGTGCATGCCTTTAATCCCAGCACTGAGGAGGCAGAGGTAGGAGGACTGCCGTGAGTTCAAGGCCACCCTGAGACTACATAGTAAGTCAGCCTGAGCTAGAGTGAGACGCTACCTGGGGAAAAAAAAAAGGTGAATTGAGCTCTTTTTTTTTTTTTTTGGAGGTAGGGTTTCACTCTAGCCCAGGCTGACCTGGAATTCACTATGGAGTCTCAGGATGCCCTAGAACTCACCAAGATCCTCCTATCTCTGCCTCCCGAGTGCTGGGATTAAAGGCACGCACCACCACGCCCAGCTTGAGTTGAGTTCTATAATACAGAAAGCTGTGGAATGTTTCAAGGAAAGCTTTTCTTTTAATTGTCTTTTAAAAATATAATTTAAATTTATTTTATTTTATTCTTTTTTGTTTTTCGAGGTGGGCTTTCACTCTAGTCCAGGCTGACCTGGAATTCACTATGTAGTATCACAGTGGCCTCGAACTCATGGTGATCCTACCTTTGCCTCCCACGTGCTGGGATCAAAAGTGTGAGCTACCACACCTGGCTTAATTTTTATTTATTTACTTGAGAGATAGAAAGAGACAAAGAGGCAGAGATGGGGGTATGGGCATGCCAGGGCCTCCAACCACTGCAAATGAACTCCAGACACACGTGCTACCTTGTGTATCTGGCTTACATGGGTGCTGGGGAATCGAACCTGGGTCCTCTGGCTTTACAGACAAGCACTTTAATCACTAATCTCTCTCTAGCCTTTTATTGGTCTTTTGACACAAGGTCTCATGTAGCTTGGGCTGGCCTTGAACTCGCTATATTATTGAGGATGACCATGAAGTCTTCATCCTCCTGCCTTTACCTCTCAAGTGTTGGGATTACAGGTGTATGTTATGCCTGTAATGCCTGGAAAAGACTGTATTTTAAAGAATTTTCTAACGTTGATATCTGTATGTATAGGACCTCAACATCCATTCTACAGGAAATCATAACTGCACAGAGACAAAGGGACAGTGTGCCTGGTGGCTTTGGAAAACTGAGGTTTATGAGGAAGGCTCCAGAGTGATTACATAAAAAGCTATAGTATTAATACTCTAATCAACATCTGTCCAAAAACATATAGAACTAGACAGTCAACATACAATGTGAAGAGGCCGATGACTGAAGACAGATGAACATCCCCATTGCTTACCTGTACAGTATGACATATTCATGCCCCTGTTTTCTGGAGAGTCTGTAGGCTGGTGTCACCCTAGTTATAGCCAGAAGAGACTTCAGCAACAGTGACAATCTGTTGTATACGGTGTAGGAAACTTTGATTTCTTTATCACACCTGAGGAGTACATAGATACTGTCAATATGGCCTATGAAATTCTGGAACTATGCAAACTTATATTAAAACATGTTCTGGGGCTGGGGAGATACTCAGCGGTTAAAGGCACTTATACTTGCAGGGCCTGCCAGCCCAGATTCTATGCCCCAGACATCCCATGTAAAGCAGTTGCAAAAGACCCTGGCATGCATGTACATGCATACATGTATACATACATACACATATAAATAAATAAAAATTTAAGCTGGGTGAGATGGCACATGCCTTTAATCCCAGCACCTGGGAGGCAGAGGTAGGAGGATCACAGTGAATTCAAGGCCATCCAAAGACTACGGGATGAATTCCAAGTCAGCCTGGACTACAGCAAGACCCCACCTTGAAAAACCAAAAACAAAAAAATTGAAAAGTAGGTTCTAAGCCAGGTATGGTGGTGCACACCTTTAATCCAGCACTGAGGTCAGCCTAGAACTACAGAGGGAGTGCCACCAAAAAAAGTATGTTCTGAATTAAAGATGCAACTAGAGGCCTCTGCTAATACAAAGTAAGCTGAAGTTTTGCTTTTTTATGCATTTGAGAGAAATGAGCACCCAAAGGAACTCCTTTTTTTTTCTACGTTTGAAATGGTTATTCTAAGAAAAACAATAAATCATTATTGTTGACATTTTTCAAGGTACTCTCTTATGAGCTATTTAATTCTGCACAGAAAACCTGGAGAAAAAAAAAATCTATTTGCTACTAAAATTTTAGACCATAACCTGGCAATTGCTTTTTCTTTTAAAAAAAAAAAAAAAGGGGGAGCCAGGCGTGGTGGCACATGCCTTTAATCCCAGCACTTGGGAGGCAGAGGTAGGAGGATCGCCGTGAGTTCAAGGCCACCCTGAGACTACATAGTTAATTCCAGGTCAGCCTGGGCCAGAGTGAGACCCTACCTCGAAAAACCAAAAAAAAAAAAAAAGGCTGCTGAAGAAATGGCTTAGTGGTTAAGGTGCTTGCCTGCAAAGACAAAGAACCATGGTTCAATGCCCCAGGACCCACGTAAGCCAGATGCACAGGTGGTGCAAGCATCTGGAGTTCATTTGCAATAGCTGGAGGCCCTGGCATGCCCATTCTTTACTTGTTCTATCTCCATCTGCCTCTCTCTCAAAAAAAAAAAAAAAAAAAAAGCCAGGCATGGTGGTGCACGCCTTTAATCGGGAGGCAGAGGTAGGAGGATCGCCGAGAGTTCGAGGACACCCTGAGACTACATAGTTAATTCCAGGTCAGCCTGGACCAGAGTGAGACCCTACCTTGCAACCCCCCCCAAAAAAAATAATAAAATATATTTTTTTAAAAAGCCTACTATGGTGGTGGAGGTCTTTAATCCCAGTACTTGGGAAGCTGAGGCAGAAGGACTGCCATGAGTTTTGGGCCAGCCTGGGACTACAGAGTGAGTTCTAAATCAGCCTGGACTAGAGAGAGACCCTATCTTGAAACAAACAAACAACAAAAAAACAAAACAAAAGAGTGGCTAAAGAAATGGCTCGCGGGCTGGAGAGATGGCTTAGTGGTTAAGGCGCCTGCCTGCTAAGCCTAAGAATGCCGGTTCCAATCTCCAGGTCCCACGTTTAGCCAGATGCAAAGTGACGCAAGGGCGCAATGCCGCACTTGACCACAAAGGGGCGCACATATCTGGATTTCGTTCTCAGCAGCTCAGAGACTGCTGGCGCACTCATATCTATCTGTCTTCCTCGCCCTCTCTCTCTGTCTCTCTCTGTGTCTCTCTCCAAAACACAAATAAATAAATAAAAGCTTTTTTAAAAAAAAAAAAAAAAAAAAGAAATGGCTCGCCTGCGAAGCCAAAGGACCCAGGTTCAAATCTCCAGTACCCATGTAAAGCCAGATGCAAAAGGTGGCGCATGTGCCTAAAGTTCATTTGCTGTAGCTGGAGGCCCTGGGTGCACCCATTCTCTCTCTTTGATCTGCCTCTCTCTCAAATAAATGAATAAATATTTTAAAAAATAAATAAAGCCGGGCATGGTGGCGCACGCCTTTAATCCCAGCACTCGGGAGGCAGAGGTAGGAGGATCGCCGTGAGTTCGAGGACACCCTGAGACTACATAGTTAATTCCAGGTCAGCCTGGACCAGAGTGAAACCCTACCTCGAAAAACCAAAAATAAATAAATAAATAAATAAATAAATAAATAAATAAATAAATAAATATACCACACCACACAGATTTATCATTACAATTTTTTTCTTTTGCTATGTTAATATTTCTTCAGTTTTCCTACTCTTCTTAAAAACCAAAGCTTCAGGAAGGAGGCAAGCTAATACATCCACCTTGAAAGAAAATTGGGGACATAATCAACATTGCAATCCAAGATAACTACAATGTGTACAAAGAGAAGTGCGGGAAATCTTACTGGATGGCTGCCACACAGAATACAGACAACACAGAACAGTCATGCTATGTGAGCTCATGAGGGATTTCATCAGAGGACTAGCTGTACTCTGGAGAACAAGAAGTCCTTTTTAGCTTTTGCTGCTGCTCCTTTTCTTGTGGGGTGAGTTGCTCTGGACTAATACTCCCTTCTGAAGGTCATCTCTGGGCCTGGGCTGGAAGCCAAGCACGAAGCAAATGTTAGCAAAGCTCTATTGGCTCTGCTGAGGGCTCAGAATACCCTCTGTGACTGACAACAAAGCCCTGCCTGCTTTCACAGGATGCCATTTGGTTTATGCTCACCTACCACAACCTACAAGTATGAAACAGAACTCTTACCTTTCATTCATTTCAAGACACCAAATTTCCAGCTCCATGGAATCTCCCTGTAGATAAGAGAAAAACAATTCAATAGATTAAAATTACCTTATTAGCTGGGTGTGGTGCACACCTTTAATCCCAGCACTTGGGAGGCAGAGGTACGAGGATCACTGTGAATTCAAGGCCAACCTGAGACTACATAGTGAATTCTAGGAGAGATGCCTTAGTGGTTAAGGCGTGTGCCTGCAAACCCTAAAAGCCCAGGTTCAATTTCCTACATCACTTTTGGGGGGGGGAGGGTTGGGGAGGGTTCAAGGCAGCATTTCACTCTCACTCAGACTGACCTGGAACTCACTACGTAGTCTCAGGGTGGACTCAAACTCATGGCAATTCTCCTACTTCTGCCTCCTGAGTGCTGGGATTAAAGGCATATGTCACCAAACCCAGCATTATCACTTTTTTAAAAAGTTTTATGGGGGGGGGGGGGCGTATATTCCACAATGTGAAGGGCAGAGGACAACTTCAAGCTATCTAGGCTCCACCTTCTTTGAGACAAAGGTCTCTTGTGAATGTCAGAGTACCTAGCCTGTAAGCTTCAGATTCTCCTGGTTCCACCTCTCATTGTCTTAGTTATTTTGGATCACAGAATGCATGTGCATGTGGCTTTACATGGATGCAGAGGAATTGAAGGTGGGCCAACAGGTGATCTCTCTCTCTGAAACAAATAAATAACATATAAAAAATATCAAGCTGCATGTGATGGAGCACCTCCTAGCACTCAGGAGGTAGAGGTAGGAGGATGGCCATGAGTTTAAGGCCATCCTGAGACTACACAGTGATTTCTGGGTCATCTTGGGCTACAGTGAGACCTTATGTCAACAAAAAGGGCTGAAGAGATGGCTTAGCAGTTAAGGTGCTTGCCTGCAAAGCCAAAGGACCTCGGTTCAATTCTCCAGGACCCAGGTAAGCCAGGTGCATAAGGTAGCACATGCATCTGGAATACATCTGCAGTAGCTGGAGGCCCTAGTGCACCCATTCTCTCTACCTGACTTTCTTTCAACTAACTAACTAAATAAATAAATAAATAATTTTTTTAGAAATTCCCTGAAGCTGGGCGTGGTGTTGCCCGCCTTTAATCCCAGATCTCAGGAGGCAGAGGAAGAAGGACTGCCATGAGTTTGAGGCCACCCTGAGACTATAGTTAATTCCAAGTCAGCCTGGGCCAGAGTACCACTCTATCTTGAAAAACCAAAAAAATTAAAAAAAATAAAAAGTCCACTGAAGCCGGGCGTGGTGGTGCATGCCTTTTCAATTTCTTTTTTTTCTTTTTATGTTTTTTATTAGAGAGAGATAGAGACAGAGATAGAGAATTGCTGCACCAGGGCTTCAGCCATTGAAATAGAATTCCAGATGCTTGTGCCACCTAGTGGGCATGTGAGACCTTGTGCTTGCCTCACCTTTGTGCATATGGCTTACATGGGATCTGGAGTCAAAGATGGGTCCTTAGACTTCACAGACAAGCATCTTAATTGCTAGGCCATCTCTCCAGCCTGGTGCACACCTTTAATCCCAGCATTTATGAGGCAGAGGTAGAAGGATCACCATGAGATGGAGGTCACCCTGACACTACATAGCGAATTCCAGATCAGCCAGAGCAAGAGTGAGACTCTACCTCGAAAAACCAAAAAAATTAATTAATTAAAAATTTAAAAAATAAAATAAAATAAAAATTTTTTAAAAGTCCAGGGCTGGAGAGATTGCTTAGAGGTTAAGGCACTTGCCTGCCAAGCCAAAGGACTCAGGTTTAATTCCCCAGAACCCATGCAAGCCCAATGCACAAGGTAGCGCATGCAACTGGAGTTCATTTACAGTGGTTGGAGGCCCTAGTATGCCCATTCTCTTTCTCTACGTGCCTCTTTCTCCTTCTCTCTCTCTCTCTCTCTCAAGATAAATAAAATTATTTTTTAAAAGCCCAAACAAATTTTCACAGCTTACTCATGCTATCCCAGGCACTATATGGGGTCTTGGCAATCGAGTTGGTTATTTATATTCTGCCTCATTTCATAAAGAACATCAGAGGCACAAAAAGACATTTAAGAGGTTGAACACCTACTGACTTAAGAAAAGTGGTTAGAATATGGGTGTGGTGGCGCACGCCTTTAATCCCAGCACTTGGGAGGCAGAGGTAGGAGGATCACTGGGAGTTTGAGGCCAGCCTGGGCTACAGTGAGACCCTGTCTCAAAGAATAAGGATTGTCAGTTTGGGGGCACCCTGAGCTAAATAAATAGTGAGATATTGTCTCAAAACACAATAAAACAAGACAAAACAAAACACCATGACCCTAGGGCTGAGGGACCTTCCCAAGAATATAATGCCCCAGGGCTTAATGGTAATCTCTAACCTTTTCAGAAAATGATAAGAAGTTTGGAGTAGGAAGGACCAGCAATAAGGCTGAAAAATGAGTAAGAATGAGAGGGTAAAGAGCCCTGTGTGCTAAGTAAGGACACCATCTTGGCCATAACCTTACCTCAGAAGTCTTGAGTGAGATCTCCACACACATAGAGCGCCCCACAGCAGGCAGCTGTCCTGAGAGTGCCTTCTTTGCTTCATGTGTAACCTCTGGGATGTCTTTAATTGCTAAATTAAACTAGAGAACAGAGATTTCTGTGTGAAACACTCTCAAGGAACATTATGAGAATACAGAACAGTGCAGAACCTATGAAGAGACTGCTTTAGCTGATAAAATACAGCACCAATTCACTTCTTTCTTCATAGGAGAAAGACAGCATGCACCAAAACCCCAAGTATCAGAATGATACTTGGGTCCCATGTTTAGCCAGATGCAAAGTGATGCAAGGGCGCAATGCCGCACTTGCCCACAAGGGGGCGCACGTATCTGGATTTCGTTCATAGCAGCTGAGAGACTGCTGGCGCACCCATTCTCTACCTGTCTCCCTCTCCGTCTGTCTCTCTCTGTGTCTCTCTACAAAAATAAATAAAATAATAAAAAAAAAGATATATATTTGTCTTCTGAAGACTAAGCCTTACAGCTGAACAGAAGAAAAGTCAAGAATCAAATAAACCTAAGACTAATTTTATAAGGAATAGCCTTTACAGCACTTGAGAATGTTACAGTCATTCCATATGAGAAACACTATAGTACATATACCCATCAGCAAAGAATAGAAATTTTACCCAATCTGATCCCGTTGGGGAAGAAGATGAACGAGTGCAAATCTTTTCACCAAGTCGAGCCTGAACAATCACTTGGACAGTCTGGAAACACAGAAACAACTGGTTTAGATCCCTAGCACTGGGAAATGAGAAGAAAAGGAATCTAAACTGATTTAGCTCCTTGCCAGAGTAAAATTTTGTGAATGCTGGGTTAAATAATGCCAATTAATCATAAATCTGGGCTAGAAAGATAGCTTAATGGTTAACACACTTGCCTGCAAAGCCTAAGGATCCAGGTTCGATTCCTAAGTACCCATATAACCCAGATGCACAAGGTGGCGCATGTGTCTGGAGTTCATTTGCAGTGGTCAGAAGGTCCTGGTGCACCCAATCTATCTGCCCTTCCCTCTTTTTTCCCTCTCTCTACCTCAAAATAAGTAAATAAATAAAATCATAAGGCTACTTTAGGAAAGTACAGAATAAGAGCACACAGTAAGACATTATACATACAAAAATAACATCATTCTTGAGAGTAGTGTCAGCCAATGAGAGAAAGTTTAATTTGAGGTTTGGAATCTATAATATTCTCACATGGCATAAAGAAAGCTGCACATGGTGGCCAGGATGTTTTTAAGAAGTAAGTCCAAATGTGGGTTTAAATATCTACTGACATGCTGGGCATGTGACACGTCTTTGATCCCAGCGCTTGGGAGGCAGAGGTAGGAGAATCACTTTGCATTTAAGGCCACCCTGAGACAATATGGTGAATTCCAGGTCAGCCTGGGATACAGTGAGACCCTGCCTCAAAAAAATTTTTTAAAAATAATCCAGATGTGTTGGTGCACGCCTTTAATCCCAACACTTGGGAGGCAGAGGAAGTAGGAGGATTACTGTGAGTTCAAGGGCACCCTGAGACTACATAGTGAAATCTGGGTCATCCTGGGCTACATTGAGACCCTACTTCTAAAAAAACGAAAAAATAAAATAAATAAATAAATAAATAAATAAATGGTGGGAGGGTGCTGGAGAGAGAGCTCAGCAGTTAAAACACTTGCCTGCAAATCCTAACTAATGACCAGGGTTTGTCTGATACCCCAGTACACATGTAAAGCCAGGTGCACAAAATGATGTCTGGAGTTCATTTGCAACAGCTTGAGGCCCTGGTGCTTGCTCGCTCCTCTCTCTTTCCTTGCAAATAAGCAGGAGGGTCACCATGAGTTTGAGGTCACCCTGAGACTACATAGTGAATTCCATGTCAATCTAGGCTAAAGGAGAAGGAGACCCTACCTTGAAAACTAAATCTCAAAAAAAAAAAAAAAAAAAAATAAAAAGAGAGCCAGGCATGGTGGTACAAGCCTTTAAACCCAGCACTTGGGAGGCAGAGGTGGCTGTATTGCCATGAGTTCGAGGCCAGCCTGAGACTACATAGTGAATTCTAAGTCAGTCTGACCCAGACTGAGACCCTAGCTTGAAAAACCAAAAAGAAAAGAAAAGAAAGAAAGAAAGAAAAGGGAAATGTTAGGAGTCTGGCATAATAGTGCATGCCTTTTATCCCAGCACTTGGGAGGCTGAGGTAGGAGAATCACTCTGAATCCAGCCTGAGATTAGAGTGAGTTCCAGGTCGGTCTGTGCTAGAGTGAAACCCTACCTCTGAAGAATAAAAAAAGAGAGAGAGAGAGAGGGCTAGAGAGACGTCTTAGTGGTTAAAGCGCATGCCTGCAAAACCTAAGGATCCAGGTTCGATTCTCCAGGTCCCACGTAAGCCAGATGCATGAGGTGGCACATGAATCTGGAGTTCATTTGCAGTGGCTGAAAGCCTTGGTATGCCTATTCTCTCTATCTGCCTCTTTCTCTCCCTCTCTCTAATAAATAAATTTTTTAAAAAGCCAGACATGGTGGCATATGCCTTTAATCCCAGCATTTGAGAGATAGAGGTAGGAGGATTGCCATGAGTTCAAGGCCACCCTAAGACTACATAGTGAATTCCAGGTCAGCCTGGGCTAGAGCAAGACCCTACATTGGAAAAGAAAAAAAAGGAGGAGGAGAAGAGAAAGAAAGAAAGGAAGGAGTGAAGGAGGGAGGAAGGAAAGAAGGGAGAAATGAATGTATGTTGGGGGTGGAGAGAAAGCCAGTCAGTCAGTCAGTATGGTTCTTGACTCATAATCATGAAGATCTGAGTTCAATCCCCCAATACCTACATAAAATGCTAGGAATGGTGGCATGTGCCTATAGTAACAGCATTGGGTAGATAAGGACAGGCATACACCTGGAGCTCCCTTGCCAGCCAGTCTAGCCTAAGTGGTGAGCTCCAAGCTCCAAGGTGGATGGCATACCTGAGGAATGCCACCTAAGGTTTTCTGGCTTCCACAAACATGCCACACTGTGTACATGTACCTGCAATATATGTGTTCCTACACACATATGAACAAACATGTATACATATATGCATGCACTCCATGAACATAAAAAAAAAAAGCCAGGCATGGTGGCATGCACCTTTAATCCCACCACTTGGGAGGCAGAGGTAGGAGGACTGCCATGAGTTCGAGGCCACCATGAAAGTATATATTCACTATTATAGTGAATTCCAGGTCAGCCTGGGCTAGAGGGAGACCCTACCTCAGAGAAAAAAAAAAAAAAGAAAAGAAAAGAAAACAACAACAAAAAGAAGTGTCTAAGGGTATTAATGAAACACGTCGTGTGTGTATTTGTGAGGGTATTTCCATAGAGGATAAACAGCGGAGGGAAGATCTGCTTCGAATGTATGTGGAACCATCCTATCTCATGAACTGGGGTCTTAGACTGAATAAAAAGGGGAAAAGCCTCCTAAGCCTAAGAACACTGGTTCCAATCTCCAGCAGTTCCAATCTCCAGGTCCCACGTTTAGCCAGATGCAAAGTGACGCAAGGGCGCAATGCCGCACTTGACCACAAGGGGGCGCACACATCTGGATTTCGTTCGCAGCAGCTGAGGTACTGCTGGCGCGCCCATCTCTGTTTTCCTCTCTCTCTCTCTCTGTCTCTCTCTCTCTGTGTCTCTCTCCAAAAAAATAATAAAAAATTAAAGAAAAAAAAAGGGGGAAAGGAAGAACTGGGAAAATACCTCATCAGTAAAGTGCTGTGTTGCTTGAATAGGAAGACATGAGTTCAGTTCCTCAGCACTCATGTAAAGGTAGGTATGATAATGTGAGTGTGTAATCCAGGGCTGGGGAGGCAGAGATAGGATAACTGGAGCTCTCTGGCCTCAATACATACATGCAGACATGAACAGGTACATTACACTACACAAATACAAAGGGAAAAAGGTGTCATGTGTGGTGGCTCACACCTGTAATCCTAGCATTTAGGAAGGAGGCTGAGGCAAGAGGATTGCCATGATTTTGAAGACATTTTGGGCTACATAGTGACTTCTGGACTACCTTGCACTACAGTGTGAGGCTCTTTCTCACAAAAAATATAATAAAACGGGTTGGAGAGATGGCTTAAAGGTTAAGCACTTGCCTGTGAAGCCTAAGGACGCTGGTTCGAGGCTCAGTTCTCCAGTATCCATGTAAGCCAGATGCACAAGGTGGCGTATGCATCTGGAGTTCGTTTGCAGTGGCTGGAGGCCCTAGTGTGCCCATTCTCTCTTTTTCTGTCACTCTCAAATAAATTAATATATATATATACATATAATAAAAAGCGGGGGCTGTAGAGATGGCTCAGCGGTTAAGGTGCTTGCCTATGAAGCCTAAGGATCCAGGTTCGATTCCCCAGTACCCACATAAGCCAGATGTACAAGGTGTGGAGTTTGCAGTGGTTGGAGGCCCTGGCGTGCCCCACTCTTTCTAACTGCCTCTTCCCCTCTCTCTCTTTCTCTCTCAAATAAATAAATAAATAAACAAATAAATAAACAAACAAACAAATAACAAAAGGATAGAGGAATAGCCCAGGGTGACATGGAATTCACTCTGTATTCTCAGGGTGGCCTTGAACTCACAGTGATCCTCCTACCTCTGCCTCCAGAGTGCTGGGATTAAAGGCGTGTGCCACCATGCCTGACTTAGCCCAGTTTTTTAAAAAAATAAAATAAAAGAGGGCTGGAGAGATGGCTTAGCAGTTAAGGCGCCTGCCTCCTAAGCCTAAGAACGCCGGTTCCAATCTCCAGCGATTCCAATCTCCAGGTCCCACATTTAGACAGATGCAAAGTGACGCAAGGGCACAATGCTGCACTTGACCACAAGGAGGCGCACACATCTGGATTTTGTTCACAGCAGCTGGCGCGCTCATCTCTGTCTTCCTCTCCCTCTCTCTCTGTCTTTCTCTGTCTCTCTCTCCAAAAATAAATAAAATAATAAAAATAATTAAAAAGAAAGAAAGAAAGAAAGAAAGAAAGAAAGAAAGAAAGAAAGAAAGAAAAAAAAACAGGAAAAAGGACATAGCCAAATGATCACCAGCACCCTCTTCTCTGCTTTTTGGTTTGCCAGAAAGTGAGCAAAGCAGGCTGCTGCTGCTGCTGCTGCTGCTGCTGCTATGATTCCCCACCATGATGGACTATATTCCTTGAACTTTAAACCAAATAAACTATTCCTCCATTACATTGTTTCTTGTCAGTATATTTACAGCTACAAGAAAAACAGCTAAGGGCTGGAGAGATGTGGTTAAGGCACTTGCCTACAGATCCTAACGACCCAGGTTCAATTCACCAGTGCTCATGTAAAGCTGGATGCATAAAGTGATGCATGCATTTGGAGTTCGTCTACAGTGGCTGGAGGCCCTAGCATACCATTCTCTCTCTTTCTCTCTCTCTCTCCTTATAAATAAACAAAAATATCTTTTAAACAATTGGCCATTTTAGTGTTGGTTGAAACTTTGGGAAAGATGCCCAAAGGCTGCCCATTTCAGCTTAGTCTTTGTTCCCACCCCAGCAGAACAGACTGTGCTATTAACCTGGCATAACAGTTTGACATTCTACAACAGCCCTGAAAAATAACTTTTGAACAAGTAGCTGTACAAAACTCAAAGCTACTTTTTAGTTCCACCCCCATACTTCACAGTTTGGTTTACAGCAGACAGAAGTATCCCTTACGATGGGCAAGCTGCAAGCTGTTGTGCTATATTCCCAAAGAGGGCTCTCTAAAAGGAGAAGCACAGAAGTTATTTCTAGCCGTTTCCAGCTCAAGAGAATGAACATATTACCTTCAGGGCAAAAAATTTAATAAACTTGTCCAGGTCCTTTCTGTCCTGGGAACTGAGATCAGTTTCCATTGCCTATAGAAATCTGTAATGAAAAAAAAAAAAAAAAAAAACCAAAGAAGTGATGAAAATATAATCAATAGCTTCAAAAACAGATTTATGTCGAAGTATAAAGATAATCCACTAGCTGTAGGATACTCATGCTCATGAGAAGTGGGTGGGATGAGATTTCCTTTAGCTTAAGATACTAAAACAGAAAATATTAAGATACTATCTCTTGGGGCTGGAGAGGAGGCACAATGGTTAAAGGCACTTGCTTGCAAAGCCTAACTAACAGCCCAGGTTTTATTCCCCAGTATCCACCTTTAGCCAGATGCACAAAGTGGCACATATGTCTGGAGTTTGTTTGCAGTAGCAAGAGGACCTCCTACCTCTGCCTCCCAAGTGCTGGGATTAAAGGCATGTGCCACCACACCAGGCTCAAAATTTTTCAGATTTAAAAAATATATATTTTATTTAATTAGTAGACAGATAGAATGGGCACACCAGGGCCTCTAGCCATTGAAATGACCTCCAGATGCATGTGCCACTTTGTGCATCTGGCTTACATGGATCTGAGGAATCAGACCTAGGTCCTTAGGCCTTTTGTAGGCAAGTGCCTTAACTAATCACTAAGCCATCTGTCTGGGCCTTTTTGGATTTTTGAGGTAGGATCTTGCTCTAGCCCAGACTGACCTGAAATTCACTATACAGTCTCAGGCCAGCCTGGAACTCACAGTGATCCTCCTATCTCTGCCTCCCAAGTGCTAGGATTAAAGGCGTGCACCAGAAGCAGGGTATTGCTGTAGCCCAGGCTGATCTGGAACTTACTCTACAGTCCAGTTTGACCTTGAACTCACAGTAATCCTTTTTCCTTGGCCTTCAAAGTAGAGGGATTAAAGGTGTAAACAACCACACCCAACTAGGACTAAACATTTTATTTATTTATTTGAGAGAGAGAAAGGAAAAGACAGATAGAGAGAATGGACATGCCAGGGCTACTAACCACTGCAAACAAACTCCAGATGCACATACCACTTAGTATATCTGACTTTACATGGGTACTGGGGAATCAAACCTGGGTACTTAGGGAACTGCTGGACTATCTCTCTGGCCCAAGACTAAACTTTAATAAGACAAAAACCTTGCTAAAACAACACAAATGAGTTAATCTGAAATATCATACTTTTGAAAGCTACACACCTATTCTGAGAAACTTATGACTTGAAAAGCTTTTTTCAGAAAACACAATAGAAACTCATATACAAACAAAAAAACAAAAAGCTGGGTGTGGTGGTACACCTTTAATCCCAGCACTTGGGAGGCAGAAGTAGGAGGATCACCTTGAATTCAAGGCCACCCTGAACCTACATACTAAATTCCAGGTCAGCTTGGGCTAGAGGAAGACCTTACCTCAGAAAAAAGAAACCCATATAATATCACAAGGGTTCATGGATTTCACAAAGCATATTAGTGCCCACCCAAGAGTGAAGCAGTTTAAACTAGTTTAAGATGTGCCAATTATGAGGAATAAACTATTTAGGAAAAAAAGGGCATGGACAAAGACATGTAAATAATAGCCAAATGGGTTTAAGAATGCTAAATATTTGTTTTTCACAGGAGCTGGGAGTGGACAAGGAAGCAGTATGGTTGGTGAGGGCTGGAATGCAAGGCTTCAGTTTGATGTGCCAGAAATACAAACTCCTTCAAGGATTATGAGAAGAGTGGTCTCATTAGAAAGATAGCTCTGGGGGGTGGGGGGTAAGAGGGCATACTGTGTAGACTGATTCAGCAGTATAGGAAGCACAGATGCCAGTTAGGTCCTTGGCAAGGATTCCAGATGTGGTCAAGGCTAAAATTCTAGCACAGACATGGTATGAAAACAGTATGACTAGGAGATATTTTAAGGAATGGCTGACAGTATTTAAAGACTGACGGAAGAAAGGGCATATAGGGGATATCAGGACAATAGGGGTGAATCAGTGAGAAGCACCTTTAATAAGATTTCACTTAACAAAAGAGAAGTCAGAGGGTACTGTTTTTGTTTTGTTTTGTTTTGCTTTGTTTTGTTTGCTTTGGTTTTTCCAGGCTGGGCCTCGATCTAGCTCAGGCTGACCTGGAATTCACTCTGTAGTCTCAGGGTGGCCTTGAACTCACAGTGATCCTCCTACCTTTGCCTCCCAAGTGCTAGGATTAAAGGGATGTGCCACCAGGCTTACTCTGACTTTTCTTTTCTTTTCTTTTTTTCTGAGGTAAGGTCTTACTCTAGCCCATTCTGACCTGGAATTCATTATGTACTCTCAGGGTGGCCTCCAACTCACAACGATCCTCCTAACTCTGCCTCCCGAGTGCTGGGATTAAAGGCGTGACCCAAGAAGCCCAGCTAATTTTTTTTAATTTTTACTTTGGGCTGGAGAGATGGCTTAGTGGTTAAGGCACATGCCTGCGAAGCCTAAGGACCCAGGTTCAATTCCCCAGGACCCATGTAAGACAGATGCACAAGGTTAAGCCAGCCTCTTTTTTTTTTTTTTTCTCTCTCTCTCTCTCTCAAATAAATAAAATAAATTTTATTTATTTATTTTTTTGTTTTTCGAGATAGGGTCTCACTCTGGCCCAGGCCGACCTGGAATTAACTATGTAGTCTCAGGGTGGCTGCGAACTCACAGCAATCCTACCTCTGCCTCCCAATTTGTTGTTGTAGTGCATCCAGGACCTCATACATGCCAGACAAGTGTTCCATACTGAGCTACATTCCCAACTCTTGTTTGTTCTGTTTAGGTTTTTTTTTTTTTTTTTTTTTTTTGAGACAGGTTCTCAAACTGCAGCCCAGGCTAGCCTTAAACCTGTAGCAATCCACCTGCCTCAAACTCCCAAGTGTTGGGATTACAGGTATGTACCAACACACCTATCTTGTAAGCAATCAATTCTGCACCAGTGGGTTATCCTCGGTCAAGTCTGAGGGTTCAGTCCCAAAACTACATCCTCCCTTTGACTTCAGATGCCAACTATAAGTCTCAGGTTATATCAATTGTATTTCTTTTTCTTTTTCTTTTTTTTTTGGTTTTTCGAGGTAGGGTTTCACTCTGGTCCAGGCTGACCTGGAATTAACTATGTAGTCTCAGGGTGGCCTCGAACTCACAGCGATCCTCCTACCTCTGCCTCCCTCCTACCTCTGCCTCCCGAGTGCTGGGATTAAAGGCGTGCACCACCATACCCGGCTTATATTAATTGTATTTCTGACCCACTGGCTTTAAATCCAGGTTCCTACAAACCTCTCATCAAGTTCAATTGTTTAGTCTGAACAGCTCACAAAAACTGGAAACACAGGGGCTGGAGAGATGGCTTAGCAGTTAAGGCACCTGACTGTGAAGCCTGAGAACGCTTGTTCAAATGTCCAAGAACCACATATAGCCAGATGCAAAAGTAACGCAAGCACACAATCTCGCACATGCACACAAGAGGGCACACATGTCTGGAGTTCGTTCACAGCTGCTGAAAAGGCCCTGGCACACCCAATTTCACTCTGCCTATTCCTCTCTCTCTCTCTCAAATAAAAAAAATGGAAATACATTTACAAATTTATTATAAGACATATTACAAAACATTCAGATGAAGAGATACATGGTACTATGTACTGGGGAAAGGGCATGGAGCTTCTATGCATTCTCTTTGGCACACCACCCTTCAAGAACCTCTGTGTGTTCAGTTTTCTAGAAACCTCTACCTTAAGGGATAGGAAGATGGCTTAGCGGTTAAGGTACTTGCCTTGAAGCACATAAGCCAGATGCACATGGTGGCACATGCATCTGGAGTTCATCTGCAGTGGCTAGAAGTACTGATTGCCCATTCTCTCTTTCTGCATCTTTCTCTCTCCCTCAATTAAATAAATAAAATATTTTTTTAAAAAAATCTGCCTAGTATGGTGGCTCATGTCTTGAATTCCAGCACTAGGGAGGCTGAGGTAGGAGGATTTCTGTGAGTTCAAGGCCAGCCTGTGACTACATAGTGAATTCCAGGTCAGACTGGGCTAGAATGAGACCAAACCTGGAGAGATGGCAGAGCAGTTAAAGGCACTTTCTTGCAAAGCCTTATGGTCCAGGTTCAATTTCCTAGTACTCATGTAAAAGCCGTGCACAGCATGACACATGTAACTGGATTCAAAGACTTACTCCACCATGTCCAGGACGGGAAACATTTCTGATTCTTTATAAATTTAAGGGCTTCTTTTTCTTTTCTATTTCTGTGATGAACATTACAAACGTAGGAGGATCACCATGCATTTGAGGCCAGCCTGGGAATGAATTCTAGGTCATCCTGGGCTAGAGGGAGACACTACCTCAAAAAATAAATAAGGGCTGGAAAGATGGCTTAGCATTTAAGGCACTTGCCTGCAAAGCCTAAGGAACCAGGTTCAATTCCCCAGGACCCACATAAGCCAGATGCACAAACATCTGGAGTTTGTTTGCAGTGGCTAAAGGCCCTGGCGTGCCCATTCTCTTGCTCTCAAATAAACAAACAAGAAAAAGAAAAAATTCCCAAATAGCCAAAGCAATCTTGAACAAAAAGAATAAAGAAAGCTACTACCTGACTTCAAAATAAATACAACTATAGCTGGGTGTGATGGCTCAAGCCTTTAATTCTAGAGGTAGAAGGATCGCTGTGAGTTCAAGGCCAGCCTGGGCTAAAGTGAGACCCTAG
Organism: Orientallactaga sibirica; assembly: GCA_036365145.1. NCBI lineage: Eukaryota > Metazoa > Chordata > Mammalia > Rodentia > Dipodidae > Orientallactaga > Orientallactaga sibirica. The sequence continues at coordinate 3,145,473 of JAEOAD010002662.1, read as the reverse complement.
CTTGAAAAAAAAAAAAAAAAAAGATCATATATGTGTTATAGTGACCAAAACAGCAAGTTACTGGTGTAAGAGCAGACGCAGCTAAAGGAACAGAAGAAAGCCCAGAAATATACCCAGACATTTACAGCCAACTGGCTTTTAACAAAGATTCCAAAAATACCAACATAGAAGAAGGGCCCATCTCCTCAATAAACAGTGTTGGGAAAACATACAGAAGAATTAAATCAGCTTCTGTTTCACTGTATTAAAAAATCAATTCAAAATGGATTAAAGACTTAAATGTTTAAGACCTTAAACTATGAAACGTCTAAGAGAAACAGACAGGAAAAGCTCTATCACATTGGTCTGGGCAATGGTATTTTTGGATATGACTTCAGTAACACAGGGCTGGGAATGAAGCTACAAATGTGTTTTTGGTGTTTGTTGGCTCTCTTGAGCCCTTTTCTCTCTATAGAAAGTTCATCTGGACATGCATTTTATCATGAAGTGCTTTCCAATTTTAGATTAAAAAATAAAACCAACTTAGAATTTAAATTCATGTAATGCTGTCTTTTAACAGGGTTAAACACCTCAAGGGTGAAGCAATAGAGAAATGGATCTAAGATAAGAATTGTGCTGTAGGATTATACTGACCTTATTTTTTTCCACTCAAAAGGAGAATTATATTCTTGCCACAAGAAAATCTACCAATACAAACTTATGTCTCTTGTGACTGTGCACTCAGTAACACTAAAAGAATCATGTAACTAGCTACTGTACCAAAAAGGGTGTTGTTACCCTGGAGAAAACATTATCTCCCTGGCAGCAGCAGAGCTGATACTTCCTCAGACCTGCTCATCCAAACCTTCAATTCACCTTCTGCAATGTAAATATATATTAGGGTTACATTATGTTCTACCTGTGCTCTCTGTAAAGTTCCTTTCTTTATTAAAGTGCTATGAGGCACACAACAACAGGAAATTTGTTAAAAGCATAAATGTTGCATGGTGGAATTCCCCTTATTACTTGTCCTTTATTACTATTGTCATCAGTTATTAAATCTTGCAGCCGGGCATGGTGGTGCACTACTTTAATCCCAGCATACGGGAGGCTGAGGTAGGAGGATCGCTGAGTTCTAGGCCACCCTGAGAATACATAGTGAATTCCAGGTCAGCCTGGGCTACAGTGAAACCCTACCTCAAAACAACAACAAAAATCTTGCTATGCAAAGTCATCTACTTGGTGCAGCTACATTTCCACAAATATCACAGTAATGCAGCTCTTATCAGAAAAATAATGACTTGGTTACTTACTTTACCTACTTCAAGTTTAGACTATAAAATTAAGACACAAGGCTGGAGAGATGGCTCAGCAGCTAACGTGCTTGCCTGTGAAGCCTAACAACCTGGAAGCCTAATGACCCGGGTTTGATACTCCAGTACCCACATAAAGCCAGATGCACAGTGGCACATGCATCTGGCATTTGTTTGCAGCAGCTGAAGGCCCTGGAGCTCGCTCTCTGTTTGCAAATAAATAAATAAAAATGGCTTTAAAAAATAATGCAGGGTTGGAAAGATCGCTTAGCAGTAAAGGTGTTTGTCTGCAAAGCCAATGTACTTTGGTTCCATTCCCCAGGACCCACATAAGCCAGATGCACAAGGTGGCACATGCGTCTGGAGTTCATTTGCAGTGGCTGGAGGCCATGACACACCCATTCTCTTTCTCTCTCTGTCTGCCTCTTTCCTTCTCTCACTCTCTCAAATAAATAAATAAATAAAAATTTAAAAAACAAAACTAAGGCAGGCTGGAGAATGGTTTACCGGTCAAGTGCTTGCCTGTGAAACCTAAGGACCCTGGTTCGAGGATCAATTCCCCAGTAGCCATGTAAGCCAGATGCACAAGGTGGCACATGCATCTGGAGTTCGTTTGCAGTGGCTAGAGACCCTGATGCACCCATTCTCTCTCTCTTTCTCTGCCTCTTTCTCTCTCTGTCTGTCACTTTCAAATAAATAAATAAATAAACCAAAAAAATTTTTTAAAAAACGAAAGCAATAGCCGGGCGTGGTGGTGCACACCTTTAATCCCAGCACTTGGGAGGCAGAGGTAGGAGGATCACTGTGAGTTTGAGGCCACCCTAAGACTACATAGTGAATTCCAGGTCAGCCTGGACTAGAGTGAGACCCTACCTCAAAAAACAAAAAAAAAAAAAAAAAAAAAGAAAGCAAAAAAACAAAACCAAAACCAAAATCAAAACACCTAAGGCAAACTAAAAGTAATCAGTAAAACACTGTAATTAGTATTCCAGGATTTTTGGCAAACTCTTTAAGGTGACCTTCAGTTACCCCATGCAATGTCAGCAGAGAAAACTGGTGAAGTGATTTTGAAAAGGTACCAGGAGCATTGTAGCTCTTTCAGTAAAGAACTTTGTCACTGAAACTGGCAAGAGTGATCCTGAATCAAGGTCCAGTGTTGGGACACATAGGCTCAGGAAACTAGGCTTATTGTCCAGTCAAGGGTTTGGTTTTTTTTTTTTTTTTGTTTTTGGAAGTAGGGTCTCACTCTAGCCCAAGCTGCCCTGGAACTCACTTTGTAATCTCAGGGTGGCTTCAAATTCATGGCAATCCTCCTACTTATGCCTCCCAGGTGCTGGGATTAAAGGTGTGTGCCACCATGACCAGCTTCAAGGTTTTTTTTGTTTTGTTTTGTTTTGTTTTTTTTAATTTGTTTATTTCTTTGACAGAGAGGGAGAGAATGGGCTCTGCAGGGCCTTCAGCCACTGCAAAGGAACTCTAGACACATGTGCCACCTTTGTGCATCTGGCTTTTCATGGGTATTGGGGAATCAAACCTGGGTCCTTAGGTTTCATAGGCAAGTGCCTTAACCACTAAACCATCTCCCAGCCCCAAGGTTTTTATGTTTATTTATTTAGGTATGTTCATGTTTTGGGGAGGGCAGGTGCATGCCATGCACACATGTGGAGGTCAGAGGACAACTTTTGGGTTGGTCTACACCTAATCCTTTTCATTTGAGGAGAGCTTCTTGCTCTGCTGTTGTTTAAGTGTGCTTTTTGTTGCTGTTTGTTTTTTCAAGGTAGGGTCTCACACTAGCCCACACTGACCTGGAATTCACTATGTAGTCTCAGGTTAGCCTTGAACTCACAGTGAATTCCAGGTCAGTCTAGGTTACAGCAAGACCCTACCTTGAAAAAAAAAAAAAAAAAAAAAAAAAAAAGTGCTTTGGGCTGGAGCGTTGGCTTAGCAGTTAAAGCACTTGCCTGCAAGGTGAAAGCACTTTGGTTCAATTCCTCAGAACCCATGTAAGACAGATGCATAAAGGGGCATATGCGTCTGGAGTTCATTTGCAGCAGCATGAGGCCCTGGCACGCCCATTCTCTCTCTCTCTCTGCCTCTTTCTCTCAAATAAATAAATAAAAATAAAACTATAAAACAAAGTTAAAAAAAAAAAGAGGGGCTGGGGAAATGGCTTTGTGGTTAAGGCGGTTGCCTGCGAAGCCTACCTAAGGAGACTGGTTCAATTCCCCATGACCCACATAAGCCAGATGCACAAGGGGGTGCAAGCATCTGGAGTTCATTTGCAGTGGCTCAAGGCCCTGGTGTGCCCATTCTCTATTTCTCTCTATCTGCCTCTTGCCCCTCTTCTTTCACAAATAAATAAATAATTTTTTTAAGTGAGTTAATATAGTATAATTCCAATTTATTGAGAACTCAGAGTGCCACATAGAAGTGTCAAGTACTGCATGTGCTACTTTTCCTAAAAGGAGGCCACTTTGAGAAACCAATATTGTATCAAATTGTTAGCTGAGGATGGGCCTTGTGGTGCATGCCTTTTAATCCCAGCACTTGGGAGGCAGAGGTAGGGAGATACCCGTGAGTTCAAGGCCAGCATAGGACTACAGAGTGACTGCTAGGTCAGCCTGGGTTTGAATAAGACCTAACTCAAAAAAAAAAAAAAAAAAGTGGTTAGCTGGTATAATCCTACTATAAACTTCACAGATTCTCTGCTATAGTTGGGCCACTCCTTCCCTTCCTTCCCCATCCCTTTGCCCTTCTTTCTTTCCCTCCCTAAACCTTTTGCTGAAGAGAAGCTGTACAAAGATGGCTAAGAGTTAGCTGTTAAATATGACCATACCCCTGCTAAACAAGTAGCCTTCCTTCTCTACTTTTCCTTTCTCTCCCTATAAATCCCCTTTGTAACTGAGACCCTAAAACAGAGATCTGAAGCAGTAGACCCTCCTATCTTCTCAAGATTACTGGTTCATGAATAATCCTGATTCTTTCCAATAAATTTCCTTCTCCTGAATATTGATTGTTTTTAAAATATTTTTTAGCCAGGTGTGGTGATGCATGCCTTTAATCCCAGCACTTGGGAGGCAGAGATAGGAGGATTGCCGTGAGTTCGAGGCCACCCTGAGACTACATAGTTAATTCCAGGTCAGCCTGGACCAGAGTGAAACCCTACCTCAAAAAATCAAAAAATATATATATATTTTGTTGTTGTTGTTGTTGGGCGTGGTGGCATACGCCTTTACTCTCGGGAGGCAGAGGTAGGAGGATCGCCGTGAGTTCAAGGCCACCCTGAGACTACATAGTGAATTCCAGGTCAGCCTGAGCTAGAGTGAGACCCTACCTCAACCCCCCCCAAATTAATATTTTTATTTATTTGCAAGCAGAGAGAGAGAGACAGAGAAAGAGGGAATATGAGAATGGGCGCAACAGGACTTCCAGCTGCTACAAATGAACTCCAGATGCATGCCCCATTGCATTTGGCTTAATAGGTACTGGGTTGTTAAGACTTTGAAAGCAAGCACCTTGACTGCTAAGGCATCTCTCCAGGCCTAAAAATATTTTTACTGATGGGCATGCTAGTGCACACCTTTAATCCAAGCAGTAGAGAGGCAGAGGTAGGAAGATCATCCTGAGTTCAAGGCCAGCATGGGACTACAGACTGAGTTCCAGATCAGGCTGGGATAGCGTAAGACCTTACCTAGAAAAAAACAAAAATATGCCACTTATAGTGGTGCACACCTTTAATCCCATCACTTGGGAGGAAGAGGTAGGAGGATCACTGTAAGTCTGAAGCAGCCTGGAACTACAGAGTGAGTTCTAGGTTAGTCTGAGATAGAATGAGGCACTCTATCTCAAAAAAAAAAAAAAAAAAAAAAAAAAAAAAAAAAAAAGGCTAGAGGGGTGGCTTAGCCGTTAAGGTGTTTGCCTGCAAAGCCAAATGACCCAGGTTCAATTCCCCAGGACCCACGTTAGCCAGATGCACAATGTAGTACATGCATCTGCAGCTTGTTTGCAGTGGTTGGAGGCCCTGGTGTGCCCATTCTCTCTCTCTCCCTCTTTCTTTCAAATAAATAAAAATAAATAAAATATTTAAAAAAACAAAAATAAAGTAATTCAGTATGACTGTATTTAGGTGATATTCAAGAAAAGGAAAAGGTACTTGCTAGTGATAGCAAGCACCTAGTGGGATTGGGAGATAGAAATGGAATAAAAAGTTAAGAGGAATGTAAAAACTAATAGAAATTTCCTTATTTTTGAGATAGGGTCTTGCTCAATTTCCTTATTTTAATTGAGATAGTTATTATAAGAGTTAGGAATTTGCCAAAACTTCAAACTGCACGATGATAACAGATGTATTAAGCCAGGTGTGTTGGCACATGACTTTAATCTCATCAGTTGGTAGGCAGAGATAGGAATCTCTCTGAGTTTGAGTCCAACCTGGCACTACAGAATGAGTGCCAGGCCAGCCTGGGCTAAAGGGAGACCCTGCCTGGAAAAAACAAACAAAAAAGGAGTTGGGAGGTTAAGAAAATAGTTCAGTGAATAATAGGAAGCACATGCTGTGCAAGCAAGAGGACTTGAGTTCAATCACCAGCACCCATGTAAAAGGCAGCCATGGCCATGCAAACCAGCAACACCAGTACTCAGTGGGGCAGAGACAGGAAGACTGTTGGTCAGCCAGTCAGTTTAAAATAAAAACAGAGAAGCCAGGTATGGTGGTCCACAACTTTAATCCTAGCACTTGGGAGGCAGAGGTGGGTGGTGGTGGTGGTGTTTTGGAGTCAAAGGTAAGAGGATCGCCTTGAGTTCAAGGCTACTCTGAGACTGAGGGAGTAGAGTTAGGGTGAATGCACCACTGAAGGTAAGAAGGGCAGAAAATTATGCACTGGCTAGATATCAAAGATGATCTGATTTCTAATCTCTTGCCTAGCTCAGTAGAATTGTTTTCCCATAAATAATCAGGCCCCTTCCTGGGAGGAAGGTGTTTCATAAAATTTGAACATTGTGGTTGGTCAAGTTCAGCCACTGGAACTTGGTGCCAGAGATAATCTCTTCCTGAGACAGGTCCTAGCCCTAACCAACCAGCTGGCCCTCTGGTCCACCTGGGCCAAAATACAGCCCACCACCCTAAGTTTATACTTTGCAAGGGGAGGGCAGTCTGTCTGTCTCTCTCTCTCTCATCACTTGGGAACTACCAGCTGTGGGTGAGTTTTCGCCCAGGCCCAGCCTGGAGAGCCCCCTAGCCCTTCCTATCCGCATGGGTTCTTTGTCCCCTCAAGCTCCCCACATGGTAGAAGGTCCTTGAACTTTCTTTTTCTTTTCTTTCCATGCTTTTCTCCCAGGCCATACACGTGGGATCTCTAGCCACATGGGTGCCTTTCCTTGGCTCTATAATAATAATTATAATATATATTCTAATATATAAATTAATATAATTTTATAATTATCCTCAGTTTTCTTTTTTGATAATTTTTTATAGATTTTATTTATTTATTTATTTGAGAGAGATAAAGAGGGAGAAAGAGAAAGAGAGAGAATGGGCATGCCAGGGCCTGCAGCCACTGCAAACAAACTCCAGATGAATGCGGCCCCTTGTGCATCTAGCTTACGTGGGTTCTGGAGAGTCAAACCGGGATTCTTTGACTAAAATTAGAAATAAACCCAAGGTATGGGGAGCAAGGACTTTCTGGGACCCTTAGCACCCCATTACAAGACTGCGTAGTGAATTCCAGATCAACCTGGGCTACAGCAAGACCCTACCTTAAAAAACTAAAAAAAAAAAAAAAAACAAAATTTTTAGCATGTTTGATATGTGTACAGATGTGTGTGTGTTCCACCTTAGTTCCTTGAAAAAGTCTTTTATAACCAAAAAAAAAAAAAAAAGAAAGAAAGAAAGAAAGCCGGGCGTGATGGCGCACGCCTTTAATCCCAGCACTCGGGAGGCAGAGGTAGGAGGATCGCCATGAGTTCAAGGCCACCCTGAGACTACATAGTGAATTCCAGGTCAGCCTGAGCTAGAGTGAAACCCTACCTCGAAAAACAAAACAAAAAAAAAAGTCTTTTATAAAACCTAGAGCTCTCTGCTTCTTTCTTTTCTTTTCTTTCTTTTTTTCTTTCTTTCTTTCTTTCTTTCTTTCTTTTTTTTTTTTTTTTTGAGGTAGGGTCTCACTCTAGCACAGGATGACCTTGAACTCATTATATAGTCTCAGAGTGGCCTTGAACTCAAAGCAATCCAACCTTTACCTCTGAAATGCTGGGATTCAAGGCATGTGCCACCACTTTTTTGATTGTTTGTTTGACCTAGGGTCTTTGTTCTAGCCTGGGCTGACCTGGAATCTACCAAACCCAGCTGGTGCACACAATTCCAGAGCTCAGGAAACTAAAGCAGAAGGATATGTGTGAGTTCTTAGTTTGAAGCCAGCCTGGGACTACAGAGTGAGTTCAGTCAGTATCAGTTAGAGTGAGACCCTAGCAGGAAATGATGGCACACACCTCTAATCCCAGCACTTGGGAGGCAGAGGTAGGAGGATCACCATGAATTCGAGGCCACCCTGACACTACAAAGTGAATTCCAGGTCAGCTTGAGCTACAGTGAGACCCTACTTGGGGAGGCAGAGGAGGGGGGAGGAAGCCAGCTACATTGACCTTTAATCTCAACACTCCTTTAATCCCAGAGGATGGCTATAAATTCCAGCCAGCATGGTCGACATAGTAAGGTCAGGACAACCTGGGCTGCAGAGACTGTCTCAAAAAAAAAAAAAAAAAAAAAAAAAAACGAAAGGGCTTGTTGGATGGCTCAGTGGGTAAGAGGGCTTGCCCTGAGAGAGCCTGACGATTCTCCCTGAGTGCACCAAAGTAAACAGCTGGACATGGCCACTAGTTCTGTGGGAAGCAGAGACAAGAGTATTGCTGAGGCTCAATGGTCAGCCAGTGTGACCATAACATCAGGTCCACGTTCAGTGAGAGACTTTTTCAAGGAAACATGTGAATGAGCAATAGAGGAGGCCTCCTCTTGTGCCTTCACATGGAACACATACATGAGAGGTTGTTTCTGTAGTGTAGTGGTTATCATGTTCGCTAACACATGGAACACATACATTAGTACACACGCACATTTATTATATTCATGGGCCCCACACCTCAGTACCACACACACATGAGAAAATAAAACCAACACTAAAAACTTGCAAAACAGATTAAACTAAACTAGTCAGTAGTAATAAAAAGGGGCTGGAGAACTGGCTCAGTGGTTAAGGCACTTGCTTGCAAAGTCTAACAATCCAGGTTCAATTCCCCAGCACCAAGGTAAAGCCAGATGCACTAGGTGGTGCATGTGTCTAGAGTTTGTTTACAATGGCAATAGGCCTGGTACACTCCTAGTCACCCCTCTCTCCTTTCTATCTCAAATAAATAAATAATTTATTTTTTTTAATCTTATTTGTTAGAGAGAGAGAATGGGCATGCCAGGGCCTCTAGCCACTACAAATGAACACCAGATGTGGGCAGCACCATGTGCACCTTGCTTACCTGAGTTCTGGGGAATTCAACCTGGGTTCTTAGGCTTCACAGGCAAGTGTCTTAACCACTAAGCCATCTCTCCAGCCCCTATTACTTATTTTTATTTATTTGCGAGAGAGAGAAAGAGGCAGGTAGAGAGAATGGGCATGCCAAGGCTCCCAGCCACTGCAAATGAACTCCAGATGCATGCACCACTTTGTAATCTGGGTCCGGTGGCTTTATAGGCAAGCACCTTAACTGCTAAGCCATCTCTCAAGCCCATATAAATTACTTTTTCTTTAAAGGGCAAAGCAGATTTGGTGATTTAGACCTGTAATCACAGCATCCAGGAGTCTGAGGCAGGAGAATTGCTTCAGCTTCCTGCATACTGTCTCAGAAAATACAAAGTCAGGTCTTGTGGTATAGGCCTGTAATCCTAGCTAGAGAGGCCAGGCTGGGATACATGAAACCCTACCTCACCCAGCTCAGCTGTTTTTTTTTTTTTTTTTTTGTTTTTTTTTAATTTTGTTTATTAAGGTAGGGTCTCACTCTAGCCCAGGCTTACCTGGCATTCACTATGTGGTCTCAGGCTGGCCTGAAACTCACAGTGATGCACCTACCTCAGTCTCCCTAGTGCTGGGATTAAAGACTGTGTCACCACGATGCCTATTTTCTTTTTTCTTTTTTTTTTTTTGGTTTTTCTCTCGAACTCACGGCAATCCTCCTACCTCTGCCTCCCACGTACTGGGATTAAAGGCGTACCACAACCGGCTGTCTTTTTTTTTTTTTTTTTTTAAACACCTTAATAGATATGTAAAGTCAAGGTAGCAAAAGAAATCATTGGTCTTTCCCCCACTATTTGTCATGGAGCTTGTAAAGAGTGAGTCTTATAATTCAAATAGAGCTTTCTATCACATGTGAATTTATAGTAAGGGAACAATCTAGGGTGGGACCCTATGTAGCCTGAGAATGGGACTGGTTACCAAACAGACCCAGGGATTATAAATTGGAAAGTTCAGCCCCACTCTTGCACCTCTGAGGAAGGCTGGCTGGGAAGTCAACTCCATAAACTCTCTTGAACCAGATAAAACTTTCCAGATTCCTCAATACCAAGAGAACTGATAGTGGACGACTCAGGTGAAGGAAAAGAATGAAAATATGGAACTAGGGGCTGGAGAGATGGCTTAACAGTTAAGACACTTTCCTGCAAAGCCAAAGGACCCAGGTTAGATTCCCCAGGACCCACATAAACCAGATGCATAAGGGGGCACATGCATCTGGAATTCGTTTGCAGTGGTTGAAGGCCCTGGCACACCCATATTCTCTCTCTTTTTCTCTCTCTCCCTGCCTATTTCTGTATCTCTCTCTTTCAAATAAAAAATAAAGTTAAAAAAAAGAAAACATGGAACTATATATGATAAAATTAGAATATAATCTCTGGAAATAAAATAGTCATATACTGCTGGGCGTGGTGTTCCACACCTTTAATCCCAGCACTTGGAGGCAGAGGTAGGAGGATTACAGTGAGTTCAAGGCCACCCTGAGACACATCATGAATTCCAGGTCAGCTTGAGAGAGACCCTACCTTGAAAAACAAAACAACAAAGAAATAGTCATGTACTTTTATTCACTAACTATATACACAACAATAAAGTATATGAAGCAGATATTGCTATAGATACCAGATAAGGAACTATACACCTGTAAATCCTAGAACTTGGGAAATACAGGCAAGAGGATCAGGAGTGAAGGGCCAGTCTGACCTACTTAACACCTGATTTAAAAAAAAGGGGGGGGGACTGGAGAGATGGCTTAGTGGTTAAGGCATTTGCCTGCGAAGCCAAAGTACCCAGGTTCAATTCCCCAGGACCCATGTAAGACAGATGCACAAGGGCACATGCATCTGGAGTTTGTTTACAGGGTCTAGAGGCCCTGGCATGCCCATTCTCTCTCTGTCTGCCTTTCATCTCTCTATTTCTCTCTGCTTACAAATAAATAAATAATTTTTTTAAAGTATAGCTGAAAATTCAACAACACCTCTTAAAGTAGATACTGATAAAATAGCAGAGGATCTGGACAATAAAGGCACGTTTAATGTGCATGCAGTGCTCTGTGGCCTTCATCACTGATACTCAATCTTGCTGTAGCAGCGGTTCCACTCACAAAACAGCAATAAATGACTGGGCAGGCCACTGCCTAAAAATCCTCACTGCTGAGCTTGCCAGCTTCCCTGAACTCTAATTCAAAAATTACAACTTTTTGGGCTGGAGAGATGGCTTAGCGGTTAAGGCGCCTGCCTGCTAAACCTAAGAACCTGGTTCCAATCTCCAGGTCCCACGTTCAGCCAGATGAAAAGTGACGCAAGGGCGCAATGCTGCACTTGCCTACAAGGGGGCGCACACATCTGGATTTCGTTCACAGCAGCTGAGAGACTGCTGGCGCACCCATTCTGTTTCTGTCTCCCTCTCCTGCTCTCTCTGTCTGTCTCTCTCTGTGTCTCTCTCCAAAAAATAAATAAAATTTTAAAAAATTACAACTTTTTTTTCTTTCTTTTTCTCCTTTAGATGTCAGCTGAAATTCAAAGCATGCTTGCCCTGACACTTTGGGGATTTTCCACCTCTTTCTCAATAAATCTTCACCTCACTAAAAACAAACAAACAACAACAAAAAAGCCACCACCTGGGCAGGGTGTTGTCACCTATCATCCCAAGGGGGTAGAGGCTGGAAGATAACCAAGCCTATGCAACATAGGAAGACACTGTGATGCATACCTGTGATCATTATACTTGAAAGATGGGAGGCAAGAAGCTCACAAGTTCATCCCAGCCACAAATCCACATCAAAGCTAGCATTGGGTACATGAGACCCAGTCCAAAAAAAGTTAAAAAAGAAGCCAGGTGTGGTGGCACACGCCTTTATTCCCAGTGCTTGGGAGGCAGAGGTAGGAGGATCACTATGAGTTTGAGGCCACCCTGAGACTACAGAGTGAATTTCAGCCTGGGGCTAAAGGGAGACCTTACCTCAGAAAAACAAAACAACAAAAAAAGAAACAATTAAAAACAGCCGGGTGTAGTTCAAGACTACAGAGCGAATTCCAGGTCAGCCTGAGCTAGAGAGATGCCCTACCTCAAAAAAAAAAAAAAAAAAAAACAAGCTGGGCATGGTGGCGCACACCTTTAATCCCAGCACTTGGGAGGATCACCAGGAGTTCAAGGCCACCCTGAGACTACCTAGTGAATTCCAGGTCAGCATGGGCTAGAGCGAGAACCTACCTCGAACCTCCCCCCAAAAAAAAGTTAAAAACATCGCTGGACATTGGAATATAAAGGGACACAGTAGACTGGTCAAGCATCCTCCTGTGCAGCCCTTGCCTTTAGGCACACATAATGGAGGCCACCACCCAAAGTTGATCTTCCTGACAGATAAAGGTGAAGATCCAGGAATCCTTAACATAGGCCTTATTGCAAAATGCAGGTTTATTGTTACCTAAGGAATGGGATGACCCCTCTGTGCAAATGTACCATGACCTTCCTGTATCTCTGTTTCTAAATATCTTTGTGTTTACATAGCATAGAATGTTTCTTGCCTCAGTTCAGCCTATGTGACCTATGTAACCTTGTGACTTCTTGTAATAGCCCTCCTTGTTTAACAGTATGTAACTTTGTGGTTTAACTCCCATCCTGTTTTTACTATGAACATCATGCACTTATTTCCAATAAAAGAGATCCCAAATTTTGGGGTGTATACCTGGTACACCAGCCTTTCTTCTTTTTCACCCAATAAAACTCTGCCTCACATTCTGTGAGTCAATGGTCTTACTTGTGTGACACCGGACCCCATAACAGCACTTGGGTGACTGGTAGGAAGATGCTATGAGTTCCAGGCCAGCCTGGGATACCCTGCCTCAAAACAAAGGAAAAAACAAGGCACATCAAACAAAAACAAAAAGCAATAATAATATCCACACCCACCTCATTGATGAGGATTGAGTCAGAGTTCATGTAAAGTGCTTACAATTGTAAGGTGCCTGTCACATACAAGATTCTCAATTAAGTTAATACTGTAACTATTCTGTCATATCCAAAAAAATATACAAACTGAGCATTTTCTTGACAAAAAAATTCCAAGAGATGTATGTATAATGTCTTAGTCTGGTTTACAGGCAAAAATACTCAAGATGATAATCTATAATCCAATAAACTAGGAATAAAAAATAAAGACATAAAGTTAACCATAGAAGTTGGGCATGGTAGTTCATTCTGTGAACTAAAGTTCCTGTGAAACACTGCATCTACTTAATTCAAACAAGGCTTGAATAGACTGAAGAAACCCCTGTGATCATGGAGAGATGGAAATGTTGCAGGATCATAGTCAAATTACCAGGGGCCACCTTTCATCCCTTACTAGCTATTTATTGGATACCTCTGTGGTCTGACTTCAACATCCTTGGGACTATCAGGTAATCACATGAAATCTTTTTAGAATGTACTAAAAGACCACCGGCTTCCACCAACCTGAAGGCTAAGAATGTCATCAGATAGCATCCAACCTACCTGATGTTTCTACCAATGTATTTAAAAAGTGTCTTGGGCTGGAGAGATGGCTTAGCGGTTAAGGTGACTGCATCCTAAGCCTAAAGAACCCTGGTTCCAGTCTCTGGCGGTTCCAATCTCCAGGTCCCACGTTTAGCCAGATGCAAAGTGACGCAAGGGCGCAATGCTGCACTCAACCACAAGGGGCACATGCATCTGGATTTCGTTTGCAGTGGCTGAGAGGCTGCTGGCATGCCCATCTCTATCTGTCTTCCTCTCCCTCTGTCTCTCTCTCAAAAAAAAAAAAATAATAATAATAAATAAAAATAAAAAGTGTCTTAGAGCAGGGTATGGTGGTGCACAACTGTAGTCCCAGCACTTGAGAGGCAGAGGTAGGAGTATGGATATGAGTTCAAGGCCATCCTGAGACTACATAGTGAATTCTAGGTCAACCTGGCCTAGAGAGAGACCCTACCTAGAAAAACAAAACAAACAAAAAACCTCATGAGGACAGGGGAAATGGCTCAGCGATTATAAAGGTGCTTGCATGCAAAATCTGCTAATTCAAGTTCAATTCCCCAGTATCAATGTAAAGCTGTATACGCAAAGTGGCCCAAGTTCATTTGGAGTGGCATATCTATACCTTTCTGCCTCTGTGATGGCACATGCCTGTAATTCCAGCACTCTGGAGGCAGAAATAGAAGGATCACCATGAATTCAAGGCCAACCTGGGACTACAGAGTGAGTTCTAGGTCATCCTGGGCTAGAATGAGACCCTTAAAAAAAAACAACAACACTATTGGGCTGAGTGTGATGGTTCATATCTGTAATTCCAGCATCAGGAAGCAGAAAAAAGATGGCCTACAATTTGAGTGCAGCCTGGTCTACAAAGAGAGTTACAAACCAACCAGGCTGGGCATGGTGGTGCATGCCTTTAATCCCAGCACTCAGGAGGCAGAGGTAGGAGGATCTCCATGAGTTTGAGGCACCCTGAGACTACATAGTGAATTCCAGGTCAGCCTGGGCTAGAGCAAGACCCTACCTTGAATAAACCAAAAAAAGAAAAAGAAAAACTAACCAGGAACCAAATCTCAAAACAAAAAAAAAAGAGGCTGGAGAGACTGCTCAGTTGTTAAAGGCACATGCTTCCAAAGCCTGATGACCTGAGTTTGATTCCCTAGTACCCATGTAAAGCCAGATGCACAAAGTATTGCATGTGTATGGAGTTTGTTTGCAATGGCAGGAGGTCCTAGAGAGCCCATACTCACTGTATCTGTTTTTCCCCTCAAATAAATATATTTTAAAAAAACAACAAAAGAGAAACAAAAGGTATTGATTGTGAGTATAGTTCGGAAGTAGAGTGCTTTTCTAGTATGTACAACAACGTGCTAGGTTAAACCCCCAGCAGAGAGAAAAAGAATTTCTTTCTCTCTCTCTCTCTCTCTCTCTCTCTCTCTGGGTGTGTGTGTTAAGGAGTCTGAGAGCCAGATTTCTTGTAATTCCAGTACTCAGAGCCAGGTGTAGAAGTACCACTACTTCAAGGGCAGTCTGGAATACATAGTTCGACCCTGTTTCAAACCCCTAAACTAGACCTAGTGACAGCTGAGGCCACTCAATGAGGTTGAAGCAACAGGATCACTAGGGTCAGGAAATATAAACCCAACCTAGAGAGCATAAGTGAACCAATCTTCTTTAAAAGGGCTGGAAAGATGCTTAGCAGTTAACCGCTTGCCTGTGAAGCTTAAGGAGCTGGGTTCAAGGCTCGTTTCCCCAGGACCCACATAAGACAGATGCACAAGGTGGAGCATGCATCTGAAGTTCACTTGTAGTGGCTGGAGGCCCTGGCACGCCCATTCTCTCTCTCTCTATCTATCATCTATCTGTCTCTTGCTGTCCATTGCTCTCAAATAAAAATAAACAAACAAAAAACCCTTAAAAAAATAAACAAACATGACGGGCGTGGTAGCACACACCTTTAATCCCAGCACTGGGGAGTTCAAGGCCACCCTGGGACTACATAGTGAATTCCAGGTCAACCTGGGCTAGAGACCTACCCCGAAAAACAAAGAAAAAAATAAAATATAAAATATAAACAAACAGGGTTGGATAAATGGCTTAGCAGTTATGGCACTTGCCTGCAAAGCCAAAGGACCCAGGTTCGATTCCTCAGTACCCACACAAACCAGATGCACAAGGTGGTGCAAGGAGTACAGAGAATTGCTGAGAGTTCCAGGCCACCCTGAGACTACATACTGAATTCCAGGTCAGCCTGAGCTAGGGGAGACCCTACCTCGCAAAAGAGAAAGAAAAGAAAAATAAATAAAGAATGAAACACATAAAAAAAATAAAGAATGAAACACATAAACATAATCTCAGCACTCTGTAGGCAGAGGTTGGATGATCACTCTGAGTTTGAAGATAGCATATTGAGTTGAGTGCCAGGCCAGCCTGGGCTACAGTGAGACCCTAACTCGAAAATAATTTTTTAAAGCAATAAATAGATAAATGTATGGATGTGAAATGCTACGCTGTTGCTGAATTGACTAAACTCACCGGAACTAACTGCCTGCTTCATAAAGTGAAAATTGAGATATGCCACTTGGTGATGAGCCCCAGAAGGTACTTAGCCACTTACCCAGAGATTTATTTAATGGGTCGCAGGTTTCCACAAGTCGTTCGACTGCCAGTAAGAAGATAGTCGTGAACCTTGAGTCCCTTTTTTTCACTAGTCAACAGTCACCCTCACCTACACGCGGAGCACATATTTGGCACTCAAAAGAATATTGGCTTAATGCAAACCCACCTCAGTCCTGTTGGTCCCCAATCCCGGAGTGACACCCCCACAGTTTATCTCTCCAAAGCCTTCCGACTTAACCCACAGCTGAGAAGTACGGAGCTCTGGGGGGGGGGGGGTTCTCCCGTAAAGACCGGAAACGATCCACAGCCAAGTGGGGCCTACACTAACCCAAGTTTTCCAAGAAAACATAGGGGGTTCGGGGGACCGCATCTCAGCTTGGCTTTCCACCGGGGCCAGATCCAGAACCTTCCACCCAGGGGCGCAAAGAGGTCCCGGGGCATTTTCCCTTCCTTCGAAGTCAGTACCTGCGAAGCTACGAGCCAGACAGGGGCTTCGGGTTCTCATTACGGAGGCCGGGGCCTGGGGCCGGGCCACCGCTCCTCTCCGCCGAGGGTTCCGCGCTCCGGGGCTGCAGTGACAGCACAGGTCGCAGACACCTCACGCTTCGGGAGACTGCCCCACTCGAAACACCGAGCAGGCCGACCCACTCACGCCAACCAATGTTCTCCAGAACTTCCCTCGGTCTTTAGCGATCTCCCCCCAGCCTCAACCCAGCAACCGGCAGCTCTCCGGCGCCGCCATCTTTAGTGTTTGTTTTCATCCGCTCCGGTGCAGGCGGTGGGGAGGCAGAATGCCGTGGGGAAATTCAGCTGTCTAACCTCGGCAGCACTTTCGCTACAACATGGAACCCTCCCATTTAGTCCCTTAGGGCCTCAACGTCTCCACAAAAGTTCTTTTTCTCAACAATATAAAAGTTGGACTCAACTTTTCAGCCTTTGAGGTGAAGTGAAAGGCTCAGGAAACGCACCTTGGAGACAGCGAGACCGTCGAGGCTGCGTGTGGAATGTGCGTCCGCGAAGCGCGGGCCGCGGTGGCGGCGGCGAGGACGCGGCGTGGAGCGGGCGTCGTCGCCGACGCCGACGGGGTAGGGCTGCCGTTGGGCTCCGTGGCGCTCGGAGCGCCGCCGCTGGTTCCGGAGGAGGACGGCCCTGGGGCTGGGTGGGCGGGGTCAGCGCCTGCTAACTTTGCTGCCGCGGAGAGGTGGGTGACCGACTGAGCCCGCTGTTTGGAGACCAGAATCTCGCCACGTAACCCAAACTGACCTCGAATTCTCTGTGTACCCCAGACTGGCATAGAACTCGCGACCATCCTCCTACCTCAACATCCTGAATGCTAAAATTGGACAGACCCGGGCTAGTAGGCCCAGATTGGGTATTCATTTTTTTTTTCTTTTTTTTTTTTTGGTTTTGCAAGGTAGGGTTTCACTCTGGTCCAGGCTGACCTGGAATTCACTATGTAGTCTCAGGGTGAGACTTGAATTCAAGGCGATCCTCCTACCTCTGCCTGCCGAGTGCTGGGATTAAAGGCGTGCGCCACCACGCCCGGCTTCGACTCAGCCACTTTTAAAACACCCCTTGAAAATGAATACCCAGCCGGGTGCACGCCTTTAATCCCAGCACTCGGGAGGCAGAGGTAGGAGGATCGCCGAGAGTTCGAGGCCACCCTGAGACTACATAGTGAATTCCAGGTCAGCCTGGACCAGAGTGAAACCCTACCTTGCAAAACCAAAAAAAAAAAAAAAAAAAAAAAAAGTGGCTGAGTCGACCCAAGTCTGACTCCCGCGGCCCCTTATTTCCTTCCTTTCATGCTGATATTAGCCTTCCTCCCCAGCTCTCAGCCTTAGATGATTTGGATTTTTTTTTTTTTTTGATGTAAGGTTTCATCTAGTCCAGTTACTTCCAGTGTTGGAATTAAAGGCATCCGCCGCCCTCCCCTCCCCCCCTCTGATTTGGAATTTTTTGTTTGTTTTCTTTTTCATTTATTTTTTTGAGGTAGAATCTCACTGTAGCCCACGCTGACCTCGCAGGACATCCTCTCAGGGTGTCCTCGAACTCACAGTGATCCTCCTACTTTTGCTTTCCGTGTGCTGGGATTAAAGGTGTGTGCCACCACAGCTGGCCAGATTTGAATTTATTTTATTATTTATTTATTTATTTATTTTTGGTATTTCGAGGTAGGGTCTCACTCCAGCTCAGGCTGACCTGGAATTCACTATGTAGTCTCAGGGTGGCCTCGAACTCACAGCAATCCTCCCACCTCTACCTCCCAAGTGCTGGAATCAAAAAAGTCCTGAAAGCAGTACTGTTGATCTAGTCCCCAGGCTGGGTCATGGACTTTTTCTTTTTTTCTTTTCTTCTTCCTGGCTCCCTTGTTAAACAGCTTTGAGCACCCCCACATCTATCTCTTCCTTACAAGGTGGAGCCATGGGTCTTTGGATAACAAACCTGTGGTGACTAATCTTTTTACTGGAGGCTGTTAGGACTTGCCATCTGTTTTGTGGCCTGCATAGACCTCTTTTACCTTGTTAATGATTATGCTCTCGGCCCCATTAATCTTTTTGCTGTTTTCACTTGAAATGCCTGGCATTAAATAAGCCACCGAGATTGAACTCCCATTATCTTCAAACTAGACCAAATTTGTCATGCAATGGTTAGTGGAGAAAAAAAAAAAAGACCAGAGTTACAGGTATAGCACCTTTTGTCTGAACAAGATGGATTTGCTGAAAAGGTGCTGTTATTGTTGTAGACTGTCACTTTAATGTCTTTGCGCAGTTTCTCATTGTTTTTCTTTTAACCTTTACAGAGAGAAGATTGTAAATGCCAGAGCCATTTCACTGATGGTTAGCTATTGAATTCTGTAAAAATACCTTCTTGCACATAACCTTCATCAGGAAGCATTCAGAAAGAACAGATAAAGCAAGACAGCATTCCCATTTACTATGGCCATACCAATAACAGTGCTTGACTGTGATCTCTTGTTGTATGGCCGAGGTCACCGGACATTGGACCGGTTTAAGCTGGATGATGTTACTGATGACTACTTGATGTCCATGTATGGATTTCCTCGACAGTTCATTTATTACTTGGTGGAGCTCTTGGGGGCAAGTCTTTCTAGACCTACTCAGAGATCCAGGGCTATTAGCCCAGAGACACAGATCCTTGCAGCCTTGGGCTTTTATACCTCAGGTTCCTTCCAGACTCGCATGGGAGATGCTATTGGAATCAGTCAAGCCTCTATGAGTCGCTGTGTTGCCAATGTCACTGAAGCACTTGTGGAAAGGGCCTCGCAGTTCATTCACTTTCCATCTGATGAAGCCTCCATGCAGTCTCTAAAGGATGAATTCTATGGGTTGGCAGGAATGCCAGGGGTAATAGGGGTAGTTGACTGTATCCATGTAGCAATCAAGGCACCAAATGCTGAAGACCTCTCCTATGTGAATCGCAAAGGCCTGCATTCTTTAAACTGCCTGATGGTGTGTGACATCAGAGGGGCACTAATGACTGTGGAAACAAACTGGCCAGGTAGCCTACAAGACTATGCTGTGCTGCAGCAGTCTTCGGTAAGCAGTCAGTTTGAAGCTGGGATACATAAAGATAGCTGGCTTCTTGGTAAGTTTGCAGGTGTAAATCTTCAATCTGACCTGTAGAAAAATTATGTAGTAGAGTGGATGAAATATGAGTCTATTGACTCGAGCCTCCCACCTTTCACTTATTTTGTGAGACTTCAAGTGAGAACTCTCTGAGCTGTAATTTTCCTTTTTTCTTCTTCTTTCATCATTATTGTTTTTATTGCTATACTGAGCAAGGGGACTGCCAATGAATGACATTTCTAGACATTGAACCTTGATTTTTTTTCTTTGAGCCTCAATTTACAAAAGTTTTAAAATTTTTTATGGGCTGGAGAGATGGCTTAGCGATTAAGGTGCATGCCTGCGAAGCCTAAAGACCCTGGTTTGATTATCCAGGTCCCACATAAGCCAGATGCACAAGGGGGCACATGCATCTGGAGTTTGTTTGCAGTAGCTAGAAGCCCTGGTGTGCCCATTCTCTCCTCTTTTTCCCTCTCTCTGTCTCTAATAAATAAATAAATAAAAGTTATTTTATGAGCTGGGTATGGTGGCGCACACCTTTAATCCTAGCACTTGAGAGGCAGAGGTAGGATGATTGCCATGAGTTAGAGGTCACCCTGAGACTGCACAGTGAATTCCATGTCAGCCTGGGCTAGAGTGAGACCCTACCTGGAAAAATGGGGGAGGGGAGTATTTCATTTAATTGCAAGCCAAGTCAGAGAATGAGAATGGGTGCATCAAGGCCTCTTGCCACTGCAAGTGAACTCCAGATGCATGCACCCCGTCGTGCATCTAGCTTTACGTGGTTACTAGAGAATTGAACCCAGACCATTAGGCTTTGCAAGTAAGTGCCATCAACTGCTAAGGCATCTCTCCAGCCCCTTCCCACATATATGTGTGTATATGTATATATATATACACATTTTTTTTACATTTTTTTTTTTAGGTAGGGTCTCACTCTAGCTCAGGCTGACCTGGAATTCACTATGCAATCTCAGGGTGACCTCAAATTCACAGTGATCCTCCTACTTCTGCCTCCCGAGTGCTCGATTAAAGGCATGTGTCACCACGCTTGGCTACTTTTATTCATTTGCGAGAGAGAGAGAGAGAGAACCCAAGCAAGCGTGGGTGCACCAGGACCTCTGGCTGCTGCAAATGAACTCCAGGCACATGTGCCACTTTCATTTTCATTTTGTTTGTTTTCCAAGGTAATATCTCACACTAGCTCAGGCTGACCTGGAACTCACTCTGTAGTCCCAGGCTGGCCTTAAATTCACAAAGATCCTTCTACCTCTGCCTCCTGAGTGCTGGGATTAAAGGTGTGCACCACCATACCTAGCCATGAGCCACTTCATACATCTGGTTTTAGGAGTTTATTGGGGAATTTAATCCAGACTGGTACACTTTGCAAGTATGTGCCTTTAAGAGCCGAACCATCTCCCCAGACCTTGATTTGTTTTTGTTTTTCAAGGCAGGGTCTCACTCTAGCTCAGGCTGATCTAGAATTCACTTTGTATTCTCAGGGTGGCCTTGAACTCCCAGTGATACTCCTACCACTGTCTCCCAAGTGCTGGGATTAAAGGCATATGCCAGGCTCTTGATTTTAAAATTAATATTTAAAACCAGACATGGTGGTGCATGCCTTTAATCCCAGCACTTGGGAGACAGAGATAGGAAGATCGGTGGTAGTTCAAGACCACCCTGAGACTACAAATTGAATTCCAGGTCAACTTGGACTAGAGTGAGACCCTACCTCGAGAAATAAAATTAATACTTAAGTTGGTTGTGGTTGTAGTCACTTACAATCCCAGCACTGAGAAAGCTGAGGCAGAAAGATCTCAAATTTAACCTGGCTGGAGAGATCTGTCAGCAGTTAAAGGTACTTGTTTACAAAGCCTGATGGCCCAGGTTTGATTCCCTAGTAGCCACATAAAGCCAGATACACAAAGTAGTGCATGTATTTGGAGTTCCTGCATTTGCAACAGCAGGAGGACCTGGTGTTGCTATACTCTCTCTCCCCCCGCCCACACACACACACATAAATGAATATTTTTCTAAAAAAGAGAAAGAGGGAGCCATTAATCCCAGTACTCAGGAAGCAGAGGTAGGAGGATCACCGAGTCCGAGGGCACCCTGAGACTACATAGTGAATTCCAGGTCAGCCTGAGCTAGAGCAAGACCCTACCTCAAAAAAGGGGTGGGGGGCTGGAGAGATGGCTTAGTGATTAAGGCGCATGCCTGTGAAGCCTAAGTACCCTAGTTTGATTCTCCAGGTTCCACATAAGCCAGATGCACAAGGGGGCACACACATCTGGAGTTCATTTGCAGTGGCTAGAGGCCCTGGCACACCCATTCTCACTCTCTCTCTATTTTTCCCCCTCTCTCTGTCTCTAATAAATAAAAATAAAATCTTTAAAAAAGAGAGAGAGAAAGAGGGAGTTGGGCATGGTGGCTCTCACCTTTAATCCCAGCACTTGGGAGGCAGAGGTAGGAGGATCATCTTGAGTTTGAGTCCACCCTGACACTACATAATGAATTCCAGGTCACCCTGGGCTAGAACAAAACCTTACCTCAAAAAACAAACAAACAAACAAGAAAGAAGACAGTGAAGGGGCAGGAGAGATAGCTCAGTGGTTAAGATACTTGCCTACAGAGTCTAACAACCCCAGTTCCATTCCCCAGTACCCCTGTAAAGCCAGATGCACAGGCTGGGGAAATGGCTTAGCAGTTAAGGCGTTTGCCCGGGAAGCCTAAGGACCCTGGTTTGATTCCCCAGGACCCATGTAAGCTAGATGCACAAGGGGGTGCATGTATCTGGAGTTCATTTACAATGGCTGGAGACCCTGACGTGCCCATTCTCTTTCTCTCTGCCTCTGCCTCTTTCTCTCTCTCAAATAAATAAATAAATAAATATTTTTTTTTAAAAGCCAGATGCACAAAGTAGCAAATGAATCTTTGCAGCAGCTAGAGGCCCTGATGTGTCCATTCTCTGTCTCTCTTCTATCTCTGCTTGCAAATAAATAAAAATTTTAAAACAAGCCAGGCGTGGTGGTGCACGCCTTTAATCCGAATACTTGGGAGGCAGAGGTAGGAGGATTGCTGTGAGTTCAAGGCCACCCTGAGACTACATAGTGAATTCCAGGTCAGCCTGAGCTAGAGTGAGACCCTACCTCCGAAAAAAAAAAAAATTTTAATACAGAAGCCTCCCCAGAGCTAGGAAGGTATATACCTTTAGTCGCAACACTGCGGAAGCTGAGGTAGGAGAATCACTGTGAGTTGGAGCCCAGCCTGAAACTGCATAGTGAATCCTAGGTCATCCTGGGCTAGTATGAGACCCTACTTTGGAAAAAAAAAAAAAAGGCAAAAGAGAGATCTTAAACTTGAGACACAGCCTAATCGATATGAAGAAAAAATACTTTTAAAAATAGCCAGGCATAGTGGCGCACGCCTTTAATCCCAGTACTCGGGAGGCAGAGGTAGGAGGATTGCCAAGAGTTCGAGGCCGGCCTGAGAATACATAGTGAATTCCAGGTCAGCCTGAGCTAAAATGAGACCCTACCTTCAAAAACCAAAAATAAATAAATAAATAAATGTATGTATGTATGTGGGGGCTGGAGAGATAGCTTAGTGGTTAAGGCATTTGCCTGCAAAACCAAAGGATCCCGGTTCGATTCTCCAGGACCCACATAAGCCAGATGCACAAAGGAGCGCATGCCTGGAGTTTGTTTGCAGTGGCTGTATGCCCTAGTGTGCCCATTCTCTCTCTCTTTGCCTCTTTCTCTCTCTCAAATTAATTAATTAATTAATTACAAATTAAAATAAATAAATAAATATGGACTGGAGAGATGGCTTACCAGTTAAGGCGCCTGCCTGCTAAGCCTAAGAACGCCTGTTTGATTCTTCAGGTCCCACGTTTAGCCAGACGCAAAGTGATGCAAGGATGCAATGCCTCACTTGCCCACAAGGGGGCACATGCGTCTGGAGTTCATTCACAGTGGCTGAGAGGCCACTGGCGTGCCCATTCTCCCTCCCTCCCTCCCTCTCTCTCTTTCTCTCTCCCCGTCTCTCATAAATAAATAAGTAAATAAGGGCTGGAGAGATGGTTTAGCTGCTAAGCACTTGCCTGTGAAGCCTAAGGACACTGGTTCAAGGCTCAATTCCCCAGTACCCATGTAAGCCAGATGCACAAGGTGGTGCATGCATCTGGAGTTCATTCGCAGTGGCTGGAGGTCCTGGCACTCCCATTCTCTCTCTCTGCCTCTTTGTCTCTCTCTTGCTCTCAAATAAATAAATAAAAATAAACAAAACAATTTAAAAATAAAAAAATAAATAGTAGCTGGGCTGGGGAAATGGCTTAGCGGTTAAGGTATTTGTCTGTGAAGCCTAACGACCCCAGTTTGATTCCCCAGGACTCATGTAAGCCAGATGCGCAAGGGGGCACATGTGTCTGGAGTTCATTTACAGTGGCTGGAGTCCCTGGCATGCCCATTCTCTCTAATTGCCTCTTTCTCAAATAAATAAGTAAACTCAGAGGAGATAAATTTAGAAAAAAGAAAAAAATAGGAGCTAGAGAGATGGCTCAGTGGTTAAAAGTGCTTGCTTGCAAAGCCTGATGGCCTGGGTTCAGTTCCTCAGTACTTACATAACACCAGATGCACAAAGTGGCACATGCATCTGGAGTTTGTTTGCAGTGGCAAGAGGCTCTGGTACACCCACTCTCCTTTCTCTCTCTCTCTCTCTCTGCTTGCAAATAAGTAATAAAATACAGATTTTTAAGTTTTTATTTATTTTTCTATGAGAGAGAGAATTGGCACACCAGGGCCTCCAGCCACTGCAATTAAACTCCAAGTGCATGCACCATCTTGTGTGAATGTGAAACCTTGAGCACTTGCATCACTTTGTGTGTCTGACTTATGTGGGATTTAAAGAATCGAACATGTGTACTTAGGCTTCACAGGCAAATGCCTTAACCATTAAGCCATCTCTCCAGCCCTCTAGCTTTCTTACCACAGCATTTTCCTTTTAATCTTCCTGGGATGCTTTGGTTACCACAGCTGTTTTATTTTCTTGTCTTTCCTTATTATATGTTTTGAATTTCATTTTTTTGTTTTGTATTTTCCATTTGTTTTTTTTTTTTATTTTTAATTTTATTTATTTGAGAGAGAGAGGAAGAGGCAGATAGGGAGAGAATGGGTGTGTCAGGGCCTCCAGCCACTGCAAAAGAACTCCAGATGCATGCGCCACCTCATGCATCTGGCTTATGTGAGTCTTGAGGAATGGAACGTGGATCCTTTTTCTTTGCAGGCAAGTGCCTTAACCCCTAAGCATCCAGCCCTTGTATTTTCTTTTCTTCTTCTTCTTCTTTTTTTTTTTTTTTTTTTTTTTTTTTTTTTTGGTTTTTCTATTCACTCTATACCAGACTGACCTGGAATTCACTATGTCTTCTCAGGCTGGCCTGGAACTCACAGTGATCCTCTACCTCTGCTTCCCAAATGCTGGGATTAAAGGTGTGTGCCACCACGCCCAGCTAAGCCCCCGTATTTTCCATTTGTTGAGACAGGATTTCATTGTGTAGCCCAGGCTGACCTAGAAAGTGAGGCAGTTCTGCCTCAGCCTCCTAAATACTGAGATTACAGGCTAAGTATACATCACACCCAGCCTGTACTTCACTTCTTGTTTATAATCCACTTATGATCATTTACGATCTCTTTGGCTTTGTACACAGGTGACAGATCCTTTGTTCCCCGCACCTGGCTCATGACTCCATTTCACATTCCTGAAACTCCAGCAGAGTATCGCTATAATCGGGCCCATTCTGCAACTCACAGCGTGATTGAGAAGACCTTGCAAACCCTCTGCTCCCGGTTCCGCTGCCTGGATGGACTGAAGGGGGCGCTGCAGTATTCACCAGAGAAGTCCAGCCACATCATCCTGGCTTGTTGTGTCCTTCACAACATTTCTCTGGAGCATGGGATGGATGTTTGGTCCTCTCCAGTGACGGGACCCATGGAACAGCCCCCTGAGGAAGAGTATGAGCAAATGGAGTCCCTGGACTTAGAGGCTGACCGCATCCGTCAGGAGCTGATGCTCACTCATTTCAGCTAGGGTAGAAGATGGGAGTAAGGAGACTTTCCAGAAGGAAATGTGACAAATTTCCACCCTTACCACTTCCTGATAGAGTTCTATCATCTGATGATTGAATGTGTTCGCTTATCATGAATTGACATCTAATCTGTTTTAGGAGGGCTGAGGCTGTGCTAACCCTTGAAAATGAATCAACTGAGCCAGGCATGGTGGTGCACGCCTTTAATCCCAGCACTTGGGAGGTAGAGGTAGGAGGATCGCGCCTGAGTTCAAGGCCACTCTGAGGATACAGAGTGAATTCCAGGTCAGCCTGGGCTAGAGTGATAGAGCGAGAACCTATCTTGACAAACAAAAAGGAAGGAAGGAAGGAGGGAAGGAAGGAAGGAGGGAAAGAAGGAAGGAAATAAATAAATGAATCAACTAAGCCAAAACCAAGACAGTGTTCCCAGTATCTAGTAAGTGCAGGGTTGTGCACCTCTTATGTGAAAGAAAGCTTACTGGTTGCAAACGCTAATGATTATGGCTACAAAATCATTGTCCAGGAGAAAATAGCCAAAAAATTTTAAAATCAAGAAATTTCAGATGAAAATAAATCTTGTAGCTTGGCATGGTGGTGCACGCCTTTCATCCCAGCACTCAGGAGGCAGAGGTAGGAGGATCTCGGTGAGTTCTAGGACACCCTGAAACTACATAGTTCCAGGTCAGCCTAGACTAGAGTGAGACCCTACCTCGAAAAACCAAAAAGAAAAAAAAAGAAAGAAAATAATACTTGTTTGTCCTGATGTTTTTGTTTGTTTGAGACGGGTTTGCTGTGTAGCCCAGGCTGGCCTTGAATGTACAGCAATCCACTTGCTTCCACCTCCTGAATGCTGGAATTACAGGTGTATTCCACCATGCCCAGTGTCTGAAGTATTTCAGTTGTTATACTTTGCTACCTATGCAGGCAAATGTGAAGAGTGAATTTAGTTAGGGAACCATTTTCTCAGCCTAAGCAAATGAACACTTGCTTAGCATGCATGAGGCTCTGGATTTGATCCCAAGAACTGCAAAAGAAAATAAAAAATGAGAAAGGAAAAACTACTAGTCCACATTTGATGTTTTGTGTTTTTAGGAGGATGGTCTGAAACCTCCATGTTTAGCATATTTACAGTACTTGGACTGAGGTTTGTATCTAGTTCCTAGAGAAACCATGTAGATTCCAGTCTTGTATTTCAGTCCTGAGTCAGAGGCACAATACTGATAATGACCTAGCCAATTTGAAGAAGATAATTCAAATACAGATAAAACAGCAAGCTCATACTTTACAG
The DNA here is from genome assembly GCA_036365145.1 of Orientallactaga sibirica. NCBI lineage: Eukaryota > Metazoa > Chordata > Mammalia > Rodentia > Dipodidae > Orientallactaga > Orientallactaga sibirica. The sequence continues at coordinate 3,118,561 of JAEOAD010002662.1, read as the reverse complement.
AGGATCTAAAGACCCTGATGCTCTGATGGACAAAGGTGATTGATCTAGGTTTTAGACAGTTGATGTCTAACTATATTGCTTTTTTTTTTCTCTCTCTCTCTTTCTGAGAGACTGAGGATTGGATCTAGGGCTTGAGCATGCCAGGCAAGTACTCTACCACTGAATTATATCCTCAGCTCACTTCACTTTTTTTTTCTGCTTTTTTTTTTTTTTTTTTAGTAATTTTTTGTAAATTTTATTTTTATTTATTTGACAGAGAAAGGGAGAGAGAGAATGGGCGCGCCAGGGCCTCCAGGCACTGCCAGTGAACTCCAGACGCATGTGCCCCCTTGTGCATCTGGCTAACGTGGGTCCTGGGGAATCGATCCTGGGTGCTTTGGCTTTGCAGGCAAATGCCTTAACTGCTAAGCCATCCCTCCAGCCCTTTTCTGTTTTTTTTTTTAAAGATTTTATTTTTATTTATTTATTTATTTATTTGAGAGAGAGAGGCAGAGAAAGAGAGGGAGAATGGGCAGGCCAGGGCCTCTAGCCATTACAAATGAACTCCAGACACATGCACCACCTTGTGCATTTGGCTTACATGGGTCCTGGGGAATCAAACTGAAGTCTTTTGGCTTTGCAGGCAAGTACCTTAACTGCTAAGCTATCTCTCCAGCCCTTTTTTTCCTGTTTGAAATAGGATATCACTTAGTTTCCCTGGCTGGCCTTGAACTCACTCTGTAGCCCAGAAAGGCCTTGATCTTGTGATTCTCCTGCCTCAGCCTCTTAAGTAGCTAGGATTTCAGACCTGGCTTAGCTCATGTGTCTTATGAATATAATGTTAAACTAATAGGAACTTGATCTTAGCCAAAAGGCCAAGAAGCAATGATTATAATGTGAGAATGTCTATATGGCATTCTGTTTTGAAATTCCTTGCACAAAAGGATGACTTAGGAGATTAAAAGATATTGGAGGGCTGGAGAGATAGCTTAGTGGTTAAGGCACCTGCCTACTAAGCTTAAAGAACGCCTATTCAATCTCCAGGTCCCACATTTAACCAGACGCAAAAATGATACAAGCTCTCAATGTCGTGCATGCCCGCAAGGGGGTGCACATGTCTAGAGTTTGGTCACAGCAGCTGAGAGGCAGCTGGCACATCCATTCTCTCTCTGCCTCTCTCTCTCAAAAATAAAAAAAAAAAAAGGTATTGGATCTGGGCATGGGCACTTACTCCTTTATTATTATTATTATTTTATTTTTTGGTTTTTTTTGAGGTAGGGTCTCACTCTGGCCTAGGCTGATCTGGAATTCACTATGTACTCTTAGGATGGCCTTGAATTCATGGTGATCCTCCTACCTCTGCCTCCAGAGTACTGGGCCACCATGCCCAGCAAGCCACCACGCCCAGCCACTTACTCCTTTAATCCCAGCACTAAAAGGCAGGAAGGTAGCCATGTTTTTGAGGCCCGCCTGAGCTCTAGCATGAGACCCTGTTTTTATTTATTTATTTTTTTAATTTAATTTAATTTAATTTTTTTGGGGGTTTTTTCAAGGTAGGGTCTCACTCTGGTCCAGGCTGACCTGGAATTCACTCTGTAGTCTCAGGGTGGCCTCGAACTCACGGCGATCCTCCTACCTCTCCCTCCCAAGTGCTGGGATTAAAGGTGTGGGCCACCACGCCCGGCTTGGAGAGACCCTGTTTTTTAAAAAAAGGTATTAGAAAGTATTGAAAAGAAGTGGTAAAAGGAAAAGCCGGGCATGGTCGTGTATGCCTTTAATCCTAGCACTTGGGAGGCAGAGGTAGGAGGATCTCGGTGAGTTCAAGGCCATCCTGAGACTACATAGTAAGTTACAGGTCAGCCTGGACTAAAGTGAAACCCTACTTGAAAAACCAAAAAAAAAAAAAAAAAAAGAATATAATTAGTTGGTGTGAAATAAATTTCTGGAGTTAGACCTTAGCTCTTTTGTATACAGAGTGATAGACACAACTTCCCAGGAAATAAATAATCCTCTAACAAGTTGTATTCTAAAATTATACTGCAATAAAAATAACCTGATTGGGATAATAAAAGTGTGAATTAGGTTCACACATTGGTGCCTTTGCTGGAACACAAAAAAAGAGAGAGAGAGAGAGATTTTTTTCTGAGGACTACCTTATTCTGAGTTTCTCAGGCACTCACCATGTGATACCTCAGAATTGTCCTCTTGGATCATTTCCTACCTGCCTTTGGCAGTGTTAATCTGGTGATTTTCAAAGTAAAGAACTGAACAGCTGATGACAGAAGAAATTTGGAAATAAATTTAGGGTGACTCATCCTCAAGATTAAAAACAATTGTGGATTATCATCTGCTGTTTATTTCTACCCCAAATGCTATTTCTCATCATTATCTCCCTTAGTGAAGAATGGGTCCCTTGGCAGGAGGGTGAACTTAGTGTATACAAAGATTTCATTGAGCTGGGAATGTACAGTGAGGAGCTGATTGGAAACTTTACTTCTGTCATTGTGCTACAGAGACTGTTAAATTTTGTTCTTTGTAGTTTTTTCTTTTGTTTGAGACAGCCCCATTATGCAACCTAGTCTGGCCTGCTGCTCAAGATGGGCTCAAACTCACAGTAATCTTCCTACCTTAGTCTTTCGGTACTAGGATTTCAGGTGTGTGCTATAGCATCCAGCTCTTTTTTTCTTTGCTAAGAACTCAAACCCAAGGCCTAGCATATACTAAGCAAATGCTCTATTACTGAGTGACACACCAGACCTTTTAACAAAGTTTGCTTTGTGTCCCTTATAAGTAAGTGTAGCTCAGGCTATCTGTGAATTTATTACTCCCTGCCTTGGCCTTCCAAGTGCTGGGATTATAGGCCTGTGCCACCATGCTCACAGTGTTTTAAATTTCAGTCTTTCTAAAAGAAAATACTTGGTAGCCAGGCATGTTGGCACATGCCTTTAATCCCAGCACTTGGAGACAGATGCATGTGGAGGCCAGAGGTCCATATTGATGTCTTCCATGATTTCACTCCACTTTTTATTCTTTGAGACAGAGTTTCTTGCTAAACCTAGAGCCCACCAATTTGGTTAGACTAGATAGTCAGTGAGTCCTAGGAAATCCCTCTCTAGACCTCCCAGAATTACAAATACATGTCAAGATGCCCAGCATATTACATGGGTTTTGAAGGGTCAAACTCGGGTCTTCATGCTTGTAGGTAAGCATTCTACCCACTGAACATCTCCTCAGCCCAGAATTTCTTTTTTTTAGTCCATAGTTGTACACTTGCCAAAATGATCTAGGAGAGAAATCATGGCCAGAATTTCTAAACTGCCAAGGTTTTGCACATGGTGAGTTTTATAAATGTCTGAGGCTGTGTCTATCCTTGGAGGAGCTACATATGGATTTATAGCCTCTTCCTGGCATGGCATTGGGGAAAAAAACCTGTTTTATCAGCCTCATCTTCCCATAGACTCCATCTGACCAATATAGACATTTTCTAGATTTGGGCTGGAGGGATGGCATTTGCTGTTAAATGTTTCAAGATCATAAAATTCTCACCATATCAAGGGGAAACGATACAGGAATTGGATCATTGCTGGTTTATCAATTCCAAATTATTTGTAATGTGTGTGAGTATACCTATGTGCATACAGAGACTCATGCCCCATGCACCCAGTTTGGGTGCCAAAGGAGGACATCAGATACTCTCCCCTGTTGCTCTTTCAGTTGATTTCCTTGAGACTGAGTCTCTCACTGAACCCAGAGCTGTCATTTTTCTTTTTTCAATATTTTATTTATTTGAAAGAGAGAGAGTGGGCATGCCAGGAACTCTATGCTGCAAACGAACTCCAGATATATATAACACCATGTGCATCTGGCTTTCATGGGTACATGGGGAATGGAACTTGAGTCGTTAGGCTTCACAGGGAAGTGCCTTCCCCAATAAGCCATCCCTCCAGCCTGGCTAATCAGCAAGCACCAGCCATTGTACTTTTTCAGCCCCCCACCCCAGGATTGTCATCACAGGCATGAATGGCCATTCTGGTGTGAGTCTGGGGATAATTCTCATGCTGTGCCTCAAGCATTCTTACCCACTGGACCATTTCCCCAGAGACCCTCCCCCTATTCCAAATTAATAAATAGAAGGACCATGAACATATTCTTGGTTTAAATGAACTGAACATGGGGCTGGGGATATAGCTCAATTAGTAGAGTGACTAGCATGTAGCAAGCCCTGGGTTTGATCCCTGGTACCCCATAATCTGAGCATGGTGGAACATCCCTATAATTCTAGCATGGGGGAGTTTGAGCAAGAGGTTCAGAAGTTCAAGCCTGGCATGTTGGCTCATGCCTTTAATCCCAGCACTCCAAAGGCAGAGATAGGAGGATCACCGTAAGTTCAAGGTCACCCTGAGAGTTCATAGTGAATTCCAGGTCAGCCCGGACTAGAGTGAGACCCATAATTAGTTGGTGTGAAATAAATTTCTGGAGTTAGACCTTAGCTCTTTTGTATACAGAGTGATAGACACAACTTCCCAGGAAATAAATAATCCTCTAACAAGTTGTATTCTAAAATTATACTGCAATAAAAATAACCTGATTGGGATAATAAAAGTGTGAATTAGGTTCACACATTGGTGCCTTTGCTGGAACACAAAAAAGAGAGAGAGAGAGAGATTTTTTCTGAGGACTACCTTATTCTGAGTTTCTCAGGCACTCACCATGTGATACCTCAGAATTGTCCTCTTGGATCATTTCCTACCTGCCTTTGGCAGTGTTAATCTGGTGATTTTCAAAGTAAAGAACTGAACAGCTGATGACAGAAGAAATTTGAAATAAATTTAGGGTGACTCATCCTCAAGATTAAAAACAATTGTGGATTATCATCTGCTGTTTATTTCTACCCCAAATGCTATTTCTCATCATTATCTCCCTTAGTGAAGAATGGGTCCCTTGGCAGGAGGGTGAACTTAGTGTATACAAAGATTTCATTGAGCTGGGAATGTACAGTGAGGAGCTGATTGGAAACTTTACTTCTGTCATTGTGCTACAGAGACTGTTAAATTTTGTTCTTTGTAGTTTTTCTTTTGTTTGAGACAGCCCCATTATGCAACCTAGTCTGGCCTGCTGCTCAAGATGGGCTCAAACTCACAGTAATCTTCCTACCTTAGTCTTTCGGTACTAGGATTTCAGGTGTGTGCTATAGCATCCAGCTCTTTTTTTCTTTGCTAAGAACTCAAACCCAAGGCCTAGCATATACTAAGCAAATGCTCTATTACTGAGTGACACACCAGACCTTTTAACAAAGTTTGCTTTGTGTCCCTTATAAGTAAGTGTAGCTCAGGCTATCTGTGAATTTATTACTCCCTGCCTTGGCCTTCCAAGTGCTGGGATTATAGGCCTGTGCCACCATGCTCACAGTGTTTTAAATTTCAGTCTTTCTAAAAGAAAATACTTGGTAGCCAGGCATGTTGGCACATGCCTTTAATCCCAGCACTTGGAGACAGATGCATGTGGAGGCCAGAGGTCCATATTGATGTCTTCCATGATTTCACTCCACTTTTTATTCTTTGAGACAGAGTTTCTTGCTAAACCTAGAGCCCACCAATTTGGTTAGACTAGATAGTCAGTGAGTCCTAGGAAATCCCTCTCTAGACCTCCCAGAATTACAAATACATGTCAAGATGCCCAGCATATTACATGGGTTTTGAAGGGTCAAACTCGGGTCTTCATGCTTGTAGGTAAGCATTCTACCCACTGAACATCTCCTCAGCCCAGAATTTCTTTTTTTAGTCCATAGTTGTACACTTGCCAAAATGATCTAGGAGAGAAATCATGGCCAGAATTTCTAAACTGCCAAGGTTTTGCACATGGTGAGTTTTATAAATGTCTGAGGCTGTGTCTATCCTTGGAGGAGCTACATATGGATTTATAGCCTCTTCCTGGCATGGCATTGGGGAAAAAACCTGTTTTATCAGCCTCATCTTCCCATAGACTCCATCTGACCAATATAGACATTTTCTAGATTTGGGCTGGAGGGATGGCATTTGCTGTTAAATGTTTCAAGATCATAAAATTCTCACCATATCAAGGGGAAACGATACAGGAATTGGATCATTGCTGGTTTATCAATTCCAAATTATTTGTAATGTGTGTGAGTATACCTATGTGCATACAGAGACTCATGCCCCATGCACCCAGTTTGGGTGCCAAAGGAGGACATCAGATACTCTCCCTGTTGCTCTTTCAGTTGATTTCCTTGAGACTGAGTCTCTCACTGAACCCAGAGCTGTCATTTTCTTTTTCAATATTTTATTTATTTGAAAGAGAGAGAGTGGGCATGCCAGGAACTCTATGCTGCAAACGAACTCCAGATATATATAACACCATGTGCATCTGGCTTTCATGGGTACATGGGGAATGGAACTTGAGTCGTTAGGCTTCACAGGGAAGTGCCTTCCCCAATAAGCCATCCCTCCAGCCTGGCTAATCAGCAAGCACCAGCCATTGTACTTTTTCAGCCCCCCACCCCAGGATTGTCATCACAGGCATGAATGGCCATTCTGGTGTGAGTCTGGGGATAATTCTCATGCTGTGCCTCAAGCATTCTTACCCACTGGACCATTTCCCCAGAGACCCTCCCCCTATTCCAAATTAATAAATAGAAGGACCATGAACATATTCTTGGTTTAAATGAACTGAACATGGGGCTGGGGATATAGCTCAATTAGTAGAGTGACTAGCATGTAGCAAGCCCTGGGTTTGATCCCTGGTACCCCATAATCTGAGCATGGTGGAACATCCCTATAATTCTAGCATGGGGGAGTTTGAGCAAGAGGTTCAGAAGTTCAAGCCTGGCATGTTGGCTCATGCCTTTAATCCCAGCACTCCAAAGGCAGAGATAGGAGGATCACCGTAAGTTCAAGGTCACCCTGAGAGTTCATAGTGAATTCCAGGTCAGCCCGGACTAGAGTGAGACCCTACCTGGAAGAAAAAAAACCAAGCTGGGCATGGTGGTGCATGCCTTTAATACCAGCACTTGGGAGGCAGTGGTAGGAGGATTGCTGTGAGTTCGAGGCCACCCTGAAGACTACATAGTGAATTCCAGGTCAGCCTGAGTTAGAGTGAGACCCTACCTTGAAAAACCAAAAAAAAATTATATATATATATATATTCATTACTCCTGATTCTTCTCTGCTGATACGAATCTACTTTTTTGTTTCTGTCATGCCTTCCCTGCCATGATAGATCCTGAGGTATGATGACAATTGCGTATAGGATTTTCAGTGCTGCAATTGTGACACTCCTGAGCAAACCAGGCTGGTTGGTTACTCAAAAAATGGACTGTATCATGTCAATGTCTCCATTTTTAATCATATGGGAAAAGATGTACAAAGATTAAAGGAATAGGAACCTGCAGCAAGTCAATTTTGTGTATGTATCATCTCTCTCACACAGAATTTTGTAAAAATTTGGTGAGATCTAGAGAACAAAATAGGCCCTTAGGACTTAAGCACAATGGTACGAACTTTTAACTTTTGTTTTTGTTTTTCCATGTAGGGTTTCACTCTAGCCCAGGCTTCTATAAACGTATATTTATATACATATATATTTTTTAAATACGTTTATTAATCCGGGTATAGTGGCACACACCTTTAAACCCAGCACTTGGGAGGCAGAGGGAGGAGGATCGCCATGAGTTCGAGGCCACCCTAAAGACTACATAGTAAGTTCCAGGTCAGCCTGAGCTAGAGTGAGATCCTACCTCAAAAAACAAAAAACAAAAACAAAAAATAATTTATTTATTTAAGAGAGAGAGTCAGGAGGGGGGGGAAGGAAGGAAGAAAATGAATAAATGAGCACACCAGGGTCTCTAGCTGCTACAAATAAATTCTAAATGCATGTCCCACTTTGTGCATCTGGGTGTATGTAGGTACTAGGGAATTGGACCTGGGTTGGTAGGCTTTGTAGACAAGCACTTTAACCACTGAGCCATCTTTCCAGCCCTGTTGTTTGTTTGTTTGTTTGTTTGTTTGTTTGTTTGTTTGTTTGTTTGTTTGAGGTAGGGTCTCACTCTAGCTCAGGCTGACCTGGAATTCACTATGTAGTGTCAGGGTGGCCTCGAACTCACAGCGATCCTCCTACCTCTGCTTCCCGAGTGCTGGGATTAAAGGCATGCGCCACCACACCCGGCTTTTTGTTTGTTTGTTTGTTTTTGTTTTTTTGAGATAGGGTCTTGCTCTAGCCCGGGCTGACCTGGAATCACTATGTAATCTCAGGATGGACTTGAACTCACAGCAATCCTCCTATCTCTGCCTCCCTAGTGCTGGGATTAAAGGTATGTGCCACCATGCCTGGCACTGTATTTTTATTTACTTATTTATTTGAAAGAGAGAGAATGAGACAGAGTGGGAGGGAGAGAGAGAGAAAGAGAGAATATGGGTACACCAGGGCCTTCGGCCATTGCAAAGGAACTCCAGACACATGGGCCACCTTATATATCTGGCTTATGTGGGTCCTGGGAAATCAACCCTGGTTCCTTTGGCTTTTCAAGCAAGTGCCTTGACTGGTAAGTCATATTTCCAGCCCTAGTTTTCTCTCTCTCACTTTTTAAAATGGTTTTTTGAGGTAGAGTCTCACTCTAATTCAGGATGACGTGGAAATTACTATGTAGTCTCAGGGTGGCCTTGGACTTATGGCAATTCTCCTACCTCTGCCTAGTTTTCTCATTTTTATATAGTCCAGGCACCACGCTCATGGCATAGTGCCACCCACAGTTAGGGTGAATACTACCACATCAACCATTTTAATCTAGAAAGTCTCTCAGTCATGACCAGAGATATGTTTACATGATGATTCTAAACTTGTCAAGCTGATATCCAGAGAATAACCATTACTGCAAAGTCCAATACAGCATCAAAAGAACCATCACGGGCTGGAGAGATGGCTTAGCGGTTAAGGTGTTTGACTGCAAAGCCAAAGGACCCCAGTTCAATTCTCCAGGACCCACATAAGCCAGATGCACAAGGGGACACATGCATCTGGAGTTCATTTGCAGTGGCTGGATGCCCTGGTGTGCCCATTCTCTATCTCTCAGCCTTTCTGTCTCTGCCTCTTTCTCTTAAATAAATAAATAAATAAATAAATAAATAAAATATATTTAAAAACAAAACAAAACAAAAAAGAGCCCATCACCTTCAGCAAATGTTTCCTGAAAATAGCACTATTGAGCCAGGCATGGTGGCTCACACCTTTAATCCCAGCACTTGGCAGGCAGATGTTAGATGATTGCCTTGAGTTTGAGGCCACACTGAGACTACAGAATGAATTCCATGTCAACCTGGGCTAGAGCGAGACCCTACCTTGAACCACCCCCCCACAAAAAATATAGTAGTATTGGGTACAGTGACATAGATACAGGAGACATTGTATGAATTAGTGTGTCAGTTTCTCATTCTCTCTCTCTCTCAAATAAAATACCTGGCCAGAAGCAGCTTAGGGAAATAAAGGGTTATTTCAGCTTACAATTTCATAAGATACCTTAGGGCTATTTTGATACTTCATTCTGACCATACACTTGAATCGCCCTATACATAGAAGGGCTTAGCCATGATGGCTTACACTACTCTGCCCAGCCTTGGGGTAAAGGAGAGCTGGGCGGCTCTTAAGTCCTACACTGATCACTTTCTTCCTGGCTTTGCACGCTCTAGGCTGGCTGCTGCCATTCCACTGGCTGCTAAAGGGCTGGCTCTTGGTTGGAAGAACAAGCTACACCCTCAGGAGAAATGTACAGAGGATATTCTGAGGGGATAACTACCCATCCCTGAGACATTTTTCTTCACCTTTACTCCTGCCACTTATTCCTTCTTTCCCTTCTTTCACCACATGGATAAACTATTATTGAGTCCAGAGGCTGACAAGCACTGAATTTGGCCTTTTTTTTTTTTGGTTTCAAGGTAGGATCTTGCTGTAGCCCAGGCTGACCTGGAATTCACTCTTTACTCTCAGGCTGGTCTCAAATTCATAGCCATTCTACTACCTCTGCCTCCCGAATGCTGGGATTAAAGGTGTGCACCACCATGCTTGGCTCATCATTTAATTTTTTAAATCTTTATTTATTTGAGAACGAGAGAAAAAGAGGGAGAGAGAGAGAGAATGGGCATGCCAGGGCATCCAGACACTGCAAAGGAATTCCTGACACATGCACCACCTTGTGCATCTGGCTTACGTGGGTCCTGAGGAATTGAACCTGGGTCTTCTGGCTTTGCAGGCAAATGCCTTAACTGCTAAGCATCTCTGCAGTCCTTGGCCATTATTTCCCTAGGGACTCAGGCTCCACACAAATTTTGCCACCTTTGTTTTTGTGTAACCTGGGCAATCCCCTTAGTCTGCTTTTTGTTTTGTTTTGTTTTGTTTTGTTTTGTTTTGTTTTGTTTTGTTTTTCGAGGTAGGGTCTCACTCTAGCTCAGGCTGACCTGGAATTCACTATGGAGTCTCAGGGTGGCCTCGAACTCTTGGCGATCCTCCTACCTCTGCCTCCCGAGTGCTGGGATTATTTTTTTCAAACATTATTGACTGAGCATTTTGTGAATCCAAGTTACGTGCCAGATTAAGTAATGCAGATCTACCAGATCTCTCTTACTTCATGAAGATCATGTACTACAGAATAGAGGACCCAGATGTAAGTCTAAGGAGCCACAGCTACCTGATCTTCAACAAAAATGTCAAAAATACTCATTGGAGAAAAGACAGCCTCTTCAACAAATGGTGTTGGGAAAGCTGGATATGTATCTGTAGAAGGATGAAAATAGATCCTTATGTCTCTCCCTGCACAAGAATTAAGTCCAAATGGATCAAAGACCTTAATATCAGACCCCAAACTCTGAAACTGATAGTGGGAAAAGTAGGGGAAACCCTTCAACATATTGGTATTGGCAAAGACTTTCTGAATATAACACCAGTTGCTCAGGAAATAAAACCACTGATCACCCTCTGAGACCTTATGAAATTATAGAGTTTTTGTACAGTAAAGGACACTGTGAATAGGCAACGTACAGAATGGGAGAAAATCTTTGCCAGCTATACATCTGACAGAGGATTAATATCCAGGGTATACAAAGAACTCAACAAAACTAAATAAAAAAGCAAACAGCCCAATTAAAAATGGGCTATGGGACTAAATAGAAAGTTCTCAAAAGGAGAAATACAGATAGCATATAAATATCTAAAAGAATGGTCTACATCCTTAACCATCTGTCAGAATGGCTACCATCATGAAAACAAATGACCATAAATGCTGGTGAGGATGCAGAAAGGGGAACCGTTCTACACTGTTGGTGGGAATATAATCTGGTCCAGCCATTGTAGAAATCAGTGTAAAGATTCCTGAGACAGCTAAAAATAGATCTACCACATTACCCAGCTATATCACTCCTAGGCATATATCTTAAGGACTCATCTAACTACCTTAAAGATACTTGCTCAACCATGTTTATTGCCATTCTATTCACAATAGCTAGGAAATAGAACCAGCCTAGATGTCCCTCAACTGATGGGTGGATAATGAAGATGTGGCACATGCATAAGTGGAGTCCTACTCAGCAGTATAGACAAATTATATTATGAAATTTGCAGGAAAATGGATGGATCTGGAAAGGATTTTACTTAGTGAAGTAACCCAGGCCCAGAAAGCCAAACATTGCATGTTCTCTCTCATGTGGACCCTAGCTACAAATGATTGGACTTCTATATGAGTAGGAATAAAACTCAGTAGCAGAGGCAAGTAAGCTAAAAAGGGGATATAAAGGAAATAGAAAGGGAGAGAGGAGAGATTAATAGGATGGTATTGAATATATGTAAGTAGAAGAACAGATTAATGGGGGTAGAAAGGCCCAAGTGAGGTTAGGGGACAAGATTGAGTAAAGGAAAGGTGGAGGGAGGGCTAAATCAAAATCTAAGAATGGCCGGGTGTGGTGGCACACGACTTTAATCCCAGCACTTGGGAGGCAGAGATAGGAGGATCGCCTTGAGTTCAAGGCCAGCCTGAGACTACATAGTGAATTCCAGGTCAGCCTGGACTAGAGTGAGACTCTACCTCGAAAAACAAAAAAAAAAACAATCTAAGAAGGTATGAATAAATCATATGGAAACCTACTTTTTTGTACTATAGAACACTGAGAAGTCATAGATTGTTACTAGAAAATTTTCAGTGCCAGGGATGGGATACCTTCCAGTGAGTTGTTGGCCAGGGAGGTCCCTGTTGCCCTCAAAACATTACAGGCTATTGCTGAGGTTCTTGGTTTCCTACCAGGAATAGATGGTAAAGACCCTATTGCTGAAGACTCCACATACTTAGGCTACAAGGCCACTGAGAAATCCTGATGGAGCTGAGCTGAAAGCTTCCTCCATGGAGATCAGCTGACAGAAAGCTGGAAAAAGCTGTGCTGCATGCAGTTCAGTGATAGAGAAATCACCAGTGGAGATGCTCAATAGTGGACACTGCAAGCCTTAAAATTGGCCAGCCATGCCAAATGAGCCAACAGGTACAATAGTGACATGTCTGTTATGGGGGAAACTAGCCACTTTCTAATTGGACTGGAGGCCCACTCCACAGGAGGGAATATATGCCTGATACTGAAAACCTACAACAAAGGAAATAATGAGTCCTCGGGGTGTAATGTCTGCTGGTGTCTGGCTAAATGTATATACTATACTTACCAAACTACCCAATATACACTTCTCTTAATGCTCATTCATACCCATGTATTAAAGCTACTCTCACTTTTGGTTAGAGAAGCTTCTCTTTTCAGATAGTAATGACCTTGGGATGACTCAGAAGGCACCATGGTGCTGAGAAGAAGGGACAGAGGAGTGCTCAGCACTGAAACATCTCAACCACACCTTCCAAGGCTCAGGGTCCATTGCGGAAGAGGTGGCGGAAAGAATGTAAGAGCCAAAGGAAGGATAGGACTCCTTACAACATGCCCCTCCAGACACAAAATGGCCTGGATATCCATGACCTCACAGTGCCTGTCACTACCTACACAGGACCACCATAATAGTAGGAAAAGATGATGACATCAAAATAAAAGACTGATTGAGAGAGTGAAAGGGTATGATGGAGAGTGGAGTTGCAAAGCGGAAAGTGAGGGGAGGGAATTTCCATAGTTTATTGTCTATAATTATTAAAGTTGTCAATAAAAATAAATAAAAAGACAAGGCCAGGCGTGGGGGTGCATGCCTTTAATCTCAGCACTCAGGAGGCAGAGGTAGGAGGATTGCTGTGAGTTCAAGGCCATCCTGACACTATATGGTAAAATCCAGGTCAGCATGAGATAGAGGGAGACCCTACCTTGAAAAACCAACAGTACATAAATAAATTTAAAAAAATCATATTCTACCATGTGGTTAAGCCCCATATTAGTCCCAAGGTTTTTGTTGAATGGATGAACTTCCTCTCTCCCTTCTTCTGTCTCTCTCTCCCTCCCTCCTTCCCTTCCCTCCCTCCTTTCCTTCTTTCTCTTTCCCTCCCTACCTCTCTCCTTCCTTCTCTCCCTCCTCTCTTTTCTTTTTCTTTTTGTATTATCCAAGGTAGTATCTCATTCTATTGAGATTGACCTGGAACTCACTCTGTAGTTCCAGGCTGGCCTTGAACACATAGTGATCCTCCTACCTCAGCCTCCTGAGTATCAGGATTAAAGGCATGTGCTACTACATGATGTTCCTCTTGCATTAAACTTTTTAAATTTTATTTATTTATTTATTTATTTATTTATTTTTATTAAATTTATTTTTTAGTTTTTGTTTTTGTTTTTTCAAGGTAGGCTCTTGCTCTAGTCCAGGCTGACCTGGAATTTACTATGTAGTCTCAGGCTGGCCTCAAACTCATGGCAATCCTCCTACCTCTACCTCCCAAGTGCTGGGAGTAAAGGCGTGCGCCACCACGCCAGCTTATTTTTTTTTTTAATTTTTAAATTTTAATTATTTGAAAAAATATATTTTATTTATTTATATGAGAGAGAGAGAAGAACAGAGGGGGCGGGGGAGAGAATGAACGGTCAGGGCCTCCAGCCACTACAAACGAACTCCAGATGCATGTGCCTCTTTGTGCATCTGGCTTACATGTGTCTGGGGAACCAAACCAGAGTTCTTTAGCTTTGCAGGCAAACGCCTTAACCACTAAGCAATCTTCTCCAGCCCTATTTTATTTATTTGAGAGATAGAGATAAAGACAGACAGATAGAGAGAATAAGAGCCTTCAGCTACTGCAAATGGACTCCAAATACATGCACCACCTTGTGCATCTTGCTGGCATGGGTTCTGGGGAATCAAACCTGGGTTCTTTGGCTTTATAGACAAGCACCCTAACTGTTAAGCCATCTCTTCAGCCCTCCTCCTGTTTTTATTCAATGTGTTTTGCTTTTTTTATGCTTTATTTATGTGTGTGTCCACACTAGGTTTTTTTTTTTTTTTCACTGTAAATGAGTGCCCGTCCAGCTTTTACATGGTTGGCTACCGAATTGAATCTGAACCATACTTTGCAAGCAAGCAACATTAATGATTGATCCATCTCCCCAACCCATCAAAGAAATTTTTGTTGTTTTTAATTTTCTTAATTTTATTATATATTTAATTTCTTTTTAAAAAAATTTCTTTCTTTATTTGAGAAAGAAACAGGCAGAGAGAGAGAGAGAGAGAGAGAGAGAGAGAGAGAGAGAAAATGGGCGTGCCAGTGCCTCCAGCCACTGCAAATGAACTCCAGATGCATGCGCCCCCTTGTGCATCTGACTTATGTGGGTCCTGGGGAATCAAACCTGGGTCCTTTGGCTTTGTAGGCAAGCACTTTAAACACTAAGACATTTCTCCAGCTCTCTTAATTTTATTTTTATGAGAGAGAGAGAGGGAGAGAGAGAATTGGTATGCAGATCCTCTAGCCACTGCAGTCAAGCTCCACCTTGTGCACATGCAGGACCTTGTGCTTCTGGCTTATGTGGGTTCTGGGAAGACAAACCTGGGTCCTTAGGCTTCATAAGCAAGAGCCTTAACTGCTAACCCATCTTTCCAGCCCTATTGTTTGTTCTGAGGTAGGGTCTCACTGTAGCCCAGGCTGACCAGGTATTCATTATGTAATCTCAGGCTGGCCTCAAACTCACAGGGATCCTCCTACCTCAACCTCCCAAAACTTGGGATTAAAGGTGTGCACCACCATGCCTGGCCTCAAAGTGTTTATTTTTACTTTTATTTTTTATTGTTGAGAGACAGAAAGAGAGAGAGAGAGAGAGAGAGAGAGAGAGAGGGAGAGAGAGAGAGAAAAGACCCATCAGCAGCCTCACAGCCACTGTGAATGAACTCCAGATGGGTGTGCCCCCTTGTGGGCAAGTGTGGCATTGTGCCCTTGCGTCACTTTATGTCTGGCTAAATGTGGGACCTGGAGATTGATACTGGCATTCTTAGCCTTGGCAGGCAGGCGCCTTAACCGCCAAGCCATCTCTCCAGCTCTTGTTTTGTTTTATTTATGCATTTGAAAGAGAGAGAGAGACAGAGAGAGACAGAGAGACAATTGGTGTACCATGGCCTCCAGCCATTGCAAGCCAACTCCAGTCGTATGCTCCACTTTGTGCATCTGGCTTTAAGTGGCTACTTGGAAATTGAATCTGGTTCCTTAGGCTTTGTAGACAATTCCTTAACCACTAAACAATCTCTCCAGCCCTATTTTTTTGTGATATTTTTATAATTCCCAAAGCATTCTTTCTGCAGTTACTTTCTTGTGGTGGAAGAAGCTGGCTCACTTAAACATCCACAGCAAAGAGAGAGACAACTGCCAGTAGAAGCAAGCACCCACAGCCAGCTAACAGGAACATCCAGAGCACAAACTGCTTCTCTGTATCATTCCAGTGCTAAAGTAAGGTGACTTCTTCTGGCACTGATGGTTTTCCCTGGATTCTGTAAGACTGAAAAAAACCCTATCCTCCCATAAATTGCTTGTGATCAGATGTTTGTTAGAGCAACAAGAAAGTAACTGCAACAAAAACCTGGTACCGAGCCAGACGTGGTGGTGCATGCCTTCAATCCCAGTACTTGGGAGGCAGACGTAGGAAGATAACCATGAGTTTGAGGCCACCCTGAGACTACAGAGAGAATTCCAGGTCAGCCTGGGCAAGAGTGAGACCCTACCTAAAAAAAAAAATTGGTACCAAGTAATGGGGTCATTGCTGAGATAAGTCGGACCATGTAGATTTTAGTTTTTTGGAACATGTTTGCAGGAGGACTGTGTAAGGATTTTGTACATTGGGCTAAAGAAGCCTTTCAGTATTGTAAGCAGAGCTTGATGGGCTAGTCTGGTGAGAGTATGAAAATATTAAATGCAGGGCTAGAGAGATGGCTTTGTAGTTAAAGTGCTTGCCTATGAAGCCTAGGGACCCACATGTCCTTATTTGAGAAAGAGAGGAATCGGCAGATAGAGCAAGCGAGAGAGTGTTGGGTGTGGTGGCTTACGCCTTTAATCCTAGCACTTGGGAGGCAGAAATAGGAGGATCGCCATGAGTTTGAGGCCACCCTGAGACTACAATAGTGAAGTCCAGGTCAGACTGGGCTAGGGTGAGACCCTACCCTGAAAAACCAAAAAGAGAGAGAGAATGGGCATGCCAGGGTCTCCATGCTGCTGGCTTTAAGGAATTCCAGTCAAACCTGCATGTGCCACACCTTTACTGCAGTGTCATCTCTCCATGTGGGTACTGGGAGTCAAACCTGGGTCCTTAGGGTGGCCTCAAACTCATGGTGAGCACCTTTACTGCAGTGTCATCTCTCCAACTTTTTTTTTTTTTTTTTGGTTTTTTGAGGTAGGGTCTCGCTGTACCCCGGGTTGACCTGGAATTCACTCTGTATTCTCAGGGTGGCCTCAAACTCATGGTGATCCTCTTACCTCTGCCTCCCGAGTGCTGGGCTTAAAGGCATGCACCACCACGCCCAGCTTCATCTCTCCAACTTTTGAAGGAAGAGTTCTAAAGAAGTAATCTGCTCTGGGGCTGGAGAGATGCCTAAGCTAACCTCTAAGGTTCTTGCCTGTGAAGCCTAAGGACGCAGGTTCACCTCCTCAGAACCCACATAAGCCAGACCTCAAGGTGACACATGCACACAAATTGGTACATACATCTGGAGTTTTATTGTAGTCGCTGGAGGCCCTGACACACCAATTATCTCTCTCTCTTTCATAAGAAAAGAGAAGTAATGTGCTCTGTAAGGTCAAGGTTAATCTCAAATGGATTAACAAATTTGGTAGTTTACCTGGTGTGATGAAGTTTAACAAATGCTAGAGAAAAGGGTTATTGGATGTGCAAAACAGTTTTTTTTTTTTTAAATGGGCCCTGGGCAAATTGAAGCAGGATTAAAATCCCTATTTGGAAGACCAGTAAGGTCATTGAATGGAGGTATGAAGATGAATCATGGCTTATAGTGTTGACCTAAATATGTTTTGTGTATACCAAGACTGTGGAATGGCTGCCATGGAGAGTTGCTTGCTAGGGGAAGAATTGTCCCTGGGCTGCTCAACCCAGCTGGTGGGACAGAATTAGGATCCAAATCACCATGAGTTCAAGGCCATCCTGAGACTACATAGTGAATTCCAGGTTAGCCTGGGCTAGAGTGAGACCCTACCTTGAAAAACCAAAAAAAAAAAAAAAAAAAAAAAAAAAAAAAAGAATTAGGATCCAAAGACCAGTGATTGTGGATGTTGGACTTGCACTTCAGATGTTTGACGCTTACTTGTTGGTTATTGATTTTTGCATTGTTCTATTCTCTCATTGTTCTGCCTTTTTGAAAAAATGTTTTTAAATTTAATTATTTATTTGAGAGTGAGAGAGGGAAAGAGGCAGAGAGAGAGAGAGAGAGAGAGAGGAAGAGAGGAAGAAAGAATGGGTGTGCCAGGGCCTCCAGCCACTGCAAACAATCTCCAGACACATGTGTCATCTTGTGCATCTTGCTTATGTGAATCCTGGGGAATCAAATCAAGGTCCTTTGGCTCTGCAGGCAAACACCTGAACTGCTAAGCCATCTCTCCAGCCCCTTGTTATGTTTTTTTTTTTGCAATGGAAATGTTTACTCTGTGCCATAATGTGTTAGAAGTATGCAACTTGTTTTGATTTTGCAGGACTCACGGTTAAGAAGCAGTCTTAAATGTCAGATGCAATTGTGACTTTTTTTTCCCTTGAAGTAGGGTCTTGCTATAGCCCAGGCTGAGCTGGAATTCATTATGTAGTCTTAGGCTGGCCTCAAACTCATGGCAATCTTCCTACCTCTGCCTCCTGAGTGCTGGGATAAGGCTTGTGCCACCATGCCCAGTTCAGCTGCTCCCCCCCCCCACCAAAGTGTTTATCCTTTTTTTTCCTTTTAGTTTTCAAGGTAGGGTTTCACTCTAGTCCAACCCAGGCTGACCTGAAATTCACTATGTATCTCAGAGTGGCCTTGAACTCACAGTGATCCTCCTACCTCTGCCTCCCAAGTGCTGTGATTAAAGGCCATGCCCGGCTGTCTTTTTAATTTATTTTTTTATTTATTTTCAAGCAGAGAGATATAGATAAAGAGAAGAGAAACAGGCAAGAGAGAATGAGTGCAACAGGGTCTCCAGCCACTGCAAATGAACTCCAGATGCATGTGTCACTTTGTGCATTTGACTTTATGTGGGTACGGGGGAATGAAACCTTGGTTGTTAGGCTTGGCAGGCAAGCTCCTTCACCGCTGAGCCAATTTTCCAGCCCCTTAACTGCTTTTAAAAACTTTTTTTTTTTTTTTTTTTTTTTTTGGTTTTCCGAGGTAGGGTCTTGCTCTAGCCCAGTCTGACCTGGAATTCACTATGTAGTCTCAGGCTGGCCTTGAATTCATGGCAATTCTCCACCTCTGCCTCCCGAGTGCTGGGTTTAAAGGCGTGCACCACTACGCCCGCTTTTTAAAAACATTTTTATGGACTGGAGAGATGACTTAGCACTTAAGGCGCTTGCCTGAAAGCCAAAGGACCCAGGTTTCATTCCCCAGGACCCATGTAAGCCAGATACACAAGGTGGCAAATGTGTCTGGAGTTCATTTGCAGTGGCTAAAGGCCCTGGCAATGCCCACTCTCCCTCTCTATCTGCCTCTTTCTCTGTCTCTCAAATAAATAATAAAAAAACCCCACATCTTTATGGACTGGAGAGATGGCTTAGCAGTTAAGGTGCTTGCCTGAAAAGTCTAAGGACCCAGGTTCGCTTTTCTAGTACCCATGTAAGCCAGATGCACATGGTTGCACAGGCATCTGGAGTTTGTTTGCAGTGGCTACAGGCCCTGCTTTGCCCAATCTCTCTCTCTCTTTCTCTCTGCCTCTTCCTCTCTCAAATAAATAAAACATTTTTATTTATTTGCAGGGAAAGAGAGGGAGGCAGAGGGAGAGAATGGGCACACCAGCACCTCCTGCCACTGCAAACGAACACCAGATGCTTGTACCACTTTGTGATCTGGCTTTACATGGTTACTGGGGAATCAAACCTGGGTGTCAGGCTTTGCAAACAAGTGCCTTTAACCTCTGAGCCATCTCTCCAGCCCTCATCAGTTGCTTTTGATCAGGTGCTTTGTCCCAGCCAGGAAAAGCTAACTGCAACAGAAAATTGGATCCAAGAGTGGGATTTTTATTTATTTATTTATTTATTTATTCATTCATTCATTCATTCATTCATTCATTCATTCATTCATTTTTGGACACACACACACACACAGAGAGAGAGAGAGAGAGAGAGAGAGAGAGAGAGAGAGAGAGAGAGAGAGGAAGACAGAGATGGCGCACCAGCAGTCTCTCAGCGGCTGCGAACGAAATCTAGATGTGTTCGCCCCCTTGTGGTCAAGTGCGGCATTGCGCCCTTGCGTCACTTTGCATCTGGCTAAGTGTGGGACCTGGAGATTGGAACCAGCTTTCTTAGGCTTAGGAGGCAGGCGCCTTAACCGCTAAGCCATCTCTCCAGCCCCCCCTTTTTTTTTTTTTTTTTTTTTGAGGTAGGGTCTCACACTAGCTCAGGCTGACCTGGAATTCACTATGTAGTCTCAGGGTGTCCTTGAATTCATGTCATTTCTCCTACATCTGCCTCCCAAGTGATGGGATTAAAGTCGTGCAACACCATGTCCAGCTCTCTCATATTTCTTTTTTTTTAAAAATATTTTATTTTTATTTATTTATTAATTTGAGAGAGAGATACAGAAATAGGCAGGTAGAGAGAGAGAGAGAGAGAGAGAGAGAGAGAGAGAGAGAGAATGGGCACGCCAGGGCCTCTAGCCACTGCAAACGAACTCCAGATGCATGCGCCTCCTTATGCATCTGGCTTACGTGGGTCCTGGAGAATCAAGCCTTGAACCAGGATCCTTAGGCTTCACAGGCAAGCGTTTAACCACTAAGCCATCTCTCCAGCCCTCTCATATTTCTTTTAATAAACTGTATCTATTTATTTGCACAGTGTGTGTATGTGTGTGTGTGTGTCTGCACCATGGCCTCTTGCTGGTATAAATGAACCCCAGGCACTTCTGCTACTTTTTTGTAATCAATCAAGTGTCTTTAACCCCTGAGTCCTGAGTAGTCTTCCCAGCCACTGTCTCTCATACTTCATGCACTTTACTGCTTCCTGAGAAATTAAAGATCAAGAGAGATGATTTGCTCAATGAAGATAAGCAGTGTTTAAAGTCCACGAGGCAGTCCTGAACTATACTAGACATTATTGTGTTATGATTTGATCTTCAATATGCTGGTGGAAAAACCCCAGTTCTTTCTTTTCATCTTCATTTATTTATTTTAATTTTATTTATTTATTTATTTATTTATTTATTTATTTATTTATTTAGTTAGTTAGTTAGTTAGTTAGTTAGTTTTTCGAGGTAGGGTCTCTCTCTTGCTCAGGCTGACCTGGAATTCACTATGTATTCTCAGGATGGCCTCAAACTCATGGCGATCCTCCTACCTCTGCCTCCCGAGTGCTGGGATTAAAGGCCTGCGCCACCATGCCAGGCTCTTTCAATTTTGAAATAGTCTCAGGAAGCCCAGGCTGGCCACGAACTCGAGATGTAGATGACCTTGAACTCCGGATTTCCTTGCCTCCACCTCCCTAGTGCTGGGATTACAGGTGCGCGTCACCTGTCGGCTCACACCTCCAGTTCCCTAAACAATTTAAACACCCGGCAACCGACAGAAAAAAGAGCAAAAGTCCAGACTACTCCACGCTACAGTTTATGATCTGGGTTTGTTTGTTTATGCCTTGGACGGGAGCCGGACCTGCAGCAGGAGCGGCGCTGTTTTTCGGCACTTGGCTGTAGTTCCTTGAACGACTGCTGGGGCGCTCTTCCTTTGATGTCTGGGGCGTTCGTGTATTCGGTGATCTTTTGCGCCGTCTTCTTGGTTGATGTCTCCTGAGCGGCGGCAGCGGCGGCTGTGGTGCCAGTTCCCGGGTTGAGTGAGCCGGGCGGCCGGCTTCAGGCGTCTCCCTCCGGTCGTAGAACGGCGTCTTCGCTTCCTTCCAGCCTCTTCCTGCTTCCCTTTGTGGCTCAGGCCGCCGTCAGGCCGTACGCCGAGCCCTTGCCCGTCTTGCAGGTAGGCCCTGGAGCCTGGGAGGCCCGGCTCGGCCCGGTGCGGCGTCCTTCGGCTAGGGACTGGCGGAGACGTGGGCGCCTGCGGTGGGCGAGCCGCGGCTTGAAGCGGGTGCGTTCGGCGGGGGGCGCGGCCCAGGGCCGCCCGGAACTGAGTAGGGGAAGCCGGAAGGAAGGAAGAAGGAAGGAAGGAGAAATGCCGGGGCTGCCCTGTGTAGTTCTGTGGGCGAGGGGACCCTGTGTGGTTCCGAAGGGGACTGGATACTGTGTCCAGGACGGGTGGGAAAATCGCTTTCCAGGGACGCGGAGAGCTCTGTGCTCTTTGACCCACTTCCCTTTTCTCTTTTTCCCAGCCTAAATCTCGGGATGTCATGACTCAGTTACACCGGGGAACCCCACTGAGCCCGGTCTTTGAGGCGACCTTTAAGTAGGCGGAGGCGAGTGAAACAAGGCCTTCTGGCTTAGCCCAGCGAAGTGTCATGTTCTCTCCTTTTTGGGGTTGGGAAACTGAGGCTGAGGTGTGGGGCGTGACTTTCCCCCATGACTCCAATCCCCCATTACTTCGACAGATCATTAAATGCACCGTAAGTCCCTTTTTGTCATTACCGGTTTTATTATTATTTTTCTACCATTTTACTGTTCAGTTTTTACAAATACACGGTGATTTGCCCTTTGTTTATGACCCCTCTCTCCTAAGGATAGAGTGTCACAAGAGACTTCAGAAGTTAAGAGACTATATGAAGCCTCCGGTGATACTCTTATCTATCCTTAGGAGAGAGAGAGAGAGTGTGTGTGTGTGTGTTGGGGTCACAAACAAAGGATACATTTTAATCCTTTGACTGGATTTGCTCTTTCAAAGTTTGTATCATTTTAGCAAGAGTAGCAATGATAGTTTCTTTTTGTTTCTTGATGGATAATTTTCTTTGATCATTTTGCGTTCCAGTTGATACTGATTTCTCCTTGTCTTTTCTCTGGGACTATTTCTACTATGGTGTTAAGTGCTTAGTGTCCTACAGAAAATAGTGAAGATTTTGAATTTAGACACTTACCCTCCTTACTTCTGTTATCTAGGAGCTATCCCATGGAAATTCACAATCTCTTTTGAAACACTCTTGTCATATTTGATTAGTGGGTTAGTTGCTCTGTATACTCGAGTTATAAAGGCTGTGTGTAGAATTTAAACACTGAGATACTTAAATTGAAGGCTAACTCTTTGTGAATTGCTTCCTTTGTATTCCACATTTGGAAACTTTCTGGCCTAAGTGTTCTTATTAATTTTGTTTTTATTGAATTGAGTGTTAGTGTCATAATCTGCGTTACTTCTTTGTTGGGAAAAAATAACCTAGATGTCATTACATAGTCTGTAGAATCAGTATGAGAATGATGGCTTCAAGGGAGTGAGTGGAGATTAAATGACTAGTCTTTGGATGGAAACTATATTTCTGCACAATTTTAGAATGCTTATATGAACTTATGTGTGTGTGTTTTGTGTAAGATCAGAAGATTTATTTATTTATTTTAAAAAATATTTTATTTTACTTTATTTGGAAGAGAAAAATAGGGAGAGGGAGAGAGAGAATATGAATGGGTACGCCAGGGCCTCCAGCCACTGCAAACAAATTACAGATGCATGTGCCACCATGTGCATCTGGCATACGTGGGACCTGGAGAATTGAACCTGGGTCCTTTGGCTTTGCAGGCAAGTGCCTTAAACACTAAGCCATTTCTCCAGCCCTATTTATTTATTTTTTTAATTTTTATTTATTAGAGAGAGGGGGTCAGAGAGAATGGGCACACTAGGGCCTCTAGCCACTGCAAATGTGCCACCTTGTACATTTGGCTTATGTGACATTGTATTGGGGAACAGAACCTGGGTCTTTAGGTTTTCCAGGCAAGCACCTTAGCCACTAAGCCATAACTCCAGCCCTTCCTTCCTTCCTTCCTTCCTTCCTTCCTTCCTTCCTTCCTTCCTTCCTTCCTTCCTTCCTTCCTTCTTTCTTTCTTTCTTTCTTTCTTTCTTTCTTTCTTTCTTTCTTTCTTTCTTATGTTTTAATATACTTTTTATTTATTTTAAAGAGAGAGAGAATGGTCACTCCAGGGCCTCTAGCTGCTGCAAATGAACACTAGATGTATGTGCTATCTTGTGCATCTGGTTTATGTTGGTCCTGGAGAATCGAACTTGGGTCCTTTCACTTTGCAGGCAAGTGCCTTAATCATTAAGCCATCTCTCCAGCCCCCTTATTTATTTTTTAAATATTTATTTACTTATTAGAGGGAGAGGGGAGGGAGAGAAAGACACAGATAGAGAGAAAATGGGTGTGCCAGGGACTCTAGCCACTGCAAAAGAAATCCAGACACATACACCACCTTGTACATCTGGCATACATGGTTACTGGGGAATTGAACCTGGGTCCTTAGGCTTCGTAGGTAAGTACCTTAACTGCTAAGCCATCTCTCTAGCCCATTATTATTATTATTATTATTATTATTATTTTTAATTATTAATTTTTTTATTGACACCCTCTATACTTACATACAAAAAACTTATGAGGGCTGGGCGTGGTGGCACACGCCTTTTATCCCAGCACTCGGGAGGCAGAGGTAGGAGGATAGCCAAGAGTTCGAGGCCACCCTGAGACTGCATAGTTAATTCCAGGTCAGCCTGGGCCAGAGTGAGACCCTACCTCAAAAATAAAAACAAAAAACTTAAGATATTTCCCTCCCCTCCTCTCCCCCCATTCCACTTTAGAACACCAATCTCCATTATATCCCCTCCCTCTGTCCATTAGTCTTTCTTTTAATTTGATGTCATCATCTTTTTCTTCTATTTTGAGGGTCTTGCGAAAGTATTGCTAGGCACTGCAAGGTCATGGATATCGAGGCCAATTTCTGTCTGGGCAGTTGCATTGTAAGAAGTCATACCCTTCCTTTGGCTCTTCCATTCTATCCGCCCCCCTCTTCCGCAGTGGTCCCTGAGCTTTGGAGGGTGTGACAGAGGTGTTTCAGTGCTGGCATTCCTCTATCCCTTCTTCTCAGCACTGTGTTGCCTTTTGGGTCATCCCAGTGGTCATCGCCATCTGAAAAGAGAAGCTTCTCTAACCAGAAGTGAGAGTAGTGTTAATATGTGAACATGAACATTAAGTGTAGTGCCCTCAGGACAGTTTGGTGGGAATAATATATACATTTAGTTAGACAAGAGCAGGCTTTATACCCCTAAGGCTCATGACCTCACCTGCCATAGACTTTTGCTTAGGTTTTTCAGTACCAGGCATGTATTCCCTCCCGTAGAGAGGGCCTTCAGTCCAATTATGGAACAGTTGGTTACCCCGAGAGTAGACATGCCACTATTGCACCCGTTCAGTCATTGGGCCTGTCTGGCCAAACTTGAATATTCAGTGTCCACTGTTTTCACTGCTGATGACTTCTGTCTCCCATATGGCTGCATGCAGTACAGCTTTTTCCAGCTTTCAGTTGGCTAGTCTACAGGGAGAAGGTTTTCTGCTCCGCACCAGCTTGCTTTCTCAGTGTCTAGCCCATTATTTTTATTTTGTGGTGTTGGGGATTTTGAACGTAGGTCGTTTTGCATGTGCTCTTCCACTGAGATACACTGCTTCTCTGAGATCAGCAAGATTTACATGAAAGTTCTTTGATAAGCCGGGCGTGGTGGCGCATGCCTTTAATCCCTGCACTCAGGAGGCAGAGGTAGGAGGATCACCATGAGTTCGAGGCTGCCCTGAGACTACATAGTGAATTCCAGGTCAGCCTGAGCTAGAGTGACACCCTACCTCAAAAAAAAAAAAAAAAAAAAAAAAAAAAAAAAAAAAAAAGAAAGTTTTTTGATAATAAGCAATTTCCTAGTTACCAAGACCTCAGTGCTTCCAGTAAAGGATTAATGAAAAGACACCAGACAATTTTATGTGCAGAATCTAGATTGAGTAACTAAGCTAAGATTATGTATTTGTAGCAGACAGCTTCAGGTTTGCTGGGATGAACTTCCAGACCAGACACAGTTGTAGAGGAAGGGATTTACTGAAGCTCACAGATCCAGGGGAAGTTCTATAATGGCAGAAGAAGCTGGCCTGCTCTTACAGGACCAGGCAAGAGAGAGAGAAAACCAAAAGCCCAAAAGCACACAGCACAGCACACCTTAGGAACTCCAACTAGGCACACTTTGCATACCTTTAGAATGGAATCTCAAACCCACCACCACACCTTAAGATCTTAAGATCCACCCAGTGACACTGCCTCCAGCCAGGTGGATGCAGATGCAAACTACAAACTAATAAAACACTGACTTTAGGGCTGGAGAGTTGGCTTAGTGGTTAAGGTGCATGCCTGCGAAGCAAGCTTAAGGACCCCTGTTGGATTCTTCAGGTCCCATGTAAGTCAGATGCATAAGGGGGTGCACATGTCTGGAGTTCATTTGCAGTGACTAGAGGTCCTGGCATGCACCCATTCTCACTTTCTCCCTCTATCCCTCTCTCTGCCTCTAATAAATAAAAAAAATTAAAAAGCACTGAATATACTGGAGGCCATATATTCAAACTACCACATTCCACCCCTGGCCCCTAGAGTCATAATCATCACACATTGTAAATTGTATTTAGTCCAATTTCAAAGGTCCCTATGGTCTTGACCAACTTAAGATAGTCCTGTAAAATCAAACAAGTTAAATACTTTCAACATATAAAGACACACAGTAAACATTTTTAACTGGTATAAGGCATAGCAAGGAGAGACTGAAACAATGCAAACTCAACCACCATCAGCAATCATCAAATTTCTGCAGTTCAAGTTCAATATAACCAGAGACTGACAGTCTCCAGGTTTTCCAATTCCACCCCTCCAGCTGGGCAGAGTAGTCAGGGGAAACTTCCAGGCCAACAGTGCACTCCATGGTAGCCCTTGCACAGTCCTAGTATATCCAAAACGTCTTCAGGTCTCCATGCAAACCACGGTCCATCGTCCAAAGGCTCTTCTAGCCTATCAGGGCATCATGCCCTCCCTCATACTAAATCTCAGCAGGGGCTTCTGGAACCATGTGTGCACTTTATGACCACTCCACACATTTTTCAAAAACTAATCCCAGGTGTGTAAGACACAGCCATATTTTTTATTTTGAAAAAAATTTAAAAATATGTTCTTTTTTAATATTTATTTTTATTTATTAATTTATTAGAGAGAGAGAATTGGTATGCCAGGGCCTCTGGCCATTGCAAACAAACTCCAGATGCATGTGCCGTCTTGTGCATCTGGCTTATGTGGGACTTGGAGGATTGAACCTGGATCCTTAGGCTTCGCAGGCACACGCCTTAACCGCTAAACCATCTCTCCAGCTCAAAAATTTTTTTTTATTTTGGTTTTTGGAGGTAGGGTTTTACTCTAGTCCAGACTGACCTGGAAGTCACTATGTAATCTCAAGGTGGCCTCGAACTCAAGGTGATCCTCCTACCTCTGCCTCCGGAGTGCTGGGAATAAAGGCGTGTGCCACCATGCCCAGCTGACACAGCCATATTCTTAATTCAAGGGCAAAATAAATCATAACCTTGAAAAACAAGTTTCTTCTCCATTCAACTCCTTCCAAAAGAATTTGCATTTCTAACAGTCTTTCCTCAGGCATCTTCTCTATTGTTTTAATGTAAAGCAGTTGGGCCACCTTCCTTAGTATTGCTAATGTGTTTCACAATAGCAGCTTCAGCAACCTAAAACCAGTCTCAGTAACTATAATTTTAACTTTCTTGAGGTTTTCCAACTTAAAATCTTAAATTTTTCAGTCCAATATCTTTAGCCAAGCACATTGGTCCATTACATATTTAACCTTGATCAAACTGTCTGGGTCTGGGCAGCAGGAAGCAGCCAGCCCTTATGCCAGTAGCCCAGTTCCAACAAAGTCCTCTGCAGTCTTTCCTTCCCCTTAGAAAGCTCATAAGCCAAGCCTCCAAGTTCAATACTGTCTGCACTTAGCATTCTCAAACTCTCATCAGAATAGTCCATAAAACTTGGTTTACCACTCCAGAAGGCGTCTTCACTTGCAAGCACCAAGTACATGTTGGTTCCTCCAAAAGGAAGGTTCCAAAAGACCAAAATCCATAAGGTCAGGTTCATTTCACCCCACTCCTGGTACCAACTTCTGTAGCAGACAGCTTCAGGTTTGCTGGGATGAACTTCTAGACCAGACACAGTTATGGAGGAAGGGATTTATTGAAGCTCACAGATCTGGGGGAAGTTCTATAATGGCAGAAGAAGCTGGCTTGCTCTTACAGGACCAGGCAAAAGAGAAAACCAAAAGCCAAAAACCACACAGCCCAGCACTCCTCCAACTAGGCACACTTTGCATATCTTTAGAATGGAATCTCAAACCTACCACCACACCTTAAGATATTAAGATATTAAGATCCACCCAGTGACATTGCCTCCGCCAGGTGATGCAGATGCAAACTACAGACTAATAAAACACTGAATATATTGGAGGCCATATATTCAAACCACCACAGTATTCTTATGAAAAAGCTTTTATAGTAGAAAAAAAATATTGTCAGAGAATTTAGACATAGAAATGACATCATCCACTGGGGACATAGAAGTTAAATTTATAAATAGTATCTCAGTGGCTTCTAATGAATGCCAAGTAATAAATGGAGATTGAGTGACATGAAAAAATGTTAGTAACATTTTATTATATTTCTGTAGGAAATAACTGGCCAAGGTTTAAGTTGAATTGAGGGAGATAGGAAATTTGGTGGTGATGAGAGGCTATAGGAAGTAAGTACAGTAAGACTCTACCTGGAAAAACCAAAAACAAGAGAGAGAGAGAGAGAGAGAGAGAAATAAAATATTTTGTTTTTTTGAGGTAGGGTCTCACTCTAGCTCAGGCTGACCTGGAATTCACTATGTAGTCTCAGGCTGGTCTCAAACTCACAGTTATCCACTTATCTCTGCCTCCTGAGTGCTGGGATTAAAGGTGTGCACCACCACGCCTGGCTTTAAAAATATTTTAATGAATTTATTTGAGAACTCTAGATGCATGTGCCTCTTTGCAGTCTGGCTTTATGGGGATATTGAGGAATTGAATCCAGGTGGTAAGGCTTTACAAGCAAGAATCTTAATTTAATGAGTTATCTCTCCAGCCCCTATTATTATTTTCTTGAGGCAGGGTCTCATGTATCCTAGGCTGGCTTCCACCTCACTGTGTAGCTGAGAATGATCTTGAACTTCTCTCTTGATACTTCTGTCTCCCTTACCAAATGTTGGGATTACAGGTGTAAACTACCACTCCAAGATAAATCTTGTGTTCTATTAAAGTCAAATTGGACTTTCTCTCCTTACATTTCTCTTTTCTTTCCTTTCCTTTCCTTTCCTTTCCTTTCCTTTCCTTTCCTTTCCTTTCCTTTCCTTTCCTTTCCTTTCCTTTCTTTTCTTTTCTTTTCTTTTCTTTTCTTTTCTTTCTTTCTTTTTTGGTTTTTCGAGGTAGGGTGTCACTCTGGCTCAGGCTGACCTGGAAGTAACTGTGTAGTCTCAGGGTGGCCTTGGACTCACAGTGATCCTCCTACCTCTGCCTCCCTAGTGCTGGGATGAAAGGCGTGTGCCACCACGGCCCGGCTATCTCCTTACATTTCTTTTAGGAAATATTCACATGAGGGCTGGAAAAATGGCTTAGCACTTAAAGCACTTACCTGCAAAGCCAAAGGACTCAGGTTCAATTCACCAGTACCATGTAAAGCCAGATGCACAAGGTGGCATGTATCTGGAGTTGGTTTGTAGTAGCTAGAGGACCTAGTGCACCTATTCTCTCTCCCTCTCTCTGCCTCTCTCTCAAGTAAATAAATAAAATGGAACACGAATTTGCGTGTCATCCTTGCAGCCATGCTAATCTTCTCTGTATCATTCCAATTTTAGTAATATGTGCTGCTGAAGTGAGCACACTCTTCTATTTTGATGTCATCATCTTTTCCTCCTGTTGTGAAGGTCTTGTGTAGGTAGTGTCAAGCATTGTGAGGTCATAAATATTAAGGCCATTTTGTGTCTGGAAGATTGCATTGTAAGCAGTCCTACCCTTTCTTTGGCTCTTAGACTTTTTAAAAAATATTTTTATTTTAGTTTTCCAAGTTAGGGTCTCACTTTAGGCTTCCTGGAATATACACGTAGTCTCAGGGTAATCTCGAACTCATGTTGATCCTCCTACCTCTGCCTCCTGAGTGCTGGGAGTAATGGCATGAGACACCATGGCCGGCATTCATATATATATATATATATATATATATATATACTTGCAAGCATAGTGAGAGAGAAGAGAGAGAGAGAATATGAGCACACCAGGGCATCTAGCCACTGCATATGAACTCAGATGTATGCTCCTTTTTTTTTTTTTTTTTTTCCAAAGTAGGGTCTCACTCTAGCTCAGGCTGACCTGTAATTCACTATGTAGTCTCAGGTGGCCTTGAACTCATGGCAATCCTCCTACCTCTACCTCCCGAGTGCTGGGATTTAAGGCGTGCGCCACCATGCCCGGCGGCTCTGACATTCTTTTTTTTTTTTTTTTTTTTGGTTTTTCAAGGTAGGGTCTCACTCTGGTCCAGGCTGACCTGGAATTAGCTATGTAGTCTCAGGGTGGCCTTGAACTCATGGCGATCCTCCTACCTCTGCCTCCTGAGTGCTGGGATTAAAGGCGTGCGCCACCATGCCCGGCGGCTCTGACATTCTTTATGCCCCCTCTTCCACAATGGAACCTGAACCTTGAAGAGTGTGGTAGCGATATCTCAGTGTTGAACACTCCACTGTTACTTCTTCTCAGCACTATGGTGACTTTTGACCGCTATCTGAAAAGAAGTTTCTCTAACCAAAAGCGAGAGTAGCATTAAAACACAGGTATAAACATTAAAAAAAGTGTTTAGAGGGCAGTTTCATGGGCATAATATATCTATCTAGCTAGACAACAACAGGCTTTTATTCCCCTAGGGCTCATGACTTCCGCAGCTATAGATAGGCTTTTGGCTAGTTTTTCTTTTTTCTTTCCTTTCCTTTTCTTTTCTTTTCTTTTTTTTTTTTTGAAGTAGGGTCTCACTCTAGCTCAGGCTGACCTGGAATTCACTCTGTAGTCTCAGGGTGGTCTTGAACTCACGGCGATCCTCCTGTCTCTGCCTCCCGAGTGCTGGGATTAAAGGTGCATGCCACAACGCCCAGCTAGTTTTTTTTTCTTAATTTGAGAGAGGGAGGGAGGGAAAGAGGGAGGGAGGAAGGGAGGGAGGGAGGGAGAGAGAGAGAGAGAGAGAATGGGTGCATCAGGGCCTCTAGACACGGCAAACGAACTCAAGATACACGTGCCCCCTTGTGCCTCTGGCTTATGTGGGTTCTGGGGAGTTGAACCTGGGTCCTTAGTCTTCACAAGCAAGCACCTTAACTGCTAAGCATCTCTCCTGCTCTTGATTAGGTTTTTAGTCTCAGGCATGTATTCTCTTCCAGTCCAATTTGAGAGGTAGGATTTTGCTCTAGCCCAGGCTGACCTGGAATTCACTATGTAGTCTCAGGCTGGCCTTGAACTCATGGTGATCCTACCTCTGCCTCCCAAGTGCTAGGATTAAAGGTTTGTGTCACCATGCCAGGCTGAAACTTTTTTTTTTTTTTGAGAAAAAGGGGCAGAGAGAAAGAGAGAGAGAGAGAATGATCGCACCAAGACCTTTCATCCTCTGTTGAACAAACTCCAGACACTTGTGCACATGTGTGACATTGCATGCTTGTATCATGGTGTGTCTGGCTCTGTGGGACTGGGAGATTTGAACAGGGGTTCTTAGTATTTGCAGGTCAGTGCCTTAATTGCTAAGCCATCTCTCTAGCCCAGAAACCTAAATTTTTTTTTCAAGGTAGGGTCTCACTCTAGTCCAGGCTGACCTGGAATTCACTATGTAGTCTCAGGGTGGCCTCGACCTGAGGGTGATCCGCCTACCTCTGCCTCCCAAGTGCTGGGATTAAAGGCATGCACCACCACCTCTGGCTGAAACCTTTTTTTTTTTTTTTTTTTTTTTTTTTTGAGGTAGGGTCTCACTGTAGCCCAAGCTGACCTGGAATTCACTCTATATTCTCATGGTGGCCTCGAACTCACGGCGATCCTCCTACCTCTGCCTCCTGCTGGGATTAAAGTTATGTACCATCACACCCAGCTTGAAACCTAAATTTTTTTTCTTTTATAACAAAATATTTTATTTTTATTTATTTATTAGAGACAGAGAGAGGGAGAGGGAGAATGGGCACACCAAGGCCTCTAGCCATTGCAAATGAACTCCAGACATATGTGTCCCTTGTGCCTCTGGTTTACATGGGACCTGGAGAATCAAACCAGGGTCCTTAGGCTTCTCAGGATGTGCCTTAACTGCTAAGCCATCCCTCCAGCCCCGTTTTTGTCTTTAAAAAAATTTCTTTTTATTGACAACTTCTATACTTACAGACAATAAACCATGATATTTCCCTCCCCTCCCCTCCCCCCACTCCCCTTCAGAACTCCATTCCACGTCATATCCCCTCTCTCCATTAGTCTCTCTTTTAATTTGATGTCACCATCTTTTTCTCCTATTATGAGGGTCTTGCGAAGGTATTGCTAGGCACTGCAAGATCATGGATATCGAGGCCAATTTCTGTCTGGATAGTTGCATTGTAAGGAGTTGTACCCTTCCTTTGGCTCTTACATTCTTTCTGTCCCCTCTTCCGCAATGGACCCTGAGCCTTGGAGAGTGTGAGAGATGTTTCAGTGCTGAAACCTAAATTTTTTTTTTCGAGGTAGGGTCTCACTCTAGCCAAGGCTGACTTGGAATTCACTATGTAGTCTCAGGGTGGCCTTGAACTCATGGTGATCCTCCTACCTCTGCCTCCCAGGTGCTGGGATTAACGGCGTGTGCCACCATGCCTGGCTGAAAAATAAATTAAAAAAAATATTTTATTACATTTATTTGAGAGGTAGAGCGGGGGAGAAAATCGGCATGCCAGGGTCTTTTGTTGCTATAAACAAACTCCAGATGCATGCAACCCTTCTGTGTCTGGTTTTATGTAGGCACTGGAGAATTGAACTCTGACTGACAGACTTTGCAAGCAAGTGCCACCTTTAACCGCTAAGCCATCTTTTCAGCCCCTGGCTTTTTTTTTTTTTCGAGTTAGGGTCTCACTCTGGCTCAGACTGACCTGGAATTCACTGTAGTCTCAGGATGGCCTTGAACTCAAGGTGATCCACCTACCTCTGCCTTCTGAGTGCTGGGATTAAAGCGTGCACCATCATGCCCGGCATAATCCTGGCTATTTTTTAGTTCTCATTTTCTCTCTCTCTCTCTCTCTCTCTCTCTCTCTGGAAGTGCATGAAACTGCTTAAAAAGATAAAGTACTCTAAAAATATTAACTTCTTAACTATCTTAGAGCATTGGTCTTAGATATCAGGTTCTTAGGCTTTCTACTTTCAAGGCAGTGTTACTCAGACAGCCATGGAAAATGGAGATGAACAAACATGAAACCAGCCCAGGATGAGCTTCTTGATAATGCATGTAGAAAGGTAAGCTAGTGAAACATGAGGAACTTTAGATGTTGCATGCTTAGTTGAGATGAGATACAGCGTGTATACCTGCCTTTCTTCCAGTTATGGTTTGTAGATGAGTAAACCATTAACTACTTTCTAATGTGTTCTCTTGTCTCTTCATTTCTTAGAGTTGATAATCCACTTCTCTAGCTAAGTGTGTGTGTGTGTGTGTCAATGGATGTGTGGAGGCCATATCATAATCTCAGATGTCATTCTTGGATATATTATCTATCTTTTTTTTTTTGTTTGTTTTTCGAGGTAGGGTCTTGCTCTAGCCCAGGCTGACCTGGAATACACTGTGTAGCCTCAGGGTGGCCTTGAACCTTGAACTCATGGTGATTCTCCTACCTCTGCCTCCCAAGTGCTGGGATTAAAGGCGTGCACCACCATACCAGGCTCTTTTCAGACTTTTCTTTAGCTGGAAATATTTTGGAAAACTCATTAGATGTTGAGATACAAAGGTCAACATGAGTGCTTTTATTCCTGTGGAATTTATTTCAATGGGGAGTATGGTTGGTTAGGTATCTGGTAAAGGTGGACCATTTCTGATGACACAAGAAATCTGAAGGAAACAAAGAGGGATGAAGTAGTGTGAGGCAGGCACAGAGTGTTTATATCGTGGCATCCATAATCCCCCTGAAAAGTTATGGTCATGACACCATGGTTCCTTAAATTAAAGTTCCTTTGCTGCTGGGCATGGTGGTGCATGCCTTTAATCTCAGCACTACATAGTGAATTCCAGGTCGGCCTGGTCTAGAGTGAAACCAGACCCCACCTTAAAAAACCAAAAATGAATAAATAAATAGGGCTAGAGCAGTGGTTTAGTGGTTAAGGTGCTTGCCTGTGAAGCTTAAGGATGCAGGTTCAATTCCCTAGTACCCACATAAGACAGATGCACAAGGTGTTTTATGCATTTGGAGTTTGTTTACAGTGGCTAGAGGCTCTGGCATGTCCATTCTTTCTCTAGCTTCCTCTTTCTCTGTTCTCTCAAATAAATAAAATAAAATAACTTAAAAATAAATAAGTAAAGGCTGGGGGGATGGCTTAGCAGTTATGGCGTGTACCTGCAAAGCCAAAGAACCCTGGTTTGATTCCTCAGGACCCATGTAAACCAGATGTTTCGAGTTCCTTTGCAATGGCTGGAGGCCTTGGCATACCCATTCTCTCCCTCTCTCAAATAAATAAAACTTAAGCCGGGCGTGGTGGAGCACGCCTTTACTCCCAGCACTCGGGAGGCAGAGGTAGGAGGATCACTGTGAGTTCAAGGCCACCCTGAGACTACATAGTTAATTCTAGGCCAGCCTGGGCCAGAGTGAGACCCTACCTCGAAAAACCAAAAAAAAAAAAAAAAAAAAAAAAAAAAGCATGCTTTTAATCCCAGCACTTGGGAGGCAAAAGTAGGAGGATCTTCGTGAGTTCAAGGCCACCCTGAAACTAGTGAATTCCAGGTCAGCCTAGTCTAGAGTGAGATCCTACCTTGAAAAAAATCAAAATAAAATAAAATAAAATAAGTAAATAAAATTCCTTTGCTACCACCATAGTGGAACTCCCTGTTTTATGTGTCTCACTGAGATGTGTCCTGTTCTGTTGGTTTTTCCTAGTCTAGCCTCAGCCTTCTAAATGGTGGGATTGCAGGCATGTGTCACCACACTGGGCTACTATGGAAGTCTTCATTTCAGATTGGCACATGTCATACTTGCCTGGTAGGGCATGATAACATTAGATTCAGCATTGTAACAGGTAACTGTGACTTATAAATATCCTGTAAGCTAGAGTAATGAGTTTAATTTTTTTTTACTTGTAATGACTTGAATTTCATTAGTTCTCATGGTTTTATCTGTATTCTTTGGAATTGAGATCAGTGGATTTGAATGCTTGGATACTTCCCTTCAGCTGCATTTGTAGCAGAGAAAAAGCTGGCATATATAATCTTAGAAATGTGACATTGAGAGCCTGGTATGGTGGTGCATGCCTTTAATCCCAGCACTCAGGAGGCAGAGGTAGGAGGATCGCCATGAGTTTGAGGCCACCCTGAGACTACATAGTGAATTCCAGGTCAGCCTGGGCTAGAGTGAGACCCTACCTCGAAAAACAAAAACAAACAAACAAAAAATGTGACATTGAGAGAGCAAAATGCAGGCCATTGCTGAGCGGTAAACCACTTCTCCAGTGGTTTAGGGGTTAAGGCACTTGCCTGTGAAGCCTAAGGACCCAGGTTCATTCTCCAGGTCCCACGTAAGCCAGATGCACATTGTGGCGCATGTGTCTGGAGCTTGTTTCCAGTGGCTAGAGGTCCTGGTATGTGCCCATTTTCACTCTCTCTTTCTCTCCTTCACTCTGTCTCTAATAAATAAATAAATAAAATAAATCTTGAAAAAAATAACTAATATCTCCTTTGATGACTTTTCTTATAAAAGATGAAAGTAAGCAGGGCATGGTGGCTCATGCCTTTAATCCCAGCACTTGGAGGCAGAGGTAAGATGATCGCTGTGAGTTCAAGGCTGCTCTGAGATTACATAGTGAATTTAAGTTCAAACTGGACTAGAGTGAGACCCTACATTGAAAAACAAAACAAAAAAATGAAGAAAGTATTTTGTAAAGATTTTAAAATAGTTTTTATTTTTCAAAAATATTTTATTTGCCAGGTGTGGTGGTGTATACTTTTAATACCAGCACTCAGAAGACAGAGGTTGGAGGATTGCCGTGAGATTGAGGTCATCCTGAGACTACATAGTGAATTCCAGGTCAGTCTGAGCTAGAGTGAAACTATATGTATAATTTTATTTGTTTGCAGGCAGAGAGAGAGAGAGAGAGAGAGCAGGGGAGGGAATGAACACATGTGTCAGGGTCTCCAGCTGCTACAAACGAACTCCAGATGCATGTGCTACTTACTTTGTGAATCTGGCTTTATGTGGATACTGGGGATTCAAACTTGAGTCGTTATACTTTGTAGGCAAGTATCTTAATCACTGAGACATTTCTCTAGCCCCCCAAAATTTCTCATTCTTTTTTTTTTTCTTTGGAGGTAGGGTCTCACGCTAGTCCAGGCTGACCTGGAATTCACTATGTTGTCTCACAGTAGCCTCAAACTCATGGCGATCCTTCTGTCTCCTGAGTGCTGGGATTAAAGGCGTGCATCACTATGCCTGACTCTTTTTTTCTCTCTTGTGGTTCCTTCTTCCTTCCTTCCTTCCCTCCCTCCCTCCCTCCCTCCCTCCCTCCCTCCCTCCCTTCTTTCTTTCTTTCTTTCTTTCTTTCTTTTTGTTTTTTTGAGATAGGGTTTCACTCTAGCCCAAGCTGGTCTGGAATTGACTCTGTATTCTCAGGGTGGCCTTGAACTCATGGAGATCCTCCTTACCTCTGCCTCCAGCATGCATCACTATGCCTGACTCTTTTTTTCTCTCTTGTGGTTCCTTCTTCCTTCCTTCCTTCCCTCCCTCCCTCCCTCCCTCCCTCCCCTCCCTCCCTCCCCCCTCCCTCCCTCTTTCTTTCTTTCTTTCTTTCTTTCTTTCTTTGTTTCTTTCTTTTTGGTTTTTTGAGATAGGGTTTCACTCTAGCCCAAGCTGGTCTGGAATTGACTCTGTATTCTCAGGGTGGCCTTGAACTCATGGAGATCCTCCTTACCTCTGCCTCTCTAGTGCTGGGATTAAAGGCATGCACCACCACACCAGGCTCTCTTGTGGTGTTTTTGAGGTAGGGTCTCGCTCTAGCCCAGGCTGATGTGGAATTCAGTATGTAGTCTTAGGGTAGCGTTGAACTCCAGGTGATCCATGTACCTCTGCCTTCTGAGTACTGGGATTAAAGGCATGTACTACCACCTTTGGCTTCCAAAAATATCTTTTCATTTATTGATTTAGAAAGAAATAGAATGAATAAATATGGGCATGTGAGGGCCTCTTGCTGCTCCATATTAACTCCAGACACGTGCCACCTTATACATCTAGTTAATTTTATTTTTATTTTTATTTTTTATTTATTTATTTATTGTTTTTGGTTTTGCGAGGTAGGGTCTCACTCTGGTCCAGGCTGACCTGGAATAACTATGTAGTCTCAGAGTGGCCTCGAACTCTCGGCGATCCTCTTACCTCTGCCTCATGTGTGCTGGGAATAAAGGTGTGCACCACCATGCCCGGCATGTATGTAGTTAATTTTAATTTTAAGTATTAAAAAATTTAAATTATTTATTTATTTGAGAGAGAGAGAATGGGTACGCCAGGGCCTCCAGCCACTGCAAACCAACTCCAGACACATACGCTACCTTGTGCATCTGGCTTACATGTGTCCTGGGGAACTGAACAAAGGTTTTTTGGCTTTGCAGGCAAATGCCTTAACCACTAAGCCATCTCTCCAGGACCAAATTTTTAAAATTAATTAATTTATTTTTTATTGACAACTTCCTTAATTGTAGACAATATCCCATGATACTTTCCTCCCTCCCCTCATTTTCCTCTTTGAAACTCCACTCTCCATCATATCCTCTCCCCCTCTCAATCAGTCTGTCTTTTAATTTTGATGTCATCATCTTTTCCTCCTATTAGCATGGTCTTGTGTAGGTAGTTTCAGGCACTGTGAGGTCATGGATATCCAGTCCATTTTGTGTCTGGAGGAGCACGTTGTAGACTCCACCCTTCCTTTGGCTCTTACATTCTTTCTGCCACCTCTTCCTCATGTACCCTGAGCCTTGGAAGGTGTGTTAGAGATGTTTCAGTGCTGAGCACTCTTCTGTCACTTCTTGTCAGCACCATGGTGTCTTCTGAGTTATCTCAAGGACGCCACCATCTGAAAAGAGATGCTTCTCTACCTAAAAGGGAGAGTAGCATTCATGTATCAGTATGGACATTAAGAGAAGTGCTTACTGAGCAGTTTGGTGAGCACAGTATGTACATTTAGCCAAACACCAGCAGATATTACACCCCTAGGGCTCATGATTACCCCTGTTGTAGGTTTTCACTATCAGGGATGTATTCCCTCCCATGGAGCGGGCCTCCAGTCCAAATAGAGAGTGGCTGGTTTTCCCCATAACAGACCTGCCATTATTGCACCTGTTGGCTCACTTGGCCTGGCTGTCCAAATTTAAGGCTTGCAATGTCCACTGTTGAGTATCTTCACTGGTGTTTTCTCTCTCCCATGGAACTGCATGCAGCATAGCTTTTTCCAACTTTCTGTCAGCTGGTCCACATGGAGGAGGCTTTCAGCTCAGCTCCAGCAGTTCTCAGTGAACTTGCCGAGTATGTGGAGACTTTAGCAATAGGGTCTTACCATCTATTCCTGGTGGGAAACCAAGGGCCTTGGCAATGTCCTATAATGTTTTGGGGGTGTCTGTGACCTCTCTGTTCAACAACTCAATGGAAGGCATTCCATCCCTGACACTGAAAATTTTCTAGTAACAATCTGTTGCTTCTTAATGTTCCATTGTCCAGAAAAGTATGTTTCCATATGACTTATTATATCCTCGTACATTTTTTTGAAGATTTTACTGTTATTTATTTGTTAGAGACAGAGAGAGGGAAAGAGAGTGAGATTGGGGCACCACTGCAAGCGAACTCCAGACGTGTCCGCCCCCTTGTGCATCTCTCTTCCGTGGGACCTGGAGAATCAAATTGGGGTCCTTAGGCTTCCTAGGCATGTGCCTTAACCACTAAGCCATCTCTCCAGCTCTTTCCTCATACATTGTTTCTTTTTTTATTTTTTGTTTTTTCCTAGGTAGGGTCTCACTCTAGTTCAGGCAGACCTGGAATTCACTATGTAGTCTCAGGGTGGCCTTGAACTCAGGGAAATCCTCCTACCTCTGCCTCCCGAATGCTGGGATTAAAGGCGTGTGCCACCATGCCTGACATTCCTTGTACATTGTGATTAGCACTCCCTCTACCTTTCCTTTACTCAGTCTCTTCCCCTGACTTCACTTAGGCCTTTTCACCCCCATTAATCTGTTTGTCTACTTACATTTATACAATAGCATCCTATTAAGTCCCCCCTCCCTCCCTTTCTATTCTCTTTATATCCCCTTTCTAGCTTACTGGCTTCTGCTACTGAGTTTTATTCCTACTCACATAGAAGTCCAATCATTTGTAGCTAGGATCCACATATGAGAGAGAACATGTGATGTTTGGCTTTCTGGGCCTGGGTTACCTCATTAAGTATAATCCTTTTGAGAGCAATCCATTTTCCACCAAATTTCATAACTTCATTTTTCTTTACTGCTGAGTAGAACTCCATTGTGTAAATGTGCCACATCTTCATTATCCACTCATCAGTTGAGGGACATCTAGGCTGGTTCTGTTTCCTAGCTATTGTGAATAGAGTGGCAATAAACATGGTCGAGCAAATATCTCTAAGGTAGTGAGAAGAGTCCTTAGGATATATGCCTAGGAGTGGTATAGCTGGGTCATATGGTAGATCTGTTTTTAGCTGTTTTTGGAACCTCCACACTGATTTCCACAATGGCTGGACTAGATTGCAATCCCACCAACATTGTAGAAGGGTTCCTCTTTTTCCGCATCCTTGCCATCATTTATGGTCATTTGTTTTCATGATGGTACCCAATCTGACAGGAGTGAGATGTAATCTCAACATAGTTTCAATCTGTATTTCCCTGATGGCTAGGGATGTAGAACATTTTTTTTTTTCGAGGTAGGGTCTCACTCTGGCCCAGGCTGACCTGGAATTAACTATGTAGTCTCAGGGTGGCCTTGAACTCACGGCGATCCTCCTACCTCTGCCTCCCGAGTGCTGGGATTAAAGGTGTGCGCCACCACGCCTGGCTAGAACAATTTTTAGATGTGTATATGCCATCTGTATTTCTTCTACCGAGAACTCTATTTAGTTCCATATCCTTTTTTTTTTTAAATTTTGGTTTTTCAAGGTAGGGTCTCACTGTAGCTCAGTCTGACCTGGAATTCACTATGTTAGTGTCAGGATGGCCTTGAACTCACTGTGATCCTTCTGCCTCTGCCTCCCGAGTGCTGGGATTAAAGGTGTTTGCCACCACGCCCAGCTATAGCCCATTTTTAAAAGTGGGTTGTTTGATTTCTTCTTCTTCTTCTTCTTCTTATTATTATTTTTTTTTTTTGTTTTGTTTTTCAATTTTTGGTTTTTTCAAGGTAGGGTCTCACTCTGGTCCAGGCTGACCTGGAATTAACTATGTAGACTCAGGGTGGCCTCGAACTCTCGGTGATCCTCCTACCTCTGCCTCCCGAGTGCTGGGATTAAAGGCGTGCGCCACCACGCCCGGCTTGATTTCTTATTATTTAATTTTTTGAGTTCTTTGTATATCCTAGATATTAATCCTCTGTCAGATGTATAGCTAGCAAAGATTTTCTTCCATTCTGTACATTGCCTCTTTGCTCTATTCACAGTGTCCTTTGCTGTGCAAAAGCTTTGTGATTTCATGAGGTCCTAGTGATTTATCCGTGATTTTATTTCCTGAGCAATTGGGGTTATATTCAGAAAGTCTTTGCCAAGACCAATATGTTGAAGGGTTTCCCCTACTATTTCCTCTAGCAGTTTCAGAGTTTCAGGTGTGATATTAAGGTCTTTGATCCATTTGGACTTTAGGTGGGTACTGGGGAATTGTACTGGGCCATCAGCCTTTACCAGTAAACACGTTTACCAGCTAAGCCATTTCCCTAGGCCACAAGCTTTGCAAGCAAGTGCCTTTAACCACTGAGCCATCTCCCTGGTCCTCAAATTGTGTTTCTATATGTAAAATGAACTGAGGAAATCTTACAGTTTGTGATTTCATCATTTGTTATTTTTCTTTTCTATGTGTGTGTTCTCACCAGGCATGGTGGTGCATGTATGTTTGATTTGGGGAGAGAATTGGAATATTTCAGTTTACTGAACCAGTGAAAATAATGTAGGAAAATTCTTTTTCCACTGCCAGGTGCAAAGTAGTATATGACTGTAATCCCAGCACTTGGGATATGGAGGAAGGAGGGTAAGAAGTTAACGGGAGATAAGGAGTTCAAGGTCATTTTTGGCTACTTAGTGATTTTCAGGCTAGCATGACTTATACATGACTGTAAATCTCTTTCCAGAAAAAAAAAAAGAGAAATGTTTATTTTTAGTCAGGGTTTCTTGTGTAGCCCAGACTAAATTTGAACTTGTTATCCTCTTGCCTCAGTCTCAGGAGTGTTAGGCTTATAGGCATGTGCTACCATGCCTAGCCATACTCTTTTTTTCCCCACCCCGTGTATTATGTGAGTGCATGTGAGTATGCATATTTGTATTTTTGCATGTGGAGCCCAGAGGACAACCTTGGGTGTCATTTCTCATATGCTGGCCACTTCTTCTTCTTCTTTTCTTTTTGGCCACTACTTCTTCTTCTTCTTCTTTTTTTTTTTTTTTTTGGTTTGGTTTTTCCAGAGAGGGTCTTGCTCTAGCTAACGCTGACCTGAAATTTACTATGTGGTCTCAGGCTGGTCTTGAACTCATGGTGATCCTACCTCTCCTTGGTGCAGGAATTAAAGGTGTTCACCACCATGACTGGCTTCTACCTCTTTTTTTTTTTTTTTAATTTTTATTTATTTATTTGCAAGCAGAGAGAGAGAGAGAGAGAAGAGAGGCAGACAGAGAATGGGCATGCCAGGGCCTCTAGCCACTGCAAATGAACTCCAGGTGCATGCGCCCTTTTGTGCATCTGGCTTACATGGGTCCTAGAGAATCGAACCGGGATCCTTTGGCTTCACAGGCAAATGCCTTGACTGCTAAGCCATCTCTCCAGCCCTCTACCTCTTTTTAAAAAATATTTTATTTATTTATTTGCAAGTGTGGTGGGGGGAGGCAGAGAAAGAATATAGGCATCCCAGGGCCTCTAGCAAATAAACTACAGATACATGCGCCGTTTTGTGCATCTGGCTTTACGTGTGTACTGGGGAATTGAACCTGGGTCCTTAAGTTCTGTAGGCAAGCACCTTAATCACTGAGGCATCTCTTTAGCCAGTTCCACTTTTTATTTATTTATTTATTTATTTATTTATTTATTTATTTATTTATTTATTTTGGTTTTTTCGAGATAGGGTCTCACTCTAGTCCAGGCTGATTTGGAATTCACTCTGTATTCTCAGGGTGGCCTCGAACTCACACCAGTCCTCCTACCTCTGCCTCCCAAATGCTGGGATCAAGGGTATGCAATATCACTCACGGCTTCCACCTCTTTTTGAGACTTGGTCTCTCATTGGACTGAAGCTCACTGATTAAGCCAGACTAGCTGGACAAGCAAACTCTGAAGAATCCACCTGACTGCACCACTCTAGCACAGGGATTAAAGGAGCATGCTGCCATGCCCAAAAGTTTACATGGTACTGAGAAATGAATTCAGGTACTCATGCTTGCAATGACTTGTAAGGACGAGCACTTTACTGACTGTGCTTTTATAGCCCCCATCCCCTCATTGTATTATCTGGTAGCATAATGTCATTGATTTTGAATGTCTTGGCTGGGTTCAAATTCCAGCATTACTACTTACTAACTCAGGCAAGTTACTTAACTCTTGTTTCTCTCTTCATCTGTTAAAATCTCATATGGAAAGCTGGGTATGATGGCACACACCTTTAATGCCAGCACTTGGGAGGCAAAAAAAAATTCTCATGGTTGTGAATTATATGATGAATAGTCTTGTCTTTTCTTTTCTTTTCTTTTCTTTTCTTTTCTTTTCTTTTCTTTTCTTTTCTTTTCTTTTCTTTTCTTTTCTTTTCTTTCTTTTCTTTTGGGTCTTTCAAGGTAGGGTCTCACTCTAGCCCAGGCTGACTTAGAATTCCCTGTGTAGTCTCAGGGTGGCCTCAAACTCACGGCAATCCTCCTACCTCTGCCTCCCAAGTGCTGGGATTCATGGCGTGCACCACTACACCCAGTTATGAATAGTATTTAGAATAGCTTGATATGTGCTATCTATTCTCATCCATATTATTATAAGGAATTAAAGATGATTATATGTTGGGCTTAGATGAAGGGTGGGTGTGTGTGAGAGCATCTCACAGCAGCATATCTGGTTCTTTCCCCAGTGTCTGTCAAATTTAATTGAAAGCATTCATCTTTACTAGCAAAGGGGAGACTAGAAAGCAAAACTATTTGAAATAAATAACAAATTTTTATGAGAAAACAGACCAGAGCTCATTTAGGAAAAGTAGAACATTTCTTTGCAAAACAGGCATGCCTCTATTTTCTTTCTGTCTGTCTCTTAAACAAATAAAAATAACATAAAATATTTTTATTAGTTTATTTGAGAGAGAGGAGATCTAGAGAAACTTTTGGCATGCCAGGGTCTTTTGCCACTGCAAATGAACTTCAGATGCATGTGCCACTTTGTGCATCCAGCCTTATGTGGTTATTGTCTAATTTATCCTGGGCCTGTAGACTTTGCAAGCAAGTGCCTTCGACAGCTGAGTCATCTCCCCAGCCCACCAAATTTTTAAAGTATTTTTTTTTTTTTTTGGGCGAGACAAAGAGAGGGAGAGAAAGAGGGACAGGGAGGCAGAGATAGGCATGCCAGCAGCCTCTCAGCTGCTGTGAACGAAATCCAGATGTGTGAGCCCCCTTGTGGTCAAGTATGGCATTGCGCCCTTTCATCACTTTGCATCTGGC
The DNA here is from genome assembly GCA_036365145.1 of Orientallactaga sibirica. NCBI lineage: Eukaryota > Metazoa > Chordata > Mammalia > Rodentia > Dipodidae > Orientallactaga > Orientallactaga sibirica. The sequence continues at coordinate 3,074,874 of JAEOAD010002662.1, read as the reverse complement.
TACGTGGGACCTGGAGATTGGAACCGGCGTTCTTAGGCTTAGAAGGCAGGTGCCTTAACCGCTAAGCCATCTCTCCAGCCCAAAGTATTTTTTTTTTAAATAAGGGGTTGGAGATATGTCTCAGCAATTAAAGGTGCTTGCTTGCAAAGAAGGTGGCCTGAGTTTAATTCCAAAGTACCTACATAAAGCCAGATGCACAAAATGGTGCATATGTCTGGAGTTCTTTTGCAGTGGCACTAGGGGCCCATTTTCATTTTCTCTCCTATCTCTGTCTGTCTGTCTCTCTCTGCTTGCAAATAAATAAGTAAATGTATATTAAAAAAAATAAGGGCCAGGAGTGGAGGTGCACGCCTTTAATCCCAGCACTCATGAGGCAGAGGTAGGAGGATCGCTGTGAGTTCGAGGCCACCCTGAGACTACAGAGTGAATTCCAGGTCAGCCGGGGCTAGAGTGAGACCCTACCTCAAAACAAACAAACAAACAAACAAACAAACAAACAAACAAACAAACAAAACCCCAAAAAGATCTGAGCCTGGTAGTGCACACCTTTAGTCCCAGCACTTGGGGGGTAGAGGTAGGTGGGTCGCTCTGAGTTCGAGGCTACCCTGAGACTATATAGAGAATCCCAGATCTGTCTGGTTTAGAGCAAGACTCTACCTTTATAAACAAACAAACAAACAAACAAACAAACAAACAAACAAACAAAGAAAAAATTGGTTTTATAATCTTAGTACTTAGGAAGCTTAGGCAGGAGGATTGCATTAGTTCGAGGCCAGCCTGGGGGTACAGAATGAATTCCAGGTCATTCTGAGGTAGAGTGAAACCCTACTTCAAAAAAGAAAAAAGGAAGCCGGGTGTGGTGGCATAGGCCTTTAATCCCAGCAGTTGGGAGGCAGAGGTAGGAGGATTGCTGTGAGTTCAAGGCCACCCTGAGACTACATAGGGAATTCCAGGTCAATCTAGGCTAGAGTGAGACCCTACCTCGAAAAAATAAAATAAATAAGTTAATTCCATGCCAGCCTGAGCTAGTGACACCCTGCCTAGATAATAAATTAAATAAATGAAGTATAAATAAATCTTAAATATTAACTAGGCACAAGTGTGCCTGTAGCACCAGTTACTGAGCTGAATCAGGAAGATCAGTTGAATCCAGGAATTAAAGACCAGCTTGGGGAACATAGTAGAACCTCTTCCCCACAAGGAGAATGGTCGTTTTTCTTTCTCGTTTTTTTTTTTTTTCCAGAGTAGGTAGGATCTTGTAGTCCAGGTTAGCCTGGAATTCACTATGTAGTCTCAGGCTATCTTCAAACTCCCCAGAGATCCTTCTACCTCAGCTTCCCAAGTGCTGGGATCATCTACCCTCTGTCTGCTGGAATTTATGGGGTGTGCCACCATACCTGCTTTTTAAAAATAAATTTTTGGCTGGGCATGGTGGCGCACACCTTTAATCCCAGCACTTGGGAGCCAGAGGTAGGAGGATCGCCATCAGTTCAAGACTACCCTGAGACTACATAGTGAATTCCAGGTCAACCTGTGCTAGAGTGAGACCCTACCTCAAAAAACTAAAGAAAAAAAACTGGAAAAAAATTAGCTGGGTGTGGTGGCATATGCCTTTAATCTCAGAACTTGGGAGGCAGAAGTAGAAGGATTGCTGTGAGTTCAAGATCAGCCTGAGACTATATAGTTAATTCCTGGTCAACCTGGGCTATTGGAAGACCCTACCTTGAAAAACCAAAAAAGAAAAAGAAGGAAAGTGGTGGCACAGAGTTGAAGCAATTGGCCCAAGGTATACAGTTAGTAAAGTATTGAGGATTTGAATCTGAACAGCCTAACTTCATTGTCTCTTGTTCTTGTAAAAAATATCCTTGGGCTAGAGAGATGGCTCAGCAGTTAAAGAAACTTACTTGCAAAGCTTGATAGCCTGGGTTCTATTCCTCAGTACCCACATAAAGCCAGGTGCACAAAGTGGCACATGTGTCTGGACTTCATTTGTAGTGGCCTGAGACCTTGGCATACCCATACTTTCTCTTTCTCCCTGTTTCTCTGTTCTCCCAGATTAATAATATATATATATATATATATTTTGGAGGAGGAGGTAAGCGGCGGGCAGGTAATGAGCTCCCCCAAGCCATTAGAAGCAGTTTAAATCCATATAACTAAGGGGAAGAAAGCAGTCTGAGAAGAGCTCACGTGTTACCATGTTTCCAGAAAGTATGTATTTCCGGAATGGATTATATGACACTGTGGAAGAAGAAAAACTATGCAGATAATAAAAACATGTGGGAGCTGAAGAGATGGCTTAGCAGTTAAGACGTTTGGCTTCAAAGCCTGAGGACCCAGCACACCTGTGTGATGGCCAAGTACTGGGGTTGAAAGAAAGATGAAGAGGACAGGCATGGGATCTTCACGCAGTGAATCTATCCTCCGTGGCACGAGCATGCTGTTCTTTTACACACAAACCTACTCTCCAGCTAGTGCCACTGGAAGAATGGCTTGATGCTTTATTTGCAGCTTCGACTTCTAAAAATTAAAGTCCTCCACGCTAAACTTTGACAGCTATCAGGAAAGAATCTGGCAGCCTAACTCAGTTCACATTCGCCAGCAGGCAGCTCCCCTGAGCCTACTACCTCCTGGTTTCCTCACACCTCCAGCAGCAGCGACAGTTTGCATCTGCAGGTCAGGGACCTGTTACCTAATCTTGCACAGTGCTGAGGGCTTTTGAGGGATCAAAGAACCATTTTGATGCATCACATTTGAGCAATGTTTTCTTTATAGTTTCCATTATAAAGAGGCTTTACAATGTATCTCTAAGGGTTACTGGGGAATGCCATATGATTTATGTGATAAATACATTACGAAAATGAATAAAATACCACTTGATATTCATTGCCAATTGTTTTCCACAGCTGTTCAGTTTACATTCAACTGACCACTTTCAGATGATATAACATGTTGCCATAACATCGTCATTTTCTTTTTTTCTTTTTTTTTTTTTTTCTTTTAGAGTGGGTGGGGGAAGAGAAAGAGAATTGGTACACCGGGGCATCAACCACTGCAACCAAATGCCAGAAACCTGTGCCACCTAGTGGGCAAGTGCAACCTTGTGCTTGCCTCACTTTTGTGCATCTGGCTTACATGGGATCAGGAGAGTTGAACATGGGTACTTGGGCTTCACAGGCAAGTGCCTTAATCGCTAATCCATCTCTCCAGCCCCATAGTCATTTTCTTTTAGTGAGGTGGGACTCAAACTCAGGTCCTTGCCCAACCTAACCTAAACACATGCTTTACCATTGAGGTATAACACCAGGCCCATCATTTTCAACAGATTTTATATTATTTACTACTTTCAACAACAACAAAAAGTATTTATAGTACAGTCAATTCTTACTTATAAAGGTAAAAATGTTTATTGGTTACCAATAGTATTCCCTCATTTACCAACCAAGTATTTGGCCACATCCTCAGTTCACCTATTTACTGAAATTCTCAAGTATTTATTTTATCACAGAGTTCAAGCCCAATGTAATCTCTGAGTCACTTTTACTTAAACAGTTCATTCATCAGAACATGTATTTCTTTACTAGCCTTTCAAAATTTAGAACTTTAAGCTGCCTCTAAGGACTTTTTTAGCTCCCCACAAGCACTCTTTTCAGCTTTTCCTTACATTAACCTAGTCTGTATTCTGTTATATGGTGAGCTTTTAAAGTAATTCTTGGCAACTATCTATACAAATACCATCAATTGACTAAAACATTTTGTCCATTTTATCATAGATCTCAACTAAGTTCTAACATATGAGAATATCTCTTCCACCATTATGCATATTTGTAAATCAATCCATATTTATTAATACTGTACTTTTGTCATTTCTACCATATGTTCTATTATCACAAGAGGCAATGTCCACAGAACTTTCAGTTTTAGAATTTTTCCTATTCGCCTGTTTATTATTCTATGTGAATCTTGAAATGTTTCCTAGTATCAGAGAAATCTGGTTAGATTTGATAAAGGTGTTATCATTTACATGTTTACTGTCTCCCCACATACTCATATACTGTGGCCTTGGTTGTCAGTTGATGGTAGTTGGGGCTGTAATTGGATCCTGAGAGCTTTGACCTAAATGATTTCATTCCTTGACAGATTTATGTGTTATGATGTCATTATTGAAAGGTGGTTAAAAGTAGGTGGTGGGATCTAACTAAGAAAGCAGGGCACTGATAGAGTGCCTTAAATAATTTATCATGGAAGCACTGCACTAGGCAGAAGGATTGCCTGAGTTCAAAAGACTGTTAATTCCAGGTCAGCCTGGGCTTGAGACCCTACCTCGATGGGCTTGAGAAATGGTTTAGCAGTTAATGCAAAATCTAAGGACCCAGGTTCGATTCCCAGTACCCACGTAAGGCAGATGTATGAGATGATGCATGTGTTGGAGTTTGTTTGCAATAGCTAGAGGCCCTGGTATACCTAGTCTCTCTCTATCTGTCCCCTTCTCTCAAATAAATAAATAAATAAATAAATAAATAAATAAATAAATAAATAAATAAATATTTTAAAGATAAAAAAATGTATATATTTGGAGAGAGACACAGAGAGAGATAGAGAGAGAGAGGGAGAGGAAGACAGAGATGAGTGGGCCAGCCGCCTCTCAGCTGCTGTGAATGAAATCTAGATGCGTGCGCCCCCTTGTGGTCAAGTGCAGCATTGCACCCTTGAGTCACTGCATCTGGCTAAATGTGGGACCTGGAGATTGGAACCGCTGGAGATTGGAACCAACGTTCTTAGGCTTAGGAGGCAGGCGCCTTAACCACTAAGCCATCTCTCCAGCCCTCTCAATAAATGAAATTTTTTTAAAAAGAAAAAATGTATACTATTTTTTTCTCTGCTTGTGAGTCGTGAGAGAAAAAGAGAGAGACACACACACACAAAGTATGGGTGTGCTAGGGCTGCAAATGAACTCTAGATGGAATTGCTGCTTTTTGTGTCTCTTTATGTATATGGGTACTGGGGAATTGAACCCTCACCAGCAGGCTTTGCAACCAAGTATTTTTAACAGATGAGCAGCACTATCTCTTGCTGTTAATCCCTGTGTTATATAGTTCTAAGCTACTTACTATAATTCTGAACTCTGTAAAGTGTTGACACTATACTGAGGACAATGAGAAAAAGATAGCTGTGGTCCAGTACAATTATGTAGATTATTCTCTTGAGAATAGAGATAGCAAGTACACTATTAAATATATAATTGCAATGTGTGTTAAGTCTTATGGCAGAAAAGTTAAAAAATAGATAATTGGTAAATCTAAATTATATTGGGGAGTATTTTCTTTGAAGGAGTGGTACTTAGGGAGAGAGTAGGACAAAAGGGAAGGTCAGAGGAATAGCACATGAAAGGCCTAAGGTTAGAAAGAACTTGACACATTTGAGAAACTGAAAGAATATTAGTATGGCTGGAATGTAGTGAGCAGTGGAGATGCAGGGGAGGGGCAGAGGATAGGGACAGATTTAGGAAGGAGGCCTGTGTCAATGCTATTTATTTATGTGCTGGCAATGGAACCCAAGGTCTCATTCTCTATCATTGACCTACTTCCTGTCATTGTTAATCTAGTTTTTGGGTTTGTTTGTGCGTTTGAGACAGGGTTTCACTCTGTAGCCCAGGCTGGCCTTGAACTCTGGGCAGTACTCTTGCTTCAGTGCCAAAGTGCTGGGATTGTAGACCTGAGCTATCATGTCTCACTCAGCGTTTGGATATTTAGCAGGCTGATTTGTTTGCTTGTTGGTTTCCCCTCCCCTCCCTCCTTCACCCCCCTCCTCTTCTGCAGTGTCTCACTCTAACCCAGAATGACCTAGAACTTACAGTGATCTTCCTACCTCTGTCTTTCAAATGCTTGGGATTAAAGGTGGGAGCCACTGTTGCAGTCAGATTAGCATTGCTGGCAGAAAACACTTGTGGGAAAAAAAGGTTTATTTTGGCTTACAGACTCCAGGGAAGCTCCATGATGGTAGGAGAAAATGATGGCATAAGCAGAGGGTGGATATCACTTCCTGGCCAACATCAGGTGGACAACAGCAACAGGAGAGTGTGTCACACATTGGCAAGAGGAAGCTGCCTATAATACTCCTAAGCCTGTCTCCAACAATACACTGCCTCCAGGAGGCGTTAGTTCCCAAATCTCCATCAGCTGGGGACCTAGCATTCAGAACACCTATGTTTATGGGGGACACCTGAATCTGACCGCCACAGCCACCATGTCTGGTTCTCTTTCTTTAATATGGGATCATGTAGTTTTGCTCATCTTGGCCCACACCTCCTAGTCTAAAGTAATTCTTCATTTTCCTCAGTAGTTGGTACCACAGGTATGCATTACCATGACCTGCTTTTGAATGAGTGTCATGATCTAATATATGCTTTTAAAACATTCTGCTGGTTTTACTGTGGGGAGTGGTTTGGAAAGAGAATGGGGGAAGTATCAGGAGGCAACTAGTCATCTAGGCAAAAGATGAGAGTTCAGATTAGACTATGGGCAGTGAAGCTGGAGGGAAGTAGATTCAGTAAACATGTGTCTGCAGTTCCTTTGCAGTGGCTAGAGGCCCTGGTTTGCACTTTCCCTTCCTCCTTCCCTCCCTTTCTGCTTGCAAATAAGTAAATATTTTAAAAAGGAAGATTCAGTAGATATGATAGAATTTGGGCAGACAAGACCTAATAATAGACTGGATATGTTGAAGGAGGGAGTTGTCAAGTATGAGCCTGGATTTCTAGCATGAACACTGGGATAGATGAAGGTGCCCTTTGTGAGACAGAAACATCAGAAGAGGAGTGGATTTTGAGATTTTGGGGAGTCAATCAGAAGCCTTAATTTTAGGGCTGATTAAATGACTTGTTGGTTAAAGGCACTGCTTGCAAAGCCTTGAGAACCTGGGTTTGATTCCCCGGTACCCACATAAATCCAGATGCATAAAGTGGCACATGTGTCTGGAGTTTGTTTGCATTGGCAAGAGGCCCTGTGTGCTCATTCTCATTCTTTCTCTGAAATAAATATTGGAAAAATATAAAAATACCCTTAAATTTAGTCATGCTAAGTGTGAGATGTGAGTGAAAACACGCAAGTGGAGACATTAAGTAGCAGTATTTGGTTGCTGTTGAAAAATGGTGTTGGAGGTAAATCTGGATAAACTGAGGTGGAGTTTTTTTTTTTTTTTTTTTTTTTTTTTTTTTAGGTAGGGTTTCGCTCTAGCTTAGGTTGACCTAGAATTTGCTATGTAATCTTAGGGTGGCCTCAAATTTATGGCAATCCTCCTACCTCTGTCTCCCCAGTGCTGGGATTAAAGGTGTGTGCCACTAGGCCCAGTCTGGAGATGGTATTTATAAGAAAAATGGATATACTCATCTGGAGAGAGACTAGAGTAGGGTAATCAGAGTGCTTAGGACTAAGGTCTAAGGAATCTGATAAAATCTCAGAAATTCTGAAAAAAAAATCTGATAAATTTTGTAGAAGCAGAGAGGAACATGTTTCAAGAAGGCAGTGATTAACTGGAATTTGTTGGACTTAGAAATGCAGAGATCATTGATTACAAGAGTGTTGGAGGAATGTAGGGCCTGGAGTCAGTTGGAAGTATGTTAAAAGAATGGGGAAGGAAGAAGGGGAAGTGGCCTGTGTATTTTGATTATAGTCAGTTTCCCCATGAGAAGTAATACTCCTAAGCCACTTGTGGTGGCCCACATCTTTAATCCCAGCACTCAGGAGGCAGAGGTAGGAAGATCACTATGAGTTCGAGGCCAGTCTGGGACTATAGAATGAGTGCCAGGTCAGCCTGAGCTAGAGTGAGACTGTACCTTGAAAAAAACCAAAAAGGGTGGAGAGATACCTTAGCAGTTAAGGTGTTTGCCTGCAAAACCAAAGGACTCTGGTTCAATTCACAAGGACCCATGTAAGCCAGATGCAAAAGGGGGCACATGCAACTGGAGTTAGTTTGCAGTAGCTGGAGGCCCGAGCATGCCCATTCTCTCTCCCTTCTGTCTCTCTTCCTCTTTCTCTCTCTCTCAAGTAAGTAAATAAATAAATAAACAAATAAATAATTATAAAAAAAGAAAAAAAACAACTAAAAAAGAAGTAGTAGTAATGCTCCTAAGAATATAAGACACATAATGTAGGAACACACTACCTTTTTAAAAATATATTTTATTTATTCATTTGAAAGAGAGGCAGAGAGAGAGGGAGAGAGAGGGCATGCCAGGGCCTCCAGCCACTGCAAATGAACTCCAGATGCATGTGCCCCCTTGTGCATCTGGCTTACGTGGGACTTGGAGAGTCGAACTGGGATCGTTTGGTTTTGCAGGCAAACGCCTTGACTGCTAAGCCATCTCTCCAGCCTTATCCTACCTTTTTTAAAAATTTATTTTTATTTATTTAAGAGAGAGAAAGAGGAAGAGAGAGAGAGAGATAGGGAGAGAGGAAGAGAATGGGCTTGCCAGGGCCTCCAGCCACAGCTCATGAACTCCAGATGCATGCACCACCTAGTGCATCTGGATTACGAGGGTCCTGGGCTTTGCAGGCATGTGCGTTAACTGCTAAGCCATCTCTCCAGCTCCACCTTACCTTTTTATTTTTGTTTCTTTGATGGCTTATTTTTGGTGACTTGCCAGGAGAGTATAAAGGAGAGACAGGTAAATATAGGAGGATATTTATGTTAGATGGTTAGAGAAATGATTCTCATGATTTTTAAATGTTGCTTCTGGAGGTTAAGGGTTTATCTACCCTATGTACTCTTAAACTTTGCTATATTTAACCTCCTTTTCACCTCTCAGCTGAATGAATCTAGATTTTTGCTGGCTTTTAAAGTTTACCTTTTATTTCCTTCTCATTGCTTTTTTTCTTTTCGTTTCTTTTACTTATTTGCAAGCAGAGAGAGAGAGAGAGAGAGAGAGATAGACACACAGAGAGAGAATGAGAGCACCAGAGCCTCCAGCCACTGCAAATGAACTCCAGATGCAGGCACCCACTTGTGCATCTGGCTTACGTGGGTACTGGGGAGTCAAACCTGGGTCGTTTGGCTTGTCAGGCAAGTGCTTAACCACTAAGCCATCCCTCCAGCCCTGCATTCCATTCCATTCCTTCCCTTCCCTTCCCTTCCCTTCCCTTCCCTTCCCTTCCCTTCCCTTCCCTTCCCTTCCCTTCCCTTCCCTTCCCTTCCCTTTCTCCCTCCCTCCCTCCCTCCTTTCCTTCCTTCCTTCCTTCCTTAACAGTCTTATATTTATTTATTTATTTATTTGAGAGTGACAGACAGACACAGAGAGAGAGTAAGAGGCAGATAGAGAGATTGGGTGCACCAGGGCCTCCAGCCACTGCAAACAAACTCTAGATGCATGTGCCACCTTGTGCATCTGGCTTATGTGGGTCCTGAGGAATTGAGCCTTGAATTGGGGTCCATAGGCATCACAGGCAAATGCTTAAGAAAGACAGAGACAAAAAGGCACAGAGAAAGAGGGAATGGGCGCACCGGGCCTCCAGCCCCTGCAAATGAACTCCAGATGCATGCGCCACCTTGTGCTTTTGGATTACTTGGGTACTGGGGAATCAAGCCTTGAACTGGGGTTCTTAGGCTTCACAGGCAAGTGCTTAACTGCTAAGCCATCTCTCCAGCCCCAGCCCCTGCTTTTCTTTCTTTTTCTTTTTCTTTTTTTTGGTTTTTCGAGGTAGGGTCTCATTCTAGTCCAGGCTGACCTGGAAGTCACTCTGTATTCTCAGGGTGGCCTTGAACTCATGGTGATCCTCCTACCTCTGCTTCCCGAGTGCTGGAATTAAAGGCGTGCACCACCGTGCCCAGCTTGTTTTTCTTTTCTTTTTTTTTTTTTTTGGTTTTTCGAGGTAGGGTCTCACTCTGGCCCAGGCTGACCTGGAATTAACTATGTAGTCTCAGGGTGGCCTTGAACTCGCGGCGATCCTCCTACCTCTGCCTCCCGAGTGCTGGGATTAAAGGCATGCGCCACCACGCCCGGCCTTGTTTTTCTTTTTTTTAACACACACACACCCATATATATTTTGATTTTTTTTTTCTGAGGTAGGGTCTCACTGTAGCCCAGGCTGACCTGGAAGTCACTCTGTATTCTCAGGGTGGCCTTGAACTCATGGTGATCCTCCTACCTCTGCTTCCCGAGTGCTGGTATTAAAGGCGTGCACCACCATGCCCAGCTTGTTTTTCTTTTTTTAAACACACACACACACACACACACATACTGATTTTTTTTCTGAGGTGGGGTCTCACTGTAGCCCAGGCTGACCTGGAACTTACTTTGTAGTCTGAGGCTGGCCTTGGACTCACAGCTATCTTTCTACTTTTGCCTCCCGAGTGCTGAGATTAAAGGCGAACAGTACCTTGCCTAGCTTTTCAGTTTCATTAAAATTTTTATTTTTACTATTTTAAAGTAAACAGTTCTGTGGCACTTAGTACATTTAGAGATTCTTATTTCTGTATAATTTTCAAAACATTTCTGTCATTTCAAAGTAAAAACTTTGTTAAAAATGTTTTATGAATTTATTTATTTGAGAGAGAGAGAGAGAGAGAGAGAGAGAGGGAGGCTGGCAGATAAAGAGAAGTGTTTACCAGGCAGTTTGGAGAGCATAATATATGCATTTAGCCAGATACCAGCAGGCATTACATCTCTAGGTCTCATGAGTTCCCCCATCATAGATTTTCAGTATCAGGCATCCCTCCTATGGAGCAGGCCTCCAGTCCAAGTAGAGAGTGGTTGGTTTCCCCCATAACAGACATGCCACTATTGCACCCATTGGTGTATTTGGCCTGGCTGGGCATAGTTAAGGCTTGCAGTGATCACTGTTGTTTCTCTCCACTGATGTCTTCTCTTTCTCCCATACTACTCTCACTTTTGGTTAAAGAAGATTCTATATTCAGATGGCAGTGACCTTTGAGATGACTCAAAATGCACCATAGTGCTGAGAAGAAGTGACAGAGGAGTGCTTAGCACTGAAGCATCTTTATCACACCTTCCAAGGTTTCCATTGCGGAACAGGTGGCATTAAGAATGTAAGAACCGAGCCGGGCGTGGTGACGCACGCCTCCCAGCACTCGGGAGGCAGAGGTAGGTGGATCGCCGAGAGTTCGAGGCCACCCTGAGACTACATAGTGAATTCCAGGTCAGCCTGAGCCAGAGTGAGACCCTACCTCGAAAAAGAAAAAAAAAAAAAAAAAGAATGTAAGAACCGGGGGCTGGGCTACTGGCTTAGCAGTTAAGGCATTTGCCTGCGAAGCCTAAGGAACCCAGTTTGATTCCCCAGGACCCACGTAAGCCAGATGCACAAGGGGGCGCATGCATCTGGAGTTCGTTTGCAGTGGCTGGAGGCCCTGGTATGCCCATTCCTCTCTCTCCCTCTCTCTCTGTCTCTTCCTCTCTCTCAAGTAAATAAATAAATAAAATTAAAAAAAAAAAAGAATGTAAGAACCAAGGGGCTGGAGACATGGCTTAGTGGTTAAGGCATTTGCCTACAAAGCCAAAGGATCCTGGTTCGACTCTCCAGGACCTTCGTAAGCCAGATGCACAAGGGGGCACATGCATCTGGAGTTGGTTTGTAGTAGCTGGAGGACCTAGCATGCCCATTCTCTTAGTCTGTCTCTTTCCTTTATCTCTCTCTGCTTGCAAATACATAAAAACTTTTTTTTTTTTTTAAAGTGTAAGAGCCAATAGGTAGGAGGATTGCCATGAGTTCAAGGCCATGCTGAGACTACATAGTGTATTCCAGGTCAGCCTGAGTTAGAGTGAGACCCTACCTCGGAAAACCAAAACAAAAACCAAAAAACAAACAAAAAGAATGTAAGAGCCAAAGGGGAAGGGTAGGACTCTTACATTGTGCTTCTCCAGACACAAAATGGCCTGGATATCCATGACCTCAGACTACTTGGCACTACCTATACAAGACCATCATAATAGGAGGCAAAGATGATGACATCAAAATAAAAGAGAGACTGAGAGGAGGTGGGGATATGATGGAGAGTGGAGTTGTGAAGGGGAAAGTGGGGTGGATTATCGTGGTTTATTGTCTATAATTATGGAAGTTCCCAATAAAAGTTTTTTTTTTTTTTTCCCTGAAGTAGGGTCTCACTAGCCCAGGCTAACCTGGAATTCACTATGTAGTTTCAGGGTGGCCTTGAACTCAGTTATTCTCCTACCTTTACCTCCCGAGTGCTGGGACTAAAGGCATGTACTACCACGCCCGGCTTATATTTTTACTTTTTTTTTTTTTTAATTGGTTTTTGGAGGTAGGGTCTCACTCTAGCTCAGGCTGACCTGGAATTCACTATGTCGTTTCAGGGTGGCCTTGAACTGACTGTGATCCTCCTACCTCTGCCTCCTGAGTGCTGGGATTAAAGACATGTGCCATCACACTCTTCTATTTTTACTATTTTAATTTAACTTTTTGGTTTTTGGAGGTAGGGTCTCACTCTAGCTCAGGCTGACCTGGAATTCACTATGTCGTCTCAGGGTGGCCTTGAACTCACCGTGATCCTCCTACCTCTGCCTCCTGAGTGCTGGGATTAAAGACATGTGCCATCACACCCTTCTATTTTTACTATTTTAATTTAATTTTTTGTTTTTTTGAGGTAGGGTCTCACTCTAGTCCAGGCTGACCTGGAATTCACTATGTAGTCTCAGGGTGGTCTTGAACTCAGGGTGATCCTCCCACCTCTGCCTGCCAAGAGCTGGGATTAAAGGTGTGCTCCACCATGCCCGGCTTTATTTATTTATTAGAGACAGAGAAAGGGAAAGAGAAAGAGAAAGAGGGAGAGTGTGAATGGGTGTGCCAGAGCCTCTAGCCACTGCAAATGAACTCCAGATGTGTGTGCTCCCTTGTGCATCTGGCTCACGTTGGACCTGGAGAATCAAGCTGGGGTTCTTAGGCTTCGCAGGCATGTGCCTTTAACCACTAAGCCATCTCTCCAGGCCTATTTTTACTATATTAAAACATTTTATTTATTTATTTATTCGAGAGAGGGATAGAATGGGCGCGCCAGGGCTTCCAGCCACTGCATACAAACTCCAGATGCGCATACCACCTTGTGCTGCTGGCTTATGTAGGTCCTGAGGAATTGAACCTTGTTCCTTTGGTTTTGCAGTTAAACGCCTTAACCACTAAGCTATCTCTCTCACCCTATTTTTACTATTTTAAAGTCAATACTTTAGTGGAATTTAGTACATTTGTTTTTAATTTTTTTTTTGTTTTGTTTTTTTGAGGTAGGGTCTCACTCTGGTCCAGGCTGACCTGGAATTAACTATGTAATCTCGGTGGCCTCAAACTCTAGACGATCCTTGTACCTCTGCCCCCCAAGTGCTAGGATTAAAGGTGTGCGCCACCACGCCCAGCTCCCTGTTTTTAATTTTGTTTTTTGGAGAGAGACAGAGGGAGAGGGAAAGGAAGACAGATAGAGATCGGCGCACCAGCAGCCTCTCAGCCACTGCGAATGAAATCCAGATGCGTGCGCCCCCTTGTGGTCAAGTACGGCATTGCACCCTTGTGTCACATTGCATCTGGCTAAACGTGGGACCTGGAGATTGGAACCAGCGTTCTTAGGCTTAGGAGGCAGACGCCTTAACTGCTAAGCCGTCTCTCCAGCCCTTAATTTTTTTTTTTTAATTTTAGAGCAGGGCTGGAGAGACGGCTTAGCAGTTAAACGCTTGCCTATGAATCCTAAGGACCCCGGTTCGAGGCTCGATTCTCCAGGACCCACGTAAGCCAGATGCACAAGGGGGTACATGCATCTGGAGTTTGTTTGCAGTAGCTGGAGGCCCTGGCACACCCATTCTCTCTCTCTCTCTCTCTCTACCTGCCTAATTCTGTATCTCTCTCTCTCAAATAAATAAATAAAATAAATAAAATAAAATATTAAAACAAAATTTTAGAGCAAGTGAGAGAGACAGAGAGAGAGAGAGAATTGGCGCATCAGGACCTCAGCCACTGTAGTTGAACTCCAGGTGTTTACGCCACCTAGTGGGCGTGTGCGACCTTGAGTTTGCCTTACCTTTTTGTGTCTGGCTTACATGGGATCTGGAGAGTCAAACACGGGTCTTCAGGCTTCACAGGCAAGCACCTTAATCACTAAGTTATCTCTCCAGCCCTGGTACATTTAGAGATTACTATTTCTGTATAATTTTAAAACATTTCTATCATACTAAAGTAAAAACTTAAAAAAAAATACTTTATGGCGGCAGGCGTTGTGGCGCATGCCTTTAATCCCAGCACTCATAAGCCGGATGTAGGAGGATTGCCACATGCTTGAGGCTACCCTGAGCCTACATATTGAATTCCAGGTCAGCCTGAGCTAGAGTGAGACTCTACCTTGAACCCCCAAAAAAAAAAAACACACACAAAAATGAATTTATTTACTTGTGTGTCTTTAAAATATTGTCTGTCTATCTATCTATCTATCTATCTATCTATCTATCTATCTATCTATCTATCTTCTGGTGCCACTCTCTGTATTAGCTAGGGTTCTCTAGAGGAACAAAACCCATAGAATGAATTGTATTAAAAGGGAATTTATTGGATTATCTTATGGCGGTCTAACAATAGCAGTTTGTGGGCCTGAGAGTTGAGGAACCTGGTACCTGCTCAGTCCACAAGGCTGGATGCCTCAGCAATCCAAATCAGGCACTGAAGGCCTGGAGGCTTCCTGGAGAGACGCTTGTCTTCAGTCCATACTGGAAAGCAGTGAGCAGCACTGGCAGCCAGGTGGGAGGAGAAGATACTTTTTTCCCTACAGCTTTGTGGGGCTGCCCACTCCGGGGGAAGGGCTCACCCTGGGGGATGGATTCCTCCTTTGGTTAATCCTTCTTGGAAGCAACCTCAGAGACCCACTTATGAGGAATGTCTGTGGATTTTTAATTTTAACTTTTTTGAGGTAGGGTTTCACTTTGGTCCAGCCTGACCTGGAATTCACTGTGTGGTCTTGTCCTTATGGTAATCCTTTACTTCTTCCTCCTGAGTACTGGGATTAGAGGCGTGGGCCACCATACCTGGCTTAAATATATTTTTATTTATTTATTTTCAAGAAGAGAGAGATGGACAGAGAGAGAATGAGAATGGGCTCTCTAGGACCTCCAGCTACTGCAAAAAACTCCAGATGCATGTGTAACTTTGTGCATCTGGCCTTATGTGGAAACTGGGGAAATAGAACCCTGGGTTGTTAGGCTTTACAAGCAAGCACCTTAACTACTGAGCCATATCTCCAGCCCCTAAAGTAAAAACTCTTAAATGTTAAACATGTCTAGTCATTTTCTGCTTTCTCAGCCCCTGACAACCACCAATCTATGGGCTGATTTATTCTGAATATTTTATAAACAGAATCATATAACATGTAACTGTTGAGTTTGTCTTCTTTGAGTTACCATAATGTTTTAGAGGCTTATTCAGGCACATTAGAATACCATGAATTGGTACTTTATTCTCCCCACCCCCTTTTATTGGGTTTGTTGAGGTAGGGTCTTGCTCTAGCCCAGGCTGACCTGGAATTCACTATGTAGTCTCAGGGTGGTCTTGAACTCATGGGGATCCTGTTACCTCTGCCTACTGAGTGCTGGGATTAAAGGCGTGTGCCACCATGCCCAGCACTTTATTCTTTTTATGGCTGAATACTATTCTGGTATGTTTTTTATTTATCCTTTTGTCCACTGATGAATATTTGAATTTTTTTGACATTTTGGTTCATGTAAATAGTGTTGCTATGCAAACATGTACATGGATGTAATTTCAACTTTCTAAAAAAAATATTTATTTAAGAGAGAGAGATAGACAACAGGTGTACCAGGGCCTCCAGCCACTGCAAATGTACTCTAGATGCATGTACCACCTTGTGCATGTGGCTTATGTGAGTAATGGGAAATGGAACCTGGGTCCTTAGGCTTCACAGGCAAGTGTCTTAGCCGCTAATCCATCTCTCCAGCCCTCAATTTTTTAGAAAATACATATTATTTATTTATTTATTTGAGAGAGAGAAAGAAGCAGGGAGAGATAGAGAATGGGTGTGCCAGGGCCTTCAACCACTGCAAACGAACTCCAGATGCATGTGCCCACTTATGCATCTGGCTTATGTGGGTCCTGGAGAATATAACTGAGATCCTTTGGTTTTGCAGGCAAGTGCCTTAACTGCTAAGCCATCTCTTCAGCCCAATTTTTTAAAAAATAGAAAGGCAGAGAGAGAGAGAGAGAGAGAGAGAGAGAGGGAGGGAGGGAGGGAGGGAGGGAGGGAGGGAGCAATGGAGAGAATGGGTGCACCAGGGCCTCCAGCCACTGGAAATGAACTCCAGATGTATGCACCCCCTTGTGCATCTGGCTTACATGGGTCCTGGAGAATCGAACCAGGATCCTTTGACTTTGCAGGCAAACGCCTTAACCACTAAGCTCTATCTCCAGCCTGCATTTTTTTTTTTAATTTGGGAGTCCTAAGGTAACATTACTGAGTTTTTATTAAGATTATTGCTGAGTATGGTTGTGTATACCTGTAATGCTAGCATTCAGTAGGCTGAGTGACATGAATTTGAGGCCGTAGCAAGTACCAGACCTACTAAGGCTATATATCAAACCCTGTCTCAAAGATGCAAACAAAAAATGCCTTGGAACTGGGTGTGGTGGTGCCCACCTTTAATCCCAGCACTTGGGAGGCTGAGGTAGGAGGATCTCTGTGAGTTCAAGGCCACTCTGAGACTGCATAGTTAATTCCAGGTCAGCCTGAGCTAGAGTGAGACCCTACCTTGGAAAACAAAACAAAACAAAACAAAAAAACCAACAAAAAACCTGTCTTGGGCTGGAAAGATGGCTTAGCAGTTAAGCTACTTGCCTGCGAAGCCTAAGGACCCATGTTCAACTCTTCAAAGCCCACATAAGCCAGACACAAAAGGTGACGCAAACGTGTGAGGTCATATATGTGTACAAGGTGGTGCATGCATCTGGAGTTGGATTGCATTTGCTAGAGGCCCTGGCTTGCCAATTCTATGTTTCTTTTTCTCAGTCTTTCTCATAAATTAAAAGACTTCCTTATCTAGATTGTTTTTAAACCCCAGCACTCCAGAGGCTGAAGCAGGAGCATTGCTGGGAGTTGGAAATGATAGGGTTAGATCTTGTCTCAAAAAAAAAAAAAAAAAAAACCAAAAGACATAAGGTTCTTCCTAAATTAGTGAGCAGAGCCAAGAAATATGTAGGTTCAGTAGAGTATGCAATTAGATAATTGTTGAGTTGATTTAATTTGTGATTTAGAATCCATATGCACCACTGTATTCATATGGCTTTTACATGGGTACTGGGGAATTGAACCTGGGCTCTCAGTGTTTGCAAGCAAGTCCTTTTTTAAAAAACTATATTTTATTTATTTATTTATTTGAGAGATAGAAAGAGGGATAGAGAGAGAGAGAGCGCACACCAGGGCCTCTAGCCACTGCAAACGAACTCCAGATGCATGCACCCCCTTGTGCATCTGGCTTACATGGGTCATGAAGAATCAAACTGGGATCCTTTGGCTTTGCAGGCAAATGCCTTAACCGCTAAGCCATCTCTCCCACCTGCAAGTACCTTTTTTTTTTTTTTTTTTTTTTTGGCGAGAGAGATAGCACGACAGACAGATAGAGAATGGGTGCGCCTTTGGCCTCTCAGCTGCTGTGATCAAATTCCAGACGTGTCCACCCTCTTGTGTGCAAGTGTGGCATTGCACCCTTGAGTCACTTTGCATCTGGCTAAATGTGGGACCTGGAGAATCAAACGGGCATTCTTAGGCTTGGTAGACAGGCACCTTAACCGCTAAAGCCATCTTTCCAGCCCCCGCAAGTACTTTTTAACTGGTGAGCCATCTCCAGTTCTCCGAAATTTTAGAATCTCTTTCTCTCCTTCCTTCCTTCCTTTTTTCTTTCTTTCTTTGGTAGTTTTTCGAGGTAGGGTCTCGCTCTAGCCCAGGCTGACCTGGAATTCACTATGTAGTCTCAGGGTGGCTTTGAACTCATGGTGATCCTCCTAAGTCTGCCTCCAGAGTGCTGGGATTAAAGGCATGCATCACCATGCCTGGCTTAGAATCTCTTTTTTGTATATTTAACATTTTGGGAAATAGATTCTTCTAACTTTCTGGTTTTATTATTTCCATTTTACTGATGGCATACTTAAAGTAGAATATCTGCATTGTGTTTTTTTTGGGAATTCACTATGTAGTTTCAGGGTGGCCTTAATCTCATGGTGATCCCAGGGAAGTGTGATGGAGCATGAATATGGGTACCCCAGGGCCTCTTACTGCTACATACAAATGAACTCCAAATGCATGTGCTACTCTGTGCATCTGGCTTTATGTGGATACAGAGGAATCAAACCCAAGCTGGTGGGCTTTGCACCCAGCTCTTTCTGCTGCTGAGCCATCTTCCCAGCCCAGATTTTTTAATTTAAAGAGGTAGCAGTAGCAGGGAACCCCATGTAGTGAGTAAAAAGACATGGGTTTGTTTTAGACCTGATCTTAGTGAATTATAACAATAGGTAAGTTATGTTGTCTCCCCCTCCCTGCCACTCCCTGAGGTAGGGGTTTCACTCTACCCAGGTTGACCTGGAATTCACTATGTAGTCATAGGGTGGCTTCAAACTCATGGCAATCCTCCTTTTGCTGCCTCCTAAGTGCCGGGATTAAAGGTGTGTACCACCACACACTCTGCTTATGTTTATTTTTAAAGATTTTATGTTAAATGAAGTGCATGTAAATCACAACTCCCACATATCTATGATTTGACTAATCATGTTGACGAATTTTCCTTGACAGGTTCATTGACAATTACAGCATTATTTTGGGGGCAGGAGCTTTGGGCTGATTTGAGTTGACAGGCTCATTTGTGCTTTGGAGCCTGTGAAATGCGTATCGTATAGGATATTTGGGAACAACAGAAAATAAAACCAAAAATAAAAAGAATATAAGGCACCATGTGTTCCTTTAAAAAAATTAAACTACTTTGAGGTCATTGTAGATTTATACACAGCTGAAAGAAATAAGAATGGAAAGAGATCAGTAGGTAGGGAGGAAAGGGAGGGAGAGAGAGAGCTCTGTCCATTCACCCTATGTGACCTTTCCCAGGTTCCCCTGTAAGAACATCCTGAAACCTTAGTACTTTCTCTTTTTAAAATAATATTTATTTATTATTTATTTGAGAGAGAGATACAGAATAGTCAGGTAGAGAGAGAGAGAGAGAGAGGGAAGGAATGGGTGCGCCAGGGCCTCCAGCCACTGCAAATGAACTACAGATGTGTGCACCCCCTTGTGCATCTGGCTTACGTGGGTCCTGGGAGTTGAATCTGGGTCCTTTGGCTTTGCAGGCAAGCACTTAAAGGCTAACCCATCTCTCCAGCCCAGTACTTTCTTTCCTTTTTTTTTTTTTTTTTAAATTATCTTATTTATTTATTTGAGACATAAAGAAAAACGAGAGAGAGGAGAGGAAAGAGAATGGTGTGCACCAGAACCTCTAGCCACTGCAAATGAACTCCAGATGCATGTGCCACCTTGTGCATCTGACTTATGTGAGACCTGGGGATCAAACCTGGGCCCTTTGGCTTTGTAGGCCATTGCCTTAACTACTAAGCCCTCTCCAGCCCAACCCTAGTACTTTCTTTTTTCTTTTCTTTTCTTTTCTTCTCTTTTCTTTTCTTTTTTTTTTTTTTTTGAGGTAGGGTCTCACTGTAGCTCAGGCTGGGATTAAAGGCATGTGCTACTAGGCCCAGTTCCCTTTCCTTTTCTCTTTTCTCTCCTCTTTTCCTTTCCTTTCCTTTCCTTTCCTTTCCTTTCCTTTCCTTTCCTTTCCTTTCCTTTCCTTTCCTTTCCTTTCCTTTCCTTTCCTTTCCTTTCCTTTCCTTTCCTTTCCTTTCCTTTCCTTTTTTTCTTTTGATTTTTCGAGGTAGGGTCTCACTCTAGCCCAGGCTGACCTGGAACTCACTATGTACTCTCACGGTGGCTTTGAACTCATGGTGATCTTCCTACCTCTGCCTTCTGAGTGCTGGGATTAAAGGCGTGTGCCACCATGCCCGGCTTTTTTTTGTTTTTTTTGAGGTAGGGTTTTTTCACTCTAGCCCAGCTGACCTGGAATTCACTATGCAATCTCAGGTTCTCCTTGAACTCATGCGATCCTCGTATCTCTGCTTCTGGAGTGCTGGGATTAAAGGTGTGCGCCAGCAAGGTCGGCTCCAGTTCCCTTTCTTATAAACAGGATATTGACATGAATGCAGGACATTGCTGCCACCAGGAGGATCCCTCCTTTTAACTTTTAAAAATTTATTATTATTTTTATTTCTTCTGTTTTTAAAATTTTTTTTATTATTATTACTTATTTATTTTTGGAGAGAGAGACAGAGAAAGATAGAGAGAGAGAGGGAGACAGAGATGGACGCGCCAGCAGTCTCTCAGCTGCTGTGAACAAAATCCAGATGTGTGCGCCCCCTTGTGGGCAAGTGTGGCATTGCGCCCTGGCCTCACTTTGCATCTGGCTAAACGTGGGACCTGGAGATTGGAACCAGCGTTCTTAGGCTTAGCAGGCAGGCGCCTTAGCCGCTAAGCCATCTCTCCAGCCCATTTCTTCTGTTTTTTTGAGGTAGAGTCTCACTGTAGCCCAGGCTGGCCTTGAACTCACAGTGATCCTCCTATCCCAGCTTTTTGAGTCCTAGTTCTGGGATTAAAGATGTGCACCACCACATCTGGTTCCTTGATGTGCTTTTATGACAATACTGCCTCCAAATTACAGTTTTCAGGGTGGCAGTGTGGTGGTCAAAATTGTAATGAAGTTTTGCTTATAGAATCAAGGGAGAAGACCTGCAGAGAAGGTACACCAGTCCACTTACTCTCTCAGTACCATCTGAAATGCCCAGCAACCACTAATCTGTCTCCCTTCATAATTTTATTTTGTTTTTATTTTTATTCTTTTAAAATATTTTTATTTATTTATTTGATAGACACAGAGAGAATGGGCGTACTAGGGTCTCTAACTACTGCAAACAAACTCCAGACACATGTGCTAGTTTGTGCATCTGGCTTACATGGGTACTGGGAAATTAGGTCCTTAGGCTTTGTAGGCAAGCATCTTAACTGCTAAGCCATCCCTCCAGCCCTATTTTTAAATTTTTATTTGAGAGAGAGAGAGGGAGAGAGAAAGAAAGAAAGAGAGAGGGAGGAAGGCAGAGACAGAGAAAAGAGAGAGAGAATTGGCGTGGCAGGGCCTCAGTAGCAATTGTGATTGAACTCCAGACTCTTCTACCACTAGTGGGCTTGTGGGACCTTGTGCTTGCCTCACCTTTGTGCATCTAACTTATGTGGGATCTGGAGAGTCGAATATGGGTCCTTAGACTTCACAGGCAAGTGCCATAACTGTTAAGCCATCTCTCCAGCCCCCTTTTTTCCTAAATAAGTTATTTATTTTAGAGAGAGAGACAAAGAAATGGGCACACCAGGACCACTAGCCACTATAAATGAACTCCAGGTGCATGTGCCACCTTATGCATCTGGCTTATGTTTGTACTGGGGAATCTAACCTGGATCCTTAGGCTTCACGGGTAGACACCTTAACCACTAAGCCATCTCTCCAGCACTGTCATTTTAATAATGTTAAATAAACCAGGTCTGGTAGAGGCCTATTGTCCCATCTACACAGGAGGCTGAAGTAGGGCATCACAGACTTGCCTGGACAATTTAGTGAGACCTGTCTCAAATAGAAAAAACTCAGTGATAGAGTACTTGCCTAACATGTGTGAAATTCTAGATTTAATCCACAGCAGTGCCAGAGAGAATGGTGGTGAGGGATATAGAATCATGTAGTTTGTAATATTTTGGATTGACTTTTATTGCTCAACATAATTCCCTTGAGATTCATCTAGATTATATATATCAGTAGCAGAAAAGAAATGGTTGAACATTATTCCATGGTGATATAACATCCTTATTTATTTATTTATTTATTTATTTATTTATTATTGACAACTTTTACACTTACATACAAAAACCCACCTGATATTTCCCTCCCTCCCCATTCCACTTTAGAACTCCAATCTCCATCATATCCCCTCCATTTATTTATTTTTATTTTTATTTATTTATTTACTTGAGAGAAAGGCAGAGAGATGGGGGGATGGGTGCACCAGCCACTGCAAATGAACTCCAGATACATGCACCACCTTGTGCATCTGGCTTACATGGGTCCTGGGGATTAGAACCGAGATCCTTTAGCTTTGCAGGCAAGCGCCTTAACTGCTAAGCCAATTTCTCCAGCCCATAACATTTTTTTTTAAATCATTTGCTTATTGTAGGACATCTGGATTTTCATACTCTTGGGCTCTTATGGTTAAAGCTGCTATAAACATTTATGTCCAAGTTTTTTTAAAGAATTATTTTATTTATTATTTATTTGAGAGAGAGGAAGAAGCAGATGGAGAAAATAGGCATGCCAGGGCCTCTAGCCACTGCAAACGAACTCTAGACGCATGTGCCTCTTTGTGCATCTGGCTTATATGGGTCCTGGGGGATCAAATTGAGGTCCTTAGGCTTTGCAGGCAAACGCCTTAACCATTAAGCCATTTCTCCAGCCCCCATATGTCCAGGTTTTTTATATTTTATTTACTTCTTTTGAGATAGAGATATATATAGAGAGGCGAATGCGCCAGGGCCTCTGGCCACTGCACCACCTTGTGCATCTGGCTTACATGGGCACTGGGGAATTGAACCTGGGTCTTTTGCTTCACAGGCAAGCGCCTTAACCACCAAGCCATCTCTAGCCCCATGTCCCAAGTTTCTTTTTCCCCCTAGGTATATAGGGTCTCACTCTAGCCAGGTTGACCTGGAATTCAGTATGTAGTTTGAGGGTGCCCTTGAACTCACACAATCCTCCTATTTCTGCCTTGCAAGTGCTGGGATTAAAAGTATGAACCACCATACCTGGTCCACTTTAAAAAAAAATTATGGGCTAGAGAGATGGCTTAGTGGTTAAACACTTGCCTGCAAAGCCAAAGGACCCAGATTCAATTTTCTAGGACTCATGTAAGCCAGATACACAAGGTGGCACACACACCTGGAGTTTGTTTGCAGTGGCTAGAGGCCCTGGCATGCCCATTCTCTCTCTCTCTCTCTTCCTCTTTCTCTCTGTCAAATAAATAAATAAAAATAAAATATTTTGAAAAACTATTTTTAAATTTTTATTTATTTATCATAGAGAGAAAGAGGCAGATATATATATAGAGAGAATGGACATGCACCAGAGCCTTTAGCCACTGCAAAAAGAACTCCAGATGCATGTACCACCTGTGCATCTGGTTTTATGTGCATACTAGGGGGATTAAGCAGGACATTGCTGCCACCAGGAGGATCCCTCCTTTTAACTTTTAAAAATTTATTATTATTTTTATTTCTTCTGTTTAAAATTTTTTTATTATTATTACTTATTTATTTTTGGAGAGAGAGACAGAGAAAGATAGAGAGAGAGAGGGAGACAGAGATGGACGCGCCAGCAGTCTCTCAGCTGCTGTGAACAAAATCCAGATGTGTGCGCCCCCTTGTGGGCAAGTGTGGCATTGCGCCCTGGCCTCACTTTGCATCTGGCTAAACGTGGGACCTGGAGATTGGAACCAGCGTTCTTAGGCTTAGCAGGCAGGCGCCTTAGCCGCTAAGCCATCTCTCCAGCCCATTTCTTCTGTTTTTTTGAGGTAGAGTCTCACTGTAGCCCAGGCTGGCCTTGAACTCACAGTGATCCTCCTATCCCAGCTTTTTGAGTCCTAGTTCTGGGATTAAAGATGTGCACCACCACATCTGGTTCCTTGATGTGCTTTTATGACAATACTGCCTCCAAATTACAGTTTTCAGGGTGGCAGTGTGGTGGTCAAAATTGTAATGAAGTTTTGCTTATAGAATCAAGGGAGAAGACCTGCAGAGAAGGTACACCAGTCCACTTACTCTCTCAGTACCATCTGAAATGCCCAGCAACCACTAATCTGTCTCCCTTCATAATTTTATTTTGTTTTTATTTTTATTCTTTTAAAATATTTTTATTTATTTATTTGATAGACACAGAGAGAATGGGCGTACTAGGGTCTCTAACTACTGCAAACAAACTCCAGACACATGTGCTAGTTTGTGCATCTGGCTTACATGGGTACTGGGAAATTAGGTCCTTAGGCTTTGTAGGCAAGCATCTTAACTGCTAAGCCATCCCTCCAGCCCTATTTTTTAAATTTTTTATTTGAGAGAGAGAGAGGGAGAGAGAAAGAAAGAAAGAGAGAGGGAGGAAGGCAGAGACAGAGAAAAGAGAGAGAGAATTGGCGTGGCAGGGCCTCAGTAGCAATTGTGATTGAACTCCAGACTCTTCTACCACTAGTGGGCTTGTGGGACCTTGTGCTTGCCTCACCTTTGTGCATCTAACTTATGTGGGATCTGGAGAGTCGAATATGGGTCCTTAGACTTCACAGGCAAGTGCCATAACTGTTAAGCCATCTCTCCAGCCCCTTTTTTTTTCCTAAATAAGTTATTTATTTTAGAGAGAGAGAGACAAAGAAATGGGCACACCAGGACCACTAGCCACTATAAATGAACTCCAGGTGCATGTGCCACCTTATGCATCTGGCTTATGTTTGTACTGGGGAATCTAACCTGGATCCTTAGGCTTCACGGGTAGACACCTTAACCACTAAGCCATCTCTCCAGCACTGTCATTTTAATAATGTTAAATAAACCAGGTCTGGTAGAGGCCTATTGTCCCATCTACACAGGAGGCTGAAGTAGGGCATCACAGACTTGCCTGGACAATTTAGTGAGACCTGTCTCAAATAGAAAAAACTCAGTGATAGAGTACTTGCCTAACATGTGTGAAATTCTAGATTTAATCCACAGCAGTGCCAGAGAGAATGGTGGTGAGGGGATATAGAATCATGTAGTTTGTAATATTTTGGATTGACTTTTATTGCTCAACATAATTCCCTTGAGATTCATCTAGATTATATATATCAGTAGCAGAAAAGAAATGGTTGAACATTATTCCATGGTGATATAACATCCTTATTTATTTATTTATTTATTTATTTATTTATTATTGACAACTTTTACACTTACATACAAAAAAACCCACCTGATATTTCCCTCCCCTCCCCCATTCCACTTTAGAACTCCAATCTCCATCATATCCCCTCCATTTATTTATTTTTATTTTTATTTATTTATTTACTTGAGAGAAAGGCAGAGAGATGGGGGGATGGGTGCACCAGCCACTGCAAATGAACTCCAGATACATGCGCCACCTTGTGCATCTGGCTTACATGGGTCCTGGGGATTAGAACCGAGATCCTTTAGCTTTGCAGGCAAGCGCCTTAACTGCTAAGCCAATTTCTCCAGCCCATAACATTTTTTTTTAAATCATTTGCTTATTGTAGGACATCTGGATTTTCATACTCTTGGGCTCTTATGGTTAAAGCTGCTATAAACATTTATGTCCAAGTTTTTTTAAAGAATTATTTTATTTATTATTTATTTGAGAGAGAGGAAGAAGCAGATGGAGAAAATAGGCATGCCAGGGCCTCTAGCCACTGCAAACGAACTCTAGACGCATGTGCCTCTTTGTGCATCTGGCTTATATGGGTCCTGGGGGATCAAATTGAGGTCCTTAGGCTTTGCAGGCAAACGCCTTAACCATTAAGCCATTTCTCCAGCCCCCATATGTCCAGGTTTTTTATATTTTATTTACTTCTTTTGAGATAGAGATATATATAGAGAGGCGAATGCGCCAGGGCCTCTGGCCACTGCACCACCTTGTGCATCTGGCTTACATGGGCACTGGGGAATTGAACCTGGGTCTTTTGCTTCACAGGCAAGCGCCTTAACCACCAAGCCATCTCTAGCCCCATGTCCCAAGTTTCTTTTTCCCCCTAGGTATATAGGGTCTCACTCTAGCCAGGTTGACCTGGAATTCAGTATGTAGTTTGAGGGTGCCCTTGAACTCACACAATCCTCCTATTTCTGCCTTGCAAGTGCTGGGATTAAAAGTATGAACCACCATACCTGGTCCACTTTAAAAAAAAATTATGGGCTAGAGAGATGGCTTAGTGGTTAAACACTTGCCTGCAAAGCCAAAGGACCCAGATTCAATTTTCTAGGACTCATGTAAGCCAGATACACAAGGTGGCACACACACCTGGAGTTTGTTTGCAGTGGCTAGAGGCCCTGGCATGCCCATTCTCTCTCTCTCTCTCTTCCTCTTTCTCTCTGTCAAATAAATAAATAAAAATAAAATATTTTGAAAAACTATTTTTAAATTTTTATTTATTTATCATAGAGAGAAAGAGGCAGATATATATATAGAGAGAATGGACATGCACCAGAGCCTTTAGCCACTGCAAAAAAGAACTCCAGATGCATGTACCACCTGTGCATCTGGTTTTATGTGCATACTAAGGGACTGAACCTGGGTCCTTTGGCTTTGCCAGCAAGTAAGTGCCTTAACTGCTAAGCAATATCTCCAGCCAACAATAGTTAGTACCTTTTTTTTTTTTTTTTTTGGTTTTTGCAAGGTAGGGTCTCACTCTGGTCCAGGCTGACCTGGAATTAACTATGTAGTCTCAGGGTGGCCTCGAACTCTTGGCAATTCTCCTACCTCTGCCTCCCGAGTGCTGGGATTAAAGGTGTGTGCCACCACGCCCATCTGTTTTGTTTTTTGAGGTAGGGTCTTTCTCTAGCCCAGGGTGACCTGGAATTCACTACGTAGTCTCTCAGTAGCCTTGAACTTGTGGCGATCCTACCTCTGCCTCCCAAGTGCTGGGATTAAAGGCGTGTGCCATCACCACACCAGCTAGCAATATTATCTTAATTATATTATTATAATAATTATTTTTCTTTTTGAGGTAGGGTCTCACTCTAGCTCAGGCTGACCCAGAATTCACTATCTAGTCTCAAAGTTGCCTTGAATTCAAGGCGATCCTCATAACTTTGCCTCCTGAGTGATGGATTAAAGATGTGTGCCACCACATCTGGCAATGATTATAATTTTTTTTTTTTTGGAGAGAGTCACAGAGACAGACAGAGAGAGGGCGAGGAAGACAGAGATGGGCGCACCAGCAGCCTCTTGGTTGCTGCAAACGAAATCCAGATGCATGCGCCCCTTTGTGGTCAAGTGCGGCATTACGCCCTTGCGTCACTTTGCATCTGGTTAAACATGGGACGTGGAGATTGGAACTGCTGGAGATTGGAACCAATGTTCTTAGGCTTAGGAGGCAGCGCCTTAAACACTAAGCCATCTCTCCAGCCCAATGATGTTACTTTTAAGAGTAAATTAGATGTGTGTAGATAAGCATTTAGTACAGCTAGACATGTAGCAAATGTCAGTGAATATTAGAGTGACGTATGAACATTAAGAGAAGTGTTTATTGGGCCATTTGGTGAGCATAATATATGCATTTAGCCAGATACCAGCAGGTGTTACATCCCTACGGCTCATGACTTCCCCCATCATAGGTTTTCAGTATCAGGCATGTATTCCGTCCCGTAGAGCAGGCCTCCAGTCCAATTAGAGAGCGTTTGCTTTCCCCTATAACAGACATGCCACTATTACACTCATAAGCTCGTTTGTCCTGGCTGGCCAGATTTAAGGCTTGCAATGTCCACTGTTGCTATTCTCCACTGGTGACTTCTCTCTCTCCCATGGACCTGCATGTAGCATAGTTTTTTCCAGCTTTCTGTCAGCAGGTCTACATGGAGGAGGTTTTCATCTTAGCTCCAGCAGGATTTCTCAGTGACCTTGCAGCCCAAGTATGTGGAATCTTTAGCAATAGGGTCTAACCATCTATTCCTCATCAGAAACCAACAGCCTTAGCAATGGCCTATAATGTTTTGGGAGCATCAGGGACCTTCCTGGCCAATAATTCACTGGAAGGTATCCCATCCTTGGCACTGAAAATTTTCTAGTAACAATCTATGGCTTCTGTGTGTGCCATTGTCCAAAAACTAGGTTACCATATGGCTTATTCTTACCTACTTAGATTTTGATTAACCCTTCCTCCAACCTTCTTATACTCAATCTTTTCCCCTGACCTTACTTAGAATTTTATATATATATATATATATATATATATATATATATATATATATATTTTTTTTTTTTTTTTTTTTTTTTGGTTTTCTAAGGTAGAGTCTCACTCTAGCTCAGGCTGACCTAGAATTCACTATGTAGTGTCAGAGTGACCTTGAACTCTTGGAGATCCTCCTACCTCTGCCTCCTGAGTGTGGGATTAAAGGTGTGTGCAACCATGCCCGGCTACCATTCTTTTTTTTTTTTTAATTAAATTAATTAGTTTATTTGACAGAGAAAGAGGGACAGAGAAAGAATGCATGTGCCAGGGCCTCGAGCAAACAAACTCCAGACTTGTGTGCCCCCTTGTGCATCTTGTTAATGTGGGTCCTGGGGAATAGAACCTGGGTCCTTTGGCTTTGCAGGCAAAAGCCTTAACCGCTAAGCCATCCCTCCAGTCCCCCAAAATGTTTAAACAATATTGAAAATGTTTTTTAAATTTGGGTCCAACTTGAACAGCCCTGGGTAGAAGTAGCACATCACGTCTGTCATGTCACTGAGAAAAACTTCCTTTTTTTCTCTTCTCAGGTATGTTATTGTCATTTCTGTTTTTTTTTTTTTTAATTTTTTTAATTATTTTTTTGGAGAGAGACACAGAGAGAGACAGAGAGGGAGAGGAAGACAGAGATGGGCGCGCCAGCAGTGTGTCAGCTGCTGCGAAAGAAATCCAGATGCATGTGCGCCCCCTTGTGGTCAAGTGCGGCATTGCGCCCTTGTGTCACTTTGCATCTGTCTAAACGTGGGACCTGGAGATTGGAACCGCTGGAGATTGGAACCAGTGTTCTTAGGCTAAGGAGGCAGGCGCCTTAACCCCTAAGCCATCTCTCCAGCCCATCGTTTCTGTTTTTGATAGAAATATGCACAGTCACTTTTTTTTTGTTTTTTTGTTTTTGTTTTGGTTTTCGAGGTAGGGTTTCACTCTAACTCAGGCTGACCTGGAATTCACTGTGTAGTCTCAGGGTGGCCTTGAACTCATGGCAATCCTCCTACCTTGGCCTCCCCAGTGCTGGGATTAAAGGCGTGCACCACCAGGCCTGACCACAGTCACATTTTTAAAAAAGATTTTATCTATTTATTTATTTATTTGAGACAGAGGGAGAGTGAGAGTGAGAATGGGCGCACCAGGGCCTCTAGCCACTGCATGCAAACTCCAAACGTGTGCCCCCCCCTTGTGCATCTGGCTTACGTGGGACCTGGAGAATTGAACCGGGGTCTTCAGGCTTCGCAGGCAAATGCCTTAACTGCTAAGCCATCTCTCCAGCCCTACAGTCACATTTTTAATTGGTTATATGTTTTAGTTTTTTTTTTTCTTTTGAGGTGGGGTTTCATTCTATCCCATGCTTACCTGGAATTCACTATGTAGTCTCAGGGTGGCCTCAAACTCATGTTAATCTTCCTACCTTTGCCTCCCAAGTGCTGGGATTAAAGGCATGCACCACCATGCATGGCTGGGTTATATGTTTCTTTTTTTTAAAAAAAATAAAAAAAATAATTATTTTTTTATTGACAACTTCTATCCTCACAACCAAAAAAACCCACCTGATATTTCCCTCCCCTCTCCCCATTCCACTTTAGAACTCCAATCTCCATCATATCCCCTTCTTTTTTTTTTTTTTTTTAAAGAACCTTTATTGTTTTTCTTAACATAAGCATTACAGGATGGGTTATATGTTTTTGTGATTTATATTCTTTTCTAATTGCCAAGTAAAGGTAAAGCCATCTCTCCAGCCCTTTTCTTTGGTTTTTCTTTTGGTTTTTCCTTCTAGCTCACTGTGTAGTCTCAGGGTTGCTTGGAACTCAAGGTGATCCTCCTATGTCTGCCTCCCAAGGGCTGGGATTAATGGAAAGGAAGGAACAAAATTCAAACACATGTGCCACTTTGTGCATCTGGCTTTATGTGGGTACTGAGGAATTGAATTCTGGTCCTTGGCCTTTTCAGGCAAGCACCTTAACTGCTTAGCCATCTCTTCAGCCTGTATTCTTTCTCTCTCTTTTAAATTTTTAAAATTTTATTTGTTTATTTGAGAGAGGCAGAGAGAGAATGGGTGCACCAGGGCCTCCAGCTACTGCAAATGAACTCTGGATGCGTGCACCACCATGTGCATCTGGCTAATGTGGGTAATGGGGAATCGAGCCTCAAACCTTGGTCCTTAGGCTTCACAGGCAAGAGCTTAACCACTAAGCCATCTCTCCTGGCCTATGTGGATTGAATCAAACCTGGATCCTTAGGCTTTAACTGCTGAGGAGCCATCTTTCCAACCCATAATAAATTTATTTATTTATTTTTTTTTTTGAGGTAGGTTCTAGCCCAGGCTGACCTGGAATTCAGTATGTAGTCCCAGGGTGGCCTTGTACTCATGGCGCTTCTCCTACCTCTGCCTCCTGAGTGCTGGTATTAAAGGCATGCGCCACCATGCCCAGCTTATTTTAAACATTTTTATTAACAGCTTCCATAATTGTAGATTATAAACTATGATAGTTGGGTGTGGTGGTACCTTTTTTCCGAACATTTGGGAGGCAGAGGTAGGAGGATTGCTGAGAGTTTGAGGCCACCCTCAGACTACATAGTGAATTCCAGGTCAGCCTGAACTAGAGTGAGACCCCTACCTCGAAAAACCTAAATAAATAAATAAATAAATAAATAAATAGATGCTATGCCAGCACTCTCCCAACTAGATACCTAAGCCCCTGCTTAATTATTTATTTCCTTATTTATTTTAGTAAGTGCATGTGTCTACCACTTAATCATGTACAAAAAGAAAAAAAAATCAAAGAATAAACAGTACTTAAATTTAATTGGTAACATACAGGTGGTTTGAAGGTAAATGTCCCCTCATAGTCTCAAGTGGTTTTGTTTAAGCTTTCTTAGTCTTCAGATGGTGGAGCCCTCATGAAGAAGGTGTGCTACCAGGGATAGACCCTGAATACAGTCCCACCACTTTTGCTGTTCTTTCTCTGCTGTGGATGTGTGGTGAAGCAAGCTAGCCTCCTCTACCATGACAAGCTTCCTCAGGAAGCTGTAAGATTGAAATAAATCCTTTCCACTTATAAGCTGATTCTGGTGACTGTTTTGTCACCAGCAGTGAGAAGATAACTGCCACAAATCCCAAAGAATTTTAGTTCTTTTAAAGAAAATCTTAAGTTGGGCATAGTGGCGCTCTCCTTTGAGCCAAGTGTGATGGTTTATGCCTTTAATCTCATCACTCAGGAGGCAGAGGTAGGAGGATCATGAGTTTGAGGCCAGTCTGAGACTACATAGTGAATTCCAGGTTAGCCTAGGCTAGAGTGAGACCCTACTTCAAAAAAAAAACAAAAAAAAAAAAAAACAAAAAAAAACCCAGGCATGGTGGCGCTCGCCCTTAATCCCAGCACTTGGGAGGCAGAAGTAGAAGAATTGCCGCAAGTTTGAGGCTACCCTGAGAGTACATAATAAATTCCAGGTCAGCCTGGGCTAGAGCGAGACCCTACTTTGAAAAACCAAAACAAAACCCCACCAAAACCCCTTAGGGTTGGAGAGGTAGTTTAATTGTTTAAGGTACTTAACTACAAAGCCTGATGACCCAGGTTTGATTTTCCAGGACCCACATGAGCCAGATGCACAAGGTGGTGTATGTGTCTGCAGTTCCTTTGCAGTTACTAGAGGCTCTGGTGTACCCATTTTTCTCTCTGCCTTTCTCTCTTGTCTCTGTTAAATAAGTAAATAATAATTATTTTAAAAAAAATCTTAGAGGGCAGCCGGGCGTGGTAGCGCACGCCTTTAATCCCAGCACTGGGGAGGCAGAGGTAGGAGGATCACAGTGAGTTCAAGGCCACCCTGAGATTACATAGTGAATTCCAGGTCAGCCTGGGCTAGAGTGAGACCCTACCTTGAAAAACAACAACAACAACAACAACAACAAAATCTTAGAGGGCTGAAGAGATGGCCTAGCAGTTAAGGCAATTGCCTGAAAAGCCTAAGATCCCAGGTTCAATACCCCAGTACCCACATAAGCCAGATACACAAAGTGGCACATGTGTCTCGAGTTTGTTTGCTGTGGCTATTAGGCCCTGGCATGCCCATTCTATCTCTGTCTGCCTTTCTCTCACTTCCTCTCAAATAAATTATTATTTATTTTTTGTAAAATAATTATTTTACAAAATGTGCCGGGTGTGGTGGTGGACGCCTTTAATCCCCAGCACTTGGGAGGCAGATGTAGGAGGATCGCTGTGAGTTGGAGGCCACCCTGAGACTACAGAGTGAATTCCAGGTCAGCCTGGGCTACAGTGGGACCCTACCTAGAAAAACCAATAAATGAATAAATAAAATCTTAAAAAATATCTTAGCCATATGTCATAGTGGTTCATGCCTATAATACCAGCACCAGACAGCCTGAGACAGTAGGATCACCATAATGAGTTCCAGGTCAGCCTGGGTTAGAATATGACTCTACCTCAAAACTAAAAAATCTTATAGGTAGCCTTGACCGTAAATGTCTGTAAAGCATGAGCACCTGAGTTTTATCTCGCCAGAGCAATACTCTGTCTTTAACCCTTTTCCCCCCATGAAAACAAGGAACGAATTGAGATTTGATTTATTAGTTAGAGATAAAGGTATAAGTTGGTCTGTTTTTTGTTTTTTTTCTTTGAGGTTGAGTCTCACTCTAGCTCACTGGAGCCTTCAGTTATGCTAAGTATGTTCTCAACTACTGCTCCTCTAATCCTACTTCTGTTTAGTTCACTTTACCTACTTAGAGGTAATCCAAATCACATTGAATTATTTTGTCTATTTAATAATTTTATTTTTTCCCCTAAATAACTTTTGTTGTCTGCTAGCTGCTCTTATAATGTTTTCTTTTTCTAGGTAGGGTTTCACTCTAGTCCAGGCTGACCAGGAAATGACTCTGTAGTCCCAGGCTAGCCTCAAACTATTTTTTTTTAAGGTAGGGTCTTACTCTAGCCCACGCTGATCTGGAATTCACTCTGTATTCTCAGGGTGGCCTCGAACTCACAGCGATCCTCCTACCTCTGCCTCATGAGTGCTGGGATTAAAGGTGTGTGCCACCATGATCAGCTGAAATTTTTCTTAGAAATCTTCCACTTTGGGGGATTGTGGCATCTTTGATCTCTAGAGTTTTTAGTTGGCCTTGTTGTTTGGTGAGGAAATTCATAGTGAACTCCAGAGGATTCAATAATGACAACAGTAACAGCCATGATATTAATACTTCACTGCTTTTTTCTCATTGGTACCCTACAATAATTTTATGAAGTAGATACTGCAATTCTGGTTTTAGTAAAGGAAGTAGCTGAGTTTCAGAGGTTAAGTAACTTGACTAGAAGTCTTAATTGGAAGGTAGAGTAAAATTGCTGGTATACATGGGTCATCTTGCAAGAGTAACCTGCAAGTTTTAGTTCCCACTGGTTTGTGGAATACTGTAAATGATTTTTGTTAGTGTTTAAATATAATTACATCTTAGAAAAAATCTGCAAAGGTGACCCCTCATCTTTTTAAAACTTTTTATTTATTTATTTTATTCTATTTATTTATTTGAGAGACAGAGACAGATAGAGAGCGAATGGGCATGTCGGGGCCTTCAGCTGCTCCAAATGAACTCCAGATGTTGCACCACCTTGTGCAGCTATGGAATCAAACCTGTGTCCTTTGGCTTTGTAGTTAAGCACCTTAACTGGTAAGCCAGCTCTCTAGCCCTCCCCTCATCTTTTTGGAGTGATTAGTTGAACGTAAGTAAATGATGTGGAATCTTGGCTTTTTGTTTTTGTTTTTCTGAGGCAGGACTCTCTCTTGTCCCAGGCTGGCCTTGAACTCACAGTGATCCTCCTACCTTTGACTCCTGAGTACTGGTCTTAAAGGTGTGTACCACCACACCTGGCTAGGTTTTTTTTTTGTGTGTGTGTGTTTGTCTTGTTGTTTCTTGCCATTTATCTTGAGTACATATACTTGTCATGTCCTTTTACTTCTACCTGATTATTGAGCATTGAGTCATAGGACCCTAATGACATCACAGACAATTGTTGGCACCATTTGTCTCAGTACATTTTGAGGGCCAGATTGAGAAAGTTGTTTCTTCCATTTTAAAAAGAGGAATGGAAACCACTTGACATATCCTCTTCAGCTACAGGCCTGTCTTAATTTAGCTTCTTGTGTTATTAGGAGAGTATTGTAGTTACCTTTATCTTGATAAAATACCTGACCAAAAGCAGCTTGATGGGAGTAAAGAGTTTATTTTGGTTTACAGTCTTGAAGGAAAACTTCATGATGGCAAGAAGAGATGGCAGTGCAGAGGCTAAACATCACAATCTTGCCACAGCAGTTGGAAAAATAGCAAGAGAGTAAGTTGAGCTCTGACAAGGAGGAGCTAGGTATACATCTCAGGAAAATTCCTCCTCCAGCAAGGATCCACCTCCCAAATTGCCACCTGGTAGGGACCAGGCATTCAAGACACATGAGTTTATGGAGTACATCTGACTGAATCCACCACAGGAATATAGTAAAATCTCTTCTTGAATGACTGTTAGAGCACATTAGGACAAAGGTACCTTGTCCTTTTAATTTCTTTCTTTCTTTTTTTTTCTAGCCCAGGCTGACGTGGAATTAGTCTTAGGCTGTCCTCTAACTCATAGTTATCCTCCTACCTTGGCATCCCAAGTGCTGGGATTAAAGGCATGTGCCACCATGCCCTGCTCCTTGTCCTTTGTTTGTTTTTTTTTTGTTTTTTTCGAGGTAGGGTCTCACTCTGGCCCAGGCTGACCTGGAATTAACTATGTAGTCTCAGGGTGGCCTTGAACTCATGGCGATCCTCCTACCTCTGCCTCCCGAGTGCTGGGATTAAAGGCGTGCGCCACCACGCCCGGCTTCCTTGTCCTTTTAAATATTTTATTTATTTGCAAGGAGAGAGAGAGAGAAAGAGAAAGAAAGAAAAGAAAGAAAGAAAGAAAAAGAAAAGGCACACTAGGGCCTCTAGCCACTGCAAACAAACTCCAGATACATGTGCTACTGGCTTTCCATTGGTACTGGGGAATCAAACATGGGTCATTAGGTTTTGCAGGCAAGCACCTGAACTGCTGATCCATCTCCCAAGGCCACCTTGTCCTTTTTTTTTTTTTTTTTTCTTTTGAGGTTGAGGCTTACTCTGGCCCAGGCTGACCTACACTTCACTATGAAGTCTCAGGGTGGCCTTGAACTCACGCCTGGCCTCCACCTTGTACTTTTTTTTATTTGTTTAAGAGAGAGAGAGAGAAAGAAAGGGGCAGACACAGAGAGAGAGAGAGAGAGAGAGAGAGAGAGAGAGAGAGTAAGAGAGAGAGTGTGTGTGGTGTGTATGGGTGTGCCAGACGTTCCTGCCACTGCAGACAAACTCCAGACACATGCACCATTTTGTGCATCTGGCTTTACTTGGGTACTGGGGAATGTGAACCCAGGTTGTTAGGCTTTGCAGGTAAACACCTTAGCCGCTGAACCGTCTCTCTAGCC
Source organism: Orientallactaga sibirica (assembly GCA_036365145.1). NCBI lineage: Eukaryota > Metazoa > Chordata > Mammalia > Rodentia > Dipodidae > Orientallactaga > Orientallactaga sibirica. The sequence goes on along the minus strand of JAEOAD010002662.1, from coordinate 3,039,307 downwards.
CCTTTTGGTTCTTTTCAAGGTAGGGTCTCACTCTAGCCCAGGCTGACCTTGAACTCGTTCTGTAGTCCAGGTTGGCCTTAAACTCATGACTATCCTTCTACTCAGCCTCCCAAGTGTTGGGATAATAGGTGTGAGCCATTGTTCTCTGCTAGATTTTATCTTGAAGAATGTGACTGTTACTGCTGTTTTCAGCATTGAGATTATTAGTAGTTTAAATGTATTTCTTTTTTCTTTTTTTTTTTTTAGAGAGAGAGAGAGAGAGAGAATTGGCATGCCAGGGCCTCAGCCACTGAAATTGAACACCAGATGTTTGCGCCACCTAGTGGGCATGTGCGACCTTAACCTTGCCTCACCTTTGTGCATCTGGCTTATGTGGGATCTGGAGAGAGATCTAACATGTGTCCTTAGCCTTAACCACTAAAACATATCTCCAGCCCTAGATGTATTTCTTTTTTCTTGTTTTTAATAAATTTATTCTAATTTTACATTCATATTGGTGACTTTTTTTTTTTTTTTTTTTTTGGTTTTTCCAGGTCAGGTCTCACTCTAGCTCAGGCTGACCTACAATTCACTATGTAGTCTCAGGGTGGCCTGGAACTCACGGTGATCCTCCTACCTCTGCCTCCTGAGTTTTGGAATTAAAGGTGGGTACTCTCACCCCCAATTAGGTGCTAATCCATGAGTTGTAAGGATTAATGTGGAGATTATTTCCTTCCATAGTACACATGTTGCCTCTCCTGGAGGTAGACCTGCAGTTGACACTTTACCTGTGTACCTATTTATACAATTTAGTAATGGACGATGAGAGACTGGGAGGGTGCCTCATTTCTACAACATGTTCAGTGTGAGGACCTGGGTTTAAGCTCTAGCATCCAAACAGAACAAAACAAAACAAAAATGCATGATAAGAATCATATCATAAGGACACAACCTAAAATTTGTGCCTTTTACACTTTGTAGGAGACTATGATCGTATGGGCGTAGAAACTTGGGAATTGTATTATTGTAGAATTTTTTTTCCCCCAAAGTAGGGTCTCATTTTAGCTCAGGCTGACCTGGAATTCACTATGTAGTCTCAGGGTGGCTTCGAACTCCTGGCGATCCTCCTATCTCTGCCTCCCGAGTGCTGGGATTAAAGGTGTGCACCATCATGCCCGGCTCATACTGTAGAATTTTTTTGACTTTACAGTTTATTACTCCTAGGAACATAAGAAAGAAATATTTTTCCCGGGCTGGAGAGATGGCTTAGCGGTTAAGGTGCCTGCCTGCTAAGCCTATGAATGCCAGTTCCAATCTCCAGGTCCCATGTTTAGCCAGATGCAATGACACAAGGGCACAATGCCATACTTGCCCACAAAGGGGCGCACACATCTGGAGTTCACAGCAATTGAGAGGCTGCTGGCACGCCCATTCATCTATTTGTTTTCCTTTCCCTCTTTCTCTGTCTCTCTCTGTGTCTCTCAAAAAAAATTTTTTTTTCCCTTCTTGGTACCACTCCTTACAATACAATTGTCCAGTCAGAAATTGGCTTCGCTACCCATGACCTCGCAGTGCCTATCAGTACCTTCACAAGACCCTCATAATAGGAGAAAAAGATGGTGACATCAAATTAAAGGAGAGACTGGGGATATGATGGAGAGTGGAGTTTCAAAGGGGAAAGTGGGGGGAGGGATGGAATTACCGTGGGATATTGTCTACAATTATGGAAGTTGTCAATAAAAAAAATTAAATTAAAAAAAGGGAGAGTGCTGGAGAGATGGCTTAGCAGTTAAATCACTTGCTTGCAAAGCCAAAGGACCTAGGTTCAATTCCCCAGGACCCACATAAACCAGATGCACACGGGGTGCATGTGTCTGGAGTTCATTTGCAGTGGCTGGAGGTCCTGGCACACCCACTCTCTCTCTGTCTTTCTTCTCTCTCTTTGCTTGCAAATAAATAAATAAAATTTAAAAAAAGGGAGAGAGAGACTAATGGAGAGAGGGAGGGAATGATGGAGAGTGGAGTTGTGAAGTGGAAAGGGGGGACGGAAATATTGTGGTTTATTATCTGAAGTTGTCAATAAAAAATAAAAATTAAAAAAATATTTTCCCCTTCTGTCTGTATTTGGATGCATCTGGTTGTGTGCTTTTTAGGTTGAAGTCTTTTGAGAAATATAAGGAATCAATTATTGTTTGACTTTTACAGTAAATAGCTATTACTTTTTTTTTTTTCTCCACTTCAGTTTTTAAATTTTTAAAAAAATCATTTGAGTCGGGCATGGTTGTGCATGCCTTTAATCCTAGCACTTGGGAGGCAGAGGTAGGAGGATTTCTGTGAGTTTGAGACCACCCTGAAAGTACACAGTGAATTCCAGGTCAGCCTGGGCTAGAGAGAAACACTACCTTAAAAAAAAACCCAAAAAAGATTATTTGGGGGCTGGAGAGATGGCTTAGTGGTTAAGGCATTTGTCTGTGAAGCCTAAGGACCCCGAAGGACCCTGGTTCATTTCTCCAGGTCCTACGTAAGGCAGATGCACATGGTGGCACATGCGTCTGGAGTTCGTTTGCAGTGGCTAGAAGCCCTGGCATGCCCATTCTCTCTCCCCCCTTCTCTGTCTCAAATAAATAAATAAATAAATAAATAAATAAATAAATAAATAAATAAATAGATAGATAAAATCTTTTAAAAAAGAGATTATTTGAGAGAGACAGAGACACAGAGAAAGAATGGAGAAAGAGGCATATAGAAAGAGAGTGAGTATGGGCATACATACCAGGGTTTCTTGCCACTGCAAACGAATTCCAGATACATGTGCCACTTTGTGTATTTGGCTTTATGTGGGTACTGGGGAATTGAACTGGGCATTGGGATTTTAGCCTTGGCAATCAAGCCGGTGCTTTTAACCGCTGAGCCATCTCTCTAGCTCACCCTTTTTTTTTTTTTTTTTTTTTTTTTTTTTAGGGTGTCCCTTTATCCCAGGCTGACCTGGAATTCACTAGATAGTCTCAGGGTGGTCTCAAACTCATGGCAGTCCTCCTACCTCTGCCTCCCAAGGTGTGGGGATTAAAGATATGAGCCACCATGCCCCGCCCCCTTCAGGTTTTTGCTATGAAGCTCAAGCTGTTCTCACATTTGCTATGTAGCTCAGGCTAGCTTCAAACTTTCAGTTTTCTTGCCTTAGCCTCTTGAATATTGGGGTATAGATGAGTGCCATCATGCCCTGCTCTAGTGTTATTTTAAAATATAAAAGGCAAAAAGGGCTGGAGAGATGGTTTAGTGGTTAAAGACACTTGCTTGCAAGGGTCTGATTTAACCAGTATCCACATAAGGCCAGATGCACAAAATGGTGCATCCATCTTGAGTTCATTTGCAGTGGCAATAGGCCCTCAAACACCTATTTGCTTCCCCCTCAAAAAAGTTAATTTAGCCAGGCGTGGTGGCGCACGTCTTTAATCCCAGCACTCTGGAGGCAGAGATAGGAGGATCACCACATTCAAGGCTGCCCTGAGACTACATAGGGAATTACTGGTCAGCCTGAGCTAGAGTGAGACCCTCTCTTGAAAAACAAAACAACAAAAAAGTTACCTTCATCCCACCACTCAAAGGCAACCATATATATATTTTTTAATTTTGTTTTTTGAGGTAGGGTCTCATTCTTGCTCAAGCTGATTTGCAATGAACTATGTAATCTAAGGGTGGTCTAGAACTCATGGCAATCCTCCTACCTCTATCTTCCAAGTGGTGGAATTAAAGGCATGTGCCAGGCTGGAGAGATGGCTTAGCAGTTAATGTGGTTGCCTACGAACCCTGAAGGACCCATCTTTGATCTCTCTCCAGATACCATGTAAACTAGGTGCACAAAGGCGAGGCAAGGTCATACATGCCCACTAAGTGGTGCAAGTGTCTGGAGTTAGAATGTAGTGGCTGAGGCCCTGGCGTACCAATTTTCTCTCCTCTCTTTCTCTCTAAAATAAAAAGATAGCCGGGCATGGTGGTTCACACCTTTAATCCCAGCACTTGAGAGGCAGAGGTAGGAGGATCACCATGAGTTTGAGGCCACCCTGAGACTACAGAGTGAATTCCAGGTCAGCCTGAACTAGAGTGAAACCCTACTTCGAAAAACCAAAATAAGTAAATAAATAAAATAAAATAAAGTAAAAAGATAAAAATAAAAAAAAATTAAAAGGTGTGTGCTACCATGCCCAGTGGTATTTTTTTTTTTTTTTTTTGTTTTGCGAGGTAGGGTCTCACTCTGGTCCAGGCTGACCTGGAATTCACTATGTAGTCTCAGGGTGGCCTCGAGCTCTTGGTGATCCTCTTACCTCTGCCTCCCGAGTGCTGGGATTAAAGGCGTATGCCACCACGCCCAGCTAAGTGTTAAAATTTTTTGAAGAGATAAATATTATACATTAATAGAATAAATATGAAAGTATACAGGTTTTAGGTTTTGCTTTATACCATAATTCAGATATAATAGAGTTCATTATACTTCATACTTTTTTTTTTTTTTTTCCAGGTAGGGTCTCACTCTGGCCCAGGCTGACCTGGAATTAACTATGTAGTCTCAGGGTGGCCTTGAACTCTTGGTGATCCTCCTACCTTTGCCTCCCCAGTGCTGGGATTAAAGGCGTGCGCCACCAAGCCCGGCTTTTTTTGTTTTTTTGAGGTAGAGTCTCACTCTAGCTCAGGCTGACCTGGAATTCACTATGTAGTCTCAGGGTGGCTTTGAACTCACAGTGATCCTCCTACCTTTGCCTTCCAAGTGCTGGGATTAAAGGCATGCACTACCACTCTTGGCTTTTTTTTCTTTTTTAATTCATGCTTTTGACCATTTCAATTAAAAACCTTTATCTCAAGACACCTGTATTACACAAATAAAGCCTATTAATATTTAAGGGTTTTTTTTGTTTGTTTGTTTGTGATTTTTGGTTGTTTTTTTTTTTTTGGTTTTTCGAGGTAGGGTCTCACTCTAGCTCAGGCTGACCTGGAATTCACTATGTAGTCTCAGGGTGGCCTTGAACTCATGGTGATCCTCCTACCTCTGCCTCCCGAGTGCTGGGATTAAAGGCGTGCGCCACCACGCCCGGCTAGATTTTTGGTTTTTTGAGGTATGGTTTCACTCTAGCTCAGACTGACCTGGAATTCCTTTTGTAATCTCAGGATGGCTTTGAACTCATGGTGATCCTCCTACCTCTGCCTCCCAAGTGCTGGGATTGAAGGTGTGCGCTACCACACCAGGCTCTATATTTCAGGTATTTTAAAATATTTAAATATTTATTTACTTATTTTGCAGAGCTTGGTGCTAAATAAAAGTTCTACTATTGAGCTACATCACCAACCTAGCTAATTTTTTCTTTGCGGAGGATTGATCCCAGTGCCACACCTCCAATTCTTTACTTTGTTTCTAAGGCAGGTTTTTAGGCACTTTTTAAAAAAATAAATATTTATGAGAGAGAGAGAGAATCGGTACACTAGGGCCTTTAGCCACTGTAAACAAACTCCAGATACATGTGCTTCTGGCTTACGTTGGTCCTGGTGAATTGAACCTGGGTCCTTTGGCTTTGCAGGCAAACGCCTTAACTGCTAAGCCATCTCTCCGTCTCTTAGGCAGTTTGTTAAAAAGTATTTTAGGGGCTGGGGGGATGGTTTAGCAGTTAAGGCGTTTGCCTGCAAAGCCAGAGGATCCAGGTTCAATTCCACAGGACCCATGTTAGCCAGATGCATCAGGGGGGTGCACATGTCTGGAGATCGTTTGCAGTGGCTGGAGACCCTGGTGTGCCCATTTTTTTTCCCTCTCTCCCCTTTCTCTCTGTTAAATAAATAAATAAAAATTTGCCTGGTGTGGTGGTGCATGTCTTTAATCCCAGCACTTGGGAGGCAGAGGTAGGAGGATCACCCTGAGTTCGAGGTCAGCCTGGGCTAGAGTGAGACCCTACCTTGAAACACCAAAAAAAATTAAAAATACTTTAAAAAAAAGTATTTTATGGCTGGAGAGATGGCTTAGCGGTTAAGGTGCCTGCCTCCTAAGCCTAAGAACGCTGGTTCCAATCTCCAGGTCCCACGTTTAGCCAGATGCAAAGTGACGCAAGGGCGCAATGCCACACTTGACCACAAGGGGGCGAACACATCTAGATTTCGTTCGCAGCCGCTGAGAGACTGCTGGCGCATCCATCTCTGTCTTCCTCTCCCTCTCTCTCTGTCTCTATCACTCCAAAAAAAAAATTATTTTACTGCTGAAGAGATGGTTTAGTGGTTAAGGCGTCTGCTTGCCAAGCCTAAGAACACCTGTTCAATTCTCCAGGTCCCACGTTTAGCCAGATGCAAAGTGACGCAAGGGCGCAATGCCTCACTTGCCCACAAGGGGTCGCACACATCTGGAATTTGTTTACAGCAGCTGAGAGGCTGCTGGCGCACCCATTCTCTCTTTCTGTGTCTCTTTCTCTCTCAAAAAATTTTATTTATTTGAGACAGAGAGAGTGAGGGGAATGAGGGAGAGAGAGAATACGCATGCCAGAGCTTCTAGCCACTGTAAATGAACTCCACCCAGATGCATGTGTCACCTTGTGTATCTGGCTTATGTGGATATTGGGGAATTGAACCTGGGTCCTTAGGCTTTATAGGCAAGTGCCTTAACCACTAAACCATCTCTCCAGTCCCCTTAGGCAGTTTTATTGAGAGCAGACGTACTTTTTTGCTTGATGGAATAATAACAAACGAATAACTACTTTAGGGAATGGCTTATTCTACACATATCCAGTAGAACTATAGAAGGAATATAATAGAATGCAATAATTTTGAAAGAAAAATTCTGGGAGAAGGGCCTTTTTTGAGAAACTATCATTAAATAGGAAAAAAATACTTTCCCCTTTGAACTAGAATTGTATTTGTAGTGGGACGCCTGTCAGGGTACAGAACAGGCTTTTTCTTCTTTTTCCAGAATAGGCATTATTTGACATTATTTTTCATTCCTTAGATTTCCATGAGGACAGCTGACAAGGACCTGAATGGCCTCATTTTAGCTGCTTCAGTGTGTGGAGCTATTGCTTGCTCCTTTATTTTTGGTGCCTGGTGTGACAGTGGATCCTGAGCACCATGAAGGTTGTCCCAGAGAAGAATGCTGTGAGGATACTCTGGGGCCGAGAACGGGGCACTCGGACCATGGGCTCACAGCGCCTTCTTCAGGAACTGGTGGAAGATAAGACCCGCTGGATGAAATGGGAAGGCAAGGTAACAAAACATTTTTTATTTTTTGGAGAGAGACACAGAGAAGGAGAGGAAGACAGATAGAGATGGGCATGCCAGCAGTCTCTCAGCTGCTGCAAACGAAATCCATATGCGTGCGCCCCCTTGTGGTCTAGTGCGTCATTGAGCCCTTGCGTCACTTTGCATCTGGCTAAACGTGGGACCTGGAGATTGGAACCGGCGTTCTTAGGTTTAGGAGGTAGGCACCTTAACCGCTAAGCCATCTCTCCAGCCCAAAACAGGTTATTTTTTATGTAGAATTTTTGGGGATGATAGTAGAGTGGGACCTTAGCATGAGTTAATACCAGAGAATTGGGGCATAATTTATCTTGTCTAGAAGAATTGATGTATCAACCATGGCAAATTGGTTTATAAATTTATTTTATTTTATTATTTTTTTTTTTGTAGTAGGGTCTCACTGTAGCCCAGGCTGACTTGGAATTCACTATGTAGTCTCAGGGTGGCCTTGAACTCACGGTGATTCTCTTACCTCTGCCTCCTGATCCTCCTACCTCTGCCTCCCAAGTGCTGCAATTAAAGGTGTGCGCCACCACGCCCAGCTTTGGTTTATAAATTTAAAAGAAAGCCAGGTGTGGTGGCACATGCCTTTAATTCCAGCACTTGGGAGGCAGAGGTAGGAGGATCACTATGAGTTTAAGGCCACTCTGAATACTACATAGTGAATTCCAGGGCAGCCACTACCTTTTCCCCCCTCCCAAATTTAAAAGATAGAGCTAGAAATGTATTTTTCCCTTCTTTTGGATTTAGATTTATTTCAGTTTATAACTTGATCATTGCTCCAGTTTTTCTTTTACTCCAGTTTGTTAGCCCTGTGTACTACCAATACTAATTTAGAATGGTTCATGTGATTTTGATATAGAATAAGCTGTACTACGAATAATATATTTCACCTTTTTAAAAATTTTTCTTCCAGAGAGTAGAATTGCCTGATAGTCCACGCTCAACCTTCTTACTGGCCTTCAGCCCAGACAGGTACCTTACTCATCTGTAATTTAACCTTAACATTCATGATAGCCTTGCTTTCTGTATTTTGGAATTAGCCTGATCTTCCATGTTAATCCTAGAGGTTCTCTGAAGCACTCTATAAACTGAGCTTTGCCAGTGAACTAGAAAGGAAATGAGTGATGCTAACCAGAATAGTAATGGTAATGGTAATAGTAATGGGAATTTCAAAGAAAACTGTGAATGTCAAGGATCCAAACTCAGAATGTTTCTCAGTAAGCAAGATGCTTCCATACACGTCTCCAATGGCATGATGGCTTTCCTAGCTGGGAACAGTGTTCTCTGAAGGCAATATGTGTCATTTTTGGACAGTATGGAAAATTCAGTTTTTAAAGATGAGAAGATTTCTGTTTTGCATAGATATGCTGCCTAACATGCAAGGCTGGATTTCTTTCATGCTCAGATATTGTCCAAAGATGGTAAAGTTGGTTACCCTCCTATGTGTTTCTTAATTACTCCTACTCTTTGTTTCTCCAGGTCTCTCTTGGCTTCCACCCACGTGAACCATAATATCTATATTACAGAGGTGAAGACTGGCAAGTGTGTTCATTCTCTGATTGGGCACCGACGTACTCCATGGTGTGTCACTTTTCATCCCACCATCTCAGGCCTTATTGCATCTGGCTGCCTAGATGGGGAGGTTAGGATTTGGGATTTACATGTAAGTATTTTCTTAGGCTGCCTTTTTTTTTTTTTTTTTTTTTTTTGTGCCTGCACATGTATGTGTGTGTGTGTGTGGGCATATTAGGTCTTTTGCTACTATAAATTAATGCCCATCCAGCTTTACATGGGTGTCTGGGAACTGAACCCAGGCCTGTAGGCTTTGCAAGTAAGTGCCTTTAACTGTTGAGCCATCTCCCCAGTCCCATAGGATTGAATTTTAATGTCTTAGAATACTCTGCTCATGATCATTAGAGCAAGATGCTTTTTATTCTTTTGACTGGTTAGTAAGTTGTTCTGTCTCATGATGTGTCCCATGCTGGAATTTTAGCAGGCATCAGAAATAGGACCTGGCCAGCAGGCATGGTGTTGCATGCTTTTTAAAAAATTAATTAATTAATTTTTTATTGACAACTTCTTTAATTGTAGACAATATCCCATAGTACTTCCCTCCCTCCCCCATCTTTCCCTTTTGAAACTTCACTCTCCATCATATCCCCTCCCCCTCTCAATCAGTCTCTCTTTTCAGTTTGATGTCATGATCTTTTCCTCCTATTACGATGGTCTTGTGTAGGTAGTGTCAGGCACTATGAGGTCATGGATATCCAGGTCATTTTGTGTCTGGAGGAGCATGTTGTAAGGAGTCCTACCCTTCCTTTAGCTCTTACATTCTTTCCGCCACCTCTTCCGCAATCGACCCTGAGCCTTGGAAGGTAGGTTTGAGATGTTTCAGTGCTGATCACTCTTCTGTTACTTCTTCTTAGCACCGTGGTGCCTTCTGAGTCATCCCAAGGTCGCCACCATCTGAAAAGAGAAGCTTCTCTAACCAAAAATGAGAGTAGCATTAATATATGGGTATAGACATTAAGAGAAGTGCTTACTGGGAGTTTGGTGAGCATAGTATATACATTTAGTTTTACACCAGCAGACATTATTCTCTTAGGGCTCATGACTACCTCTGTTGTATGTTTTCAGTATCAGGGATGTATTCCCTTCCATGGCGCAGGCCTCCAGTCCAATTAGAGAGCGGTTGGTTTCCCCTATAACTGACATGCCATTATTGCACTCGTTGGCTCATTTGGCCTGGCTGGCCAAATTTAAAGCTTGCAGTGTTCATTGTTGAGTATCTTCACTGGTGTTTTCTCTCCCCCATTGAACTGCATGCTGAGTAGCTTTTTCCAACTTTCTGTCAGCTGGTCCACCTGGAGGAGGCTTTCAGCTCAGCTCCAGCAGGATTTCTCAGTGACCTTGCTGCCCAAGTATGTGGAGTCTTCAGCAATAGGGACTTAACATCTATTCCTGGTGGGAAACCAAGGGCCTTGGCAATGCCTATAATGTTTTGGGGGTATCTGTGACCTCCCCGGCCATCAACTCACTGGAAGATATCCCCTCCCTGGCACTGAAAATTTTCTAGTAACAATCTATGGCTTCTGAGGGTTCCATTGTCTAGAAAAGTATGTTTCCGTATGACTTATTTATATCCTCTTTATAGCTTTCCTTTACTCAATCTCTTCCCCTGACCTCACTTAGGCCTTTTCACCCCCATCAATCTGTTCTTCTACTTACATATATACAATACCATCCTATTAAGTCCCCCCTTCCTCCCTTTCTATTCCTTTTATATCCCCTTTCTAGCTTACTGGCTTCTGCTACTGAGTTTTATTTTTATTTGCATAGAAGTCCAATCATTTGTAGCTAAGATCCACATATGAGAGAGAACATGTGATGTTTGGCTATCTGGGCTTGGGTTACCTCACTAAGTATAACCCTTTCCAGATCCATTCATTTTCCAGCATTTTTTGCAGGTTGCCTGTTTGCTCTATTCACAGTGTCCTTTGCTGTACAAAAGCTTCATAATTTCATGAGGTCCCAGCGGTTGATCTGTGGTTTTATTTCCTGCGCAATTGGGGTTATATTCAGAAAGTCTTGAGCCGGGCGTGGTGGCTCACGCCTTTAATCCCAGCACTCGGGAGGCAGAGGTAGGAGGATTGCCGTGAGTTCGAGGCCACCCTGAGACTACATAGTGAATTCCAGGTTAGCCTGTACTAGAGTGAGACCCTACCTCGAGAAACCAAAAAAAAAAAAAGAAAGTAAGTCTTTGCCAAGACCAATATGTGGTCTTGGATCCATTTGGACTTAGTTCTTGTGCATGGAGAGAGAGATAAGGATCTATTTTCATCCTTCTACAGATACATATCCGGTTTCCCCAGCACCATTTGCTGAAAAGGCTGTCTTTTCTCCAATGAGTATTTTTGGGACTTTTGTTAAAGATCAGGTGGCTATAGCTACCTGGAGTTACATCAGGGTCCTCTATTCTGTTCCGTTGATCTACATGTTTGTTTTTGTGCCATTACCATGCTGTTTTTGTTACTATGGCTCTGTTATATAGGTTAAAATCAGGTATGTTGATACCATCAGCCTTATTTTTGTTGCTCAAAATTGTTTTAGCTATCTTAACTGGAAGTCTGGTGCATGCTTTTAATCCCAGCGCTTGGGAGGCAGAGGTAGGAGCATTGCTGTGAGTTCAAGGCCACCCTGAGACTACATAGTGAGTTCCAGGTCAGCTTGGTCTAGTGTGAGACCCTATCTCCAAAAACCAAGAAAAGGATTAGGAACTGAGGGCTGGAGAGATTGCTTATTGATTAAGGTGCTTGCCTTCATAATCTAAGGACCTAGGTTTAATTCCCCAGTACCTATGTAAGCCAAATGCACAAGGTGGCACACTTGTTTGAGTTCGTTGGCAGTGGTTAGAGGCCCTGGCATACCCATTCTCTCTCTCTCTCTCACTCTATCTCTTCCCCTGTCTCATAAATAAATAAATAAATAAATAAATAAATAAATAAATGAAATAGGAACTGAGTGAAGGCTTGCTTATATATAGTAATTGACTTGAAGAACTGAACTTACAGTAATATTTGTCTGTTAAATTACTGGCACTTCCAGATCACTGATAGATTCATTTAATGTAGGTCCTATAACTTTGATCTTAAATGTGACATGTTTTGTTTTGTTTGAGACAAGGTCCAAGCTTGTCTAGAACTAGCCAAGATTGATGCCAAACTCATAGCAATCCACTTATCTCAGCCTTCTGAGTGCTGGGATTATAGGAATAAGCCCTAATACCTGGCTCTTTAAAAAAGTTGTGTGTGTATGGGTGTGCCACAGCCTGTTGTCGCTATAAATGAACATCAGATGCTTATACCACTTTGTGCATTGGGCCTATGTGAGTGAGTGGCTTGGGAACTGAACCTGGGTCAGTAGACTTTGCAAGCAAGTACCTTTAAGTGCTAAGCCATCTGTCCAGGCCCACCTGGCTCTTTTAAAAATATATAAATATAAGCCGGGCGTGGTGGCGTACGCCTTTAATCCCAGCACTCGGGAGGCAGAGGTAGGAGGATCACTGAGAGTTCGAGGCCACCCTGAGACTACATAGTTAATTCCAGGTCAGCCTGGACCAGAGTGAAACCCTACCTCAAAAAAAAAAAAAAAAAAAAAAAAATATATATATATATATATATGGCTGGAGAGATGGCTTAGCGGTTAAGGCGCCTGCCTGCTAAGCCGAAGAACCCGGTTCCAATCTCCAGGTCCCACGTTTAGCCAGATGCAAAGTGAGGCAAGGGCGCAGTGCTGCACTTACCCACAAGGGGGCGCACGCATCTGGATTTCGTTCACAGCAGCTGAGAGACTGCTGGCGTGCCCATCTCTGTCTCTCTCTGTCTCTCTCTCTCTCCAAAAATAAATAAAGTAAAAAAAAAAAAAAATATATATATATATATATATATATATATATAAATATATTGTAGCAGACAGCTTCATTTCAGCTTCATTCCAAACCAGGCACAGTTATGGAGGAAGGGATATTTATTGAAGCTTACAGATCCAGGTTAAGTTCCATAATGGCGGAAGAAGCTGGCCCACTTTCACAGGTTCAAGCAGAGAGAGAAAAGCCACAAAGCAAAAAACTCAAAAGCCACACAACACAGCCCACTTCAGGAACTCCAAGAGGCACTTTGTATATCTTCAGACTTGAATTTCAGATCCACCACTACACCTTAGGCTGGACTCTGAGATCTGCCCAGTGATACCTCTTCTACTCAGGTGGTGGCAGATCTAAATTACAAACTGTAATAAAATCCTGAATATATTGGGAATATATTTAAACTACCACATATAAATATACTATTTAATATATTCATTTATTTATTTGTATGTGTCTATATGTACATATGTGTGTATGGGCACACTAGGGCATCTTACTGCTGGAAATGAATGCCAGATGCTTGTGCCACTATTTGAGTTCAGTTTATATAGGTAACTTGGGATCAACCCAGTTGGGAGGCTTTCCAAGAAATGATCATTAACCACTTAGCAATCTTCCCAGCCATCCTTGGCTCTGTAATCAATGTTCTTGAAGTTGTTTTCCCAGTCGATGATTGTTTTTAACCTGAAACTGTTTTGGATTTGTTCATTTGCAGGGTGGCAGTGAAAGCTGGTTCACAGATAGCAACAATGCCATTGCTTCTCTGGCTTTTCATCCTACGGCTCAGCTCCTACTGATTGCCACTGCCAATGAGATCCACTTCTGGGATTGGAGTCGACGGGAGCCCTTTGCTGTGGTGAAGACAGCTAGTGAGATGGAGCGGGTTCGGTACGTGCTCTGCCTCACCAGCTATGTTGGACAGCAGACTGACATGGTAGAAAGCCTTTACGCCTCATGTTATCTAAGGACATGAGCTGCTCAGGACAGTTGTTGTTGCCAGGCCTGATTAGCCCAGAAGCAGTTTATGTTGTTTATCACCCACTCTCTAGATTGGCCTCATCTTCTGATCTCTATAGACTAGGGTTATTAGATAGATCTTATTATTTGATCTTATTTAGGTGCACAGCTATCTGTACTTGAGATAGTCTCTCTTTGGGAACACCCAAAAAAAATGTTTGGTTGATATTTTACATAGTTTTGTGGTTGATTGCTCAATTTTGACTATCTTTTTTTTTTTTTTTTTTTTTTTTGGTTTTGCGAGGTAGGGTCTCACTCTGGTCCAGGCTGACCTGGAATTCACTCTGTAGTCTCAGGGTGGCCTCGAACTCTCGGCGATCCTCCTACCTCTGCCTCCCGAGTGCTGGGATTAAAGGCGTGTGCCACCACGCCCGGCTTGACTATCATTTTTTATCAGATTGCAAGATAGAGATGTAAGCAGGTGTCATATCTTCTGGTTGATATTTATTTACCATTTAAGATCAAAATATATGTGGTGGCTTCAGGTGGTATACATTTGTGATCCTAGGACTTTGTTGGCTAAGGCCATGCCAATCTGGGCTATGTAGGGGGTTCAAGGCCTATATTGACTACATAGCAAGACCTTGTCTCAGCATAAAAACAAAAACAAAAACAAAACAAAACAAAACACACACACATTTGTGACTTGTGTTCAGTTCTGAGCACTGCAAAACCAAACTTGATACATTGCCTTCTTTTGATCCTTTTGGTATTATTATTACATACAGGCTAATTTTCTAGTTTCAGCTATGTCACTTAATTCTGAGTCTTTGTTATTATCAGATTGCATACTTTTTGTAGTTGCTATGTGACTGCAAAATTGAACTTGGGTTAGGGTATGGGAGGGAGCAGTCTATGCTTTATCATTAGATTGGGCTTTTGGATATGAACATGTGTACTTAATATAGCTGTTTCTTGTGATGCAAACAGGTGTTTTCAATAAAAAAATTAAAAAATATTTAATTAATTTATTTATTTGAGAGAGAGAGCAAGAGTGAGTGAGAGAGAATGGACATGCCAGGGCCTCCAGCCACTGTTAATGAACTCCAGAAGCATGTTCCTTCTTGTGCATCTGGCTTTTGTGGGTCCTGGGGAATTGAACCGGGGCTCTTTGGCTTTGCAGGCAAATGCCTTAACTGCTAAGCCATCTTCTCCAGGCTTAAAAAATATTTTTAAATTATTTGCAGAGAGAGAGAAGGGGAGAGAATGGGCATGTCAGGGCCTCCTGCTACTGCAAACAAACTCTAGATGCATGTGCTACTTTGTGCACCTGGCTTTACATGGTTACTGGGAAATCAAGCCCAGGCTGTCAGGCTTTGCAATCAAATACCTTAACCTGCTGAGCCATCTCTCTAGCTCCCCAATGTGTTTTTCAAAAGTGAAATTCTGAGCTGGGGATGAAGCTCAGTTCATAGAGTGCTTACCTACCACGCACAAAGCCTCAGTCCTCAGCCCTGCATAAACTAGATGTGGTGGTGCATGCCTATATTTCCAGAGGTCTGGAGATAGAAGCAGGACTGGAAGTTCAGAGTCATCCTAGGCTATTTACATAGCGAGTTTGAGGCCAGCCTGGGCTATATGAGTTCTACCCCCTCCCCAAAAGTGAATTCACCATTTACTTAATACATTCTCCTTTACTCTGGGAAGCAGTATTGAGCCTCTTTCTTTTCTTTCTTTCTTTTTAATTTTAATTTTTGGAGAGAGACACAGAGAGAGACAGACACAGAGAGAGGGAGAGGGAGACAGAGAACAGGCGCCAGCAGTCTCTCAGCTGCTGTGAACGAAATCCAGATGCATGTGCCCCTTGTGGGCAAGTACGGCATTGTGCTCTTGTGTCACTTTGCATCTGGCTAAACATGGAACCTGGAGATTGGAACTGGGTTCTTATGCTTAGCAGGCAGGCGCCTTAACCGCTAAGCCATCTCTCCAGCCCTTAATTTTTATTTTTTAGTGGTAGCTTCTTGCTTTAGCCTAGGCTGACTGGAGTTCTCTCTGTCGTCCCAGGTTGGCCTCGAACTTACAGAGATCCT
Source organism: Orientallactaga sibirica (assembly GCA_036365145.1). Lineage (NCBI taxonomy): Eukaryota > Metazoa > Chordata > Mammalia > Rodentia > Dipodidae > Orientallactaga > Orientallactaga sibirica. The sequence goes on along the minus strand of JAEOAD010002662.1, from coordinate 3,023,593 downwards.
CTTACCTTTGGCTTCTTAGTGTTGGGATTAAAGCATGAAATGGGTGCTAAGGTAGTCTAACAGTAACATTTACTGTAATTTTTCTCTTGTCAATTAACATAATCTTTATGTGTGTCTCTGTCTCTTGTGATTTCAGTCTGGTGAGATTTGATCCACTTGGACACTACTTACTTACAGCAATTGTTAACCCTTCTAATCAGCAGGTAAGTGTCCAGCACTTCATCTGAACTGTGAGTTATTTTCTAAACTAGAACTCTGATCCTGATCATCTCTACTGGAGTTTAATTATTTTTCTTTTAGTTTTAGTCTCATTTTAGCCCAGGCTGATCTGGAGCTCTGAAACTCACTCTGTGGTCCTAGGCTGGCCTCAACTCAAGATGATCCCCTTATCTCTTCTTCCCAAGTGCTGGGATTAAAAGTGTACGCCACCACACCTAGCCTTGGAGTTTAGGTTTTTTTGTTTGTTTTTCGAGGTAGAGTCTCACTCTAGCCCAGGCTGACCTGGAATTCACTATGTAGTCTCAGGGTGACCTTGCTTAGCTTGGATTTTAGTTCTTAATACTTAAGTCTTTCTTTCGTGTCATGATTTGGGTTAGCTTCAGACTATGTAGTCAGCAGCCATAATCTTGACAAGGAGAATCAGTTCTTCTACCCTGGTGTCATTGCCTTATTAAAAGTAACTCTTGTCGCCAGGCGTGGTGGTGCACCCCTTTAATCCCAGCACTCAGGAGGCAGAGGTAGCAGGATTGCTGTGAATTTGAGGCCACCCTGAGCTACATAATGAATTCTAGGTCAGCATGGACTAGAGTGAGACACTACCTTGAAAAACCTAAATAAATAAATAAATAAAATAAAATAAAATAAAATTAAAAAAAAAAAACCCTTGTCATCATCAGGCAGAGTTAGATAGCTTATTGCACACATGTTGGTTCACACTGAAGAAAAAAATAAAACAGGGCTGGAGAGATGGCTTAGCAGTTAAGGTGCTTGCCTATGAAGCAAAAGGACCCATATTCAATTCCCCAGTACCTATATAATCCAGATGTATATAGTGGTGCATGTGTCTGGAGTGTGTTTGCAGTGGCTAGAGGTCCTGGTGCACCCATGCCCTACCTTTCTGTCTCTCTCTCCTTCCCCCCCTCAAATAAATAAAATAAAAATAATAAAAAATCCAAAAACAAAATATTCATTTATTTATTTGAGGAAGGAGTGAGGGAGTATATGGTTGGGCTTCCTGTCACTGAAAACTCCAGCTGCAAGTGCAGGTTTATGCGGGTACAGGGAATGTAACCCATGCCATCAAGCTTTGCAAGCAAGTGTCTTTAACCACTAAGCCATCACTCCAGCCCCTGCTGGTTGACATTTTGTTTCCCCTCACTGCTCTCATGTCATGGAAATGCTTTTCATAAGAGAAATGTTTTGTCAGCTGTACTCAGTTATGTTGCCATTTGGAAGTAAATCAGTTAATTCTGACTCTGAAGTGAGTTAATTTTTAGTACTTCATGGGTAGAGAGCTTTTGCTTATCTATGAATGTGGTTCTCTGATGACTATCACTTGTTAGCTTTTCTACTTAACTGCTTTGCTCTGCCCTCTTCCCACTGCTGTTCCACATTGCAGGGTGATGATGAGCCAGAAATCCCCATAGATGGAACAGAATTATCCCACTACCGCCAGCGTGCTCTCCTGCAATCCCAGCCAGTTCGCCGGACGCCTCTTCTTCATAATTTCCTGCACATGCTGTCCTCTCGCTCCTCTGGCATCCAGGTGGGAGAGCAAAGCACAGTGCAAGATTCTGCTACCCCCTCACCCCCACCGCCTCCCCTCAGCCCTCCACGGAGCGCCCCAGGACTTCCGCTTACATCAGGCTCCGACAGCGGGTCAGTTACCCCACCACAGTTGAGTGCTGCCAGCACCCTGGGATCCTGTGCCTTTGTAGCCTCTGCGCTGGCACTCGAGTTCCTTCCCTCTTGCCACACCAGGACAGTGTTCCCCCTGCTTCTGCCAGAGCTACTACCCCTTCCTTTTCTTTTGTACAGACCGAGCCCTTCCATCCCCCGGAGCAGGCTTCGTCAACGCAGCAGGACCAGGGCCTCCTGAACCGGCCGTCTGCCTTCAGTACAGTCCAGAGCAGCACTGCCGGCAACACGCTTCGCAACCTCAGTCTGGGTCCCACCCGTCGCTCTTTGGGAGGTCCTCTGTCTGGCCATTCCTCTAGGTATCACAGAGAACTAGCTCCTGGACTAACAGGCTCTGAGTGGACCCGGACAGTACTCACTCTGAACTCACGCTCTGAGGTGGAATCCATGCCCCCGCCCAGGACCAGTGCCTCCTCAGTGAGCTTGCTGTCTGTGCTGAGACAGCAGGAAGGTGGCTCTCAGGCATCTGTGTACACTTCAGCCACAGAAGGGAGGGGTTTTCCAGCATCAGGATTATCAGCTGAGTCAGATGGAGGGAATGGTTCTAGCCAAAACAACTCCGGCAACATTCGCCATGAGCTTCAATGTGACCTGAGACGTTTCTTTTTGGAGTATGACAGGCTGCAGGAGCTGGACCAAAGCTTGAGTGGGGAAGCTCCCCAGGCCCACCAGGCCCAGGAAATGCTTAACAATAACATTGAATCTGAGAGGCCAGGCCCTTCTCACCAGCCCACCCCACACAGCAGTGAGAACAACTCTAACCTGTCTCGGGGCCACCTGAACCGCTGCCGTGCTTGCCATAATCTCCTGACCTTCAACAATGATACCTTGCGCTGGGAAAGAACCACACCTAACTACTCATCTGGCGAGGCTAACACTTCCTGGCAGGTCCCTAGCACCTTTGAAGGCATGTCATCGAGTGGCAACCAGTTGCCACCTCTTGAGCGGACTGAGGGTCAACCGGCCAGCTCCAGCAGGCTGGAGCTAAGTAGCTCTGCTAGTCCACAGGAGGAGAGGACTGTGGGGGTAGCCTTTAACCAGGAGACAGGGCATTGGGAGAGAATTTATACCCAGTCCAGCAGACCTGGAACTGTATCACAGGAGGCCTTACATCAGGATATGCCTGAGGAAAGCTCTGAGGAAGATTCCCTCAGGAGGTAAGCAGTTGCTTTTTTGTCTTTTCCTACCTTCCTGACACTTCTTTCTCTTGCCCTTCAGTTCTACAGACATTGAAATGTCTGGACCCACGCATCTGGTTCTAATCATCCCCTTGTATCATCTTGGGGACTTTTTCTCTGATAGCAGAGATAGAATCGGGCCTAGTGGCATGAGTCAGTTGTGGTGCTCTGTTTTTTGCTAAACCTTGAAATGGGAGTGTAGATTGGGTTAGCGAGGCATGAAGAAAGATAACCATTGACTTGTCTGCCTCATCTTTTGACCTTGTAAGACTAGTTATGGATAGTGAATTCCAGGTCAGAGTGAGACCCTACCTCAAAAAAAATAACCAAAAAATATTGTGTTAGGGCTGTAGAGATGGCTCAGCAGTTAAGTGCTTGCATAAAAAGCCCAGCAACTTGGGTTTCATTGCCCAGAACCTACGTAAAGCCAGATGCACAAAGTGGTGCATGTATCTAGAATTCATTTGCAGTGGCTGAGGCCCTGGCATGTCCGTTCTCTTTGTTGGTCTCTTTTCTCTCTGTCTCTCTACTTGCAAATAAATAAATATTTTAAAAAATTGTTCTAGAGTGTTTAGGGGCACTTATTTAGCTTAGTATATTGCACTAGCTCTTTTTTGAATGTATTATTTTGAACAACTGTGTTCACCTCGTAATCCTTACCTTTTGGAAGACTGCACCTTGTCAAAGGGCAAAAAATTACACACACGCACGCGCGCGCGCACACACACGTATGTATGTATATACACACACACACACACACACACACACACACACACATGTACATTAATGAAAATTTGGATTTTTTTTTTTTGGTTTTTCAAGGTAGGGTCTCACTCTGGCCCAGGCTGACCTGGAATTAACTATGTAGTCTCAGGGTGGCCTTGAACTCATGGCGATCCTCCTACTTCTGCCTCCTGAGTGCTGGGATTAAAGGTGTGCGCCAACACGCCCAGCGAAAATTTGTATTTTTAAAAATTGATTACCTTAGTTGCTCATTTAAGATTATTCTTCCTTCCCTCCCTCCCTCCCTCCCTCCCTTCCCTCCCTCCTCCCCCCTCCCTCCCTCCCTCCCTCCCCCTCCCTCCCTCTCTTTCTGTGATGGGGATTGTATTTAAAGGCCTTATATATGATGAACATATATTCTACTATAGAGCTGTACCCCTAGCCCCAAAATTCTTTGAATGAACATTCCATTCCTGCCAGCCATTTACCTTGGGGTGGAGACAGAGGAATTCATGGAAGGAAAGCCTCTCCATGCATGGATTGGCATTCTAGCCAGCTTTTTCATGAAAGAAACAGAGTGGGTGTAGTAGATCGCCCACTACATGTTCTGTGTATGGCTGTGTGTGCATCTATCTTGATTTATTAGGGACTTCTTTCGGTAATTATGTAAAGGTCAAATCTAGCGTAATCACCAGCTCCCAGAATATGCCTGTTAGATACAAGCAGCATATTGCTTTGCATTATATCCTCTGCTGAAGCAACTGAAATTTCTCTGACATAAGTTAAACAAGGATGGGAATATGGATTATGCACATCATGTACTTGTTATTTTTGGAGGGTGCTTTTATAGTCATTTAGTCAATAAGCATTAATTAAAAAAAATTTTTTTGAGGCAAGGTCTTATTCCAGTTCAGGCAGATTTAGAACTGTCTGCAACCCAGGCTGGCCTCAAACTCACAGTGATTTTCCTACCTTGGCCTCCTAAATACTGGGATTAAATGCATGTATCACCATGCCTGGTAATAAGCATTAACTGAAGGAATGCAGTTTTTTTAGCACTGTGCCCATTAAAGTACATAGCATTATTATTATTTTTTTTTAAATTTTTTTTTTTTTGAGGTAGGGTCTCACTCTGGTCCAGGCTGACCTAGAATTCACTATGTAGTCTCAGGGTGGCCTTGAACTCTCGGCGATCCTCCTACCTCTGCCTCCCGAGTGCTGGGATTAAAGGGTGCACCACCACGCCCGGCTCTAAAGTACATAGCATTATTGTGGAAATAAGACATATGTACATGAAATTTACCAAATAGATCATATGGTGCTTTGTACAGTAACAATATTTAATGTATTTTAAGCAAAATGCAAAAGTCTAATCTCAGAGAAAGGGAATTATTATTATTATCATTATTATTTTTTGGTTTTTCGAGGTAGGTTTTCACTCTAGTCCAGGCTGATGTGGAATTCACTATGTAGTCTTAGGGTGGCCTTGAACTCATGGTAATCCTACTACCTCTGCCTCCCAAGTGCTGGGATTAAAAGTGTGTACCACCACTCCCACCTGGAATTATTATTATTATTTTTTGTTTGTTTGTTTGTTTTTTTGAGATAGAGTCTCACTCTAGCCCAGGCTGACCTGGGATTCACTATGTAGTCTCAGGGTGGCCTTGAACTCACAGCGATTCTCCCTACCTCTCTCTGCCTCCCAAGTGCTGGGATTAAAGGCATGTGCCACCATGCCTGGCTTGGAATTATTATTATTATTATTATTACTATTTTTTTTTTTTTTGTTTTTGTTTTTCGAGGTAGGGTCTCACTCTAGCTCAGGCTGACCTGGAATTCACTATGTAGACTCAGGGTGGCCTCGAACTCATGGCAATCCTCCGACCTCTGCCTCCTAAGTGCTGGGATTAAAGGCGTGCGCCACCACGCCTGGCTGGAATTATTATTTTAAAAAAATATTTTATTTATTTATTAGAGAGAGAATGGGTGCACCAAGGCCTCTAGCTTCTGCAAATGAACTTCAGATGCATGCTTCACTTTGTGCATCTGGCTTTTGTAGGTATTGAGGAATCGAACCTAGGTCCTTAGGCCTCACAGGACAGGCAAGCACCTTAACCAATAAGCCATCTTTCAAGCCCCTTCTTTTTTTTTTTTTTAGTTTTTCGAGGTAAGGTCTCACTCTAGCTCAGGCTGACCTGGAATTCACTCTGTAGTCTCAGGGTGGCCTCGAACTCATGGCGATCCTCCTACCTCTGCCTCCCGAGTGCTGGGATTAAAGGCGTGCACCACCACACCCGGCTCAAGCCCCTTCTTTAACTTTTTCTTTTCTTTTCTTTTTTTTTTTTTGGTTTTTCGAGGTAGGGTCTCACTGTAGTCCAGGCTGACCTGGAATTCACTATGTAGTCCCAAGGTGGCCTTGGCCTTGAACTCATGGTGATCCTCCTACCTCCTACCTCCTACCTTTAATCCTGAGTGCTGGGATTAAAGGCATGAGCCACCATGCCCGGCTTATTCTTTTGTTCTTTTGAGGTAGGGTCTTGCTGTAGCCCAGGCTGCCCTGGAATTCACTATGTAGTCTCACGGAGGCCTTGAATTCCTGGCAATCCTCCTGCCTCTGCTTCTGCCTCCTGAGTGCTGGGATTAAAGGTGTGCCCTACTGCATCCAGCTCTCTTCTTTAACTTTTAAAAAAATATCCTTATTTGTGTGTGTGTCAGAGAGGAGGGGGGCACTGTGTGTGTGTGTGTGTGTGTGTGTGTGTGTGTATACACATGTGCCAGAGCCTTCTGCTAGACACTGCATGAATCTGGCTTAACTGGGTACTGGGGAATTGAATCCAGTGCCATCTGACTTTTCAAGAAAACACCCTTAACCATTGAGTCATCTTTCTAGTCCTTTAACTTTTTTTTAATTACAGAACTCTTCACACATTAAAAATAGAGAAAAGTAAAACAAATACAAAGCCTGGTTTGGTGGTGCCTTTAATCCCAGCACTCAGGAGGCAGAGGTAAGGGGATCACCGTAAGTTTGAGGCCACCTTGAGACTACATAGTGAATTCCAGGTCAGCCTGGGGTAGAGTGAGACCCTACCTAAAAACAAACAAACAAACAAACAAACAAACAAACAAACAAACAACAAAGAGAGAGAGAGAGAAGTAGAAAAACTAACTCCTATATACCTATAACTTCACATAAAAGATTATCAGTGCCTTGTTGGCCTTTTTCCCTCTATGCTCATCTGCTAGTGCAAGCCAGACAGCATATAACTTTGTCCACAGATATTCACTGTTTATTATTTATTTATCTATCTATTTATTTATTTGAGAGAGAGACAGAGGCAGAGAAAGAGTGAGAGAGGGAGGATGAACATGACAGGGCCTCCAGCCACTGCAAATGAACTCCAGACACATGCACTACTTAGTGCATCTGGCTTTTTGGGTACTGGGGTTTTGAACCTGGGTCCTTTGGCTTTGCCAGCAAGTGCTTTAACTGCTAACCCATCTCTCTAGCCCCACTGTTTATTTTCTGTTGACAGAAATGGTCTATATCTGTGCTGTCCAGTATGGTAGCCACAACCACATATGACTACTGAGCAACAGAAATGCTGCTGTTGGGATCTGAGGAACTACATTTAATCAAAAATTAATTAATTAATTTATTTATGAGAGAGAGCAAGAGAGAGAGAGAAGAAGAGGTAGATAGAGAATGGGCATGCCAGGGCCTTTAGCCACTGAAAATGAACTCCAGATATATGCGCCACTTTGTGTATCTGGCTTATATAGGTCCTGGGGACTTGAACTTGGGTCCTTAGGCTTTGTAGGCAAGCGCCGTGACCACTAAGCCAACTCTCCATGTTTGTTTTTAAAATTCATATTATGTATAAGTTTCCACTGTGACTATTGGGTACTATGTTGTGTACATAATGTTTTAATTATAATATCTTTCTTTTTTTTATTGACAACTTCCATAATTGTAGACAATATCCCGTGGTAATTCCCTCCTGCCCCTGACTTTCCCCTTTGAAACTCCACTCTCTATCACATCCCTTCCTCCTCTTAATCACTTTCTCTTTTATTTTGATGTCATGATCTTTCCTCCAGTTATGATGGTCTTGTGTAGGTAGTGTCAGGCACTGTGAGGTCATGGATATCCAGGCCATTTTGTATCTGGAAGAGCACATTGTAAGGAGTTCTGACCTTCTTTTGTCTCTTACATTCTTTCTGCCACCTCTTCTGCGATGCACCCTGAGTCTTTGAAGGTGTGTTTGAGATGTTTCAGTGCTGATCACTCCTCTGTCACTTCTCAGCACCATGGTGCCTTCTGAGTCATCTTAAGGTCATCGCCATCTGAAAAGAGAAGCTTCTCTAACCAAAAGCGAGAGTGGCATTAATATATGGGTATGAACATTAAGAGAAGTGCTTACTGGGCAGCGTGGTGAGCATAGTATATACATTTAGCCAGACACCAGCAGATGTTACACCCCTAGTGCTCATGACTACTGCTGTTGTAGGTTTTCAGTATTAGGGATGTATTTCCTCCTATGGAGCAGGCCTCCAGTCCAATTAGAGAGTGGTTGGTTTCCCCCATAACAGACATGCCATTATTGCACCCCTTGGCTCATTTGGCCTGGCTGGTCAAATTTAAAGCTTGCAGTGTCCACTGTTGAGTATCTCCACTGGTTATTTCTCTCTCTCCCATTGAACTGCATACAGTGTAGCTTTTTCCAGCTTTCTGTCAGCTGGTCCACATGGAGGAGGCTTTCAGCTCAGCTCCATCAGGATTTCTCAGTGACCCTGAAGCCCAAGAATGTGGAGTCTTTAGCAATAGGGTCTTACCATCTATTCCTGGTGGGAAACCAAGTGCCTCGCCAATGGTCTGGAAAGTATCCCATCCTTGGCACTGAAAATTTTCTGGTAACAATCTGTGGCTTCTGAGTTCCATTGTCCAGAAAAGTAGGTTTCCATATGACTTATTTATGTCCTCTTAGATTTTGATTAGCTCTCCCTCCACTTTTCCTTTTCTCAGGCCCTTAGGCCTTTTCACCCCTGTTAATGTGTTTGTCTACTTACATATATACAATACCATCCTATTAAGTCCCCCCTCCCTTTCTATTCCCTTTATATCCCCTTTCTAGCTTACTGGCTTCTGCTACTGAGTTTTATTCCTACTCACATAGAAGTCCAATCATTTGTAGCTAGGATCCACATATGAGAGAGAACATGTGATGTTTGGCTTTCTGGGCCTGGGTTACTTCGCAAAGTATATCCTTTCCAGATCTATCCATTTTCCAGCAAATTTCATAACTTCATTTTTCTTTACCTCTGAGATGTTTTATTTTTGGTATTTTAAAAAATATTTATTTATTTATTTGGGGGGGGCACATAAGGAGAATGGGTACTCCAGGGCCTCCAGCCATTGTAAAGAAACTCCAGGCATATTTGCCACCTTTTGTATCTGGTTTTAACGATTCCTGGGCAATCAAACTTGGGTCCTTTAGCTTTGCAGGCAAGCACCTTAACTGCTAAGTCATATCTCTTGACGTTTTTTTTTTTTTTCCTGAGGTAGGGTCTCACTCTGGCCCAGGCTGACCTGGAATTAACTATGTAGTCTCAGGGTGGCCTTGAACTCACAGTGTTCCTCCTACTTCTGCCTCCTGAGTGCTGGGATTAAAGGCGTGCGCTACCACACCCAGCTTCGACCTATTTTTTGGTATTCTTGATATAGCATCTCACAGTATATACCAGGCTGGCCTTTAACTGGAGGAGATTCTCTAGCCTCAGCCTCCTGAGTTGGAATGTCAAGTGTGTGACAGTAATCAGGTAATATTTATTTATTTATTTATTTTGGTTTTTCAAGGCATGGGCTTGCTGTAACCCAGTCTGACCTGGAATTCACTATGTAGTCTCAGATTGGTCTTGAACTCATGCCGATCCTCCTACCACTGCCTCCGGAATGCTAGGATTAAAGATTTGCACCATTGTGCCTGGTTAGGTAATCATTTTTTAAGGTAGGCTATTTAAAAGATAGAAACTGGGCTGGACAGATGGCTCAGTGGTTAAAGGTACATGATTGCAAAGCCTCATGGCTTGGGTTCAATTCCCCAGTACCCACATAGAGGCAGATGCACAAAGTGGTACAAGTCTGGACTTGGTTTGCAGTAGCTAGAGGCTAGCATGTCTATTCTCTCTCTCTCTCATAAACAAACAAGCAAATAATATTAAAGTATGAATTCGGGGCTGGAGAGATGGCTTAGCAGTTAAGGCGTTTGCCTGCAAAGCCAAAGGATCCTGGTTCGACTCTCCAGTCCCCACGTAAGCCAGATGCACAAGGAGGTGCATGCATCTGGAGTTTATTTGCAATGGCTGGAGGCCCTGGTGTGCCCATTCTCCCCCCCTCTCAAATAAATAAATAAAATATAAAAAAATAAAGTATGAAATCATCTATATTAAAAAGGCTTATAAATAAAATTTAGAAACTATTAAAGACAAAGACATTTTACTTAAACTTTTCGTCTAGTGATGAAAATCTGTGTTGTGGATTAAATAAAGTTTAAATGTTTGAAAACGTATGTTGTAGAGCACCTGCCTAACATGCATGAGACTCTGGGTTCTATATTCACCACTGAGGGTAAAAAATGTGTATTGGGGGGCTGGAGAGATGACTTGGCAGTTAAGATGTTTGCCTACAAAGCCAAAGGATCCTGGTTTGATTCTCCAGGTCCCATGTAAGCCAGATGCACAACGGGGGGGGGCGCATGCATCTGGAGTTTGTTTGCAGTGGCTGGAGGCTGTGACCCGCCCATTCTCTCTCTCTGCCTCTTTCTCTCTCTCACATAAATAAATAAAATATATTTAAAAAAATGTGTATGAGGGCATGGGTGGGTGGGGGGTTATGTATATGAAATCTTGCCATCTTGTGATAAACAGGTTTATATTTATGCCTTTTTGTTTTTTTTCTTTTTCTTTAGCTCTGCCTTTTTCTTTCAAGACATAAAATAATGTACAATTCTCATTGTAGAATGACATGTATTAGTAATTATTTATGTCCCTTTAAGAAAAAAAATCTGCAAGTTTACGGACACACCAGTGCCTCTTTCTCCTGCAAACAAAGTCCAGTTTTACTTGAGTGGCTTGGGAATTGAATCTGGTTGACAGGTTTTGCAAGCAAGCACCTTTAACCAAGCAAGTATCTTTATTATTCTAGCTCCTGGAGTCACTTTTTATTCATTTATTTATTTATAATATTTATTACTTATTTGATAGAGAGAGTGAACGAATAGGTGCCAGGGCCTCCTGCCATTGCAAGTGAACTCCAGACATATGTGCTACTTTGTGTGTCTGGCTTTACATGGATACTGGGTAATCTAACCTGGGCTTTCAGGCTTTGCAAGCAAGTGTTTTTAACTACTGAGCCATTTCTCTAGTCCCTGGAGTCACAGTTCCCCCCCCCCCCGAGGTAGGGTCTTGCTTTAGCCAAGGCTGACCTGGAATTCACTATGTAGTCTCAGGGGGCTTGAAACTCATGGCCAACCTCCTACTTCTGCCTCCTGAGTGCTGGGATTAAAGGTGTGTGCCACCATGCCTGGCTTGATGGAGTCCCTTGTAAATGTGCGAGGATACCATGAGGCCTAACAGCTAGCTAAAAAATTAGGTATATCTTGAGATATCCTAAATGCACACATGTTAAATAAGGTTCACCACTTCCTTATACATTAAATGGTTGCATTGTGTTGTAAATCAGGGTAGCTGTTCTTCATTTTAGGCTACCTTTTAAAAGGTACCTGTACCTGAGCCAGCTCATGCTTTTCCTGCTTTTATTTCTCCAGCAGGTGTCAGTGTTGGGCTGCTGGGCTACTACAGAAGAATAGAAAAGGTATCTTTATTGTTTGTGTAGGAAGTTAAGTCTTACAGTAAAGCTTGTTTTTCTAGGTGACTCTTGTTACAAAGTGAGTAGAATTCACAAAAGGTGATTTTACTTGAAGGGAAGAGGGATTTGTTCTTTGGCCTCACAGTGGGAAAGAAGATGGACTATGGAGAAATGTTTTGATCTCTTGGTGCTACAGGGGTAATTAATAATGTGGGCAAATAGTGAGACTATAACTGAGCACACACTTGTGTATTTCAGTAGAGATTGTGCTGCTGAGTAGTAGTAACCTTCCCAAACCTTTGTCTCCATTTTGGACCTTGAAAGGCAAGCTGTCCATGTAGTCTGACTCTAGCTTTCAACATGGGTGGCAGGCCCTTTGCTTCCTACCAGAGACTTCTTTTCTTTCCTTTTCTTCTTCCTCTCTCGTGTAAAGACAGGTTTCAGAAGAAGAAAATCATATGGTGGCAGCAGTGGGTTCTTCTTTTTCATTTTATTTTATTTTTAAATTTAATTGGGGGGGGGTGTTTCAAGGCAGGGTCTTGCTCTAGCTCTGTCTGACCTGGAATTCACTATGCAGTCTTAGGATAGCCTTGAACTCTTGGCAATCCTTCTACCGCTGCCTCCCAAGTGTTGGGATTAAAGGTATGCACCAGCATGCCTGGCTATTTTTATTTTTTTGAGGTAGGGTCTTACTCTAGCCCAGGATGACCTGGAACTCACTCTGTAGTTCCGGGCTGGCATCCAAGTCATGAAGAGCCTTCTACTTCTATCTCTGGAGTGCTGGGATTAGAGGCAGGCATTACTCCTGGCTTCAAGTAACTTCCTTTTTCTTTTTTCAAAAAAACCCAAAAAACAAAAAATAAACAAAAATAACAGGGATGGAGAGATGACTTAGCAATTAAGGTGTTTGCCTGCAAAGCCAAAGATCCTGGTTCAGTTCTCAAGGACCCATGTAAGCCAGATTCACAAGGGGTAGCATGCATCTGGAGTTCATTTGCAGTGGCTGGAAGCCCTGGTATGCCCATTCTCTTCCTCTCTTTCTCTTCCTCTTTCTCTCTTTCAAATAAATAAATAAATTAAATTTTTTTGTTTGTTTTTTTAAATTTAATTTTTATTTATTAGCAACAGAGAGAGAAAGAGGCAGAGAGAGAGAAGGGGCACACCAGGGCCTCCAGCCACTGTAAATGAACTCCAGATGCATGCGCCACCTTGTGCATCTGGCTTACATGGGTCCTGGGGAATTAAGCCTCAAACTGGGGTCCTTAGGCTTATCAGGCAAGTCCTTAACTGCTAAGCCATCTCTCCAGCCCAAATAAAATATATTTTTTAAAAACCCAAAACTTATTTATTTGAGAGAGAGAGACAGAGAGACAGAGAGACAGAGAAAGCATGAGTATGGGCATGCCAGGACCTCTTGCTACTATAAGCGAACTCCAGATGCTTGCGCCCCTTTAGGCATCTGGCTTTATATGGGTACTAGAGAATTGAATCAGGCCATCAGGCATTGCAAGCAAGAGCATCTTCAACCACTGACCATTCATTCTCTAGCCCTTTCAAATAGTTTCTTGCAGTGTGGTGCACACCTTTAATCCCAGCACTCAGGAAGCAGAGGTAGTAGGATTGCTGTGAGTTCAAGGCCAGGCTGGGGCTACAAAGTGAATTCCATGTCACTGGGCTAGATACAGTAAGACTCTACCTAAGGGAAAAATCCATAGAACAACAAACCTAGAGGGGACCCAGAGTTATTTAGTTTATGACCCCAGCTCTTCCCCCTTTAGTGGCGGGGATTCAGCCTACATGCTTTGCAAGTTCTTTGCCACTAACTATACTCCCAGTCCACGTCTGTCTGTCTGTCTTTCTTGTGTGTGCATGTGGAAGTCAATATTTTCTTTTTTTTTTCCTTTTTAGTTTTTGAGGTAGGGTTTCACTCTAGCCCAGGGTGTCCTGGAATTCACTATGAGGTCTCAGGGTGGCCTTGAACTCAAGGTGATCCTCCTACCTCTGTCTCCCAGAGTGCTCAATATTTACTTTCTGAGGCAGGGTTTCACTGTAATTCAAACTGACCTAGAATCACTGTATATTGCAGGCTGGCCTTGAACCTGAGGGGATCCTGTTACCTCAGCCTTTCTAATTCTGGGATTAAAGGCTTGAGCCACCACTCCTAGTTTTCTACTTTTCTTTTGAGACAAGGACTTTCATTGAACCTGGAGCTCATGGATTCAACTAGATTATCTGGCAGCAAGCCCGGGGGATCTTTCTGCCATAGTGCTGTGATTATAGGTATGCATTACTGCATCCAACTTTTTCATTGGGTGCTGGGGAATCCAAACTCAGGTCCTCATGTGCTTACATGGTAAGCACTTCACCAGGGGAGCCATCTCTCCAGCCCCCTCTGTCCCTCCCTTTTGTTGTTGTTGTATATGTGTAGTATATGTAGTGTGTGCAAAGATGTGTGTAGGCCAGATGAGGATGTTTCATGTTGTTGTCCTCTCTTCTGCCTTATTTCCTTGAGCCTGGGACTCTCATTGAACATGGAACTCTCCATTTGTTGGCTAGACTGGTTGATCAGTGAGCCTCAACAATCTACTTGCCTCTGCCCCCTCTCAGTGCCAGGGTTACAAGTGTATGTGGTCCTGCTCAATGTTTATTTTCTTTTTCCTTTTTTTCTTTTTTTTTCTTTTTTTTTTTTTTTTTTTGGTTTTTCGAGGTAGGGTCTCTCTGTAGCCCAGGCTGACCTCGAACTCACAGCGATCTTCCTACCTCTGCCTCCCGAGTGCTGGGATTAAAAGCATGTACCACTACGCCCGGCTCCTTTTGTTCTTTTTAAAAATTTAATTATTTATTTATGAGAGACAGAGAGAGGCAGAGGGAGAGGGAGTGAGTGAGTGAGTGAGAATGGGCGCTCTAGGGCCTCTAGCCATTGCAAATGAACTCCAGATGCCTGTGCCATTATATGTATCTGGCTTACGTGGGACCTGGAGAATGGAACCAGGGTCCTTCGGCTTCATAGGTATGCACCTTAAGTGCTAAGCCGTCTCTCCAGCCTTCCTTTTGTTCTTTTTGTGTATGTGTGGTGTATGCATGTGTGTGTACACATGTATACACTCTTTGCACATGTGTACAGAGGACTCCCTCTATTACTCTTCTGCCTTATTTCATTAAGATAGAGTCTTTCACTAAACATAGAGCTCCATGTTTTATGGTTAAACTGACTGACCAAGAAGACCCAGCTATTTTGTTTCATGACATGCATGGCCATACACAACTTTTTACATTGTTGCTAGGATGGAACTCAGGTTCTCGTGCTTGCTCAGGAAGTGCTCTTACCTTCTTTACCTGCTCACCCTCCCCCCACTGTAGATTTTTATGTGCTGGACTTAGAACCCAGGCTCTCATTCTTTTCCCTAACCCACTGAGCCATCTTCCCAGTCCCCAAGTCTCATATCATTGTCTCTTGCCTCTTTCTCTCTTGAATAGATTAAAAAGCTATTTTTAGCCAGGCGTGGTGGCACACGCCTTTATAATCCCAGCACTCGGGAGGCTGAGGTAGGAGGATCACCATGAGTTTGAGGCCACCCTGAGACTACATAGTGAGTTCCAGGTCAGCAGGGGCAAGAGTGAGACCCTACCTCGAAAACCAAAAATTAAAAAAAGGTGACCTTGAACTCACAGCGATCCTTCCACCTCTGCCTCCCGAGTGCTGGGATTAACGGTGTGTGCCACCATGTCTTCTGCTTAGCTTTTTATTTTTATTTTATTTTATTTTATTTTTTTATTATTTATTTATTTGAGAGAGAGATACAGAAATAGGCAGGTAGAGAGAGAGAGAGAGAGAGAGAGAGAGAGAATGGGTGCGCCAGGGCCTCCAGCCACTGCAAACGAACTCCAGATGCATGCACCCCCTTGTGCATCTGGCTTACGTGGGTCCTGGAGAATCGAGCCTCGAACTGGGGTCCTTAGGCTCCATAGGCAAGCGTTTAACTGCTAAGCCATCTCTCCAGCCCCTGCTTAGCTTTTTAAAAAGGTGAGATTTGAGCTCCTGGATTCTAAAGAGGACACCCTTACCTCTGATTTATATTTTGAAACGGGATCTTATGTATCTCAGTCTGGTCTTGAACTTGTTATGTAGCCAAGGATAATAGCATTTATGATCCACCTACCTGTACCTTCCAAATGCTGGGATTACAAACAAGGTTCCACCATGGCTGGTTTATGCAGACCTGGGGATCTAGTCCAGGGCTTATATGCATGGTAGACAAGCAGTTTAGCAATTGAGTTGTCTCCTTACCCTTTACTTTATTTGAAGCTCTTTTCTCTGTCAAAATCCCTGTTGCTCATGTGCATCATTACCTGAAGGGGCCTGTCCTCCCTACCTCCTTAACCTCCTTTCCTCCCTCCCTACGTCATGTGTATGTGATGTACTTGCATATATGTATTCATATTTGTGGGGGTGCACATGTATGTGTAGTCTGTGTGTGTGTATGCATGTGTGCGCGCATGCACATGCATGCACACATTCGCCAGAGATCAATGTTGGGTTTCTTCTGTTGCTTTCTACATTTTTGTTTTTGGGACAGGGTCTCACTTGAAGCCAGAGCTTATCAATTGGGCTAGATAAGCTAGCCAGCAAGCCCCGGAGAATCCTCCTGTCTCTTTCCCCAGTGTTAGGATTGCAGCTGTGCATCACCACAACCCGCATTTTGTGTGGGTGCTAGGGATCTGAAATCAGTTCTTCATGCGGACACATATTCCAAGCCCTGGTAGGGCTCTTTCTTCGGTGAACTCTCAATTTAGAAATTGGAGATCTGATAGGTAAGTTTTTTTTTTTTTTTTGGGTATGCCCAGCTGATAGGTAAGTTTTTTGAGATAGGGTCTCATGTATCCCATGCTGGCCTTTAACTTGCTGTGTCACTGAGGAAGAATTTGAACTTCTGATCCTCCTGTCTACAACTGATTTGTAATTATGTCGAGGTTAGAAATGTAACCATTATAATATTTCTAGGAGAAATGCTGTTTTAGTTATTTGTTCAAAGCACTTATTGTCTTAGGTCATAAGACATAATTTATAGTTTATATAAAGTGATTCTAGTTAGGGTTCTTCACTATTAAAATCCCAACAATTGGGGCTGGAGAGATGGCTTATTGGTTAAGGCACTTGCCTGCAATGCCTGCAGACCCAGGTTCAGTTTTACCCATGTAAGCCAGATGCACAAAGTGGCACATGTGTTTGGAGTTCGTTTTTAGAGGCTGGAGGCCCTGGCGTGCCCATTCTATCTGCCTCTTTTTTTCTCTCTCTCTCAAACATATAAATAAATAACCCCAACAACTGGGAGAACAACATTGAACTAACTTTCTCCAAATTAAATGGTTTCTGTACTTCTTCATGTATTCAAATATATAAATAAATAATCCCAACAACTGGGAGAGCAACATTATACTAAATCTCTACAAATTAAATGGTTTCTGTACTTCTTCAAATATGTAATAAAAGGGCTAGGCCTGGTGGCACACCCTTTTAATCCCAGCACCCGGGAGGCAGAGGTAGGTGGGTTGCTGTGAGTTTGAGGCCACACTGAGACTATATAGTGAATTCCAGTTCAGCCTGTGCTAAAGTGAAACCCTACCTCGAAACATTAAAAAAAGAAAGAAAGAAAGAAAGAAGAGAAGAGAAGAAAAAGAAAGAAAAGAAAAAAAATATTAGGACAAAAAGGTTTCATAAACGTGGGTGTGTGCTGATTAGCTGAGTGTGGTTGTACATATCTGTAATTCCTGCACTTGCAAGGCTGAAGATTGAGAGGCAATCCTGACCAACATAGTAAGTTCAAGGCCACATTAAGATAAGTAATAAGATCCTGTCTCAAAAAATAAAAACAAGATCTAGTATGTTCTGAGAACTGGTGCCTTTTGATCTTCACTTTTCTCTGATTATACATAAAGACCAGGAAGTATGTTGATGGACAGCACATTAAAATTCAGCTCAGAACATCAAAGGTTGGTTAGATGCCCTCATTGGATGTTCAAGTTTCTTAGACTTTTGTAAGGTAATTGCTTTGGAATTTGCAGTCTGAAGCTTCTTGAAGTTCCATGAAGTTTTGTGAGCCACTCAGGTCCTGACAGTTACATGAGTATACTCCAGGGAGTTCTCATCAGCACCATTGCTGGAGCAGAATAAATGTATTTGCCTGAGCTGGTCATAGGGCCATTAGAGTGATAAGTTAACCTAGAAATAGGAAAATACCAGCCTTGCCTTATTTAGAAAAGGGTCCAATTTTTTTTTTTTTGCCATTGACTTAACTGGGTCTAAATGGTATTTTGTTAGTTACTTTTCCTGTCCCTATAACCAAATAGCTGACACAAACATTTTAAGGGAAAAAGGGTTTATTTTGGCTCTTGATTTGAGGGAATACAGTCCCTTATAGTTGGGGAAAGCAAGCAGGCCATTCCATGGTTGTGTGTGTATATGGTAGCTGCTTGTACATGGAACCAACCAGGAAGGAAGACGCTTGGGTCAGAATTGGGGTAGTGATATAACCCATAAGGTTTGACCCTACCATCCTGGGTCTGCCAGCTTGGCCCCATGTCGAGAAGGTCCAAAGAAGTGTAACCAGTTCAAGCACATGAGCCTGTAGGGAATATTTCACATTCAAACTATAACTGATATAAATATAATCCCTTCTATCTTCTTTGGGAAATATCCCTAGCACAGCTTTATTTTGAGAAACCTTCCTTGACTTCCCCAAATAATCACTTCCTACCCTTTGTTGCTTAATTCCAGACACTTCATTGTATTGCATTGGTGACAGAAAATTATTTGCTTCCCTTTCTGTCAGCCCACTAAAGGTAGTGACTATGTATGTATGTCGGCTACACTTTGCATACTACTTGACAAACAAAGTAGTTGCTCGGTAAATGTTAATTGAAATTACATTCCTTATGATTTTTTTTTTTTTTTTTGGTGTACTGGGGAAATTAAACCTAGGGTCTTGAATATACTAGGTAAGAAGTCAACCACTGAGCTTCATTCCCAACTCTTGGGAAAAAAAAAGAGTTGGAGAGATGGCTTAGTGGTTAAGGCGCTTGCCTGTGAAGCTTAAAGACCCTTGTTCTATTCTTCAGGTCCCATGTAAGCCAGATGTACAAGGTGACGCAAGCGTGTGAGGTTGCACTTGCGCACAAGGTGGCATACACATCTGGAGTTTGGTTGCAGTGGCTAAAGGCCCTGGTGTGCCTATTCTCTCTCTCTCTTGCTCTCATTAAAAAAAACAAAAACAAAAACAAAACACCAGCCGGGCGTGGTGGCATATGCCTTTAATCCCAGCACTCGGGAGGCAGAGGTAGGAGGATCGCCGTGAGTTCAAGGCCAGCCTGAGACTACATAGTGAATTCCAGGTCAGCCTGAGCTAAAGTGAGACCATACCTTAAAAAAAAAAAAAAAAAAAAAAAAAACCAAAGTTTCGAGGCTGGTGAGATGGCTCAGCAGTTAAAGATGCTTGCTTGCAAAATCTGATGGCCTGGGTTTGATTCCCCAGTACCCATGCACAAAGTGGTTATGCATTGGTGTTCATTTATAGTGGCAAGAGGCCCTGGAATGCCCATTCTCATTCTCTTACTCTTTCTCTGTTTTCAAATAAATGAATACAATATGTCAAAAATTTTGAGACAGGATCTTGTTAAATTGCTCTTGCTAATAGACAAAGCTGGCCTTGAATTCACTATGTAGCTCAGGTTGGTCTTAAACTTGTGATCCTACTGTCTCGACCTCTCCAATTGCTGATATTACTGGCTTATGCCACCACACTCAGCTTACGTTTCTTACGATTTAGTTCAGCACCAGATGTGTCACTTTGTGCTTCTGGCTTTACTTGGACATTGGGGAATTGAACCTGGGTCCTTAGGGTTTGCAGGCAAGCTCCTTAACTGTTGAGCCATCATCCTAGCCCAGGCTGACCTGGAAGTCAGTCTGTATTCCCATGAACGCACAGTGATCCTCTGCCTCCCAAGTGCTGGGATTAAAGCATTATTTTGTGTGTGTGTGTGTGTGTGTGTGTGAGAGAGAGAGAGAGAGAGAGAGAGAGAGAGAGAGAGAGAGAGTAAGCTGGTGAGCGCGCAAGGGAATATGAATGAATGGACATGCCAGGGCCTTTTGCTATTGCAAACAAACTCCATGTGCCACTTTGTGCATCTGGCTTTTATGTGGGTACTGGGGAATCAAACCCAGGATGTTAGGCTTTGTAGGCAAGCACCTTTAACTGCTGAGCTCTCTTTCCAGCCCCAGTGAATTCTTTTCTTGATATTTTTCAGCCATTTAAAAGTATAAAAAACAGAGCTGGGTGTGGTGGTACATACCTTTAATCCCAGCAACTCAAAAAAAAAAAAAAAAAAAAAAAAAAAGGAGGCAGAGGTAGGAGGATTGCTGTGAGTTCAAGGCCACCCAGAGACTACATAGTGAATTCCAGGTCAGCCTGGGCTAGAACGTGACCCTACCTCAAAAAATTGAAACAAAACACAACAAAAAAGTATAAAAATCATTCTGAATCTCATAGACTGTTAAAAAAAAACAGGCCATGGACCAGAGTTCACCTGCAGGTTGTAGTTTGTTGACCTCTTGTCTGTATGAACATGGTTTGGAAAATTAAGAGCCAAGTGGTTAGCCAGGCCTATAATCCCATCTAATTTGGAGGCTGAGGCAGGAGGATTGGAAATCATTGGATGTCCAGGTTATTGAGCAAGTTTAAGGCCAACCTGGCATGACCTTTGTATGGTAGTTGGAATTAGGCATCCCCCATAAACTCATGTTTTCTAAATGCTTTATCCCCAGCTGATTGCAATTTGGGAGGTAGAATTTGCTGGAGGAGGTATGTTGCTGAGGGTGGACCTTGATGGTTTATTTGCCCTAGCTTGTTTATTAGTTTGGCTTACTCATACTGTGGTGTTTCACTTTCTGAGGCAGAGGTAATGCCCAGCCTCTGCTTATGCTATTTCCTCTGCCATGATGGAGCTTCCTGGCCAGACTATCAGCCAAACCAAATCCCTTCCTCCCATAAGCTGCTTTTGGTCCAGTGTTTTGTGCCATGAATGGGAAAGTAACTATAACACCTTTTCCCAAAATAAAAGGCCAGGCATGGTGGCATACGCCTTTAATTCCAGCCCTTGGGAGGCAGAGGGAGGAGAATTGCCTGAGTTTGAGACCACGCTGAGACTACATAGTGAATTCCAGGTTGGTCTTGGCTAGATTGAGACCCTACATTTAAAAAAAAAAAAAAAAAAAGAAAAGAAAAGAAAAGAAAGAAGGAAAAATAAAAAGCCAGGTGTGGTGGTTCATGCTTTTAACCCCATCACACGGGAGACAGAGGTAGGAGGAACATTGTGAGACTGAGTTCAAGGCCAGCCTCAGACGACATAGTGAATTGCAGGTCAGCCTTGGCTAGAGTGAAATCCTACCTTGAAAATCCATAAGTAAATAAATAAATTAATAATAATAAAATAGGGCTGAGATGATAACTCAGTAGAACATTTAGCTAGCATGTGCAAGACCTCATAATCCATCTCTGTGATCACAAAACAGAAAAACAAACAAAGCAACACACACATAAAACAAATGCTAATGTAATGGAAGGGTTTATTATAGTAAAGATCCAACAGAGACCAATAAGTTACTCTTGCAATTGTCCTCGTTCTCTTTCTCTGTACTTTGGACACTATTGGCTTCTGATAGGTGTGTGTGTGTGTGTGTGTCTGTCTGTCTGTCTGTCTGTCTGTCTGTCTCAGAGACATCGAGATAGAGACAGAAGACAACACACACACACACACACACACACACACACTCAGGCAGATAGAATTACTGTATCTCTCAGGCCCTCCTGCTTCAGCCTCCCAAGTAACTGGGGTCATAGGCATGTGCCACCATGAATGGCCTCCTATAAGATTAAAAAAACTTTTTTTTTTTGGTTTTCCAAGGTAGGGTCTCATGCTAGCTCAGACTGACCTGGAATTCACTATGTATTCTCAGGGTGGCCTCCAACTCTTGACGATCCTCCTATCTCTGCCTCCTAAGTGCTTGGATTAAAGACGTGCACCACCACACCTGGCTAAAAAAATATTTAATTTATTTATTTGTGAGAGGAAGAGACAAATAGAGAAAAGGTGCACCAGGGCCTCTAGCCATTGCAAATGAAGTCCTGATGTGTGCGCCACCTTGTGCATCTGGCTTACGTGGGTACTGGGGAACTGAACCTGGGTCCTTAGCCTTCTCAGGCAAGCACCTTAACTGCTAAGCCATCTCTCCAGCCCTCTTATAAGATTTTTGATGGTTAAGAGCAGCACAAGTGCCTAGAGAAGTTTTGTATTATTTGACTTGAAACAGTTCTGCCCCCTCACTTTAAGTCTGTTTTGGGAATTATGTATGCATGAGGGGGCATCTTGCTCTGGTTGGAAGGGGTTGAACCTGTAGGTGCTTCAGGCAGTGTGCCTAACAAGCAGTCTTTCCCTCATTGCAGGTAAAATTAGCACATGTTAGGCCAAACTAAATTACCCCTCATGCCTCTCTAGGGCTGAATGGTATGAGCTGGTTGTGTGCACATTGAATCATGAAAAGGTATAATTGCTCTGTCAGCTCTGGGGGATTGTACCAGGAGCACTGCAGTAAGATCTACATGTGTGATGCAGGTACATTGACAGCAATTTCCCTTGTACTTATCCTTCCCCCTTTTCATCCCTATCTCTACTGTGTTTATTCAGAGAAATGCTCTAAAGGGTATGTTGGAGGTTGCTTTAAAATATTTAAACTGAGTGTAGGGGACTCTGTTAACATAATTTATTTTGCTTATTGAAATGGGTCTTAGCCCACTAGAACTGTGTTTTCCCTTTTTTACCTGGATTAAAAAATTATTTTATTTATTTATTTGAGAGAGAGGGAGAGAAATAAGCAGGTAGAAAGGGGGGAGAATGGGCATGCCAGGGCCTCCAGTCACTGCAAATGAACTTCAGATGTGTGTGCTCCCTTTTGCATCTGGCTTACATGGGTCCTGGGAAATCAAACCTGGGTCCTTTGGCTTTGCAGGCAAGCACCTTAATCATTAAGCCGTCTCTCCAACCCTGTTTTATATATATATATTAATGGGAGTGGGCAAGGTCCAGTACACAATGACTTTTCCTCTCTCTCTCTCTCTCTCTCTCTCTCTTTTTAAATTCAGAGAGAGACATACTGGGGGAGGAGTGGAGAGATGGAGAGAGATTGAGGGTTATGGCCACTGTGAACCACGCTAGATGCATGTCCACTTTGTACATCTGGCTTTATGTGGGTACTGGAGAGAACCTGGGTTATTGGGTTTTGCAGGCAAGTACTTTAACTGCTGAGCCATCTCTCCAGCCCACTTTTTGAATGTTTATTTATTTGCAAGTAGAGATTGATATTTTTCAGCCATTTAAAAGTATAAAAACAGAGCTGGGTGTGGTGGTACATACCTTTAATCCCAGCAACTCAAAAAAAAAAAAAAAAAAAAAAAAAAAAAAAGGAGGCAGAGGTAGGAGGATTGCTGTGAGTTCAAGGCCACCCAGAGACTACATAGTGAATTCCAGGTCAGCCTGGGCTAGAACGTGACCCTACCTCAAAAAATTGAAACAAAACACAACAAAAAAGTATAAAAATCATTCTGAATCTCATAGACTGTTAAAAAAAAACAGGCCATGGACCAGAGTTCACCTGCAGGTTGTAGTTTGTTGACCTCTTGTCTGTATGAACATGGTTTGGAAAATTAAGAGCCAAGTGGTTAGCCAGGCCTATAATCCCATCTAATTTGGAGGCTGAGGCAGGAGGATTGGAAATCATTGGATGTCCAGGTTATTGAGCAAGTTTAAGGCCAACCTGGCATGACCTTTGTATGGTAGTTGGAATTAGGCATCCCCCATAAACTCATGTTTTCTAAATGCTTTATCCCCAGCTGATTGCAATTTGGGAGGTAGAATTTGCTGGAGGAGGTATGTTGCTGAGGGTGGACCTTGATGGTTTATTTGCCCTAGCTTGTTTATTAGTTTGGCTTACTCATACTGTGGTGTTTCACTTTCTGAGGCAGAGGTAATGCCCAGCCTCTGCTTATGCTATTTCCTCTGCCATGATGGAGCTTCCTGGCCAGACTATCAGCCAAACCAAATCCCTTCCTCCCATAAGCTGCTTTTGGTCCAGTGTTTTGTGCCATGAATGGGAAAGTAACTATAACACCTTTTCCCAAAATAAAAGGCCAGGCATGGTGGCATACGCCTTTAATTCCAGCCCTTGGGAGGCAGAGGGAGGAGAATTGCCTGAGTTTGAGACCACGCTGAGACTACATAGTGAATTCCAGGTTGGTCTTGGCTAGATTGAGACCCTACATTTAAAAAAAAAAAAAAAAAAAGAAAAGAAAAGAAAAGAAAAGAAAGAAGGAAAAATAAAAAGCCAGGTGTGGTGGTTCATGCTTTTAACCCCATCACACGGGAGACAGAGGTAGGAGGAACATTGTGAGACTGAGTTCAAGGCCAGCCTCAGACGACATAGTGAATTGCAGGTCAGCCTTGGCTAGAGTGAAATCCTACCTTGAAAATCCATAAGTAAATAAATAAATTAATAATAATAAAATAGGGCTGAGATGATAACTCAGTAGAACATTTAGCTAGCATGTGCAAGACCTCATAATCCATCTCTGTGATCACAAAACAGAAAAACAAACAAAGCAACACACACATAAAACAAATGCTAATGTAATGGAAGGGTTTATTATAGTAAAGATCCAACAGAGACCAATAAGTTACTCTTGCAATTGTCCTCGTTCTCTTTCTCTGTACTTTGGACACTATTGGCTTCTGATAGGTGTGTGTGTGTGTGTGTGTGTCTGTCTGTCTGTCTGTCTGTCTGTCTCAGAGAGATAGAGACAGAGACAGACACACACACACACACACACACACACACACACTCAGGCAGATAGAATTACTGTATCTCTCAGGCCCTCCTGCTTCAGCCTCCCAAGTAACTGGGGTCATAGGCATGTGCCACCATGAATGGCCTCCTATAAGATTAAAAAAACTTTTTTTTTTTGGTTTTCCAAGGTAGGGTCTCATGCTAGCTCAGACTGACCTGGAATTCACTATGTATTCTCAGGGTGGCCTCCAACTCTTGACGATCCTCCTATCTCTGCCTCCTAAGTGCTTGGATTAAAGACGTGCACCACCACACCTGGCTAAAAAAATATTTAATTTATTTATTTGTGAGAGGAAGAGACAAATAGAGAAAAGGTGCACCAGGGCCTCTAGCCATTGCAAATGAAGTCCTGATGTGTGCGCCACCTTGTGCATCTGGCTTACGTGGGTACTGGGGAACTGAACCTGGGTCCTTAGCCTTCTCAGGCAAGCACCTTAACTGCTAAGCCATCTCTCCAGCCCTCTTATAAGATTTTTGATGGTTAAGAGCAGCACAAGTGCCTAGAGAAGTTTTGTATTATTTGACTTGAAACAGTTCTGCCCCCTCACTTTAAGTCTGTTTTGGGAATTATGTATGCATGAGGGGCATCTTGCTCTGGTTGGAAGGGGTTGAACCTGTAGGTGCTTCAGGCAGTGTGCCTAACAAGCAGTCTTTCCTCATTGCAGGTAAAATTAGCACATGTTAGGCCAAACTAAATTACCCCTCATGCCTCTCTAGGGCTGAATGGTATGAGCTGGTTGTGTGCACATTGAATCATGAAAAGGTATAATTGCTCTGTCAGCTCTGGGGATTGTACCAGGAGCACTGCAGTAAGATCTACATGTGTGATGCAGGTACATTGACAGCAATTTCCTTGTACTTATCCTTCCCCCTTTCATCCCTATCTCTACTGTGTTTATTCAGAGAAATGCTCTAAAGGGTATGTTGGAGGTTGCTTTAAAATATTTAAACTGAGTGTAGGGGACTCTGTTAACATAATTTATTTTGCTTATTGAAATGGGTCTTAGCCCACTAGAACTGTGTTTTCCCTTTTTTACCTGGATTAAAAAATTATTTTATTTATTTATTTGAGAGAGAGGGAGAGAAATAAGCAGGTAGAAAGGGGGGGGGGGGAGAATGGGCATGCCAGGGCCTCCAGTCACTGCAAATGAACTTCAGATGTGTGTGCTCCCTTTTGCATCTGGCTTACATGGGTCCTGGGAAATCAAACCTGGGTCCTTTGGCTTTGCAGGCAAGCACCTTAATCATTAAGCCGTCTCTCCAACCCTGTTTTATATATATATATTAATGGGAGTGGGCAAGGTCCAGTACACAATGACTTTTTCCACTCTCTCTCTCTCTCTCTCTCTCTCTCTTTTGTTAAATTCAGAGAGAGACATACTGGGGGAGGAGTGGAGAGATGGAGAGAGATTGAGGGTTATGGCCACTGTGAACCACGCTAGATGCATGTCCACTTTGTACATCTGGCTTTATGTGGGTACTGGAGAGAACCTGGGTTATTGGGTTTTGCAGGCAAGTACTTTAACTGCTGAGCCATCTCTCCAGCCCACTTTTTGAATGTTTATTTATTTGCAAGTAGAGAGAATGGGCACAGTAGGGCCTCTTGCCACTGCAAACAAACTCTAGATGCATGTACCACTTTGTGCATCTACCTTTATTTGGGTACTAGGGAATCAAACCTGGGTTGTCAAGCTTTATAAGCAAGTACCTTTAACCACTGTGCCATCTCTCTAGCCCTTCTTTTTTTCTGTTTCTTGAGAGTACCCCTGATGATGTTTGTGTGAACAGAATCTGTTTGAGTGGGCCTGTTAAAGTAACCCAGTGATGTAGTCTTCAAGATATATTTGGCTCTCACAATATTTATACAATTCTAATTTTTCTATATTAATCTATATATATTTATTCTGTTGAAAAGTCAAAAAATGTGGCAATACTGGTATTCATTCTCATATAACAGTCAATAGTAGTTGAGTAGTTGTTGCTTTTTTTTGGCTTTTTGGGGAATCAATCCTGGGTCTTTGGTTTTGTAGGTAAGTGCCTTAACTGCTAAGCCATTTTGTGAGCCCAGTATTTGGTTTTTGGTTTTGTTGTTGTCTTTTCAGGTAGGGTCTTGCTCTAGCCCAGGCTGACCTGGAATTCACTATGTAGTCTCAGGGTGGCCTCGAACTCATGGCGATCCTCGTACCTCTGCCTCCCAAGTGCTGGGATTAAAGATGTGTGCCACCACACCTGGTATTGTTGCCTTTTGTTGTTGTTGTTGTTTTGCTTTTTGTTTTTGTTTTTCGAGGTAGGGTTTCACTCTAGCCCAGGCTGAACTGGAATTCACTATGTAGTCTCAGGGTAGCCTTGAACTCATGGTGATCCTCCTACCTCTGCCTCCCGAGCACTGGGATTAAAAGCATGTGCCACCATGCCCAACTTGTTTTTTTTTTGTTGTTGTTGTTTAACTTAAAATTTTTTTGTTTGTTTTATTTATATGAGGGAGAGAGAGGGTGCACCATAGCCTCTAGCCACTGCAGATAAACTCTAGACACATGTGCCACCTTGTACATCTGGCTTATGTGGGTCCTGGGGAATTGAACCTGGGTTCTTTGGCTTTGTAGGCAAGCACCTTAACCACTAAGCCATCTCTCTAGCTTGTGAGTTTTATTTTATGAGAGAGGTGGGGAGCAGAGAGAATTGGTGCACCAGGGCCTCCAGCCACGGCAGTTGAACTCAGATGTGTGTGCCACTTTGTGTGCATGTGCAACCTTGTATGTTTGTATCACCTTGTGTGTCTGGCTTATGTGAGACCTGGAGAGTTGAACATGGGTCCTTAGGCAAGTGCCTTAACCACTGAGCATTTCTCTATCCCAATTGTTGCTTTTTTTTTTTTTTTGCGTGCAGTATGAGTTTATGTGTGTTTGTATGAGTGTCCGTGTGTGTATGGGGGCACATGTGTTTGTGGGAACCCTTGTACATGTATGGTAGACTCTGGGTGTCTTCTTTATTCTTTGGAGACAGCAGTAAGCACTTTGCCCACTGAACCATTTTCCAAGCTCTTGCTTTAAAAAAATTATTTATTTATTTGAGAGAGAAGAGGCAGATAGAAAGATTGCGCATGCCAGGGCCTCCAGCCACTGCAAATGAACTCCAGACAGATGCAACACCTTGTACATCTGACTTATGTTGGTCCTGGGAATCGAGCCTGGGACCACCCCACCCTCCTGTTATTCTTGAGACAGGTTGTTGCTCTATAGCCAAGGCTTTTTTTTTTTTTTTTTTTTTTTTTTTTTTTTTTAATTCAAGACAGGGTTCTAGTATGTAGCCCTGGTCATCTTTGAACTTACTGTGTAGATCAGGCAGGACTCAAACTTGCAGCAATCCTCCTTCCTTTACTTCCCAGTTGCTGGAATTATATTTGTGCATCACCATGTTTGGCCTGGCCTTGAACTTTCCATCCTCCAGTCTCTACCACCTATCCTTAAGAGTTAGAATTATTGCTATATGCTAATATGCCTAGAAAGGCATAGAGCTCTTTTATCTTTTGGTGCATTTTTGTTTTTTGTTTTTTGAGGTAGGGTTTTGTTTTAGTCCAGGCTGACAGGTTGACCTGGATTTCACTATGTAGTTTTAGGCTGGCCTTGAACTCACAGTGTTGCTCCTACCTCTGCCTCCCAAGTGCTGGGATTAAAGGTGTGAGTCACCAAGACCTGCCTTATTTGTTCTCTCTCCTGTCTGTCTGTCCTTTCCTCTCTCTTCCTCTCTCTCTATCTGGTCTCATGTAATTGGGCATGGTGGTGCATGCCTTTAGTCCCAGCACTCGGGAGGCAGAGGTAGGAGGATCACCATGAGTTTGAGGTCAGCTTGACACCACATAGTGAATTCCAGGTCAGCTTGGGCTAAAGTGAGACCCTACCTCCCCAAAACAAAATAAAACAAAACTATACAAAACCATATGTGTGTGTATGTATGTATGTATGTATGTATGTATGTATGTATATGTATGTATGTGTATGTGTATGTGTATATGTATATGTATATGTATATGTATATGTATATGTATATGTATATGTATATATATATGAAAGAGAGACAGAGAGAAAGAGGCAGACAGAGTGAGTATAGGCACACTAGGACCTCCTGTCACTGAAAATGAACTTTAGACCCATGCGCCACTTTGTGCATTAAGTGGTTTTAGGGAATTGAATCAGGACTGTCAGGTTTTATTTAATTTAAATTTAATTTTATTTATTCATTTTTTGGTTTTTCGAGGTAGGGTCTCACTCTGGTCCAGGCTGACCTGGAATTAACGATGTAGTCGCAGGGTAGCCTTGAACTCATGGCGATCCTCCTACCTCTGTCTCCCAAGTGCTAGGATTAAAGGCGTGTGCCACCATGCCCGGCTTATTTTATTTTGTTAAATTAAATTAAATTAATTTATTTATTTGACAGAGAAAGAGAGAGAGAGAGAATGGGCATGCCAGGGCCTTCAGCCACTGCAAATGAACTCCAGACACATATGCCCCCTTGTGCATCTGGCTAACGTGGATCCTGGGGAATCAAACCCTGGTCCTTTGGCTTTGCAGGCAAACGCCTAACCGCTAAGCCATTCCTCTAGCCCAACTGTCAGGTTTTGGTTGCAGTTAAGTGCCTTTTTTTTTTTTTCATCTTGCATGATTGAAATTCTATACCTAACTTAAGGAACCTCTGACAACCATGGTTCTACTTATAGTTGTTTTGATTTTTTTGAGGTAAGATCTTGCTCTAGCCTAGGCTAACTTGTAATTCACTCTGTAGTCCCAGGCTGGCCTCAAACTCATGGTACTATTCTTACTTCTGCCCTCTGAGTGCTGGGATTAAAGGCACATGCCACCATGCCTGGCTCTACTTACTTTTAAAAATAATTTATTAAGCCAGGCATGGTGGCGCACGCCTTTAATCCCAGCACTGGGGTGGCAGAAGTAGGAGTATCGCCATGAGTTTAAGGCCACCCTAAGACTACATGTGAATTCCAGGTCAATCTAGATTAGAGTGAGACCCTACCTCAAAAAATCAAAACAGGGCTGGAGAGATGGCTTAGCGGTTAAGCACTTGCCTGTGAAGCCTAAGGACCCCGGTTCAAGGCTTGATTCTCCAGGACCCACGTAAGCCAGATGGACAAGGGGGCGCACGTATCTGGAGTTCGTTTGCAGTGGCTGGAGGCCCTGGCGCGCCTATTCTCTCTCTCTCTCTCTCTCTCTCTCTCTCTCTCCCTGCCTATTTCTGTATCTCTCTCTCTCTCTCTCAACTAAATAAATAAAATATTTTAAAACAAAAACAAAAACAAATTCATTTATTTAGTTGAGAGAGAGAGAGAGGTGGAGGAATATGCTAGGGCATCTAGCCATGGCAAATGAACTGCACATGTATGCACTACCCTGTGTATGAGTGCTGGGTACTGGATAATCGAACCTGGGTCCTTATCCACAAGATAATTCTTAAAAGTGGAATTCTTTGATATTTCTCTTTTTGTGATTGGCTTATTTCAACCAGCATCATATCCTTAAGGTTCATCCATGTTATAACTTATGTTTAGCTTAAAAGATGAATAGTAGGGTCTGTCCTCACCTTATACCTTGTTTCGGGTAGGGTCTGCTCTTCACTGCTCTTCTGAAGAGTCTCCTGTCTCTGCCTTCCTTTCTTGCTGTAGACTTGCTAGGATTACAGATGCCTGCCACAGTATCCATCTTTATGTGGGCTCTAGGGGTACAACCTTGGCTTGTATGGAAAGCAAGTGCTGTATCTATGGAGTCATCTCCCCAGCCCTACCTTCACTTTTTGTTTTGTTTTGTTTTGTTTTTGTTTTTTGTTTTTCAAGGTAGGGTTTCACTCTAGCCCAGGCTGACCTGGAATTAACTGTGTAGTTTCAGAGTGGCCTTGAATTCATGGTGATTCTCTTACCTCTGCCTCCTGAGTGATGGGATTAAAGGCATGTGCCACCACGCCTTGCCCCATCTTCATTGTTTTGTCTTTTTTTTCTTTCTCTTTCTCTCTCTTTCTTTCTTTCTTCTTCTTCTTTTGTTTTTTTTTTTGGTTTTTAGAGGTGGGGTCTCACTACTCTGGCCCAGGCTGACCTGGAATTCACTATGTATAGTCTCAGGGTAGCCTTGAACTCACAGCAGTCCTCCTACCTCTGCCTCCCGAGTGCTGGGATTAAAGGCGTGCGCCACCACGCCTGGCTTCCCATCTTCATTTCTAACAAGCTCTCCAGGTGATTCCATTCCGCAGTAAGATTAGAGAACACTGTTTTAGACTACCTATGAACTTTTCAACACCACTCTCTGCCCCTTCCCCTAAAATAAAACCACAAATCCCTCCCCCCCAAAAAAACCTGGTTAGAGTACCAGTTTTTTCATCACTCATTATTCCTCTTTCCTCTTTTGCCTCTTTGTGCATCTGGCTTTACATGGGTACTAGAGAATTGAACCTAGGCCTTTGAGCTTTGCAAGCACCTTTAACCACTGACTCATCTGTCCAATTTTCCTTCTGTTTCCTCTTGTTCTCATCCCATATGATTCACTGCTGTCTTCATTCTCAGAATAACCTTGGGTTACTTCTTTCTTATTGTATCCTATTTAAATAGAAAGTAGAGTAACATTAGGTTCAAATCTTGGCTCTGCTCTATGATCTTAGGCAGATTAAATAGGCTCTGGTTTGTGTAGTTTTTATTTTTGTAAGAACTGGGGATTGGAACTAGGGTCTTATGCATGCAGAGCAACTGCTCTACCAGTGAACTGTATCCCCAGTGCAAGTTAGTCTCCTAAACCTCATTTTCCTCAAATTATAAAAGTGTTATTATAAGGATTTTATCTCAATCAGCAGTTTTTTTAAGTTTATGTTATACATACAAACATAAATACGCATAAACATTTTAAAACTTACACGTGCACATGTGTGCACGCCCACACCACTGACCACATGACTATACTTCCCAGATGCAAGTTAAGATGCTCAAGAAATGCCAGTTTTCAGCTGGGTATGGTGACATAGGCCAGTAAGCTCAGTAGTCTGGAGACCAAAGCAGAAGGACTTTGAGAATTTGTGGCCAGCCTAGACTACATAGTATGTACCATGTCAGCCATTGTTACATAGCAAGACCCTGCCTCATAGCACTTGGGAGGCTGAGACAGGAAGATTGCCATGAGCTCAAGGCCTGACTACCCTATTCTGCCCTGTAAGTTCAAGGACAGATTAAGCTACATAGCAGGACAAGGTCTCAGAAACAAATAGTCATCCCTTTTGTCCTGACATAGTTCTAGAACATTATTTTCTTTTCTGTCTGTTAATATCACTTTCTGGACTTTACATTAGAAAGTAGTGTACTTATGAAATTGAATGTGCCTTGAAAGGGAGCATAAAGTGTGGTTGTTTGGTAAGACCGTGCTAGTTGCTTCCAATAGTCATTTTCAGGAAACCCTTTCTATTTTAGAAAGTTCCACAGTACGTGGGCTGGAGAGATGGTTTAACAGTCAAGGTGCTTGCCTGCAAAGTCAAAGAACCCAGGTTCAATTCCCTAGGACCCACGTAAGCCAGATGTACAAGGTGGCACATGTGTCTAGAGTTCCTTTGCAGTGGCTGAAGGCCCTGGCATGCCCATTCTCTCTCCTTCTGTATTTGCTTCTTTCTCTCTCTGGAGTAAACTAAAATAAAATAGTCTATAGTACAGACTACAGCTTGGCCCATTGCAACGAGATGAGATACTGTCTTAATTTAATTTTTCCTATACTTATGTTTTCTCATTTTGAAGGAGACAGTGCCTCACTCTGTTGCCCAAGGTGTTGGCTTTGAACTCCAGGACTCAAGAAATCTTTCTGTTTCAGTGTCCTGAGTAGCCAGAACCATGGGTACTTGTTACTGAATTCCCTTGCCTGGGTCCCTGTACTCTTTTTTTTAATTTTTTGTCCTGTGTTCTTGTAAAGGAGAGCCTTAATTCCCAAATACTAGAGTCATCTTTTGGGGGGGGGTATTTTTATTTATTTATTTGAAAGTGAGAGAGAGAGAGAGAGAGGCAGATAGAGAGAGAGAATGGGTGCACCAGGGCCTCTAGCCACTAAAGACAAACTCCAGATGCATGTACCACCTTGTGCATCTGGCTTACGTGGGTCCTAGAGATTTGAACCTAGGTCCTTTGACTTTGCAGGCAAGCACCTTAACTACTAAGCCATCTCTCCAGCCCTAGGGTCACCTTTTATATTGAGAGGGAGCCATGTGGGCTGATAAAAGTATTTTTAAAAAAATATTTTTATTTTTATTTATTTATTTGAGACTGAGAGAAAGAAGCAGAGAAAAATGCAGGGAGATAGAGAATAGGCGTGCCAGGGCCTTCAGCCACTGCACATGAACTCTAGACGCATGTGCCACCGTGTGCATCTGGCTTACGTGGGTCCTTGGGATTCAAATTGGGTCCTTTATCCTTTGGCTTTGTAGGCAAGTGCCCTAA
The DNA here is from genome assembly GCA_036365145.1 of Orientallactaga sibirica. Classification (NCBI taxonomy): domain Eukaryota; kingdom Metazoa; phylum Chordata; class Mammalia; order Rodentia; family Dipodidae; genus Orientallactaga; species Orientallactaga sibirica. The sequence continues at coordinate 2,990,501 of JAEOAD010002662.1, read as the reverse complement.
CTGCAAAGCCATCTCTCCAGCCCCTATTTCTGATAGAAAAGAGTCTGACTGGATGGAGTTGGTAAAAAAGAGCAGCAGGTTAGTCTTTCTCAGTCGACATTGACACTTTTGACCAATGTTGGGATACCATGCTTTGTAGATAGTAAATAAGTTTGTACTGTCTGTCTTTATGGTTACCATATTTTCTTTCTTTCTGCCTTCCCTCCCTCCCTCCCTCCCTCCCTCCCTCCTTCCCTCCCTCTCTCTCCCCTCCCTCCCTCCCTCCCTCCCTCCCTCCCTCCCTCCCTCCCTCCTTTCTTTCTTTCTTTCTTTCTTTCTTTCTTCTTTTTGGTTTTTCATGGTAGTGTTTCACTCTAGCCCAGGCTGACCTGGAACTCACTATGTAGTCTCAGGGTGGCCTTGAACTCATGGTGATCCTCCTACCTCTGCCTCCCAGTGCTGGGATTAAAGGTGTACGCCACCATGCCCGGCTCTATTCTTTTCTTTTCTTTTCTTTTCTTTTCTTTTCTTTTCTTTTCTTTTCTTTTCTTTTCTTTTCTTTTCTTTTCTTTTTTTTTGATTTTTAAAAAATATTTTATTTATTTATTTGAGAGAGAGAGATACAGAAATAGGCAGGTAGAAAGAGAGAGAGAATAGACACGCCAGGACCTCCAGCCACTGCAAACGAACTCTAGATGCGTGCGCCCCCTTTTCCATCTGGCTTACGTGGGTCCTGGAGAATCAAGCCTTGAACTGGGGTCCTTAGGCTTCACAGGCAAGCGCTTAACTGCTAAGCCATCTCTCCAGCCCTGTTATTTTCTTTTTGAGTCAGGGTTTCATAGTCTAACTTAGCTGACTTAAATTTTTAATTATATTTTTGAGAGAGACAGATATATACACACACACACACACACACACACACACACACACACAGAGGGAGGGAGGGAGGGAGGGAGGGAGATAATGGGTATGTCAAGGCCTCCAGCTATTGTAAATGAACTCCAGATGCATGAGCCATCTTGTGCATTTGGCTTCTGTGGGACCTGGGGAATCAAACTTGGACCTTTGGCTTTGCAGGCAAGCACCTTAACCAGTAAGACATCTCTCTATCCATCAAGCTGACTTAGAACTCACTTTATAGTCCAGGCTGGAACTTAAACGCATGACAAGCCTAAGCTTCTTTTCTTGGGTACTGGAATTATAGGCATTAGCTACCACATCTTGTTCTCTAAACTACTTTTGTGTATTTAGTTCTAATGGTATGTTGTAACTAGATTAAAAGTTGGACAAGGGGCTGGAAAGATGGGTTAGCACTTAAAGACACATTAGCCAAACCTGCCAGTCCAGGGTTCAGTTTCCAAGCTGCTTATGCAAGCCCAATGCCAAAAAATGGTACAAACATTTGGTATTCGTTTGCAAAGGCAAAGAGCTCTGGCAGGCACGCACACACACCCACCCACCCAAATAAATAAATAAAAAAATTTTAAAGTTGTACAAGTTAAACATTTACATATTGATATATAATGAGTCACATGCCCAAAACCCAGTAACTTAAAACAACTATGTTATTACCTTTCTTGCTACTGTGAGTAGAAATTTCTCAGTAGGGATGTTCTGCTGGACTTGCTTGGATTCTGTCTAAACACATGTAGAAGCTCAGTTGGCACAGCTGGACCCCAGTCCCTCTCCATGTATTCTATCAGGATAGCCAGACTTTTTACATAATAATTTTTTTGGAAATGATTATTCTAAGATGAAAAGAATAGAAGGTGCTAGTTCTATTACAAAAGATAGGCTTAGAATTGGGTGTGGTGTTCACACCTGTAATCCTATCATTTAAGAAGCAAAGGGAGAAGGATTAACAAATTTGAGGCCAGCATAGGATGAGTCATAGGCCAGCCTGGGATGCATAGGAAGACCCTGTGTCCTGTTTTCTCCTCACTCCCCAAAAAAGTATGTACAGAGACAGAAGTGGTGTTACCAGCTGGGGAGAATGTGGTAGGAGTATCCAAGGGCCAACTTGGTTTACATAGTAAGACCTTGTCTCAAAACAAAATGAAAAAGCAATGATTGGCACACCTGTCACTTTCTGTTGGGTAAAGCAAGTCATACACCAGTCTAGGTTCATTGTGGGAAGGGACTCCACCAACGTGAGACTACCAAGTGCAGTGTTTTTTTTTTTGCAGCAATCTTACTTTTCTATAATCAGGCCAAGTATCCCTAATCTGAAATCCAGCTGGGCATGTTGGCACACACCTTTAATCCCAGCACTTGGGAGGCAGAGGCAGGAGGATCACCGTGAGTTCAAGGCCACCTTGAGACTACATAGTGAATTCCAGGTCAGCCTGGACTAGAGTGAAACCCTACCTCAACAAACAAACAAACAAACAAACAAACAAACAAACAAACAAACAAACAGGCACCACCTAATCTGAAATCCAGTAATGACCTGAAATCAACAATTTTTCAAGTATGCATACTTTAAGATCACTCATATTAAGCCGGGTGTGGTGTTACATGCCTTGGGAGGCAGAGGTAGGAGGATCAATGTGAGTTGAGGCTAGCTTGAGACTACATAGTGAATTCTAGTGAATTCGAGACCCTACCTTAAAATAAAAAATCATTCAAAATTTAGATTCTGACCAACTGCAGTGGCATTATCCTGTAACACTCAAGAACCCGAGATAAGAGAATCTTGAGTTCAAGGCCAGCCTGGGCTATTATATAGTGAAACATTGTCTCAAATGAACAAACCAAACACCAAAAGTTTCAGATTTCAAATTTAAGGTATTCAACCCATAAAGTCTATACAAATATTTCTAAACTGAAAAGCTCAAAGACTACAAATATGTCTTAGGGGCAGGTGTGGTGGTGCAGCACTCAGGAGGTAGAGGTAGAAGGATCACTGTGAGTTCACGGCCACCCTGAGATCATATAGTGAATTCCAGGTCAGCCTGGGCTAGAGTGAGACCTTACCTCCAGGGAAAAGAAAAAAATAAAAAAGAAAAAGAAACATGTCTTAAGCATTATATTTCTTGTCCTAAACATTTTGGTTAAGGTCTATCTATTCAGTCTGTACCAATACATAACCAGTAGCAAGAACTCATTATTTGTGGTGTATATCAATGGTTGGATGGACCAACAGATAGATCAGTAGATAGGTATCTGACTCCTCTTTCTAGGTTTACTTCAACATAGGTAATACAATTCTCAGGACTCAATTCTCCTATGCTTAAGCTTGTACAGTATTCTTCTTTCAACATGTCTTTCTGGTAAAATGCCTTTAGACATTGTGGCTTGAGTGGCTATAGAGCATAGTATTCTCTGCAAATATTTTGGTAGTTATAATCCATGGAAGACAAAAATAATACATATAATACATACTTACTGGATGCAAGCTGATTTCTGTACTGTATGCATTTTTTTCTTTTTGTTTTATTTCTTTTTTCCCTTCCTTACATTCCCCTTTGTCTTTCCCCTTCTCTCTTCCCCCTTCCCTCCCTTCTTTTTCTGTTGGGAATCAAACCCAGGGCCCCACAGATGCTTGACTCTGCCATGCTCTCTATCACTGACTTATACCTCTAGCCTTACATGTTCCTACTGTATCAGAAACATTTGATTGAGATGGGGGTTTCCCCTTATATGTGGAATCTTAGAATAGTAAGGCTGCCCAAGAAAACATAGCTAAAGTATATATAGGAAGGAATTTAAATTACAGTGTGCTTGGTTTTAAAACTCAGGCACCACATTGCTTTCTATTTTATTTTCTATTGCTTAAAGTTTGTCAGAAGGATTAACAACAACAGTACCCTTGACACTTGAGGTTAGATAATTATTTTTTATTTTTTAATTTGAGAAAGAGAGAGAGAGAATGGGCACGCCAGTGGCCTCTCAGCCACTGGGAATGAACTCCAGACACGTGTGCCCCCTTGTGCACATGTGCAACATTGTGCACTTGCATCACTTTTGGGTCTGGTTAAATGTGGGACCTGGAGAATCGATTGGATGTTCTTAGGCTTTGCAGGCAGGCATCTTAACCACTAAGCCATCTCTCCAGCCCAAGGTTAGACAATTCTTTATTGTGATTGGCTGTACTCTTCATTGAAGGATGCTTAACAATATTCCTACCATTAAATAAGTAACCCCTCAAAAAAAAAAAAAAACAAATATGGGGTTGGTGAGATGGCTTAACAGTTAAGGCATTTGCCTGCAAAACCAAAGGAGCTCGGTTAAGTTCCCCAGGACCCACCCACGTAAGCCAGGTGCACAAGGTGGTACATGCATCTGTAGTTCATTTGCAGTGGCTGGCCCATTCTCTCTCTCTCTCTCTGCCTCTCTTTCTCATAAAATAAAAAGAAAAAAAATTCTAGTCCCAGAAACCATCAAATGTCAGGGTTCCTCCCATTGTAAAGCACTGATAAAGTATTTATGACTTGCTGTTCTTTTATCTTTCTTTTTTTTTAGTTAGGTGTTTTTTTTTTTTTTTTTGTAGAGTCTGGCTGTAGCCCAGGTTGACCTGGAATTCACTATGTAGTCTCCCAGTGGCCTTGAACTCACGGCAGTCCTCCTACCTCTGTCTCTGGGGTGCTGGGATTAAAGGCATGCGCCACTATGCCTGGTTTCTGTTGTTTTACTAGTACATCTTGAAAGACATTGGCAGTGCCTTCGAGCCATCTTATAGACATCATACCAGTATTGCCTGATTCTAGTAATCTTATTTTACTTATTTATTTGAGAGCAACAGACAGAGAGAGAAAGAGGCAGAGAGAGAGAGAGAATGGGCACACCAGGACCTCTAGCCATTGCAAACAAACTCCAGATGCATGTACCACCTTGTGCATCTAGCATATGTGGGTACTGGGGAATCAAGCCTTGAACCGGGGTCATTAGGCTTCACAAGCATGCACTTAACTGCTTAGCCATCTCTCTAGCCCTGGTTCTAGTGATTTTAAATCATGTCTTTTATTGTTTTCCCCTCAAAACACACACACACATCCCTTTACCTTTTTGGTGGGGGGCTTGTCTGTGATTTTTCTAAATAAAATGCAGCTGGTATTTGTAAGTACATTTTACATAGGTATCCACTCAAACAGGCATTCTGATCTCTGGTTATAGCCATTAAGTGTAGTAAAAAGAAAACAATTTGCATGTTCTAATTATAGTAGGTGATACATAATTTTTAGCAAGATGGAAATTAAATAGCCTCCAGGCTACACATGGTTAATTTTCATCAGGGTAGTATTGATTGACATGATGGAGGATGTTAATGTGCAATTCTTTTGGAGGAACGGGGGAGGAGAGTGGAAATTGCAGTTTCTCTACTAATTGTACTTTAGGTGTCACTTATGACAATTTCATGTTGTCTAGACAGAGGAAAATGGTGGAGAAATTATTCCAGTGGATTCTCAGATGCTGAGTCCAAAAGGATTCAGAATGCTTTCTGCAGTCAGGAACAGGTGGAAGGGAAGTAGTACCTCCCCAGAGGCAAATCAATGGAAGTCAGATGTCACTTAGAGAAGTAGTTCAAAAGGAACCTTGGATATAAGAAAAGTGATTGTTTTCTGAGCCTGGTGTTAGTTCAAGGACTAATTGTGGAGCTGGAGTCTTGGCTGTCTTGTCTATTTCTACAGACTCCAGAAATGTATTATATTTGATATAAAAAAAAAAAAGCTGCCTTTGCTTCTGGCTAATAAAACTCCCAGCTCACTGCACTTTCCTATTTCTGCATGCTCATATAAGGAACCATTTACTTCCTCTTTTCCTGTTGTTGTCCCCAAGATTTTTTTTCTTTCATCTGGTGGGCAACCAAGAGCCTTGGCAATAGCCTGTAATGTTTTGGGGGCATCAAGGGCTTCCCTGAACAACAACTTGATGAAAGGTATTCTACCCTTGGCACTGAAATTTTCTTATAACAATTTATGGCTTCTGGGTGCACATAGCATTATCTACCCTAATATAGTACTTCTGTCCAAATTCTCTCTCTTTCTCTTTATTTATTTTGACAGAGAGAAAGAGTGTGTGTATGTGTATGTAGGTATATGGGTATACCAGGGCCTCCTGATGCTTCAACCTCCAGACATCTGTGGCATTTTGTGTGTCTGGCTTTATATGGGTACTTGGGCATCAAACCTAGGCTTCCAGGCTTTGCAAGCAAGCACCTTTAACCACCGAGGCATCTTTTCAGCCCTCTTTAAAAAATTAATTTATTGGATACTTTAATATATGGACATGTTGTAAATTGGTGTCTTTTTAAATTTTCTTTATTAATTTAATTTATTTGAGAGTGAGAGAGAAAGAGGCAGATAGATTAAAAATGGGCATGCCAAACAAACTCCAGATGCATGTGCCACCTTGTGCATCTGGCTTACATAGGTCCTGGGGAACGAAGCCTCAAACTGGGGTCCTTAGGTTTCACAGGCAAGTGCTTAACCACTAAGTATCTCTCCAGGCCCCATATTGGTGTCTTTTAACATACATACATACATACATACATACATACATACATACATACATACATACATGTGTATACACACACACACACACACATATTGTTTTGTTTTTCAATGTAGTGTCTTGCTCTACCCCAGGCTGACCTGGAACTCACTTTGTAGTCTTAAGACTGGCCTTGAACTCACAGTGATCCTCCTACCTCTGCCTCCCAAGTGCTGGAATTAGGGACATGCTCCACTATGCCCAGCTCATATATATTTAATTATATTTATAAACAGAGAGAGAAAGAATGGGCACACCAGGGTCTTTAGCCACTACAAATGAACTCTAGATACATGTGCCACCATGTGCAGCTGACATACATGGGATCTGGGGAATCAAACTTGGGTCCCTAGATTTCATAGCCAAATGCCTTAAGCCATCTTTCCAGCCCCTCATATATATATATATTTTTTAGCTAGTAAAAAGAAGTAGGTTTCAATATGGCTTATTCATAACATCATTATTTTTTTTTTCCCTTTGAGGTTGTGTCTGGCCCAGGCCCTACCTGGAATTAACTGTGTAGTCTCAGGGTGGCCTTGAACTCACGGCGATCCTCCTACCTCTGCCTCCCGAGTGCTGGAATTAAAGGCATGCACCACCACACTCGGCACATCATTAATTTTGTATGTAAGCACTGAGCTATCTCCCCAGCCCCACATCATTAATTTTTAAAAAGTATTTATTTATTTATTTATTTATTTATTTATTTATTTATTTGAGAGAGAGAGAGAGGAAGAGGCAGATAGAGAGAAAGAGAGAATGGGCACGCCAGGGCCTCTAGTCACTGCATGCTTCCCTGGTGTATCTGGCTTACACGGGTCCTGGGGAATTGAACTCAGGTCCTTAGGCTTTAACCGCTAAGCCATTTCCCCAGGCCCCCACGTCATTAATTTTTTTTTTTTTTGAGGTAGGGTCTCACTCTAGCCCAGACTGACCTGGAATTCACTATGTAGTCTCAGGGTGGCCTTGAACTCATGCAATCCTCCTACCTCTGACTCCCGAGTGATGGGATTAAAGGCATGTGCCACCACGCCCAGCCACATCATTAATTTTGATTAACCCTCCTCCCACCCTCTCCTCTTCTCTCCTCCATCACCTCCCCTGACCCCACTTAGACCATTTGGAGGGCTGGGAGAGGCTGAAGCAATGGATCAGTACTTAAAGACATTTGCTTGCAAAGTCTGAAGGACTGGGTTTGATTCCCTGGTACCCATTTAAAGCTAGATGCACAAAATGGTGCATGTGTCTGGAGTTTGATTGCAGCGTCAGTAGTCCCTGGTGTGCCCATTCTCTCTCTCTCTCTCTCTCTCTCTCTCTGCTTGCAACTAAATAAATGAAAATATTGTAAAAAATAGGGGCTGGAGAGATGACTCGTTAGTTAAAGGCACTTGCTTGCAATGTCTGGCAACCCAGGTTCAAGTCCCCATTACTCACATAAAGCCAGATGCACAAACTGGCTCATACTTCTGGAGTTTATTTGCAATGGCAGGAAGCCATGGCCTGTTCTTTCCCTCCCTCCCTCCCTCCCTCTCTCTCTCTCTCTTTCTCCTTTCTTAAATAAATATTAGATAAATAAAACAAAACAAGTCTGAGATCTGTGAGCAGACCTCTAAAAGCCTCCTAGAGAAAATGGGTATGAATATAGTGAAAAGATATCCATATTGATTGGCTTGGACCTTTGAATTATATCCAGACAAAAGAAATCTTAAATTTTTTTTTAATTAGTGTCTTGGGGGGGGGAGGTGCAGTTTCAAGGTAGGATCTTGCTCTAGCCCAGGTTGACCTGGAATTCACTATGTAGTCTCAGGGTGGCCTTGAACTCATGGCAATCCTCCTACCTCTGTCTCCTGAGTGCTGGAATTAAAGGCATGTGCCACCATGCCTGGCCAAAAGTGAACCTTTATTTTTATTTTTTTAATTTTATTTTTAGAGAGAGCGAGCATGCGAGAGAATTGGCGTGCCAGGTTCTCAGCCATTGCAATTGAACTCCAGGCGCTTGTTGCCACCTAGTGGGCCTGTGCAACCTTGCGCTTGCCTCACCTTTGTGTGTCTGGCTTACATGGGATCTGGAGAGTAGAACATGGGTCCTTAGGCAGGCAAGCACTTTAACTGCTAAGCCATCTCTCCAGCCCCAAAATGATCTTTTAAGTTGTAAGTTGAAGTTTCAAGTATAATGTAATGTATGGCTGATGTGTAGCAGCTAACCATAGTGCCAACCAGTCATTTTGCAAATGTATGAAAAATAACCACTTAACCAACAGCAGAGGGTCAGATGTTTCCAGAGGTGTCTGGCTGACTTTTCAGGTAATACTGTTGTCTACTAGATACATAATTACTTGCTACATAAAAATTTTGTTTCCAGCCTCTTCCCTTTTGGTTTCTGTTTGGTTATGTTGTGTTCTGATGTTTTACCATGTATTGCTCACTGCCCAGAGGCACTGCAGAATATCTTATTGTTTGTCAAAGATGTTTCTGAACTTTGCTGGTGAGAGGCATTGTTTGGAGCCTGGGGAAGGGGAATTGTTTTATGTTTGGTGATAGTAAAATAAAGCTGCTCTAAACCATAGGCACTATGAGCTCTTTCTGTAGTATCCCCCCCTCCCTTAGTTTTTCAGCAGTGTCTTGGTCCACCCCACAGCAGGGGCAGGAATTGCCTGCCAAATTCTGTTAGAAACTGTATCACATGCTCTGTGTGCACCCATAGAACTTGGGGACCCTGCAGCGATCAGATGGATGCCTATCATTGGATAACTTAAATGATAATTACTAGTGTGTGAAATGGGGAGGCTTTTATGCCTCTGCTTTAAAGCAGAGATGTCAATTTAGAAATCATAATAGAAGTATTATTTCAGAACACACAATTATTTTTCACAAAGAAGAAGGGCTGTCATCTTCCGTCCCAGGCATGTGCCAAGATAGAGATCTAGGGCTTGCAGAGCAAGATTCAGAAATGAAGCAAGAAGCAGTATATCTTTGTTTCTTTGGTCTGCTGGCCCTTTAGCCCCTCCAAACATTGCCTTTTCCCCTATGAGGTCTCTTTTGGCAACTTGCAGTGTAGGAGCATTGAGGTAGTTTCCCAGGCAGCCAGCCAGTCTCTGCTTTATGATTTAATGAGCTTCCTAGAGGCCAGGCTATATTGCATTCATCAGGATAGCTCTATGAGAACTTTAATCTGAGCGGCTTAGACCCTAGAAGGGTGAAAGGTAATATAAGCAGTTTCTGAAAACCTCCAGGAACTTAAGTGTGAGTTTTTGCATGTCTAGTAACCTTGTCTTAAACTCATAGGGTCTATAAGGAACAGTCAGATAAGCTTTCTTTATTGTTCTTTTCAGTCTAGTTAAACTCCTGATTATTCATTCACTTAGATATTTGTCTCCAATTACATGTTAATTAGGATGTTAGGGTTGTTTGTTTGTTTGTTTTCCAGGCAGGGTCTCACTCTAGCCTAAGCTGCCCTGGAACTCACTTTGTAGCCCCAGGCTGGCCTCTAACTCACTGTGGTCCTCTTACCTCAACATTCAGAGTGTTGGGATAAAAGCATGTGCTACTATCCCTGGCTAGAATGTGAATCTTGATGATGATTAAAAAAATAACATTGGTGCATGATATAAGGGTAGACTTCCGCTCTGCTCCCACATGGGCTCTCTATCTCCTCTGCCCTCCACATAGGCAGGAGCTCTGTGTACTTTTTTCTCTTTCCTCTATGAATCCCTTTTCATGGTTCAGGCCCATGCTCACTTCCCACCTGGGTTCACAGGCCATGTGGATGTATCTGTTTTTCCTTCCTTGGTTCGTGTACCCACCCTCTCCCTCATATGTCCCTCAGTAAAATTGTAATAATTTAAAAAAAAGATAACTTGGGTAAGGCATAGTGGTGCACACCTTTAGTCCCAGCACTCAGGAGACAGGGGTAGGAGTATTGCTGTGAGTTAGAGGCCAGCCTGCAAGTACATAGTGAATTCCAGGTCAGCCTGGGCTAGAGCAAGAGACCTTACCTCGAAAAACCAAAAGAAAGGTTACTTGGGACAGGAAGCTGGGGAGATGGCTCAGTGGTGAAAGTTGCTTGCTGGCAAAGCCTGCCAGCCTGTGTTCAGTTCTCCAGCCACCCATATAAAGTGTAATGGACGTTTGTTTGCAGTGGCAAGAGACTCTGGTGCATGCTGCCCCCTTTCTCTCTCTTATACACACGCATATTTAAAAAATATTTTTATTTTTATTTATTTATTTGAAACGGGGGGGGGAATAGGCGTGCCAGGGCCTTTAGCCACTGCAAACAAATCCAGATGCATGTGCTACCTTGTGCAGCTGGCTAACGTGGGTCCTGGGGAATCAAACCTGGATGCCTTAACCGCTAAGCAATCTCTCCAGCCCCCTCACACTTTTTTTTTCAAAGGTGGCTTGTAACTAATACTAGCCTACATATAGCTTATAGTCTAGGGCTGGAGTGATAGTCTAAAACATACAAAAGTTATGTTTAGAAATAGCTGCAGCCAAAAAAAAAAAAAAAAAAAGCCAGGCATGGTGGTGCACACCTTTAATCCCAGCACTCAGAAGGCAGAGGTAGGAGGATACCTGTGAGTTCAAGGCCAGTCTGAGACTACAGAGTGAGTGCCTTCCTGATTTACCTTATCAAATTACAGGATAAATCATTAAATCAAGTCAGATTTGTTGGGGCCAGAGCAAAAGGCACACAGCTGCCACCTTGTTCCATTTTCTCATGCCATTCCCTATTTTCTGTGCAAACAGTTGACGCTAGCGGAGAATGCTCTTCCTTTGAGAGGATCCTAGGAGTAGTGGTGGTGTTTACTCACCTAGTAACTCTAGTTCATTTTTTAGTCCACATCAGTTGGAAAGGCCTGCTTTTATTCCAGGAGAATTTGTGTTCCATCAGTGATTTGTGTGGGTGAGGAAGCACTACTCATCTGGACTTGCTGTTTTGATTTTGTTTATTAGCAGTTATAATGCTATATGTAAATGGTTTGCCAGTCCCACTGCATTGTCTAGGGAGTAGTTGGTACCCAAGGATTCTGTAGTAAGTAGGCACAAGGGATACATGTTCCAAAAGAACCTCATCAAGGGTTCTCCAGAGACAAATCCTAACAGTTTGATTCTGCTGTGATATAAAGAATTCTTCCTGGGCTGGAGAGATGGCTTAGCAGTTAAGGCATTTGCTTGCAAAGCCAAAGGACCCGGTTCGATTCCCCAGGACCCATGTAAGCCAGATGCACAGGAGGGCGCATGTGTCTCGAGTTCATTTGCAGTGGTTGGAAACCCTGGTACACCCATTCTTTTTCTCTTTCTCAAATAAATAAATAAAATATTTAAAAATATTTTTAAAAGTAAAGAAGTCTTCCTAATTAAAATAGGAAGTTAGGGTGGGAACTAGAAATATATATAACGTTACCAAATGGAGTCATTAAAATCAAACCTATTGGGCTGGTAAGATACTCAATGGGTAAAGTATTTGCTGTATAATCATGAGGGACTGGGCTCAGATCCTTAGCACCCATGAAAATACCAATTGTGCTGGCCTGTACCAGTTATCTCAATGCTAAGGAGGCAGAGATAAAAGGATCTGTGAGGCGTGATGGTGCACACCTTTAATCCCAGCACTTGGGAGGCAGAGGTAGGAGGATCACTGTGAGTTCAAGGCCACCTTGAAACTACATAGTGAATTCCAGGTCAGCCTCAGTTAGAGTGAGACCTTACCTCAGAAAACAAAATCAAAAAGAGAGAGAGAATCCCTAGGGCTTGCTAGCTAGCTTGTCAAACCAAATTGATGAGCTCTAGACTCAGCAAGAAATCCTGTCTCAAAGATAGTGACTGAAGACAATTAGTGAAGACCTTTGGCTTCCACATGCCCCCCCCTCCATGCACATGTGAACATATATACATACAAATTAAAATTATTTAAACTTTTTCAGTTCAGGGATTTTCTTTTAACATCTCTGATAAGTCCTCTTACCTATTCAATTCTGTTACTACTTTGATGTAGTAGTGGGTAATATTTACTGCCTAACTTAACAGGTTCATTTCTCTTTTTAATTATTTTTTTATTGACAACTTCTATACTTACATACAAAAAATGGATGATATTTCCCTCCTCTACCCCAATACCCCTTTAGAACTCCAATCTCCATCATATCCCTTCCCTTTCTCCATTAGTCTCTCTTTTAATTTGATGTCATCATCTTTTTCTTCTATTATGGGGGTCTTGCAAAGGTATTGCTAGGCACTGCAAGGTCATGGATATCAAGGCCAATTTCTGTCTGGACAATTGCATTGTAAGGAGTCGTACCCTTCCTTTGGCTCTTCCATTCTATCCGTCCCCTCTTCCGCAATGGGCCTTGAGCCTTGAAGGGTGTGACAGAGATGTTTCAGTGCTGGGCACTCCTCCATCCCTTCTTCTCAGCACTATGTTGCCTTTTAGGTCATCCCAGTGGTCATCGCCATCTGAAAAGAGAAGCTTCTCTAACCAGAAGTGAGAGTAGCTTTAATAACAGGTTTATTTCTAAGCAGAAGCCCTAAAGGAGATCACTCAGGAGGCAGCCTCTCACCAAAGGCTGTCTGCCTTACTCTGGATACTCAGGACTAACTGCAGAGCACTTTGGTATAGAACAGTCTTGCAGGTCTTTGGGTACAGGCAGATTTATACCAGGCTTTGCTTTCATTTTTCAGTTCCCACCATGTCATAAAGAACTAGTTTATTAGTAGTGAATAAGTACTGCATGAGATAACATATAGATTGACCAGTGGATACTAAGAGTTCAGAACAGAAAACAAAGTTCTTGCTGGATGCAATGACACACCTTCAGTTCTCTGCAGGCTGAGGCAAGAAAATTGGTAGTTGTAGGCTAACCTGGGCTATAAAGTGAGTTCATTGCCAGCTTAGGCTATAGATTCTGTAGAGGAAGAGGACTCCTGTATTCAATTACATAGTATGGTAACTAGTACCATAGTAACTATACTGTATATTTAAAAAAACGAGAAGAAGAGCCGGGCGTGGTGGCGCACGCCTTTAATCCCAGCACTCGGAAGGCAGAGGTAGGAGGATCACCGAGAGTTCGAGGCCACCCTGAGACTACATAGTGAATTCCAGGTCAGCCTGGACCAGAGTGAGACCCTACCTTGCAAAACCAAAAAAAAAAAAAAAAAAAAAAAAAAAAAAACGAGAAGAAATCATTTTGACAGATTCCCCCATAAAGAAATGGTAAAATGTTCAAGAAGGTAAATATACTCATCTGATTTAAACACTATTCAGTGTATCCAAGTATTGAAACATTTGCATTAATACCCTACTAGTATGTATCATTTTTTATGTATTAGTTAAAAATAAAGCTTAGGATTTTAGAGGTGGCTTAGCAGTTAAGGTGCTTGCCTGCAAAGCCAAAGGACCCACGTAAGCTAGATGCACAAAGTGGCACGTGCATCTGGAATTCATTTGCAGTGACTGGAGGCCCTAGTGTGCCCATTTTCTCTCTCTCTGCCTCTTTTTCTCTCTCAAATAAATAAATAAAAATAAAAATTCAAAACCAATAAGTAAAATTTAAAAGACAGGGGTTGCCGGCAGTGGTGGCACATATCTTTAATTCCAGCACTTGAGAGGTAGAGGAAGGATGATTGCTGTGAGTTTGAGGCCAGCCTGGGCTAGAGTGAAACCCTACCTTGAAAAAATAAAGTGTAGAGCCGGGCGTGGTGGCGCACGCCTTTAATCCCAGCACTTGGGAGGCAGAGGTAGGAGGATCACCATGAGTTCGAGGCCACCCTGAGACTACATAGCTAATTCCAGGTCAGCCTGGACCACAGTGAGACCCTACCTTGAACCCCCCCCCCCAAAAAAAAAAGGGTAAAAAGGAGGAAGTACATGCCATGTGCAATAAAGAGCCTTCTAAAAATTTTGCTTTTGGTACTAGGGAGTTGGCTCAGTGGTTAAAGGTACTTTCTTGCAAAGCCTGGTGGCTTAGGTTCAGTTCACCAGTTACCTATCGAAATCCCAATACACAAAGTGGTGCAAACATCTGGCATTCCTTTTGCAGTGGTAAGAGACCCTGGCATGCCCACCCCCAAATTAATTAATGTTTAAATTGTGCTTTTTTTTTCTTAGTAGACTTCTCAATTCCTAGTGTACTTCTCAATTCCACTTCCTATCACAAACATTGTATTTCAAGCAAGTGCCTTTAACTGCTGAACCATCTCTAAAGCCCCATTTTGTATTTCAAGGATGCAGACATGCCATTATTTTATGTGTCCTAAAAGGGAAAAAAAATCCCCTGCCAACTAAACTGTATCACACGATTATAAGAGCCATCCTAATTTATGACATTGGAACGTGAGAAAAAAGTATGTTTTGGAATTGATGAAGTACAACATTTCTGCTGCTGTAAACTGTAAAAAAAAAAAAAAATCAAGCAGAGAGAATATATATTTTATTGCTTTCTTCATTGGTTATAATGTGCTGTTTCCATTTAGTTCTAGGATTGTTTGAAATGTGGTCATATAGTCCTTGTCCAGCTAGAAAAACATAATTTAACAGTTGATGGTCCCAGGCAGGAAAGGTAAAGCCAGGTTGAGGGTCTTGATGGTTTCACTGTAGGCTGTTACTGGAAATGTTATGTGCTAGCTGCTGGAATAAAATGACTACACGTGACTATACATAAAACCAGCTGGTTTTAATAACACTGAATTGAATTAACTCAATTGGAAAAGATTGGTAGCTGCTGTCCTTATCCTGCAGATCTGTTTTAAAGAAGGGTCTGGCAGGGGACCAGAGACCTGTTCCTGGGAGAGCTAGGCAAGATGCTGCTGGAAAGGAATAATATTCATCCCTTTCTGCGACTACTTCCTTTGAAACATGCTTATGCCAGAAGCTTGATTAACTGCCGTGGCATGTATGACTTGGGAAGCTATATTGGATACCAGGGAGCTCCTAGGCCCTATCATGCTTATAAGATGTGTTTTAACTAGCCTTGAGGTATATAAAGAAGAAAAGGTTGCACTGGAGAGATGGCTTAGTGGTTTTATAGGAGCTTGCTTGTAAAGCCTAATGACTCAGGTTCAATGCCCTAGTAACCTGTAAAGCCAGACACACAAAATAGTGCATGTATCTAGAGTTCCTTTATAGTGACCAGAGACCCTGGTGTGCCCATCTTTCTCTCTCTCTCAAATACATAAAAATATATAAAAATAGGGGGGAAAGTTGCTAAAATTTAGCAATCAGATTTCATGTCCAGGTTTCTGACTTTCTTTAAAAGATAGAAAGGAGCAACAAAATTGAGCCCACATAGTAGGTTGGTAACAGTTGGCT
Source organism: Orientallactaga sibirica (assembly GCA_036365145.1). Lineage (NCBI taxonomy): Eukaryota > Metazoa > Chordata > Mammalia > Rodentia > Dipodidae > Orientallactaga > Orientallactaga sibirica. The sequence continues at coordinate 2,974,726 of JAEOAD010002662.1, read as the reverse complement.
AGAACTGAGTGATGGGATATATAACCTTCCTGTTTGTCAGTGTACATTGCTCACCATGGCTACCTATGGTAGGCACTTATTTCCTACCTGGACTCTGGAAGGTCTTGCAATATGACAAGAGATTTGAAGCGGTGTGGAGCTTAGATAGTCCTTCACTGGAATCCTGACATAGTTCCTTATCAGCTGTGTGCCTTAGGCCCATATATTTAATTTCTAGGCCCAATGTTTTCATGTATGCAGTAATACCTATCTGGGTTGTGGTAAAGCTTAAATAAAGAAATACAAGTGAAGTGTCTGGTGTATTTCCTGGCACCTAAAGTGCTCAATAAAATATGTGTATTATACAGCATCAGCTAAATTTATGATGGGGCTAACTGAGTATAATTGAAGTTTTTTTTGCCATTTGTTAAGAGAGCCCTAAGCAGATCTTTCTCACAAAAAGGGTGTGGACAGCCGGGTGTGGTAGCGCACACCTTTAATCCCAGCACTTGGGAGGCAGAGGTAGGAGGATTGCTGTGAATTCAAGGCCACCCTGAGACTACATAGTTAATTCCAGGTCAGCCTGGACCAGAGTGAAACCCTACCTCAAAAAAACCAAAAGAAAGAAAGAAAGAAAGAAAGAAAGAAAGAAAGAAAGAAAGAAAGAAAGAAAGAAAGAAAGAAAGAAAGAGAGAGGGAAAGAAAGAAAGAAAGAAAGAAAGAGAAAATGGTGTGGACAGAGCAGAATGAGTAGAAAACAAGGAAGTGTGGATTAGGCTGGTATACAAGAACTGATCACCAAGATAAGTGCTGGCACTGTATGGTAGTCTCTTGTGTGTGCCTAATTTTTTCCTCCTGTGTCGACCCCAGCCTCCTATTTGTCTTCTGGAGGAGAAATAAGGTCATGTTTCTGAGGTACTTTTTCATTTCTCACCAAAGAGCAGTATTAGTCAACATAAAGTAGCAGCTATATCTATTATATGAACTTTACAACTCTTTATTAATACTTTGTTTTTATTTATTTACTTGAAAGAGGCGGGGGTGGAGAGAGAATGGGTGCACCAGGGCCTTCAATCACTGGAAACACTCCAGACACATGTGCCACCTTGAGCATCTGGTTTACATGGATCCTGGGGAATGGAACCTGGATCCTTTGGCTTTGCAGGCAAGTGCCTTAACTCTCCAGCCCTCTTTATTTATTTGTGTCTACATGCTTAGCTTTTTGGAAGGTAACAGGTGTTAGCTGGCTGCAAAGGGGAATATTATTTATCTCTCTCCCATTTCCCTTATGAATGACCTCTGAGTTGGTAATTGACAGGGATTATTGCCATTTTTTTAATCTCTGCTAGGAGGCTGCTGGAGTCTTCCCTCATTTCATTATCCCGTTATGATGGAGCAGGATCCAGAGAGCACCCAATATACCCAGACCCAGCGAGGTAAGGCCAAAGTGAGAAATGGCACTAGGTGGGTGGGGAGGGGCGGCCCTTGGGGTTGCCAAGCTGTTGGAAGCTCCGTCCTGTGCCTCTCTGGTCCTGGTGCTCTTTTACTCTTCAGTTACAGTTTTAAGACAGGTGGTTCAGGTGATTGGGAATTGTTACAGGTAAGTGAACAGCACCTCTGATGACAGAGGATTATGACTGAGCTCTTGTCCTTGGGGGCTCACTGCTGTTAGTGGAGCATTAGAGGGTCCTGTCGAGGTCACAGGCCATCGCAGGATTTTCTTTCCTGCTGCCTGAGAAGCTGTTGCCAGTCAGATGGACAGCTAAAAAGGGAGCCAAAGTTTTAAACATTTCATTTTGGAAAAACAACACAAACAAACAAACCTCCCCATTACCTATCATTTGAAAGGAAATTTAGATTATCAAAGGGTAGGAGTCTAACCAGTTATTCCCTTTTTGAAAACTACCTGAGGGAAGAGATGAAGAAAGAGTAAATTGAGGGGCTGGAGAGATGGTGCAGAGGTTGAAAGTTTTTCCTTGCAAAGCCTGATGACCCAGGTTTGATTCCCCAGCACACACACAAAGCCAGATGCACAATGTGGTGCATGTGTCTAGAGTTTGTTTGCAGTGGCAAGAAGCTCTGGCATACTCATTCTCTCTCTCAAATAAATAAATAAATATTAAAAATGACTTTTAAAAGAGTAAATTAAAGGAAATAACTTGTCATTTATGTGCTTGTTTTATGCTTTCTTGAAGTCATTTTAAAAATTCTTGAAATTTTTAAAAATTTAAAAAATGAAATTAAAATTTTTCTTATGATCTCAAAGTCCAACCTTCCCTGTTGCTTATAGCAGAATCAAGAATGAATTGTTGAATTGTTGTATTAGATTTATCTGTAGCAAGCAGCCTCATGTGTTTGTCGTAGCTGGGTTTGATGATTCTGTTAGAGGCCTAAAAAGGGCTAGCCTACATATTATTATTATTATTATTATTATTATTATTATTAGTTTTTTATTTCTATTTTTATTTTTATTTTTTCAAGGTAGGGTCTCACTCTAGCTCAGGCTGACCTGAAATTCACTATGTAGGCTTAGGGTGGCCTCGAACTCACAGCGCTTCTCCTACCTCTGCCTCTCGCGTGCTGGGATTAAAGACATGCACCACCATGCTTGGCTCAGCCTACATATTATTTAAGTAATATCAGAGCACATTATAAGACTTTGTCAAAAGAAAAAGAGGATTTATGATGGTGGGGTTGGCAAGTTGGCAGTATAGGTCAGAAAACACTAGATTAATTGGGCATGTTGGTACACACCTCTAGTTCCAGGACTTGAGGCAGAAGTAGGAGATTTGCTATGAGTTCGAGGCTAATCCGAGACTACATAGTGAATTCCAGGTCAGCCTCCTGGGCTAGAGTGAGACCCTACTTCAACAAAAAAAGGAAGGAAGGAAGGAAAGAAAACATTAGATGAGTTTTGCTTCAGATTCAGACTTTTCCATCTGTTTGGACACACTAGACCACATTGATTCTGGACATAGGAAATTATTTATTTTGGTCTTTTTTTTTTTTTCTTGTTTTTCAAGGTGAAGCCTGATGGCCAGGTTTAGGAAAAAAGAAAAGAAAAATAGAAAGCAACTTAGATGAGAACTGAAACAAGGAAGTTTATGTTAGTTCTATGTTGGAAAGGTATAACAAGCCTTTAATAAAAAATTTTCACAGTTTGAAAAACACTGAAACTCTGATATACAATTTCTTTCAGGAATTTCTTCCAGAAATTTTAGGAAGAGTTCAATGATCATTCCTTTTTTTTTTTTTTAATATTTGTTTATTTATTTATTTGAGAGCTATAGATAGAGAAAGAGACATAGAATGGGCGCACCAGGGCCTCCAGCTACTGCAAACAAATTGCAGATGCATGCGCCACTTTGTGCATCTGGCTTATGTGGGTCCTGGAGAATCGAGCCTCGAACTGGGGTCCTTAGGCTTCACAGGCAAGTGCTTAACTGCTAAGCCATCTCTCCAGACCCTTTTTTGGTTTATCAAGGTAGGGTCTCATGCTGGCCCTGGCTGACCTGGAATTAACTATGAAACTATGAAACTCATGGGGATCCTCCTACCTCTGCCCCCTGAGTGCTGGGATTAAAGGTGTGTGCCACCACACCCAGCTGATCATTCTTTTTTTCTTCTTCTTCGAGGTAGAGTCTCACTCTGGCCCAGGCTGACCTGGAATTCACTATGTAATCTCAGGGTGGCCTCGAACTTATGGCGATCCTTCCTACCTCTGCCTCCCAAGTGCTGGGATTAAAGGCATGCACCACCATGCCCAGCCCTTTGTTTTTTTTAGAGAGGGGGAGAGAATAGGCACGCCAGCAGCTTCTCAGCCGCTGTGAACGAACTCCAGATGAATGCGCCCCCTTGTGGGCAACTGCGGCAATGTGCCCTTGTGTCACTTGCATCTGGCTCAGTGTGGGACCTGCAGAATCTAACGGGTGTTTTTAGGCTTGGTAGGCAGGCGCCTTAACCACTAAGCCATCTCTCCAGCCCTGATCATTCTTTTTTTAAAAAAATATTTTATTTAATTATTGGAGGGAGAAAATGGGCATTCCAGGGCTTCTAACCACTGCAAACGAACTCAAAAGCATGTGCCACCTTGTGCATCGGCTTATGTGGGTCCTTAGGCTTTGCAGGCAAGTGCCTTTATTGCTAAGCCATCTCCCCAGCCCATGATCATTCTTTTTTTTTTTTTTTTGAGACAGGGCCTAATGTATGTAGTTGAGTCTGGCTTTAAACTCCTGATCCTCCTGCCTCCACCTCAGAATGCTGGGATTACAGGCATGCCACCACCATATACAGCTAAATTCTGATTTTTTTTTTTCCCCAGGCAGAGTCTCACTCTAGCCCAGTCTGACCTGGAAGTCACTCTGTAGTCCCAGGCTGGCCTTGAGCTCATAGCAATTTTTCTACCTCTGCCTCCTGAGTACTGGGCTTAAAGGCATGTGCCACAACACCTGGGAAACTCTGGTTTTTATAGACTATTATTTGTCGTCTTTCCATGTAATCTGCTATTTATTCCTTCTTTGATCTCTTTATTACTGAAAGTGACATGCTTTCAGGTGTTAGCATTTTTATATTTGTCCTTTGAATACAAAATATGTTTTTTTTAGAGGGGGAGATATTCTTTGAAGAGAACTCAGTGATTTATTTAGGTACTTAAAATTTTCACTTAGCATACTTGAGAATTGTTTTGTAGTTTTCTAGCTCTTCAATAGGAGAATGATTGTTATTATCACATCACCTGTTTCTTTTTCCTGTACTGTAAGGATAGGTCAGGGCCTTTGAAATATTTCCCAAACATGTAGAAACCTAGCTCTTCTCTGAATTCCTAAGAGGACAAGACTGGGGTGTCACAAGTCCTTACCCTCGGGGGCTGGAGAGATGGCTTAGCAGTTAAGCGCTTGCCTGTGAAGCCTAAGGACCTTGGTCGAGGCTTGATTCCCCAGTACCCATGTAAGCCAGATGCATAAGGTGGTGCATGCACTTGGAGTTCTTTTGCAGTGGCTTGAGGCCCTGGCGTACCCACTCTCTTTCTCTCTCTCTGCCTCTCTCTCTCTCTTGCTCTCAAATAAATAAACAAAAATAAACAAACCAAAAAAAGAGAAGTCTTTACCCTTGCCCTTCTACTCCTTCTTCCTCACATCTCCTCTGCTCCCCTTCTCTACCACTGCCCATTTCCTTCTTCTCTTCCTGCTTCTCTCCCTTCCTACCATTGATACTGTAGTTTCATAGTTTAGGGAATTCTGTCCTATAGTAAAATTAAACAGCTTCGGAATATATAGATATGTAGGGCTACAATTATGGCCCTACATAAAAAGGCCATCTTTATTCAGTATTCTTTTTACCACTATTACCAATAGTATTATAATTTTTCTATTGGTTAGGGTAATCTGTAACATGGGAAATGAATTGATTTAATAGATTGACAGTCTCTTCAAGATCAGTTTTCTTTTTTTAAAAAGATTTTATTTTTATTTTTATTTTTTAAAATATTTTATTATTTATTTATTTATTTGAGAGAGAGAGAGAGATACAGAAATAGGCAGCTAGAGAGAGAGAGAGAGAGAGAGAGAGAGAGAGAGAGAGAGAATGGGTGCGCCAGGGCCTCCAGCCACTGCAAACGAACTCCAGATGCGTGCACCCCCTTGTGCATCTGGCTTACGTGGGTCCTGGAGAATCGAGCCTCGAACCGGGGTCCTTAGGCTTCATAGGCAAGCATTTAACCGCTAAGCCATCTCTCCAGCCCCCAAAAGATTTTATTTTTAAAAATTTATTTATTAGAAACAGGGAGAGAGAGAGAGAGAATGGGCCTGCCAGGAACTCTAGCCACTGCACACTAACTGCACACGAACTCCAGACGCATGTGCCACCTTGTGGATCTGGCTTACATGGGACCTGGAAAATCAGACCTGGGTCCTTAGGCTTCGCAGGCAAGCTCCTTAACCACTAAGTCATCTCTCCAGCCCTCAAGATGAGTTTTCTAAAACTTTTTCTTTGGCTATTTGCTTTTCTGGTCTAGTTAGCTTGAGAACTTAACCAGTGTTTGATTTCTGTTGCAAGATTTCTATGTATTTGGTAGCTGTGATAGCAACTCAAAAACATTGACTTCTGTGTGTTAAAGTATTAGTGTTCTGTGGTTCACTGTAACGTGCTTGGTGACAGGGTCCCAAATGGATAATGTAGACTGTACCAATTGAGGGTTTTGTATTCTGGTTGTTTTGGTCTAGGCATCTGTGCATCTCATGCCCATCTGCTATACAAAGATCATTTGGATTCAGCTTATTGCAGCATACTATTCCATACCACATAACTTTTTTTTTTAATTTTATTATTTTATTTACTTTTGGAGAGAGACACAGAGAGAGACAGAGAGGGAGAGGGAGACAGATAGAGATGGGTGGGCCAGCAGTCTCTCAGCTGCTGTGAACGAAATCCAGATGTGTGCGCCCCCGTGTGGACAAGTGCGGCATTGCGCCCTTGCGTCACTGCATCTGGCTCAACGTGGGACCTGGAGATTGGAACCAGGTTCTTAGGCTTAGCAGGCAGGTGCCTTAACCGCTAAGCCATCTCTCCAGCCTCCACATAACTTTTGAGTTCTAAAGATTGTTAGTCAGCACCTTGGAAATTCCATTTGATGGCTGGCCAGGACACCACCTATGATGATGGGCATTTCAGAGAGAGTCTCAGGTCCTATTGTAGTTAACTGCAGGCTCTCCTTTGGTCTAGGTCAGTAGCCTTATTGAGAACAAAGTGTCAGAATGCTGAAAAGTCAGGCTGCAAGATATTTTACAAATACTTTTAAAACTTACTTTGAAGTGAGTGGGTCTTGATAAGATGCTCAGCTTGGCCTCAAACTTGCAAGCCCCACCCTACAACCCATAGTCCTCCTACTTCAGCCTCCTGAGTAGCTGGGGTTATAGATAGCCACACACCACTGTGTCCAACAATAACTAATTTTTGTACCATTTGGATACAACTATCTAGTCTCCATTTTCTTTGGAGTCTCATTGAAAAGGAACCAACAGAAGGTATACACCTTTTTCTTTTTATGTATTCAAACATAGAAGTTTATAACATTTTAAAGATCCCAGGCTTATAACTCCTTTTTTTGCCTAAATATAGACAATATAGGGGCTGGAGAGATGGCTTAGTAGTTAAGGCACTTGCCTGGGAAGCCTAAGGACCCAGGTTTGATTCCCCAGGATCCACGTAAGCCAGATGTACTAGGTGGCACATGCATCTGTAGTTTCTTTGCAGTGGCTGCAGGCCCTGGCATGCCCATTCTCTCCCCCCACTAAAATAAATAAATAAATAAATACACACACACACACACACACACACACACACACACACACACATATGTATGTATTTGAGGTAGGGTCTCACTCTAGTCCAGGCTGACCTGAAATTTACTATGTAGTCTCAGGGTGGCCTTGAACTCTTGGCAATGCTCCTACCTCTGCCTCCCGAGTGCTGAGATTAAAGGCATGTGCCACCATGCCTGGCTAAATAAAATATTTTTTTAAAATAGTGCAGAGCTGGGGGTGTGACTCAGTGGGAGAGCATGTGCTTAGAATGGTTCAGGCCCTGGCTTTCATCCCTAGCGTGCGCGTGCGTGCGCGCACACACACATAGACACACACACACAGAAAATATAATGGGCTGGAGAGATGGCTTAGCAGTTAAGGCACTTACCTGCAAAGCCTAAGGCCCCTGGTTTGATTTCCCAGTACCCATGTGAGTTAGATGCACAGGTGGCACATATGTCTGGAGTTCATTTGCAATGGCTAGAGGCCCTGGCGTGCCCATTCTCATTTCATTTTCTCTCTCTCTCTATCTGCCGCTTTCTCCTTCTCCCCCCTTCTCAAATAAATAAATAAATAAATAAATAAATAAATAAATAAATAAATAAATAAAACATTTTGAGCACACATGCATACCATTCTTTAACTCTTTTTCCCACTTAAAATTTTATTTTAGAAATGTTTCCTTATGAATATCATCATGCCCAGATAATTTCTTTCTTTTTTTTTTCCTCCTCCTCCACTTTTTTTTGAGGTAAGGTCTCACTCTAGCCCAGGCTGACTTGGAATTTTTCTGTAGTCTTAAGGTGATCTTAAACTCACAGGGATCTTCCTACCCCTGCCTCTCAAGTGCTGGGATTAAAGGCATATGCCACCACGCTCAGCTAATTTATTATTTTAATGGTCCTACAGTGTTTCTCTGTACGGAGATAATGTGTTTAATTTTATTGGACATTTGGATTGTTTCCCAAGTTTTCACTCATGATGACACTGTCACAAATAAACTTGCTCATGTAGACATTTGTGTTCTCATATATATCTGTAGGATATCGTTCCTAAAGGAATTGTGTCAAAATGTGTACCTCAGGTTTTGAGTCTTGAAGTTGGCTTAGCAATCTAATATTACCATATAGAACATTTTCTGTTACTGTTATTAGTTTATAGCCTCAAATTACATATCTGTGTTATAAAGATAAAAGGAAAAGGTTAAGAAACAAAGGAAAAGTATGTGTGAAATTGTATGTTATACTAGAAGTCATCAGGGAGTAACAGGATACTGAGGCCTTGGTTTGAAGAATGTGATTCTAGACTGATGATTTATTGGAATAGTCCTGGTGAACAAGATGTAACCTCTACTGCTCTGATTTCTAAGAACATATTTTTTTTCTCTTAGATTTTTCTGTTGTAAGTACCTAATCACTCTCAATTCCTATCTGGATGTTTTGCCCATGTTACAAAATACCTAACTGATCTGTAACAGACATAAATATTTCAAAAAGATGATTATAAGGAGCTAGGTGAAAATGGAGCTGTGTGTATTTGTTGGAGAAGTCATGGTGAAGATACCTGTGTATGCCTTTGTTAATCATCCATGGGTTACCATTTCCTGTTCATTTTCTCATCTATAAAGTGAGCAGAGATAATGACTAGGTTTTTATTTCTTTTCTTTTGAGAAAGAGAAAGAGGTAGAGAAAGAGAGAGAGAGAGAGAGAGAGAGAGAGAGAAAAGAATGGGCACACCATGGCTTCAGCCACTGTGAACAAACTCCAGACGCATGTGCCCTCTTGAGCACATGTGCAGCCTTGTGCACTTGCTTCACTGTGCATCTGGCTTACATGTGATCTGGAGATTCGAACATGAGTTCTTAGGTTTTACAGGCAAGCGCCTTAACTGCTAAGCCATCTCTCCAGCCCTTTCATTTCTTAAATCAGGTGATGAACAATGAAAAGTTGTGAATCTGTTGAGGGGCACACTGAGAAGCTAAGCTAGTTTCTTAAGAAGCTAAGGAAAAAAAAAAAAAAAAACAAGAGTCCAGGGCTGGGGAGATGGCTCAGTGGCTGCCTGCTATGCAAGCCTGATGACTTGAGTTGGGATCCCTAGCAACCATGTAAAAGCCGGATGTGGGCCCATGTGCCTGTGATCCCAGTACTGGGGACATGGGGACAGGAAGATCCCCAGGTCTTGCAGGCTAGCTAGTCTAGCTGAATCAATAAGCTCCAAATTCAGTGAGATGGATTCTAACTCCATTAGACAGGCAGGAGAAGGAGCAGCTGTACACATTTGTGCTCACAATTTTGAGGAGCCCTTCTGGGCTGGAGAGATGGCTTAGTGGTTAAGGCGCTTGCCTACAAAACCTAAGGACCTAGTTTTCGGTTTTCTAGAACCTACATAAGCCAGATGCACATGGTGGTGCGTACATCTGGAGTTCGTTTGCAGTGGCTGGAGGCCCTGATGTTCCCATTCTTTCTCTCTCATAAAAATAAATAAATAAATGAATAAATAAGTTAAAAAAAAAAAAAAAAAGAAGCTAAGAAAGAAGAAAGGCCCAGTGCTAATCCTCTTTGGGTGGGGCAACTCTTGATCAGAAGGTGACTGGTAAACTGCCTATTTGTCTTATCTTAGAACAAAAGATTGGCAATAGTATGGTAAATGTGTTTGCAGTACAACCTCCTGGTGAGTTAAATGTCTTGTATTTTTCATGTATCTGGAATTTGCCTCAACAGGGAGATGCCATGGGAGAGTTGGATTTACTGTCTTTCATAATATTCCCCACATTAGTACTAGTTTGTTCATCTCTATCTCTCTCAGATTATCTCCTGCTGCATACTATGCCCAGAGGATGATCCAGTATCTCTCACGGAGAGACAGTATTCGTCAGCGCTCCATGCGCTATCAACAGAACCGGCTCCGTTCTTCCACATCCTCCTCTTCCTCAGACAACCAGGGTCCATCAGTAGAGGGAACTGACTTGGAATTTGAGGACTTTGAGTAAGTACATGCTCAACTTACTTCCTTCTCTTTCTTCCCAATCTGTGAGTGCCTCCATGTTGGCCACTGCCTATGTAACAGTGGTGAGCACTTACTCCTTATGAGTAACAGGAAAATGAGGGAGAGAGAGCTCAAATGCCCAAGCCCTTCCACTTCTGACAGTTGCATTGCTGATTTACTGTAGCCTATGGGAAGAGACAACCCAGGCCAAAGTGGGAGAGGATAGCTACTGCTCTTCAGGCCACATTTGTATTTACTTTTTGCACATAATGGAAATGCTTCTCTGGAGCTAGCCTCACAGCACCAAGGAGGCAGGAAGGTTGTACATCTTCTCTTGACCAGAGTAGATGTGAAATACATTTTATTTTTAAATGCCTAGGTTTCTTTAAAACATAGATTTTGCCGGGTGTGGTGGCGCACACCTTTAATCCTAGCACTCGGGAGGCAGAGGTAGGAGGATCGATGAGAGTTCGAGGCTACCCTGAGGCTACATAGTTAATTCCAGGTCAGCCTGGACCAGAGTGAGACCCTACCTCGAAAAACCAAAAAAAAAACAAAACGTAGATTTTATATCTTAGTATCCTGAGAAGACTGGCTCATTAAGGTCCAACTCTCTTAACTTTGCCATTTGCTCCTCACTAATGATCGTTTGGACATTACCTATTAAATTAATGTGGTAGCTTTAGGAGTGATTTATTTCTTATTTATTTTATTTATTTATTTATTTATTTATTTAGGTTTTTTTGAGGTAGGGTCTCACTCTAGCCGAGGCTGACCTGGAATTAACTATGTAGTCTCAGGGTGGCCTCGAACTCATGGCGATCCTCCTACCTCTGCCTCCCAAGTGCTGAGATTAAAGCGTGTGCCACTATGCCCGGCCTCTTTCTTTCTTTCTTTCTTTCTTTCTTTCTTTCTTTCTTTCTTTCTTTCTTTCTTTCTTTTTTTAAATTTTGTTTATTTTTATTTATTTATTTGAGAGTGATAGAGAAAGAGGCAGAGAGAGAGAGATAGAGAGAGAGAGAAAGAGAATGGGCACACCAGGGCCTCCAGCCACTGCAAATGAACTCCAGATGCATGCACTTCCTTGTGCATCTGGCTTATGTGGATTCTGGGGAATCGAGCCTTGAACTGGGGTCCTTAGGCTTCACAGGCATGTGCTTAACTGCTAAGCCATCTCTCCAGCCCCTCCCCCCTTTTTTGGAGTGATTTCTTGCTACTGCTGCTGTGCCACCACCTCTGCTTCCCCCTTCTCTTTTTCCTTTCCCTTCTCCTCCTTATTCCCCTCCTCTTCCTTTTCCTCCTTCTTCCCCCTTCCTTTTCTTTTTTTGGTATGTGTTTGGGGGGGGGGTTGTTCAAGGTAGGGTCTCGCTCTAGTCCAGGCTCACCTGGATTATCCTCCTACCTTGGCCTCCCAAGTGCTGGGATTAAAGGCATACACCACCACACCTGGCTTCTCCTCTTTTTTTTTTTTTTAAATTAACATTTTATTAGTTTGCAAAGATAGAGTGGGTTGGGGGAAGAGAGGGGTGGGGGAAAATGAATGAATATGAATTGGTGCACCAGGGCCTCTTGCCACTGCAACAACTCCAGATGCATGTGCTACTATGTGCATCTGGCTTTATGTGGGGACCCAAGCTCCAGAATTCAGGCTCTCCAGCCTTACTTCTGGGTTTTGTCTTATACATCCTGCTGTTCCCGACCTTTCTAACCATTTGTTTTGTTTCTTCCCAGCCTAAAATAAGTTTTCCTTGCTTTTATCAAATTGGACCTTTGGCTCTTATTTTGACTCTTGCATTTTAGTGTTCTTTAACATGCAAAACAAGAGAGGTTTAAGAAGGATCCTGATGCATTCCACCCCCCTCCTTTTCTTTGCTTGCATTACTGGGCTATGATAGTCTCCTCCGCTCCTCTTCTTGACATAGTCTCAGAAGGTCTGGGATCTTCAGAATTCGTGTTTCTCCCTCAACCTTCCTCCTGTTAGCTGCATGGATACTTCCCCATAAGCTCTCTGTAGTAGAGCTGGGTAGTGTGTTTGATCTCTGCCAGAAAGAACTAACATACAGTGGAACCACCTTTACACCATTTTGCTTTCATGGTGCTTTTGTTAAACTAGCATTTGCATTTTGGGGTACAAAAGAAAAAAAAACATAGATTTATTTGAGAAAGATTTAAATATGCAAGAAATGCAGAGATGGCATGAAACAGCTGTGGCAAATGGATCACAGGAGTGTAGTGGTCCTCTGTCATCAATCACTGGAGAAAAGCTGAGCTTTTCTTTGACTCTTGGCCTATGTCTTTCTCCAGCTTCTCCCTGACTCTCATAATTTTTACAGCATTAGGGTCTATTCAAGGAAGCAGTTTATACATGCTAAAGGGCTTGGAATGTAGGTTAGTGGTAGAACACTTGCTTACCCAAAAAACCTAAACAAATAAACAAACACCCTGCATATACAGGGGTTGTCGTCATTTTAGTGGTGCTGAAAGCCTGGGTGACTTTAATCTCAGTTATTTTGTGGCGCTCTGGGAGTCAGTATTCTAGATTGTCAAGCCATCTTTCCATATACTTGGAAGGCTAAGTTATCTCTTAACAGTGGCATAATGTGGGGCTCATGCCTTTCAGATGTGCCCTGCCTCGTGACTTGCCCTTCACAAAGGAGTTCTGGGTTACTTTAAAATGTTCTGTTCTCATCTTACCTTCCCTTTCTTCTGCTACCACCTCCTTGCTCTGCCCTTCCTTCCCCCTCAGTTTTCTTCTGTCAGACTGCCTCCTCCCTGTGCTCCCCCAGCCCACCTGTGCTCTCATCTCCCCCCTGGGCTTCAGCATGAACTCATTTTACATTGCTTTTTCCACTTTTTAATGCACTGGTTTACCAGTCTTTTTTTTCCTAGGTATCTTATATTACCAATGGGTTAATTTCTCTAATGTTCCTCCAAAAGTCCCTCACTGAGCTATTTGCCTTTTGTATGTGTGGGGTGGGAGTATAGACCATAATCTTGTATTAATAGCAGTTGTGGATTACATTAGCAATCTGGTCTTATAGTAAAAGAAGTTGCTGGCTGATTGATACTGATTTACTGTCTATCTTTTTCTTTTTCCATCTTCTTTCCATCTTCCTCCTTCCCATCCTATTATTACATTATTAAAAGAAAGATTCTGTGCAAGTTTGGTGGAAAGACACTCAGATTTTTTTTTTTTTAGAGGAAAGGTTTATTTACAAGAGGGTGATTATATTATGAATAAGCATGGTGGTGTCTTTGGTTCTTAGGAACAAAGTAGGGTGTATCTTCTTACAAGTTTTTTTTTTGGAGGGGAAAAGTTCCATGTCTCATGCCTTACGGTATGTGCTAGGAGCCACAGAGGCACTAGATAGGGGTGAGGGAAGTCAGGAAGGCACTAGATAGGACCCAAGGGCATGATTCAGGTGGTCTTGGGGCCCTTGGCAACAGGGGGCTGGTTTGCTTTCCTGTTCTGGACCTTGGGCAGTATCAGGAGTCTTTCTTTTAATAATTTGTTTGTTTATATTTATTTATTTATTTGAGAGCAGCAGACAGAGAAAGAGGTGGGGGAGGGGGCAGGGGAAGGAGGGAGAGAGAATGGGCTCACCAGGGCCTCCAGCCACTGCAAATGAACTCCAGATGTGTGCGCCACCTTGTGCACCTGGCTTATGTGGATACTGGGGAATCGAGCCTTGAACTGTGGTCCTTAGGCTTCACAGGCAAGTACTTAACTGCTAAGCCATCTCTCCAGCCCCAGCATCAGGATTCTTAAAGTAACCACATCTGTGTTCTAACACCTGTGAACTTAAGTACTGGTTATAATTACTCCCCCACCCCCTTTTTTTTTTTTTTTCCGAGGTAGGGTCTCACTCTAGCTCAGGCTGACCTGGAATTCACTATGTAGTCTCAGGGTGGCCTTGAGCTCATGGGGATCCTCCTACCTCTGTCTCCTGAGTGTTGGGATTAAAGGCGTGCGCCACCACGCCCGGTTTAATTACTCCTCTTTTTAAAAAATATTTTATTTTTATTTATTTATGTGTGTGAGAGATAAAGAGAGAGATAATGGGCACACCAGCGCCTCTAGCCACTGCAAATGAACTCCAGATACATGCACCACCTTGTGCGTATGGCTTTTTGTCAGTCCTGGGGAATTGAACCTGTGTCCTTTGGCTTTACAGGCAAGTGCCTTAACTGCTAAGCCATCTCTCCAGCCCTAATTACTCCTCTTAATTGCTAGTTTTCTGAAAAGTGAGAAATTAGGGAATGTACCAGCCTATTTTAATTTCTCTTCCCTAATTCTATTTCTTAGCTTTTATAACTATAAGGCATGTTAGAGATTTGTGCAGTAATAATTTATAGTTCTTTCCAGTACAGAGAACTGGGTAAAGTAGATAACAGCCTGGAATCCACCTAATAGTTAGGGCACCATTAGGGGACAGTTTTCTTCTATTGGGTTTATCTTCACAGCACATTGTACTCCTGCCTGTGAAGCCCCACATCAGCTTCTTCACCTTTCTTCCCTTTGTTGAGTTAGTCCCAAATCATTTTGCCATTCTTTATTTATTTGAGAGAGAGAGAGAGAGAGAGAGAGGGAGAGAGAGGGAGAGAAAGAATGGGTGTTCCATGGCCTTTAGCCACTGCAAACAAACTCGACACATGTACCACCTTGTGCATCTGGCTTATGTCAGTACTGGGGACTCGAATCTGGGTCCTTAGGCATCGCAGGCAAGTGCCTTAACCGCCTAGCCATCTCTCTAGCCCCTCATTTTGCCATTCTTGAACAATTCCCATCCAGGTGCAAAAAGCCCCCAGAAAACCAGAATCTTTATTCTTTTTGTTTGTTTGTTTGTTTTGTTTTTCAAGAAAGGGTCTCACTCTAGCCCAGCCTGACCTGGAATTCACTCTGTAGTCTCAGGGTGGCCTCAAGCTCACAGTGATCCTCCTTCCTCTGCCTCCTGAGTGCTGGGATTAAAGGCGTGTGCCACCATGCCTGGCCTTGAGTCTTTATTCTTGAGTTAACTGTTTCATCATCAGTTGAGATTATCAGTTATAATAATATTTTTCATATATATACTAAATAAGAACATAATATACATGCTAAAATGTCCATTTTACTTTATTAAAAAAAATTTTGTATTGACAGCTTCCATAATTGTAGACAATATCCCATGGTAATTCCCTCCTGCCCCCAACTTTCCCCTTTGAAACTCCACTCTCCATCATATCCCCTCTCCCTCTCAGTCAGTCTCTCTTTTCAGTTTGATGTCATAACCTTTTCCTCCTATTATGATGGTCTTGTGTAGGTAGTGTCAGACACTGTGAGGTCATGGATATCCAGGCCATTTTGTGTCTGGAGGAGCATGTTGTAAGGAGTCCTACCCATCCTTTGGCTCTTACATTCTTTCTACCACCTCTTTTGCAATGGACCCTGAGCCTTGGAAGGTGTGTTAGAGATATTTCAGTGCTGAGCACTCCCCTGTCACTTCTTCTCAGCACCATGGTACCTTCTGAGTCATCCCAAGGTCACTACTATCTGAAAAGAGAAGCTTCTCAGCCGGGCATGGTGGCGCACACCTTTAATCCTAGCACTCGGGAGGCACAGGTAGGAGGATTGCTGTGAGTTTGAGGCCACCCTGAGAATACAGAGTGAATTCCAGGTCAGCCTGAGCCAGAGTGAGACCCTACCTCGAAAAACCAAAACACACACACACACACACTCACACACACACAAAAGAAAAGCTTCTCTAATCAGAAGTGAGAGTAGCATTAATATATGGGTATGAACATTAAGAGATGTGCTTACTGGGCAGTTTGGTGAGCATAGTATCCAATTTACACATCTGTATAATGTATATGCTTATATATACTGTATTGCCTAAGTATCTATATATAAAGATGTTGACATGGGTATGTGTGGTGTATATGCTTATAGATAGATTTTTAAATGTTTTCAAATATTTTATTTATTTGGGAGAGAGGGGCAGATAGAGTGAGAGAAGGGCACGCCAGGTCCTCTAGCCACTGCAAACAAACTCCACACTCCACACACATGTGCCACCTCGTGCATCTGACTTATGTGGGTACTGGGGATTTGAACCTGGGTCCTTAGGCTTTGCAGGCAAGCACCTTAACCACTAAGCTATCTCTCCAGCCCTAAATGTGTTTTTGTTTGTTTGTTTGTTTTGTTTAGTTTGGTTTTTTGAGGGAGGGTCACTCTTGATCAGGCTGACCTAGAATTCCCTATGTAGTCTCAGGGTGGCCTTGAACTCATGGTGATCCTCCTACCTCTGCCTCCCGCATGCGGGGATTAAAGGCATGTGCCACCACACCTGGCTACTTTTAAAATATTTTTATTTATTTATTTGCAAGTGGGGGGAGGGAGGGATAGTGTGTATGTGTGTGTGTGTGGGCATGCCAGGGCATCTAGCTTCTGCAGATAAACTCCAGATGCATGTATCACTTTGTGCATCTGGCTTTATGTGGGTACTGGGGAATTGAACCCAGGTCATCAGGCTTTGCAGGGAGGCAACTTAACCACTGAGCCATCTCTCCAGGCCAAATGTTTTTAAATGTCTCATTTATGTATTTGAGAGAGAGAGAGTGAGAGAGTGAGTATGGGTGTAGCAGGACTTCCTACCATTGCAAATGAACTCTAGACACATCTCTCCAGCCTGGATTGTTAAATTTTGTTTAATACTTAGATAACCAAGTGAGAAAGATAAATAACTCAATCTTTGTATTTTCTGAGTGAGACTATTGACATTTGTTAGCTTAAAGAACAGGAATAACTATATTTATTATTTTGCAGATCTAAAAACCTAGTTTTTAAATGTTTTATATATTTACATGAGTGTGTATCAGGGTTTCTTGCAGCTGCAAATGAACACCCACTGCCTTTATGTGGGTGGCTGGCGAATTAAACTCAGGCCAGAAGGCTTTGCAAGCAAGCTTCTTTATCTGCTAAGCCATCTCCCTAGTCCTGTTTACTTGTTTTTTTTTTTTTTTTTTTTGGTTTTTCAAATAGGGTCTCACTCTGGTCCAGGCTGACCTGGAATTAATTATGTAGTCTCAGGGTGACCTCCAACTGACAGTGATCCTCCTACCTCTGCTTCCCGAGTCCTAGGATTAAAGGCATGCGCCACCATGCCTGGTCCTGTTTACTTTTTTGAAACAAGGTCTCATGTGGCCCAGCCTGGCTTTAAATTTGATATGTAGCTGAGGTTGGTCTTGAACTTGTGATTTTTTTGAAAAATATTTTATTTTTATCTATTTATTTGAGAGAGCAAGACGGGGGCAGGAGGGGAAGAGAGAGAGATTGGGCACACCAAGGCCTCCAGCCACTACAAATGAACTCCAGATGCATGCGCCACCTTGTCCATCTGGCTTACATAGGTCCTGGGGAATTGAACCAAGGCTTTGCAGGCAAGTGCCTTAACCGCTAAGCCATCTCTCCAACCCTGAACTTGTGATTCTTGATCCTCCTGATTCCACATATGGATCCTTCTATTCCATATAATTTAAGCATTCCTGAGTGCTGTGTTTACAGGCCTGAACTACCATGCCCAGTTTATGTGGTACTGGGGAACAAACCAGAGTTTTGTGCATGCTAGGCAAACTCTCTACCAACTGAGCCATATCCTCTAGAAACCCCCTAAAAACTTTTTATAATGATGTATTATTATATATTTGAGCCCTTTTACAAACTTATTATGAAGCAAGATCCTCTAGATTTATCTTTAGGGTGGATGGCTTTGGATGTTAGTCAGTATAAGGTTAAACTTTCTATTGTTTTGCAATCTGTATTCATGACCATCTTTCCCAGACAGGCATCTTCTCTTGCCATTCATCTCTGTCTGTGGTGAGAATTCAGGTGGCAAGATCCCAGTGTTTATCAAAATGTAAAAGCAGAACATCTAGAAATATGCTTTCAGTGGGTCTCTCCTGAAGATCTCAGTAAGCTCTCTTGGCATAAAGATGTTCATAAGTAGGGTGAAGGTGTGGCTGCCCATTGACATTGATGTCTGCCTGTTTGAAAGTTCAGAACACCTGCTAGAATGTAGATGACAATAAGCCTAATGAAATAATCTTTCACTTACAAAATTTTTTGTTTATTTGTGTGTGTCATCTCAGGTTTCATGTTACTGTAAGCAAATACCCATCTGGCTTTATGCAGGTGACTGGGGAATTGAACCTGGACCTGAAGGGTTTGCAAGCAAGCACCTCTAACTGCTGAACCATCTACCCAGACCTTGAAAACTTTGATTTTAATTTTATTTTCTTTTTTGGTTTTTAGAGGTAGAGTCTCACTCTAGTCTAGGGTGACCTGGAATTCACTATTAGTCTCAAGATGGCTTTGAACTCACAGTGATCCTTCTACCTTTGCCTCCCACATGTTGGGATTAAAGGTGTGTACCACCATGTCTAGCTTTGTTTTTAATTTTCGTTGTTCCTTTAGATAGAAGGCAAGTGGCTATTACAAAAAGCCCAAGTTAAGTGCTTTGTCCCAGCAGTTGCCAAGGCCTGCAAAAGAGAAGGTGTGTCTTCAAGACTCTTTCAGCTACTTTTCATTTTATCTGTTACACTAATTCTAAATATGATTCTATAATAATACCTGGCTCATATCTCTGCCTCTCTGTAGCTGCTTTGCCTTCTGAGGTAAAAAATAAGATACATTCTTGCTAATGAACTAGAGATGTTTCAGATTAAATCAGCCACAAAATACTTCTGCCATACAAACCAGCTACTGGGTAATTTATTCAGCTCCTTAAAAATTGTTTCTAGCAAAAGAGAATAAGCCCTTCATCCACAGTTGTAATTCTGCGTCATACTTGGGATTTCTGCCTGGGGAAAAACAACTTTATGAGAATCTTAGGTTTTCAGACTTAAAATGACTTTTTTTTTTTTTTTTTTTTTTTTTTTTTTTTGAGGTAAGGTCTTACTCTAGCTCATGCTGACTTGGAACTTACTACTCTGTAGTCCCAGGCTGGCCTTGAACTCACAGTGATCTTCCTACCTCTGCCTCTCAAGTGCTGGGACTAAAGGCATGTGCCAACATGCCAGGCTTGAAAGCACATAACCTTGTGAGTGGTTACTCATGCTTTCTCTTCTGAGCCAGGAATCTTAAGGCCTTCTGTAAAAGTCCTTGACTTGTCTCTAATAGCAAATATATAACTTGCTAGAGAGATGGCTCAGTGGTTAAAGAAGCTTGTTTGCAAACAGATAACTTGTAGCCAAGAAAAAAGAGAGTAACTTTTGCCATCGGAAATCTTCAGAGGGCATATGTACTTCATTTTGAAATAGAGTTGCTTTGTCTCTTCCTTTGATTTACAAACTTTAGATTCCAAAGTGTAAGAGAAACTTAGTACTGTAAAATTATTGTCAGTCAGGATGTAGCTTTTTTTTTTTTTTTTTTTTTTGAGAGAGAGAGAGAGAGAGAGGGAGAGGAAGACAGATAGAGATGGGTGCACCCCACCTCTCAGCTGCTGCGAACGAAATCCAGGTGTGTGTGCCCCCTTGTGGTCAAGTGCGTCATTGCGCCCTTGCATCACTGCATCTGGCTAAACGTGGGACCTGGAGTTTGGAACTGCTGGAGATTGGAACCAGTGTTCTTAGGCTTAGGAGGCAGGCGCCTTAACTGCTAAAGCCATCTCTCCAGCCCAGGAAGTAGCTTTTGAGTGGTGGTAATATACAGAATTACTTTTGTTTTAAGATAAGAGTCTTGCTATTTATGTAATGATACTAGCTTCAAACTCACTAGCCAGGATGGTCTAGATTCATGGTCCTCCTTCTTGCTATTTTTCATCTTCCTCTTCCTCTGTTCCCCCTCTCCCCCAAGGCAGGGTCTCAATCTAGCCCAGACTGATCTGGAATTCTCTCTGTAGTCCTAGGCTGGCCTGGAATTTACAGTGATCCCCCTACCTCTGCTAGGATTAGAGGCATATGTCACCATACCTGTATTTACCAAGAATTTTAAATAATTTCATTTACTTGTGTTTTTTTCATGGTTAATTATATTAAGATGCATTTAGAAAATGGTTCAGGCCCAGGTACTCAGGAAACTAAGACAGGAGGAAGGAAGCTGAAGACCAGCAAGTTTGTGTGAGGATCCACCCAGTAGTAGAGAGAGAGAAAAAAAAACAACAACAAAACAAAACAAACAAAAAAATAAAACAAAGAGGGTATATATGTAAGTCTTGTTTTAAAATATTTTATTTTTCCCCTGAGACTACATAGTTAATTCCAGGTCAGCCTGGGCCAGAGTGAGACCCTACCTCGCAAAAAACCAAAAAAAAAAAAAAAAAAAAAAAAAAAAAAAAAAATTTTTCCAGAGCTGGGAAATGAACCCAGGGCCTTTTTCATCCTAGGCAAGTGCTCTACCACTAATCCACATCCCTAGCCAGATATAAGTCATAAAAATAGGACCTTTCTCTAAGGAGAAAAACAAGTAAATGCAGAGACATGTAAGAGTGTAGAATTTTTTGTCAACTATCTCTCTCTCTTTTTTGGGGGGGGGGTGGTGGGTTTCGAGATAGGGTCTCACTCTAGCCCAGGCTGACCTGGAATTCACTATGTAGTCTCAGGGTGGCCTTGAGCTCATGGCAATCCTCCTCCCTCTGCCTCCTGAGTGCTGGGATTAAAGGTGTGCACCGCCACACCCGGCTCCTTTTTTTTGAGAGAGAGAATGGAGAGAGAGAGAGAGAATATGGGCATGTCAGCAGCCTCTCAGCTGCTGTAGTGAATTCCAGATGTATCTGCCCCCCCTTGTGGGCAAGTGCAGCGTTGCGCCCTTGCATCACTTTACATCTGGCTAAACATGGGACCTGGAGAATTGAACAGGCATTCTTAGGCTTGGCAGGCAGGCGCCTTAACTGCTAAGCCATCTCTCCAGCCCCTGGCTCCTTTTTAAAAAAATAGTTTATTTATTTATTTGAGAAAGGGGGGCAGACTGAGAGAGAGTAAGTGTGCCAGGGCCTCTAGCCACTGCAAACGAACTCCAGACACATGCACCACCTTGTGCATCTGACTTTACATGGGTACTGGGGAATCAAACCCAGGTCATTAGGCATTGCAGGCAAATGGTTTAACCACTGAGCCATCTGTCCAGCCTTCTTGTTCAAACCTACTGGAACCCGTTTTGAAGTATTTATAAGTAACTTCTAGAATAGCAATGATTGGAATTGGGAGCTCTAGCTAGCTCTATTGTCTAGGTTCTAGTCTTAGTTAAACCTCTAGTTTCTCATCTGATCTTGAACTGTGGAGGGCCTTGGATGCCTGGCTGGGAAGTTTGAACTTCATCTTTATTAGGAGACAGATTACCCAATATGTATTTGAGACAGCTGTGACATCCCTGGTTCAGTTGCCTAGTATGGCAAGTGTATTCATGCAGGAGAACTAGTTCAAGAACAAGTCCCTTTCCCACCCTAGGCTTCAGTGTCTGATCTGTTAAATGAAATTAGAAGGTGAAGCTTCTTTTAGGCCTACGGTTCTTAGATCCCTGTTGGTGTTAATTGACTTAGAAGATTTTTTTTCCTCATACTCAGAAAAAATAGAATAATGAAAATTCTCAGAAACGTGAGGAGACCTCCTGAGTAGTTTATCTGGTACTTGTAAGACTCAATATACTTATAAAGTATATATCACCTGAATACTAGCTCTTTATCAAGATTGTGACCTATTGCGTGACAGCTTTAGAAATGGTTATTTTCCTGAATATTTATTTGGGGTAATGGAGAAGAGACAAAGAAAAAGAAAGTAGAATTTGTGTCTGAGTTTACACTTGATCTTAGCCAAAAGGGCGAGAAGCAGTGTGCCTGAGTTTAAAATGAGAAAATACAGGAGGAAAGAATTAAACAGCCAGGCGGTGCACAGCGGAAGACATAACCACTTAGATTTATATGTTTATTTTTATCATAAAATGAACAACATGAATATGGATTTGCATTATGTAGGCAGATGAAATTAAAAGGTAGAATAAGGAAGGAGAAGAATTTGGAAATCAAAATGTCTTTTTTGGTTTTTCAAGGTTAGGTCTCGCTCTAGCCAGGCTGACCTGGAATTCACTATTTAATCCCAGGATGGCCTCGAACTCACAGTGATCCTTCTACCTCTGCCTCCCAAGTGCTGGGATTAAAGGCATGCGCCACCACACCCGGCTCTCATATTTCTATTCTTTAGAGAAAAATTAAGTCTCTAGAGTTCCAGGAGAACTATATTGTTAGGTATCTCCTATAAAGGATTTTAGCTGGGACAAAATCTAAGCTCTTGAACAAATACATAATCCTTGGAAATAGAGGCTGGCCCTCAGTTTCTAACTAACAACAGCTGGTATGATCACTATGCCATTCAGAGACAGGAATACAAAGTAGGACTTTTGTTGTGTGGAGATTGAGAAAAGCAGAGGGAAACCTGTATTTTTTTTTTTTTTAATTTTTTGGAGAGAGACACAGAGAGAGACAGAGAGAGAGGGTGGGGAGGGAGGGAGGAGGGAGGGAGAGGAAGACAGAGATGGGCGTGCCAGCAGTGTCTCAGCTGAGAGAACGAAATCCAGATATGTGCGCCCCCTTGTGGTCAAGTTCGGCATTGTGCCCTTGCGTCACTTTTGCATCTGGCTAAACGTGGGACCTGGAGATTGGAACTGCTGGAGATTGGAACCAGCGTTCTTAGGCTTAGGAGGCAGGCGCCTTAACCCCTAAGCCATCTCTCCAGCCCGGAAACCTGTATTTTTAAACAAATATTTTTAATTTTAGCAAGTCAACTGTGTACTGTCAGAAAGACAATGGCCTTTTGAGCTCTTTGATGCAAGAGATTCATTTATAAAGGCTCAAGTCAGAGCCGTCTGTCACTGAGAAGCGATGACAACCTGTCTGGTCAGGACTCAGACAGCAGTTCTGTAGGTGTATTTTTTATTCCTTTAAATCACAGCCTCTCTCTGAGGCAATTAACCTTGGACTTTTAGAAGTGCTGCTGTGTTTCTCTTCTTCTGGAGAATGTGTCTTCTTTTATTCAACACTTGACTTAGAAGCTTGATTGTTTGAAGGGGGTTTCTTTTCCTTATAAAATCATTTAACAGAAAAAATTTGGTGCTTCCCCCCCCCCCCGTTTCTCCCAAGTACCCCTTTGAGAGTTAATCAGAGATGCACAGAGTTCCAACAACTGAAAAAGCCATTAATAGTCTTGCCAGCTCCTATCCTGCTGACTTAAAGGCAGCTTCTAGCTCTTAAAATTGCTGAGGATTTCTCTGGTGTTTCCCTGAAAAGTACTCCTCCTGGTTGGAGAAGCAGTGACAGCATATTGCATAGTCTTTTCGTCACATTTAAAAATTTTTTAAAAAAGAATTACTTTCCTGGAAAATGGTGCTGGCGTTACTATGTTGCAGCCCAGTATTTAGCACTTTCCACTATTTCCTTTTTTTTTTTCCAAGGTAGGGTCTCACTCTAGCTCAGGCTGACCTAGGATTCACTCTGTATTCTCAGGGTGGTCTTGAACTCATGGTGATCCTCCCACCTCTGCCTCCCAAGTGCTGGAATTAAAGGCGTTTGTGCCACCACACTCAGTTCCCTTCCATTATTTCTAGGGTAAACTGTCTATGAGTCTGCCCATCTTGCAAACACCTTCCATCCACTCACCTTCAGACCTGATTCATTTTGCTTCCAGCTCATGCAGCTTTGCTTTCTGCTGATCATATATCAGCACTGAATGACAGACATAGTTTTATGAATACATCATTATAAGGGCTTCTAATTAGTTTACTCTTCTTTTGGAACTCTTGCCATTACCCCTGTCCTCCAAATCTCCTATGCACTCAAATTTATTTGTCTGTCTCAACTGACCCCTCTTCTTTCTAGATTAGAGTCAGTTATTCATTTCTCCTCTAGTTCATTTGTAGCTGTGTCTTTGGTCTGGTTATTTTGTGTGCTATTACCAAAATCAACTTTCTCCCTCTTGTCTAGTTTGTCCTTTGGTTAGGTAGTCTATACTTTGTTATCTTACCCCTTCTTGTTTTAAATTTTTTCCTGTTCAATCACTGTTTGAGCTATTTTGTCAGTTAGGCTATTTTCTCTAGAGGCTTTTGTTTGTTCCTTAAGCAACATCTCATTTGTGTGTTTACCACGTCCCATATTTTCCCAATTGTTCTGGTTCCTGTCTTGTTGTTTCTCTCTTGTTACAGTCTAATACTTTCAATTCCAAGGCTTCTCTACATGTTATTGAGATGCCATTCATCTCCTCCTGGCCCATCCCTAGCCAAGATGTTAGGCTAAGGACCACTCATTTATTTTGTTGCTCTTTTATGGTGCTATTTATCTGAGAGTTTGAGAGTTTGCTTCTATCTGAGTCAGTTTATGTCATTCTGTGTGTGTGTGTGTGTGTGTGTGTGTGTGTGTGTGTGTGTGTGTGTGACAGAGACAGAGAGAGAGAGAGAGAGAGAGAGAGAGAGAGAGAGAGAGAGAGAGAGTCTTACTATTTAATTCAGGTTAGCCTCAACTCTCAGTTTTCCTACATCAGCTTCCTGAGTCCTGAGATCACTAGCATGTGTGCCACACACAGCTGATCTCATTGTTATTTTCCTTTATATCTTCCAGTAGTCCAAATAATTTAAAGCCATTTCCTCTGGTCATATTTCATTGAGCCCCTTCCCTTTTTTAAAATTTATTTTTAGAGAGAGAGAGACAATTATAAAGAGAGTGAGAGAGTGAGCAAGCAAGAGAGAGAATATTGGCGTGTCAGGGCTTCTAACTGTTGCAATTGAACTCGAGACACATTTGCCACCTTGTGCTCGTGTGCAATCTGGTGCACTTGGGTTACCTTGTGCATCTGGTTTATTGGGACTTGGAGAATTGAACATGGGTCCTGAGGCTTTGCAGGCAAGCGCCCTAACCGCTAAGCCATCTCTGTAGCCCCTTCCCTTTTTAGCTCCAGTAGCTTTTTTATTGTGATAAAATACATGTAAACATAAATTTTACTATTTTATCCCTCTGTCTTTTTTTTTTTTTTTTTTTTTTTTTTTTCAAGGTAGGGTTTCACTCTGGTCCAGGCTGACCTGGAATTAACTATGTAGTCTCAGGATGGCCTTGAACTCATGGCAGTCCTCCTACCTCTGCCTCCCAAGTGCTGGGATTAAAGGCGTGCGCCACCACGCCTGGCCCCTCTGTCTTTTTTGTTGGTTTGTTTTTCGAATGAAGTAGGGTCTTACTGTAGCCCAGGCTAACCTGGAACTCACTCTGTAGTTTCTGGGTAACCTCAAACTCAGGCAATCCTCCTACCTCAGCCTCCCAAATGCTGGGATTAAAAGAGTGCCCCATTGCATACACAAACTATCTTCTTTTTAAAATGGAAGAAAAGGACTGGAGAGATGGCTTAGCGGTTAAGGCACATGCCTGCGAAGCCTAAGGACCCAGGTTTGATTCTGCAGGTCCCACATAAGCCAGATGCACATGGTGGTGCATGCATCTGGAGTTTATTTGCAGTGGCTAGAGGCCTTGGAGCACCCATTCTTCCTCTATCTTTCTCCCTCTCTCTCTCTCCGCCCCCTCTGACTCTAATAGATAAATAAAAATAAAAAGCTTAAAGTGGAAGAAAAAAAAATAGAGAGTGAGTTCAATGTCAGCCTGGGCTAGAATCAAACTCCACCTGGGGGAAGTGGGGGAACAAAGCACAGAGAGGTTTGTGGAGTAATGTTGGAGGTCACATTTTGCCCGGCCCATTACCGTCAGTCATCTTCCTGGCTCCTTTCAACAAGCTCTGAGTCATCTCAGGGCATTAGCAGCTTACCACTAGTATCTGGTACACTGGCATCTCCTTCCCTTCCTTTCATGTCTGCTCACACCAGATAAGTATTTTGTTATCCAGATGGAGGTGCATCTTTGAGACTGTAGGGGGAAATTGTCATCTACAGTGTGATTCTAGGAAGACCTGTTCTCACCTATGGCTGTAAAATAGAGTGATTGGATTTATTCCCTGTGCTGCTTTCTAACCTTTTTTTTTTTTTTTTTTTTTTTTTGAGAGAGAGAGGAAGAGGCAGAGAGAGAGAGAGAGAGAGAATGGGCACACCAGCGGTCTCTCAGCCGCTGTGAACGAATCCAGACACATGCACCCCCTTGTGGGCAAGTGTGGAATTGTGTGCTTGCATCACTTTACATCTGGCTAATGTGAGTCCTGGAGAATCGAACGGGCGTTCTTAGGCTTGGCAGGCACCTTAACCACTAAGCCATGTCTCTAGCCCCTCTAACTTTGTTTTTAATCCTCCTGAGGTGTGGGGTCCTCTCCCTGTTCCTTTCTTGGAGCCTTGTGTTTTGTTTTGTTTTCTTTTCTCCTTTTTGAGGCAAGGTCTCACTCTACCGCAGACTTACCTGGAATTCACTTTGTGGCCCAGTCTGGCCTTCAACTCATGAGTGATCCTCATACCTCAGCCTTCTGAGTGCTAGGATTATATGTGTGAGCAACCTTGCCCAGTTCCCATAGGATTCTTTTAAACTTCAAAATGTTTTCTAATTCTTCCATGATAATGGTTGCACTCTTTGATAAGTAAAATAGTAAGTATCATGAATTTAGTTGTTCTTTTAATATTTAACTTTAATTAATTATTTATTTGACAGAGAGTGTACACATGCAAGGACCTACAGCCACTGCAAACAAATTGTGGGCACATGTTCCACCTTGTGCATCTGGCTTACATGGATCTTGGGGAATCGAGCCTGGGTCCCTTGCTTTGCAGACAAATACCTTAACCACTAAGCCATCTTTCCAGTCCCTAGTTGTACTTTTAAATAAATTGCTATTTTAACTGGTCACAACCAGAATCTTCATGTATTTGAAAATAAATAGTATGTTTGGTTTGAGAGCTGTCTTGTTTAATTTTCAGCTTCATTGTATTCACATGTAATAATTTGGGGCTCTACAAATTTGATGGGTCAGCAACTTCTAATCTTTTTTTTTTTTTTTTTTTACCTCCCTTCCTTTTACTTCCTATATAATCTTATTTCTCTCTCCTTGTCCCTCCTGTCTTTTCCAGAGTTTCAAGTCAAATATGACATCTTAGGAAAACAATAGAGTACTGTCTCTTTTGGGAAAATAAAAACAATTGCTGGCTTTTAATGGATCTGCTTCCAATATCCTTGGTATTGATTCCCCTTAATGCTCAGCAGCCAATTCTACCAAGATGGAAACTAATAGGTTTTTGTTTCTGGCTTAAACAACTCCCAATGGTCCACTTAAAAGCTCAAGTTAACTTTGGTTCCAGGAGCACTTTGAAGATTATCAATTGGTTTGCAGCTAATCCAAAGGGAACATTTAGAAAATGTCCCAAATTAGGCTCTCTGAAGTTCATTTATTTTGTGAAGTTGTTTAAGGAGCTAATTAGTTGCTCTGTCCAGCCAGTGCCCTTTGGCTTATTGTTCCTTTGATGCTTTGGGAGCTAAGACATGTGAAGTTCCTTTCCACTCTTTTTTTGTAGGAAGCATGAAATGTAGTGGAAAGATCCAGAGCTTTAGAATCAGATCTTCCTTGTATCCTACTTCATCTGCTTTCTAGCCTTTTGACCTTGGATTCGCCTGTCTGATTCTTAGTTTTCTTATCTAAAAAATGGGACTAATAATATCTCATGGGACAGCTAGAAAGATTAAATGAGATAACATATTAATAATCTTTGCACTGAGACTTGGCAAACAATAAATGTTGACTGTTACTGTTCTTTTACAGAAAATATCTAGGGTGAGAATGGGTGCGCCAGGGCCTCTAGCCACTGCAAACGAACTCCAGACGCATGTGCCACCATGTGCATCTGGCTTACAAGGAACCTGAAGAATTGAACTGGGGTTATTAGGCTTTGCAGACATGTGCCTTAACTGCTAAGCCACCTCTACAGCCCAGTCTCTTACATTCTTTCTGCTACCTCTTCTGCAATGGACCCTGAGCCTTGGAAGGTGTGATAGAGATGTTTCAGTGCTAAGCAATTCTCTCTCATTTCTTGAGTCATCCCAAAGTCACCGCAATCTGAAAAGAGAAGCTTCTCTTACCAAAAGTGAGACTAGCATTAATACATGGGTATGATCATTAAGAGAAATGCTTACTGGGCAATTTGGTGAGCATAATATATGCATTTAGCCAGACACCAGCAGATGTTACACCCCTAGGGCTCATGACTTCCCCTGTCATAGGTTTCATTATCAGGCATGTATTCTCTACCATGGAGCAGGCCTCCAGTCCAATTAGAGAGCAGTTGGTTTCCTTGATACCAGACATGCCAGTATTGCACCTATTGGCTCATTTGGCCTGGCTGGTCGAATTTAAGACATGCAGTGTCCACTGTTGTTTATCTCCACTGGTGATTTCTCTGTCTCCCATTGAACTGCATGCAGCATAGCTTTTTCCATCTTTCTGTCAGCTGGTCTAAATGGAGGAAGTTTTCACCTCAGCTCCAGCAGGATTTCTCAGTGACTTTGCAGCCCAAGTATATAGAGTCTACAGCAATAGGGTCTTACCATCTGTTGCAGTCAGGTTCGCATTGCTGGCAGAAATCGCCCAAGAGCAGCTTTTGGGAAAAAAGGGTTTATTTTGGCTTACAGACTCAAGGGGACTCTCCACAATGGCAGGGAAAATGATGGCATGAGCAGAGGGTGGACATCATCCTCTGGCCAACATAAGGTGGACAAATGCAACAGGAGAGTGTGCCAAACTTGGGCAAGGGAACATTGGCTGTAATGTCCATAAGCCTGCCATCAACAATACACTGCCTTCAGGAGGTGTCAATTCCCAAATCTCCCATCAGCTGGCAACCTGCCATTCAGAACACTTAAGTTTATGGGGGACACCTGAATCAAAACACCACACCATCTCTCCAGCATGATTTTCTTTTCCAGTTTTCTGTCAGCTGGTCCACAGGGAGAGATATTCAGCTCAGTTCCAGCTTGATTTCTCAGTGACCTTGCAGTCCAGGCCTGTGGAATCCTCAGCAATAGGGTCTTACCATGTATTCCTGGTAGGAAACCAAGAGCCTTGAATGGCCTGAAATGTTTTGGGGGCATCAGGTGCCTCCCTGGCCAACAACTCACTGGAAGGTATCCCGTCCCTGACACTGAAAAGTTTCTTTTAAAAAATATTTTTTTATTTTTTTAATTATTTGAGAGAGAGAGAGAGAGAGAGAGAGAGAGAGAGAGAGAGAGAATGGGTATGCCAGGGCCCCCGGCCACTGCTAATGAACTCCAGATACTTGTGCCCCCTTGTGCATCTGGTTTACATGGGTACTGGGGAGTTGAACCTGGGTCCTTTGGCTTTGCAGGCAAGCGCCTTAACCCCTAAGCCATCTCTCTAGCCCCTGAAAGTTTTCTAATAACAAATCTATGGCTTCTGTGTGTTTCATTGTCCAAAAAAGTAGGTTTCCATATGACTTATTCATACCCTCTTAGATTTTGATTAGTCCTCCTCCACTTTACTTAATCTCTTCCCCTGACCTTACTTAGGCCTTTCCACCCCCAGGAATCTGTTCTTCTACATATATATATATATATAAATATAAATAATACCTTCCTCTTAAGTCCCCCTTTCCTTTCTTTCTTTCTTTCTTTTCTTTTTTAAAGTTCTTCCTTTTAATTTATTTTTAGAGAGAGAGAGAGAGAGAGAGAGAGAGAGAGAGAGAATCGGCACACCAGGGCCTCAGCCACCTAGCAGGCAATCTTGTGCTTGCCTCATATTTGTGCGTCTGGCCTATGTGGGATCTGGAGAGTTGAACATGAGTCCTTAGGCTTCGCAGGGAAGCACCTTAACTGCTAAGCCAGCTGTCCAGCCCTCTTTTTTTTTTTTTTTATTATTGACAACTTCCATAATTGTAGACAATAACCCATGGTAATTCCCTCCTTCCCCCACTTTCCCCTTTGAAACTCCACTCTCCATTATACCCCTCCCCCTCTCAATCAGTCTCTCTTTTATTTTAATGTCATCATCTTTCCCTCCTATTATGATGGTCTTGTGTAGGTAGTGTCAGGCACTGCGAGGTCATGGATATTCAGGCCATTTGTCTGGAGGCACACATTGTAAGGAGTCCTACCCTTCCTTTGGCTCTTACATTCTTTCTGCCCCCTCTTCTGCAACAGACCCTAAGCCTTGGAAGATGTGATAGAGATATTTCAGTGCTGGGCACTCCTCTATCACTTCTTGTCAGCACCATGATGCCTTCTGAGTCATCCCAAGGTCACTGCCATGTGAAAAGAGAACCTTCCCTAACCAAAAGTGAAAATAGCATTAATATATGGGTATGAACATTAGAGAACTGCTTACCATGCAGTTTGGTAGGCCTAGTATATATCTTTTTTTTTTTTTTTTGGTTTTTCAAGGTAGGGTCTCACTCTGGCTCAGGCTGACTTGGAATTTACTATGTAGTCTCAGGGTGGCCTCGAACTCTCGGTGATCCTCCTACCTCTGCCTCCCGAGTACTGGGATTAAAGGTGTGTGCCACCACGCCCGGCTAATATCTTTATCCAGACACCATGAGATGTTACACCCCTAGGGCTCATGACTACCCCTGTTGTAGGTTTTCAGTATCAGGGATGTATTCCCTCCCATGGAGTGGGTCTGCAGTCCTAGTAAAGAATGGTTGGTTTTCCCCATCACAGACATACCACTATTATACCTATTGGCTCATTTGGTCTGGCTGGTCAAACTTAAGGCTTGCAGTGTCCACTGTTGTTTATCTCCACTGATGATTTCTCTTTCCCCCATTGAACTACATGCAGCATTGCTTTTTCCTGCATTTTGTCAGCTGGACCACATGGAGGAGGCTTTCAGCTCAGCTCCAGCAGGATTTCTCAGTGACCTTGCAACTCACGCATGTGGAGTCTTCAGCAATAGGGTCTTACCATCTATTCCTGGTTGGAAACCAAAAGCCTTGGCAATGGCCTGTAATGTTTTGGGGGCATCAGAGACCTCCCTGGCCAAAAACTCACTGGAAGGTATCCAATCCCTGGCACTGAAATTTTTCTAATAACAAATCTATGGCTTCTGGGTGTTCCATTGTCCAATAAAGTAAATTTCCTTTATGACTTATTCATATCCTCTTAGATTTTGATTGGCCCTCCCCCATCTTTCCTTTACTCCATCTCTTTCCCTGATCTCACTTAGGCCTTTCCACCCCCCAGTAATCTGTTTTCATATTTACATATATATAATAACTTCCTTGTAAGTCCCTCCCCCTTCCTTTCTATTCCTTTTATATCCAGTTTCTAGCTTACTGGCCTCTGCTACTGAGTTTTATTCCAACTCATATATAAGTCTAAACATTTGTAGCTAGGAACCACATGTGAGGGAGAACATGTGATTTTTGCCTTTCTCGGCCTGGGTTACCTCATGTAGTATAATCCTTCCAGATCCATCTATTTTCCTGCAAATTTCATTTTTTTTTACCGCTGAATAGAACTCCATTGTATAAATGTACCACATCTTCATTATCCACTCATCAATTGAGGGATATCTAGGCTGGTTCCATTTCCTAGCTATTGTGAATATACCGGCAATAAACATGGTTGAGTAAGTATCTCTAAGGTCATGAGACTAGTTCTTAGGATATATGCCCAGGAGTGGTATAGCTGGGTCATATGGTAAATCTATTTTTAGCTGTCTCAGGAACCTCCACAGTGGCTGTAACCAGATTATATTCCCACTAAAAGTGTGGCAGGGTTCCCCTTTTTCTCCATCCTTGCCAGCATTTATTGTCTCTTTTCTTTTCTTTTTTTGGAGAAAGACACAGGGGGAGATAGAGAGGGAGAAGGGGACAGATAGTGAATGGATGCACCAGCAGCCTCTCAACTGCTGTGAACGAACTCCAGATGCGTGTGCCCCCTTGTGGGAAAGTACAGCATCGTGCCCTTGCATCACTTTGCATCTGGCTAAACGTGGGACCTGGAGATTGGAACCGGCGTTCTTAGGCTTAGCAGGCAGGCGCCTTAACCACTAAGCCATCTCTCCAGCCCTTCTTTTTTTTTAAAGATTTTATTTTTATTTATTTATTCGCAACAGAGAGAGGGAAAGAGAGAGAGAGAGAATGGGCGCACCAGGGCCTGTAGCCACTGCAAAAAAACACCTCTTTGTGCATACACCTCTTTGTGCATCTGGCTTACTTGGGACCTGGAGAATTGAACTGGCGTCCTTAGGCTTCTCAGGCATGTGCCTTAATGGCTAAGCCACCTCTCCAGCCCGTCACTTGTTTTCTTGATGATAGCCATTCTGACGGAGTGAAATGGAATCTTTTTTTTAACTTTTTATTTATTTATTTATTTTTGTTTTTTTTGAAATCTCAATATTCTTTATTGTTTTTTAAAAAATGACTACATATAAAAATATTTCAATAGCCGGGTGTGGTGGCGCATGCCTTTAATCCTAGCACTCGGGAGGCATAGGTAGGAAGATCGCCAAGAGTTCAAGGCCACCCTGAGACTATATAGTTAATTCCAGGTCAGCCTGGACCAGAGAGACCCTACCTTGCAAAACCAAAAAAAAAAAAAAAAAAAAATCAATATAAAATTCCACAAAAATAAGCAGATTGTATGCTTTGACCTTCATAGAAAATTAACATTTGTTCATTTTTTACTTATCATCTAATGTTAATTAAAAAAAAATTTTTGTCAGTCAGTGAAGTTACTCTGCTACAGGATATCATACACCAGGACGTCATATAATACTGAGCACATAATCTACACTGTTACAGGATATCATGTACCAAGACCTCATACAATACTGAGCACATAATCTACACTGTTACAGGACATCATGTACCAAGACGTCGTACAATACTAAGCACATAATCTACACTGTTATAGGACATCATGTACCAAGATGTCATACAATACTGAGCACATAATCTACACTGTTGCAGGACATCATGTACCAAGATGTTGTACAATACTGAGCACATAATCTACACTGTTACAGGACATCATGTACCAAGACGTCGTACAATACTGAGCACATAATCTACACTGTTACAGGATGTCCTGCAACAGTGCAGATTATTTTTTGGTTTTGCGAGGTAGGGTCTCACTCTGGCTCAGGCTGACCTGGAATTAACTATGTAGTCTCAGGGTGGCCTCCAACTCTCATTGATCCTCCTACCTCTGCCTCCTGAGTGCTGGGATTAAAGGCGTGCGCCACCACGCCCGGCACGAGATGGAATCTTAAAGTAGTTTTAATTTGCATTTCCTTGATGACTAACTTTTTTGTTTGTTTGTTTTCCATGATAGGGTCTCACTCTAGCTCATGCTTACGTGGAATTCACTATGTAGTCTCAGGGTGGCCTCAAACTCATGGTTATCCTCCTACCTCTGTCTCCCGAGTACTGGGATTAGAGGCATGCACCACCATACCCAGCTTATTTTTTTTATATGTTTATATGCCATCTGTATTTCTTCTTTTGAGAACTCTCTTAGTTCCATAGCCCTTTTTTAATTTGGTTGTTTGATTTCTTATTATTTAGGTTTTTTTTTTTGTTGTTGTTGTTGTGATTCCAGGTAGGGTCTCCCTGTAGCCCAGGCTGACCTGAAATTTACTATGTAGTCTCAGGGTGTTCTTGAACTCACAGTGATCCTCCTACCTCTGCCTCCTGAGTGCTGGGATTAAAGGTGTGCGCCACCATGCCTAGTTTATTATTTAGTTTTTTTGAATTCTTTATATATCCTGAATATTAATTCTATGACAGATGTATAGCTGGCAAAGATTTTCTCCCATGCTGTATGTTGTCTCTTTGCTCTCTTCACAATGTTTTTTGCTGTATAAAAGCTTTGTAATTTCATGGGGTCCCAGTGATTGATCTATGGTTTTATTTCCTGAGCAACTGGGGTTATTTTCAGAAAAGCATTGTTTATGCCAATATTATGAAGGGTTTCCCCTGCTTTTTCCTCTAGCAGTTTCAGAGTTTCAGGTCTGATATTAAGGTCTTTGATCCATTTGGACTTAATTATTATGCATGGAGAGAGAAAAGGATCTATTTTTATCCTTCTACAGATACATATCCAATTTTCACAGTACCATTTGTTGTAAAGGCTGTCTTTTCTCCAGTGAGTACTTTTGCCTTTTTTTTTTTTTTTGAAGATCAGTTGGTTATTACTGCCTGGACTTACATCTGTGACCTCTATTCTGTTCCATTGATCTATGTGTGTGGTTTTGTGGCTGTACCATGCTGTTTTTGTTACTATGGCTCTGTAATATAGGTTAAAATCAGATATGATGATACCACCAACCTTTTTTCTTTTTGAGAGAGAGAGAGAGAGAGAGAGAGAGAGAGAGAGAGAGAGGGAGAGAATGGGCTCGCCAGTGGCCTCTCAGCCACTGTGAACGAACTCCAGACGTGTCTTCCCCCTTGTGGGCAAGTGGAGCATTGCACTATTGTGTCACTTTGAGTCTGGCTAAATGTGAGACCTGGTGAATTGAATGGGTATTCTTAGGCTTCACAGGCAGGCTGCTTAACCACTAAACCATCTCTTCAGCCCCACCAGCCTTATTTTTGTTCCTCAAAATTGTTTTAGATATTTGAAGGGTGTTTTTTTTTTTTTTTGTTTTTTGTTTTTTGTGCTTCCAAATGAATTTTAGGATTGCTTTTTCTTTTTCCATGAAGAATGCCATTGGAGGGCTGGAGGGATGGCATAGTGGTTAAGGCAAAGGACCCAGGTTTGATTTCCCCAGGACCCACATAAGCCAAGGTGTGCATGTATATGGAGTTCATTTGCAGTGGCTGGAGGCCCTGGCACACCCATTCTCTGCCCCCGCATCTCTCTCAAATAGATAAATAAAATAAAAGTTAAAAATATTTTTTAAAAGGGGAGGCTGGAGAAATGGCTTAGCAGTTAAGGCGCTTGCCTGTGAAGCCAAAGGATCCCAGTTCGATTCTCCAGGACCCACATAAGCCAGATGCACAAGGGGAGCATGCATCTGGAGTTCGTTTGCAGTGGTTAGAGGCCCTGGTATGCCCATTCTGTCTTTGTCTGCCTCTTGTCTATCTCTCTCTGCTTGTAAATAAATAAATAAATAAATATTTTTTAAAATTTAAGAAAGAATGGCATGGGAATTTTGATGGGGATTTTATTAAATGTATAGATTGCTTTTGGTAAGATTGCCATTTTCACAATATTCTTCCAATCCAAGAACATGGGATGTCTTTCCATTTCCTAGTGTCTTTTACAATTTGTCTTGAGTGTTTTAAAGGAAAAGTGTTATTCTTTCAACTATTTGGTCAACACTAAACACTTTAGGTGAACCTTCTTTAGTGTTTTAGCAATGTACCACACAAATAAATCAGTGAGCTAGATGATGACTGATTTCTATTGGATCTCC
The DNA here is from genome assembly GCA_036365145.1 of Orientallactaga sibirica. NCBI lineage: Eukaryota > Metazoa > Chordata > Mammalia > Rodentia > Dipodidae > Orientallactaga > Orientallactaga sibirica. Next base: position 2,939,156 of record JAEOAD010002662.1, on the reverse strand, counting down.
TCTCCTGAGTTTAGAGTTTAGTTTTGGAAATGCCTGTCTTTTGGACTGGTGGATCATTCTGGTTTCAGTGGCTGTTTTATATATATTCGTTTTGTTTTCTCTAGGGACAATGGTGATAGATCCAGGCACCGAGCTCCCCGCAATGCCCGGATGTCTGCACCTTCACTTGGACGGTTTGTCCCAAGGTAAGAACTGGGTAGTGAGCAATAGAGGAAGCTTTTATGAAAGCCTAGGATTTCGTTCTTTTTTTTTTTTTTTTTTGAGGTGGGGGTCTCACTCTAGCCCAAGCTGACTTGGAATTCACTATGTAATCTTAGGGTAACTTGAACTCAAGGTGATCCTCTTACCTCTGCCTCCAGAGTGCTAGAATTAAAGGCATCTGCCACCACACCTGGCTTGGGTTTTTTTGTTTTTGTTTTATGATACTGGGAACCATGGCCTTGTGCATGCTAGGCTGTACTCTACCTCTGATCTATATCCCTAGACCTTTAGGATTTAGTTTTAAACCAACCTCCTGGCCCTTGAATTATTCATATCTAGAATTATTTCTTGTGAGCCTATATTCCAATCCTGCCATCTAAAGACTTGTTAGGAGATGATTACCCATAATGAAAAGAGATAAAAAATGGTGCCAAGGGCCTGGAGAGATGGCTTAGCAGTTAAGCACTTGCCTGTGAAGCCTAAGGACCCCTGTTTGAGGCTCGATTCCCCAGGACCCACGTAAGCCAGATACACAAGGTGGCCCATGCATCTGGAGTTTGTTTGCAGTGGCTGGAGGCCCTGGCATGCCCATTCTCTCTCTCTCTCTCTCTCTTTGTCTGTCACTCTCAAATAAACAAACAAAATTTTAAAAAAGAAAGAAAGATTGTGCCAAGAGTATCCTTTCAAAAGTAGAAGCCAGACCAGGTGTGCTAGTGCACACCTTTAATCCTAGCACTTGGGAGGTAGAGGTAGGAGGATTGCTGTGAGTTCAAGGCTACCCTGAGACTACATAGTGAATTTTAGGTCAGCCTGGGCTAGAGTGAGATCCTACTTCAAAAAACCAAAAAATAAAAACAAAACAAAAACAAAAAAACAGAAGAAGCCTTAGCAGGCTTTTCTCCAGCAAAAGGGCAGGAAGGAGATACAAATTTTATTTTTATTTATTAGCAAGTAGAGAGAGAAGAGAGATAAAAGAGATAATAGGCGTACCTGGCCCTCTAACTGCTGCATATGAACTCCAGACAAATGTGCTACTTTGTGCATCTGGCTTTACATGGTGTCATAGTCAGCTTCACATTGCTGGGATGAACTTTGAAACCAGGCACAGTTTATGGGAGGAACAGGATTTATTGAAGCTTACAGATCCAGGGAAAGTTCCATAATAGCGGATTAAACTGGCCTCCTTTCACAGGTTCAAGCAGACAGAGAAAAGCAATCACCACCCATCACAAACAACACTCAGGGGACCCTAGACAGACCTCAAACACTTTGTATAGCTTTTTTTTTTTTCAGGTAGTGTCCCACTCTAGCTCAGGCTGACCTGGTACTTACTATGTTGTCTCAGGGTGGCCTTGAACTCACAGCGATCCTCCTACCTCTGCCTCCCGAGTGCTGGAATTAAAGGCATGAACCACCACGCTAGGCCACTCTTCATATCTTAAGCTGGAAATCAGATCTGCTCCCAGTAACACTTTAGGGCTGGACCTTAGGATTCACCCACAGTGAAAGCTCCTCCAGCCAGGCAGATGGAGGATTAAATTACAAGCTTTTAAAAAAATATAACTTATTTGGGGCTGGAGAGATTGCTTAGCAGTTAAGGCGCTTGCCTGTGAAGCCTAAGGACCTGGGTTTGATTCTCCAGTACCCACATAAGCCAGATGCACAAGGTGGGAGCTTATGTATCTGGAGTTCACTTACAGTGGCTAGAGGCCATAGCACACCTATTCTTTTTCTTTCTATCTGCCTGTCTCCCTCCCTCTCTCTCTCTGAGTAAAATATTTTAAAAATTATATATTAAAAAAACATTAAAATATTTTATTTCATTTTTACCTACTTAGAAAAAAAACAAAAATAATCTGGGCATGGTGACGCACGCCTTTAATTCCAACACTTAGGAGGCAGAGGTAGGAGGATCACTGTGAGTTCGAGGCCAGCCTGAGACTACGTAGTGAATTCCAGGTCAGCCTGGACTACCTACCTCGAACCCCACCCCCCCCAAAAAAAGAAGGGCTGGAGAGATGGCTTAGTGGTTAAGCACTTGCCTATGAAGCCTAAGGACCCGTGTTCGAGGCTCAATTCCCCAGGACCCACTTAAGCCAGATGCACAAGGGGGCACATGCATCTGGAATTCGTTTGCAGTGACTGGAGGCCTTGGTGTGCCCATTCTCTCTCTCTCTCTCTCTCTCTCTCCTTCTCTCTCTGTCTGTTGCTAATAAATAAAAATAAACGAAATTAAAAAAAAAAAAGAAAAGAAAAAGAAACAAAGATAATGGGTGTGCTAGGGTCTCTAGCCACTGCAAATGAACTCTGGGTCCATGCACCACCTTTTTCATCTGGCTTACTTGGGTCCTGGAGAGTTGAACCTGGGTCCTTAGGTTTTGTAGGCAAGTGCCTTAACTGGTAAGCCATCTCTCCAGCCCCTAAGTTACAAGCTTTAATAAACTCCTGAATCTATTGGGGTACATCCCTTCAAACTAACACAAGTGGGTACTGGGGAACCAAACCTGGGTTGTTATGCTTTGCTTAATGGGTGAACCATCTCTCAACCCCAAATCTGAATTTTTATTCTTTTCCATGAATTTCTTGGGTCAGTACATATTTTCTTCTCCCTCTCTCTCTCTCTCTCTCTCTCTCTCTCTCTCTCTCTCTCTCTCTCCCTTCCCTCCCTCCCTCCCGTCCTCCTTCTTTCCTTCCCTCCTTCCCCTTCCTTCCTTCCTTCTTCCCTCCCTCCCTCCCTTCCCCCTCTTCCTCCTTCCCCTTCCTTCCTTCCTCCCTCCCCCCTCGCTTCCTCCCTCCCTTCCTTTCTTCCCCCTTCCTTCCTTCCTTCCTTCCTTCCTTCCTTTTTTTTTTTTTTTTTTTTTTTTGTGGTTTTTCGAGGTATGGTCTCACCAGTCCAGGCTGACTTGGAATTCACTATGTAGTCTCAGGGTGGACTCAAACTCACAGTGGTCCTCCTACCTCTGCCTCTCAACTGCTGGGATTAAAGGTGTGAGCCACCACACCTGGCTTGTGTCTTTCTTTCTCTCTTTCTCTTTCTTTCTTTCTTTCTTTCTTTCTTTCTTTCTTTCTTTCTTTCTTTCTTTCTCCCTGTTTTCTCTTTTCCTTTCCTTTCCTTTCCTTTCCTTTCCTTCTTTCCTTCTTTCCTTCTTTCCTTCTTTCCTTCTTTCCTCCTTTCCTCCTTTCCTTTCCTTTCCTTTCCTTTCCTTTCCTTTCCTTTCCTTTCCTTTCCTTTCCTTTCCTTTCCTTTCCTTTCCTTTCCTTTCCTTTCCTTTCCTTTCCTTTCCTTTCCTTTCCTTTCCTTTCCCTTCCCTTTCGCCTCTTGCTTTTCCCTTTCCCCTTTTTTTTCCCTTTCCTTTCCTTTTTACTTTTTTTTCTTTTCTTTTTTTTTTGGTTTTTTGAGGTAAGGTCTCACTCTGGTCCAGGCTGACCTGGAATTAACTATGTAGTCTCAGGGTGGCCTCGAACTCTCAGCAATCCTCCTACCTCTGCCTCCCGAGTGCTGGGATTAAAGGCGTGCGCCACCACGCCCGGCTTCTTTTCTTGTTTTTTAAGGTAGGATCTTGCTCTAGACCAGGCTGACCTGGAATTCACTAGGTAATCTCAGGCTAGCCTCGAATTAACAGCGGTCCTCTTACCTCAGCCTCCCGAGTGTTGGGATTAAAGGCGAGCACCACCACACCCAGTTCAGTGTGTGTTTTCTTATTTTTTTAATAATTAGCTTATGTTGCATGTTTTTTTAAAGATTCATTTTTATTTATTTGTTTATTAGAGAGAGAGAGTGAGTGAGAATGAGCGTGCCAGGGCCTTTAGCTACTGCATACGAACTCCAGACGTATGTGCCACTATGTGGGACATGGAAAATCAAACCTGGGTCCTTAGATTCATAGGCATATGCCTTAACCCCTAAGCCATCTCTCCAGCCTGAGTTTTTTTTTTTAGACAGGTTTTTGCTCAGGCTGGCTTCAAACTTACAATATTCCTGCCTCAGCCTCCCAATTGTAGGGATCACAGATATATACCACTGTTCCCAGCTAAAATTAGCATATATGTATTTATGTATATGTATATATTCTTTTGAAAAAATATTTTATTTATTTAAGAGAAAATGGGCTGGAGAGGTGGCTTAGTGTTTAGGGCACTTGCTTGCAAAGCCAAAGGACCTAGGTTTGATTCCTCAGGACCCACATAACCAGATGCACAAGATGGCGTGTGCATTTGGAGTTCATTTGCAGTGGCTAGAGGCACTGGTGTTCCTGTTCTCCCTTTCTGTTTGTCAAATAAATAAAATGCTTTTAAAAAAGAAGGGGGAGGGAGGGAATTACCATGGGATATTGTCTACAATTATGGAAGTTTTTAATGAAAAAATAAAAATTAAAAAAAAAAGAGGCAGACAGAAAGAGAGTGAGGATGGGTGCTTCAGGTCCTCCTGCATCTGCATACAAACTCCAGACACATGTGCCCCTTTGTGTGTGAGTACTGGGAAATTGAACCAAGGCCTTTGGGCTTTGCAAGCAAGCACCTTTAACCACTGAGCCATCTCTCCAGCCCTTAGTCTATATTTTTCAGAGTAGATAGTATAAAATATCCTATGCTAAGCCGGGCGTGGTGGTGCATGCCTTTAATTCTAGCACTCGGGAGGCAGTGGTAGGAGGATCACCGAGAGTTCAAGGCCACCCTGAGACTACATAGTTAATTCCAGGTCAGCCTGGACCAGAGTGAAACCCTACCTTGCAAAACCAAAAAAAAAAAAAAAAAATCCTATGCTGTATGATAGTGTTTCATTGACTTTTCACATCTGATTCCTTCTTATAGGCGTTTTTTGCTACCTGAGTACTTGCCTTATGCTGGGATTTTTCATGAACGTGGACAGCCTGGCTTAGCTACTCACTCTTCTGTTAACAGGGTATTAGCAGGTAAGAAAACATTTGGATTTTGAAATTGTGAAGACAGGAAGCTAAGGCTTCTTATTCCTTTACATGTTTTCTTTAATTTTAATTCTTATTTATTTGCAAGGAGAGAGAGAATGAAAATGAGAGTATGAGAATGGGCGCGACAGGTTTCTTGGTGCTGCAAATGAACTCCAGATGTGTATACTATTTTGTGCAAGTGCCTTAACTGCTGAGCTATCTCTCTACCCCGTGTTTATCTGTTTTGATGGTGATGATGACTTAGAATCTGGCTGAAAACTCAGGAGTCCTGTATACAATTACTTGCAAGCAGAAAACAGCACAGTTAAGGAAAACTATTTCTCTTGCCTATTTCTACCTCCTCCTATCATTTTGTAAAGAAAAAGAAAGAAAAAAGAAATATATACATTCCAGCTGTTTCTTTAATCAGATGATAAAGGTGTCATGTTCATGGTTTGGTAAGATACTCATGAGCTCAGTCCTATGATTAATTAGGAGTTTAATGTACACCTGTCTGTTCTTTTGCTGCTGTCAGCACATGGAGTCTCTGGTTTTGGCATCTTCTGTGGAAAGAGGAGGGGAGAGCCCTATGGAGCCGGCTCTGAAATCCACAGAATAGAAAATGGGCTGGGTAAGCCCTGCCAAGACAATTCTATGATAATCAAATTGCTTAGTGACCTGTGACTCAGGCTCTGAGGTGTAATGTGACTGGGCTGTGGGACATGGTGTGTGCAGCTACTTCTGTACTCTCCTGAGAAGGGAACAAGGCAGAAATCTGTTCTTTTTTGTGACAAAGGTTGTTTCTTCATCACATTCCTTTCCCCATTTCTATTACCTTCACTGCCAACTTGTAAATTTATGTATGAAAAGACAGAAGGCATAAAACTCAAGCCATATTTACATACATCTTTAATAAGCATCTTTATTAGACATTTTAAAATTACATTCTTTTGCAAAGCCTGGGCTATATAATTGTTAAAGGTAAGGAGGCATCTGTCCAGTATGGAAGTGGCACTGTTGGGCAGGGAAAATGTTTGTTTTTTTTTTTTGTTTTGTTTTTGTTTTTCAAGGTAGGGTCTCACTCTAGCTCAGGCTGACCTGGAAATCACTATATAGTCTCAGGATAGCCTTGAACTCATGGTGAGCCTCCTACCTCTGCCTTCCAAGTGCTGGGATTAAAGACATGTGCCACCACGCCCAGCTTGAAAATGTTGTAAGCTTTGTCTTAGTTGGTTTTTTTGTTGCTGTTGTTGTTGAAATGTACTTATTCATTAATATATGCACATCTGTGTGCATGTGTGAGTAGATAATGGGTGCACCAGGTGCCTCTTACTGCTGCAAATGAACACCAGACACACATACCATTTTTTTTGTGTGTGTGTCTTGTTTTCACATGCAGCTTGGGAATTTTATGAGGGCTATCAGGTTTTGCAGGTAAGCATCTTTAACTGCTGAGCAGTCTTCCCAGCCACTGTATTAGTGATTTAATTTTTTTTAAATTTATTTATTTGGAGCTCCCCAGCTGAGTGGTTAAAGGTGCTTGCTTGCGAAGCCTGCCAGTCTGGGTTCAATTCCTTGCTATCCACATAGAGCCAGATGCACAAAGTGGTTCATGTGTCTGGAGCTGCTTGTGGCTGCAAGAGACACATATATGCACACACACACTCTTTCTGTGTCTCTGCTTGCAATTTTTGTTTTTTGTTTTTTTGAGGTAGGGTCTCGATCTTAGCTCAGGCTGATCTGGAATTCAGTATGTAGTCTCAGGGTGGCCTCGAACTCATGGCGATCCTCCTATCTCTGCCTCCTGAGAAAATATTTTTTTAAAAATATTGGCCATGTATGGTGGTGCATGCCTTTACTTCCAGCACTTGAGAAGAAGAAATATGAGGATCCTCATGAGTTTGAGGCCATCCTGAGACTATATAGTGACTTCCTTGTCAGCCTGGGCTAAAGTGAGATTCTACCTTGAAAAACCAAAAATAATAAATATTTTTATTTACTTGCAATCAGAGAGAGAGAGAGAGAGAGAGAAAGGGAGAATGAGAATGATAATAAGAATGAATGGGCATGCCAGGGCCTCTAGCTGTTGCAAATGAACTCCAGATGTATGTGCCACTTTGTGCTTCTGGCTTTACATCAGTACTGGTGAATTGAACCTGTGTTATTAGGCTTTGCAAGCAAATGCGTTAACCACCGAAAAACCTCTAATAGTCCTAAAAAAAGTTGTTTTTTAAAATTTTTATTTATTTATTTATCTATCTATCTATCTATTTATTTATTTATTTATTTATTTAGGTATGATCTCACTCTAGCCCAGGCTGACCTGAAATTCACTATGTAGTCTCAGGGTGGCCTCAAACTCACAGCAGTCCTCCTACCTCTGTCTCCCATGTGATGGGATTGAAGGCGTGTGCCACCATGCCCGGCTTCTAAATTTTGTATTTACTTGCGTATGTATGTATGTATGTATGTATGTATGTATGTATGTATGTATGTATGTGTGTGTGCGCGCGCGCCAGGACTTCTTGCCACTGCAAACAAATACCAGATATATACATGCATGCTTGCCTCTCTTCTCCTTCCTTCCCGCTAGTGGTTGAATCCAGGGCTAGCCATATTCCAGGCAAGCCTTCTACCACTGAGCCCTTCCCCAAACCCCTCACTAGTGGATTCTAGGCAGGTGCTTTACCACAGAGCTATAGCCTCAGCCCTTATTTGTTAACTCCCCCCACCCCCCCACACACAGGTAATGTTTTACTCTAGCCCAGGCTGTTGGTAGCTTTTTTCTTTTAATTAATTAATTAATTTTATTGACAACTTCCATAATTGTAGACAATAACCCATGGTAATCCCCCCCCCCACTTTCCCCTTTGAAACTCCACTCTTCATCATATCCTCTCCCCCTCTCAATCAGTCTCTCTTTTATTTTGATGTCATGATCTTTTCCTCCTGATATGATGGCCTTGTGTAGGTAGTGTCAGGCACTGTGAAGTCATGGATATCCAGGCCATTTTGTGTCTGGAGGAGCACGTTGTAAGGAGTCCTACCCTTCCTTTGGCTCTTACATTCTTTTTGCCACCAAACAAACCAAAGAAAATATATTGAAGGGCTGGAGAGATGGCTTTAGTGGTTAAGGCATTTGCTTGCAAAGCCAAAGGACCTCAGTTCAATTCCCCAGGACCCATGTAAGCCAGATGCACAAGGTGGCACATATGTCTGGCATTCTTTTGCAGTGGCTGGAGGCCCTGGTGCATTCTCTCTCTCTCTCTCTCTCTCTCTCTCTCTCTCGCGTGCGCGCTCTGCGTGTGTGTGTGTGTGTGTGCACGTCTCTTTTCCTCTCTCTCGCTCTCTCAAATAAATAAATATTTAAAAAGAAAAGAAAATATATTGAAAGCAGTTTGAGAGAAAAATCAAGTGTTGTTAGCTTTTTGAGTTAGGGTCTCATGTATCCCAGGCTGACATCAAACTTCCTATGTGGCTGAAGATAACCTTGGAGTTCTGAGCCTCTGTAGTGTTAGATTACAGGGGCATGTGTTTTATGTCTACCTAAGTATCAACCCAGGGCCTCATGCATGCTTAGCAAGCACTTTACCAACTGAGCTATATCCCCAGCCCTTGTTTTAGGGATTTCTAACAAATCCTCTGTAACATCTGGTAATGCTACAGGATCTAGCTACCCCAAAGCAGTGTCCTTGACCCAACATTCAGTTCTAGAATTCTTCATTTATTTATTCATTTATTTATTTATTTATTTATTTATTTATTTATTTATTTATTTTATTAGAGACAGAGACAAGGAGAGAGAGACAGAGTGAGAATGGGTGCGCCAGGGCTTCTAGCCACTGCAAAGGAACTCCAGACGCATGCGCCACCATGTGCATCTGGCTTCCGTGGGACCTGGAGAATCGAACCGGTGTCCTTAGGCTTCACAGGCTTGCACCTTAACCGCTAAGCCATCTCTCCAGCCCAGTTCTAGAATTCTTAATGGGTTTCTGTGCCAGATACTAGGGCTTCATAGGCCTTGGCCTGGCAGGTGCTTATTTTATAGTCTTCTGATAACTATATTAAGATAGTCCTACCTAGTTTTTATGCAGGTCTTGTGGCTTTGTGCCTCTCCTTTGTGGCTTGGCTGAAGGTATGTGGAAGCTCCTCACTGGCAGATAATCACTTGCTGCCAGGCCATAATACTACAGAGCTCTTCTGTACCCTTCTTTGTTCAAGACATTTGCCTCCACCACCCCACACAGAACCTCCTGCTTCTCTGCTAGCAAATCTGTGATTTCTTGGCATTTAGCTTTTTTGGAACAGCTGTATATTCTTTTTTTTTTCCTTCCTTTTCTCCAATATCTCTGTACCTTCTTTCCTACTCTCTACTTTATGCTCAGTAGCTCCTAGTAGCCTGATTATATTTACAGATGCCTTTGAATATAGGACTGTGCTCCTGCAAGCAGTTGGTTACAGATATGGGATATACTGAGACTGCTAAATGCCACTGAGACAAGGAAATATAGACTGCTAGAACCTCACACCTGAGTTAGAGGATTTCTATGCATAGTTAAACCAGTTTCATTCTCAACTTGCATATTAAAGTGCCTATTATCCAGATTCTTTTGTTTGTTTATTTGTTTGTTTTGAGGTAGGGTTTCTCTCTAGCCCAGGCTGACCTGGAATTTACTGGGTAGTCTCCTTCTGTCTGTCTCCCAAGTGCTGGGATTAAAGGCATGCACCACTACCTCCAGCCTGTTATCCAGATTTTATGTTGACAGTTGTACCATTTTTAATCTTTCCTTTAGAAAATTACAACCATAATATTAATGGAACAAAAACTTCTTGACATTTTAAAATAAATTTTTATTTATTTGCAAGGAGATAGGAAATGGACAAATCAGGCCGTCTGCCACTGCACATAAACTCACACTCCAGCCACATGTGCCACTTTGTGCATCTGGCTTTATGTGGGTACTGGGGAACCAAACCTGGGTTGTCAGCTTTTCCAAACAAGCATTTTTAACTGTTGAGCCATCTTCTCAGCCCTAAAACTCTTAACATTTATTACTTGCTTTGTACTAGGGAATAGTTTAAGCACTTTAGAAAAATTTTACTTCAGTCGTATAGCAAGTCTATGAGAAAGGTGCTGCACCTAATGAATAATGGAGAGAACAGTGATGGCTGTGAACTATGACTATATGAGTAATGCAGCTAGGGAGTCGAGGAGCCAGGACTGAGCCCAGGAAATGGACTTTAAGATTTTTGCACTATAAGCCACTTTCCTAGTTTGCCTCCCCACAGTTGTTTAAAAGGACAATATAGGGCTGGAGAGATGGCTTAGGGGTTAAGGCGCCCGCCTGCTAAGCCTAAGAACACGGTTCCATTCTCCAGGTCTCATGTTTAGCTAGATGCAAAGTGACGCAAGGGCACAATGCCGCACTTGCCCACAAGGGGGCGCACACATCTGGATTTCGTTCGCAGCAGCTGAGAGACTGCTGGCGCGCCCATCTCTGTCTCCCTCTCTCTCTGTCTGTCTCTCTCTGTGTCTCTCTCCAAAAATAAATAAAATTAAAAAAATTTAAAAAAAACCTTTAAAAGGACAATATATCAAAATAGTATTCCTTTTCCAAGACTTTAACTTAGAAAACAGAAAGAGCTCTCAGCAAACATCACAGACCTTCAGTTTTTCTTACCTTCAGAGTTTTCTTATCTCTATTTTAAGTGGCTCCTAGACATGACCTTTTTAAGACTCAGTGGTGCTTGCTGAGGAAAATGTTATTATGTAACAGCCCTTTCCCCGAGCCTTCTTGTCCTGGATACAGATGTTTTGCTTTTTATTAAACTTGTGATCATGTAACTGAACTGCTATAATAATAGCTTTCAGAATGAAAGAGAAATTGGCCTTTTAGCAGCAAGCATTCCCAATTTTCCTGGGAAGGCACTTTCTCTTATATGATTGGAGTGAGGTTGTGATAATCCCAGAACAATTACATTCAGCAGATACTTGTTCAGCAGCTGTTCTGTCCCAGGCCGTGTTGTAGCCTAACAGGGTAATAAAACAGACAGGATTTTGGCCCTCCTATAGCTTTGAGTCTTGGTGGTGGCTGTACCTTAATATGTTGTTAAGCTCCAAACAAAAATGGAATCTTTACATGGTAAGTGGCTTTCTGTAAGGGGGAGCACCTAGAATGACAAAGTAGATACACATTTGGAGTTTTAGATGTGATGAGTACTGTGGAGGAAAATGAGTCTCCAGTGGGCTCTTAGGAAGCTATTTGGCAACATCAATAAAAACAGCTTTTTAAGATGGGCATGGTGGAGCATACCTTTAACTTTTCTGTTTGTTTTTCCAAGTAGGGTTTCATTCTAGCCCAGACTGACCTGGAACTCACTGTGTAGTCTCAGGGTGGCCTTGAACTCATGGCGATCCTCTTACCTCTGCCTCCCAAGCACTGGCATTAAAGGTGTGCATCATCATGCCTAGCTGACCAAACCTTTTAAAAATATTTTATTATTTATTTATTTATTTATTTCAGAGAGAGAGAGAGAAAGAAGCAGATAGACAGAAAGAGAATAGGCATGCCAGAGCCTCTAGCCACTGCAAAGAACTCCAGACACATGCATTACCTTGTACATCTGGCTTTATATAGGTACTGAGAAATCAAATCTGGGTTGTCAGGCTTTGCAAGCAAACAGTTTAACCACTGAGCTACCTCGCTAGCCTTTGCACACCTTTCATTGTGAGCTACAAGGATTGCTGTGAGTGCGTGTGCTGCCAGTCTGGGCTAGAGTGAGTTCCAGGTATTCTAGGCTAGAGTGAGAGCCTTCTTTTTTTTTAAAAAAAAAAAACCGGGCTGGGGAAATGGCTTAGTGGTTAAGGTGTTTACCTGCAAAGCCTAAGGACATTGGTTCGATTCCCCAGGACCCACGTAATCCAGATGCACAAGGGGGTGCATGTGTCTGGAGTTCGTTTGCAGTGACTAGAGGCCTTGGCCTGCCCATTCTCTCTTTCTCTCTATCTGCCTCTTTCTTGCAAATAAATTAAAAAGAAAAAAAAGATGTGTAGAAAATTAAAACACTTTTGATCTTTTTTAAAATTAATTTTTATTGATAACTTCCTTAATTATAGACCATATCCCATGGTACTTTCCTCCCTCTCCCCATTTTCCCTTTTGAAACTCCACTCTCCATCATATCCCCTCCCCCTTTCAATCAGTTTCTTTTATTTTGATGTTGTGATCTTTTCCTCCTATTATGACAGTATTTATTTATTTATTTATTTATTTATTTATTTATTTATTTATTTTGGTTTTTCAAGGTAGGGTCTCACTGTAGCTCAGGCTGACCTGGAATTAGTCTCAGGGTGGCCTCAAGCTCATAGCGATCCTCCTACCTCTTCTTCCTGAGTGCTGGGACTAAAGGCGGGCTCCACCACACCCGGCTTATGATGGTCTTTTGTAGGTAGTGTTAGGCACTGTGAGGTCATGGATATCCAGGTCATTTTGTGTCTGGAGGAGCACGTTGTAAGGAGTCCTGCCCTTTTATTCCCACCAGAGCTTGGGATTGACCATAGAAAACAAGCTATTGAATGCGGTACATCTCTTTTCTCTTGGTACCTTTCCATAAATTCTGTAGGTTTCTGGTGGCCTATAACCACTCATCAACCCAGGCCAGCACAAATTCTGAACCCGTACTTTAAGAAGTGTAGGTTTATTTAAAGATATTGCAGCTTACCAGCTATATTTTGAGGGAAACTTGCAGTAGTCTAGGGAGCTCCCCCTGCGGACTTTTTAGTAGAAAACTGTAGCTTTGTGTACTGATAATAACTACAATGAAGTTAATAATCACCTACAGTGGGCCAGGTACAGTCAATCCTAAGTATTTTCCAATATGTCTCCTTAGATCATTGCTCCGACACCAGGAGGTAGATGGTAGCATTTCCATTCTATAAGAATGAAAACCGAGGTTCAAGAAAATTGTGTCAATTTGTCCAACATAAATAACTTTAAGGGAGATTTGGAAAATTAAAACTGGTCTACCTGGCTCATTAGCCCTCTATTCTGTCTTCAGTGTTATTTTGCTTGAGTTCAAGTAGGGAGTATCTGCCAAAGAGTTCTTAAGCTTATAATATTTTTTACATGTTCAAGGCTCCAGAAAAATGAATTAAGAGGTCCTGGCATATGACACATTCTTATTAATTTAATTACTGGAAGAACACAAAACTTCTGATAGATAGGGACTTGAGTAATGTAGAGTATGTTATTTGTTCTGCATAATTTTTTTGACTTTCATCCTAATAAGCATCTGTTCCTGGCAGATGTGGGCCTGATGTGCTTAATTTATTATTTTGATTTAAATCAATCGGAATTGTCAGGATTTTCTTGTTCTTACCCACAGATCATGGGAATTTGGTCAGGTGTCCTGGGATAGAGATGACATTATTTATTCCTAGCCATCCTAATTTCTCCTTTAACCTATTTGTTGTTTAGTAGTGTGTTTTTTCATATTTGTGACATTCACACACTCTCTCTTTTGGTTTTTCAACATAAGGTTTCACTCTAGTCCAGGCTGACATGGAATTTACTATGTAGTCTCAGGGTGGCCTCAAACTCACGGTGTTCCTCCTACCTCTGCTGGGATTAAAGGTGTGCATCACCACACCTGGCTTTCTATTTTTATTATTATTATTATTATTAGAGAGAGGGAATTGGCACGCCAGGGCCTGTAGCCATTTCAGTTAAACTCTAGACACATGTGTCACCTTGTATGCATGTGTGACCTTGTGCACATGTGTCACCCTATGCATCTGGCTTATATAGGTTCTGGGGAGTCTAACCTGGGTCCTTAGCCTTTGCAGGTAAGCACCTTAACTGCTAGGCCATCTCTCTAGCCCTCTATTTTCCTTTTTTAACAAATATTATTTATTCATTGATTTATTTGAGGGAGGCAGATAAAGAATGGGGGTGGCAGGGCCTCTAAACACTGCAAATTAACTCCATATACATGTGCCACTTTGTGCATCTGGCTTTTCATAAGCACCAGGGAACTGAACCCGGGTCCTTGGGCTTTGCAGGCAAGTGCCTTAACCACTGAGTCATCTCTCTAGCCCCCATTTTCCTTTTTTTTTTTTTGGTTTTTCGAGGTAGGGTCTCACTCTGGTCCAGGCTGACCTGGAATTCACTCTGTAGTCTCAGGGTAGCCTTGAACTCACGGCGATCCTCCAACCTCTGCCTCCCGAGTGCTGGGATTAAAGGCGTGCGCCACTGCACCTGGCTTCCATTTTCCTTTTTTAAATTTATTTATTAGAGAGAGAGTATGTGTGTGTGCATATGGGTGCACCAGGGCCTTTTGCTGCCTCAAACAAACTCCAGGCCCATATGCCACTTTGTGCATCTGGCTTTGTGTGGGCACTAGGGAATTGAACCTAGGCCAGTATGCTTTACAAACAAGTGCTCTAAAAAATTATTTATTCATTCATTAGAGAGAGAGAGAAAGAGAATGGGCATGTCAGGGCCTCTAGCCACTGCAAGCAAACTCTAGACGCATGTAACACCATGTGCATCTGGCTTATGTGGGTCCTGGGGAATTAATCCTGGGTCCTTTGGCTTTGCAGGCAAGTTCCTTAACCGCTAGCCCATTTCTCCAGCCCAAACAAGTGCTTTTTACCACTTAGTGATCTCTGTAGCCTTCCACTTTCCTTTTGTTATTGATTTCATTTTTGAAAAAAAAAAAATTTAAAGAGGTTTTATTTATTAATTTTACGAGTAAAAAGAGAGAGAAGAGAGACTGAGAGAGAAAGAGAGAATGGGCATACCCGGGCCTCTAGCCACTGCAAAACAATCTCCAGATGCATGCTCCACTTTGTGCATCTGCCTTTATGTAGGTACTGGGGAATCAAACCCGGGTTGTTAGGCTTTGCAGGCAAGCACCTTAACTGCTGAGCCATCTCTCCAGCCCTGTTGTTAGTTTCTTACTTACTGATTTATTTGGTTTTTCAAGGTAGGGTCTTGCTGTAGCCTAGGCTGACCTGAAATCCACTGTGTAGTCTCAGAGTGACTTTGAACTCAAGGTGATCCTCCTACCTCTGCCTCCCAAGTGCTGGGATTAAAGGTATGCACCACCATGCCTGACACTCTTATTTCATTTTACTGAGGTCTAAGAACATACTTTATTTTTATTTATTTACTTATTAGAGACAGCAAAAGGGGGAAGAGAGAGTGAGAATGGGTGCGCCAGGGCCCCTTGCCATGTGCATCTGGCTTATGTGGGACCTGGAGAATTGAACCCGGGTCCTTAGGCTTCATAGGCATGAAACCTTAACTGCTAAGAAATCTCTCCAGCCCCAGAACATACTTTATATGATTGCAGTTATTTTAAATTGATTGGAGCTTATTTGGGGGGGGGGTTATATAATGGGCTGTTCTGGTGAATGGTGCTTGCTTGAGAACAGTGTATATTCCATTGTTGAGTGGAGTTCTGTAGAGGCACGATCTGCTTGGTTGATAAGTGTTCAGGTTTTGTATATCTTGTTGATTTTGTGTTTTGTTCTATCCATTATTGAGAGTTGAAACTAAATATTATTGTTGAATTGTGTATTTCTCCCTTATCAGTGATGAATTAAAGTTAATCCTCAGCATTATAAAATGCCCTTCTGTCTCTAATAATAGTTTTTCTTAAAGTGTGTGTGTGCATAAAATTTATTTGAGAGAGAATGGATGCACCAGCACCTCTAGGTACTACAAACGAACTCCGGACACATGTGCCATCTTGTATGTCTGGCTTTACATGGGTACTAGGGAGTTGGACCTGGGTCCTTGGGCTTTGCAGGCAAGCACCTTAACCGCTGAGCCATGATTCCAGGCCTAATGTCTTTTTTTGTTTGTTTGTTCTTGTTTCTCCTGTGCTTTGCATTAAATGATGTCATATACCATACCATCTGTGGTAGTTTGAATAGATGGCCCCCAATATTTTCAGTGTTTTATTAGTTTATAGTTTGCATCTGCAGCCACCTTGCTGGAGGCAAGATACACTGGGTGTGTATCTTAAGGTGTGGTGGTGGGTTTAGGATCTCAATCTAAAGATATGCAAAGTGTGCCTAGCTGGGAGTTCGTGAGGTGTGCTGTGCTGTGTGGCTTTTGGCTTGTGGCTTGTGGCTTTTCTCTCTGTGTTTGGTCCTGTGAAAAAGCAGGCCAGCTTCTTCTGCCATTATGGAACTTCCCCTGGATCTGTAAGCTTCAGTAAATAATATCCTTTCCTCCATGACTGTGCCTGGTCTGGAAGTTCATCTCAGCAAACCTGAAGCTGTCTGTTACACCATCTTAATGCCTTCATTAATTTTTGTTGTGTATTTTATCAGGATTTAAGTCAGATTTATGTAGATATAATTCTGGTAAAATACAGGAACATTGCCCTAACATAATTCCTTTCCCTTCATTTCCCCCATTTTGTGCCATTATTGGTGTATTTGTTAATACATATTAATTATACATTATTGTATTAATCATATATTACAAACCCAGAAACTATATTGCTCCAATGCAGTCTGTATATTCTAAGCATCTTTTTGTTTGTTGAGTGTATGGATAAAATAATTATCCTTTCACAGTAACTTTTCCTTATTGACTTTATTTTTAGTTCTCTCTCCTCTTTGTTACTGATTGGTTCAAGTAGGATGTTGCTCTAGCCCAGGCTGACCTGAAATTCACTATGTAGTCATCGGCTGGCCTCGAATTTACAGCAATCCTCCTGTCTCTGCCTCCCAAGTGCTAGGATTAAAGGTGTGTGCCACAATGCTCAGCTTAAGTTTTTTTTTTTTTTTTAAAGTTCCACTGTGGAGCCCAGGCTTATCTTAAACTTGTAGTTCATCTGCCTCAGCTTGGCAAAGTGCTCCCAGCCCTACTCTTATCTCTTACAAAAACACCAGTACTCTCTCTTATATGATTTCACCTGCCTGGTACCTTAGGGAGGTGCTTTCAGGATTCTTTGTACTCAAATTTTTTTTTTTTTTTTTGGTTTTTCGAGGTAGGGTCTCTCTCTGGCCCAGGCTGACCTGGAATTAACTACGTAGTCTCAGGGTGGCCTCGAACTCTCGGCAATCCTCCTACCTCTGCCTCCGGAGTGCTGGGATTAAAGGCGTGCGCCACCACGCCCGGCTTGTACTCAAATTTGGTCAGTCTGAGTGAGGACCTGGCATCTCAGGTCCCTGAGTTTTAGACATTGGCCTGATTTCACAACCTGAAAGGACCAATGTCTAGTGCAACAGATAATTCATCATTCACTGTGTACCAGCTCTGCACTTGAATTAGCAGAATCTGGGAGTGGTGATAGTAAATACTGTTGCAGGTCACCTTGGTATTAAGTCTGAGTAGAAATAAATATGAATTTTGGTGTTGGGCCTTTTATCTCCTAGCTGTATTCTAACTCTGTGCTTTGTACCTCTCTGGTACCCTGTAGCTTTGCAAGTAAAGTGAGCAGTACATTCCAGCTCAACATCGATTAAGATGGCTGTTTATAAGCCCAGATAGATGGACAATTAGTGCTGGTGGTACTGACCAGTGCTGCTTTAATAATTAACTCAATTACCTTTCCTTCTGCTCCAGTGATGAAAGCAAAAGCGATAAATGGCTGGCTAGGTTGCCAGGGAAATAGAAGTAAATACAGCACTCTTCCCTAAGAACATAGGCTTCCTAGCTGTGGACAGCGCCAGAACCTTTTACTTTGTTGTGTACAGTCATTGGAGCAGTCATATGCTTTTTTCTGTCCCCACTCTTTACCCTATAATCCCCATAGGCCACCAATGAAAGGTGTGCTTATTGGGAACCTTCCTTCCCGTTTCTATGCTGTATTGCCTGTCCCTCTTCCAGACCTTCCTAGGGAAAGATACTGTATTCTGTCAATGAGCTTTTCTGCTCTTGAGTATACATGACTCAGTCTGGGTGTGGTGGCACACACCTTTAATCCCAGCACTAGGGAAGCACAGATTGGAGGGTTGCTGTGAGTTTGAGGCCAGCCAGAGACTACATAGTGAATTCCAGGTCAGCCTGGACTAGAGTAAGACCCTACCTCGAAAAATCAAAAATAAAAAAAACAGACTGAAGAGATGGCTTAGCAGTTAAGGCATTTGCCTGCAAAGCCAAAGGACCCAGGTTCAATTCCCCAGGACACATGTAAGCCAGATGCATAAGGGGCACACGCGTCTAGAGTTCATTTGCAGTGGCTAGAGACCCTGGTGTGCCCATTCTCTTTCTGTTTGTCTCTCTCTTCTCTTCTCTTCTCTTCTCTTCTCTTCTCTTCTCTTCTTTTCTCCTCTTCCCCCCTTCTATCTGTGCTTGCAAATAAATAAATAAAACTTAAAAAATAAAAAAGTTAAAAATACATGACTCCATTTTTCTGTCTTTTTCTCATTACTTTATCCTTGTGTCCTTTTTGTACTGTCACTTTAAAATGTACATTTAAACAGAACTTTCTGAATGCTTACTATTTAGCTGTTTCCAGGGCATTTTGGATGTATTAGGAGAATTAAATGCCCTCAGGGAGTTTACAAGTCTAATCAAGGGATGGCTTGTCTCTTCTTTCTTTCCTTTTCTCTCTCTCTCTCTCTTTCTCCCTCCCCCTCCCTCCCTCTCCTTCTCTCTCTTTCTTTCACTCTGCCACCAAATAGTTAATGATTCCCATAGGATTTTTTTTATTTCCATTTATTTATTTGAAAGATAGGGGAAGAGAGAATATGAGAATGAATATGGGTACACTGGGTCTTCTTGCTGCTACAGATGTAGTCCAGATATATGCACCACTTTGTGCATCTTCCTTTATGTGGATACTGGGGAATTGAACCTCGGCCAGCAAGCTTTGCATGCAAGAACCATTAACTGCTTAGCCATCTCAGTAGTTCTCCCATTGGACTTCAATTGCCAGTGTAGATAGGTTAGCTAAGGGAGCTACAGCTTTAACCCAGGCTAATATGTTTTTAGTATAGTTTGAAAAGGCTTGAAACCATGTGTGGTGGCTCATGGGTTTGATTCTAGCATGTGGAAAGGATTATTGTGAGTTCAAGACCAGCCCAGAGCTACAGAGTTCTAAGTCAACCTTTGCTAGAGAAAAGGTATGCCTCAAGAAAACAAACAAGGTCTGGAGAGATGGCTCAGCAGTTAAAGCACTTGCCTACAAAGCCTAATGACCAAAGTTCGATATACCAGTACTCACATAAAGCCAATGCACAAAGTGGTGTATGCCTCTGGAGTTTGTTTGCAATGGCAAGAGGCCCTGGTATACCCATTCTCTCTCTCATCTTCCTCTTTCTCTCTGTCTCTCTTAAATAAATAAATAAAAATTAAAAACAAAAGGAGTGTAAGGGGGAAGGGAGGGAGGGAGGAAAGAGGGCTGAGGAGATGGCTCAGTGGTTAAAATGTTTGCTTGCAAAGCCTACCAGCTTGGCTTCAATTCCCTAGTACCCATACTGTATTCTCACTCCTCCTCTCTTGTTGCAAATAAGTGAAAATACTTTTAAAAAGAAAGAAGAAGGGGCTGGAGAGATCGTTTCGTGGTTAAGTGCTTGCCTGTGAAGCCTAAGGACCCTGGTTCAAGGCTCAGTTCCCCAGTATCCGCATAAGCCAGATAGACAAGGTGGCGCATACATCTGGAGTTCGTTTGCAGTGAGTGGAGGCCGTGGTGTGCCCATTCCTTCTCTCTCTCTCTCTCCCCTCTCCCCCCTTCTCTCTCTGATTTGGTCTCAAATAAATAAAAATAAACAAAAAATTTTAAGAAAGAAGGAAAGAAAAGCAAGTAAGCTTGGAATGTGTCCCCATTCATAGTTTGGGATATTAGAAGAGCAGCTGCTTTTGCAGGGTAAATTTGCTGACAGGCAATTTGGCAAAATGTTTGAGTTTAGACTTTGGAGCCAGAAAGTTTAAGTTTGTTCTTTCTGCTCTTTTCTTGCAGTTTAATCTTGGATAATTTGTTTTTCTTTGAGGACTCACTTTCTTCATGTATATAATGAACCTAAGTATAGTACTTTTCACATAGGATTGTTTTAAAGATTAAGTGAGTTAATACAAACCTAGCATTCCTAACCTGAAAATCTATAATAAAATGCAACTTTTTGAACCACCAAAATGATACTGCAAGGGAAACTTTGTTTGATGTACAAAATTATTTAAAATTACCTTCACAAGGCAGGAAGAGGTTCAGTAGTAAAAGCCACCTCTTTGCAAATCCTGCTGGCCTAGATTCAGTTCCCCAGTATCCATGTAAAACTGTACAGGCATTAATTTGCAGTAGCAAAAGACCCTGGTGTGTGTTATGTATGTATGTGCACACACATGTACACACACACAATCTTTAGACTACATATACTTTTTTTTTTTTTTTTTTGAGAGAGAGAGAGACACAGACACAGAGAGAGACAGAGAGAGGGAGGGAGAGGAAGACAGGTAGCAATGGGCGCGCCAGCAGCCTCTCAGCTGCTGCGAACAAAATCCAGATGCGTGCGCCCCCTTGTGGTCAATTGCAGCATTGCGCCCTTGCGTCACTTTGCACCTGGCTAAACGTGGGACCTGGAGATTGGAACTGCTGGAGATTGGAACCAGCATTCTTAGGCTTAGGAGGCAGGCACCTTAACCACTAAGCCATCTCTCCAGCCCCTTGTTTTGTTTTTTGAGGTAGAGTCTCATTCTAGCTCCGGCTGACCTAGAATTTCTCTCAGTAGTCTCAGGGTGGCCTCAAACTCATGGTGATCCACCTACCTCTACTTCCCAATTACTGGGATTAAATAGACTATGTATACTTGACACAAATGAATTTGAAGTTTGATTTGGGGCACACCCTCAAGATATATGTGCAAATATTCCATAACCAGAAAAAACAACCTGAAATCTAAAATGCTTCCTGCCTACGTGAAACCCTGAGGATAGTTTTGTATGACACACCACAAGTATTCAGTAGATGTTAGTTATTATTGCTATGTGGGTGGGTTTTTTTGTTATTGCTGCTGCTATTGGGTTTTTTTTTTTTTTTTAAGAGAGAAAATGGGCACCTCAGGGCCTTTAGCCACTGAAAATGAACTCCAGATACATGCACCACAATGTGCATCTGGCTTGTGTGGGTTCTGGGGAATTGAACCTGGGTCCTTAGGCTTCACAGGCAGGTACCTTAACCACTAAGCCATCTCTCCAGCCCTCTTTTGGCTTTTTGAGGTGGGGTTTCACTCTAGTCCAAGTTCACCTGGAATTCACTGTGTAGTCCCAGGCTGGCACAGGGAATATAAATGCAAATACATGCATTTTTACGTGGCTTCTGAGGATGGGACCCAGATCCTTATACTTGTAAGGCAAGCATTTACCAACTATCTCCCCAGACCCAGTTTTTCCCTTTTCATGTCTCCAAGAAGTATTTTTTATTCAAAACTGGACAGAAGTGCCATAGGAGCTGGCTATAAGAATCTTTCATCCTCTCTACCAAAGTAGAGCCAACCTGTGGAGGTTAATTTCCTCTCTTTATCACCTCCTGCTCCACAAGGTCAGCTCTTCCTCTGAGCCCTTATAACTCCATTAGAACAACCAGCATGAATATCTTGGGGTGAACCATGATGTAGAAAGGAGTTATCTGGGTGACTGGGAACCTATTAGGCCTTTTGGTTGTTTCTTTGGTCCTCTGTTGAGTGTCACTTGAACTAGCTAGTCATCCTGTATCCACATACTCTGTTCTGTAAAGACACTCTCCCTTGACAGGGCTATGGAAGTATGTCCCTGGGTTTATCATAAACTCAGCACACTACAGCTGTGTGCCATGCAGGAGGGGCCCAGTGTCACTTCCTTTTCTTGAGCTATGGGGCTGTATTCTTCACAGCTGCTTGGCAAGCAAACTCATGATTTTTTACTCTTGAGGCTCTTGGCTGCTAGAGCAAATTCCAAAAACATTTCTTTCTAAAGCATCACGTTTAACTGGTTTAGGCTATAAAGGAATAGAGGGAAGAGAAGGGTAGAAAGTTCAAATTCCCAGTTAGGAAAGAGTCTTATTTTTATAGAAGTAGAGTGCACAATAGATCTTTAAGGAAAATATGTCATTTATTTTCATGAATGAAAATTGCTGGAAAGATGAACTGTCTCTACAATCTACCATATAGACAGATTACCAATTGCTGCTTTTTGTAATATTTGCTGATTTTTTCAACAGCAAGGTTTCACACTGTATTGAGGTTTCTCTTGGAATAGTAACATTAAAAAAATGGAGCTATGCAAGTCATTCCTGCCTATTAAAGTGACATTTCACTCAGGCTGATAAATCTGACTGTGATAGTTCTATAATAGCATTTAAAATGATCCAAAACATTACCCATCATTTCAAACTAGCGGAGAGGTTTTGGAAAGACAGAATTTAGTAACTTCGGCATACAATTGATTGTGGGCTAGTATTAGATCACACTTCCAAATCTGTTGGCTATAGAATTTCAAATGTACTTTTTACATTTTTTAATTTTTTTAAATTTTTTTTATTTTTGAGGTAGGGTCTCACTAGCTCAGGCTGACCTGGAATTCACTGTGTAGTCTCAGGGTGGCCTCAAACTCATGATGATTCTCCTACCCTCTGCCTCTAGAGTGCTGGGATTAAAGCATTTTTTTTTTTGAGGGAGGGTCTTGTTGTAGCACAGGTTTGCCTGGAATTTACTATGTAGTCTCAAGCTGGCCTCGAAATCACAGCTATCCTCCTACCTCAGCCTTCTGAGTGCTGGGATTAAAGGTATGTGCCACCATACCCAGCTTGTTTGGTTGATTTTTTAAATTGTATTTTATTTGAGAGAGTAAGAATATATAGGCACTTCAGTGCCTCTAGCTACTGCAAACAAACTCCATATGTATGTTCTACTTTTTGCATCAGGCTTTATGTGGGTACTGGGGAATTAAATCCAGCCTTCAGACTTTTTGCAAACAAGTGCCTTTAACTGTTGAGCCACCTCCCCAGCCCCTATTGTTTTATTATTTATTTTTTAAATATTTATTTATTATTTATTTATTATTATAGACACACAGAGAGAGTATGTGTGAGAATGGGTGCACCAGGGCCTCTAGCCACTGCAAACAAACTCCAGACACATGCACTACCTTGTGCATCTGGCTTATGTGGGATCTGGAGAATTGAACCTGGGTCCTTGGGCTATGCAGGCATGCTCCTTAACTTGCTAAGCCATCTCTCCAGCCCTATTGTTTTATTTTTAATTTAATTTATTTATTTGCAAGTGGAGAGAGAAGAGAGACAGAGAAATAGAATGGTTGTACCCAGGCCTCCAGCCACCACAAATGAACTCCAGATGCATGTGCCACTGTGCATCTGGCTTTATGTTGGTACTGGGGAATCAAACTCAGTTCTTTAGGTTCTGCAGGCAAATGCCTTAGCCATTGAGCCATCTCCAGTCCATTTTTTTTTTTTTTAGAGAAGTTTGTCCAGGCTGAACTCAAACTCCTCCTGATTCTCATTTCTTCACCTCCCTCCTAAGTGTTGGAATTACAAATGTATACCACCATACCTTAGTACCTTCGAATGTGCTTTTGCAGTGAACAAATGGGCTAGGGTTATACCTCAGTTAGCATACTGCTTTCCTCCCATTTGTGAAGCCTTGGGTTCAATCTGACACTACATAAAATCAGTCATCGCGGTGCATATGTATAATCCCAGAGTTTAGGAGGTAGAGTTTAGAAGGATCAGGAATTCAAAGCCACCTTTGAGTTCAGGGCAGCCTGGAACGCAAAAGATGCTGTCTCAAAACAAGCAAGCAAGCAAACCCTATAAGAGCACATACTCTATATCAAATAATGTCCAAAACACATGTCACATATACAAACCACTTAATCTTCACAATATAAGTACCGAGTTTTACAGATTTTTGTTTTTTTTTTGGTTTTGTAAGGTAGGGTCTCACTCTGGTGGTCCAGGCTGACCTGAATTAACTATGTAGTCTCAGGGTGGCCTCGAACTCTCGGTGATCCTCTTACCTCTGCCTCCCGAGTGCTGGGATTAAAGTCGTGCACCACCACGCCTGGCTTTACAGATTTTTGTTTACAAACGAAGCTGAGGCTAAAGCGAGATGAAGTAATTTGCTAAAGATCACAGCTAGTACTTGAAAGAGCTATCATTGGAATTTGGGCATTTGGCTCTAGATTGGCACATTTCAAATGGAACCATCCTGAGGTGTGATTCTTCCTTGGTAGGAAATCAGGATGAAATCTACACTTGGGCTTTAAGAGAGCAAAAAAATAATTCGTCCAACTCTTATAGCCGTTACTGAGGAGAAGGCTATAGGCTCATATTCTTATAGTTCCTTTCCTCTAGAAAGAGGGCCCTGTAGAATGTATTCTCAAACAATGAATCCTGAAGAGGTAATTACACTGTTGCCATCCCATTGGGATGAAGGCTGGGGCGGTGATTACATTCCAAAACAAAGCTGTTTGGGTATAATTGCACTGTGCTGCTCTTATCAGTCTGGAGAAGGCAGGCCTCTGGTCTCCATCCTCATTTGTTTTTTGAGATGGAATCTGAATAGCATTCAATTAATAGTCAAGACCCAGGCACAGGGAAGTCAGCCAAAAGAGCTAAGAGGACATTAACTTGCTATTGGTATTTTCCTACTCCTAAAGCTTTGTGTACCTTGAACTATCCAGCATATTTGAGAAAAAGTCTGAGAAGATATAGTAAAAATCTGAAAATCCCCAGTTTAGACAAGGTGCCTTCATTGGTCTTTAGGAACAGAGGAGAGATGTTGGGTGACATTTGCCCAAGAATAGTTCTTCCTGCTGGGTGGTGGTGGCACACACCTTTAATCCCAGCACTCGGGAGGCAAAGGTAGGAGGATTGCCTAGAGTTCGAGGCCACCCTTGAACCTACCTCGAAAAACCAAAGAGAAAAAAAAAAAAAAAAAGAAAGTCTTCAATAGTTAGGGAGACATCTATTTGGTACACAGGCTATGCTTTTAAAAACACTGAATTGCCAGTGCAAACCCCTAAGGCTTACCAAGGATGCCCTAAAAGAATGATTTGGTAATCACTGAATTTGTCATTATGTAACTTGAGAATCCATCCACATGTTCACGTTTGGAGCTCTTAGTATTTTTCTTTTATATATATATATATATATATATATATACATACATACATACATACATACATACATACACACATACATACATACTTGAGAGAGAGAGAGAATGGGTGTGCCAGGGCCTCCAGTCACTGCAAATGAACTCCAGATGCATGTGTCCCCTTGTGCATCTGGCTTATGTGGGTCCTGAAGAATTGAACTGGGATCCTTTGGCTTTGCAAGCAAATGCCTTAACTGCTAAGCTATCTCTCTAGCCCTTTTTTTTTTTTTTTTTTTAAGGAAGGGTCTCACTGTAGCCTAAGCTGACCTGTAATTCACTATGTAGTCTCAAGGTGACCTCAAACCTCCTACCTCTACCTCCCAAGGGCTGGGATTAAAGGTGTGTACCACCACACTCAGTTTAAAGCAGTATTTTCATTTAAAGATATTTTATTTATTTATTTGAGGGGGGGGGAAGAGGCAGAGAGAAAGAGAGAATGGGCGTGCCAGGCCTCCAGCCACTGAAAATGAACTCCAGACGCATGTGCCCCTTTGTGCATCTGGCTTATGTGGGCCCTGGGGAATCAAACCCGAGTCCTTAGGCTTCATAGGCAAATGCCTTAACCGCTGAGCCATTTCCCCAGCACCCCCCCTTTTTTTTTGAGACAGGGCTTCACTCTAGCCCAGGCTGACCCTGAAATTCACTATGTTGTCTCAGGATGACCTCAAACTCATGGCAATCCTCCTACCTCTGCCTCTGCCGAGATTAAAGGCATGCACCACCAAGCCCAGCCTTAAAGTAGTTTTTAACCACTCATCAAGTAAGCTAAGCAGGGACTAGGAAGATGGCTCAGTGGTTAAAGAGTTTGCTCTTCAAGCCTGCCAACCAGAGTTCAGATCTCCAGAACATACATAGAGCTGGCTGTAAAGTGGCCATGTGCCTGTAATCCTAACATGTCTAACGCACTGGGAGGTGGAGTCAGTAGAATCTAAAAGCTTGTGGGCCAGCTAATTTGGTTTTCCTAGTTGTGGCCAACAACTAGAGAGACTCAGTCTAAAACAAGGTAGAAAGGGAGGGCAGATACCCCAAAGCTGTCCCCTGACAGAGACACACATACAAGCCCAGCCCTCCCACCCCCAGTTGAATTAAAAAAGAAAGTGAGCTTTTAAGTCTTATGCTTAGGAAGAGCTGAGTTTGAGTTTTTGCCAACCAGTGCCTTAAGAAAGTATCATGTAAGCCGGGTGTGGTGGCGCACACCTTTAATCCCAGCACTCGGGAGGCAGAGGTAGGAGGATCGCCGAGAGTTCGAGGCCACCCTGAGACTACATAGTTAATTCCAGGTCAGCCTGGACCAGAGTGAGACCCTACCTTGCAAAACCAAAAAAAAAAAAAAGAAAGTATCATGTAAGCTGAGTGTGGTGGGGCACACTTATAATCCTAGCACTTGGGAGGCTGAGGCAGGAGAATTGTGAGTCTAAGGCCAGCCTAGGCTACATAAGGGAGCTCAAGACCAGCCTGTTAATAGTAAGACCCAGTCTTAGAAAACATCTCCCCAAAAAGAAGGTGCCATGCACTGCAGTGATTGGACACAAAGATTCCTTGCAAGGTTTTCAGGAACTTTCTTCCAAGTTGCTTCTGTTAAAGGAGCTGTGGATTATAAATGACACCATGAGTACAGGTTCACTTACAGCCAATTTAGTAATGCTTGCACAGTTAATTCTGTCAGTCTTCCTCCTACACAGAAATAAATGTGGCCCCAAGGGGCCCAACCACCCACAGAGCTCTTTTGCATGTCTTTTTACCCTTTAGCACATAGAAATACAAGGCTATATCCCAGCAAACATCCAGGGAAACAGAAAAGGTAGTTTCTCTGAAATGCTATGTCTAGAAAACCAGGGCTGGTCTCTTATTGGGATGCCATTTCGATGATCTAAGAAAAGATGTTTCTTTGAAAGTTGCAAATCTACATATCTATATCCTTGATATATTGAACTACCCTCAATATAAAGACACTTACAAAAGCAATTTGTTCAGCGTGAGCTACCAGCCTACCATACATTCCAAAACTTACTTGTCATAGAATCCTACACTAATGATGCATGCCTCCCAGTATTTGTGTCCTTACAAAGTGTTCTCCCTGAACCTGGGCTTAACCACACAGCTTGTTTTAGCTAGGGCACAATAGTAAAAATTATATAAGGAATTAGATATAGTGCTTTTAATCCTAATACTTGAGAGGCTGAGGCAAACCAAGGATCTATAGCAAGACCTTACCTCAACAAAGCAAAACCAACAAATAAGCAAAAAGACACAAGGAGACAGTCAAAAAGTCTCTGTAGGGGCCTAACCTTTCTTGCCTGTGTGTGGAATGATGAGACATTGTGTAAAAGAGAACAGACTTACTAAAGAATAGAAAAGAGAAAAGCCAATCCCCCTGCTGAATGCCACATATGCATATGATGCTATCCATGTTAGTTTTCCATGGTTACCATTAACAATTTACCAGAAAATTTTGTTTAAACAACACAAATTTGCCATTTTTCAGTTCTGTGGGTCTAAATTCAATGAGGGTCTCTCTGAGCTAAAACTAAAGTGCTAGCAAGTCTATGTTTTTTTTTCTGGGGGTTCACAGAGAGGTTATTTCCTTGCTGATTTATTTGCAGAATTCCATTCAGTACAACTATAACTTGCATCTCTTTGATGGCCATTCTGCTTTCTACTTTAAAAATGTGTGTGTGTGTGTGTGTTTGTCTGCCTGCAAGCAGAGCTAGATAGAAGAGACGGACATAGAGAGTGGGAATGCCAGGGCCTCTAGCCAGCGTAAACAGACTCCAAGATGCACGTGCACTTTGTGCACCTGGTTTTATGCGGGTTACTAGGAAACTGAACTCAGGTTGCCAGGCCTTGCAGGCAAGCACCCCAACCACTGAGCAATCTCTCCAGCCCTGCCTTCTACTTGTTTTTGTTTTTGTTTTTGTTTTTGTTTTTGTTTTTGTTTTTGTTTTTGTTTTTCAAGGTAGGGTTTCACTCTGGTCCAGGCTGACCTGGAATTAACTTTGTAGTCTCAGGGTGGCCTCGAACTCATGGCAATCCTCCTACCTCTGCCTCCCAAGTGCTGGGATTAAAGACGTGCACCACCACGCCAGGCTCCTGCCTTCTACTTTTAATGACTCATGTAATGGGACTGAGTCTACTCAAATAACTCAGGACAATTCCCCCATGACAGGATCTATAAGACCAACATGGTGGAGGGAGATCTGAAACTTGTATCACATCTGCAAAGTCCCTTTTGTCACACAGAGTAACATACTCACAGGTCCTGGGAATTCTTTGGCAAATCGTTATTCTACCTACTACACATATACATACATATATATATGAATTACATCTCCTGTGTGTGTGTGTGTGTGTGTGTGTGTGTGTGTGTGTGTGTGTGTGTGCACAGAAAATGTTAGTAAAAGAATTAAAAGAACTTTGTTTGTTTGTTTGTTTTGTTTTGTTTTTTTTGAGGTAGGGTCTCACTCTAAACCAGGCTGACCTGGAATTCACTATGTAGTCTCAGGGTGGCCTGGTATTAAAGGTATGTGCCACTATGTCCCGCACAAGATTTTCTTTCTTTTCTTTACTTTTTTCCTTTCTTT
The DNA here is from genome assembly GCA_036365145.1 of Orientallactaga sibirica. Taxonomy (NCBI): domain Eukaryota; kingdom Metazoa; phylum Chordata; class Mammalia; order Rodentia; family Dipodidae; genus Orientallactaga; species Orientallactaga sibirica. Next base: position 2,910,354 of record JAEOAD010002662.1, on the reverse strand, counting down.
ACTTTTTTCCTTTCTTTTCTTTTTTCCTTTCTTTTCTTTTCCTTCCTTCCTTTTTTCCTTCCTTCCTTCCTTCCTTCCTTCCTTCCTTCCTTCCTTCCTTCCTTCCTTCCTTCCTTTTTTTTTTTGGAGAGAGACACAAGAGGGAGAGGGAGACAGAGACACAGAATGGGTGCATCAGCAGCCTCTCAGCCACTGTGAACGAACTCCAGATGCGTGCACCCCCTTGTAGGCAAGTGCGGCATTGCACCCTTGCATCGCTTTGCATCTGGCTAAATGTGGGACCTGGAGATTGGAACTGATGTTCTTAGGCTTAGCAGGCAGGCACCTTAACCTCTAAGCCATCTCTCCAGCCCAAGATTTTCTTTTAAGCTGGCTTTGACAGGCACCTGCTTATGAAAGCCCAGCAGGGGACTGTAAGAGTTAGTATTCTTGGAACTGGGGAAATGGCTTAGCAGTTAAGGTGTTTGTCTGCAAAGCCCAAGGACCCCAGTTCGATTCCCCAGGACCCATGTAAGGCAGATGCTCAATGGGGTGCATGTGTTTGGAGTTTGCAGTGGCTGGAGGCCCTGCAGTACCCATTCTCTCTTTCTCTCTGCCTCTTCCCAAATAAATAAATAAATAAATAAATAAATAAATAAATAAATAAATAAATTTTAAAAAGAGTCTGTATGCTTGTTAAACATTTCTTTGCCCCAACTCAAAGCTTAGTCTCATGAAATGATGACACAGAAAGAGGGCCTCTGCAACACCTTGAAGTATGTGTGGGGAGGGTGGGGTGTCTGTGTGCCCGAGTGAGAGAAGTAATATTTGGCTTAGCCTGGTATGTAGATTCTACTTCCAAGAGGAAAAGGACAGCCGAGCGTGGTGGCGCATGCCTTAATCCCAGCACTCAGGAGGCAGAGGTAGGAGGATCACTGTGAGTTCAAGGCCACACTGAGACTACAGAGTGAATTCCAGGTAAGCCTGGGCCAGAGTGAGACCTTACCTCGAAAAACCAGAAAAAAATAAAATAGACCTTGTCTCTTGTTGCTGATAAGAGACTGAGTTAGGGGCTGGAGAGATGGCTTGGTGGTTAAGCGCTAGCTTGTGAAGCCTAAGGACCCTCGTTCGAGGCTTGATTCCCCAGGACCCACATAAGCCAGATGCACAAGTTGGCACATGCATCTAGAGTTCATTTGCAGTAGCTGGAGGCCCTGGCATGACCATTCTCTCTATCTGCCTTTCTCTGTCTGTTGCTCTCAAATAAATAAATAATATTAATAATATTAATAGAGAGACTGAGTTAGCAGGGAGGAGAGTCTGCTATTGTACTCCTTTCTTTCTGCTCTTTGGGTCCTTTTGCCACCCACCTTTATCTGGGTCTCAGTATTAAACAGAATTTGGATTGGTTTTCCTTAAGGCAGAATCTATACAGTTACCACAGGAGCTGAGAGCCAATAAAAATGACAGTGTTTTTTTTTTGTTTGTTTGTTTTTTGTTGTTGTTGTTGTTTTGTTTTTGAGGTAGGGTCTCACTGTGGCCCAGGCTGACCTGGAATTCACTATGTGGTCTCAGAGTGGCCTCAAACTCATGGGCTCCCTCCTACCTCTGCCTCCCGAGTGCTGGCATTAAAGGTGGGTGTGCGCCACTATGCCCGGCTAAAATGACAGTATTTTTTGGTCTTAATATTTTCATTGATTCTGATGAAGAGAAATGACTGGAGGAATGTGGGAAATGTTATATTACTTACTAGGTAAACTAATTAAAACTAAAAATATGATTGTAGCCAGGTATGGTGGCACCCAGCTACAATCATTTTTTTTAACTTAAAAAAAATTTTTTTTAAATTATTTTTTTTGGAGAGAGACACAGAGAGACACAGAGAGAGACAGAGAGAGAGAGGGAGGAAGAAAGAGATGGGAGTGCCAGCAGTGTCTCAGCTGCTGCAAACGAAATCCAGATGCGTGCGCCCCCTTGTGGTCAAGTGCGGCATTGCGCCCTTGCCTCACTTTGCATCTGGCTAAACGTGGGACCTGGATATTGGAACTGCTGGAGATTGGAACCAGCGTTCTTAGGTTTAGGAGGCAGGCGCCTTAACCCCTAAGCCATCTCTCCAGCCCCAATCATATTTTTTAATATGTGCACTTGGGGAGGCAGAGGTAGGAGGATCACTGAGAGTTTGAGCCCAACCAGAGATTACATAGTGAATTCCAGGTCAGCCTAGGCAAGACCCTACCTCAAAAACCTAATATTTATATGATTGCAAAGCTGAAATAAGTTGCTTTGAACTTCAGTTTTCTGTCTGTCCTGTTGTAGTTTAAAAGTACCTACTGTGGTCAGGCGTGGTGGTGCACATCTTGAATCCCAGCACTTGGGAGGAGGATTTCTGTGAGTTCGAGGCCACACTGACACTACATAGTGAATTCCGGATCAGCCTGGGTTAGAGCAAAACCCTACCTCGAAAAACCAAAAAAAAATAAAAATAAAAAGTACGTACTGTGAAGTTTTGCACTATTCTAATCTTTCTTTTAGCTAAGAGTTTTAAGGTCCTGTGGGTTAGGAGCAGCCCTGCATCAAAGGTTGGCATGGGAATCTTTAGATACCTCCCCAGCACTATTATCCCACACCCCCAAAAATATTCCATCTAAATGAAAAACGGTATGCTTGTGCAGCTGGCAGCTTCAAGACAAATCACCTAACTTGTCCCGACCCACCCATTCAGCTGCCAAGCAAGGCTCATTTAGAAAATTTCCAGAGCTGCGACTAGAGGGAAATAATGGGAATTGGCTATTGAATATTGAGTTTGCAATGCTGAAGGAGAGGCTAGTTTTCTCCCTTGACTTCATGTGTACTTTGTGTCTATTTCATCTTCTTAGGTTTATTCACTGGGTCTTGTTAGTCAGGTTTATTTTTGTTTTGTTTTGTTTTGTTTTTTTTTAGGTAAGGTCTCGCTGTAGCCCAGGCTGACCTGGAATTCAGTATTTAGTCTCAAGATGGCCTCAAACTCACAATGATCCTCCTATCTCTGCTTCCCAAGTACTAGGGTTAAAGGTGTGCACCACCATACCTGACTTTTTTTTTTTTTTTTAAGGCTTCTGATTGGTGCTTCCCTCCACCTTTTCGTTTGTGTTCTTAGGATCTCCTATGTGGACAAGGTGATCTCTTTTCTGAAAGACATATGTGGCTATATATAGAGAGAGATGGTGTTCTTTTGTGGTAACTGAAGATAGGCTGCCAGAGTTTAGAACTCCTAAAAACAAAACAGAAACTTTGCCTAAGGTGTTTAGGGGTAGCCTGTTCAAAGTTTTCTACCTTTTCACTCTCCTTTAATTAATTAATTAATTATGCACATATGTGCACATGAGGGTCTCATGCTCCTACAAACAAATGCCAGATATATGCATCACTTTGCATCTGGTTTTAAATGAACACTGGGGAATAGAACCTGGTCCAGTAGGCTTTGTAAGCAAGCACCTTTAACTGCTGAGCCATCTCCCCAGCCACATGTTTATCCTTCTTTTATTATTTTTTTTTTATTTACAGAGGGAAACAGAGAGAGAGAATGAGCATGCTAGGGCCTTCTAGCCACTGCAGACTAACTCCAGACACTTGTGCCACCTTGTTCATCTGGCTTTACATTGGTACTGGGAAATCGAACCTGGGACCTTTGGCTTTGCCAGCAAGCATTTCTGCCTTTTGTCCATTAAAAAGTATTGTTATATGGTGGCACATGCCTTTAATCTCCCATTAAGGAGGACCTCCATGGTAATGGGAGCTTGGGCAAAGGGGATATAAGTATATTCTGTTACAATATATATAAAATAAAAACTTTTTAAAGCCAAGTATGGTAGCCTGTACATCTAGTCCCAGCACTTTGGAGGTGGAGACAAGGATCCAAGAGCTCAAGACCAAGCCTGGCATTGTGGCGCAAGCCTCTAATCCCAGAACTTGGGAGGCAGAGGTACAAGGATCACTGTGAGTTCAAGGTCAGCCTAGAACTACAAAGGTCCAGGTTAGCCTGGCCTAGAGTAAGACTCTGACTCTGACAGTTTTATTCTAGTTGGCTTAAAACTCCTAGGCTAAGCCGGGCGGGGTGGCGCACGCCTTTAATCCCAGCACTCGGGAGGCAGAGGTAGGAGGATCGCTGAGAGTTCGAGGCCACCCTGAGACTACATAGTGAATTCCAGGTCAGCCTGGACCAGAGTGAGACCCTACCTTGCAAAACCCAAAAAAAAAAAAAAAAACTCCTAGGCGCAATCTTCCTGCCTTGGCCTTCTAAGTAGCTGAGAATACAGGCATGCAGCATTGTTCCCAGCTATGTGAACACTTTTTTTTTTTTTTTTTGAGGTAGGGTTTCACTTTAGCCCAGGCTGACCTGAAATTCACTATGTAGTCTCAGAGTGGCCTTGAACTCACGGTGATCCTCCTACCTCTGCCTCTCAAGTGCTGGTATTAAAGGTGTGTGCCACCACGCCCGGCTTTTTTTTTTTTTTTTTTTAGGTAAGGTCTCACTTTATCTCAGGCTGACCTGGAATTCACTATGTAGTCTCAGGGTGGCCTCGAGCTCATGGCAATCCTCCTACCTCTGCTTCCCGAGTGCAGGGATTAAAGATGTGTGCCACCACACCCGGCCCTATGTGAACATCTTTAAAAAATATTTTATTTATTTATTTATTTATTTATTTATTTATTTATTTATGAATGAGAGAGAGAGAGAGAGAGAGAATGGGCACACCAGGACCTCTAGCCACTGCAATGAACTCCAGATGCATGTGCTACCTTGTCCATCTGGCTTTATGTGAGTACTGGGGAATCAAACATGGGTCCTTAGGTTTTGCAAGTAAGCTCCTTAACCACTGAGCTATCTATCTAGCCCCCTTGTGATCTTTTAAAAAAAATTAAAAGATTTTGTTTATTTATTTATTTATTAGAGAGAGAGGCAGAGGAAGATGGAGAGAATGGGCATGCTTCTAGCCACTGCAAATGAACTCAAATGTGTGCACCACCTTGTGCATCTGGCTTTATGTGGGTACTGGGGAATCAAACCTGGGTCCTTTGGCTTTGCTGGCAAGCCTTAACCTCTAAGCCATCTCTCCAGCCCCCATGTGAAGTTTTTTTTTTTTTTTTTAATAAGAGAGTGTGCATGGGGGGCGGGGAGAAAGAGAGAATTGATGCACCAGAGCCTTCCGCCATTGCAATCAAACTCCAGACATGCACATGCCACGAACTCACACATGGATCACCGTGTGCATCTGGCTTGGGTGGGAACTGGAGAGTTGAACATGGATCCTTACTTGGGCTTTGCTCTTAACTGCTAAGTCATCTCTCCAGCCCCCTATGTAAACTTTATAACAAAGAAAATTATTTTCATTAAGAATCCTTTTGGTCAATTATTATTTTTCTGCCTTTCCAAGACTTTAATTACTATTGTTATTTTTCTGTGTTCAGGAATCCTGAATTTTACTCAATTTTCCCTCTGATCATTATCACTCTGTCACAAATTTCCAGGCAATTAATTTTGTGACAGAGCTTTACCCAAAATGTCAATGGAATACTCAAAGAGAAAGGCCTTACAAAAATGCAACTTACTACTTACCTAGTTTTTTCTCTCTTCTCCCTCTCTCTTATTTGGTTTTGTTTTTCTGTGACAGGGTTTCATTCTATAGCCCAGGTTGGTGTCAGACTTGCAGTGACCGTCCTGCCTCTGCTTGGATTACAGGTGTGAGTCACCATGCCTGGTTTATGTGTGTCTCTTAGCCACACCTAAAGATGCTATCACTCAGACCAGGTTTAAGCAACTCTTTTTTCTTCAATAAGCCCAGTTGTTGTTGTTGTTGTTGTTGTTGTTGTTGTTGTTGTTGTCTGAATTGTGTGTCTTTCCAGCTTTGGCTTCCTGAGATGAGGTCAGTCTTCCTGGTCATCATGGAAGCTGTCATTCTGACGTGATACAGGAGGATGTAGTCTTTAATGAGTACCCTTGGCAGTCCTTGTCAATTGCTTATTTCCTGGTGATGTTGCATTGAAGTATTAATTAACTTCTAAATTCAAGTTAACCTCTTAGTTGAGGAAAGGCTTTTCTTTCTTGAAGGCAAGCTGACTTTTCTTTCATGACCCAGCATACTGTTAATGCCATGAGATGAATTTTTTTGTGTAAAACTTAATTGCTTTTGAATTGGCAAGATAACTTAGAGGTTAAAGGCACTTGCGTGCAAAGCTTGCTGGCCTGGATTCGATTTCCCACTGCCCATGTAAAGCCAGATGCACAAAGTAGTACATGCATCTGGAGTTTGTCTGCAGTGGCAGGAGGCCCTGTTGTACCCGTCTTTCCTCCCTCCCTCTCTCTCCCTAATAAATTAAAAAAAAAAAAAAACTTAATGGGTTTACTGGGCTAGAGTGAAATCCTACCTTGGAAAAAAATTAATGGGTTTCATTTTTTCACACATATGCCAGATTTTAATGTATGTACTTTTTTTTTTTTTCGAGGTAGGGTTTCACTCTAGTCCAGGCTGCCCTGGAATTCACTATGTAGTCTCAGGGTGGCCTCGAACTCACAGTGATCCACTCACCTCTACCTCCCCAGTGCTGGGATTAAAGGTGTGTGCCACCATGCCTGGCATGTATGTACTTTTAATAGACCTTATTACTATGTCAGATTGACTCTGAGATTGAGGAGTCAAGCATTGTGTCCTAGAGTGGAAGACAAAGTTAGTAGAGGTCAAAGGCTCCATGGAGCATGCTTGTGTTTCCCAGAGAAGAGAAGTTTGAGAGTAGGTAAGTGCTTTATCGGATAGGCAGTTCTGAGCAATTTTGCTCAGTGAGACAAGCTAAAGGATATCAAATAGGGACTGTGTGGCGTTGTCTTTCTGTAATAATGGTTGTGGTTTTAATATTGCTGACTTTATTGTTTTAAGTCTTTCCTTCCTTCAGATAAACTGCCAAGAAATCTAGTATCCAGTTGCATGTCATGAATTACAAAAACTACTAATCTTATGTTTTAGAAAATGAGCTAGAGGAGCCAGGCGTGGTGGTGCACACCTTTAATCCCAGCACTCGGGAGGCAAAGGTAGGAGGATCACTGTGAATTCAAGGCCACCCTGAGATTACATAGTTAATTATAGGTCAGCCTGGGCCAGAGTGAGACCCTACCTTGAAAAAAAGAAAGAAAGAAAAAGAAAATGAGGTAGAAGTTGATAACCAGTTTGTTCTTGTACTAGCTCCTCCAGTAATACGCTAAATTATTTTGGTGAGTCATTTAATCTCTCTGTGTGATAGTGTGGTGTTTACCTCCATGTTCCTTCCAGGGGTTAAGAAAAATTGGTAAAGCTTTCCACCTTCGTTTGAAGAGCTATTTAACTGAACCCCAAAAGAAATCAAAATAGCTATATATTCTAACACGTAGATTATTTGTGGCATTTGAACTACTTGAGACAAGCATGTTGGGACTACCAAGTCTAGATATGCCAGTGAAAGACTCCTTGATATTTAAAGATAGGATCAGGGTGGCAGAAAAGGATCCATCACAGTGTAATAAAAAGTTGCTGGCCAGGTGTAGTGGCTCACACCTTTAATCTCAGCACTTGGGAAGCAGAGATTTTGAGTTTGAGGCCAGCCTGAGAATACAGAGTGAATTCCAGGTCCTCCTGGGCTAGAGCTAGACCCTATCTCTAAAAAACAAAAAAACAAAGCTGGTGTGGTGGTGTACGCCTTTAATATAATAATTACATAGTGAATTCCAGGTCAGCCTGGTTTAAAGCGAGACTCTACCTTGAAAAACAAAACAAACAAAAAAAAGTTGCTAAGGAACATCTGAATAGTGCTAGGCACCCTTCACCCTTCAGATATGAAATAAAAATCTGTTGAGCCAGATGTGTGGCTCACTCCTGTAATCCTTAACACCTAGGATTCGGAGGTAGAATGATCATCTTGAGTTAGAATCTAACCTGGAACCTGTATTGACTTCCAAGCCAGCCTGAGCTACAGTGTGATTTTCAGATCAGCCAAAAGTAGAGTAAGTCCCTGCGTCAAAATAAAAACTTGGCTAGGTATCTTGTGATGGCCTTTAATCCCAGCACTAGGAAGGCAGAGTTAGTTCTAGGCCAGCCAGGGATTACAGAGGAATTCCAGGTCAGCCTGGGCTAGAGTGAGACACTACCTCAAAACCCATTGTGGTGGTTTGATTCAGGTGTTCCCCATCATCTTAGGTGTTCTGAATGCTAGGTTCCCAGGAGATTTGGGAATTAACACCTCCTGAGACAGAATATTGTTGGAGGTGGGCTTTATGGGTATTATAGCCAGTTTTGGTTTTGGCACACTCCCGTTGCTATCTTGTCCCCTTTATGTCGGTCAGAGGGTGATTTCCATCCTCTGCTCATGCCATCATTTCCCCCTGCCATCTTGGAGCTTCCCCTTGAGTCTATAAGCCAAAATAAACCCCTTTTTCCCCAAAAGCTGCTCTTGATCAGGTGATTTCTGCCAGCAATGTGAACCTGACTGCAACACTCACCCCCCCCACCCAAAAAATACATGTATATATGGCTGGGCATGATGGTGTGTGCCTTTAATCCCAGCACTCAGGAGGCAAAGGTGGGAGTATTGCCGTGAGTTCAAGGCTACTCTGAGACTGCATGTTGAGTTCCAGGTTAGCCTGGGCTAGAGGGAGACCCTACCATGACAAACAAAAAATAAATTAAATAAATTAACTTTGAAGAGCTGGGGATATAGTTCAGTTGATAGAGTGCTTGCCTAGCATGCACAAAGTTCTGAGTTAGGTTCTTAGCACTACATAAACCAGATGTGATGGTTCATAACTGTAATCCCAGGATTTGGGAGGTGGAAGATAGGGAACATCAGTTCAAGGCCATCCTAATCTATATAAATAGTTTGAGGCCAGTGAGCTGTGGTGGTGCATGCCTTTAGTCCTAGTACTAGCCTAGACTAAAGTGAGATTTGGCCTTGAAAAACTAGTTTGAGGCCCACCTGGGCTAGAGACCCTTGTCTGAGAAAACACTTACTTAATAAGAGGTAGTCACAGCAGCAGTAAGGAAGAGGTAGGATTTGTATATAAGCCATTGGCTAAGTGTAGCCCCTGAGGTGTCCTATAACATTCTCTGGCCAATTGTTCTTTTGATCTCTTCTCAGCTTTTCTAAGAATATAGTGTCAACCAAAGATCTTGAGCCACTCATGACTCCTTTGAAAAACTTAGTTTGAATATGAAATGAGACATCAGATACTGAAGTAGAAAATTACTCCTTTACCCACTTTGAGAGATTAAAAATGCCAACATAGTTTAGGAGGTCTGTGTAATACTACAGATCTCCATTCCTGGATTTATGACTGATGGGGGGAGAAGCCACTTAGCTTAGTAGTAAGGCAGCTGAATTCAGATTTCATCTTCCTCTCACTGAATGGCCATGATATGATAAATGTAACTTGTCTCAGTCTGAGCTTCCTCCTCTTTTTTTTTTTTTTTGGTTTTTGCAAGGTAGGGTCTCACTCTAGCCCAGGCTGACCTGGAATTAACTATGTAGTCTCAGGGTAGCCTCGAACTCTCGGCGATCCTCCTACCTCTGCCTCCCGAGTGCTGGGATTAAAGGCGTGCGCCACCACGCCCGGCTTCCTCCTCTTTTATAAGGCAGGGATTTAAAAAAATATTTTATTGATTGATTGATTTGACAAAGAAAGAGGGAGAGAGAGAGATCAAGAGAGAGAGAGAATGGGCGCTGCAGGGCCTCCAGCCACTGCACACAAACTACAGACACATGCGCCACCTTGTTCATCTGGCTAATGTGGGTCCTGGGGAATCAAACCTGGGTCCTTTGGCTTTTCAGGCAAACGCCTTAACCTCTAAGCCATCTCTCCAGCCCCCCCCCCTTTTTTTTCCCTAGGTAGGGTCTCACTCTAGCCCAGGCTGACATGGAATTCACTATGTAGTCTCAGGGTGGCCTCAAACTCACAGTGATCCACCTCCCTCTGCCTCCCAAGTGCTGGGATTAAAGGTGTGCACCACCATACCCGGCTAGGGATTTGTTTTTCATTTTTAATTTTATTTTTTAGTTTTTCAAGGTAGGGCCTCACTCTAGCCCAGGCTGGCCTGGAATTTACTATGTAGTCTCAGGCTGTACTCGAACTCAACAGCTGTCCTCTAGCCTCTGCCTCTGCCTCTGCGGTGCTGGGATTAAAGGCGTGTATCACCACACCCATTTTAAGGTAGGGATTTGGCAAAACATCTCTAGTTGGGCAGGATTGTACATGGGAGGCAGAGAGAACCGAGCTCTATCTAGTAAGACCCTGTCACAGTACAAATGGAAGAAACTATCTCACAACTATTCGTTGTTCACTGTTATTCCTCATCCCTGTTTAGTATTATTGTGATACTTAGCTTAATTTAGCCTGCTATATGGACAGCTTATGTGTGTTTGCCTTCCTTTTCCCTCCTAGAATGCAATTTCTGTAAGGGTTGCAACTTTTGCATATTTTGCTTATTTGGTGTGTAGTAGGCAGTCAATAAATTGTATACCTCCTTTAGGGTAGTTGTAGATGTGAAGCAAGAGCAATCGGGAAGGGCTGGAGAGATGGCTTAGCAGTTAATTGCTTGCCTGTGAAGCCTAAGGACCCCAGTTCGAGGCTCAATTCCCCAGTACCCACATAAGCCAGATGTACAAGGTGGTGCATGCATCTAGAGTTTCTTTGCAGTGGCTGATGTGCCCATTCTGTCTCTCTCTTTCTCTGTGCCTCTTTCTCTCTGTCTGTCTATTGCTCTCAAATAAATAAATAAGAATAAACAAAAAAATTTTTTTAAAGAGCAATCAGGAAGCTTCTCTTGGCTCTAAGTAAGATAATACAGGTCTTTTATTGTTGTTGTTTTTGGTTTTTCGAGGAGTGTCTCACTCTAGCTCAGGCTGACCTGTAATTCACTATGTAGTCTCAGGGTGGCCTTGGACTCATAATGATCCTCCTATCTCTTCCTCCCAAGTGCTGGGATTAAAGGTGTGAGCCACCAAGCCCGGCTAGGTCTTTTTTTTTTTTTTTTAAATATATTTTTATTTATTTATTTATTTATTTATTTATTTATTTATTTATTTATTTATTTATTTATTTATGAAAGAGAAAGAGCCAGAGAGAGAGAAAGAGAGGGAGAGAATGGGTGCACCAGGGCCTCCAGCCACTGCAAACAAACTCTAGATGCATGTGCCCCTTGTGCATCTGGCTTACGTGGGTCCTGGAGAATCAAACCCAGAACTTTGCAGGCAAACAACTTAACCATTAAATCTTCCAGCCCGGTACTGCTTGCTACTGTAATCATATTACCATATTTATCAGAATGCATGGTATGGATAACATTATAGCCCAGGCTGACCTGGAACTTATTCTGAGGGCCCGATTGGATTCAGACTCATTGAAGACCTCCTACCTCAGCTTCTTGAGTGTTGGAATTAAAAGCATGTGCCACCACACCATACCTAGTTGATGAAAACTTTTTTTCTTAAAAAAAAAAAAAAGTATTTATTGATTTGAGAGACAGAACAGAGTATGTGTACTCCAGGGCCTCTTGCCACTGCAAACTAATTACAGATACATGCACCACATTGTGCATCTGGCTTTTAGATAGGTGCTGGGGAACCAAATTAGAGACAGAAGACTTTACACTCAAGTTCCTTTAACCTCTGCACTCTGGGATAACTTTTTTTTTTTTTTTTTTTTTTTGGTTTTTCGAGGTAGGGTCTCACTCCGGCCCAGGCTGACCTGGAATTAACTATGTAGTCTCAGGGTGGCCTCGAACTCATGGCGATCCTCCTACCTTGCCTCCCGAGTGCCCAGCTTGGGATAACTTTTAAAAAATCAAATTTATACTGCTGTGTCTTGTCATATTTATTTTACTCTTAACATGAAATATTGATAGACGGTACAGGTCTCTTGGATTTCAAACACAGAAGACTTAGTTGAAGGACTTGAAAACTGAAGACCTTGATTGCTGGGAAGAAGAGTTCCTACTACAGTCTTGGAGTTGACTCATCTCAGGTCTTTAGGGAAAGAATTTTCCTGTGCCTTCCTTGTGGTTGGACAGAGACCTACTACTCTAGGTCCTGCTTCAGCAGGACTTCTTTTGGCTGGTCTTCTGAAACCTGCCAAGGACCTTTAGCTGTAACAATAAAACCTCTATGGGCATCCTGAGGCCTGTCAGGAAATGAGGCTGTAACCTCCACTGTTGCACCTTTGTGGTTGGCAACCCACTATTGCCAAGAGTACATTAAAAAATTTTTTTTTTACTTATATATTTATTGGAGAGAGAGAGAGGCCTATAGAGAGAATGGGCACACCAGGGCCTCCAGCCACTGCAAACAATCTCCAGACACAAGTGCCACCATGTGCATCTGGCTTTACGTGGATCCTAGAGAGTTGAACCTGGGTCTTTAGGATTTGCAGGCAAGCACCTTAACTGCTAAGCCATCTCTCCATCCCAAGAGTACATTTTTTTGTTCAAATTGTGTTCCTGTGTCAATAAATTCTTATTTGTTCATTTCTCCAAAAATAAAAATAAAATATAGATAGGAAAATCTAGGGCTAGGCTAATATCTGACTTTCTGCCTCCTGAGGGGAGGAATTACAAGGTGAGTGCCACCACACCTGACTGTATCAGATTTTTAGCAAAGATAGTTTATGATCTGAAGATGCAACTGAGTTTAGAGTGTTCACCTAGCATGCACAAGGCTTAGGGTTTGCTGCTGCACACTGTATTACAGTATTTTGTTTGTATTCTTTCCTTTCCTTTTTTTCTGTTGGGGGGGGGGCGGCAGGAGGCGGATAGGGTCTTGCTTTAGCCCAAGCTGACTTGAAATAATAATCTCAGGCTGGCCTCTGGCTCACAGTGATCCTCCTATCTTGTCCTCCTGAGTGCTGGGATTAAAGGCATGTGCCATCCCATCTGGCTTCTTTATCCTTTCCTAAAAAAGAATTGATAAAATGAACTGGAAAAGGATAAATTATGAGTTATTGAATCTATATAGGAAAAATCATAATTCATAAGGTTTATTAGGAGGAAATTGGTATCTAGAAAAAGGCTGAAGCAGTTCCATACACATAGGGGACATAAAAGCCCCTTCCAATAACAGATGAGAGGATTAAGAAATAGTGAAGGGGCTGGGCATGGTGGTGCATGCCTTTAATCCCAGCACTCAGGAGGCAGAGAGAGGTAGGATGATCACCATGAGTTCGAGGCTACCCTGAGAATACAGAGTGAATCCCAGTTCAGCCTGAGCTAGAGTGAAACCATACCTAGAAAAACCAAAAATAAATAAATACTGAAGGGGCTAGAGAGATGGCTTAGTGGTTAAGGTGCCTGTCTACTAAGCCTAAGAATGCCCTTTTAATTCTCCAGATCCCACTTTAGCCAGACGTAAAGTGACAAAAGGGCACAATGCTGCACTTGCCCACAAGGGGTCGCGCTGGCGTGCCCATTCACTGTCTGTCTCTCTCTACGAAAGAAAGAAAGAAAGAAAGAAAGAAAGAAAGAAAGAAAGAAAGAAAGAAAGAAAGAAAGAAAGAAAGACAGAGACAAAGAAACAAAGAAAGAAGAAAGAAAGGACTCAAAGACCAAAGATAAATTTTACATATAATCAAATCGAGAGGGTATCTCCAAACCATGACACAGAAGGGAAGAAGAAAAATACCCAAGTCTAGATTAGTATTCTCCCCTGAGAAGGAGGGACAGACTCATGTGGATGCTCAGGCCAGGTCACAGGGCAAAAGGAAGAGAAGAGTGGGGCTGGATCATGTGGGTAACTCCTTTACAAGGTTCAGATATCCAGTCAGGATGAACCTTCATATTAGGCTCAGGTGTGTAAGCAGATGCCTGATTGGCTTTTTTTTCTTTCTGATTTTTCTTTAAAAAAATTTTTTTTTGAGAGAGAGAGAGAAAAGGAGAGAAAAAGAGAGAGAGTGGGCGCGTCAGGGCCTCTAGCCACTGCAAATGAATTCTATATGCATGTGCCATCATGTGCATGTAGCTTACATGGGATCTGGAGAATTGAACCTGGATCCTTAGGCTTTACAGGCAAGCACCTTAACCATTCAACCATCCCTCCAGCCCTCTTTCTGGTTTTTCAAGGTAGGGTCTCACTCTAGCCCAGGCTGACATGGAAATTCACTATATAGTCTTGGGATGGCCTCACACTGACAGCAATCCTCCTACCTCTGCCTCCCAAGTGATGGAATTAAAGGTGTGTGCCACCTCACCTGGCTTATTATTTCTTTTTAAAACTTCAATTACCGGGCTGGAGGGATGGCTTAGTGATTAAGGTTCTTGCCTGCAAAACCAAAGGATCCAGGTACAATTCCCCAGGACTCACATAAGCCAGATGCACAAGGTGGTGCATGCATCTGGAGTTTGTTTGCAGCAGCTGGAGGCCCTGGTATGCCTCTCTCTCTCTCTCTCTCTCTCTCCCTCTCTCAAATAAATTAAAATACGAAAAAAAAATTTTATTAAAAAAACTTCAATTGCCTACTCAGCTACCTGAAAGAAGCTAGCTTTCTCCTGTTTGTTCTTCAAGAGTGCTGGGATTACAGACATGAGTCATCATGCCTTGCTTGGATTTCCTATATTTTGTTTATTTATTTATTTATTTATTTATTTATTTATTTAAGAGCGACAGACAGAGAAAGAGGCAGATAGAGAATGGGCGTGCCAGGGCCTCCAGCCACTGCAAACGAACTCCAAATGCATGCACCACTTTGTGCATCTGGCTTACGTGGGTCCTGGGGAATTGAGCCTTGAACCAGGGTCCTTAGGCTTCGTAGGCAATTGCTTAACCGCTAAGCCATCTCTCCAGCCCTTCTATTTTGATATTTCTGTGCTTATGTTACCTCTCTCCTATAGGCTATTTTTTTCAAATCAGAAGTCTTGTCTTTTTTGTTTGTTTTTTTGTTTGTTTTGTTTGTTTTTCAAGGTAGGGTCTCACTCTAGCTCAAGCTGACCTTGAATTCTCTATGTAGTCTCAGGGTGGCCTTGAACCCACTGTGATCTTCCTACCTCTGTCTCCTGAGTGCTGGGATTAAAGGCATGCACCACCATGCCTGGCTTCAAATCAGAAGTCTTATCTTTATTCACATTTCTAGTCTTTTTTGTTTCTGTTAAATCATGTTTTGGTATAACACAGGAATTCTATTTCTAAGACGTTTAGAGAAATAAAAAATTTCTGTGGAAAAATGATTTCAGAGGTGGGTGTGGTGGTGCACGCCTTTAATCCCAGCACTCGGGAGGACAAGGTAGGAGGATCTCTGTGAGTTCAAGGCCACCATGAGACTACATAGCGAATTTCAGGTCAGCCTGAGCTAGAGACCTTAACTTAAACAAACAAACAAACAAACAAACAAACAAACAAACAAAAAACTGATATTATGGCTAGAGATATAGCTCACAAAGTCCTCGGTTTGAGCCCCAATACTGAATAAATTGGGTGTGGGATTCCAAGCTTGAAATCCAGCACTATACTCAACAGATAGAAACAGGAGGATCAAGAATTCATGGTCAGGCTGGAGAGATGGTTCAGTGGTTAAGGTGCTTTCCTGCAATGCCTAAGGACCTGGATTCAATTCCCTAGCACCGATGTAAAGGCAGATGCTCAAAGTGGCGCATGCATCTGGAGTTTGTATGTAGTGGCTGGAGGCCCTGGTGCGCCCATTCTCTCAACTCTCCATCGCTCTCTGCAGATAAATAAAAATATTTTTTTTAAAAAAGAGTTAAAGGTCACCCTTGAGTTTTAAGGCCAGCCTGTGATTCATGAGACCTTGTTTCAAAAAAGGGGTGTGCTAGGGCTGGAGAGATGGCTTAGCGGTTAAGGCACTTGCCTGCAAAGCCAAAGGACCTCAGTTCAATTCCCTATAACCCTCATAAGCCAGAGGCACAAGGTGGCACATGCATCTGGAGTTCATTTGCAGTGGCTAAAGGCCCTGGCTCGCCCATTCTCTCTCTCTCTCTCTCTCTCTCTCTCTGCCCCCCCCCAAATAAATAAAAAATAGATAGTTAATGGTGCAGGCACTTGCCTGTGAAGCTTAAGGACCCAGGTTCAGCTCCCCAGAGCCAATGCAAGCCAGTTGCATATGGTGGCGCATGTGTCTGGAATTCTTTTATAGTGGATAGAGTGCCTGGTATGCTCATTCACTCCCCCCGCCACACACACACACTCATTCTCTCTAATAAATAAAGTATAAATAAAAATTTTAAAATAGCAAAAAAGTATTTCAGAGTGAGAAAAGGCTTAGGGACCAGAGAATTCAATGTATAATAACACGTTTTACCTGGGACAGTTTGTCTATTTTTTTATTATTTTGTGTGTAGAGTATGTATGGTGTGATGTGTGATGTATACACATGAGTTGCAGTTGTGCATGAGTGGTGGCCAGAGAACTTTGGGTGCCACTCAAGTAAGTACTTCACTGAAACAGGGTTTCTCCCTAAAATCGGAGTTACGTGTTTCAGCAAGCCCTGTGACCTCTGCCCCCACCCCAGACTTTTCCAGCTTTTCTGTGGGTTCTGGATCTTGGGCCCTCATACTTAATTGGCAAGTGCTCTTATGCACTGAGCCCTCATCCCAGCCCCATCTGGAGCTATTTTGTTTTTGTGGGTTTTTGTTGTTGTTGTTGTTATTTTTTGTTTGTTTTTCAAAGTAGAGTCTAACTGTAGCTCAGGCAGACCTGGAATTCCCTATGTAGTCTTAGGGTGGCCTTGAACTCACAGTGATCCTCCTACCTCTGCCTCCCAATCCTCCTACCTCTACCTCCCGAGTGCTGGGAATAAAGGCATGTGTCACCATGCCCGGCTTTTTTTTTTTTTTTTTTTTTTTTTTTTTTTTTTTTTTTTGAGGTAGAGTCTCGCTGTAGCCCATGCTGACCTGGAATTCACTAATTAGTCTCAGTGTGGCTTTGAACTCATGGCAATCCTCCTACCTCTGCCTCCAGAGTGCTGGGATTAAAGGCATGTGCCATCAGGCCCAACTTTCTTTTTCTTTTATTAAAATTTATTTTTTTTAATGACAACTTCCATAATTCTAGACAATAACCCATGGTAATTCCCTCCCTCCCCCCACTTTCCCCTTTGCAACTCCACTTTCTATCATACTCCTTCTCCCTCTCAATCAGTTTCTTTATTTTGATGTCATCATCCTTTCCTATTATGATGGCCTTGTGTATGTAGTGTCAGGCACTGCGAGGTCATGGATATCCAGACCATTTTGTGTCGAGGAGCATGTTGTAAGCATTTTTACCCTTTCTTTGGCTCTTACCTTCTTTCCACCACTTCTTCTGCAATGTACCCTGAGCCTTGGAAGGTGTGATAGAGATATTTCAGTGCTGAGCACTCCTCTGTCATGCTGAGCATTCCTCTGTTACTTCTCAGCATCATGGTGCCAAGGTCACCGCCATCTGAAAAGAGAAGCTTCTCTAACCAAAAGTAAGAATAGCGTTAATATATGGGTATGAACATTAAGCGAAGTGCTTACCCAACAGTTTGGTGAACATAATATATATATATATATATATTTATTTAGCATAATATTTAGCCATGTGGGTCCTCGCCATTCCCGGGGGTCATTGGCCACCAATGTCGCGGACGCAGGAGGAGTTGGGGGGGAAGCAGGGTCCTGGAGCAGCGGGTGAGTGCAACGACGGGCTATGAACACCCGGGAGGCAATCTGATGGATGGCATGCTCTCATTTATTCAACAGGGGAGTGGATTTATAAACACTTGAGAAAGGTTGAGAAGGCACGATACAGACTATATGGTGATTGGATACATAGTTATGGGTTGCTATTTAATTGGCTGGTGTTGGAAGGCAGAAGTCATGAGGCAGGAAAAGCTACTTGACTTCAGAGTTGCAAGGGAGGAGTTGTAAGAGAGATAACAGAAATGGTGGGAGAAGCTATGTGACTTCAGCCACATAAAGGTCTCTTGGGCAGCTAGCCACAAGGTCAGGAACTGTGGGGGCAGGCAAAGCCTGACTATGGAATGGTCAGATACTTTTGGGATCAAAGGGGCGGGGGGGCCTCTCGCCAGTTCTGCCCACTCTGGGCGATGACAGGGCACACTACAACCTTCCTTGTCCGAGGGCAGGGAGGGCCAGTCACCAATCGCCAGGGCAGGTTCCTAAGGATAAGGACAGCTGCAACCCCCACAGCCCAAGGTCCCTGGCCATGTCCAACAGTTCAGGCCAGCTTCCTCACTGTCCCAGCCCGTTTAGCAATGTCCAACATAGCCAGACACCAACAGACGTTACACCCCTAGGGCTCATGACTACCCCTGCCATCGGTTTTTGGTATTATGGATGTATTCCCTCCCATGGAGTGGGCCTCCAGTTCAATTAGAGAGAGGTTACCTGGAGCTATTTCTATTAAAATGTGTTAGATATAAACAGAATGCATAAATTAAGCTTAACATTTGATTTACATCTCTTTTCTAAAGAGCAATACAGAGGCCTTCCTTTTTTCTTTTAGAACTGATTACTGCATTATAGTCTTATTACCTTTACTACACATTTTGTTTTTCACATTGAGGCAAGGTCTCACTAAGTAGCCCCTCCTGCATCAACCTCTGCTGGGATTAAAGGCATGCACGATCATACTGGGCTTAGCTCATTGATGTTATATTACAGAAAAACACTCAAAGAAGGCAGCACTGTTGTGTGATCATTCTTTCAACAAATGCCCGGACAAAAGTAAGCATAACAGCACCTTCCCATAATTACTCTGGAAGCGAAGGTGAGAGGGTCACTTGAGCCCAGGAGATACTGACTAATTTAGGTAACATAAGGAGATTCAGTCTTTTAAAAATAAAACAATCAGGGGTGGCATATGTCTTAGCAGTTAAGGCACTTGTCTGCAAAGCCTAAGGACCCAGGTTTGCTTCCCTAGTACCCACATAAGCCATATGCACAAGGTGGTGCATGCATCTGAGTTTGTTTGCAGTAGCTAGAGGCCTTGGCGCACCCGTATTCTCTTTCTTTCTCTCAAATAAGTGAATAAATAAATACTTTTAAAGAACCCAATAAGTGACTGAGAATTACCTGTATACTGTCCACCATTACATGTGCCAAGGAGATGTAGTGACTTATTTGTTTGTTCATTCATTCATTTATTTGCAAGGAGAGAGGAAGGAAGGAAGGAAGGGAGGGAGGGAGGGAGGGAGGGAGGGAGGGAGGAAAGAAGGATGGATAGAAAGATGGATGTAGGGCTGGAGAGATGCCTTAGCAGTTAAGGTGCTTGCCTTTGAAGCCTAAGGACTCATGTTTGACTCTCCAAATCCCATGTTAGCCAGACACACAAAGGTGAGGCAAGCACAAAGTTGTACATGTCCACTAGGTTGTGCAAGCGTCTGGAGTTCAGTTTTCGTGGCTGAGGCCCTAGCACTCCATTCTCTGTGTGTGTGTGTGTCTCTGTTTCTCTTACAAAAATAAAATAGAGGGCTGGGGAAATGGCTTAGCAGTTAAGGCATTTGCCTACAAAGCCTAAGGACCATGGTTCAATTCCCCAGGACCCACGTAAGCCAGATGCACAAGGGGGGTGCATGTGTCTGGAGTTTGTTTGCAGTGGCTGGAGGCTCTGGTTCACCATCCTCTCTCTCTCCCTCTCCCCTCTCTCAAATAAATAAATAAATAAATAAATAAATAAATATTTAAAAATAAATAAATAAAATAGAGAGCAAAACCTTACCTCAAAAAAACAAAAAATAAAATAAAATAAAAACATGCTAAGACCTCTTGCCACTGTAATACATACTTCAGTTGCATTAACTGCTTTGTGCATCTGGCTTTATATGGGTACTGTGGAATTGAACCAAGGCTAGGAGGCTTTGCAAGCAAGTGCCTTTCACCACTGAGCCATCTATCTCCCTAGCCTGAAACTTTGTTTTCTAAGTAAACCGAATGTTCCAGGATTAGGATCAAATTGGTGTTCCATAATTGAGATCCAATTTGGGTTAGAAAATTTGCATTTTGGAACTTACACACTGTAATAATCACTCAATCCATATTCCTTGAATTAATTAGCTAAGAGTTGGGAAAACATTTCTGCATCCCCTCCTATAGTGATTTTAGAAATGATTCAAGTTGTTAGGATTGTTGTTCGATTGTCCAGGTACCATGTAAGCCAGATGCACATGGTGGCGGAGTTTATTTGCAGTGGCTAGTGGCCCTGGCGCACCCATTCTCACTTTTTTCTCTCTCTCTCCCTCTCTCTGTCTCAAATAAATATAAATAAAAATAAAACTATAAAATCAAATTGTTAGGATAGACAATTGAAAAGTACATTGTTGCCAGGTGTGGTGGCACACACCTTTAATCCCAGTACTCGGGAGGCAGAGATAGGAGGATCACCATGAGTTTGAGGCCACCCTTAGACTACATAGTGAATTCCAGGTCAGCCTAGGCCAGATTGAGACCCTACTTCAGAAAAAACACACACACACACACAAAAAAATACATTGTTGAGGCTGGAGAGATGGCTTAGCAGTTAAGGCATTTGCCTGTTGGAAGTCTAAGGACCCCAGTTCGATTCCCCAGGACCCACAAAAGCCAGATGCACAAGGGGGTGCATTCATCTGGAGTTTGTTTGCAGTGGTTGGAAGCCCTGGCGCTCCCATTCTTTCTCTCTCAAATAAATAAATAAATAAATAAATAAATAAATAAAATATATTTTAAAGTACATTGTTAATCTGAGGGCTTTAAGTAGCCTTTTTAGTCCTTAGAACATTTTTCTTCTAGAATAAATAGCTGCATGTGAAAGGAGATATAAGTTTGCTTGTTTATTTTATTTTATTTTATTTATTTACAAGCAGAGAAGAAAAACAGAGCGAATGGGCATGTTAGGCTGCAAACAGACTCTAGATGCATATGTCACATTATGCATCTGGCTTTACATGGGTACTGGGGAATTGAACTCTGGTCCTTAAACTTTGTAGGCAAGGGCCTTAACTGCTGAGCCATCTCTCCAGCCCAAGATACAACTTTATTATCCTGTGGTAAGGGCAATAGATTTGAAAACACAGATGAGTACATGTGTTATAATACTGTAAGTAATTATATTGATGAAGTAAGTTATATAACATTTTGGAAGGATGGGGAGGAAGGAGGTAGAAATAAAGCCATCATTTATGGTATGAATCCAATATGTAATAGCCAACATAAAAAATTCGTTATAGAGCCAGGCATGGTGGCAGAGGTAGGAGGATTGCCGAGAGTTCGAGGCAACCCTGAGAATATAGAGTGAATTCCAGGTTAGCCTGGGCCAGAGTGAGACCCTGCCTCGAAAAACAACAACAAAAAGATTCGTAATAGAGGCATGCGTGGTGGCACACTACTTTTAATCCCAGCCACTCGGGAGGCAGAGGTAGGATTGCCGTGAGTTTGAGGCCACACTGAGATTACATAGTGAATTCCAGGTCAGTCTGGGCTAGAGCGAGACCCTACCTCGAAAACCAAACAACAACAAAAATTCGTACCAGGAAGGCTGGAGAGATGGCTTAGTGGTTAAGGCACTTGCCTGTGAAGTCAAGGGAGCAAGGTTTGACTCCCCCTCTCTCTCATAAATAAATAAAATCTAAAAAAAAAAATTCATAACAGTGCCTAAGAAAGATGGCTCAGAAGTTGAGGTGTTTGCCTACAAAGCCTAATGACCTGGGATCAAGTTCATTTACAGTGGCTAGAAGCCCTGGCATGTCCATTCATATTCATATTCATATTCATATTCATATTCATATTCTCTCTCCCTCTTCCCCCTTTTGCAAATAAATAAAAATAAAAAGATTTTTTAAAAATTTCATAACTGGGCGTGGTGGTGCATGCCTTTAATCCCAGCACTTGGAAGGCAGAGGTATGAGTATCGCCATGAATTCAAGGCCAGATTGGGTTACAGAGTGAGTTCCAAGTCAGCCTTGCCTAGAGTGAGACCCAACTTCAAAAATGGAGGCGGGGGTCGGGCGTGGTGGCGCACGCCTTTAATCCCAGCACTTGGGAGGCAGAGGTAGGAGGATTGCCATGAGTTCGAGGCCACCCTGAGACTAATTCCAGGTCAGCCTGAGCTAGAGTGAGACCCTACCTCGAAAAACAAAAGAAAGAAAAAGGAAAAAAAAAAACGGGGGCGGGGGGGGGCGGATCAATAGTACCAGCAGAAATGGCAGGTGAAGAACAGCAAAAATATTTGAACTTGAGACACATGCCACTTTAGATCAGGGTTTTAACTATCCAGGACCCAGGTTCAATTCTCCAGGACCCACATAAACCAGATGTACAATGTAGAGCATGCTTTTGCAGTAGCTGGAGGCCCTGGTATGCCCATTCTGTCTTTCTCTCTCTCAAATAAATAAATAAAAATTTTTAAAAAGAAGAAGAAAGCCAGGCACAGTGATGCACACCTTTAATCCCAGCACTCGGGAGGCAGAGGTAGGAAGATTGCCATGAGTTCAAGGCCAGCCTGAGACTACATAGTGAATTCTAGGTCAGTCTGAGCTAGAATGAGACCCTACCTTGAAGAGAAAAAAGAAGAAGAAGAAGAAGGGGAAGGGGAAGGGGAAGGAGAAGAAGAAAGTGTAATCAATGTTTGGGCCCTACTCTCAGGGTAACAAAAATGAGTGTATTGCTGCATTAAAAGTATACTTGGCAGCTGGGCTTAGTGGCACACACCTTTAATCCCAGCACTTGGGAGGCAGAGATAGGAGGATCGCCATGAGTTTGAGGCCACCCTGAGACTACATAATGAATTCCAAGTCAGCCTGAGCTAGAGTGAGACCTTACCTCGAAAACCAAAAAAAAAAAAAGTATACTTGGCAGTTTTGTTTGTTTTATTCAAGTATAGTAAGGGTATTAAGTAAGGAGATGATTACCCCTGAAAAAGTAGTTTGAGTTCCCAAGAGAAGCAGAGTATGCCACATTACAACATATAACACAAGGCCACATGGGAAGGTGACAACAATCAATGGCCTAAGGGGGTAAAAAGAAACCATGGGCTGTCTGGTGTCAGGGATGAATAAGTGACAAAGGGTAAATGTGCTGAATAACTTTAGGGTTAGATTAATGTCAATCATTTTGACCAACTTGCTAGCTATTCATACCTTGCCCTTAGATCATGGCTCTCACTTGACTGGTTTATGTATCAAAGACAAATTGTTTGAAAGAAAGGTGTCTTGAGGGCTGGAAAAATGGCCCAATGGTTAAAGGTGCTTGCTTGCAAAACCTGACAGCCCTGGTTCAAGTCCCCAGTTCTCATGTAAAGCCAGATACATAAAGTGGAGTATGCATCTAGAGTTTGTTTGCAGTGTCAGGAGGCCCTGGTGTGTGTGCATGCACACACGTGCACGCGTGCGTTTTCTCTCTCCCTCTCTTTCTGTGTGTGTGTGTGTGTGTGTGTGTGTGTGTCTTCTGTCTGTCTTGCTCTCAAATAAAGAAGAAAATGCCTTGGGCTAGAGAGATGGGTCAGTACTTACCTGCCAGTCCAGGTTCAGTTCCCCAGTACCCACATAAAGGCAGATGCACAAAGTAACACATGCATCTGGAGTTTGTTTGCAGTTGTAGGAGGTCTTGGTGCTCCCATTCTCACTCTCTCTGAGTCTGCCTCCCTCCCTCTCTCATAAATGAAATATATATTTTTTATTTAAAAAAATGGTAGGGGCTGGAGAGACGGCTTAGCGGTTAAGGCGTTTGCCTGCAAAGCCAAAGGATCCCATTTTGATTCTCCAGGACCCACGTAAGTCAGATGCACAAGGGGCGCATGCATCTGGAGTTCGTTTGCAGTGGCTGGAGGCCCTGGCACACCCACTCTCCCTCTCTCTCAAATAAAATATTTTTTAAGAATGATGGATGGGGGCTGGAGAGATGGCTTAGCGGTTAAGGAGCCTGCCTGCTAAGCCTAAGAACTGGGTTCCAATCTATAGGTCCCACGTTTAACCAGATGCAAAGTGACGCAAGGGCGCAATGCCTCACTTGACCACAAGGGGGCGCACACATCTAGATTTCGTTCACAGCTGCTGAGAGACTGCTGGCGCGCCCATTTCTATCTGTCTCCCTCTCCCCCTCTGTCTCTCTCTCTCTGTGTGTCTCTCCAAAAATAAATAAAATAAAATAAATTTTTTTAAATGATGGATGGTGTTTCTGAGGATTACACCCAAGGTGACACTCTAGCTTCCATACACATGTGCATAAACGAGCATGTTCACCCACATATATGATCATACATACACACATGCAAAAATGTAAGAAAAGCCAGTGTGGTGGCCTATAATCCCAGTACTCCGGAGGCAGAGGTAGGAGGATCTGTTTGAGTCCTAGGCCAGCCTGGGCTAACCTCAGAATTAAAAAAAAATGTAAAGAGAAAAGAATGAAAATAGAAATTAAAAGAGAAACCAAGAGTGGTGGTAGCTCCAGCACATAGGAGACTGAAGCAGGAGGACTTCCATGAGTCCAAGGTTGGTCTGGGTTGTATAGTGATTTCCAAAACAGTGTGGGCTGCAGAGTGAGACTGTCTGAAGGAAGGAGGAGGAGACAGACAGAGAAAGGGAAAAGAAACTTTGGTTTTATAGAGGAAATATTCTAAGAATTGACTTTTCTCCTAAGTGCAGCCAAAACAAAACTAGGGTTGTCACATTTCTTGCTGCAAGCTCATCAAAAGTACCCTTCTCCTGCCTTAGGAGCAGCCAAGCTGCAGCCGGCCCCTGCCTTTGTTGGCCTGTGCACAGCTTTTGCCTCAAGGCCAACAGGATTAGCACAGCCATTTTATGCTCTGAAAAGTCAGAAAAGGCAAGATGGGGAGCTTTTCATTCTAGGAAATGCCTACTAGTCAGAGGTCTGTTTCTGTTCAAAAGATAAGCCAGGATGCTGAGGTTAAAAGGCAACATTTCCAACAATGGTTAATGAAAGGTTTGGAAACAATGTATAGAATTAGGCAATGGGATAAACTCCAAGAAGAGAGGAGCAGGTGCCAGAGCAAAAACACAGCAGAGAATCAGCACTAGATGTTTTCATGCATTCAAAAATTTCCATGTATTTAAAATGTCATCAGGACACCCTGTGAGCACAGACTTGATGTAGCAATTAGGGAATACAGGCTTATCCTCTTGGCACAAAATACTCATAAATATGCTCCTAGTATAAAAGTCAAAAGAAAGTAGAAAGAAAAGCTTTACCATCAAGTTAAGCAGTTGCTACACTCTTTTCAACAGAGAATGAACTAAAAACCTTGGGGTTTTTTTTGTTGTTGTTGTTGTCGTTGTTTTGTTTTTGGTTTTCCGAGGTAGGGTCTCACTCAAGCTCAGGCTGACCTGAAATTCACTATGTAGTCTCAGGGTGGCCTCAAACTCATGGCGATCCTCCTACCCTTGCCTTCCAAGTGCTGGGGTTAAAGGTGTGTGCCACCACGCCCGGCACTAAAAACACTGGTATGAGATACCAAATACAAATTCTTCAATCAAAGGCACACAGCTCCCAGGACTCAAGTTAGGTGTGTTTTTTACTTTCTTTTGTTTATTATTTATTTGAGAGTGACAACAGACAGAGAGACAGACAGAAAGAATGGGTGTGCCAGGACGTCCAGCCACTGCAAATAAACTCCAGATGCATCTGGCCTATGTGGATCCTGGGGAATTGAGCCTCGAACCGGGGTCCTTAAGCTTCACAGGCAAGCACTTAACTGCTAAGCTATCTTTCCTGGCCCCAGTTAGGGTGGGTGGGTGGGTTTGTTTGTTTGTTTGTTTGTTTGTTTGTTTGTTTGTTTGTTTGTTTTTCAAGGTAAGGTCTCACTCTACCTCAGGCTGACCTGGAATTCACTATGTAGTCTCAAAGTGGCCTTGACCTCACAGTGATCCTCCTAGCTCTGCCTCCCAAGTGCTGGGATTAAAGGTGTACGTCACCATGCCTGGCTCAAGTTAGGTTTTTCTTTTTCTTTTTCTTTTTTTTTTTGGTTTTTCGAGGTAGGGTCTCACTCTGGTCCAGGCTGACCCGGAATTAGCTATGTAGTCTCAGGGTGGCCTCGAACTCACGGCAATCCTCCTACCTCTGCCTCCCGAGTGCTGGGATTAAAGGCGTGCACCACCACGCCCGGCTCTCTTTTTCTTTTTTTTAATATTTTATTTTTATGTATTTATTTGAGAGAGGGAGAGAGAGAGAGGGAGGTAATGAGTGTGCCAGGGCATCCAGCCACTGCAAACAAACTCCAGATGCATGTGTCACTGTGGTAGTTTGAATATATGTCCCCCAATATATTCAGTGTTTTATTAGTTATAATTTGCACCTTCAATCACCTTGCTAGAGGCAATGTCACTGGGGGCCAGTCTTAAGGTGTGGATTTGAGATTCCATTGTAAAGATATGCAAATGTGCCTAGCAGGAGTTCCTGAAGTGTGCTGTGTGACCTTTTGGCAGTAGTTTTGCTCTGTGTGCTGTGGTGGCTGGTTGGCTTTTTCTCTCTCTGCTTGGCCCTGTGGAGAGCAGGCCGCTTCTCTTGCCTTTATGGAACTTCCCCTGGATCTGTAAGCTTCAATAAATAATATCCCTTCCTCCATAACTGTGCCTGGTCTGGAAGTTCATCTCAGCGAACCTGAAGCTGTCTGCTACAGTCACCTTGTGCATCTGGCTTACATGGGTCCTGGGGAATCAAACCGAGTTCCTTTGGCTTTGCAGACAAGCGCCTTAACTGCTAAGCCATCTTTCCAGCCCTCAAGTTAGGTTTTTGAACATTGGGTCTATGAGTGAATTTAAGAAAGTTCAAGAGAAGCTGGGCGTGGTGGCACATGCCTTTAATACCAGCACTAGGGAGGCAGAGGTAGGAGGATCTCCATGAGTTTGAGGCCACCCTGAGACTAGAGTGAATTCCAGGTCAGCCTGAGCTAGAGTAAGACCCTACCTTGGAAAACCTAAATAATAAATAAATAAATAAATAAATAAATAAATAAATAAATAAATAAATACATTTTATTCATTATTCATTTATAAGCAGAGAAAGAGAGAATTTGGGCATGCCAGGACCTCTTACCACTGCAGATGAACCTCAGATACATGTACCACTTTGTGCATCTGGGCTGGGGGGATGGATATGTGGTTATAGGCCCTTGCTTACATAACCTGCTGGTCCTAGTTCAATTCCCCAGCACCCATGTAATGCCAGAAGCACAAAATGGCCTATATGTCTGGGAAAGGGGCCCCGGTCTACCCATACACCATCACACTCTCCAAAATCTGTCTGTCTAACACCCCCCATATATATATTTTATTTTATTTTATTTTATTTTCGAGGTAGGGTCTCGCTGTAGCCCAGGCTGACCTGGAATTCACTATGTAGTCTTAGGGTGGCCTCGAACTCACAGCAATCCTCTTACCTCTGCCCCCCCGAGTGCTGGGATTAAAGGCATGCGCCACCACGCCTGGCTTAAATATATTTATTTTATTTATTTATTTGAGAGACAGAAAGAGGCAGAGAGAGAGAAAAAAAAATGGGCACACCAGGGCCTCCAGCCCCTGCAAAGGAATTCCAGATGCATGTACCCTTGTGCACCTGGCTTACATGGGTCCTGGAGAATTGAACCAGGATCCTTTTGGGTTTGCAGGGAAATGCCTTACCACTAAGCCATCTCTCCAGCTGGTGCAAGCTTTTAATCTCAGCACTTGGGAGGCAGAAATAGGAAGATTGCTTTGAGTTTGAGGCCAGCACGGGACAATAGAGTGAGTTCCAGGTCATCCTGGGCTAGAGTGAGACCCTACCTTGAAAAAAAAAAAAAGCAAACAAACAAAAAAAAAAACAAATAGGGGCTGGAAAGATGGCTTAGCAGTTGAGGCACTTGCCTGCACGTGAGCCGGATGGACAAGGTGATACATGCATCTGGAGTTCATTTGCAGTGGTTGGAGGCCCTGGTATGCCAATTCTCTCTTTCTATCTGCCTCTTTCTCTATCTCTCTCAAATAAACAAATAAATAAAAATAATTATTTTTTTAAAAGACAGATGCTACCCCACCATGGTTTTTAGGGATCCAGTATTTTTGGAGAGGTGCATATAAGCAGTTCTGGTAGAAAGAAAAACACTAAGATGCATCTTTAATTCTTTCCTTTTGCTTTTCTTTGTAAAATGTCTCTTTTGAAAACTAGAAATTCGCCACAGGCCTTTCTTCAACATTTATCTAACCTGACATTTAAAATAAGCTTTTTTTTGTCTTTAAGGTAAGATGTTATAGGATGTCAAGATAGCATTTAAGAAAAAAGCTGGCCCAACATGTGTGTGCATATTTCATCTGCTCAGACTGCTTCTAGTTTGAACCCTGAAGCCTATGACCATAGACTATATTTTTGTGTGGTCAAAGCCTATGTAAAGATAAGCTGTTCATACCATACCATGGCAGTAGGTCAAGCCTCACATGATGCAAACTTGATTCTTCAAGATGAAGAACATATTTCTGTGGGTGTAATCTTTTGTTAGGAATTCCAAGTAAACAGAATGCAGCCTTCCTGCCCGCTTTGGAATTTAGTGGGATTCCATATCCCAAAGTACTTGACTAGCTGAATACGACCGCCCCCATACCTTACTAGGCAAGGCTCAGGTTATGGGAAAGGATGGAAGGTTTCTTTACTTTGTGTTCCCAGTGCTTGCTTGCTGGCTTCCTCTCTTCTTGTGAGAAATTCTACCTCTCCCACACACAAGGCGGGGTCTCACTGTAACCCAGGCTGACCTGGAACACACTCTATAGTCCCAGGCTGGCCTCAAACTCACAGTGATCTTCCGCTTTCTTTGCCATCTGTAAAATAAAGCAGATTCTCCAAGTAAGAGTGAGAGCAGCTTGAGTTAAAGGGGTATGAAAATTTATTTGAGATTTTTTTTTTTTTTGGTATGCAAACTTCTACAGAGAGCAGTGGGTGCTTCTTTCTGAAGTCTGAGTTTCCATTTTTCTGCCCATCTTTGGAGATAGGGTTTTGCTGTGTCAGGCTGGCATGGAACTCATGATCTTCTATCCTCAGCCTCCCAAGTACTGGGATTATAGCTGTGTACCCCATCTTCTCTGCCCTACACATTCTTTAAGTACTTATTTTAAATTTATTTATTGGAAAAAGAATGAGAGTATGGGTTCCCCAGGGTCTCTTGCTGCTGCAAATGAACACCAGATGTTTGTACCACTTTTTTGCATATTGTTTATGTGGGTGGCTTGGGAATCAAACCCCAGGTTGGTAGGCTTTAAAAGCAAATGCCAAGCCAGGTGTGGTGGTTCAAGCCTTTATTCCCAGCACTCAAGAGGCAGAGGTAGGAGGATTGCCATGAGTTTGAGGCCACCCTGAGAATATAGAATGAATTCCAGACCAGCCTGGGCTAGAGTGAGATCCTTCCTCAAAAAACAAAAAAAAAAAAAAAAAAAAGCAAATGCCTTTAGCTGCTGAGCTATTTTCCCAGTGCCTCCCTCCCCAACACATTTTTTTAAAATTTTTATTTATTCATTTATTTGAGAGAGAGAGAATGGGCACGCCAGGGCCTCCAGCCACTGCAAATGAACTCCAGATGCTTGCACCCCCTTGTGCATCTGGCTTACATGGGTCCTGGAGAGTCGAACCGGGATCCTTTGGCTTTGCAGGCAAACACCTTAACCGCTAAGCCATGTCTTCAGCCTCTCTCTCTCTCTCTCTCTTTCTCCCTCTCTCCTTCCTTCCTTCTTTCCTTCTTTCTTTCTTTCTTTCTTTCTTTCGTTTTTTTTTTTTTTTTTTTTTTTTTTTCTTTTTTTTCGAGGTAGGGTTTCACTTTGGTCAAGGCTGACCTGGAATTAACTATGTACTCTCAGGGTGGCCTCGAACTCCTGGCTATCCTCCTACCTCTGCCTCCCTAGTGCTGGGATTAAAGGCATGCGCCACCACGCCCAGCTTCCTTCGGTTTTTTGAGGTAGGGTTTCACTCTAGCACAGGCTGACCTACAATTCACTATGTAGTCTCAGGGTGGCCTTGAACACATGGTGAACCTCCTACCTCTGCCTTCTGAGTTCTGGGATTGAGGGTGTGTGCATCATGCCTGGCTATATCTTTTAAATAAATAAATTTATTTGGGCTGGGGAGATTTACTTGATATATATGGCAGGGGCTCAACCAGTGGCTTAATTTTAAAACCAGAAATAAAAGCCAGGCATGGTGGTGCATGCCTTTAATCCCAGCACTAGGGAGGCATAGTTGGGAGGATCCCTGTGAGTTCAGGGTCATCCTGAGAATACAGAGTGAATTCCAGGTCACTTTGGGCTAGAGTGAGACCTTGCCTTGAAAAACAAAACAAACAAACAAAAAAAGAAATAAAATAAAATAGCACTATAGTTCAAGATGTACAGAAATCAGTGCAAGAATAGATTATGTAAAACAGTACTATAAAAGACAACACAGAGAAGCTAGACATCCCAGTCAGTTCTCTTGGCTGGATACCTACTTTTTTTGTTTTGTTTTGTTTTGTTTTGTTTTGTTTTGTTTTGTTTTGTTTTGTTTTGTTTTGTTTGAGGTAGGGTCTTGAATCTGTGTCCTTAGGTTTCACAGGCAAGGGCCTTAACCAGTAAGCCATCTCTCTGTCCCTCCCTTATTTAGGTTTTTGTTTGTTTGTAGTTCTGGGGATTGAACCCAAGAATGAACCTTGCACATTCTACACAAGCGTATTCCCAGTCCCTTTCTTTCCCACTCTTCATTCCCAGTCACATCCTCCAAAGACTCCCTCCCTTCTTTCCTTCCTCTTACTGGGCATTGAACCTAGGACCCCATACTTGCTAAGCAAACACTCTACCATTGAGGTATATCTCTAGTGGTGTTTTCCCCCCAATTTGTGAGGAAAGAGAGTGTGTGTATATGTATATGGGTGTGCTAGGATCTCTTCTTGATGCAAATAAGCTCTAGACACATGTCCTAAG
Source organism: Orientallactaga sibirica (assembly GCA_036365145.1). Lineage (NCBI taxonomy): Eukaryota > Metazoa > Chordata > Mammalia > Rodentia > Dipodidae > Orientallactaga > Orientallactaga sibirica. The sequence continues at coordinate 2,879,498 of JAEOAD010002662.1, read as the reverse complement.
TAAGTACCTTTAATAGCTGAACCATCTCCCCAGCTCTTAACAAATTTTTCCTATGCAAAATCAATCACATATGTATATTCATAATCTATATAGTTTTCTCTTCCTCCTCTTTCTTTTCCTCCCCCTCCTTCTCTTCTCCTCTTCCTTTCTTTCCTGCCCCTCCTCCTTTTTATTTTTTTATTTTTTGATGTAGGATTTCACTATAGCCCAGGCTGACCTGGAATTCAAGTCCCAGGCTGGCCTTGAACTCACAGCAGTTCTTGTACCTCTGCCTCTCAAGTGTTGGGATGGAAGGCAAGTGCCACCATGCCTGTTAGTTTTCTTCATCTCTTAAAAGTAGTTTTATTTATTTAATTTGAGAGAGAATGAATGGGTGTGCCAGGGCCTCTTGCTATTACAAACAAGCTTCCAGATCCATGTGCCATTTTGTGCATATGGCTTTTCGTGGGTACTGGGGAATCCAACCTGGACTGGTAGGCTTTGCAAGCAAGTACCTTTAGACTAGACACTGAACCATCTCCCCAGTCCCTTTTGTTTTGTTTTGTTTTGTTTTGTTTTTCTGAGGTAGGATCTTGCTCTAGCCCAGGCTGACCTGGAATTCACTATATAGTCTCTATATATGGCCTTGAACTTTCTGTGATCCTCCTACCCCTGCCTCCAGAGAGCTGGTCTTAAATGTGTGCACCACCCCATGTACCGCCCTTCCCCCCTACCTCCCCCCCCCCCCCCGCAGGTAGGGTCTCACTCTAGCTCAGGCTGATCTGGAATTCACTATGTAGTCTCAGGGCAGCCTTGAACTCACAGCAATCCTCCTACCTCTGCCTCCTGAGTGTTGGGATTAAAGGCATGCACCACCACGCCTGGCTCTGTTTTTTTTTTTTTTTTTTTAAGAAATTACGTCATAGCCAGTCTTCACTGTGCATGTTGGTAACCCCAGCTACTCAGGAGGCTGAAGCAAGAGGTTGATGATTTTGAGACCAGCCTGCAAAACACTATCTCAAAATAAAAAGGGCTGGGAATGTAGGTCAGTGGTAGAAGGTTTCCCTAGAATTCTCAGTCCACAGTAGTATATGTGGAAGAAACAAACAGTAAATATATTGAAGACATATTGTGTGTCAGGATGTATAGATTTACTTAATTCTTTTTAATAGCTGGGTGGTGTTACATAGCATAAGTTATTCGGTAGTTTAGGTTTATTTAGATTATTGAAACTAGCTTTTCTTTTTCTTTTTCTTTTCTTTCTTTTTGATTTTTCCAAGGTAGGGTCTCTCTCTAGCCCAGGCTGACCTGGAATTCACTATGTAGTCTCAGGGTGGCCTCCAATTCAGGTGATCATCATACCTCTCTGCTCCCTGAGTGCTGGGATTAAAGGCGTGTGTGCACCACCACACCCAGCCTTGAAGCTAGCTTTTCATTGCTGAAACAAAACACTGGACTGGAATCAGCTTATAAAAAGAAAGGATTTATTTTCAAGCTTACAGTTTTGAGGGGAAATTTCATCATGGCAGGAAAGCATGGTAGAGCAGAGGTGGAAGTAGTCTCAATACTAGGCTGAGTCTGCCCCCTGTGCACACCTTCTTCATTTCTCAAGTTGCCACCAATTGGAGAATGAGTCTTAACCACAAATACATGAAGCTACAGAGGTTTACATTCAAACTACCATACAGCTAAAGATAAACCCTTTCCCCCATCTCAAAATACAGTTGCTTAATCCTATTCCTGGATATATAGCTAATAAACTCCCTTGACATATAATTATATTTCTCTAGTAGACATAGTGGTGCTGTGGTTTAGATATGATTTGTCTCTCAAGGGTGCATGTGTTAAGACTTAATTCCTGGGCCTGAGGAGATGGCTTAGTAGTTAAAGGCAATTGATTGAAAAGCTTGCCCAGACTAGATTCAGTTTCCCAGCCACCCACATAAATCCAGATGTGTTTGATTACGCGCACACACACGTGCGTGCACATGCAAATAAATAAATTTTTGGTTCTTTTGATATAGGGTCTTTCACTCTAACCCAGGCTGACCTAGAACCCACTCTGTAGTCCCAGGCTGGCCTTGAACTCACAGCGATCCTCCTACCTCTGCCTCCTGAGTGCTGGGATCAAAGGTGTGTGCCACAACATCTGGCAAATAGATAAATTTAATTACCATTATGAGCTATTAAGAGGTAGAAACTTACTTTGTGGTTTTAAAGGGAGGAGATTAGAACTAATTCACATTATTAAGTGGGTGAAGCTCCCATGAGTGAATCCAGATGGTTTTATAAGAAGAGAGGCTGAGGCCAGAGAAGACATACTCTAGCCTCTTTGCTATGTGATGCCCTGTGCCACCTTGGGACTCTGCCAGCAATTAGGCCATCACCAGCTGTGGCCCCTTAACTTTAGACCCAAAATTCACCTCTTCTCTTCATAACTTATCCAGTCTGTGGCATGTTATTGGACATATTCTAATACAAGTGATAAAAGCTTTCTGGAGCCAGGCGTGGTGGCACATGCCTTTAATCCTAGCACTTGAGACAGAGGTAGGAGGATAACTGTGAGTTAAAGGCCATCCTGAGACTACATAGTAAATTCCAGGTCAGCCTAGATAAATCAAACAGACAAAAAAGCAAGCTTTCTGGTACATCATTATTGCAGGAGAAGCCATTATATGGCAGCCAGTGCTCCTCACCCTTGTGTATATCATAACTACACAGTTTTTTGTTTGTTTTTGAGATAAGGCAGTCTAGTCTTGAACTCCTGAGTTTAAGTAATCCTCCTCCTTCAGTCCCAAGGCACTGGGACTATGGGAGTATCACCTCACAATATTTAAAATGAAAGTAAAAATCTGACCCCCTCCCTTAAGTAGTTCACCACTTAAAAAAGGAATGACCTTGGAGTGCCTAATAAAAATTTATGGCTGAGTGTACTCAGAGATAGAAACACTTCAACTCAGAACAAACTGTCTATCAATAGTAAAGAAACACAGCCTGGCATGCTTTGTGTTGTGAAAAAAAAAATAGCCGGGCGTGGTGGCGCACGCCTTTAATCCCAGCACTTGGGAGGCAGAGGTAGGAGGATCACTGTGAGTTCGAGGCCACCCTGAGACTACATAGTTAATTCCAGGTCAGCCTGGGCCAGAGTGAGACTCTACCTCGAAAAACCAAAAAAAAAAAAAAAAAAAAAATCATGGTGCCAGAGAAGGCTTTCTTTCTGAATCAGGACACTCCTTGTAGTAGGTAAGTTTTTATTCTCTTGTTTTATTTATTTTTAAGACCTGGTAGCCCTGTGTCAAACATATATAACCTAGGGTGGCATCATACTCATAAGGAGTTTGTCTGTTTTTGCCTGTTTGTCTGTGGTTACAGGTGTGTGCTAATGTTATTCAGGTTTAAAGACTGGTGCAGCAAAATGCCAGGTGTGGTGACACACACCTTTAATCCCAGCACTCAAGAGGCAGAGGTAGGAGAATTGCTGTAAGTTTGAGGCCAACCTGAGGCTACATAGTGAATTCTAGGTCAGCCTGGGCTAGAATGAGACCCTACCTCAAAAAACAAGGACAAAAAGACGAGTCTACTCTGAATTGTTATCCATCTTCCAGGTGTAGTTTTTATGTTTTTTACTGTTTGCCTCGTATTAATGTCTGAAGAGCAGATTTCTTTTATTTCAATTTTATGTGTGTGGATGTATGTGATATGTGACAACCTTAGGGTATTTGTCCTATCCTTCCTACTTTAAGATAGGGTCTCACTGTTTTGCTGCTGCATGTTAGTCTAGCTGGGTGGCCCTTGAGCTTCAAGATTCTCCTGGCTCTATCTCCCAGTGCTGTTGAAGCCTTGGGATCACAGACATGTGTGCCACTTTGAGTCCACGGCTTTATGTGGCTGCTTGGGAATTGAACTCAGGCTGGCAGGCTTGCAAGTATCTTTTTTGTTTGTTTATTTGTTTTTTGAGGTAGGGTGTCACTCTAGCCCAGGCTGACCTGGAATTTACTATGTAGTCTCAGGGTAGCCTTGAACTCACTGCGATCTTCCTACTTCTGCCTCCCGAGTGCTGAGATTAAAGGCGTGCACCACCACGCCTGGCTTGCAAGTCTCTTTGACTTGAACCATCTCCGTAGCCCTTGAACAGTGAATTTTAATTAGATACTATTTATTATTTTTGTTTTGTAAACACGCTCTAAATGCATGTGCCATTTTGTGTATCTGGCTTCACATGGGTACTGGGGAATTGAGCCAAGGTTTGCAAGCAAGTGCCTTTAACTGCTAAGCCATTTCTCCAGCCCTAGATACTGCTGTTCTCCCAAGATCCTATTGCATGTGCCCAATTCTGGAGATCTCTCAAATGTGCACAGTCTGTGGTGAAGCAGACCCATTCACCATGTTCTTTCCTTTTGCCTCCTGACTTTCCAGTGGGTTCCTGCACTTTAGAACAAAAGTCTGAAATGTTTTGTCTGCCTTGAAATCTAGGAGAATTGAACCAGGATCCTTTGGCTTTGCAGACAAACATCTTAGCCACTAAGCCATCTCTCTAGCCCTTGAATATCTTTTTTTTTTTTTTTTTTTTTTTTTTATTGATTTTTAATCTTACATACCAAAAAAAACCCCACCTGATATTTCCCTCCTCCCCATTCCACTTTAGAACTCCAGTCTCCATCATATCCTCCCTTTCTCCATTAGTCTCTCTCCTAATTTGATGACATCATCTTTCTCTTCTATTTTGAGGGTCTTGCAAAGGTATTGCTAGGCACTGCAAGATCATGGATATCGAGGCCAATTTCTGTCTGGGCAGCTGCATAGTAAGAGGTCATATCCTTCCTTTGGCTCTTCCATTCTATCCGCCCCCTCTTCCGCAATGGTCCCTGAGCCACTGGAGGATGTGACAGAGGTGTTTCAGTGCTGGGCACTCCTCCATCCCTTCTTCTCAGCACTATGTTGCCTTTTGTGTCATCCCAGTGGTCATCACCATCTGAAAAGAGAAGCTTCTCTAGCCAGAAGTGAGAATAGCATTAATATGTGGACATAAACATTTAGTGTAGTGTTCCCAGGGCAGCTTGGTGGGAATAATATATACATTTAGTCAGCCATGAGCAGGCTTATACCCCCAAGGCTCATGACCTCACCTACCATAGACTTTTACTTAGGTTTTTCAGTACCGGGTATGTATTCCCTCCCGTAGAGAGGGCCTTCAGTCCAATTATGGAGCAGTTGGTTACCCCAAGAGTAGACACGCCACTATTGCACCCGTTCAGTCATTGGGCCTGTCTGGCCAAGCTTGAATATTCAGCATCCACTATTTTCATTGTTGATGGCTTCTGTCTCCCATACGCTGCGTGCAGTGCTTGAATATCTTTTTTTAAAAAATATTTTATTTATTTGAGAGAGAGAGGAAGAGGCATATATAGAAAGAGAATGGGTTTACCAGGGCCTCCAGCCACTGCAAATGAACTCCAGACACATGTGCCACCTTGTGCAACTGGCTTATGTGGGTGTTGGTTTTGAATCAAACCTGGTCCTTAGGCTTCACAGGCAACCACCTTAACTGCTAAGCTATCTCTCCAGCCCCCTTCTTGAATATCTTTAAATCATCTAGTCATTATCTTTTTTGGTTTTTTGAGGTAGGGTCTCACTCTAGTCCAGGCTGACCTGGAATTCCTTATGTAGTCACAGGGTGTCCTTGAACTCACAGTGGTCCTCCTACCTCTGCCTCCTGAGTGCTGGGATATCATTACATTTTTGTGAAGTCTACTCAGCAGAACTGAGAAGTTATTTTTACAGAATTCTCAGCCTTTTGCATTTAAAAATTATTTATGTATTTATTTGTGTGCATGCATATAACTGCCAGGGCTCTTTGCCACTGGCTTTATGTGGTTGGCTGAGGAATTGAACCCAGGCCTGCAGGCTTTACAAGCAAGCTTCCATCATTGAGTTATCCTGCCACACTTTTTTTTTTTCTAGGTAGGGTTTAGCTCACCCCAGGCTGACCTAGAAGTTACTATGTAGTCTCAGGGTAGTCTTGAACTCACTACCATCCTCCTACCTTGGCTTCCCAAGTGCTAGGATTAAAAGTGTGCACCACCACATCTAGCACATCTTTTGCAATTTTTGAGAAAGGGTCTTGTGTAGAGTAAGCTGGCTTTGAACTTATTACATAGTCAAAACTAGCTATGAACTCTTTTATATTACTTATTTATTTATTTGAGAGAGAGAAAGAGGCAGAGAGAGAGAGAGGGAGAGAATGGGCATTCCAGGGCCTGCAAACGAACTGCAAGAACTCAAGATATATGCGTCCCCTTGTGCATCTGGCTTATGTGGGTCCAGGAGAGTAGAACCGGGATCCTTTAGCTTTGCAGGCAAATGCCTTAACCACTAAGCTATCTCTCCAGCCCAATATTTTTATTTTTATTTATTTATGAGAGAGAGGGAGAATAGGTGGCACTCCAGGGCCTCCAGCCACTGCAAATGAGCTCCAGATGCATCTGGCTTACATAGGAACTGGGTAATCGAACTTGGGTCCTTAGGCTTCGCAGGCAAGCACCTTAACCTCTAAGCCATCTCTCCAACCCTGATCTCTTGATCCTCCATGTACCACCTCCTGCATAGTAGAATTACAGGCATCTGCACCTGGCTCTAGCCATCTTCTTTTTTTAAAATATTTTTTATTTTTATTTGAGAGAGAGAAAGAGGTAGAAAGAGGGAGAGAGAGAATGGGCATGCCAGGGCATCCAGCCACTGCAAATGAACTCCAGATGCATGCACCACCTTGTGCATCTGGCTTATGTGGGTCCTGGGGAATCGAACCTGGGTCTTTTGGCTTTGCAGGCAAGCGTCTTAACTGCTAAGCCATTTCTCCAGCCCCTCTAACCATTTTCTTATAAGTAACTGGTACCTCTTGCATTTTGTTGCCAGCCTTTTTAGTTTTACTCAAAAAACCAAGCCCCTTTGGAAAACTAGGTTGCTGGATGTTTTGTCTCAGTGTCACATGTCCCAAAATAAATGTTTCCTTTGGACCCAGTTATAAGATCATGGCCTGTTAGATTTTTCCTTTTTCTCATGTGAATATGAAGCTAATAAGTAAGATCAAATGTTGTATTCAAACTTAACGGCACTTTCCACCTCCAAGCTCTAATGGGCTTTTTGTTAGCCCCTGGAGCTTAGCTTTTTTTGTCCCTGGGTAAATGGTACCATGGCAGTGATGGCAGTGTAGTGACACCATGTTATGCCTGGAGTCTTAGAGAACCAGGCTTTGAATTAGAAAGTTTGTAGGTTTGGGAATTCTGGGCTATTTTGCTGTGCTCTTTTCTTGCACACTGGCCCCAGCTGACTTTGCTATGTAATACTGTACCCTGAAACATACAGGTGCTCATTTGACAGGAGCTTTTCACCTTTAAAAGTTGGGCCCCCTAATGAGAATGTAGGCTCATAGAGCAGTAATTCATGTGTAGGTGGCCTGTAAGGAAAGTTTTAACAAAAGAGTTGGTTAAGAACCTGATTTATTTTCTTGCTTTAACTCTCTTGTCATGTGCTGAGTGGGGGCGGAAGAGGAGGGGAGGGTGGGGACTGGTGCTGCTGAAAGCATTTATCTTCATTTCTGCCATCTCCTAGTGTTTATTACTCTGTGATCGACAGATGAGGAAAGCTGCCAGTCAAACCCACGTTCAGCACATTTCCATTTTTCTTCATTGCAAATTTGAGGCTTTTGAAATCTGCATCCTCTTTGCAGCAGTAAAGGTCATTTCCCTCCTGATGCTGACAAGCTCAGGACCCTCAGTTCCACTCACTTGTGCTTCCCCCAAACAATAAATGCCACAGGAGTCTCAGAATTTCAAAAAAGTGAGTGGTGATAGCTATTCAGTGAGTCTTCTTGCCTCCCCTCTCTGGCTGTCCTTGTCCTGCTAAGGCACAATAAGGGCAGCTTTCCTGGTTTTAACTATCCATACACCCCATAATCCCTGCCAGTGTTCTGAGTTTCTGGGACCTAAATATAGGAGATGTCAGGCTATAGGGGATGTGTAAGTGGAGGAAGAGTGGTTTTTTAAGAATTTATTTATTTATTTATTAGAGAAAGAGAGAATATGGGTACACCAGGGCCTCTAGCTACTGCAGATGAACTCCAGATGCATGCACCACCTTGTGCATCTGGCTTATGTGAGTACTGGGGAAGGGAATCAAACCTGGGTCCTTAGGCTTCACAGGCAAGTGCCTTAACTGCGAAGCCATCTCTCCAGTCCAGCCCAAGAGTGGTTTTTAATAGTTTTATCCTCCTGCATATCTTTTGTCAAAGGTAGAAACTGGAAATCCTGTCTGGGGTGAGCAATTGCTAGGTGTTTTGGTTTTAGATTTTTCTTTCAATGCTGTGGGTTTTTGAAATGCTGTTTCTAATAATCTTTCATAGGATATATTTCTGTGAGCTTGTTTGTTTTTATCTTTTTTAGGGTTTTTTTTTTTTTTTTTTTTTCGAGGTAGGGTCTCACTCTAGCCCAGGCTGACCTGGAATTCACTCTGTATTCTCAGGGTGGCCTTGAACTCATGGCAATCCTCCTACCTCTGCCTCCCAAGTGCTGAGATTAAAGGCATGCGCCACCACGCCCGGCTGTTTTTGTCTTAAATTATGTTTGTGGGAGGAAGAAAGGTAATGATACTCATTTCTTCCAAAATGGATAGTCTACTTTCATAATTACTTGTCCCAATTATATCATTAGTGTAAGTGCAAGTAATTGCTTCATTAAGACATGTGTTACAGAAGGGCAGTGCTACCCAGTGGTGATGAAAATGGGTCTTGGCTTTTTCATCTACCTGTACAACATCATCTCAGTTTGACCTCAGGGATCTAGGGAGCTAGCAGTTACCCTTTCAGTAGAAGATAAGACCGGTTTTTTTTTTTAATACTTTATTTTTTATTTTTAGAGAGAGACACAGAGAGAGAGGAGAAGGAGACAGAGAATGTGGGCGCGCCAGCAGTCTCTCAGCTGCTGTGAACGAAATCCAGATGTTTGCGCCCCCTTGTGGGCAAGTGTGGCATTGCACCCTTGAGTCACTTTGCATCTGGCTAAACGTGGGACCTGGAGATTGGAACCGGGTTCTTAGGCTTAGGAGGCAGTCGCCTTAACCGCTAAACCATCTCTCCAGCCCAAGACCTGTTTTTTAATGTGATGGGGGGAAGGAGTCAGTACCTAGTAAGGAGAGCTCTCCCATTATTATTTAATGTGATGGGATGAAGAAGTCAGGATGCCTAAGGAGAGCTCTCTTCCTTTATTTAACATACAGCAAAGATGACACTGATGCTCTCAAAGAAGCACGGTAGTCAGATGGGGCCTCCTCATTACTGTCGGGGTGTCTGATAATCGCTAGTTCTGATGGCAGAAGCCCTTCCTCTGGTTAACTTATTTGCCTGTATCATGCTAGACCTAAGAGTTCAATTCTCCAGTCAGAACTATTTTGCTATAGATTTTAGCAAACAATTTCATGCCATGTCTACAAATGACTGCATGCTACCTAGTCATATATCTTTTCTTTCAAGGTATATGTTTAAAAGCCAGTACTGGAGATGGGCGTGATGGCACATGCCTTTAGTCTCAGTACTTGGGAGGCAGAGGTAAGAGGATTGCCCTGAGTTCAAGGCCACCCTGAAACTACGTAGTGAATTCCAGGTCAGCCTGGACTAGAGTGAAACCCTACCTTGAAAAACCAAAAAGAAAAAAAAAATGCCAGTACTGGGCTGGAGAGATGGCTTGGTGGTTAAACTGCTTGCTTGCAAAGTGTAACAACTCTGGTTTGATTCCCCAGTACCCATATAAAACCAGATGCACAAAGTGGCACATGCATCTAGAATTTGTTTGCAGTGGCTGGAAGCCCTGGCATGCCCATTCTTTTTGCCTGTCTGTCTGGCTGTCTTCTCTCTATCTCTGCTTGCAAATAAATAAAATTTTAAAATATTTTTTAAAGCCACAGGGTGGGCTGGAGGGATGGCTTAGTGGTTAAGGCACATGCCTGTGAAGCCTAAGGACCCCAGTTCGATTCTCCAGGTCCCACATTAGCCAGATGCACATGGTGGTGCATGCGTCTGGAGTTCGTTTTCAGTGGCTAGAGACCCTGGCGTACCATTCTCACTCTCTCCCTCTCTATCACTAATAAATAAATAAAAATAAAATCTTTTTTAAAAAAGCCACAGGGCATGATGGCACACACTTTTTTTTATGGAGAGAGACAGAGACGGAGAGAGAGGGAGAGGAAGACAGATAGAGATGGGCGTGCCAGCAGTCTCTCAGCTGCTGCGAATGAAATCTAGATGCATGCGCCCCCTTGTGGTCAAGTGCGGCATTGCACCCTTGCGTCATTTTGCAATGTGCCACTATTACACTGGCGTGTACATCCTGTCAGGGTGTTTGCTTCTGAGTAGCTTAGACCTCTGGGTGCTCAAACAGTTGTTGGCCACTTTCCCCCAGTAGTTCATGTAGCACTTTCCAGCACTGGACATAAATACCAATACTATATGATTCTGTTTATATAGAATGTCTATGTGGTCTAATCCTTAGAAACAAAAAGTGGTGATTTCAAGGGTTGGTGGAAGAGAAATTTGGTAGATGCAGAATTTCAGAGTGCAGAATGAAAAAGTTGTGACTCCTGGGAGTGGTGGCACCTGCTTTTAATCCCAGCATTCTGGAGGCAGAGGTAACAGGATTACTGTGAGTTCTAGGCCAGCCTGAGACTACATAGTGAGTGCCATGTCAGCCTGGGCTAGTGAGACCCTACCAAAAAAAGAAAGAAAGAAAGAAGACAGACATGGCACACATGTTTAATGTCAGCAGAGATAGGAGGATTGCCTTGAGTTTGAGGCCACATTGATAACTACATAGTGAATTCCAGGTCAGCCTGGGCTAGAGTAAGACCCTACCTCAAAAAAAAAAAAAAAAAAAAAAATGCCAGGTGTGGTGGCGCACACCTTTAATCCCGGCAGTTGGGAGGCAGAGATAGAAGGATCATTGTGAGTTCGAGGCCACCCTGAGACTACATAGTGAATTCCAGGTCAACCTGAGCTAGAGTGAGACCCTACCTCGAAAAGCAAAACAAAACAAAAAAAAGTTTCATAGATCTGTTTCTCAATAGTGTGAATACTATGTCAGATTGTACATATAAGCATTGTTAAAATAGCAAGCTTTATGTTATGTGTTTTTGGTTATAATTTTTTAAAGCCAATACCAGATTTGTTTTTTGGTTTTTTTTTTTTTGGTTTTTTTTTTTTCTGAGGTAAGGTCTTGCTCTAGCCCAGGCTGACCTGGAATTCACTCTGTAGTCTCAGGGTGGCCTTGAACTCATTGCGATCCTCCTACCTCTGCCTCCCAAGTGCTGGGATTAAAGGTGTGTGCCACCACGCCTGGCCCAGATTTTTTTAAATAGTACTTATGTTAACTCTGAATGGGAAGGCTCTACCCACTGCAGTCTGTCTAATAAACCTCACATTATTTTTTCTTTCTCCTTCTGGTCTGTTAAAAACTTTACCACAACTATACCATCCAGATTTGAATTGTCTTGAGAAAAATTCTTATGAAGAGGTGCTATGTAGAAATATTACATAACTAATTTTTCCCCTTTCCTCGTATACTGTCCATGTTCTAGGCGTAATTTATTTTCCCTTCCTCCCTTCCTTCCTTCCTTCCTTCCTTCCTTCCTTCCTTCCTTCCTTCCTTCCTTCCTTTCTTCTTCCCTCCCTCCTTCCCTCCTTCCTTCCCTCCCTTTCTTCCTTCTTTCCTTCCTTTCTCTCTCTCCTTTCTCCCTCCCTCCCTCCCTTTCTTCCTTCTTTCCTTCCTTTCTCTCTCTCCTTTCTCCCTCCCTCCCCCCTTTTCCTTCCTTCCATCCTTCCTTCTTCCCTCCCTCCCTCCCTCCCTCCCTCCCTCCCTCCCTCCCTTCCTTCCTTCCTTCCTTCCTTTCTTCCTTTCGGATTTTTGAGGTAGGTCTCACTCTAGCCTAGGCTGACCTGGAATTCACTTTCATTCTGTAGTCTCAGGGTAGCCTTGAATTTTTGGCGATCCTCCTACCTCTGCCTCCTGAGTGCTGGGATTAAAGGCATGTGCCACCACACCTGTCTAAGCCTAATTTCTATGTTGAGCTCTTAACTGTCATGTGCTTTATTGGCTGCATGCAATACCTTTAGATATGAGCTAATGTTACCCTTATACTTCGGAGCAAGGGCTGTGGAGCATTAAAAGTTTATTGGACATCAAGTTTTAAGTTAGGGACCTAGTTTCTGCAAAATAAAAAAAAATGAAAAAACATGTAGCCATTAAATTAAAGTCTATATTTGCAAATATTTATGCTTGAATTCATGTTGAATGATTGAACTTAGCATCAATTTAAATAATCAGTACAATAGCTGTTAAGCAGCCCAAACTCAGGAACAGGTCCTATGTCAGGATTATAGAAACACACATGCTATTTTCTTGAGTTTTTACAGAAAATGATGTGCCATAATACTCCTTTTATGTTTATTTTGGCCTCAGAAAAAAAGCAAAGACTCAGTATCAACTATATGTATATTCTCAGAACTGATTGTTGAAAATCTGTTTTTTCCTTCCAAAAGTAATACTTTTGTTTCCCTCAAATGTCTTTACGATTGCTAGATTTCCATGCAGAGTGTTTTCTATAAAATAAAATAATACAATAAAATAAAGAAAAACATCTGGGCTAGAGAGGTGGCTCAGCTGCTCAGGGTGTATATTGGTTTTTTGTTGTTGTTTTTATTTTTGTTTTGTTTTTCTAGGTAGAGTGTCACTCTAGCCCAGGCTGGCCTAGAATTCACTATGTAGTTTTGAGCTGGCCTCAAACTTGCTGCGATCCTCCTACCACTTGCCTCCCTCTGAGTACTCGCTAGGATTAAAGATGTGTGCCACCACACCTGGCTATTAAGGGTGCTGTCTTGTAAAGCCAGCTGCAAAGAGTGGTGCATGTGTCTGGAATTACTCTTTTATCTCTTAAATCATATTTATATATATATGTATATATATATATAATACATACACACACATACATACATATACATACATACATACATACATACATACATACATACATACATACATACATACATACAAATATAGGCTGGAGAGATAGCTCAGCAATTAAGGCACTTGTCTACAAAGCCTAAGGACCTGAGTTCAGTTCCTCAATACCCATGTAAAGCCAGAGTCACAAGGTGGCGCCTGTGTCTGGAGTTTGTTAGCAGTGGCTGCTGGAGGCCCTGGTGTGTCCTTTTCCTCCTCCTCGCTTCTTTCACTCTCAAATAAATAAATAAATAAAATTTAAATATATAAAAAAGTGCTAGAGGGATGGCTTTGCGGTTAAGGCATTTGCCAGGTTCAATTCCCCGGGACCCACATTAGCCAGACGCACAAGGGGGTGCACACATCTGGAGTTTGTTTGCAGTGGTTGGAGGCCCTGGCATGCCCATTATCTCTTTCCCTCTTTCTCTGTCATTCATATATATATAAGCCTGGGCATGGTGGAAAATGCATATTTCCCTCCCCTGCCCCCATACTCCTTTAGAACTCCAATCTCCATCATATCCCATCCTTCTCTCCATTAGTCTCTCTTTAATTTGATGTCATCATCTTTTTCTTCTATTATGAGGGTCTTACGAAGGTATTGCTAGGCACTGCAAGGTCATGGATATCAAGGCCAATTTCTGTCTGGACAGTTGCATTGTAAGGAGTCGCACCCTTTCTTTGGCTCTTCCATTCTATCCGCCCCTCTTCTGCAATGGGCCCTGAGCCTTGGAGGGTGACAGAGATGTTTCAGTGCTGGGCACTCCTCCATCCCTTCTTCTCAGCACTATGTTGCCTTTGGGTCATCCCAATGGTCATCACCATCTGAAAAGAGAAGCTTCTCTGAATTATTATTATTTGTTTTGTTGTTTTTGAGGTAGGGTCTCACTCTGGCCCAGGCTGACCTGAATTCACTCTGTAGTCTCAGGTGACCTCAACGCGGTTAAGGCATTTGCCAGGTTCAATTCCCCGGGACCCACATTAGCCAGACGCACAAGGGGGTGCACACATCTGGAGTTTGTTTGCAGTGGTTGGAGGCCCTGGCATGCCCATTATCTCTTTCCCTCTTTCTCTGTCATTCATATATATATAAGCCTGGGCATGGTGGTGCACACCTTTAATCCCAGCACTCAGGAGGCAGAGTTAGGAGGATCGCCATGAGTTCAAGGCCACCATGATACTAAATAGTGAATTCCAGGACAGTCTGGGCTAGGGTGAGACCCTACCTCAAAAATCCAAAATAAATAAATAATTTAAATAAATAAATAATAAAACATCTAATTCTTATATGAATTGTTATTATTTTATTGACAACTTCTATACTTACATACAAAAATGCATATTTCCCTCCCCTGCCCCCATACTCCTTTAGAACTCCAATCTCCATCATATCCCATCCTTCTCTCCATTAGTCTCTCTTTTAATTTGATGTCATCATCTTTTTCTTCTATTATGAGGGTCTTACGAAGGTATTGCTAGGCACTGCAAGGTCATGGATATCAAGGCCAGATTTCTGTCTGGACAGTTGCATTGTAAGGAGTCGTACCCTTTCTTTGGCTCTTCCATTCTATCCGCCTCCTCTTACGCAATGGGCCCTGAGCCTTGGAGGGTGTGACAGAGATGTTTCAGTGCTGGGCACTCCTCCATCCCTTCTTCTCAGCACTATGTTGCCTTTTGGGTCATCCCAATGGTCATCACCATCTGAAAAGAGAAGCTTCTCTGAATTATTATTATTTGTTTTGTTGTTTTTTGAGGTAGGGTCTCACTCTGGCCCAGGCTGACCTGGAATTCACTCTGTAGTCTCAGGGTGACCTCGAACTCATGGCAATCCTCCTACCTCTGCCTCCCGAGTGCTGGGATTAAAGGCATGTGCCACCACGCCCAGCTTATTTTTGTTGTTGTTGTTGTTGTTTTTTGAGATAGGGTCTCACTCTAGTTCAGGCTGACCTGGAATTTACTATGTAGTCTCAGGGTGGCCTCAAACTCATGGCGATCTTCCTACCTCTGCCTCCTGAGTACTGGGATTAAAGGCATGTGCCACCATGCCTGGCTTAATAGAATATTATTATCATAAGAAGAAATGAAATACTGGGGCTGGAGAGATGGCTTACTGGTTAAGTCATATGCCTGAGAAGCCTAAGGACCCAGGTTCGATTCTCCAGGTCCCATGTAAGCCAGATGCACATGGTAGCGCATGTGTCTGGAGTTCATTTGCAGTGGCTGGAGGCCCTGGCATGCTCATCCTTACTCTCCCCCCCCCAACTCTAATAAATAAATAAAAATAAAAGAAATAAAAGAAATACTGATACATGTCATGGTTGGACATTGAAAATATTACGCTAAATGAAAGAAGCCAGACACAAAAGACCACCTATTATATGAAATTTCCCAGAGAAACAAAGTATGGTGAAAAAGTAGATAAGTGATTGCCAAGGGCTAGAGTGATAGGGTCTGGCTGTTAATAAGTACTGTTTGGAAGTGAGGATGAAAATGTCTTGATCAGAGAGTAGTGATTTTTTTTTTTTTTTTGGTTTTTTCATTTTTCAGTTTTTCAAGGTAGGCTCTCACTCTAGTCCAGACTGACCTGGAATTCACTATGTAATCTCAGGGTGGCCTCGAACTCATGGTGATCCTCCTACCTTTGCCTCCCGAGTGCTAGGATTAAAGGCGTGCACCACCATGCCCGGCTGAGAGTAGTGATTTTTGTCCAATTTATTTGGTGATGGTTATACAACTGTGTGAATATACTAACAACCTATGATTATGTTATTTAAGTAGGTTGAGCTATATAGTATATGAATCATGTCTTAACAAGGCTATAATTTTATTATTTTAATTTTTAAAATTTTATTTATTTATTTGAGAGAGAAAAAGGCAGAGATGGAGAATGGGTGTGCCAGGACCTTCAGCCACTGCAAACGAACTCCAGACACATGCACCACCTTTTGCATCTGGCTTATGTGGGTACTGGGGAATTGAACCTGGGTCTTTAGGTTTCATAGACAAGGTCTTTAACTGCTAAGCCATCTCTCCAGTCCTGTATTTTAATTCTTTAAATACTTTTATTTATTTATGAGAGAGAGAGAGAGAGAGAGTGTGTGTGTGTGTGTGTGTGTGTGTGTGTGTGTGTGTGTGTGGGCACACCAGGGCAGCCTCTCATTGCAAACAAACTCCAGATACATGCTTCACTCTGTGCATCTGGCTTTACATGGGTTCTGGGGAATCGAACCCAGCCTTTTAGGTCTTGGAAGTAAGCACCTTGCAAACTGAACTGTAATTTTTTTTAAATATTTTATTATTTATTTATTTATTTATTTGAGAGAGAGAGATATACAGAAATAGGCAGGTAGAGAGAGAGAGAGAGAGAGAGAGAGAGAGGGGAGAGAATGGGTGCGCCAGGGCCTCCAGCCACTGCAAACGAACTCCAGATGCATGCACCCCCTTGTGCATCTGGCTTACGTGGGTCCTGGAGGATCGAGCCTCGAACCGGGGTCCTTAGGCTTCATAGGCAAGCGTTTAACTGCTAAGCCATCTCTCCAGCCCCTGAACTGTAATTTTAAAGAGGGAATGCAAAGATCTGGAGAGATTGCTCGGTGGTTAAAGGCACTTGTTTCCAAAGCCTGATGGCCCAGGTTTGATTCCCCAATACCCAAGTAAACCCAGGTGTACAAAGTGGTGTATGCATCCGAAGTGCTTTGCAATGGCAGGAGGTCCAGGTGTGTCCATTTTCTCTCTCTTCTGTCTGCTTATTTCTCTATCTCTTAAGTAAATAAAAAAATGTTTAAATTTTTTTATTGACAACTTCCATAATTATAGACAATACACCATGATAATTCACTCCCTTCCCACATTTTTTCCTTCACAAATCCACCTGCCTCTCAATTAGTCTCTTTTATTTTGATGTCATCATCTTTTCCTCCTATTATGATGGTCTTGTGTAGGTAGTACCAGGCACTGTGAGGTCATGGAGATCCAGGCCATTTTGTGTCTAGAAGATTGCATTGTAAGCAGTACTACCCTTCCTTTTGCTCTTATATTCTTTCTGCCACCTCTTCCGCAACGGAACCTTAGCCCTGGAAGGTGTGGTAGAAATGTCTCACTGCTGAACACTCCTCTGTCACTTCTCAGGACTGTGGTGCCTTTTGAGTTATTCCAGTGGTCACTACCATCTGAAAAAAGTTTCTCTGACCAAAAGTAAGAGTAGCATTAATATATATGGCTATGAAGATTAAGAAAAGTGCTTACAGGGCCGTTTGGTGAGAATGATATATGCATTTAGCCAGACAGCAGTAGGTGTTAACACTCCTAGGGCCCATGATCTCCCCTGCCATAGACTTTTGACTAGGTTTTTCAGTACCAGGCATGTATTCCCTCCAATGGAGTGGGCCTCCAGTCCAATTAGAGATCAATTGGTTTCCCCCATAACAGACATGCCACTATTGTATCTGTCCTTTAGCTGGCCAAACCTAAGGCTTGCTATGTCCACTGTTGTTTATCACCACTATTGACTTCTCTCTCCCACAGGGCTGCTTACAGCACAGCTTTTTCCAGCTCTCTGTCAGTTAGTCCACAGGGAAAGATTTTCAGCTCATCTCCAGCTTGGTTTCTCAGTGACCTTGCAGCCCAACCATGTGGAGTCTTCAGCAACAGAGTCTAACCTTCTATTTCTGGTGGGAAACCAAGAGTTTTGTCAATGGCCTATAATGTTTTATGGAAATCAGGGCAGTCCAGATGTGTCCATTCTCACTCTCCTTTTTGCTTCTTTCACTATCTCTCAAGTAAATAAATAAAATTTAAGAAAATTAAAGAAATGTATACATACATGTTTGAATGTGTGTTTGGAGATATGGTCTCATGTATCAAACTAGCTTTGAACCTGCTAGGTAGCCATGGATGATTTTGAACTTCTGATTTCTTATCCTCTTGCCTCTGCTTCCCTCATGCTGGAATTATAGGTAACTGCTACCACACCCAGTTTGGAAGGATGGTTTTTATGACCATGCTTTTCTGTTTGAGGCAAGCTCAACAGACTGGCCTTTTTTTTTTAATGCGAGAGAGAGAGAGGGTGGGGGGAGAATTGGCCTGCCAGGGTCTCCACTGTAATTGAACTCCAGATGTGTGCACCACCTTGTGCACATGTGCAACCTTGTGCACTTGTGTCACCTTGTGCATCTTATGTGGGACCTGGAGAGTTGAACATGGGTCCTTAGTTCATTTGCTTACAGAAAGCTCAAGCCTAAGGAATAAAATCAAAACATCCAATGTGTAAAAGTGTACTTACTAGCATAAAAATATTGTTAAGAACAAATAGACCATGTTTAATAAAAGAAATATAATGAACCAGGTATGGTGGTACATTCCTATAGTCCCAGGAGTTGGGAGGCAGATGCAGGAATTTCAGGAGTTCAAGCCTACCTTGGCTACATAGCAAGTATGAGGCCAGCTTGGAATACATGCACCTGTTTCAAGAAATCAAAAAGAAGCCAGATGTGGTAGCTCACACTTTTAATCCCAGCACTTGCAAGGCAGAGGTAGGAGTTTGAGGCTGTGAGTTCAAGATCAGCCTGGAACTACATAGTGAATTCCAGGTCAGCATGGGCTAGAGCGAGATCCTACCTCAAAAACCAAAACAAAAATAATAATAATAAAAAAAGAAATACAGATACTGAAATAGGAATTTTTTTGACTTAACAAATTGGCTGAAAGAGCGTTTTTTTTTTTTATATTATTGTGCTTTGTTTTCTGAGAAGTGTTTTTATGCCCTGGCTATCTTGGAAACATAGCCCAGGCTGATCTTGAACTTGCAATCCTCCTGCCTCAGCTACTAGTCCTGACTCTGAAGATTTTGTTTTTGTTTTGTTTTGTTTTTGAGAGAAAGGAAGAAAGAAGGTATGGGTGTGCCAGGGCCTCTTGCTACTACATACAAACTCCAGGCACATGTACTATTTTGTGCATCTGGTTTTACATGGGTGCTAGGGAATTGAATCCAAGCTGGAAGGCTGTACAAGCAAGTGCCTTCAGCCACTGAGTCATTGCCCCATCCCTGAAGAATAAATAACTGCCTTATTGGGACTGGGAAGATGGTTTAGTTGATAAAGTACTTGCCATGCAAGGATAAGGATCTAAGCATGTATTTCCAGGATCCGTGTAAAAGCTGGGAGCAGTAGTGCGTGGCTGTACTCCCAGTGCTGGGGAGGTGGAGATAGGAAGAGCTCTGGGGCTTGCTAGCCAGTTGGTTTAACCAAATATGTAAGCTCTGGGTTCATGAGAAGCGTTGTCTCAAAAAGCAAAGTGGGGCTGGAGAGATGGTTCAGCCGTTAAGGTGCTTGCCTTCAAAGCCTAACAACCTGGGTTTAATTCCCCAGTATCCACGTAAAACCAGATGCACAAAGTGGCGTATGTATCTGGAGTTTGTTAGCAGTGGCTAGAGACCCTGGCATGCTCATTCACTCTCCCCCCCCCCACTCCATTCTGCTTGCAAATAAACAATTTTTTTAAGTTGGAAAACAAGAAAGATACCTGGTTTGTACACACACATATACATATGCACACACACATAATAAGCAAACCAGCAAATACAGAAACAGCTATATTGGGATCTGATTCACCTACCATGTGCTCCACCTATTTTAAGTATACAAGTCAATGGTTTTTAATATATAGTTGAGCAAACAAACCTACTACATATTTCCAAACATTTAAAAAAATATTTTTATTTGAGAGAATGAATAGACATGCTCCACTTTGTGCATTTGGCTTTATGTGGGTATCAGAGAGTTGAACCTAGGCTGTCAGGCTTTGCAAGCAAGTACCTTTAACTGCTGAGCCATCTCTCCAGCCTCCTTTCCAGATATTTTACTACCTAAAAAAGCGTAAGCGTTAGCATCGGCTTTCCTCCCCCTTCTTTCATCTCTCTTTCCTCTCCCTTCAGCCTCATGTAACCATTAGTGTACAGTTCATCTTTGTAGTTTACCCATTTACACTTCATGTAAACAGAATTCTACAATATGGGACTTTCTAAAAAGAATTTTTTTTGTTGGACCTGAGCTTTCTAGACTTAGTTCTACTGAACAGTTATTGAGCTTAATCTTGGCATACATAACACCTGGGCAGAAAAAGTAATTGTGTTGAGTGTTGCTTATACCCTGGGGGCGGGGGCAGCTCCCCTATCCCATGCTGGGGATAGAACTCAGGGTACAAGTGTACCCCAGCCCCATTCTTACTCATTTTCCCAGCAGCAGCACAGACATAGCCATTCTAAATTATGCGATCTCCAATGAAACAGATTTTATAGGATTAAACTGTGTTTTAAACATTTCCTTCTTTGCAACTTGCCCTTTTTCACCCTCCTCAAATTAGCTTTTCTGATAGATTTGCTAATGATTCCCATTGTTCTGTATTTTTACTGAACTGTTGAATCATACTTTTCATTTCCCTCCTAGAACAGATCTTGAGGATAGGCTGCTTGGCAAAAGGTTCTAAACTCCCTTTCCCAGGCAACTGTAAAATAGAATCTGAGACAAGCAGAAACAGAGAGATGCATGCAGGCTCTCAGACTACTAGGGCTATCAAGTGACTGTTCTGGCTATTAGGATTCTATTCCTCAACACGTTTTTTTTTTCTTTTTTTCTCTTCCCCCTTCTTTCCATTCATTCATTCATTCATTCATTCATTTATCAGAGAGAGAGATGGAGAAAAAAATTGGCACACCAGGGCCTCCAGCCATTGTAATCGAACTCCAGATGCATTCACCATCTTGTGTGCATGGACAACCTCGTGCAAACTTGCATCACATTGTGCATCTGGCTTACATGAGATCTGGAGAGTCAAATATGAGTCCTTAGACTTCACAGGCAAGCGCCTTAACCATTAAGCCATCTCTCCAGCCCTATTTATTAGTAGTAGTAGTAGTAGTAATTATTATTATTTTGGTTTTTCAAGGTAGGGTCTCACTCTAGCCCAGGCTGATCTGGAATTCACGATGTAGTCTCAGCCTGGCCTTGAACTCATGGTGATCCTCCTACCTCTGCCTCCTGAGTGCTGGGATTAAAGGCGTGCGCCACCATGCCCAGCTCTATTTATTTTTTTGAGACCAAGTATTGCTGTTTAGCCTAGGCTGGCCTAATTCAGAATCCTCCTTCCTGAAAACTGGGATTAGTGAAACTTTTGGGGGGGGGGTGCTAGAGAATGAAACCAGAGCCTTGAACATGTTAAGCACGTACTATAACACTGAGATACACCTCAGCTTCTAAAAGAGGACTTTTAGGGGCTGGGAAGATAGCTCAGTGGTTAAAGGTACTTGCTTGCAAAGGCTGCTGGCCAGGGTTCACATAAGCTAGGTGCACAAAGTGGCACATGCATCTGGAGATCATTTTCAGTGGCAGGAAGACCTGGTATGCCCATACACACTCTCCCTCTGTCTCTCTCTCCTCACAAGTAAACAAATAACATTAAAAATAACTAATTAGGGCTGGAGAGATGGCTTGACAGCTAAGGTGCCTGCCTGCTAAGCCTAAGAACACCAGTTCCAATCTCCAGGTCCCACATTTAGCCAGATGCAAAGTGACACAAGGGTGCAATGCCGCACTTGCCCACAAGGGGTCGCACGCATCTGGAGTTCGCTCACAGCAGCTGAGAGGCTGCTGGTGCGCCCATTCTCTATCTGTCTCCCTCTCTCTCTCTCCCTCTCTGTCTCTCTCTGTGTCTCTCTCCAAAAATAAAAAATAATAATTATGCTGAGCATGGTGGCATATGCCTTTAATCTCAGCACTCAGGAAGCAGAGGTAGAGGATCACTATGAGTTCAAGGCCAGCCTAGGACTACAGAGTGAGTTCCAGGTCAGCCTGGGCTACAGTGAGACCCTACCTTGGGGTGGGGAGAGAATTGAGAAGACAGCAGGGGGCTGGAGGGATGGCTCATCAGTTAAGACTCCTGTCAGCAAAGCCAAAAGACCTGGGTTTGATTCCCCTGTACCCATCTACAGCCAGATGCACAAAATGGTGCATGCATCTAGAGTTCGTTTGCAGTGGCTGGAGGCCCTGACGCACCCGTTCTGTCTGTTTCTTCTGTGGATCTCTCTGCTTGCAAATAAATAAGAACATTTGAGGAACTGTGAGAAGACAACAGGGAGTGCCTGTATTCTCCCATCCATCATCCTCCCCTATTGTTCGTGTTCTAAGCTGCAATGTCCATTTGTTAATGAATCAGCATGGACCCGTATTCCATAGTGTATTTTAGTGTTTGCTCTTGGTATTGCAAGTTCCATAAGTTTTGGTTTTGATAATTTTTGTATCTTGGAGGTTTAGCGGGGGTTGGAGGGGGAATCAAACTCAGGTCCTCATGAATGCTAGACAAGCACTTGACCACAAAGCCATGGGTTTTAACAAATGTGTGGTGACTTATATCCACCATTGTAGTATTGTACAAAGAAACTTTACCCTAAAAGGCTCCTTGTGTTCCACCTATTCATCCCTTCCTCTCTCCAGATCCTTCCTTACCAACTACTAACTTTTGGGGGTATTTTTTCCCCTCTGTTTTTGTACTTTTGCCTTTTTCAGAATGTTGATACAAACCCAGTATCTCCTATCTGAAATTGTTATGACTAGTGTTTCAGATTTTACTGGTTGATCATTCCTAATTTGAATATCCAGAATCCAAAATGCTGTAGAATCAAAGACTGTGACCATTTCATCTTGCTACTCAAAAGGTAGATTTTAGAGCCAGGTGTGGTGGCGCACTCCTTTAATCCCAGCACTCAGGAAGCAAAGGTAGGAGGATTACCATGAGTTTGAGTCCACCCTGAGGCTACAATGAGACCCTACTTCGAAAAACAATAAAACAAAAAAGGTAAATTTTAGAAATGACCAAAAAAGGAACAGAAAAATTTCAGATTTTAAAAGAAGCCATCTTGTATACACATGAAATTTCAATACTTTACTGTTTGGATTTCATATTAAGTATATTCAGTTTGTAATTAGAATCATAGTATTCAGCCATTTAGCTTCTTTCACTTGGTAATATGCACTTACAGTTTCTCTATGTCTTTTTGTAGTTTGGTAGGTTTTTAAATCACTGGATTTCATTGTGTGGATGTGCCACAGTTTATCTGTCTCTTATTGAAGGACATCTTGGTCACTTCCAGTTCTGGTAATTATGAATAAAGTGCTATAAACACCAGTGTGTAGGCTTGTGTGTGGAAATAAGTTTCCAACTCATTTGAATAAATACCACAGAGCAGGAGTGCTAGATCATATGGCAAGAGTATGTTTAGTTTTACAAGAGACTGCCAAACTGTTTTCCAAAGGAGTTGTGCCATTTCACATTCCCACTAGCAGTGAATGTTATTCCACATCTTGCTAGCATTTGGCATTATCATTGTTTTGGATGTTTGCCATTCTGATACATGGGTAGTTGTTTCTTATTGTCATTTAAATTTGCAATTCTCTGGGGAAATGACTTAACTAAGGTGTTTGCCTGCGAAGCCTTGTGGACCCCAGTTTGATTCCTCAGGACCCACATAAGCCAGCTGCGCAAGGGGACACATGCATCTGGAGTTAGTTTGCAATGGCTAGAGGTTCTGGCATGTCCATTCACTCTCTCTCTCTATCTGCTTCTTCCTCTCTCTCTCTCTGTCTCAAATAAAATTTAAAAAATAAATAAATAAATTTGCAATTCTTTAAACCAGGTGTGATAGCAGCATGCCCTTAATCCCAGCACTGGGGAGGCTGAGTAGGAGGGTTACCTAAATTTGAGGCCAGTTTGGAGCTATGAGTGAGTTCCAGGTCAACCTGGGCTTCAGTGAGACCCTGACTTAAAAAAAAAATTAACCAAAAGTGAGTTGGTGGTGACCTTGGGATGACTCAGAAGGCACCATTGTGCTGAGAAGAAGGGACAGAGGAATGCTTAGCACTGAAACATCTCTAACATACTTTCCAAGGCTCAGGGGCCATTGGGGAAGAGGTGGGGGAAAGAATGTAAGAGCCAAAGGAAGGACAGGACTCCTTACAACGTGCTCCTCCAGACACAAAATGGCCTGGATATCCATGACTTCACAGTGCCTGACATTACCTACACAAGACCATCATGTGCTCACTTTGGCAGCACATATACTAAAATTGGAACGATACAGAGAAGATTAGCATGGTCCCTGCGCAACGATGACACACAAGACCATCATAATAGGAGGAAAAGATCATGACATCAAAATTAAAGAGAGAATGATTGGGGGAAGGGGATATGATGGAGAATGGAGTTTCAAAGGGGAAAGTGGCATTTGGAAAGGGAATAAATGGTTATACTAAGTGTTGAGTTTTAGTAGGGGAGGGATTTTTGTTTTGACCCCATGAGCCAATTTTTACCCCTATAAAGGCCATGGGATATTCTCTACAATTAAGGAAGTTGTCAATAAAATAAATAAATTAATTTTAAAAATTAAATTTGCAATCCCCTTCTTTAATGAGCTGTCCAGGTCCTTTACTTTTTTTTTTTTTTTTTTTTTTTTTTCCGTTTTTCGAGGTAGGGTTTCACTCTAGCTCAGGCTAGCCTCAAACTCACAGCAATCCTCCTATCTCTGCCTCCCAAGTGCTGGGATTAAAGGTGTGTGCCACCACACCCGGCTTTCCTTTGCCTATTTTTTAAAAAGATTTTATTTTATTTATTTATTTATTTATTTATTTATTTATTTATTTATTTATTTATTTATTTATTAGAGACAGAGAGAGTGAGAATGGGCATGCCAGGGCCTCCAGCCACTGCAAACGAACTCCAGACGCATGTGCCCCCTTGTGCATCTGGCTTTACGTGGGACCTGGAGAATCAAACCGGGATCCTTAGGCTTTGCAGGCAAACGCCTTAACTGCTAAGCCATCTCTCCAGCCCATGCCTATTTAAAAATTTTTTTTTAAATTTATTTGAGAGAACAGTCACTTAATCTCAGAACTTTGATTCCCCTCAGTATACACCACTCTCTGCAAAAAGAAGTTATCTGAGCCGGGCGTGATGGCGCATGCCTTTAATCCCAGCACTTGGGAGGCAGAGGTAGGAGGATCGCCATGAGTTCGAGGCCACCCTGAGAATATAGAGGGAATTCCAGGTCAGCCTGGGCTAGAGTGAGACCCTACCTCGAAACCCTCCCCCCCCAAAAAAAAAAGAAGAAGAAGTTATCTGACCAAAGCCATGAGTAACATAAACATGGGCATAAACATAAATATTTAAAACCTATGACCTGCTTTACCCTAGGGCCTATGACCTGCCCAGCCATAGGCTATTGACTAGGTTTTTCAATACCAAGCATGAATTTCAGTCCATGGCGCAGGCCTCAAGTTCAGTCAGAGTTGGTTATTCCCATAATAGTCATGCCACTATTGCACCAGAGGGCATATCTTGCTTGGATGACTGTATGTATAACTTGCAAAGTCCACTGCTGGGCTCTTGAAAACTTTTCTCCCCTGGTAGACTTCATGGCACTTTCCAGCACTATGACAGCAGGAAGAAGCTTCCAGCTCGTATCCAGCTTAATTTCTTAGTATTCTGCAACCAAAGCATGTGGAATCAGAATAATAACATCTAGTTCTGGTGGACAACCAAGAGCGTTGTCAGTAGTCTGTAATATTTTGGGAGTCTCAGGTACTTCCATGTGTACTAAGTCACTGGGAAGTTTCCCACCTCTGGCACTGGGGTTTTCTAGTAACAATCTATACTTTCTGGGCACAATATTATATCCCCACCTACAGGGTATTTTTATCCAAATTCTCTCTCTCTAAATTTATTTATTTGAGAAAGAAAAAGAGGCAGAGAGAGAGAGAGAATGGGCACACCAGGGCCTCCAGCCACTGCAAATGAACTCCAGACACATGCACCCCCTTGTGCATCTGGTTTACATGGGTCCTGGAGAATCAAATCAGTATCCTTTGGTTTTGCAGGCAAGTGCCTTAGCCCCTTACTTTTTTTTTATTTAAGAGAAACAGAGACAGGAAAAGGCAGAGAGAGAGAATGGGCGCGCCAGTGGCTTCTCAGCCACTGTAAACGAATTCCAGACGTGTGCGCCCCCTTATGGGCAAGTGTGGCATTGTGCACTTGCATCACTTTTGCCTCTGGCTAAATGTGGGACCTGGAGATTGAACAGGCATTCTTAGGCTTGGCAGGCAGGCGCCTTAACTGCTAAGCCATCTCTCCAGCCCCAGCCCCCTTATTTTTTAAATTGTATGTTTTGATTAGTTAACAAAGAAATAGGTTTCCTTATGGCTTTTTTATTTTAATTTTTTTCTAATTTTCTAATATTTATTTGAGAGAGAGAAACACATAGAGAGAATGGGTGCACCAAGGCCTCTAGCCACTGCAAAAGAACTCGAGACACATGTCCCACCTTGTGCATCTGGCTTACTTGGGTACTAGGGAGTCATATGTGGGTCCTTAGTCTTTACAGGCAAGCACCTTAACCACTTGGCCATCTCTCCAGCCCCATAGGGCTTTATTTTATTTTATTGTTATTTATTTATTTGCAAGGAGAGAGGGGAGTGAAAATGTGTGTGGCTCCAGTTTCTATAGGCAAACTCCAGATGCCTGTGCCACTTTGTGCATCAGTTCAGGTTATAGGCTCTGCAGGCAAGTTCCTTAACCACTGAGCCATCTCTCTAGCCCTTGTATGTCTTTTTTTTCTTTTTTTTTGAAATCTCAATATTTATTTTTTTTTAAAAATGACTACATATAAAAATGTTTCAATATAAAATTCCACAAATTAACATTTGTTCATTTTTCAATTATCATCTAATGTTAATTAAAAAAATTTTTTTTGTCAGTCAATGAAGTTACTCTGCTACAGGATATCATACACCAAGATGTCGTACAATACTGAGTACATAATCTACACTGTTACAGGACATCATGTACCAAGACGTCGTACAATACTGAGCACATAATCTACACTGTTGCAGGACATCATGTACCAAGACGTCATACAATACTGAGCACATAATCTACACTGTTACAGGACATCATGTACCAAGACGTCATACAATACTGAGCACATAATCTACACTGTTACAGGACATCATGTACCAAGACGTCATACAATACTGAGCACATAATCTACACTGTTACAGGACATCATGTGTCTAGACATCATACAATACTGAGCACATAATCTACACTGTTACAGGACATCATGTACCAAGACGTCGTACAATACTGAGCACATAATCTACACTGTTGCAGGACATCATGTACCAAGACGTCGTACAATACTGAGCACATAATCTACACTGTTACAGGACATCATGTACCAAGACGTCATACAATACTGAGCACATAATCTACACTGTTGCAGGACATCATGTGCCAAGACCCTTGTATATCTTTTTGATAATGTCTTTGGTGGTGCTCCAGTGACACAATCAGTTAGCACATGATATTTATATGATGTCTTTAGTTTTGGTTAACTCTCCCTCCACCCCTTCTTCTCCTCCGTCCCTCTCCCCTGACCTACTTGAACCTTTTTACCCACACTATTCCGCCATTCTGCTTACATACCTACTACCCCTTCCCCTAAAGCCTGTCCCCATCAGGGTACAAAAGTTTTCAACTTTTACACATCTTTCCTAGTCATCTTCCCTCCACACGATGGGGGGAGTGGTGAAGGGGGGAATACATATGTGCAGGCCTGCCTGTTTGTTAGTATACTCTGGCATTTGGAAAGGGAACAAATGATTATACTAAGTGTTGAGTTTTAGTAGGGGTGGGATTTTTGTTTTTACCCCGTGAGCCAATTTTTACCCCTACAAAGGCCATTTTACCCTCACTGAAAATGCATAGCCTACAAGTATAGTAAGTATTATCATCTAGGAAATAAACTGTTATTTGTACATTTTCTTACAATTTAAGACTGGGAAATGACTGTTAATAAGCTAGTGTTTAAAGTGTCATATGGAGGCTGGGGAGATGACTCAGCAGTGAAAGGTTCTTGTTTACAAAGCCTACTGACACAGTTTGATTTCCAAGAACCCATGTAAAATCCAGATGTACAAAGAGGTGCCTGGGTCTAGAGGTGGTTTGCAGCAGCAGGAGGCCCTGGTACACCCATATTTTCGTATTTATATTCTCATTCTCTCTCTCCAAATAAATAAATACATGAAAATTTATAGAAGTGGCCAGGCATTGTGGCACATGCATTTAATCCCAGAACAGAGGTAGGAGGATTGCTGTGAGTTTGAAGCCAGCCTGGGACTTCAGAGTGAGTTCCAGGTCAGCCTGTCCTAGAGTAAGAACCTACCTAAAAAAAAATTTTTTTTAGAAGTGTCATATGGCACAATGGCCTGCAACAACTAGGTAAAAAGAAACAAATGG
Organism: Orientallactaga sibirica; assembly: GCA_036365145.1. Lineage (NCBI taxonomy): Eukaryota > Metazoa > Chordata > Mammalia > Rodentia > Dipodidae > Orientallactaga > Orientallactaga sibirica. The sequence continues at coordinate 2,851,140 of JAEOAD010002662.1, read as the reverse complement.
GGGCTGGAGAGATGGCTTAGCAGTTAAGGCACTTGCCTGCAAAGCCAAAGGACCCAGGTTCTATTCCCCAGGACCCACGTAAGCCAGATGCACAAGGTGGCACATGCATCTGGAGTTCGTTTGCAGTGGCTGGAAGCCCTGGCGCGTGCCCATTCTCTCTCTCTGTCTCTTTCCCTCTCTCAAATAAATAAATAAATAAACTTTTTTTTTAAAAAAAAAGAAACAAATGGATCTTTATTTTGTGGCATTTGTGGAGGACATTTTCTGTCTGAATCATCTCTTGGTCATTTGAGGAAGAATAGAGAAACAGGAGGAGCAGAGTAATAAATGCAGCTCCCTAAGAGACAACAAAATACACTTCATAAGACTTCAGGTATAAAATTTGTGGTTTTTCCAAGGCTAGTAATAGCTAACAAGTTTAGTTTCTCAAGGTAGGAATTGGTTTGCAGCTGAGACTACCATCTAGGTTATCTTGCATACAAGAATGTTCTATTCTCCCAAGAGGGTTTGACTCTGTCTGATCAGAAGGGTGGTTGTGTATGAAATGCACCTCGGAAGGAGGAGGAGAAAATGACATGTTCATGTAAATGAAATACAACTGCAAATTAAAGTGTCAACCCTGTTAAAAAATCCATTTTTTATTTAACTGGTTACCAAGAAGGAAAAAATGTCACAGAAGTGTATCTCTCAGGGAAAGTTAAACTGAAATATTACAAGTGAATCTAGATTTGGGGAAGTTCTGAGAAGGGAAATTATAAAAGATTGCCTTAATAAAAATATTCTGGTGCTACAAAGCTAAGCTCATAAATTTCTGCTGTATTACATGCCACTGTTCAAAAATAGATTAACAACAAATATTACCTCATTTGTTCTTTACTGCCTTTGTCTGTCCAATCAGATATGTGCTAACTGCTTGTTCCTTGGAGGAAGCCTCCTTTTGAGATGTTTTATGAGGAAAAAGGTAATTTGACAGAGGAGAAGATGCTTTTTCCTAAAGAGTACTACTTAGTGCCAGAACATGCAGGGACCAAAGTGCTCTGGGTTTTCTGTGTTCATCTCATCTTCCCGCTTTTCAACTTTCTTTCCATACATTTTTGTGACAACTCATCTGTCTCTGAGCCTACTATTAGACACTATATATACAGGACTTGCCACACTATTGGCATGAAATAAATGTTAATTATGGGACGGGCTTATGAATGGGAGTATATTTCCATGTAGAACTGTTTCTTGTGAAATGTGTCTAGTTTCTCTTTGTGTTGATTTGCGGAGTATATCTCTTCAACTTTCTTCAGCCTTAGTTATGATTCTTCCTCCTTTCCTTCCTATTAATCCTAGTATTATTTTATGTTCTACAGTGGAAACATGCAAACAAGTAACATAAATTAAATGTACCCTCTTTTTTTATTCCCTATCAGGGGCAGTGATTGGTGATGGACAGTCTGCTGTGGCCAGTAACATTGCCAATACTACCTACCGGCTCCAGTGGTGGGACTTCACTAAGTTTGACCTTCCAGAAATCAGTAATGGTAAGCCTATGTAAAATTGCAGTGCCAGTGGGCAGGATATCTTTCTGGTGAGCTAGAACTCAAAAACTCAAGAAATACTGAATTTTCTGTCATCTCATTGAGTAGCAAATGGTCATGGGCCATTTCTACAGCTCTTTGTTTCAGGGTCTCCCTCTATCCTAGGTTGACCTGGAATTCACTATGTAATCTCAGGGTGGCCTCGAACTCATGGTGATCCTCCTACCTCTGCCTCCTGAGTGTTGGGATTAAAGGTATGCACCACCACGCCTGGCTGTTTAATATCTTATTTTTATATTTGAAAGAGACAGGGAGGCAGAAAGACAGAGAATGGATACATCAGGGCCTCTAGCCAATACAAACAAACTCCAGATGCAAATGCCACTTTATGCATCTGGCTTACGTGGGTCTTGGGGAATCAAACCTGGGTCCTTAGGCTTCTCAGGCAAGTACCTTAGCTGCTAAGCCATCTCTCATCATCATCATCGTCATTATTATTATTTATAAGCAGAGAAAGAAGAGGGGTGGGGAGAGACTGAGCATGCCAGGGCCTCTAGTCACTACAAATGAACTCCAGATACATGCACCACTTTGTGCATCTGGCTTTACATGGGTAGGGGGGAATCGAACCCAGGTTGTTAGGCTTTCCTTTTTTGTTTGTTTGTTTGTTTTTTTTGAAGTAGGGTCTTACTCTGGCCTAGGCTGACCTGGAATTAACTATGTAGTGGTCTCAGGGTGGCCTCAAACTCATGGTGATCCTCCTACTTCTGCCTCCCGAGTGCTGGGATTAAAGGCGTGCACCACCACGCCCAGCTAGGCTCTGTAGGCAAGTGCCTTAACTGCTGAGCCATCTCTCCAGCCCCTCTACAGGTCTTATATAGCTTCAGTGAAGTACTTCAGGAAGTAATTCAGGGCAAGTGTCTTGAAAAAAATTTCCTCTGAAGAGTTAGTGGATGAATAGTTGATAGTCCAGAGACTAAAACTTAGATGCAACTGAGAGAAAGAAAAAGTGGGGCATAGGAATTATGGAGTATACCCCACCCTTGAGGACAGACTATGACAATTTGACAATATGACAATAAACTATTTGACAAATCCAGATCTATGTAGACTGGAGTGGTATAGTTGATTGCTGATTTACAAAGGTATCTGTCTGGTGATTCTCCCTTCTAAAGAAGTCCACAGTCTCATGTTCCCAATTACTCAGTTGAAATCAGAGCATTTTAATAATCTCATTTTACTTTCTGTGTAATTAAAGACCCTCTCATACATTCCTGAGAGAAGTGATAGTTTAGCCCCTGCTTGCATGCTTCTAATGGTAGGTCTTATCTGACAAGAAAGCTTAATCATCATTGCTAAATTTCTATGAAAATGTTTTTAGTCTGAGCCACCATTTCCTTTGTCATTTTATTGTATTTATTGGTCTTGCTTCTACCACATGAATCTCTGCAAAATCAGCCTGATGCCTCTTCAAGTAGCAATCCTCCAAAATTTTAAAACAAATTGTCCTTTTCCTTTAAATCTTTCTTTTCAGGTTAAATTTCCTTAGGTTTTTAAAAATTAAATTTATTTATTTGTTTAAGGGTGGGGGCGGAGAATTCACATGCCTGGGTCTGTAGCCACTGCAAATGAACTCCAGATGCATGCACCACCTTGTGCATCTGGCTTATGTGAGTACCAGGGAATCAAAATTGGGTCCTTAGGCTTCCTAGGCAAGCGCTTTAACTGCTAAGGCATTCCCTCCAGCCCTCCTTTGATTTTGTTTTTAATTTTTGCTTATTTTTATTTATTTATTTGAGAGCGACAGACAGGGGGAGAGAGAGAGAAAAAAAAGATAGAAAATGGGTGCAACAGGGCCTCCAGCCACTGAAAACGAATTCAAGATGTATGCACCACCTTGTGCATCTGGCTTACATGGGTACTGGGGAATGGAGCCTCAAACCGGGGTCCTTAGGCTTTATAGGAACCATCTCTCCAGCCCTGATTTTTTTTAAAAAAATATTTTATTTTTATTTATTTATTTATTTATTTATTTGACAGAAAGAGAGAGAATGGGTGTGCCAGGACCTCCAGCCACTGCAGATGAACTCCAGACACATGTGCCCCCTGTGCATCTGGCTATCATGGGTCCTAGGGAATTGAACCTGAGTCCTTTGGCTTTGCAGGCAAGCGCCTTAACTGCTAAGCCATCCCTCCAGCCCCCTGATTTTTTTCTTTAATGATGTGATTTCCAAAGCTTTGATAGTTCTGCTCATCTTCCCTTTTAACTTTGGGGTTAGAGTGAAACAGAAGAGAATAGAAAAATCTCCATGTCATTTAATACATGTTTAATCAGTGTTAGTATAGCCTAAATAAGTGTGTCCAACCTGTGGCTCATGGGTCTCATGCTTCCCTGGATAGCTATGAGTACAGCCTAATACCTTTGTTGATGCCCATGTCATATATCTCAGTGTTAAAAGGCTGGACACCCTGGCTTAAGATTTCAGCAGTTTTTTTCTGAAGCCACTGTTGATTTTGCAATCACTTAAAATTCCTTGATAATTGTTATTAAACCAAAGTCCAACTATACTGTGTTTACTTGTATGACTTGAATCTTTTGCAAAACCAAAGAAGGTTGTATTCACTTCTAATTCCTGCCAGGCAACACCTTTGCGTGGCTTCATTCCCCAGTACCTATGTAAGCCAGATGCACAAGGTGGCGCATACATCTTAAATTCGTTTGCAGTGGCTGGAGGCCCTGGTGCACCCATTTTCTATTTTTTTCTCTCTCTCTCCCCCTGTCTGTCGCTCTCAAATAAATAAATAAAAATAAACAAAAATTAAAAACAAAATCAAAGGAGGGCTGGAGGGATGCCTTAGCAGTTAAAGCACTTGCTTGCCTATGAAGCCTAAGGACCCAGTTTTGATTCCCTGGTACCCACATAAGCCATGTTTGTGTGCGTGCATGAGTGCAGGCACATATGTACATGTAGGGGTCAAAGATCAATATCAAGAATCTTCCTCAGGGCTGGAGAAATGGCTTAGAGGATAAGGCACTTGCCTGTGAAGCCTAAGGACCCAGGTTCGACTCCCACATATTCCAGATGCACAAAGTGGCACCTGCATCTGGAGTTTGTTTCCAGTGGCTAGAGGTCCTGCTGCACCCATTCTCTTTCTCTCTATTTGCCTCTTTCTATACCCCCCTCAAACAAACAAACAAATAAATTTAAAATAAAAAAAGAATCTTCCTCAATCACCTTTCATCTTTTAAAAAAAAATTTTTTTTTTATGAGAGAGAGAGCAAGAGAGAGAAAACAAGAAAGAGAATTGGTGCACCAGGGCCTCTAGCCACTGCAATCAAACTCCAGATGCGTGCACCACTTTGTGTGCTTAGCTTACTTGGGTTCTAGGGAGTTGAACCTGGGTCCTTAGGTTTCTTAGGCAAGTGCCTTAACCACTAAGCCATATCTCCAACCCTCATCTTATTTTTTGAGATAGAGTCTTTTACTGAACCTGCAGCTCACAGATTCAGCTAGATAAGCTATCCAGTAAGGCCTGGGGATTTTTCCTGTCTGCCTACATGCTGGGATTATAGGTACAAGCCTCTGTGACCAGAATTTTACATGAGTGCTGGGGATCCAAACCCAGCCCTCAATCTTGCATGGCAAACACGTTACCCTTTGACCCATCTCTTCAGCTTCTATGCCTAGCTTCTTTTTTCACCCAGCTTTTATGTGGGTCCTGGGGATGCTAACCCAAGTCCTCAGGTTTATGTAGTAAACATTTGACTGACTGAGTCATCTCCTCAGCCCTGCAATATCTTTTTTTAAGCTTTAAAACAAATTATTTTTATTTACTTATTTGAAAGAGGCAGAGAGAGATGGAGGGAGGGAAGGGAGAGAATGGGTGTGTCAGAGCCTCCAGCCATTGGAAACAAATTCCAGACACATATGCCGCCTTATGCATCTGGCTTACATGGGTGTTGGGGAATCAAACCTGGATCCTTTGGCTTTGCAGGCAAGTACCTTAACTGCTAAGCCATCTCTCCAGCCCATAGCTTTTTAAAAATATATATTTTTTTATTCATTTATTTGAAAGAGACAGAAAATGGCAGATAGAAAGAGAGTGAGTATGAGCCTACCAGGACCTCTAGCCACTGCAAAGGAACTCCAGACACAGTTGCCACTTTGTGTATCTGGCTTTATGTGGGTATTGGGGAATTGAACCTGGGTGCAAGCAAGTACCTTTAACCACTGAGCCATCTTTCCAGCCCCTCTTTTTGAGCTTTCATGTGTCTTCTTTCAGTTTCTAATTTGATAAATAATTTGATAAATAACTTTCTAATTTGATAAATATTTTTCTCAGTTTCCCTTCAGCTTATTGTAAAAGTGCTGAGTCAGTCAGGGCAATACATTCAATCTTGTGGTATGTTATGTGGTATGGACTTTGTGTTGGTCTTGGTACATGAACTAATAGTAGTACATTGGCCTTAACATTTGAAGTCCCTCTCTCTCTGTTTAAGAGTATCTCTGTCTGTAGCCCAGGCTGGCCTCACACTGGCTATTCTACTGACTCAGCTTTCCAAATGCTAGGGTTATAGGCCTGCTTACCCATGCCCCTGTGACACCTAAATTATTGTGATTGTTTTTAACCTTGTGCAAAATGTAAGAATTTGTTATATCCCTTAAAATAATTAAGAAATAAGATATTGCCTGTCTGTATTATTTCCTGATAAACCAGTTTTGATATTTTTTTTCTTTCTGAGGCAGGGTCTTACTCTAGCCCAGGCTGACCTGGAACTCACAGCAATCCTCCTACCTCTGCTTCCCAAGTGCTGGGGTTAAATGTGTGAGCCACCACCCCCCCCCCTTTTTTTTTAAGGGTTAGGAAGACTTTATTAGATTAAGAGAAGGAAAGAGAAGAAAGTACTGAGATTTCCTGCCATGTGGAAGGCAGGAAGGAATACAGCTCCTGTTCTTTTTTTTTAATAATCTGAATTAGATTTTACATTCACTATTCAAAAGGATCTGTTTCCACAACTCCTAGCAGTAAGCAACCACTCTCAGCATCATCACTGTCTTATATAGCTCCTGCAAGATATTAAATGTATGTATAAGCAAATGCAAAGTAATGGTTTTTTACATTTTATTTAGTCCAAACAATAACATGCTGTACACTTATTTTCTGAACTTTTCTTTCTGTACAATATATCTCAGTGATATTTTCATATTGATAAATAGTTCACACATTCTTGTTTTGTTGTGTAACAAAGTCTTACTATGCTGCCCATGCTGGCCTCAAACTTATAATGTAGTCTCAGGCTGGCCTCTAACTCACAGTGATCCTCCTACCTCTGCCTCCCAAGTGCTAGGATTAAATGTATGCACCACCACACCTGTCTTATTTTATTATTATTATTTATATTTTGGATTTTTTTTGTTTGTTTTACAAGGTAGGGTCTCAATGTAGTCCAGGCTGACCTGGAATTCACTCTGTATTCTCCGGGTGGCCTCGAACTCATGGTGATCCTCCTATTTCTACCTCCTGAGTGCTGGGATTAAAGGTGTGCACCACCACGCCCAGCATTATATTTTGGTTTTTTGAGGTAGGGTCTCACTCTAGTCCAGGCTGACCTAGAATTCACTATGTAGTTTCAGGTGGCCTTGAACTCACAGCAATCATCCTACAGCCTCCCTAGTTCTGTAATTAAATGCATGCACCACCACACCTGGCTCACTTTATTATTTTTTTAAATATTTTATTTATTTATTTGAGAGGGAAAGAGGCAGATGAGAGACAGAAAGAATGGGCACACCGGGGCCTCTAGCCACTGCAAACGAAATCCAGATGCATGTGCCACCCTGTGCATCTGGCTTACGTGGGTACTGGGGAATCGAACCTGGGTCCTTAGGCTTCGTAGGCAAATGCCTTAACCGCTAAGCCATCTCTCCAGTCCCTCACTTTATTTTTTGAGATAGGGTCTGTTGCTGAACCTAGACCCATGAATTTAGCTAGACTAGCTAGTCAGTGAGTTCCCTATTTCCTGTCTCTGACTCCCCAACACTAAGGTTACAGATGCATACCACCATGACTGGCATTTTATGTGGGCACTAGAGAATCTAAACTCAGGTTCTTATGTTTGCACAGCAGGCACTTTATCCACTGAGTCATCTCCCCAGACTGTCATTTTATTTAATGGTTGCCTAGTATTTCATTGTGCAACATGCACTAGATGTTTTTAATGTAATGTCCTATTGGGAGACTGAGAGGCTTTCTTCAATCTTGATATGCCAGAAGGCTGGAGAGATGGCTTAGCAGTTAAGTGCTTGCCTGTGAAGCCTAAGGACCCCGGTTTGAGGCTCAAGTCCCCAGGACCCATGTAAACCAGATGCACAAGGTGGCGCATATGTCTGGAGTTTGTTTGCAGTGGCTAAGGCCCTAGTGTACCCATTCTCTCTCCCTCTCTCTCTCTCTCTCTCTCTCTCTCTCTCTCTCTCTCTTTCTCTCTCCCCTCTTTCTCTGTTACTCTCAAATAAATGAATAAAAATAAACAGAAAAAAAAGAGGATCATTTTGCACATGTATAACAATAAGATAACTTCCTTAAAATAGAGCTGCAGGGCTGAGGAGATTGCTCAGTGGTTAAGGCACTTGTCTGCAAAGCCTAACAACCTGGGTTCAGTTCCCCAGAACCCACATAAAGCCAGATGCATAAGGTGGCACATGCATCTGGAATGCTCTGGTGCTCTCATTCATGCTTTCCCACCTACCTCTCTCTCTCTTCCTCCCTCCCTCTCCTTGCAAATAAATAAATATTTTTTAAATAGAGCTGCAAGAGGAAGAGTAAGCACATTTATTAATTTGTAATTATTGCCATGTTACCCTCTATTCAGATTGTGCCAATTAATGATCTCACCTGTAGGTTTTTGTTTAGGTTTGATTTTTGGAGACAAGGCCTCACTGTGTACCTCAGGCTGTCTCTAAACTCAATAGCAAATCTTTTGCCTAGTCTCATAAGTACTGGGATTATAGGCATTAATAACCATTCTCTGGTCCTCCTGTAGGTCTTGAAAATGCCTGGTTTATTAAATACTTGCTCATGGAATTGTAATATTAAATTTTGGGGCTGGGCGTGCTGGCAAACACCTTTAATCCCAGCACTCAGGAGGCAGAGGTAGGAGGATCACAATTAGTTCGAGGCCACCCTGAGACTACACAGAGAATTCCAGGTCATCCTGAGCTAGAGCAAGACCCTGCATCAAAAAAATAAATAAATAAATAAAGTAAAATAAAAATTGGGGGATATCTGCACCTGATTGGTTAAAAAGTACTATATGTATATGAGCCTGTTTTTTGTGTGGGGGGAGGGGAGGTTGGGTCTCACTCTATCACAGGCTGACCTGGAATTCATTATGTAGTCTCAGACTGAACTCAAACTCACAGCAATCCTCCTGCCTCTGCTATATGAGCCTTTTAAATTTATATTTCTTATGTTTCAAATGAGGTTGTGTGCCTCTTCATATATGGAACCACTGACTTGACTTGTTCTTGTGCTTTACCTCTTTTCTGTTAGATTACTGGCCTTTTCCTTAGCAATTTTACGGAAGCTCTTTTTAAATTAGAAAATTAACTTATAATAAGAGTTTCTTACTTGTCTCTTGTCTTTTGACTTTGCTGAAGGTTATTTTTGTCGTAGAACTAATTTTAAGTCAAAATTATACAACTTTCCTTTTATGCCTCCTAGGCTTTGTGTCATCATTAGGATCATTTAGTACTTCTTGTTTCATTTTTACATTTAAATCTAGTCCCAAATAACCAACTATGTTTTTCAATATGGATATTAAAGTCACCTTTTATAATCTCTCAAACTTTGTTTAGTATAATTATTGTGATCACATTTAATTTGCAAATGTACTTCCAGAGATTCAGTGTAGCTGTTCTATCTTTGTATCTAACAATATGGAATGGTTTTCAGTCCCAGACTATCCTTGAACTGGATATATAGCTGAAGTTGACTTTGAACTTCTGACCGTCTTGTCCCTTATCTTCCAAGTGCTAGGATTACAGATGTTGGTTACTACATCTGCTTTATATGATGCTGGGGATCAAACCCAAGACTTAATGCATGCTAGGCAAGCACTCTATCAACTGAGGTATGTCCCTAACCCCAACCCTTCATTTGTGATAGATTCAGTCAGTAGAGTAAGTTGGGAAACCATCTTCTTGTGAAATTCATTTCTCAAAGTCTAGGGAAGGGTAGTTTTTTGGCTTTGGAAGCCTAGCCTATCTGGGAGCTACTAATCCTGAGTATCATTTATGGGGTTCAGCAGGTACCAAGTTCCTGATCATCTGATTAATCTTTTTTTTTTTTTTTTTTTTTTTTTGGTTTTGCGAAGTAGGGTCTCACTCTGGTCCAGGCTGACCTGGAATTAACTATGTAGTCTCAGGGTGGCCTCAAACTCTCAGCAATCCTCCTACCTCTGCCTCCCGAGTGCTGGGATTAAAGGCGTGCACCACCATGCCCGGCAATCTGATTAATCTTAATTTACATCTAACCCTTTTTTGGAGTTAGGTTAAAGATTCATTTTTGTTGTTGTTAAATATTTTTTTTTATTTGAAAGAGAGGGATGAAGGGGGGGGGAGAGAGAGAGAATGGGCACACCAGGGCCTCTAGCCACTGCAAACAAACTCCAGACACATGTGCCACCTTGTGCATCTTGCTTACGTGGTGTTGAAGTAAGGTTCACATTGCTGGCAAAAATCACCCGACCAAGAGCAGCTTTTGGGAAAAAAGGGTTTATTTTGGCTTATAGGCTCGAGGGGAAGCTCCATGATGGCAGGGGAAAATGATGGCACGAGCAGAGGGTAGACATCACCCCCTGGCCAACATAAGGTGGGCAATAGCAACAGGGGAGTATGCCAAACACTGGCAAGGGGACATTGGCTATAATACCCGTAAGCCCACCCCCAACAATGCTCTGCTTTCAGCAGTCATTAATTCCCAAATATCTATCAGCTGGGAACCTAGGATTCTGAACGCTTAAGTTTATGGGGGACACCTGAAGCAAATCACCACATATGGGTACTGGGGAATTGAACCTGGGTTCTTAGGCTTCACAAGTAAACTCCTTAACTGCTAAGCCATCTCTCCAGCCCAGATTAAAGGTTTGTTGTTTTTTTTTTTTTTTTCCTGAGGTAGGGTGTCACTCTAGCCCAGGTTGGCCTGGAATTCACTCTGTATTCTCAAAGTGGCCTTGAACTCATGGCAGTCCTCCTACCACTGCCTCCAGAGTGCTGGCATTAAAGACATGTGCCACCATGCCCAACTGAACATTCTTTTCTCTCCCTTGAGATTAAGTGGGTTAGTGAATTATTGTCTATAAAGAGCTTAGAATTTTGTGAATAAAGCCTCATGTAGGTAATTTTGGTACTGCTTTAACGAAAAGGAAAAAAAAAGCAAAGAAAAATTACATCACGTTGACTGTGATTTTTAGGAATGAACTCTTACTGGGTCTTACCGGCTTTGGTCCCTCAGCTGCCCTGGCAGAGCAGGCTGTAAGAAATCAGTGGATTGAGTGGTAGAAGGCAGCCACCATGGGGGATGTGGTGACGGGTGATGTTAAGGGGTGTTTCTAGTGTCATCTGGAGCTCTGGTCTTCTGCTGAACTCAGAAGGACTCAAAGCTGGCCAAGAAGAAAAAAATTTTTTTTCTGCTGATTTAAAGCCCCTTGAGTTTTTCAAGTCAGTATCTAATATATTTGTAAACATTCCTGCTATGGAGTGCTCCCATGGCCTCATCTGGCCAGCTAGCAACAGGCTACTCATCGATCTTTGTGCAAGGTGTTTATTTATAATTTATGGATCTGTTAGGAAGGCAGAGCCATCTGCTTCTCCAGGCATCAGTATTTCTAGCCCCTCCTATTCTCTGCTAGGGCATTTTCACTTGGAAATAATGTCTAATTAGGAGGAGATTACATTTCAAGGTTTGGAACATGGCTTTCCGCTAACTATTGCATCATTTTTTTTCTCCCCCAGAAGGTACCCGCCATGAACCTGCTGTGTATTGTTGTTATTGTTTGAGACAGAATATCAAATGTGTAGTCTTTTTTTTAAATATTTTTTTAATTTTTTATTTTATTTATTTGCAAGCAGAGAGATAGAGAAAGGAGACAGACAGAGAGAATGGGCTTGTGAGGGCCTCTAGCCACAGCAAATGAACTCCAAATGCCTATGCCCCCTTGTGCATCTTGCTTACATGGGTACTGGGGAATCGAACCTGGGTCCTTTGGCTTCGTAGGCATGCACCTTAACCATTAAGCCATCTCTCCAGCCCCTCTTTTTTTTCCGAGGTAGGGTCTCACTCTAGCTCAGGTTGACCTGGAATTTGCTATGTAGTCTTAAGGTGGCCTTGAATTCATGACAATCCTCCTACCTCTGCCTCCCGAGTGCTGGGATTAAAGGCATGCATCACCATGCGCTCAAATGTGTAGTCTTCACTGGCCTGGCACTCACTGTGTAGACCATGCTGGCCTCAAAATTGCTATAGCGATCCCTCTGCCTCTATATTGGGATTATAGGCATGAGCCACCATGCTTGTATCCCTGAACCTCATAAGCAGGGTTTTTTTTTGTTTTGTTTTACTTTGTTTTGTTGTATATTGGTGCTAGACATTGACCCTATTAAGTTATATCCCTAGCTCTTAAACTTGCTGCCCAGTTATCCTTCCCAGTGAAGACAGTTATGAGTTCTCATTTGTGGTCCCAGACCTGCAGCATCAGAGACACCTAGGGTCTTGTTGGAAATGCAGATGCCCAGGCTCTGCCCAGCTTTCTCCAGGTGGTACTGATTCTTGCTGCAGTTGGTGATCTCATGGCAAGGTTAGGGTGAGCATAGCATAGCTGTGCAGTAATATGAGGTGCGGCAGTTCAGACTACACTCCACCTCGCTGTTTTTTTTTTTTACTACTTGCTTGCCTTACTGCCAAATCAAAACAAGAAAACAAGTAGCAAAGACCCAAGAATTCTTTTCCTTATATGTATTAATGCCTCAAAATTTCAGCCTTATGAAGTGAAGCTGCACAAGTGAATTAAAGCAGTGACCATTTCACTATTTGCATTATTTTTCTCATTCTGTGACAGAGTGCTGTGACAAAGGAAAGATTTATTTTTGCTTTATTTATTTATTTTAAAGATTTATTTTTGTTATAGTCTATTATGGTTGGGGAAGGCATGATGGCAGGAGCATAAAGGAGCTGTTCATACAGCATTTGCAGTCAGAAAAGTGAAAGCAATGAAGGCTCATGCTTAGCTCACTTCTTCATTGTTACTCAGTCTGGTACCCCAGCTCATGGGATAATACTGCCAACAGTTAGGATGAGTTTTCCCACCTTAATTAACCTGATCTACAAAATCCCTCAAGAAAGACATGCCCAGAGATTTGTCTCCTCTTTAATCCCAGCACTCTGGAGGCAGAGGTAGGAGGATTGCCATTTGTTCGGGGCCAACCTGAGACTACATAATGATTTCCAGGCCAGCCTGAACTAGAGCGAGACCCTACCTTAGAGAAAAAAAAAAAAAGTCAAGTTTAACTATCACACCATTGTAACTGATCATTTATTTCCATTTCCACATGAAAAAATAATAGCCAGTAAGCTGCAAACGTGGGCTTTGAAATAAAAGTGAGATTGTGGACATTCTGCCTAGTGCTAACTGTTGTGGTAGAGCTACTAAAATTACTCTGTGCCTGTCATACTCCCTTGATTAGGTAGAAGCACAAGCCGAGATAGATCACTAGTTACAAGATTTCTAAAACTGAATGTGTTGATGTAGAAGCTGTTCCTTTTTCACTGTCATTCGCAGACTTCCTTCTTTTTGTTTGTTTGGTTTCTTGTTTTTGTTTTTGAGGTAGGGTCTCATTCTAGCCCAAACTGACCTAGAACTCATTATTGTCTAAAGGGTGGCCTCAAACTCCTACCTCTGCATCCCAAGTGCTGGGATTAAAGGCATGCACCACACACCAGGCCTCACTTGCAGATTTCTGAGCTCACAGCTGTTGTGAAATTGGGTGAGTTAGAGGAGGGGCAAAATTTGGGAGATAGCCATTGATTTAAAATTATCATAAGATAATACAAACACAAACACAGTGGCCTGAAATTAAGGCTGACAAAATAAAATACTTTTGTCTATCTGCCCAGTTTCCACTGGCTTCCAACCAATCTTTCCAGAAGAAAAACCTTACTTGCATTCTCCTCCCTACTTCTTATCCCTGTGAGGAGTTAGATGTGTGCTGTTTGTTTGTTTGGCATTACTAGGATTGAATCTAGGATATCACACATGCTAAGTAAACACTCTTATCACTTAGCTATATCCTCACCCCTCTTTTTTTTATGGTTTTTTAAGATAGGGTCTCACTCTAGCCCAGGCTGACTTGGAATTCACTGTGAGGTCTCAGGGTGGCCTCAAACTCATGACGATCCTCCTGCCTTTGTTTCCTGAGTGCTGGGATTAAAGGCATGTGCTACCACGCCCGGCTAACTTTTACCTTTTTTGGCACATGCATGTTGGTATGTGTGTATGCATGTGTGTGTATTTGCATGTAGAGGACAGAGGTTGAACACTTACTCACTAAGTCATCTCCTCATTCCATTATATCTTAAGGTGTCACTAGTTGCCCATGCTAACTTTGAACTTACCATCCTCTTGCCCCAGCCTCTCAGGTAACTGGGATTTCAGGTCTCCAGCAGCAAGCTCAGCTAGTAGGTCTCTGTGCATGACCAAAGTACATGTTAACACACATCAGCTAGATCTGTGCATCAACAATAGAGGGGCCATCATGTATTATGGGGTCATTAAATATAGATAAAACATTAGCTGTACAAAGCAGTCTTAATCCTATTGCCTTCCTTACTTATTCTCAAATCCTACTTAGTTATTTTTATTATGTTCTCTCCCTGCCTTTGGTGGTTAGATTCTAAATGGCTAATGTCTTTTTATCTTACTAAACGTTGTACCAACTTTAAGGTTCAAAAATCAAGATGGTACAAAATAAATAAATAAATGAATAAATAAATAAATAAATAAATAAATAAATAAATAAATAAATAAGGGCTAGAGAGATGACTTAGCAGTTAAGGCACTTGCCTGTAAAGCCTAAGGACCCAGGTTCAATTCCCCAGTACCCACATAAGCCAGATGCACAAGGTGGCCCATGCATCTGGAGTTTGTTTGCAGTGGCTAGAAGCCCTGGCACACCCATTCTCTCCCTCTCCTCTCTCTCTCTCTCTCTCTCTCTCAAATAAATAAGTTAATTAAAAAATAAAATAGGAGTTGGAGAGATGGTTTAGTGGTTAAGGTGCTTGCCTTTGAAGCCTAAGGACCCAGGATTTATACCCCAGTATACATGTAAATCAGATGCACATGGTGGCACATGTGTCTGGAGTTCATTTGCAGTGCCTGGAGGTCTTGGCCTGCCTATTCTCTCCTCCTCCTTCCCCCTTTTGCTGCCCCCACCTCTTGCTCACTCTCAGATAAATAAATTAGTAAAGATGGATTCATTTCTGAAGCTTCCTATAATTCTTTTGCTTCTGTACCCTCATACCCTTAACTGGAATCATGATTTGATACAGAGGAGGAAGAAAAGATTGCCATATTTTTGGCAAAGGACTTGGGACCCTGTGTCAGAAACAGACGGTCCCAGTGCTAACTAGATAAATCTAGCCATACAAGCTAGAGCAGATGGTGGGCTGGGAGTTGAACAGCAGAGAGGCCTAATGGTGATAGCAATAAGTATTTGGATATCATTATTTTATTAGTTAGCAAACAGAACCATCCTTGTGGTCCCTCCTCAGTTTCATGTGTAATGGTGCTGTAGGTGTCAGGCCCCTGAGAATTGGCACAACAGCCTAATAGTCAATGTGTTCTTGATGTCATTTTTTTATCTGCTCTGTCATTGCTATAGCTGTTAGCTGTTAGCAACACATAGGGAAAGAGAAACAAACAGTCTTACAAATCACTCTGAGGCTTCAAAAAAGCAATTCTTTGGCTGGGGAGATGGCTCAACTTAAAAGCACTCATTTGCAAAGCCTGTTAGCCCAGGTTCAAGTCCCAGCACCTATATAAAGCCTGGTGCAAAGAGTAATGGATGCATCTGGTGTTCATTTGCAGTGGCAAAGACCTTGGTATGCATGTACACACATAAACACATTTGCAAATACATAAACTTTTTTTTAACTTTATGTTTTTATTTATTTAAGAGAGAGAGAGAGAGAGAGAGAGAATAGATGTGCTAGGGACTCTACTTGTGGATCTGACTTTGTGTGGGTCCTGGG
Organism: Orientallactaga sibirica; assembly: GCA_036365145.1. Lineage (NCBI taxonomy): Eukaryota > Metazoa > Chordata > Mammalia > Rodentia > Dipodidae > Orientallactaga > Orientallactaga sibirica. The sequence goes on along the minus strand of JAEOAD010002662.1, from coordinate 2,835,310 downwards.
AAATGGAACCTGGGTTCTTTAGCTTTGTAGGCAGGCATCTTAACTGCTAAGCCATCTCACCAGCCACATAGACATTTTTTTAAAAGCGATTCTAGGGACTGGGAAGATGGCTCAGCAGTTAAAGGTGGTTGCTTGCAAAGTCTACTAGTCCAGGTTCAATTCCCAAGCCACCCGTAAACAAACACAAGGCACGCGCACGTGCGCGCACACACACACACACTAGAAAGTAAATAAATAAGTAGAATTTTAAAAAAAAGATTCTATTTCCCTTGGAATGATCCCTAGGTAAACTTACCCTTCTCGGTCATGAATTTTACTTTATTTTTTTATTATTTATTTATTTATTTATTTGAGAGAGAGAAAGAGGAAGAGAGAGAGAGAGAGAATGGGCATGCCAGGGTCTCCAGCCACTGCAAACAAACTCCAGATGCATGTGCCCCCTTGTGCATCTGGCTTACATGGGTCCTGGAGAGTTGAACCGGGATCCTTTGGCTTTGCAGGCAAACGCCTTAACTACTAAGCCATCTCTCCAGCCCCGAATTTTACTTTATTTTAATGACTATTAGCTTACTGGATGGAGTATACCATCTGGAAATCTAGTGAGGGCAGCTGAGCTTGACTTTTTTTTTTTTTTTTTTTTTTTTGCGAGGTAGGGTCTCACTCTTGTCCAGGCTGACCTGGAATTAACTATGTAGTCTCAGGGTGGCCTCGAACTCTCGGCGATCCTCCTACCTCTGCCTCCCGAGTGCTGGGATTAAAGGCGTGCGCCACCATGCCTGGCAGAGCTTGACTTTTTAAAAAAAGTTTTCTTAGTTTTACAAGGTAGGGTCTTGCTCTTGTCCAGGCTGAGCTGGCTTTCACTATGTAGTCTCAGGTTGACCTTGAACTCTGCCTCACAAGTATTGGGATTAAAGGCATGCACCACCATGCCCAGCCTCCTATTTTGGCCTCCTGAGTGCTGGGATTAAAGGTGTATTCTACCATGCCTAATTTAGCTAGACTTCTAAAAAAAGTTATTTGCTTATTTTTTTAATAATAATACATCTGACAGCAGGCATCTCTTTCAAATTAGGAAGCAAATAAAGGGCTGGAGAGATGGCTTCATGGTTAAGGCACTTGCCTATGAAACCTAAGGACCCAGGTTCAATTCCTCAGTATCCACATATGCCATGTACAAGGTGGCACATGTGTCTGGAGTTCATTTGCAGTGGCTGGAGGCCCTGATGCACCCATTCTTTCTCTATATCTGCCTCTTACTCTATCTAATAAATGAATAATTTTTTTTTTTAAAGCCGGGCATGGTGGCACACACCTTTAATCCCAGCACTCAGGAGGCAGAGGTAGGAGGATCTCTGTGAGTTTGGGGCCACCCTGAGACTACATAGTTAATTCCAGGTCAGCCTCGAAAAAACAACAACAACAAAAAAAAAAACAGTGCTGCTGGGCATGGTGACGCATGCCTTTAATGCCAGCACCCAGGAAACAGAGGTGGTAGGATTGCCGTGAGTTCAAGCCACCCTGAGACTACATAATGAATTGCAGGTCAGCCTGGGCTACAGCGAGACCCTACCTTGAAAAAAAACAAAACAGGGCTGAAGAGATTGCTTAGTGGTTAAGGCACTTGCCTACAAAGCCAAAAAATCCTGGTTTAGTTCCCAGTATCCACATAAAGCCAGATGAACAAAGTGGCACATGCATATGGAGTTCATTTGCAATAGCTAGAAGCCCTGGTATGCCCATTCCTACTCTCTCTCTCCTCCCCTCTCTGTGTCTCAAATAAATAAATAAATAAATAAATAAATAAATAAATAAATAAATAAATAGAATATATATATATATATATATATATATATATATATATATATATATATATATATATATATATGTTTGGAAGCCAGGTGTGGTGGCACATGCCTTTAATCCCAGCACACAGGAGGCAGAGGTAAGAGGATTGCCAAGAGTTCAAGGCCACCCTGAGACTACATAGTGAATTCCAGATCAGCTTTGGTTAGAGCAAGACCATACCTCAAAAACCAAAAAAAAAAAAAAATTAGGGCTGGGCATGGTGGTGCATGCCTTTAATCCCAATACTTGAGAGGCAGAGGTAGGAGGATTTCTGTGAGCTCAAGGCCACATATTGAATTCCAGGTCAGCCTGGGCTCGAGCAAGATCCTACCTTGAGGGGAAAAAAAAAAAGATTAGGGGCTGGAAAGATGGTTCAGCAGTTAAGGCTCTTGCTTTTAAAGCCTGACGACCTGGGGTTTGATTCCCTGGTACCCAAAGCCAGATGCACAAGGTGACACATAACGCCTGGAGTTAGTTCATTTGTACTGGCTGGAGACTCTTGTGTTTCTCTTTTTGTCTCCTTTCTGTCTCTCTCTGTTTGCAAATAGATTTGTACATAAATAAACAAACAGAAAAATTTTTAAATATTTTATTTACTTGAGAGAAAGAGACGGGGTAGGGGGGAATGGGTGTGGCAGGGCCTCTAGCCACTGCAAATGAACTGCAGACATACGTATGACCTTGTGCATCTGGCTCTATGTGGGTACTGGGGAATCAAACCCAGGTCCTTAGGCTTTTCAGGCAAACATCTTAACCACTATGCCATCTCTCCAGTCCCAAAATGCCACTTGCTATTCAATAGAACTAAGTAAGACGGAGTGCCCAGAGGAACTTAGTCTGTTTGAGTGTGTTCTACTATTCTACCTATGTAAATAGGCCCTTTCAGTCCATTCCCATATCAAAGAAAGCCACTTTTTCTGTCAGGAAATCCCACAGTGGAGCTTGGAGAAGGTTAAAATGCAAACTAAAGCCGGAAATGCAAGGGCAGTCCTGAGGCTGGCTAATATCTAATTAGTTCTCTGTTGTGTGGAGTGCCTCTAAGCGCAAACCCTGTTTTCCCAGTAGACCCAGCCTGCTTTCTGGTTGGCCATGTGCTTTATTCTCAGTAACTGCAAGGTACAGATGAGGACTGCCTAGGGATATTGGTTCACTGTAGAGGAGGCCTAGAACATAGTGAGAAACATACAGAATCCTAGTCATCCAGCCAGGACTGGGCTTTTTTATTTTTTCTGTCTTTATGGCGTCCATGATTAGAATTGCCAAAGAGAAAAATACAAATTTCCACCATGACTTCCTTCTCTGAGATCACATAACATATGCTGAGTAGGAAGCCCACCCCTGGAAAGCTCTACGTGTGTACCCTTTTCTCGGAATCATTGGGTTTGTAGTTTCATTCACCTTGGTTTTAATCTTTTGGACAATGTCAGCTGTTGAGTGGCTCTGTGGGAAAACTTTCAGTAACTTCTTCCTTATCTCACCTCTCAAATGATGAACAGGTGATTGTAGTGACATGTACTCTCCTGCAGTTTCTACTGAAGAGGTAGAAGACATACATCCTAGCAGGGCATGGTTACACATACCTTTGATTTTAGCACTTGGGAGACAGAGGTAGGAGGATTGCTGTGAATTCAAGGCCAGCCTGTGGCCACAGAGTGAGTTCCAGGTCATTCTGGGCTGGAGTGAAACTGTACCTTAATTAAAAAGGGGTGGTGGTGGCTGGAGAGATGGCTTAGCCATTAAGGCACTTGCCTGCAAAGCCAAAGGACCCAGGTTTGATTCCCCAGTACCCTCATAAGCCAGCTACACAATGTGGCACATGTGTCTGGAGTTTGCAGAGGCTAGAGACCCTAGCATGCCCCATTCTCTTCTTCTCCCCCCTCCCTCTCTTTTTCTCTCTCTCTCTGAAGTTAATTAATTAAAAAATAAAATCTTGGGGGCTGGAGAAATGGCTTAGCGGTTTAGGTGTTTGCCTGTGAAGCCAAAGGATCCCAGTTCGATTCTTCAGGACTCATGTAAGCCAGATGCACAAGGGGCATATGCATCTGGAGTTCGTTTGCAGTGGCTAGAGGCCCTGGCGTGCCCATTCTCTCTCTGTCTTCTATCTCTCTATCTCTGTCTGCTTGCAAATAAATAAATAAACATAAAATAAAATCTTGGGCTGGAGGGATGGCTTAGCAGTTAAGGTGTTCACCTGCAAAGCCAAAGGACCCAGGTTTGATTCCTTAGGACCCATGTAAGCCAAATGCACAAGGTGGTGCATGCTTCTGGAGTTCATTTGCAGCAGCTGAAGGCCTTGGCATGCCCATTCTCTCTCTCAAATAAATAAAATAAATTTTAAAAAAATTTAAATAAAATAAAATTTTTACAAAAATGTTCAAAAAAAGAAGATATATATCCTTCCTGCCTCTCCTGTTGCCAGTTACTCAGCATTTTAGTTTGAGTGACAAAACATTCTGTTACATTTTCAGAGAAGGTTCAGACCCTTTGGAAGACCTCAACATTTCTTGGACTTGGGATTTTTCACAACTTCATGTCCAAACTTTCTTGTCGTGTTTTCTTTTTGTACCATACAGCCTCCGTGAATGTGTTGGTGCAGAACTGCAAGATCTACAATGATGCCAGCTGTGACATTTCTGCAGATGGCCAACTCCTGGCAGCTTTCATCCCTAGCAGCCAGAGGGGCTTTCCTGATGAAGGCATCCTGGCAGTGTACTCCCTGGCCCCCCACAACTTGGGGGAAATGCTCTACACCAAGCGATTTGGTAAGGGATAGGAAGCCCAACCTAATGACAGAGGGATGCTGGTACCTTGGCATGGGCATTCCTAGGTGAGGCATGGCATAGGTGAGAATAATGGTCATGTACTGCCCCTGACATCACTGAGGCACAGACCAGAGAAAGATTGCTTTGCAGGAGTTTGGGCTGATAACACTGCAGAAGATTCTCACAGTAAGAGTTCTCCCAGCCACAGTAGCATCTCCAGTCTTCTATTATGCAATCTGGAAAAAGGAAGAAGCTTTTTGGTCATAGTGAGGTACTGTACACATGCATGTACTGCAAGGCAGTTTGGCTTTGTGTATTAAAAGTTCTCCAAGCTGGGCCTGGTGGCTCACACCTTTAATCCCAGCACTTGGGAGGCAGAGGTAGGTAGATAACCATGAGTTCGAGACCACCCTGAGACTACATAGTGAATTCCAGGTCAGCCTGGGCTAGTGAGACCCTACCTCATAAAACCAAAGATATACATGTGAGAATGGTTATGACAGTGTTATTTCTCATGTAGGAAAGTGGCAAATGGTTGTTACTTTAAGAGTTTTTCTTCTTAAGTTGCTTTTTAAAAAGGGTACTGAGGAGATAGCTAGGCAGATAAGAGCACTTCCTATACAAGACAGGGCCTGAGACAGTTTTGAGTTTAATTCCCCAGCACCCATATAAATGGTTGGGTGTGACCATGCATGCCTGTAACCCCAATTCTGTAGGGTCGGAAGAATCATTGGGGTTTGACAAGGGCAGCTCTAGGTTCAGAGAAGAGACTTCGTTTGAAGAAAACACGTGGATGAGCAAAAAGGGGGACACCCAACATTCCTCTGGCCTCTGCATGCACAAACAGGGTACACATATCTGAGTCCACACACATGTGCTCTCTCTCACACAAAGTTGCTCAAATAAATGATGATTCAATAATAGGATAAAATACAGTTGACCTTTAAAATATCCTTTTCGCTCTCTACCCATCCCCTCTAAAATGCTCCCATGGAAGATTATTTAAGGATGGAAAAATGTGAATGCATTAAATGAAAAATTGCATAAATACACCAATTTTTTTCTTTTTTTTTTTTTTGGAGGTAAGGTCTTGCTATAGCACAGGCTGACCTGGAATTCACTAGTCTCAGGGTGGTCTTGAACTCCCGGCAATCTTCCTACCTCTGCCTCCCAAGTACTGAGATTAAAGGCTTGCACCACCACACCTGGCTGTATTTCAGTTTTTTTAAGTTGTATGATAGTAATGGTTAGCATTTAGTAGTTACTATGAATATGTTACACTGTACTCAGTATATGCACACCTTCTCATTCTACTACTCACTACCATCATAGGAGCTCAGGATGATTATGCAAATATGAATGTTGGAGAAAAGGAGAAAAAAATCTCAGTGACATTGTTTCCATGGGGTTGGAAAGATGGCTTAGCAATTAAAGGTGCTTGCTTACAAAACCTGACAGCTTGGGTTCAATTCTCCAGTACCCACATAAAGCCTGATGCACAAGTGTCACATGTCTCTGGAGTTAATTTGTAGTGGCAAAAGGCCCTGATGTGCCCATATTCATTCTCTCTCTCCCTTTCTCTGCCTCTCTCAAACAAATTAAATTAATTTAAATTAAATTAATTTGAAAAAATATATAGAGGGCTAGAGAGATGGCTTAGCAGTTAAGGCACTTGCCTATGAAGTCTAAGGACCCAGGTTCAATCCCCAGAACCCACATAAGCCAGATGCATAAGGTGGTGCATGCATCTGGAGTTCATTTGCAGTGGCGGAGGCCCTGGTATGCCCATTTTCTTTGTCTGCCTTTCTCATTCTCTCTCTCTCAAATAGATAAATAAATTAAAAAATAAAGAATCTGTGTGTGGTGGCACACACCTTTAATCCCAGTACTTGGGAGAGTGAGGTAGCAGAAACACTGTGAGTTCAAGGCCACCCCGGGACTACAAAGTGAATTCCAGACCAGCCTGGGTTAGAGCAAGACTCTCTATCTCAAAAAGATCAAAAAGTTAAAAAAAAAATAAATCTGGGCATGATGGCACACACCTTTAATTCTAGCACTTTGGGAAGCAGAGGTAGGAGGATTTCAGTGAGTTCAAGGCCACCCTGAGGCTACATAGTGAATTCCATGTCAGCCTAGGCTAGAGTGAGACCCTACCTCGAAAAAAAAAATTTAATTTAATTTTTTAAAACACACACACACATATATAAAGTTGTTTCTTTGGAATGCCAAGAATTCTGGGAAATGAACCTCTGTTCTATTGGCCCTCAGGTCCCAATGCCATTTCGGTGAGCCTGTCCCCAATGGGCCGATACGTAATGGTGGGCTTGGCCTCACGAAGGATCCTGCTGCACCCCTCCACAGAGCACATGGTGGCCCAGGTCTTCAGGCTGCAACAAGCCCATGGTGGTGAAACCTCCATGAGGGTGAGTGCTATTGCTTACATTTCCACTGGGTGTAGCTTTTCTGGGATTGGCATAGACCATAGTATGATCTCTCCAGGACCAGCGCTGCCATGATTATAAAGAATAAAGAAAACCTGGCATGGTGGCACATGCTTTTAATCCCAGCTCTTGAAAGGCAGAGGTAGGAGGATTGCTGTGAGTTTAAGGCCATCCTGAAACTACAGTGTGAGTTCCAGGTCAGCATAAGCTAGAGTGAGACCCTACCTTGAAAATACCAAAAATAAGCTGGGCATGGTGGCGCATGCCTTTAATCCCAGCACTCGGGAGGCAGAGATAGGAAGATTGCTGTGAGTTTAAGGCCAGCCTGAAACTACAGTGTGAATTCCAGGTAAGCCTTGGCTAGAGTGAGACCCTATCTTGAAAAGATTTAAAAAAAAAAAAAGAATAAAGAAGTGTTCTAGTCCAACCCACCCACAACCAGTAGGCCTCACTTTTCAAAGCTTGAGATGACTGAAAAATCAGGATTTTTAATCAGGAATTTTAAGTTAGGCCCATTAGAATAGACCCAGGATCCTAACTACTCATAAGGCTGAAGCAGAAGAATTACAAGTTCAAGGCCAGCCTGGACAACTTAGTGAGACCCTATCTCAAAAACATAAAAAGGCAGTCTGGAGAGATAGCTTAGCAGTTAAGGCATTTGCCTACAAAGCCAAAGGACCCCAGTTTGATTCTCCAGGACCCATGTAAGCCAGATGCACAAGGGGCGCATGCATCTGAAGTTCATTTGTAGTGGCTGGAGGCTCTGGCGTGCCCATTCTCTCTTTCTCTCTCTCTCTCTCTCTCTCTCTCTCTCTCTCTCTCTCTCTCTCTCTCTCTCTCTCTCTCTCTGCCTATGTCTCTCTCAAATAAATAAAAAATATATATTAAAAAAAAAACATAAAGAGGGTTGGGGGTGTATCTCAGTTGTGGTATCCTTGCCTCGCATGTGAGCAGCCCTGGTTTTAATCCCTAGCAGAATATGAATATATATCAGGAAATTTCTCACATCACAAATTTGAGTTGGGGTCTTAGGGTCCTGTCACATGAAACTTTTTTCTTGGGAAGAAACAAACATATCTTTTTATGCCAGATAAGACCCAGATGACAAGCCAGAGTATTTTTGCACCAATACCAGTTTGGTGAGCCAATTAGTTTATTGGGGTTACTTATAGGAACAGTGGATAACTCAAAGTTTCACCAAAAAGCCCACCACAGCCTAGGTGATGGATTTGCAGAAGCTGTATCTCTGGAGCACAGTGCTGGACTTGCAGGCAGTGGGCAGGGCAGGTAGGAGACTCTCTAGCACATTGCACAACTTGCAGGCAGCTCAGTTGATCAGTCTCTTCCCCAAGCACTTGTTTAACTAAACCTTGGGGAAGGGCCTTGCAACCTTTTTTCCAGACTTGACTCCTGAGTCTCCTGAGCCTCCCAGCCTTCTCTCAAGAAGGAATGTTTTAATTCAGAGAAAATTCCTACATTTGGCTGGGGAAATGGCTAAGTGGTTAAAGCATTTGCCTGTGAAGCCTAAGGACCCTGGTTCAGTTCCCCAGGACCCACATAAGCCAGATGCACAAGGGGGTGCATGCGTCTGTAATTCATTTGCAGTGGCTGGAGGACCTGGTGCACCCATTCTTTCACTCTGCTTCTTCCTCCTCTCTCTCTCTCTCTCTCTTTCTCTATCTCTCAAATAAATAAATAATTTTTTTTTTAATTCCTACACAATACTGGTCAAAGTCTGCCCCTCAACATTTGTTTACCTCTCCTATTACCTGGGGAGTGGTCATGTGACCTTTTAAGTTTCTGTTCTCTCAGGCTTGTTGACCTCTTAACTCCTTCCCTTTAAGAGGGAATATTTCAATTTGGAAGAATTTGCTATAAATAGGTTCCTAAAGTCATGAAATTACTTCAAAGTATAAATTAGTCAGGTATGACGGTGCACACCTTTAATCCCAGCACTTGGGAGGCAGAGGTAGGAGGATTGCTGTGAGTTCAAGGCCAGCCTGAGACTACATAGTGAATTCTAGGTCAGCCTGGGCTAGAGGGAGACCCTACCTCGAAGAAAAAAAAAAAAAAGACAGGACTTCAGGAGCTGTCTTAGGGACCATTCCTATCAGAGGCATACTTCTACCTCTAGTTTAAAATCCTTCTGGGCATCATGTGGTTAGTGGCCTTTAGACTACTTTGGTTGACTGAGCTTCCCATATCCCATTTAGCCAGTATTTTGTCAAAGAGCATTTGAAAAAGCATTTGAACAATTATTTAATTCTGTAGCATTTAAGCTCCATTCCAATGTAAGATCCTATGAAATAACTTCCTCAATACTTTGTAATGAGTCCATGCCATTTATAGCTTGGTGCACTTGTTGATGTGTTTGTTTTCTTTAGCTGTCTAGTGTGTGTATTTAATAAATTGCACTGGGTTCAGTGGAGGCACCTAGGGACATACCCCCAGGGCCCCTTTATTTAGTGGTGCTCATATAGAGGCCTGTTTAATGCTTGGGAATGGGAAGCATTTGTTTTCAAGAAAAAAGGAGTATCTATAGGACCATGACACACAGAGTGATGGAAGAATGTGTCCTGGTGTGGTTCTTGCTTCTCCAGCCTCTTCTACCTCCTGTCTCCTTATAAATTTCTTTAGCTGACTATACTGAACTGTTTTCCAAGCTATTGATAAGGTTGCATTCTTTCCAGGGCACCTTAACTTAGAATGTTCTGCTCTTCTACATGTCCAACTTCCCTCAAGCTCCTCCCTTGCTGCAGCATCTTCCTTCATAGAACTGATTGCTCCACCACTGTACATCGTACTGACCAGAGTTGTTTTCATGTTGTTCTCCTTTCTTGGACACCATACCTATTTTCTCTTTATGAAATTCAGGGACCTACTAGGAAACCTGAGACTCAGAAGACATTAAATGAATAAAAGGGAATTTCAAGAACATCCTTCCTTCTTGTCATTTCTAGGTGCTAACTAGCAGTGCCAGCAACAGGTAACTCCGTGGTCTTTCAAACCTCCAAAAGGAGCAGAAAAAAAAAAAGGCTTTCTTCTTTTGATACCATAAAGACAGGAAGGTTCTAATGTGATTTTTAAGTAATAACACCAAAATTCCATATGGCTGAAGAAGAGAAGACTATGGAGGCTCATTGAGCCCCTTACTTAGCTGAGGATAGAAGTGGAGTTTTAGTTTAAGTATTAGTTGATCTTACAATGGTAAGAACACCTGGTGCCTGCCTTTTTTTTTTTTTTTTTTTAAAGAATGAGGACATTTATTTATTTATTTATTTATTTATTTATTTATTTATTTATTTGACAGAGAAAGAGGGAGGGAGGGAAGGAGAATGGGCTTGCCAGGGCCTCTAGCCACTGCAAACAAACTCCAGACATGTGCTCCCCCTTGTCTGTCTGGCCAATGTGGGTCCTGGGGAATCAAACCTGGGTCCGTTGGCTCTGCAGGCAAATGCCTTATCCACTAAGCCATCCCTCCAGCCCTGGTGCCTGCCTTTTAACACCTGTAGTCCTGGTCTCAATAGCTTTTAACACTTCATTCCTAACTGTAGAAAAGTTGTTTATAGATCTGCTTTCAATAATGCTAATAGACATTTTCAGCCTCTTCTAGAAGCCAGGCCTCTTGCCTGCTTCCTGTGCACCGCTTGCCAGCCCTCCATCCTAGCAAGGTTCCTCTTTTTTCATAAGGGTTAGAAACATCTGGCTAAAAGCAAGCAGCTACAAAGCAGAAGCCAAGGTTGTGAGTTCTTTTGTCACATATGAGGCTAACAGCTGAAGGAATACAGTTGGAGAGCTTTGCTAAGGAGATGTAATCTAGTTAGTCCATGGCTGTCTTGCTAAGGGGCTCATGGCAGCTAGCCATCTTGTATGCATCATAAAAGCAGCCTGTCTCCCCAGTGAGGCATTTTTGATTCTCAATAGGTACCATCTGCCACTAAGAGAGAGAACTGCAGCAACTGGAAATTTGGAAGTGCTTATCTCACTAAGAGGTAGGATTAAGGCCTCTCAACAAGGTTTTGCTCAACAGAGTGTCTGCCCAGTCTGGCTCTAAAGGATTCTAGTTTTCTAGGTCTTGGTTGCCTTCTACATCCAAAGGACTAAAGCACTCAGCAGATATGGGAGGCAAGGCAATTCCCTGAAGATAGCTGTGCTGTGCCACCCACCATTCAAGACAAGTAGTGAATTTTTGTCTAGAATGGGAGCAAGGATTATTGGGTCTGTAAAAGCAGCTCCCTCTGCATAGGTTAATATAGATTGTTCTCTGTCGGTAACATCAGCTATGGCTTTGAAGGCATGCTTGTGTGCATGAGGGACCTATATCATCTCTGCCCTGTATTCCCTTGTCTTTGATGTGAGCTCTTGGAATTCACTGTGATAGTGTTCAAAGAAGTAATTTGTTGGGCAAACAGACATTTCTCAGGAGAACATCCTCCAGAGTGTTGGTTTATTTTAATTCCCACTAAGTGATGTCTCTCCCCAGGAGATGATCTCTTACATGATCCCATATGAACATTCTTCCAAAGTGAATTGCTAATTGTCATTAGTCATGGAGCACTAGTCTAAGTAGTTCTTTAGACCTCGGGATTAGTGCTTCTCAAACAGTGGTTCTTGGAAAGTCTGGATTGGAACTATGTAGGGACCTTGTTAAACACAGATTCATAATGTCCCTTTATCCTTCCAAAAGCCAGTTTGATGCTCTAACAAATGTTTCTAGTGGAGATGGAGGAGATGGAGCTGTTCTAGATCATAGCTATTCTCAATCCTGTTGTCACCAGATATAGCTTGGTTTTAGAGTTGTCACATCCTTGTGGTTGTAGGGCATGGGAGAGCAGAACAGCCCACATTATAGTCCACACTTAGCCTTTGCCTGTCTGGGCTTACCTCCCATCTTTTCTTGATTGTCGCTGCTCTCTAGGATTCTCCCTTAGCTGCCTATATCTGCTGGAGTCTTTGCTTCTTTCTGCTGTCATTTTCATTTTAGTCCTTATTTTTAAGATATAGAATCCTGCCAGGTGTAGTGGCTCATGCCTTTAATCCCAGCACTTGGGAGACAGAGGTAAAGGGATCACTGTGTGTTTGAGGCCACCCGGAGACTGCATAGTGAATACAGGTCAGCCTGGGCTAGTACAAGACTTTACCTTGAACCACCCTTCAAAAAAGAAAAATATATAAGGTCCTATTAGTATTTCCCCTCTCTGCTTCCTAAGACCAGTTTTAGTTCTTAGCATTTTAATAATTGGCAGAACTGGAAAAAATCAAGAGTTATCTTTTTCCTTTGCCCACTAGTGTTTCCTCTAAACTGGATATGCTGCTCTCTGTGACTTGGTGTTTTCTGTTTGATTCCCTTTCACTTGAGTCAGTGAAGGCTTTTTGTTAATTTCTGTTTTGTTTAAGTTAGGCTTTTAGCAACTGCTGAGCTGGAGTTTTGCTGAATTCTCAAAACACTAAACTGCCTGTGTTCCCCCTCAGCTTTCATTTTCTAATTGAACAAGACACAATATTGTAACAGAAAACCGCAATTAATTTTCTAAAATAGTGACAACTTGCACATTATAATAACTTTAGTAGAAATCCAATGAAAGCATAATAACAAAAATACAAAATTTCAAATAAAGCCAGAAATAGTCATATACCAAGTTGTTCTTACAGTCTCTATCACCATAAGTGCTATGTTACTCTCCAGCCCAATTAAAAAAAAATTTTTTTTAAAAAGAAAGAATGGAGCTGGAGAGTTAAGGTACTTGCCTGCAAAGCCAAATGACCCAGATACACAAGGTGGCACATGCATCTGGAGTTTGTTTGCAGCTGCTGGAGGCCCTGGCATGCCCATTCGCCCACCCCACTCCCACTTCTTTCTCTCAAATAAATAAATGAATATATTTAAAAACAAAGAAAGAATAAAACTTAGTGCCTTCAGCATAGAGATTAGCAGGTAGATGCTCTTTCTCCCAGAGGCATAGACCATCCCTCCTCTGCAGATAGGGATTGTAGGCAGGTAAACGGTTTAATAAGACCTGAAGAACTGAGGATGGAGCTCAGTTGTACAGTGCTTTTTTAGCATGTGCAAGGACTTGGATTCCATCCCTAGCACCACAAAGAAAATGAACTGAGAACAACCATCATAGCATAATCCCTGCATATCTTACAGGCTCTGGGAGTTTGAATCTCCACAGTTGGTTTACTTTTCCTTGTAATTTTTTTGGGACGTGATGGACAAGAATACTTTCATTTGACTTGTTTGAGGAAATAACAGTTAATTTATGTAAAGCTTTTTCTTCATTTCTTTTTTTAAAATTTATTTTATTTGAGAGAAAGAATGGGGGGGGCAGATAAGAGAGAATGGGCACATGCCATCAGCCACTGCAAACAAACTCCAGACACATGCAAAACCTTGTGCATCTGTCTTATGTGGGTCCTGGGGAATTGAACCTGATTCCTTTGACTTTGCAGGCAAGTGCCTTAACTGCTAAGCCATCCCTCCAGCCCAAAGCTTTTCCTTTTTTTTTTTTTTTTTTTAATATAATTTTGGTTTTTCGAGGTAGAGCTCACTGTAGCTCTGGCTGACCTGGAATTCACTATGTAGTCTCAGTGTGGCCTCGAACTCACGGGAATCCTCCTACCTCTGACTCCCAAGTGCTGGGATTAAAGGCATGTACCACCACACCCGGCTTCCATAGCCTTTTCTTGAGCTGGAGAGATGGCTCGGTGGTTAAGGTGCTTGCCTGCAAAGCCCAACAACCCAAGTTCAAGTCCCCAGTATCCAAATAAAGCCAGATGCATAAGGTGGTGCATGCATCTGGAGTCCATACGCAGTGTCTAGAGGCCCTGGCATGCCCACTTCGGGCATCTGGCTTTATATGAGTACTGGGGTCTTGAACCCAGATCATTAGGCTTTGCAGGCCAACACCTTAACTGCTGAGCCATCTCTCTAGCCCATACAGTTTGGTTTTTGTTTTGTTTTGTTTTGGTTTGGTTTGGTTTTTTCAAGGTAGGGTTTCACTCTAGTCCAGGCTCACCTGGAATTTGCTATGTAGTCTCAAGGTGGCCTCAAACTCATGGTGATCCTCCTACCTCTGCCTCCAGATATATATATATATATATATATATATATATATATTGTTTGTTTGTTTTTGTTTTTCGAGATAGGGTCTCACTTTAGCCCAGGCTGATCTGGAACTCACTATGTACTCTCAGGGTGGCCTTGAACTCATGGCGATCCTCCTACCTCTGCCTCCCGAGTGCTGGGATTAAAGGCGTGCACCACTATGCCCAGCTTTCTTTCAGATATTTCAAGGCAATTGCAAACTTGGTGGTTATCTGTTTTCCTGAACTTTTGTGGGTCATGATAGCTGCTCAAGTATACTGTGTAATCTCAGGCTGGCCTCAAATTCACCCTGATACCCTGAGAAGCTTAAAGACTAGGCTGAACCAGACGTAGTAGCTCACACTTATAATCCTAGCAATTGGGAGATTGAGGCAGGAGAATCAAGAAAACGAGGTCTGGTCTGGGGAGATGGCTCAGTAGTTAAAGGTGCTTGTTTGCAAAGCCTGCTGGCCCAGGTTCAAGTCCCCAGAACCCACGTAAAGCCAGATGTACAAAATGGTGCATGCATCTGGAGTTCATTTGCAATGGCAAGATGCCATAGTGCACCCATATTCATTCTCTCTCTCTCCCCCTCCTGTCTTTCTCTCTGTGCTCACAAATAAATAAAAATATTTTTAGGGAGTTGGGGAAATGGCTTAGTGGTTAAGGCACTTGCCTGTAAAGCCAATGGACCCAGGTTCGATTCCCCCAGTACCCACATAGAGCCAGATGCAAGTGGCACACACATCTGGAGTTTGTTAGCAGTGGCTAGAGGCCCTAGCATGCCCATTCTCTCCCTTTCTGCACCCCTTTCAAATAATACATATATATGTATTATTATGTGCCCTCCTACTTTGCCCCCCCAAGTGCTGGGATAAAAGCCATGCACCACCACCATGCCTGGCAAAAATAAAATATTTTTAAATATATATATTAATTTTTTTATTATTTATTTGAGAGAGAGAAAGGCAGATAGAATGGGTGTGCCAGGGCCTCTAGCCACTGCAAATGAACTCCAGACACATGTACTACCACATGCACGTGGCTTACATGGGTACTGGGGAATTGAACCTGGGTCTGTAGGCTTTGCAGGCAAGCACCTGAACCACCAAGCTGTCTCTCCAGTCCCTAAGGTGTGTGTGTGTGTAATATTTATTCACTTGAGAATGAAAGAGAAGCAGGTAGAGAGAGAGAAAGAGAGGGAGGGGGAGAGGATAGGCATGTCAGAGCCTCTAGCCACTGCAAATGAACTCCAGACACATGCACTACCATGTGCATCTTGCTTTATATGGGTACTAGGGAATCAAACTCAGATCCTTAAGGCCTTTGTAGGAAAGCACCTTAACTGCAGAGCTACCTCTCCAGCCCTAAGATAGATATAGATATAGATAGATATAGATATATTTTTTTTTTTGGAGAGAGAGAGAGGGAGAGGAAGACAGATAGAGATGGGCGCGCCAGCAGCCTCTCAGCTGCTGCAAATGATATCCAGATGCATGCGCCCTCTTGTGGTCAAGTGCAGCATTGCGCCCTTGCGTCACTTTGCATCTGGCTAAACGTGGGACCTGGAGATTAGAACCAGCATTCTTAGGCTTAGGAGGCAGGCGCCTTAACTGCTAAGCCATCTCTCCAGCCCCCTAAGATATATTTTTAAAGGGGAACAAGGAGCTGAGCATGGTGGTGCACACCTTTAATACCAGCACTTGAGAGGCAGAGGTAGGTGGATCACCATGAGTTCAAGGCCACTCTGAGACTAAATAGTGAATTCCAGGTCAGTCTCTGTGCTAGAGCTAGACCATACCTCGAAAAACCACAAGAATGGGGGGGGGGGACAAAGCCAATCTTGGCTGAAAATAGCCAATTAGAGCCTAGCCTGGGCTACACGAGACTCTTAAAAAAGAAGAAGAAGAAAAAGCTAGGCATGGAGGCACACAATTTTAATCCCAGCACTCGGGAGACTGAGGTAGAATGGCTGTAAGTTCGAGGCTGCTCTGAGAATATAGAGTGAATTCTAGATCATCTTGAGCTAGAGCATGACCCCATCTCAAAAAAACAAAACGAAACAAAACAAAACAAAACAAAACAAAATAAAATAAAATAAAATAAAATAAAATAAAATAAAATAACAGGGCTGGACAGATGACTCAGTGGTTAAGGTGCAAGCAAGGCCTACAGACTGGGTTCCATTCCACAGTACCCATATACGCCAGATGTACAAAGTGACAAATACATCTGGAATGTATTTGCAGTGACTGATGGTCCAGGCACACCCATTTTCTCTCTCTTCCCCACCTCACTCCTTGCAAATAAATTTTTTAAAAAGGCAGCAAAAATCAGCAACAACAAAAAGATGACACCCCCCAAGAAAATGACCCAAGAAAAGGTTTAGTGTCTCAAGTGCTCATCTTCTGTGGCCAGAGTTATAGCTTAGATCCTGGATCCGAATGGGTGCCAAGAGCCATCAGCCCTGACCAGCATTTATATAATTGCACGTGTATGGGTTCTTCTGACTGTCTTAGGTTTATTTTTCCAAGTCTAATCTTTGCTATGATGTCCTCCCCCGTGATATCCTAATCATATATACTAGATTGTTAAAGTTTGATTTTCAAAAGTGACCCTGAATCTAAGTCTACAAAGAAGTATTCCGAAGCCCCAGGATCTGAGCCTTTTCCCAATCTTGGAGGAGGCAAGTACCAAAAATAAATATGCATTATTTTTATATCCTTGAAGGGTACTATTTCTTCAAGGGGAGATTGGGAGAAAAAAATGAGACAGCTTTGTTGTCAGAAGTGATTTACTCCTTCCTAAGATTCTGTCCTCATTAATTTCCTTAAAGCTGCCTGTCAGTTGATTAAAAGCTGCTTCCTCTGCAATTATCTTAAAGTTGACTTCTGAGATGTGGCACAAAGTATCTATCTTCAAAAAGTTCCTTTCTTCATAACAGTATAGAAAAGGAGGAGGAGGGGCAGAAGAGAAGTCAGAGGTGTCTCTGGTGTGATTTATCATGAAAGGGAGGGGGCAAGATACAAAATTAAAAATGTTGCCAGGTGTGGTGGTGCAAGCCTTTAATCCCAGCACTTGGGAGGCAAAGGTAGGAGGATCACTGTAAGTTCGAGGCCACCCTGAGATGACATAGTGAATTATAGGTCAGCCTGGGCTAGAGTGAGACCCTACCTCAAAAAAAAAAATTTAATGTTAGAACTGCAGTCAGAGTCATTAGTTTAGGAGAATTTTCTGTGACATGGTCATACTGCTGTGATGATTTCTTTCCCCACATCCTCCTAGAAGAGTGGCATCTTTACCACATTCTATTCTTTTCATTGAAGAAAAATTTATTGTGTCCCTCTCCTATATGTTAAATGAAAATCTTGTCGGGCGTGGTGTCACAGGCTTTTAATCCCAGCACTTGGGAGGCAGAGGTAGGAGGATCACAGTGAGTTCAAGGCCACCCTGAGACTACATAGTGAATTCCAGGTCAGCCTGAGCTAGAGTGAGACCCTACCTCAGAAAAACAAAACAAAACAAAAAATATCTTGAGGGCTGGAGAGATGGCTTAGCAGTTAAAGTGCTTGCCTGCAAAGCCAAATCACCTAGGTTTGATTCCCTAGTACCCACATAAGCCAGATGCACAAGGTGGCGTATGCATCTGGAATTTGTTTGCGGTAGCTGAAGGCCCTGATGTACCCATTCTCTGTTTTCTCTCTCAATTTGCCTCTGTCTCTCATAAATAAATAAATAAATAAATAAATAAATAAATAAATAAATAAATAAAATCTTGAGAATGAGGAAACTGTGAAATAGAATTTATTGGGGCTGGAGAGCTGGCTTAGTGGTTAAAGTGTTTGCCAACAAGGCCAAAGAATCCTGGTTCGATTTTCCAGGACCCACGTAAGCCAGATGCACAAGGGGGCGCATGCATCCGCAGTTTGTTTGCAGTGGCTGGAGGCCCTGGTGCACCCATTCACCCATTCTCTCTCTCTCTCTCACTCTTTCTCTCAAATAAATAAATAAAATATTTTAACAAAAAGAATTTATTGGGCTAGAGAGATGGCTTAGTGGTTAATTCACTTGCTTGCAAAGCCCAATAACCCAAGTTCAATTCCTCAGTATCCATGTAAAGCCAGATGCACAATGTGAGGCATGCATTTGAAATTTGTTTGTAGCGGTTGGAGGCCCTGGCATGCCCATTCATGCGCTCCCCCCCCCCCTCTGTCTCCTCTCTGTCTCTCTCTGCTTGCAAAAAAATTTTTTTTTTTTTTTTTTTTTGGTTTTTCGAGGTAGGGTCTCACTCTGGTCCAGGCTGACCTGGAATTAACTATGTAGTCTCAGGGTGGCCTTGAACTCTAGGCGATCCTCCTACCTCTGCCTCCCTAGTGCTGGGATTAAAGGCGTGCGCCACCACGCCCGGCTAACAAAAAAAATTTTTTTAAAGAATTTATTGGGCTGGGAATATAGCTCAGTGGTAGAGTGCTTTGCTGAGCATTTGAATAGGCCCTGGGTTCAATCCCTAGAATCACACAAAAAAAGTGAGGGGTCAATATTATTAAGTACTACAGATGCTAGCCAGAATAATGACCAAATCCTGGGACAAGTTTCTACCACTTCATGTAGAAAGGCTAGAGAGTAGTTTGAAAAACATCTACTAGACCAAGATCTAAGAACATTTTCATAACAAAAAATAGAGGAAAGGAAGTATAAACTGCTCACATTGATCCTACATTGACTGCACATACAAGGGGCACAATTTTGAGACTGGAGGGTAGTCCCAAAGGAGATGTAGTTGTTGTTTTCAGATTGGAGGAACTAGCAGCTAAGGAAGTCCATACATATGTATACAGGATGACCCTGGTGTTCCTCATGATGGGATTTGAGTCTGGGTTTCAAAATACATTCAGGAATGTGAGACAGTCTTTCAACATTACTGATTAAATTCCCTTATCTCCTCTCTCCATCCTCTCCCTTTTGAATTAAATTTACATCTCAGAATTTTTCTTTTAAAAAAATGTTTTATTTATTTGCAAGCAGAGAGAGAAAGATGGAAGAGAGGCAGAGAGATGGCCTTCAGCCACTGCAGATAAACTCCATATGCATGCACCACTTTGTGCATCTGGCTTTATGTGGGTACTGGGGAAATCAAACCTGGGTCGTTATGTTTTGTAGGCAAGTGCCTTAACTGCTGAGGCATCTCTCTAGCCAAGAATTTTTCTTTTATCAAGGGTCTACTGTTTTGCTGTTTCTAGACAGGAATGCTGTAGTGAACAGTTAGACCTTGTCCCTGCTCTCATGGTGCTGTCTTGCTGCTACTTTGTTTTTTCTTTTCTTTTCTTTTCTTTTCTTTTTTAATTTTATTTATTTATTTGCAAGCAGAGAGAGAGAGAAGAGGGATACAGACAGAGAGAGAATGGATGCACCAGGGCCTCTAGCCACTGCAAACGAACTCCAGACACATGTGCCCCTTGTGCATCTGGCTTACGTGGGTCTTGGAGAATCGAACTGGGGTCCTTTGGCTTCGCATTCAAATGCCTTAACTGCTAAGCCATCTCTCCAGCCCTGTTTTTTCTTTTTTAAAAAAATATTTTTGGGCTGGAGAGATGGCTTAGCGGTTAAACGCTTGCCTATGAAGCCTAAGGACCCCGGTTCGAGGCTTGATTCTCCAGGACCCACGTAAGCCAGATGCACAAGGGGGTGCATGCATCTGGAGTTCATTTGCAGTGGCTGGAGGCCCTGGCATACCCATTCTCTCTCTCTCTCTCTGCCTGCCTATTTCTGTATCTCTCTCTCTCTCTCTCAAATAAATAAATAAATAATAAAATATTTTAAAAAAAAAATTTTTTTTATTTAGGCCTGGAGGGATGGTTTAGCGGTTAAGGTGATTGCCAGTGAAGCCTAAAAGATCCAGGTTTGATTCTCCATATCCCATGTAAGTCAGATGCACATGATGGTGCATGCATCTGGAGTTCGTTTGCAGTGGCTGGAGGCCCTGGCATGCCCATTCTCTCTCTCTCCTCTCTAATAAATAAATAAAATATTTTTTTAAAATTATATTTAAGGCGTGGTGGCATATGCTTTTAATCCCAGCACTCGGGAGGCAGAGGTAGGAGGATTGCTGTGAGTTTGAGGCCACCCTGAGACTACATAGTGAATTCTAGGTCAGCCTGAGCTAGAGTGAGACCCTACTTTGGAAAAGCAAAGAAAAAATTTAAAAATTATATTTATATTTATTTACTTATTTGACAGAGAGAGGGAGAGAGAATGGGTGGCCTCCAGCCACTGCAAACAAATTCCAGACACGTGTGTCCCCTTGTGCATCTGGCTAATGTGGGTCCTAGGGAATTGAACCTAGCTCCTTTAGCTTTGCAGGCAAACGCCCTAACTGCTAAGCCATCCCTCCAGCCCTGTTTTTTCTTTTTTTAAGATCTTCTTGCTTGAACTCATGATTCTCCTGCTTCAGCCTCCCAAATGTTGGGCTTGCAGGTATATACTACTACACTGGGTTAGGCCTTGCTTCTTAACTAGCTTAGTCACTTGTCCCAAACCATGATCATTCATGGCATGTATTATTGGTTTTACAAATGTGTGTTACACTGAATTTGTACATGCTGTGTATAAGGTTTGGGAGTGACCAAGACCATGCAAACCAGCCTGAGGCAGAGATGAAAGCTTTGATTTGTTAAAAGCACAAGCTGCCAGGGCTGATTCACAAGAGAGGAGCACAGCCAACCTGAGTTTTCAGGTTGTGGGCTTTATAGGGCTTTTTCAGTTGGGGGAAGGTGAGGAAGGAAAAAAAACAATTCATTAAATTAATTAAGAATAGAAAAGTTCCTTTGGGGGGGGGATCATTACATTAACCATTTAAAATAGCTTGGTTATGACACCAGAACAGTGACCATGTGACTTACGAGTTAAGGGGGCAGAAAACCATGACCTGGAGCATTGTTAGGCAAGGAGGGGATAATGACCAGGTGGTTTCTTAAAGAATGTGGACAGACTTCCCCATGCCTCTGTCACCATTCTGCTGACCATGGTGACTCCATCTTAGGAGCCCTTCCCGAGCTAACATTCCAGCCTTTTGTCAATGATAAGGAACAGTGATCTCTCTTCTGTAATGTCTTCATGCTGACTGTGGGGGTAATGAGTTCTTATGGGAGAGGCTGGATATTGTAGTCAGTGGGTCTCCCTTCAGGGCAGGCAATGAGGAGGTGGTTCCATGGTGGCTAGAGGCTGGTAGGAGATAGAGGAGGGACAGGTCAGAGGTGAACAAGTAATGTGTGAGATTTTTTTACCTGGATTTCAGATTTATTTTTTTAAATATTTTATAAGAGAGTTGAGAGAGAAAGGCAGGTAGGTAGAGAGAGAGAGAAAGAGAGAATGGGTGCACCAGGGCCTCCAGCCACTGCACCACCTTATGCATATGGCTTATATGGGTCCTGGGGAATTGAACCAAGGTCCTTTGGCTTTGCAGACAGATTCCTTAACTGCTAAGCCATCTCTCCAGCCCTTTTGAATGTATTTTTAAAGGCAGGGGACTATCAGGAGTAAGAGAAATATCTCCATTAATGGCCCAAGTAATGCTAGTACTCAAGGCCAAATACTTCTAAAGATATCGCATGGTCCTGAGGACAGTGGAGTGCCAGGATAAATTCTGTCAGCCAGAGTTTGGAGTGTTTTTTAAAAATATTGTATTACTTATTTATTTATTTGAGGGAGAGAGATATACAGAAATAGGCAGGTAAAGAGAGAGAAAATGGCACGCCAAGGCCTCCAACCACTGCAGACAAACTCTAGATGTGTGCGCCTCCTTGTGCATCTGACTTACATGTGTCCTGGAGAATCAAGCCTTGAACCAGGGTCCTTAGGCTTCACATGCAAGCATTTAACCACTAAGCCATCTCTCCAGCCCAAGTTTTTTATCTCTAATTTTACATTACCTGATTGGTTTATATAATAACCACATTTTTTGTTTACAAAGAGACAGTTTCCTCCCTTCTCAGCTGTGATGAGGTCAAGGGCTTGACAGTTCTGAAGGACTACTGATACCATTGAGGCAAGCTGCTGTTGTAGCAGGTGAAGGGCTGTAGCAGAATCTTTAATGGCTGTACTCAGTTCTGTGGTTTTGTTTTGTTTTTGAGAGAGAGAGAGAGATTGGGTGTGCCAACAGCCTCTCAGCTGCTGTGAATGAACTCCAGATGCATGCGCCCCTTTGTGGGCAAGTGCGGCATTGTGCCCTTGCGTCACTTTGCATCTGGCTAAACGTGACCTGGAGAATCAAATGGGTGTTCTTAGGCTAAGCAGGCAGGTATCTAAACCACTAAGCCATCTCTCTAGCCTAACACATGGTTTTAAATGTACTTGGAGCCAGGTGTGGTGGCGCACGCCTTTAATCCCAGCACTCGGGAGGCAGAGGTAGGAGGATCGCAGAGAGTTCAA
The DNA here is from genome assembly GCA_036365145.1 of Orientallactaga sibirica. Lineage (NCBI taxonomy): Eukaryota > Metazoa > Chordata > Mammalia > Rodentia > Dipodidae > Orientallactaga > Orientallactaga sibirica. The sequence goes on along the minus strand of JAEOAD010002662.1, from coordinate 2,812,748 downwards.
GGCCACCCTGAGACTACATAGTTAATTCCAGGTCAGCCTGGACCAGAGTGAGACCCTACCTTGCAAAACCAAAAAAAAAAAAAAGTACTTGCGTTCTGAGTTAGGGGGACCAACCCATTTCTCAGAATCCAGCTTACCATGAATTTAAATAGCTTATCACAATATGATTTACATTACAGTGAAGTAGAAACAATTATTAACAAGTATCTCTAAACATTGAGCAAACCTTCCAGTTCCTAGGCGTCTGGCTTTTAACCTTTGCCTGTCAGACTTTAGGATCCACCTTGTTTTTTGAGCCTGTGTGTGTGTGTCTGGCTGTGGCATGGGGGTCTCTCTGTCACCGTCCTGTTGTTGTTTGCTATCTAGCATAGTATACAGCCTTGTTGTGTTTGTGTATCCCATACACAGCATATCTCCATATGCAGAGTCTCATAGTGTGACTGCTTATGTTGTTTGAATCTGTTTCAAAGCATTACTGCAGACACAGACCACTACAGCCAGAATCTGTATTTTGTACAGGTTAGCACTGATCATTAGGTATCTGTAATTTAGGTTAATGTTCAATCTTACACTCATGCACAATCATTTAGGATTTAAAATAGTTGTTTTATCTAAACAAGGTCAGTCTCACCTTGGTTAGAAGAATCTAGTGAATAGGGCAAGCAGAGCAGAAAGGACAAGCATGTACAGCAAAAGATGTTTGAATACGGGGAATCTCGAACCATTTGCCAATACTGTGTCAAGTTTATTTAAATAAGTAAGAATTTGGAAATCAAAAGATATGGATCTATTGTCTAATTTATATTGAGGCCAGGCCGTGTTGTAACAAAAGATTAAATGGTGAGGTTTGATATCATCTTGGAGCCTTAATGTCTTTAAGTTTTGAAGTAGACAAGTCAGGAGGAGTGATAGGGACAGTTTTAGAAGTCTTATTTCCCATCTCAAATGAGAGGGAGAAGGAAAGGGTGTAGGAGGAAGGGGGGAGAAAAGTAAGGTGTGCTCCTGAAGGAGTAATTATTAGTTGTGAAGAATGAGATCTCAGGAGGTGGGGGAGAGAGAGAGCATGTGTGCGGTGGCAGCAGGGTCAGGGGGCACAGACCAGAGCGGCTTGGGAGATTAAACTTTAATCTGGCAGGAATATGTAAATTACAGTGGCTTAGTGGTTAAGAAAACCCAGCAGAGTGGAGGACAGAAAAAAAAAGGGAAAGAAGGGAGGGATGAGTTTGTCCCTCTTTGAGCATGGCCCATCAAGTTTGATTGGCAGTGGGAGTAGGGGCAAGGAGCTGCCCTCTCCTCTCTGGGCAGAGGGAGTTTGGCAGGAAAAGGAAGAGGGAGAGTGTCCCTAGGCCAGAAAACTGAACCAAAAGGCACCCTTCAGGGCTTGGTGGGCCTGACAGAGAGAGAGTCCCGAAGTGGTGTTGAGAGTGCGTCTTTCTCAAAACTTGTGGAGCCCAGAAATGGGCAAGGGTGTGGTCCGACTTACCAGTATGGTTTAGACAAGAGAGAAGGTTAGAGGACAGAGAGAGAGAGAGATGGAGGGAGAGTGCTTCTGAGAGCAAGCCAATTTGTGGAAGATCCTTACTGAGGGAAGTAGGAGTGAAGCCAAATCATGGTGGGTGAGAAAGCCAGCACCTGGCAGATGGTCTGAGGCTGTCAGAGAGTCAGTAGCAGCTCAGTGGTCTGGTCAGGGGGAAAGGAGGTCTGGCCACCCAAGAGGGTACCTGGGAGCCTTCTGTCCGAGTCACGGCACCAGATGTAAGGTTTGGGAGTGACCAAGACCACACAAACCACTCTGAGGCAAAGATGAAAACTTTTGTTAGGGAAAAGCATGAGCTACCAGAGCTGACTCACAAGAGAGGAGCACAGCCAATCTAAGTTTTCAGGTTGTGGGCTTTATAGGGCTTTTTCAGTTGGGGGAAGGTGAGGAAGGAGAAAGAACTCCTTGTTAAGTTGAATAGAAAAGATCCTTTAGGGGAGATCATTACATAAGCCATTTAAAATAGCTAGGGTGTGACACTAGAACAGTGACCAGGTAACTTACAAAATAAGGGGTCAGGGGCTAGGGTGTGGCACCACAACAGTGACCATGTGACTTAGGAGATAAGGGGCAGGAAACCATGACCTGGGGCATTGTTAGGCAAGGAGGGGATAATGACCTGGTGGTTTCTTGATGAAGGTGGATAGTCCACTTCCCCATGCCTCTGTCACCATTCTGCTGACCATGGTGACTCCATCTTGGGAGCCTGTCCTGACCTAACACTGTGTACTTCCCTGTCCTTACATGAATATACACCCTATTCACAGCCATTAGTGTGCCTCATGGATTAATAAACCAGAATTGAACAAAAGTACTATTGAGAATCATTCTCTTAAAAATGGAAAATGTCTCACTCATTTTCATAATTTTGCTATTCCTGTTTCAACTAAATGAAAGAGGAGAATTCAGTGATTTAATATTCTGATTCTTGGTTTTTTTTTTTTTTTCCCTAGGTAGTGTCTCACTCTAGCCCAGGCTAACCTGGAATTCACTACGTAATCTCAGGCTGGCCTAGAACTCACGGTGACTCTCCTATCTCTACTTCCTGAGGGCTGGGTGCATGTGCCACCAAGTCTACCTTTAAAAATACTTATTTATTTATTTGTAAGCAGAAAGGGAGAAAGAAGAGAGACAGACAGAATGGGTATGCCAGGGCCTCTAGCTGCTGCAAACAAACTCCAAATGCATGAGCCACTTTGTGCCTCTGGCTTTATGTGAGTACTGGGGAATTGTTAGACTTTGTAGGCAAGCACCATAACTGCGGAGCCATCTCTCCAGCCCCTGTAGCTTTCTCTGTCTGTTTTATTTATTTATTTTTTTTTTGTCTTTTTTGCTTTCTTTTGAGGTAGAATCTCACTTTAGCCCAAACTGATCTAGAACTCACTCTGTAATTCCAGGTTGGCCTCTTAACTCATACGGATCCTCCTACCTCTGCCTCCCAAGTGCTGAGATTAAAAGTGTGTCCCATCAAACCTGGCCCATGTTTTTTGTTATGGCGGTGGTGGTGGTGGTTGTTAAAAAAAATAAAACCAGCCAGTCTGCCCTGATTAGGTAAGTTGCAGACCAGTGAGAGACCTTGTCTCAGAAAAGATAAAAAGGAATCTGAAGAATGACACCTGAAGTTGTCCTCTGGCAAACACACATGCACACACACACACACACACACACACACGAGATATGGGTGGTGAGACAGTTCAATGGTTAAGTGTGATTACTATGCAAGTGCCTGAGGGAGTCTGAAACTGCCTGAATTCGAATCTTCAGCTCCTACATAAGCAGCTGGGCATAGCTACTCACACCTGTAGCCCCAGTCCTGCAAAGGGGAGCAGAGACCAAGGAATTGCCCGTGCTTGGGGAAAAACCTCAATCTCCCTTCCTATATTATTAGTAAGAGATTATGGCTCAAAATGAGAATGCAGAATGATGAAATGAGACACCCTGACATTCTCTGGCCACTGTGGGCAAACGCCCCCACCACAGGCGAGCGCATGAAGTGCTTCAAGGGCACTTATACATTCATTCATACACCATACTCACAAGCAGAAAAAGAAGAGTAACTCAGTGGTAAAGCTCTTACCTAGTGTGTGCAAAGCTCTAGGTTGGATCCCTAACATCACAAAATGAAATAAATTTAATTTGAAACTAGATATAGTAACACATTTCTATAATCCCAGTATCACAGAAGCTGAAGCAGCAGGATTATGAGTTTCAGGCCTGCTTAGGCTTTATAGCAGTTGAGACTTTCCTCAAAAAAAAAAAAAAAAAGATTTTCCTAAGGAAGAATGAAGAAATCCAAAAATTCATGAATCACCAGGTGTGGTGGTACATGCCTTTAATCCCAGCACTGGGAAGAGTGAGGTAGAAGGATCACTGTGAGTTCAAATCCAGCCTGGTACTACCAAATGAGTCTGCTCTAGGATATGTGCATTTCTTAATCTTTGATGAGGTGTGTGCCCATCCATTTCCAAAGGAAAGGTCAGCTGTCTCTTAGCATCTGCTTTCCATTGATTTTTCTATCTTCTTGGCAATCAGCTCTTGAAAATGTAAAGTATCCCATGGTTTATTTATTTATATATATTATTTATTTATTTGAGAGAGATAGAGGCGGGGGGGGGTGGAGAGAATGTGCACACCAGGGCTTCCAGCTACTGCAAACAAATTCCAGATGCATGCGCCCCCATGTGCATCTGGCTTACGTGGGTCCTGGAGAATCGAACTGGGATCCTTTGGCTTTGAAGACAAAGCCATCTCTCCAGCCTTGTTTTTGTTTTTTCAAGGCAGGTTCTCACTCTAACTAGGCTGACCTGGAATTCACTATGGAGTCTCAGGGTGGCCTCAAACTCACGGCAATCCTCCTACCTCTGCCTCCAGAGTGCTGGATTAAAGAAAGGTGTGCACCCTATGCCCAGCTGTATCCTATACTTTCTAAAAGGTGTTTGCTCCTGTCATTTCTTCCTAGAAGCCCCAGTGACTTGTATCTTCCACTCTCTCCCATGGCCCTTTCATCTCCATTTTCAGTTATGCTCTTGCTTGAGCCAGCTTCTGTCCTCTTGAGGTAAAGCAGATCTGCCAGCTGCACTACACTTACCACTGCAAGGTTCCAGCTTCACAGGTGATGGCATTTGCAAATGTAACAAGCACAAAGTTCTTAGCTGCTTATCTGGCTTGGTAGTTTGTTGCTAGGTCTAATGGGCTGGGCTTTATTGACATGCAGTGCAAAAGAAGGCATCTTGTTGAGGGTTGCAGTATATTTCTCCTGGTTTTATTTCATTTTGTGTTGTGTTGTTTGGTTACAGGGTTTTTATAACTTAGCCCAGGCTGCTTTGAAACTCACTGTGTAGGGCAAGTCAGCCTTGGATTCCCTCCTGTCTCTACCTCCCTAGTGTTAGGATCACTATGCGCCACCACACCCAACTTCCTCTGAATTTTAAAGGTATTCCACTGTCCTTTCATTCTTTTTTAGTTTGTCTTTAAACAAGAGACAAGACCTCAATTTTATCTGGGGACCATTTTTTTTAGTTCCTATTTCCTGTTAGCATTGAGGAATGTATAGGCAAGTGCTCTAAGGGATTGTGGTAGACCAGAGAAGTGGAGAAATTGTTGTCTCCTTCAGTTTCCTTAGAACCATAAAGACTGGGTGACCCTGATGAGTGCTGAGAGTGAGCTCACTCTAAAATCCCTTCCTTCTTGCATATTGGTTCTAATTTTCTTCATAGATGTCAGACAGAAACGAGAACAATGTACTTTGGAAGGTAATGCTGTCAGCATCTGTCATACCAGGACATAACTGCCACTAAGACAGGTGAAACCAGGACTCAAAACATGAATCAGCAAGCAGCAGCTCAATTTTGTATCCAGCCCTGTGTAGGGTGCCCGGGTCCTGATAATTCTCCTCCAGTGTCCTAGAACTGGGTATTGCAGTTTGTAAGATGTCACTTTTGTTGTGGAGTAATGGGAGTTCGCAGGATTCTTGGCTTTGACCTTACATTCCCTGAGGAGATTCAGGACACTTGACTAATATAAAGGAAACCTTAACTTGAGCTATATTTGCAGCACTTTAGATGAAGGCAAGGCCACCTTTTACACCATCTTGGAAGCCTTTTTTTGTCAGTGCTGAAGAACTTTGTTATAGAGCCAAACCCATTACAGTCTTAGGAGAGACTCACAGTCCACCTAGTCTCTGGTTGGGAGTGGTTTTTCAATGGCTGGAGCTACGTAACCATCTGTCATCATTGGGAAAACTGTTGCCCAGATAGCTTCTGATCTCCAGGGCTGGCTGACTGTGAAATATACTTAGAGTGAGGTATACAGAGAGCTGTTTACCTCTGGCCAGAGAAAGGACTGGAAGCCACACCTCTGGGAGCTTTTCAGAACAGGCCAGATTCTTATTGCTCTGGGGCCCTTTGGTTGCAGACATGTTTGGAAGGACCTAAGAATCAGGGATTCCTACCCATTCTACACCCTTTGGCCTCTCATTCCTTTCTGGTAGTCATTTCCCTTCTTCACACCTAGTACTATTGTATGTTGAGGAAGCAAGAGCTTATCAGGAATCCTGGAGGCTACCGATATTCTAGGGGCATTTTCTGGCTATCTGCCACAACATAAGATTTAGCTGAATGCCCAGTGTAGAACATGGCCCCAAAGGAGCTACCCTTTCAGTAGTGTTTAAGAACTTAAATGCGGGGGAAGAAGTGGACTAGAACCAGAGGATACTGTGATTCCTATAGCCACAAGAGTTGTAAAGAGGCTAGCAAGGTCTGAGGGGCTCAGCCTTTATTTACTGCTTTCCAATACCCCTAGCTTTATTATCCTAAGCCAGGGTGCAACTGTTATACTGCCTTTAGGGGAGCTGTGTCCTCAAAGCAACTACAGGAAGTAAATGGAGAGCTGGATGTGGTGGTGCCTGCCTTTGATCCTAGTGCTTTGGAGGCAAACATGGAAGGATCACTGTGAGTTTGAGGTCAGCCTGGGACTACAGAGTGAGGTCCAAGTTAGCCTGGGCTAGAGTGAGACCCCACCTCAAAAAATAAAAAAAGAAATGGCTGGCCATGGTGGTGCACACCTTTAATCCCAATCCCTTGGGAGAGGCAGAGGTAGGATTGCCATGAGTTCAAGGCCACTCTGAGACTACATAGTGAATTCCAAATCAGCCTGAGCTAGAGCAGACTCTATCACGAAAATAACCCTTAAGCATCTAGTTTACTAAAGCCTTTTTATTTTCTTCTTTACAATGCCTCCTTCTGCTCTGCTCCCTGCTATTATAAGTAATTGTTAATTTAGGGAGAATCTATTGTCAGGCCAATACAGAGTTTCACAGCCCAACTCTAGGGCTCCCTTTCTTCCTTCAACCCATTGAAATTAACACTTATCCCCCCATAACTCTAAGTGAAGAAAATGAAATAGATCAAGGGCTCCTAGCCACAACTGTGTGATCACAGCCTAGTTATCCTTTTTGTATTTAACCATGGAGCCTTTAGACTGGATAGGACACCAGTATTTATTTTATGGACAGAGAAAGAATAAAGGCACCACACCATTTAAAAATAAAATAATGTTTTATTTTTATTTATTTATTTGACAGAAAGAAAAAGAAAGAGAGGGAGGGAAAGGGAGACATAGAGAATGGGCGCGCCAGGGCCTCCAGCCACTGCAAACAAACTCCAGATTCATGACCCAGCTTGTGTATCTGGCTTATGTGGGTCCTGGGGAATCAAACCTGGGTCCTCTGGCTTTGCAGGCAAGTGTCTTAACCGTTAAGCCATCCCTCCAGCTCCGTTTTATGATTTAAAGGGAAAAAGTTAAGAACAAAAAGGAAGGAATGGTATTGAGTCACCAGTCAGTGAGGCCAAGTACTAAGCAGTACTATGAATTTGTTCAAGGTTCCTGCCAAATGTGTTTTTATAAGGAGGAAAGTATCCACAAATCAGGCAACCACATTTTCAGTGATTAGGACTGAGGTTCATAAAATCTATTGTGTTCTTTCTTCCCCTTAAGACAGGCTTGGAATCCAGGCTGGCCTCAAACTTCTAATGATCCTTCTGTCTCTGTTTCCCATGTGCTTGGATTAAAGATGTGAGCCACCATGCTCAGTCAGCATCATTGGGCTTTTTCTTAATTAGGCCAAAACCATATGTATATAGATCTTATATAGGTTATAGTCTTGTATCCCTCTCACACACACACACATACCATCTTCATTTCCCTGAGAGCCCTCCTTAGTAGGATCCTTAATGTTTAGACCAAAATTTATTTTAAAATATTTTATTAATTTATTTGAGAGAGAAAGAAAGGGAAAGAGAATGGACATGCCAGAGTTTCTAGCCACTGCAAACAAACTCCAGACACATGTGCCACCTTGTGCATCTGGCATACGTAGGTACTGGGGAATTGAACCTAGGTCCTTAGGCTTCTCATGCAGGGGCCTTAACTACTAGGCAATCTCTCCAGCCCCCAAAACTTTTTTTATTAATTAATTTATTTATTTATAAGGGGGGGGCTCCAGGGCCTCTAGCTACTGCATACAAACTGCAGATGCATGCGCCACCATGTGCATCTGGCTTACATGGATTCTGGGGAATTGAACCTGGATCCTTAGGCTTTGCAAACAAGCACCATAACCACTAAGCCATCTCTCCATCCTTTAGACCAAAACTTTTTAGGGGACTTGGCTAACTTCTAGGAGTTTTCTTATTTTTTTTTTTTAACTTTGTTTGTATGTGTACACATGAGAGAATATGTGTGTGTATGGGTGTGAAAGGCATCTTACTGCTGCAAATGAACTCCAGACACATGCCACACTTTGTGCATATGGCTTTACATGGGTACTAGGGAATCAGACTTGGGTCAGCAGGCTTTGCAAGCAAGCACCTTTAACTGCTGAGCCAACTAACTCCCCAGCCCCTGGTTTGGTGGTTTTTTTTAATTTATTTTAATTTTTTTAATTTTAATTTTATTTTTTATTTATTTTATTTTTTTTTAATTTTTATTTTTTGGTTTTTCCAGGTAGGGTCTCGCTCTAGCTCAGGCTGACCTGGAATTCACTATGTAGTCTCAGGGTGGCCTTGAACTCATGGCAATCCTCCTACCTCTGCCTCCCGAGTGCTGGGATTAAAGGTGTGTGCCACCACGCCCAGCTTTTTTTTTTTTTTAAAAAAATATTTTATGGGCTGGAAAGATGGCTTAGTGGTTAATATGCTTGCTGCAAAGCCAAAAGACCCCACGTAAGCCAGATGCACAAGGGGGCACATGCATCTGGAGTTCATTTGCAGTAGCTGAAGCCCTGGTATGCCCATTCTCTTTCTCTCTCTCTCTCTCTCTCTCTCTCTCTCTCTCTCTCTCTCTTTCTGCCTCTTTCCCTCTCTGAAATAAATAAAAATATTAAAGAAAAAATTTTATTTATTTATTTGAGAGAGAGAGAGAGAATGGGTGTGCCAGGGCCTCCAGCCACTGCAAATGAACTCCAGACACATGTGCCCCCCCTTGTGCATCTGGCTTACGTGGGTCCTAGGGAATTGAACTGAGGTCCTTAGGCTTCACAGGCAAATGTCTTAACTGCTAAGCCATTTCCCCAGCCTTTTTTTTTTTTAATTTAAAAAAAATTATTGACAATTTCTATACTGACAGACAATAAACCATGATATTTCCCTCCCCTTCCCTATTTCTTCTTCACAACTGCACTTTTCATTATATCCCCTCCCTCTCTCCATTAGTCTCTCTTTTAATTTGATGTCGTTTGATGTCATCAACTTTTTCTCCTGCTTTGAGGGTCTTGTGAAGGTAATGCTAGGCACTGCAAGGTCATGGATATTGAGGCCAATTTCTGTCTGGACAGTTGCATTGTAAGGAGTTGTACTCTTCCCTTGGCTCTTACATTCTTTCTGCCACCTCTTCCTTGAGCTTTGGAGGGTGTGATAGAGATGTTTCAGTGCTGAACACTCCTCCTTCCCTTGTTCTCAGCACTATGTTGCCTTTGGGTCATTCTAGTGGTTATCACCATCTCAAAAGAGAAGCTTCTCTAACCAGAAGTGAGAGTAGCATTTATATGTGAACACGAACATTAAGTGTAGTGCTTTCAGGGCAGTTTGGTGGGAATAATATATACATTTAGCCAGACAAGAGCAGGTTTTATACTCCTAAGGCTCATGACCTCCCCTGCCATAGGCTTTTGATTAGGTTTTTCAGTACCAGGCATGTATTCCCTCCCGCAGAGCGGGCCTCCAGTCCAATTAGAGAGCAGTTGGTTTCCCCCAGAGCAGACATGCCACTATTGCACTCGTTCAGTCATTTGGCCTGTCTGGCCAAACTTGAGGCTTACAATATCCACTGTTTTCACTGCTGATGACTTCTGTCTCCCATAGGGCTACATGCAGTGCAGCTTTTCCAGCTTTCAGTTGGCTGGTCTACAAGGAGAAGGTTTTCTGTTCAGCACCAGCTTGATTTCTCAGTGACCTTGCCACTCAGGCAAGTGAAGTCTTCAGCAGTAGGGTCTTACCATCTGTTTCTAGGAAACCAAGGGCCTGGGCAATAGCCTGTAATGTTTTGGAGGCAACAGGGACCTCCCTGGCCAACAACTTACTGGAAGGTATCCCATCCCTGGCACTAAAAATGTTCTTGTAACAGTCTATGGCTTCTGGATGTGCCATTATTCAAAAAGTAGGTTTTCATATGTTTTATTCAGACTATCTTGAATTTTGATTGCCCCCCCCCCCGTTCTTTTACACAGTCTCTTCCCCTGGCCTCGCTTAGGTCTTCCCCCTCCCTATAATATGTTCCTGGTTTGTTTTTTTTAGACAGGGTCTCATGTACCAAATGCTGAGGTCAAAGCCATGGGCCACCACGCTGGGCAGGAGGTTCTTAATGCAGCAAACATAGGGCAGTCAGTCTTAAAACTCAAGCCAAAGCCAGTTCTTTTTTTATTTTTAATATTTTATTTATTTATTTGAGAGAGAGATACAGAAATAGGCAGGTAGAGAGAGAGAGAGAGAGAATGGGTGTGCCAGGGCCTCTAGCCACTGCAAACGAATTCCAGATGCATGTGTCCCCTTATGCATCTGGCTTACGTGGGTCCTGGAAAATCGAGCCTCGAACCGGGATCCTTAGGCTTCACAGGCAAGTGTTTAACTACTAAGCCATCTTTCCAGCCCCCCCCCCTTTTTTTTAAAGCTTATTTCTTAGCTGGGTGTGGTGATGCACACTTTTTTTTTTAGATTTATTTTTATTTATTTATTTATTAGAGACAGAGAGAAGGAGAGAGAGAGAGAGATAGACAGTGAGTGAGAATGGTGCACCAGGGCCTCTAGCCACTGCAAACGAACTCCAGACGCATGTGCCACCATGTGCATCTGGCTTACGTGGGACCTGGAGAATCGAACCTGGGTCCTTAGGCTTCACAGGCATATGCTTTAACAGCTAAGCCATCTCTCCAGCCCAGTTCTTTTTTTTTTTTTTTTTTTTTAAAGGCCCATTCGACTGCAAGTGCATTCTGAGAGTGTTTCATTAGCTACTAGGCATGTTTCTCAGCACCATATGTGAAAACGTACTGGTAATGGGATCCTCTGTACATGTCAGTACGCTGACTGTGTATGGTATATCTTCTACATTCTAGAGACTCTCCTGGCAAAGGCCTTGCAGGTAGGTTCCCAAGGCAAATGCACTTGTGTCCTCAAATCTTGGGCTGCTTGGTCTGCTCAAATTCTGGAGTAGACCTTTAGCTTGATTTTTACTTCTTTGTTGGGGGATGGGGTATGCATTGAGACATGGCCATACTATGTGGTCTGGGCTGACCTCAAAATTGAGATCCTCCTGACTCAGCTTCCTGGGGGCTGCAATTACAGGTATGCACCAACATGCCCAGCCCAGTTTTTCCTTTTGTTTTTTCAGGGTAGGGTCTCACTCTAGCCCAGGCTGACCTGGAATTCACTCTGTATGCTCAGGGTGGCCTTGAACTCACAGTGATCCTCCTACCTCTGCCTCCCGAGAGCTGGGATTAAAGGCATGTGCCACCATGCCCAGCTTACTTCATTTTTTTAAAGTACTTTTATTTTTAAAAAAAAAAAAAAAAAAAGGAAGAGGGCTGGAGAGATGGCTTAGTGGTTAAGCACTTGCCTGTGAAGCCTGAGGACCCTGGTTCGAGGCTCATTTCCCCAGTACCCATGTAAGCCAGTTGCACAATGGGGCACATGTGTCTGGAGTTCGTTTGCAGTGGCCGGAGGCCCTAGTGAGCCCATTCTCTCTCTCTCTCTCTCTCTCTCTCTCTCTGCCTCTTTCTCTCTCTGTCTGTCTGTCGCTCTCAATAAATAAATAAAAATTTTAAAAAAAAATAAAAAAGGAAGAGAGGATAAATGAGAATGAGTGTTCCAGGGCCTCTTGCCACTGCAGATGAACTCCAGACACATGTGCCACTTTGTGCATCTGGCTTTACTCGGGTACTAGGTAATTGAAACTGGACTGACAGGCTTTATAAGCAAGCACCTTCAATTGCTGAGCCATCTCCCCAGCCCCACTTCTTGCTTCTTCATACTTTCATTTTGTTTTCCCTTTGTAATGTCTCATTAGGATAATCAGAAATATAATTTAGTTATTAAGCTGCAAATGGCTGATGCAGAAGGATCATTTGAGCTCATGAATTCAAGATCAACCTGAGCAACATAGCAAGAACCTGCCTCAAAAATAAATTAATTAGCCGGGCGTGGTGGCGCACGCCTTTAATCCCAGCACTCGGGAGGCAGAGGTAGGAGGATCACCATGAGTTCGAGGCCACCCTGAGACTACATAGTTAATTCCAGGTCAGCCTGGACCAGAGTGAGACCCTACCTCGAAAAACAAAAAAAAAAAAAATTAATTAATTAATTAATTAAAGCCAGGCATGGTGGTACACACTTTTACTTCCAGCACTTGGAAGGCAGAAGTAGGAGGGTTGCCATGAGTTCAAGGCCACCCTGAACATACAGAGTGAATTCTAGGTCAGCCTGGGCTAGAGTGAGACCCTACCTCAAAACAACAAAAAAATAGGGGCTGGAAAGATGGCTTAGTGGTTAAGGCATTTGCCTGCAAAGCCAGACGCCCTCAGTTCAATTCCCCAGCACCCATGTAAGCCAGATGTACAAGGTGGCGCATGTATCTGGAGTTCGTTTGCAGTAGCTGGAGGCCCTGGTATACCCATTCTCTCTCTCTGTTTTTCTCTCTGCCTCTTTCTCTCTCACACTCATAAATAAATAAAATTTAAAAAATAAATAATTAATATAATACATATACATAGTCACCTTAAATTCACCCTATGAATATTGCTTTCTGAATCACATTAACATTTATTTACTCTTGTTTTTCTCCCTTCCATCAGTTTTAGGAGCAAATAAAGGAAAATAGAATTCATTCTATTTTACAGATTTAAAATGAGTGGGGGAGAAGCCAGGCATGGTGGTTCATGCCTTTAATCCCTACCTCTGCACTTGGAAGGCAGAGGTAGGAGGATCGCCATGAGTTCAAGGCTAGCCTGAGACTATATAGTGAATTCCAGGTCAGCCTGAGCTAGGGTAAGACCCTGCCTCGAAAAACCAAAATAGATAAATAAATAATAAAAATGGGAGTAGTTAAGGCACTTGCCTGCAAAGCCTAAGGACCCAGGTTTGATTCCCCAGTACCCATGTAAGCCAGATACACAAGGTGACGCATGCGTCTGGAGTTTATTTGCAGTGCTAGAGGCCTGGCAGGCCCATTTTCTCTCTTGCTCTCCCACCCCACCTCTTTCTCACAGGTAAATAAATAAAATGTTTTAGTTTTTTGAGGTAGGGTCTTTATGTAGCCCAGGCTGACCTGGAATTCACTATGTAGTCTCAGGGTAGCCTCGAACTCAGGGAGATCCTTCTACCTCTGCTTCCCAAGTGCTGGGATTAAAGTCATGCACCACCATGCCTGGTCAAAATATTTTTAAAATTTTTATTTTAAAATCTGGGGGAACCTAGAAGGAAAATAAATTTCAGTTTATAGATTCTCAGCCTTTTGTCCTATAATCATAGGACTTTTTGAGACTCCAGATCAGGTTCCTGGTAGCAGAAGTTACCATTTATAAACTTGTACCAGCTCAGATATTTTGTGTCACACATCTCTTGGTCTCCCTATTTGAATGTCAATGCTTTTTAAAGTGAGATCTAGACAAATTGTTATGTGTAGCATCAGGGCTCAAACCCGAGTCTCAGTGAAATTCCTTGCCTTCCATACCTCTACTGGCTTGCTCAAATCTCCACTGAAGGTGATTTTTTTTTTTTATTTACTTACTAGAGAGAGAGCGAATGGGTGTGCCAGTGCCTCCAGCCACTGCAAGTGAACTCCAGATGCATGTGCCCTCTTATGCATCTGGCTTACATGGATCCTGGGGAATTGAACCTGGGTTCTTTGGCTTTGTAGGCAAGCACTTTAACCGCTAAGCCATCTCTCCAGCCCCTGAAGGTGATTCTTAAACAATTTCCAGGTTAGTGGTTAAAGAGATCTTGTGGCTAGCTTTTCTCTCAGCCCAGACTCTTGACACAGCTAGGCTACCCTCAGAACATAGTACTTTGGGAAGGTGGGCAAAGATCACTGGAAAGATAATCTCTCCCTTTGCAAAATGGAGATTGGGGCTGGAGAGATGGCTCACTAGTTATAAAGTCGTTGGCTTACAAAGACTGCTGGCCAGAGTTCAAATCTCCAGTATCCATATACCAGATGCACTAAGTGGCACATACATGTGGAGTTCGTTTGTAGCAGCAAGAGGCCCTGGTATGCCCACTTGCTCTTTGTCTGTTTTTCTTTCTTTATAAATAAATAAAAATTTTTAAAAAGAGAGAAATGGAAATAAGTCTAATGGTGATTTATATAAACTAGGAGAAGTCTAGCTATATACCTGCGTGTTCAAGTTCCCCTCTGCCCTGCACACTCATGTGAATACCTTTTAGGTTTCCTAACAATAGCAGTTTTAACAGTGGTTTTAATTAGATGAATTAAGAATGTTCTCTGTTGTTATCATCCCCTCCCACCTCCCTACCCAGTCACCTCCAATTCCCCATTGCTTGAGAGCTCTGATGTTTCCATGGTAACAGGACTTCCAGCCCAGGTTGCCTCTCCCTGGTTCTTTTGGTCAGTGTGTATAGGGTCTAGACGTAGTAGGATCTAGATGTCAATGAGATGAAGAGTGCTAAGAGACTCTGAGAGTACACGAAGTATGCCCTAGTATTTCCTGAAAGAGACCTAGCTCTCCAGAAAATGAGGTTCCCACTCTCTCCTGCTTTTCCAAGCTCTCAGACATAAATTAAGAGTCACCCCATTCCCACCCTAAAGTCTCCTACCTATGGTTAATTTGTTTCTCCCAGAATTTTGTTATTTTTGGTAACAAACTTTTTCTCCTACATTCTCTTCCTTTTTTCTCTCCTACTTAGAGAGTTTTCAACGTCCTTTACCCCATGCCTGCTGACCAGCGGAGACATGTCAGCATCAACTCTGCCCGTTGGCTGCCTGAGCCAGGGCTCGGCCTGGCCTATGGCACCAACAAAGGAGACCTGGTGATCTGCCGACCAGAGTGAGTTGCTCAAGGGGGTGTGGGTAGACAGTGGAGACCTGAACTAAGCAGCATTCATCTGTGGACCTGGCCAGCTAGAGTGGGGCCTTTTAGCTAGACCAAATCCTTCTAGAGAGCTAGTGGAGATAGCACCTGCCTCTAATCACGTGCACTATCAAGGAGGTGACAGGTAGGGAGAGCCTTTTGGGTGCTTAGGTTCCTTACAGGGCCTTCTTCCCTGAGGATAGAGTTAGCTCTTCTTTCCAAATGATTCTCTCAAAAAATTGCTTTAGTAGTTGGGTGTGGTGGCATACCTCTGTAATCCCAGCTACTTGGAAGGCCAGGACAGGAGGGTTGTGAGTTTGAGGCCAGTTTAGGGCTACATGATGGGACTCTGTCTCAAAATAAGAAGGGCTATGAATGTTCTTCAGTGGTAGAGCACTTGCCTTATATTCAGTCTCTAATACCAAGAAAACAGAGAGACTAATGATTGTGTTCTCTTAAATGTAAGTACTATTTTATTTTCCATTCTTGTTCTTTTGCTCTCTGGTTTCCTAGTGATAGTAAAGTCCCTTTAGGAAAAAGAAAAACGTAGATATTAAAGATTCCTTTTTAGCCGGGCATGGTGGCGCACGCCTTTAATCCCAGCACTCGGGAGGCAGAGGTAGGAGGATTGCCGTGAGTTCAAGGCTACCCTGAGACTACATAGTTAATTCCAGGTCAGCCTGGTCTCAGAGTGAGACTCTACCTCGAAAAACCAAAAAAAAAAAAAAAAAAAGATTCCTTTTTAAACCTTTTTTGAAAAATTCAACTGGTGGTCCTGATTTTATGTAAATGCAGTAAGCATTAATGTAAAAAATAAAGTTAGGGGCTGGAGAGATGCCTTAGCAATTAAAGCATTTGCCTGTGAAGCCTAAGGACCCCAGTTCAATTTTCTAGGTCTCACATAAGCCAGACGCACATGGTGGTACATGCGCCTGGAGTTCATTTGCAGTGGCTAGAGGCCCTGGTGCGCGTATTCTCACTCTCTCCCCCCTCTTTCTGTCTCTAATAAATAAATAAATAAAAATAAAAATTATTTTAAAAATAAAATTAGAAAGCCAAGTGTGATGATACACGCCACTAATCCTAGCACTTGGGAGGCAGAGTTAGAAGGATTGCAATGAGTTTGAGGCCACCTTGAGACTACATAGTGAATTCCAGGTCAGCTTGGACTAGAGCGTGAGACTCTATCTTGAAAAACAAAAAAATAAAAATAAAATATAAAACAATAAAATATATAAAGTAAAATTAGAAGTAGTCTTGTTAAAACCCTAATTTGTCAAACTACTGATCTCTAACATCCTGTCTTTGTGTCTTGCCTATTTTTCTTTCTGCTTTGAAACTCTAGCTCATAATAGTGAAAGCAGATTGCAAACCTCAATTTAAAGCCACAGTGATTATTATCTGGCCTTGAAGTAAGTAATAGAAGGGGCCAGAAAGGGCTGGAGAGATGGCTTAACAATTAAGGTGCTTGCCTACAATGCCAAAGAACCAAGGTTCGATTCTCCAGAACCCGTGTAAGCTAGATGCACAACATGGCACATGCGTCTGGAGTTTGTTTGCAGTAGCTGGGAGCCCTGGTCTGCCCATTCTCTAATAAATTTAAAAAATAAAAAATCTTTAAAAATTAAAAAAAATAGAAGGCAGGGAACCAAAGTTCTGTCCTGCCCTGATAACATACATCCCCTTCCTCTGACTTTTTGGAGGCTAGAGCTCTATCTAGGCATTCATTCACTGAAGAACCTGGGAATCAGTCTGGTTTATCATCAGTTTCAAGATCAGTGAGGTGGGGAGGGAGAAGCTCTGTGCCTCACTGCAGAACAAGTTGATTACTGCATGAGGCTCTGCAGGGTTCCAGCTGACTAAATGCCACTCCAGGCCTCCCTACTACTGTCCTTCACCTAGGATGTTCTGCAGATCACAGCACATGTTGTAACTCATTTCATAGGGTCTCTGGCCTTTGAGAGTGTGCAGGTTGCCTCGTTGTTTTTTTTTTTTTTTTTTTTTATTTATTTTTTTAATTTTCTAGATACAGGGTCTCATGTATGCCAGGCTGGCCTCAACTCACTATGTAGCCAAGGATGACCTTGATTGGCTAATTCTCCTGCCTAAACCTCCTGAGTGCTGAGATTATAGGTATACCTCAACATGCCTTATTTATGCCATGCTGAGGATCAAAAACAGAACTTCAGATATGCTATGCAAGCAAGTACCAATTGAGCTACATCTTTTAATCTCCTACATTGCCTTTAGATAGGGGCCTTGGTAGTTCTTCTGAGATTGTATTTGAATCAGTCCTTGTAGTCTGGTAGTTAACCAACTTAGATCAGTGACACTGGGGAAAAAGAGGCCCAGCTCCTGCATTCCATCTTGAATTTTGGGGAGCCCCTCCCAAAGAAAGGCTGCTATTTAAGCCTGACCCAGTCAGACCTTGTTCTGCCAACAACTTGCTCCTCAGGTTTTATGTCCAGAGAGAATGTTCCAGTACTTCCTTGTGTCTTTCCAGAGCATAATCTTTTTCATGACTGCAACTTTTAGCCTGGTTGCTGGCCCTTCACATCTGCCTTTCTTCTGGGCTGTCCATCATCAGGAGCAATGCAGACTCTCAAATATTTATTTTTTAAAATATTTTATTTTTATTATTTATTTGACAGAGAGAAAGGGGGGGAGAGAGAGAGAGAATGGGCGCACCAGGGCTGCCAGCCACTGCAAACAGACTCCAGACGCATGCGCCCTCTTATGCATCTGGCTAATGTGGGTCCTAGGGAATCGAACCTGGGTCCTTTGGCTTTGCAGGCAAAGGCCTTAACTGCTAAGCCATCCCTCCAGCCCTCAAATATTTCTTTTACCAAAACTGCATGAGGCTAAATTATCTTCTCTCTTCTTGGGAATTCCTAAAAGGAATCCAGTAGACATCTTTTCCAAAATTGGTACAGAATTCTGGACCGTAATTTCATTTATACTAGCACAAGAGTTACAGGCCTCTCTATTTCCCAGAGGCCTGATTTCTTTTAGTCTTACTTGTGGCACCCACCACTCACCTCTGTTCTAGGCAAAGTACCAGCATCCTCCCTTCCAAAGTGATCTGCCCTCCCAGAGGCAGACTCTTAACCCAGTTTGTTGTGCTCCCCCCCCCTTTGATGTCATGTCTGAAAGCCTAGCCCACATACTTGATATGAGTCACATATTCCTCAGCCAAACATGAAGCTGGCTTTGGCCTCTTATTTTCTTTTTTCTCCCCATATGTCGTCTTCAATATTGGTCTCAGTAGGCCTAAGCCATCCTGGGTTGTCTAAGGTACTCTTTTTTTTTTTTTTTTTTTTTTTTTGAGGTAGGGTCTCGCTGTAGCCCAGGCTAACCTGGAATTCACTTTGTAGTCTCAGGGTGGCTTTGAACTCATGATAATCCTCCTACCTCTGCCTTCTGAGTATTGGGATTATAGATGTGTGCTACCATGCCCAGCTGGTCTAGGATACTAGGAGCTCAAGCCTCTTCTCTGAGTAAGATGGCATTAACACTATATCCATGGAACAGTACCATCACAGACTAAGTGATAGTGGACTAAGAGGAGCTAATTTAGATCTTTTTTTCTTTTCATTTTACTTTTAAAAAGTTTTTTTGTAGTTTATTTATTTATTTGAGAGCTACAGACAGAGAGAGAAAAAGGCAGATGATAGAGAGAGAATGGGTGCACCAGGGCCTTCAGCCACTGCAAATGAACTCCAGGTGTACTGCCACTTTGTGCATCTGGCTTACGTGGGTCCTGGGGAATCGAGCCTCGAACAGGGTCCTTAGGCTTCACAGGCAAATGCTTAACAGCTAAGCCATCTATCTCTCCAGGGCCCTTCATTTTATTTTTGGTGTTGCTATTTCTCCGAGCCTTAGCCTTAAAGCTGGAAATTTAAGGTCACAAATAAATTTGAAATGGATGTGACTTTGTTCTAAGTTATTCAAAATTTTCCTTTTTTTTTTTTTTTTTTTTTTTTGAGGTAGGGTCTTGCTCTAGCCCAGGCTGACCTGGAATTCACTCTGTATTCTGAGGGTGGCCTCGAACTCATAGCAATCCTCCTATCTCTGCCTCCCAAGTGCTGGGATTAGTTTGCACCGCCATACCCGGCTTGTTTGTTATTTTTGTTTGTTTGTTTTTTAATACTTTATTTACAAGGAGAGAGACCGAGAGGAAGGGTAGAAAGAGGGAGAGAAAGAAAATGAGCACACCAGGGCCTCTAGCTGCTGCAAATGTACTCCAGATCCTCTTATCTCTGCCTGCCAAGTGCTGGATTAAAGGCATGCGCCAACATGCCTGGCCTTAGTCACTTTCTTATCTCAGTCAGCATATCTATCATTTTGCTTTAGGCAAAGTTAAAGAAGTTAATGCTCATCCAAGGCCTCTCCATTTGTCAACCTAGATCTCTTTCCTATAAGTAGCACTTAATATTTTTCTGTCAGAAATCTCTTTAAAGCACTGTGTGATTGTATTGCCTATAATCCAGCACTTAGGAGGCTGAAGCAGGGGGATTGTCTTGAGTTTGAAGCTACTTTGTCCTACACAGAAAGACCTTGTCTCAAAAATCCAGAAAGCAGCCGGGCGTGGTGGCGCAAGCCTTTAATCCCAGCACTCGGGAGGCAGAGGTAGGAGGATCGCCATGAGTTCAAGGCCACCCTGAGACTACATAGTTAATTCCAGGTCAGCCTGGGCCAGAGTGAGACCCTACCTCAAAAAACCAAAAAAAAAAAAAAAAAAAAAAATCCAGAAAGCAAGCCGGTCTTGGTGACACACACCTTTAATCCCAGCACTTGGGAGGCAGAGGTAGGAGAATCTCTTGAGTTCAAGTCCAGTCTGGGACTACAGAGTGAATTTCAGGTCAGCCTGGATAGAGTGAGACCCTAACAAAACAAAATCTTTTAAAATTCTTATGAAAGCAGTGTACTGTGTTCTGCAGAAACAGACACACCATAGGAACACATGCATGATTAACTCCTTAAAACGTCAAGTAAGGGCCCAGCTCTAGGTCCTGTGTAGGTGGATCAGGTGGTTAGCACAGTGGAAAATGGGAAGATAAGGGAGAGAGCATTGACGATAGGCCTCCAGCTGAGAACAAAAACAAGTTGGAACTCTGAGTGGCTGTGTGCTTCTTAGGCAGTTGCCTAAGGCTTGCTGTCTGTCCCTTGGTGACGCAGCTCCCTGTCACACCCATTCCCAAGGGCATAGAATCCAGCCTGCCAGCTGGGCCAAGATTGCAGCCCTCCCCTGAAACAGGTGGTTGTCCGCCTTTGTCCAGATACCACCAGCTGCCCTGTGTTTTGTGCTGTCAATGCTGTTCTTGATTCTCTTTCATTGTCTTCATCTCAGCACTCTTGTCAAGCACAAAGAGTGGGAATGAGCTTCTTGGGTATCTCTTGGTGGCTGTAAAGCCTTACTTGACAGTAGACAAAGGCTTTAGAGAACAGTCCATCTTAGCCTAGGGTGGAACGCTTAGGGCAAGTGAGAAGACAAACAACTGTCCCTTGAATCCCTATGCCAAACTGTCACATCACAGTGACTGATAGCCCAGTCATCCCCCCTTCGCAGCAGTGAGGTGCTCCTGTCTCCTAGCTTTGCTGTCTCACCCACACTCCTCCCAAACTGTTGACTTGTCTCAGGCTGACCATGAGCCCAGCCACCCACCCCCAATTGATTTCTACAATGGATGTGAAGGACCAGATTGATATGAGGGAATGCTTGCTTACTTCTAGTTTAATAGATCCACCTTGTAAATGAAGGTCAGAGAGGCATAACTGGAAGACCACTGCTTTTCAGACTCCTTTCATAAGGGAGAATGGAGAGACTCTTGGCAGAAGAGTAGGCTGAGTGTGTGCCATCTGGCACCTGATAAAGCCCCAGCTCTTCCCCTACAGAGGAAGTTACTAGTGTGAATAGTGATTATTGTTAAATGACATTGCCTGAGGAGGGAGAAGCACATGTCTGAATGAAAAGGGGAGCCTGAACAGTCAAGGAGATGACATCCTTCAGGCTACCCAGAAGAGCCAGGTGCCAGCTCTCTCCCTCACCACAGAGATAGTGCAAGTAAATGCTAGTCTTCCTGGAAACAGTTCTTTCCACAAAGACAGGTCTGAGACCGACAGATGAAGGAGAGTTTTCTCAAAGGGAATATTCCAGATGGATATGGTGACACACACCTATAATCTCAACACTCAGGAGGTAGAGGCAGGAGGATCAGGAATTCAAGGCCATCCTCAGCTATATGGACCCTGTCTCAAAATAAGCAAAATAGTCAGATGGAATAGTACCCAGAATTTACAAAGTTAAGAGGCACAGGTTTATGTGGAGAGAGCATGGGGACCACCAAGGAAGCCAGGTTGGCTTTTCTGTGTAGTGAAGGAGCTCATGTTGGTCCAGAAGTGATGGGGGACTTAAGCTGGGCCCACAAGTGCATCTTACAGATATTGCTGAAGGAAACTGGGTGCTAAGTGGAAGCTCATGAAAGGCTGCCTTTTGTTGACCTTCTAATCTTCATCTCTTCTGTTTGTCTAGTTCCTGAGAAGAACCTAGAACACATAGTGATTCATTTATCCTTACCAAGACCCAAGAAGGAAGGAGATGGTTGGGATCATTCTTTAGCTTAAAGACAGAAATCAGTGACATGTTGGGTACTAAAGAATAAGTTTCAGTCACCAGAAAAGGTGTCTTCAACCTTGTTCCTTAGAATTGAGCCCAGAATTGAAATCAAGTCCAAGGACCTGCTATTGTCAGACTTCTGGTCACAGATGTAGAACAAATCAGGGTTAGAGTTAGACCTGCTTATAAACAGGCAAAGCCCAGAACTCACTTTGTAACAACATAGATGTTGCAGTCAGGTTCACATTGCTGGCAGAAATCACCTGACCAAGAGCATCTTGTGGGAAAAAAGGTTTATTTTTATTTTGACTTACAGGCTCGAGGGGAAGCTCCATGATGGTAGGGAAAATGATGGCATAAGCAGAGGGTGGACATCACCTCCTCACCAACATCAGTAGACAACAGCAACAGGAGAGTGTGCCAAACACTGGCAAGAAGAAGCTGGCTATAATACCCATAAGCCCACCCCCCAACAATACACTGCCTCCAGGAGGTTTTAATTCCAAATTGCCATCAGCTGGGGCCCTAGCATTCAAAACACCTAAGTTTATGGGGGACACCTGAATCAAACCACCACACTAGGCTGGGCCCAAACTCTAGGATCTTCTTGCCTCAGCCTCTCAAGTATTAGCACTGGAGGCATGTACCAGTATACATAGCTGAGACCCCTGTTTTGTTTGGCACTTCTTCAGTAAGTAGCCCAATCCCAAGCTCTCAGCTAATGGTGCATGCTGCCTGAATGAAATGTATGAAGAGACCTTGGCCACGAGCATCATGTTGACAGTCCTGGAACAAACCCTGGGCCCTCTGGTGGCTTCCTTTCAGAGATAGGAAGAAGATTCCTGATCCTGCCATCAACAGTTTGTTGTAGATTTAGTGTGAACAGTTTGTTGTCACTAACCAGCCCTGGGTAGCAGGAATTACAGAGGAGGGATTTGGCAGGGCCCACATGGTATTGCAACCTGTCAATAAATCTTGACAAGTTTGTAAATCAGAGGCTTTTTGGCAGCTGGCTTAACATAGTGCCTAATACAACCAGGATCTGCTCACAAAAAAGTACAGTGATTGAAGCCGGGCATGGTGGCGCACGCCTTTAATCCCAGCACTCGGGAGGCAGAGGTAGAAGGATCGCCGAGAGTTCAAGGCCACCCTGAGACTACATAGTTAATTCCAGGTCAGCCTGGACCAGAGTGAGACCCTACCTCAAAAAAAAAAAAAAAAAAAAAAAAGTACAGTGATGACTGTTTCTGGAGGGCCTAGAAGTTGACGTCTGGTCATTTACCTCTCCTAATGCAAGTTAGTCTTCTCTTACCCTTGTGTCCAGTGGCCTCTGGACTCCACAGAAACATCTGTTTGGTGGACAGAGACACTAGTTTTTAAAGGGCAACCTGAAGATCACAGGGAGTCTGTAGTCCACATTTGGGCCCTGTGTCAGAAGCTGGGAGGGATTAGGACAAAGCAGGAAAAGAAGCCAGTATCCCCTCAGTCAGCCTCGACCCAGAATGATGGGTCCCTGTATAACTATATCTGGGGCCTCCCAGCCCTGCCACCTGCCTGTTACCCAGGGCAGCCTAACCTCCTACTGCTGTCCTCTTTCATTGGCCCCTATTGGGCATGTGCTGACTTATCCTGGTGATTAGGAAAGTAGCCTCTAATAGTATTGCAACCTGTCTTCTTTTGGCTGACCCTTGTAACATCCTGATTTGCATCTGTTGCTCCCCGAGGATGTTCTGTTGTTAAAGAAGAGCGACCCAGACCCAGACCAAGCTGACTTGCTGGAGTTTGTCATAATCTGCTCAAGCTGCCTAACAAAGCTCACAGACTACTGACTTAAACAATAGACATTTATTTCCTCGTAGTTCTGGAGTGAGAAGGCCAAGATCAAGGTGCCATCAGAGGTGGTTTTCTAGAGAGAGCCTTCTCTTCCATCTTTTTTTTTTTAATAGTATTTTACAAGAGAGAGAGACAAAGGGAGAAGGAGAATGAATATGAATATGGGCATGCCAGGGCCTTTAGCCGCTGCCCAAACAAACTCCAGACGCATGTGCCACAATGTGCATCTGGCTTATCTCGGTTCTGAGGAATTGAACCTGGGTCCTTAAGCTTTGCAGGCAAGCGCCTTAACCACTAAGACATCTCAACATCTCTCCAGTCCCAAGTTATTTATTTATTTTTTGAGGTAGGCTTTCACTCTAGCCCAGGCTGACCTGGAATTCACTATGTAGTCTCAGGCTGGCCTCAAACTCACAGTGATCCTCCTACCTTTGCATCCAAGTGCTGGGATTAAAGGCATATACCACCACACCTGGTTCATTTTTTTCTTAAATATTTATTTAAGAGAGAGAGGCAGAGAGAGAGGATAGACACACCAGGGCCTCTAAGACATCTCCCAATCTCCCATTTCTTTTTCTTTTTCATCTCTCCTTTTTTTTTTTTTTTTTTTTTTGAGAGAGACACACACACAGAGAGAGAGAGAGAGAGGGAGACAGATAGAGATGGGCGCGCCAGCAGTGTCTCAGCTGCTGCGAACAAAATCCAGATGTGTGCGCCCCCTTGTGGTCAAGTGTGGCATTGTGCCCTTGCGTCACTTTGCATCTGGCTAAACGTGGGACCTGGAGATTGGAACCGCTGGAGATTGGAACCAGTGCTTTTAGGCTTAGGAGGCAGGCACCTTAACCCCTAAGCCATCTCTCCAGCCCCTCTCCCATTTCTTAAAAGAGTATGGTCCTATCAGGTTAGGGCCCACCCTAATGGCCTTAGTTAGCCATCTTTGCCTCCTAACAACCCTGTCTCCAGATGTATTCACACTGGTGGCTAGGGCTGCAACATACGAATTTGGAAAAGCACACTTCTGGTGAAGCTCTTCAAGAATGTGGCATTTCCCATCCTGTTTAGGAACAGAGTGGGAGTTATGGTTATCTCTTAGGATCTCTACATGGGTATCAGATATGTAATTGGTGAGCTTAAAAAATTCTTCCTGCTTCCTATTCCCACACTTCACAGCTACCACCCTACTCTTAACCATGGTGTCTGATACAAGGCAAAAATCTCATTAGTGAGGGATCTTTATTTCACTTCATTTTACTGTTTTGTTTGTGTGTAGTATGTGTGAATGTATGCATGTGGGTGCACATGCATACATATGGAGGACAGAGTCTCTCACTTGAACCCAGAGCTCACCAATTCAGCTCATCTAACCAGCCACCTCACCCCAAGGATCCCCTGTCTCTACCTCCCTAACACTGGGATTATATATGTGGGCCTCCACACCATACTAGGTATTTACATGGGGGCTAAAGATCCAGACTCTGGTCCTCATGCTAACATGACATGCATTTTACCCACAGAGCCATCTCCCCAGCCCCCAATTTTGTTTTTGTTTTTGTTTTTTTGATTTTTCGAGGTAGGGTCTCACTTTAGCTCAGGCTGACCTGGAATTCACTATGTAGTCTCAGGGTGGCCTTGAATTCATGGCAATTCTCCTACCTCTGCCTCTCGAGTGCTGGGATTAAAGGCGTGCGCCACCATGCCCAGCTTCAATTATTTTTTTTTTTTTTTTTTTTTTTTCGAGGTAGGGTCTCACTCTGGTCCAGGCCAACCTGGAATTAACTATGTAGTCTCAGGGTGGCCTCGAACTCCCGGCGATCCTCCTACCTCTGCCTCCCGAGTGCTGCAATTTTTTTTTTTAAGATTATTTTTTTATTTATTTATTTATTTATTTATTTATTTATTTATTTATTTATTTATTACAGAGAATGGGCACACCAGGGCCTCTAGCCACTGCAAATGAACTCCAGATGCATGTGCCACCATGTGCATCTGGCTTATGTGGGACACAGAGCCTGTGTCCTCAGGCTTTGTAGGCAAGTGCCCTAATTGCTAAGCCATCTCTCCAGCCCTAAATATTATTTATTTGAGAGAGAGAGAGAATGGACACACCAGGGCCTCTATACTGCAAATGAACTCTAGGCGGATGTGCCACCTTGTGCATCTGGCTTTACATGGGTACTGGGGAATCAAATTCATCCTTAGACTTCACAGGCAAGTGCCTTAACTGCTTAGCTACCCCCAAGCCCTATTTTTGGCTTTTGGAAATACAGTTTCATATAGTCAGTCTCTCCTTGAACTCCTTGATCCTCCTGCCTCCACTTCCCAAGTGCTGGGATTATAGGTGTTTGCCACCACACATGGCTGAGAAGGGATCTTTAAAAGTAAGGCAGGGGGCTGGAGAGATGGCTTAGCGGTTAAGGCACCTGCCTGCTAAGCCTAAGAACGCCGGTTCCAATCTCCAGGTCCCACGTTTAGCCAGATGCAAAGTGACGCAAGGGCGCAATGCTGCACTTTACACAATGGGGCACACATATCTGGATTTCGTTCACAGCAGCTGAGAGACTGCTGGCGCGCCCATCTCTGTCTGTCTCCCTCTCCCTCTCTGTCTCTCTCTGTGTCTCTCTCCAAAAATAAAAATATTTTTAAAAATATTTAAAAGTAAGGCAGGGACTGGAAAGATGGCTTAGTGGTTGAGGCGTTTGCCTACAAAGTCAAAGGGCCTCAGTTCAATTCTCCAGGACCCATGTAAGCCAGATGCACAAGGGGGCGCATACATCTGGAGTTTGTTTGCAATGGTACTCCCATTCCCTCTGCCTCTTTCTCTCTCTCAAATAAATAAATAAAATATATTTTTAAAAATAAAAGTAAGGCAGAAGCTGGCTGTAGTGGCTCATGCCTTTAATCCCAGCACTCAGGAGGCAGAGGTAGGAGGATCACCATGAGTTCAAGGCCACCCTGAGACTACATAGTGAATTCCAGGTCAGCCTGGACCAGAATGAAACCCTACCTTGAAAAAATAAAATAATAATAATAATAATAATAATAATAATGCAGCAGTTAAGCACTTGCCTGTAAAGCCAAAGGACCCAGGTCCAAGTCCACAGTACCCACATAAAAGCTGGATGCACAAGGTGGCACATGCATCTGGAGTTTGTTTTCAGTGGCTAAAGGAGTTCCTGGTGTGCCTATTCTCTCTGTTTCTCTCTTTCTGCTTCTTTCCCTCTCTCAAATAAATAAAATACGTTTTAAAAAAATGTTGGCCAGGCGTGGTGGTACATGCCTTTAATCCCAGCACTTGGGAGGCTAGGGTAGAAGGATTACCATGAGTTCAAGGCTACCCTGAGAATACATAGTGAATTCCAGGTTAGTCTGAGCTAGAGCGAGACCCTACCTTGAAAAAAAAAAAAAAGTAGCAGGTCATAGCAGGTCATGATGGCACATGCCTTTAATCCTAGCACTTGGGAGGCAGAGGTAGGAGGATCACCGAGAGTTCAAGGCCACCCTGAGACTACATAGTGAATTCCAGGTCAGTCTGAGCTAGAGTAAGACCCTACCTCAAAAAACCAAAAATAAATAAAAGTAATTCAGGTAGGCTGGTGAGATGGCTTAGTGGTTAAGATACTTACCAGCAAAGCCAAAGGACCCAGGTTTGATTCCCCAGGACCCACGTAAGCCAGATGCACAAGGTGGCACAGGCATCTGGAGTTCATTTGCAGTAGCTGGAGGTCCTGGCGTGCCCATTTTCTCTCCCCTCCCCCATGTCTGCCTCTTTCTCAAATAAATAATAAAAATTTTAAAAAGTAAGGTAGTCTTGTGCTTGCACTGCTGGATATGGACTGTAGGGCCTTGTGCATTCTAGGCAAGCACTCTTCCTCCACTATATCCTCAGCATCAGTTCTGTGTTTGGGGGTTCTGTTGGCAGGGGCTGCTATCTGAGATGTCAAGTCAGTGTATAAAAGTGAGTAGCCAGCCGGGCGTGGTGGCACACGCCTTACTTAATCCCAGCACTCGGATTTTAATCCCAGCACTCGGAAGGCAGAGGTAGGAGGATCGCTGAGAGTTCAAGGTCATCCTGAGACTACATAGTGAATTCCAGGTCAGCCTGAGCCAGAGTGAGACCCTACCTTGAAAAACAAAACAAAACAAAACAAAAGTGAGTAGCCATGGCCACTGCTTCTCTATGGCATAGGGAGAAATTGCCTGATACCCCAGTACAGGGAAAAGTTGGAAGCCTATGAAATCAGCAGATAGAATTATCTAGAGGGTCTGCCTGAGATCTGAACACCTTTCACACTTTCTTGTCTCACAGCCTAGTCCAGAAAAGAAAGTGGCATGGGCTATTCTGCTTCCAGGCAAATAAGGCTATTGAGGTGCCTGTGTTCTTCCTTATGAACCCCTGGAAGTAGGAAAGGCTTGGGGGTGTGAGCATGTTTGTCGAGTATTTAGAGGCCTTTTGGCAGCTGTCCATGGCACGTGTCTCTCCAGTGAGCCTTGCTTCAGCCTCTCATTTGCTGTCAGCTTCTTTCTCCATTTCTGAAGAACACTCCGAACCTACTGCCTATGTCTGGTGTTGCTATTTTTTAGCTGTCTTTTGGCCCCACAGAGAAGCTGATTGGACTTTGCCTATGGAGAGAAAGGGCTACAGTACCATTGCAAGGATTTGGGACATTTGAGAGGTCAGATGTTCCAGCACTGAGCACCTTCATAAGGTCCTAGTCTCAGACCTGCTCAGGAAAGGGACAGGATGGGCTTGCTAGGCCACCACTCCAAAGCCCAGGACTTACCAGGAATTCTTAACCCTCTCTCTAACATCTCCCATCTTATGTTCTCTACCCTTCCCAACTGATTTTTAGGGCCTTAAACTCTGGGGTTGAGTACTACTGGGACCAGCTTAACGAAACAGTCTTCACTGTCCACTCCAACAGCAGGAGCAGCGAGCGGCCTGGGTAAGCTGAAGTCAGAGGGCAGTGGCCGGCTAGAAGTTTGTCCTTCCTCTTGCATTTGATGGGCCCTGGCTCTTTCCCCAACCAGAACAGCTCCCAAATTGATCTGCTGCTTGTCTTAAGATTTTGTATATAGTCAAAACAAGGGACTTGGGAGATGGCCTAATGGTTAAAGATGCTTGTCTGCAAGCCTGACGGCCAAATTGCTAGCACCCATGTAACGCTGTGCAGTGGTGCACTCTGTAATCCCAATGTATCTATGGCAATGGGAGGTGGAATCAGGAGAATCCCAAAGCTCATGGACCAGCTGGTCTGGCATTTGTAGTGGCAGTAAGAGAGAGCCTGTCTCAAATAAGGTGAGAGGCAATTACCAACATCTGAGGTTGTCTGCTAACCTCCACATGTGTGGTGTGGCAAGAGCAAAAACACACATGCGCACACGCACAACCATTGCTCTTATGGTCTTGTTTTCAAACAGCCCTGGCCCACATCTGGACACACCTGGGGTGAGAAGATTGGCATTGAAGAAAAATGCTGCCCCAATTCTGCTCTGTGGCCCATGGAGTAGGATGGTTTCTGATATGATAGCTACAGAGACCAAACCTCTCCAGAGGCTGCTGAGAGAGCAGGGACTTGATACTGATCTTCCTTTTCATTTTATTAATGAAAACTGAGACATCAAAACAAAGTGCTGGGTCAGTGGTCCACCCAAGGCGGTCTCTGTTTTCTATTGCAGATTGCAGGGCACAGCTGGAGGAATAGTTCCAGAAGTATCTAGAAATGAGTATCTGGTGACAGTCTCAAAGGTTGGGAAGGGCCGGGTATGGTGGTGCACACCTTTAATCGCAGCGCTCGGGAGGCAGAGGTAGGAGGATCACCGTGAGTTCAAGGCCACCCTGAGACTACATAGTTAATTCCAGGTCAGCCTGGGCTAGAGCAAGACCCTACCTTGAAAAAAAAAATTGGGGGAGTTCCTTTGACTCCTATTCCAGCAATCTCAAAGATCTGTGTCTGAAAAATGCCCAAAGGACATTAACCTGGGGCCTGGACCTTGCTTGTGGGCAGCTGAGCTCCTAACTTGAAATGCTCTGTTTTCAGAAGGCCCTGGGAGGATCGCAGCTGCCATCAGGAGGTGGCTGGACAATCACAGTGCTCTCAAGCCTGTAGGCCTGGCATTGGCATGGAACCCCAGAGCCCTGCAAAGGTTTCTCTCCCAAATCCCATTTGACTTCAGTCTGTCTTTCTCTCTTAGAACCAGCAGAGCTACATGGAGGACAGACAGAGACATGGGCTTGATGAACGCAATTGGGCTGCAGCCCCGGAACCCCACCACCTCTGTGACATCTCAGGGCACCCAGACTCTGGCCCTTCAGCTGCAGAATGCTGAAACACAGACTGAGAGGGAGGAAGAGGAGACAGGGACAGCAGCATCGGGTCCTGGTGAAGGTAGGAGCCCTGCATTGCTAGAGGAGGGCATGTGAGTGGGAGCACGTGGTTAGGAATACTATCAGCCATCTCTTGGAAGAGATAGCCTGAGGCTCCCAGGCCATCTGCCTGGACAGGTAGTGCGCATGATTGCCACTCAGGACAGAAGAGGTCATGATCCTGACTAGGTAATGGCCACTTGGTGGCAGTAGAAGCCTCCTGAGGCAAGAATAGGGACATCACTTCTCAGTCTCCAGTCAGCTCAGCTGCTTTGGCAACTTTACTCCCCTGCTTTTCAAGGAAGTACCTTGACCCCCCTCTTGTGAAACCAGGAGGACTCAGGCTGGTTTACCAAAGAGTGTGCACACAAAGCAAAACTCAGTTGCAAGCACTCCTTCCAGAGCCCAGCAGTGTGTCCAGGCCTCTGGCTCCCAGGGCCAGCCATGGTGGCTTGTCTTCTCTTAGCCTGTGTGGCAGATTGAGGTCCTGATTCTCTTGTTGCACCCTTTTCTTCCACCTATTTTAGGTATGGTTCTGCCAGCCCCAGCCCTGTCCTGGCTCTCTGCTGGCCTCACACTTATTATAACCAATTAGCACTTCCCAGCAGTAGGACTCAAGCCACTTGGAGCCCATCAGTAGCTATGTTAAACAGGCTGTTCTCACTTTCCTTACCTCCTGCCCCCAGCCCCCTTGCTGCTTTAGCTCCAAATAAGGCAGCATCCAAACAGACTTTTTCTAGTCCTGGTTGAGCTATTTGCTTTAGAGACCATGGGAGGAGAATCCTTTGTGTGCCTCAGGCAGAGTAACAAATTTGCCTGTGTTGCCCCTAGGAAGTGGCTTTCTCTACTTCAGTTCTCCACAGAGCACTGTCCCTCACCTTGCTATAAAACTTTTCAGTCAGCCGGGCGTGGTGGCGCACGCCTTTAATCCCAGCACTCGGGAGGCAGAGGTGGGAGGATCACCGAGAGTTCGAGGCCACCCTGAGACTACATAGTGAATTCCAGGTCAGCCTGGGCCAGAGTGAGACCCTACCTCGAAAAACCAAAAAAAAAAAAAAAAAAAACTTTTCAGTCAAATCCCTTGTTGGTCTGCAGCACAGCCCATCTCCTGTATCTGAGGCCCATGGCTCAACACATGATAGCTAGCCTCTGAGAAGCCCTGATGAAGCAGGCAGCATGGAGGTTACTCACAAGGGAAGGATTCTAAGAGAGTTTCTGTCCTTCCCCTTAAAGCTCACAGTTTAGCAAGGGCTTCAGAACCCTTAGCAGCTGATAACTTCAATATGATGAGGATCCTGAGAGGATTATGGGCCAGGCCTCCCCAATGGAATAGGGGAGGCTTAGGGAGAATCTGGCCCTGAGCTGAGGCCTCCAGGCTGAACAGGAGTTAGGCAGAATGGGCTGGGAGGGACATTGTAGCACATGCATGGCACCCACGTTCAAAAATATGGCATGTAGATGGAGGTCCACAAGCAGGTATGTGCTCATGACCTGTCTGCAACATGTTGAGAACTGAGGCTGGCTGAGTGGGGAGGTGGTGGAAGGAGGCCTGTGTTCAAAAGGTGGAATGGGAGCTCTGCAAGCAGGACTTTCTGCTGAGAAGCATTCCCCATGGGGGTCTCAGCATCCAGAGAATTTTGTCTTGCTGTTTCTGGCCTGAAGTTAATAAGTTCCTTCTTCCTGTTTGCAGGATGGAGGCTGAGGGTGGGTAGGAGAGGAACTATCTTTCCCAGTCTCAAGAGACCACAGCCTCATTTCTTACCCATTCCTGCCTCCTTTAAAGTAGAGCAGGTGATAGCAGGGGCTCTGGTCAGCATCAGCAGGCAGCTGCAGCAGGAACCTTGGCAGAGTAGGTGGGTACTACTTGCTGCTTCTGTCCATGGTTCTGCAAACTTTCCTGAGAGCTCGACTCCAGCTCTTCAATGGATAGCAGAGAGAAATAAGGGTTGGTAGGGAGGATGAGGAATTGACTACTGAGTGTCTTTCCTGGGGTCAGGAGTCTTGTGTCAAAGTGCTTATCCATGGCTCTGATGCCAGGGTTCTCGCAAGAAAGACCAGAAATCAGTGTACTCCTTGGTTCTGCCAGCCCCTGCCATGGCTATGCACACCAGTTCTTGCCTCTTCTCCTTATGTTGACTGAGTTGGCATCCACACCTGCAGGAACATGCATAGGAAAGCCCTGGTTGAGGAGCTTAGCCCTTCTGTGCTTGGCTGCACACATACTGCACAGGGACCTGGATTGGTTAGTATAGGGAACAGCTCCGCTTGTAGTAATCACCACCCCTTCCTTAGTACTTGCCCAACAGCACCAAGGAGTTACCAGTCTACTTCTCATTTTCCTTTTCTATAAACATTAATTTATGGAAACAAAATGTCTCTACAAATATAAACAGTCTAGCCTCTGGGTCTCTAGTCACTCCAAGTGAACTCAAGATGCATGTGCGACCTTGGGCATCTGGCTTATGTAGCTTCTGGGGAGTTGAACCTAGGTTTTTGGGCTTCATAGGCAAGTCCCTTAACCACTAAGCCAGTGGAAGAGTACATGCCTAGTCTGAGTAAGGCCCTGGTTCAATCCCCACTCCCATCTCTGCCCAACTCAAAAAAAAAAAAGACTGAAACCCATTCGGCTTTCCAGAGCTTTCTACAGAGGGCAGTTCCTATTGCTTTTGTGCTTATCCAGCTTTAACCAAAAAGTTAAAACTCCTCTGAAGCTTGTACTTGACTCTGCAGCCAGCTGCCCTACTCTGCTAGGCAGAGGCAGCTCAGAAAGGAGAGAAGCATTCCCTGACCAGAATCACTGCTGCTCTCAGCACTAGTACACAGCAGTAGGCAGTTGGCATTCATTTGACATTCAGGAAGTATGTGGAATGAATGACTGCAACAAGAGAGGCTTTGCCTTTGAGCTTGGCTCTTCACACTGTTGGGAGAGCTCCATGGCTTGATCTCTCAGGCTCGGACCTCTTTCTTTTATGATGTAGATGGCAGTTAGACCAGCAGCCACAGTTGGGCCCAGGGCCAAGGAAGAGCAAGTGTGAAAACTGAGGAGCTGGAAGAAATACTTTTGCTATAGTGAAAGAGATGGCAGAATTAACATGTGTGGTCACCACTGTGCCTGGATCATTTTCCCTTGGGCTTCAGTATTTATTTATTTATTTAAATATTTATTTATGGTACGATCTCACTCTAGCCAAAGCTGACCTGCCACTTACTCTGTCATCCCAGGCTGGCCTTGAACTTACGGCAATCCTTCTACCTCTGCCTTGAGAGTGGTGGGAACAAAGGCATGCATCACAACACCCAGCTTGGGATTCAGTATTTTGAAAAATATGCCAACTGCTTCCAGAGGCTCTTAGCCTCAGTTTAGCATTCCAGAAGAGAAGCACGGCTCCAGGACCTGGGCTGAAGCTGTCCACACCCAACCCCAGGAGCCAGTCACATGCACAGTCTGAGTCTCCAACCCAGTATTTCTCAGCATGTATTTTGCATTTGTTATTGTATTAGGCATTATGACTCCAAAGGTTTTAGAGAGGGAATCACATTCAGAAATAAAGCCATTATGTCTCATCCTTCAAAGAGAAAGACTAAAAAAGTAGACATATAAGTGTTTCTTCTAAAGCAGGGAATGACCTGTTTTCAAGGTCACATTGAATCTAGAGCCCCTGTATGCAGCAGGAAGCTCTTTTTTTTTCAGCCACACATGTATTTGACAAAAACACACTGTATGCATGTATTTGTTACACACTTGAGCTTAGCTCAAGACCGTCAGGAAGCTATAGCCAAGAAGGGAAATGCTGCAGCCACCAGTGACCAGAGAGAGGTGTGGAGCACTGCAGGGCTCTGAGAGCTGTTGTTTCTACCAGTTGGGTAAAAGAGATGACATTTACACTGGCCCTTGAATCTGGATCAACTTGAGATTGAAGAGGTAGATGAGGACAGAGCAGTTTGTATAGTATGCCCTGACATGCACAGGCAGGGAATGGAGCTGGGTCAGCTTTATAAAGATTGTTGGGGAGGGGGAGTTGGCTGGAGAGATGGCTTAGCAGTTAAAGTGTTCGCCTGCAAAGCCTAAGTACCCAGGTTCCATTCCCCAGAACCCACATAAGCCAGATGCACAAGGTGACGTATACGTCTGGAGTTTGTTTCCAGCAGCTAAGGCCCTGGCATGTCTCTCTCTCCCTCTTCCTCTCTCTGTATCTGTCTCTTTCTCTCTCTCAAATAATTAAATTTAAAAAAAAAGCCTTTGGGTGTGGTGGCGCACGCCTTTAATCCCAGCACTTGGGAGGCAGAGGTAAGAGGATCACCTAGGGTTCGAGGCCACCCTGTGACTACATAATGAATTCCAGGTCAGCTTGAGCTAGAGTGAGACCCTACCTCAAAAAAACCAACAAGAAAAAAAAGACTGTTAGGCACATGCAGATGGGAAGACCTTGGGTGTAGTCAGGAAAGTGATGAGGGCCTGGTTAGAGGGCCTTCAACTATCAAAAGGACTTAACTTGGAGCTGCTGGACTTTGAGCAGGTTATAAACTTAACCCCAGAAACAACCACATGAAGAGCTGGAGTTTAGATGGCAAAAAACCCAGCATGATGGGCTCAGGCCAGGCTACTACACCTCCCAGATGGGCACTAGTGCCTGGGACCCAGGAAATTTTCCTAGGGCAACTCACATGTTAGATGTGGGCACCAAGATCCTAGATTGTCCTTTCCTCTTGCTCTGCTCCACTGTTTGATAGCTTGGCCTCTGGGACAGGTTTAGAGCCCTTCAGGATTTCTTTCTACTGCCTGAGCATCTGGAGCTGAGCGTCTCTGGCCGGAAGTGAATAAGGGCAGCTGCTTTTGGAGAAGAGGGTAAAGTTTCCTGGGGAGCTTTAAAAAAGCTAGCCGAGGGCTGGAGAGATGGCTTAGCAGTTAAATGCTTGCCTATGAAGCCTAAGGACCCCGGTTCGAGGCTCGATTCTCCAGGACCCATGTAAGCCAGATGCACAAGGGGGTGCATGCATCTGGAGTTCGTTTGCAGTGCTTGGAGGCCCTGGTGCACCGATTCTCTCTCTCTCTCTCTGCCTATTTCTGTATCTCTCTCTCTCAAATAAATAAATAAATAAAATATAATATAAAAAAAGCTAACCAACCATAAGCTAAAACCCAGGAGGAGCCCCCATTGCTTAGTGCTGAGGAAAACAGATGATACCTGCAAAAAGAAACATGGGCATGGGGCTGCCAGCCACCAAGGAGAAGAGAGAGAGCTAAGAGAGCCTTAGACACAACTAAGCTGTGAAATCTGAGTTTGATGAGGCAAGCAGAGAAAAGGCCACTGACAAAAAAACATTTAGTGCCAGGTGTGGTGGTGGCACACACCTTTAATCCCAGCACTTTCAGGAAACAAAGATAGGAGGATCATTGAGTTTGAGGCCAGCCTGAGACTACATTCCAGGTCAGCCTGGGCTAGATCAAAACCCTACCTCAAAAAACCAAAATAATTCTAATAATTTTTAAAAGCCTAGTCTTTTTGTTTTGTTTTGTTTTTTGTTTTTCAAGGTAGGGTCTCGCTGTAGCCCAGGCTGACCTGGAATTCACTATATAGTCTCAGGTTGACCTTGAACTCAGGGTGATCCTCCTACCTCTGCCTCCCAAGTACTGGGATTAAAGGCGTACACCACCATGCCCAGTTTAAAAAGCCTAGTCTTTAATCCCAGTGCTCAGTCTGGAGAGTGAGGTAAGATGATCAAGGCCAGCCTGAACTACAGAGTGAGTTTCAGGTCAGCCTAAGCTACAATGATACTGTGCCTCAAAAAAAAAAAAAGAAGAAAGAAAGAAAGAAAGAGAGAAAAAGAGAAAGAGAGAAAGGGAGGAAGGGGGGGGAAGGCTGGCATGGTGGCACACACCTTTAATCCCAGCACTCTGAGAGGCAGAGGTAGGAGGACTGTCATGAGTTCAAGGCCACTTTGAGACTGCATAGTAAATTTCAGGTCTGCCTTAAAAAACCAAAAAAAGAAAAGAAAAGAAAAAAGGAAAACAGCTTTTGGAGCTGGAGAGATGGCTCAGTAGGTTAACACACTTGCCACCCACAAACATAAGTACGAGTTTGGATCCACAGACTCCACATGAAAAAAATGATGGACAAAGTAGCAAGTATCTCTAATCCCAGCCCTCCTATGGCCATATGGGAGGCAAAGACAGGAGAATTCTGGATGCATGTGGACTAGCTAGCTTGGTGTACATTCATAGCAGTAAACAAGAGAACCTGGGCTGGAGAGATGGCTTAGTGGGTAAAGTGCTTGCTTGCCTGTGAAGCCTAAGGACCCAGGTTCAATTCCCCAGTACACACATAAGCCAGGTGGCACATGTGTCTGGAGTTGGTTTGCAGTGGTTAGAGGCCATGGCACATCCATTTTTTTATTTTCTTTTCTTCTTTTTTTTTTTTTTTTTTTTTTTTTTTTTTTTGGTTTTTCGAGGTAGGGTCTCACTCTAGTCCAGGCTGACCTGGAATTCACTATGTAGTCTCAGGGTGGCCTCGAACTCATGGCGATCCTCCTACCTCTGCTTCCCGAGTGCTGGGTTTAAAGGTCCAGTTAACATCCATTCTTTCTCTCTCTCTCTGCCTCTCTCACTCTCTCAAATAAAATACTTAAAAATATTTTTAAAAGCCGGGTGTGGTAGCGCACGCCTTTAATCCCAGCACTCGGGAGGCAGAGGTAGGAGGATCGCCGTGAGTTCAAGGCCACCCTGAGAGTACATAGTTAATTCCAGGTCAGCCTGGGCCAGAGTGAGACCCTACCTCGAAAAAAAAAAAAAATAAAAAAGAAAGAAAAACTCTGCCTCAAATGAGGTGGAAGGTGAGGACTAGCACTCAGGGTTGCTCTGTCACCTTCATACGCATACCATGGCACGCATACATGTATGCACACATAGAGTTTCTTTTATTAATCTGAAAAATCCCAAACTGGACAGTAGATCAGTCACTCAATGAAACAGATCAGTAGTTCACTACAGCTAATCCTGGCAGCCTGGGATCCTTGATGATAGTTGCTCAGGCTTAGTGGTTGCTAGGAAGACTCAGGGTGGAGCTCTTGCTACAACCCTGAGTGTGAGTGCCTGGTATATGTGAAGTCTCATTTCCTCTGTCCAGTACTAGCAAGGTTATGTTAAGGGATTTGGCCAGGTCCAACCAGCCAGCAAGTGAATGGCAGAGCTGAGATTTGAGCCAAATTCTTGTCTGTCCCTAAAGGGAGTGCCAGTCTTCCATAGAACTGTAGGTCATAGTTTCAGGCTCGGGCTCTCTCCATGGAAAGGCGGTTTCATGCATGCAACCTGGAAAAACAGTTACTAGGGAATAACTTGTGAAGATCGGCAGGCAAAGGGAGGAGAGAGGATGAGGCAGTACTTCTAGGGAGCAGTTAGACCCAGCTCCCTCCTAGGCTTTTAGAAAGCAACATGGACCATGCATGGTGGCGCACGCCTTTAATCCCAGCACTCGGGAGGCACAAGTAGGAGGATCACCATGATTTCAAGGCCACCCTTGGACTACATAGTGAATTCCAGGTCATCCTGGACTAGAGCGAGACCCTACCTTGAAAAAAAAAAAGAAAGCAACATGAACAGCAAAGCTTAAGGCAGACAGTGTTGAAATAAAGCAGCCAGGCAGGTGCACCCTGCATGGTACATGTTTGCCCCAGTCCCAGCCCAGGTAAGTAAAGCTTACACAGAGAGAGAGTGGACAAAGCAAGCTGTCAGCCCCCTTTCCCAGCCTTCTTTCAGACTACCTTGTCTCTAAGGCTGAAAGAATTAAATCTGCTTGGGTGGGGAGGGGGGTGGCGCATGCTTTGCTCCCAGCACTAAGGACATAGAGTTAGGAAGATACCTATGAGTTTGAGACCAGCCTGGAACTACTACAGAGTGAGTTCCAGGTCTGTCTGGGCTAGAATGAGACCCTACCTTGAATGCCTCTCTCCCCCCTAAAACGAATTAAACCTAAGTACTTGCCTTGGGTCCAACTCTGCCTTATAACAGCTGGATAGCCTTCATACCATATTAGGCCCCAGTTTCCCTACCAATAAAGCAGAAGCAAGAACAATGACTTGAGCCGGGTGCAGTGGCACACATCTTTAATCCCAGCACTTGGGAGACAGAGATAAGAGGACTGACATAAGTTCAAGACTACCATGAGACTACATAGTAGATTTTAACTCAGCCTGGGCTAGAATGTGACCCTACCTCAAAAAAAAAAAAAGAACAATGATTTGACTTTTGTAATGATGGAATTGGGCCACTGGCTTTTCACCCAGGATCCTCCCAGGACTGCTAGCAGCCACTGCCTGACTCAGGCTCAGAACAGCAGCTAACCCCCTCTCTCCTCTGCTTTGTACCTTCCAGGCGAGGGTTCAGAGTATGGTGCCAGCGGGGAAGATGCCCTCAGCCGGATCCAGAGGCTGATGGCTGAGGGCGGCATGACTGCAGTGGTGCAGCGAGAGCAGAGCACCACCATGGCCTCCATGGGTGGCTTTGGCAATAACATTATTGTCAGCCATCGCATTCACCGCAGCTCCCAGACAGGCACCGAGTCTGGTGCTGCTCGCACCTCCTCGCCCCAGCCCTCCACCTCACGGGGACTCCTGTCAGAACCCGGACAACTGGCAGAGCAAGGCCTAAGCTCCCGGACAGCTTCCTGGGACCAACCTGGTACTTCTGGGTGGGAGCCACCCCAACCAGCCCCATCCTCTTCCTCCCCTATTCCCATTCCTGTCCCAGTTCCCATCACTGAGGGACCAACCCTGCACTGCGACATGACCAATAACAGTCACCTTTCTGAGGGTGGTGGCAGCAGCAGAGGGGAAACTGCAGGCCCTAGTGGGGAGCCACGGAACCGGTAGAGATGAAGATGTACACTGGCGCCCCCCTCAAGCCACTGAGCAGAAGCTGGACCTCACACCTGCCTGGGAACTGTACACATGGAAGAACTGCTGGCTGCATCAGGGAGCAGGAGGAGCAAGAGGGCAGGGCCTGGCATCAGTGGGCAAGGTGGTCCAAGGGGCATGGCATGCCTGGGGGTACTAGACCCTTCTAGGATCTGAAGTCCAAGAGGGCCACACTGCTGGGCCTAGTGTGAATGAAGGAGCAAGTGGGTGTCTCTGCCATGAACCCCCCCTTTCTCCTAGGATCATGGGCTCAGGGTACACAGCCCTGGACAGGAGCCCCAGAAGCGTGAACAGTCTTCCAGATCTAGGCTACACCATCCTGGACAGAGCAGTGGGACCGTCCACCCTGCCCACTTACTAGGTGGGCAGAGTTGCCAGGAGTCCAAGAACAGAGGAGCAGCCTGGCCCACTGGAACCACCTCCATCTCCAAGACTTCCAGAGCTCCAGCCTCTCTCCATTGTCTTAGCCTGCAGAGACACAGGGGATGGGCCCAGCTCCCAGGGGACTTCCTACATTCACAAGTGAGGACACCTCTGGGGTGCCTGCTTGCCTGACACAGGATAGGGTCAATGCACAGTGGGCAGGTACTCAGGAGTGGGGGGTGTAGGCTGGCCCACCCCCAGCTTGTTCACCAAGTTCCTCCCTTCTTCCCTCCCTCCAGAGTGCTGAAGGGCAGGTGCCTTCAGAGCAGCACCTGCGAGTGTCAGTATTACCTGAGCCTAAGCCCAAGCCAGACCACAGCTGGCAGGGAGGGACTCTGGGTGAGAGTGTGAGGTCTCAGTCTGTGATTTGAGGTGTTGCATGTGGATCCCTGAACTGTACGTGTAGTTTATAGTGGAGAAATCAAGGCTCTGATCATTTTGTTTTTAGTATGAAAATGTGATTTCTGTTCTGTTTGTCACTCATCATAGAATTATTGTGGTGGGAGGAGAGGGGATAGTCTACTGCTAATGAGGGAAACACCAAAGATCTACATCATTAAAATGATGACATGCCCCTCACCAGGCTCCTGCTTATTTCCATTGGGGTAGAGGAGGGGATAGGATTGGGGTGTGGGTAACACCAAATAGCCAGGTACTTTAGGGGTCCTCTTCAAACTTTCTCTGATGCCTCCGTATGAACCAACTAGGTGAGGGCTGCTCTGCCTACCTCATAGGCCTTCTCCATGTTCCATCTTCTGCTTCCCAAGGCCTACTATGGGTTGGGGTTAGCCTAATAATGGAGGCTGGGAAGGAAGGGCCTGGAGTGAAGAATCAGCTGACCTAAAAGCTGGACCCCTTCCAGTCCTGGAGACCAGATGGGGAGTCTTGTCGGAAGGTACCCCCAAAAGCCACTGCTGGCTTGAATGCCTGCTGTCACCACACAATTTGGTTTCTCATTTCAAGCTAGTTTAGAAAGTGCCCCAACTCTCAAAGGGCAACAGAATCCAAGTAAGGACTCTTGAGGCATTTGCTGGTAGCAAGTCCTTCATGAGGCTCTTTGTGTGCTCACTCTATTCCAGACACCATGGGTTAGGGGGTTGTGGACAGATCATCTGGGGAGAATTGGGGAGTGAAGATCACAGGTTCTGCTCCAGCAGACATAATACTAAAAGATAAATGGGGGCTGGAGAGATGGCTTAGCGGTTAAGGTACATGCCTGTGAAGCCTAAGGACCCAGGTTTGATTCTCCAGGTCCCACATAAGCCAGATGCACATGGTGACACATACATCTGGAGTTCATTTGCAGTGGCTAGAGGCCCTGGTATGCCCATTCTCACACACTCTCTCTCCCTCTCTCTGTCTCTGCCTCATATAAATAAATAAAAATAAAATCTTTTTTAAAAGTCTTTAAGTGATGGCTTAGTGGTTAAGGCACTTGCCTGTGAAGCCTAAGGACCCAGGTTCAGTTCCCCAGTGCCTACATAAGCCAGATGCACAAGGTGACGCATACATCTGGAATTCATTTGCAGTGGCTGGAGGCCCTGTCATGCCCATTCATTCCCCCCCCAAATAATTTTTTTTTTTTTTTTTGGTTTTTTCAAGGTAGGGTCTCACCCTGGTCCAGGCTGACCTGGAATTAACCGTGGAGTCTCAGCGTGGCCTCGAACTCTCGGTGATCCTCCTACCTCTGCCTCCCGAGTGCTGGGATTAAAGGCGTGTGCCACCACGCCCGGCTCCCAAATAAATTTTTAAAAATAATTGATAAATGGGCAAGCAAGTAATGCAAATCTGTGTGAGGAGTCACACACTTAGGAACATGAAAATTTTCTAAAAAGTTGTATGGTGGATTCCCACAGTCCACTATCCATTAGTCCATCAGTGAATTGTATCAGTGGACATCAGCTAACTATGTGGCCTTGGGCATGCCACTTGCCATTTCTGAGCTTTAGTTTTCCTTGTGGCAATACAGGGGACATACTATGCAACCTCTTTGTTACTTTTAGTTCTATCATCCGATGTCATTCCATCTCAAAGACCATAGGAGCAGTCAGGCTGGGCTTCACTTAAGAGGAGATTTGAGCTTACAAGAAGAGTGGGAGAAGAAGGAGACTCCACCACAAAGCCTGTCCTCTACCTAAGTACTATCCACTCCTCCAGCAGAATGAAGTGTGCCTTGCTTTGACAGTGGGGAGTATTAATTTGCAGAACGTAAACTGTGGGGTGTACTCTCTCTCCCCT
Organism: Orientallactaga sibirica; assembly: GCA_036365145.1. Classification (NCBI taxonomy): domain Eukaryota; kingdom Metazoa; phylum Chordata; class Mammalia; order Rodentia; family Dipodidae; genus Orientallactaga; species Orientallactaga sibirica. The sequence continues at coordinate 2,771,254 of JAEOAD010002662.1, read as the reverse complement.
CTCGAAAACTCTCTGACATGGCCATTGCTGCTATCCCAGACCACACAACTAACTGGTAGAACCAGAATTGAAACTAGGTTAGATGATTCTAGAGCACACACCCCAGCCAGTAAAACACAGAAGGAAATGATGACAAAGAAGAAAGTGAATGGGACCTTAACATGCTCTGTAGTTGCTTTGGAAGCAAGGATATGAGGACTTAGGGATGAGGTGGTCCAAACTGAGTTCTGCCTTGACCCACCTTGCTGACTGGCCAGGGATGGACCCATCACCCATGTCTGCACACCAGCCCCTTTCCATGGGAAGCCCTCACCCAGGAAGGGTCTTCTTGGTGGGAAGCCTTTGCAGGACCCTTTGCACATCACAAGGTTGTGGAGTTAGCAGGGCAGGTTAACAATTCCTTAAGAGATGAGTAACCTGTTCAGAGGCCCGGTTAGATAAGAGAGCACAGAGACTAAACTAGGTGTCCTGGTTCCCAGTTCAGCTTCCCAGGGTTCTGAGATTTGAGTAGGGGATTCCAGCCCATTGCAGGAATTGTGGAGGGTGGTAGGGCTCTTTGCCTGACAGTGTCTTCCAGAGCTCAAGACAGTGGTTGGAGGCATACCTGGTTCCTGGTCTCCAGCCCTTCCCCTCGCCTGTTTCCTTATGTAACTATTTAAGATATTACCCCAATATCTCTCTCTCTCACACACACACACACACCACACATTTCCACTCTCCATAAGAGCACACAACCCCTCCTGGGCCCCAGGGAGGAATATGGCAAAGTGGAACTGGTGCAGAATTGTTATCGTTGTATTAGCCCACTGAGCCTCTTTCCTCATCTGTGAAGTGGGGTAAAAACAGTAGCACTTCTTTCATCTGCCTTAGAGGCTCATGGGAGAGCAAAGCACCCATGTCAGGGAAAATGGCTTCTCACTCTAAACTGTGACCAGCCCTGGTACAGATCACTGGGGACTGGACTTCCACTTCGCTGCCGCCTGAAGAGTCCTGACCAGGAGTCCCATCGCACTGGCTCTAGCTCGGCTCCCCTCCCCTTCTCTACCTTCCCTGCCTCAACTCCACTACTGTCCCCGCCTCTATACCCCACCTCCTCTCCCCGGCCCTTGGGAGAGAGTAGAGGAGGGGCAAGAAGGGTGGTTTTTCCAAGAGGAGCAATCAGTCGTCTTGTTAACCGGCTGTTGGCATTCAAGAGGGTTTAGAACGACAGGACCCGGGCCCGGTCGCGGAGGGACGCGGCCAATCCTGGCTGGCCCACGGAAGGACTTCCTCAGTGGAGATGGTAGCCGGGATGTGTGAGCCGACAGACTCCAGGCCAAGGGCGGTGTGGTGCTGTCCAAGGTTCTGAACCCGACCGCTTTCGGCCTGACCTCCTACGGCTGCAGGAGCTGCGTGTGCAGGAGCCCTGGGAGAGTGGCGACTCGCCCTCCTGATCTTGCCCCGGGTTCCATCCCAGGTGACCTTGGACACCTGACTTTCCCTCCCAGGCAGCAGTGAACTCGTTCGCCGAGCCGTGGCTGGTCGGGCTGGCAGAGCGGCTGTGCGCCCTTTCCCGGACCTAGGAGACAGCTCTTCCCCGGTCCTCCCCAGCGTCTTCCTAGGCCCCGACAGCTCTCTTCATTCCGGCTGTCCAGCAGCCAACTTGCAACCCTAAGGCTGGAAGCTAGCGGCCTTCTGCCCCGACGGACCCGTGATGACCGAACCCGTCCACCCACCCCTAATCTTCTGTTGGGGCGGGGTCACACCTTCAAAATCGCGGTTAAAATGCCAGCGGGGCTAAAGGGGCTTGAAGCCTGGAGAGGCACCAAAGCACTTAGGGGTCCCCAGTTCCTGATCCGGGCGGGGGGCGGGGCGCACAGCCAGCCCTGGCCGCCCGGTTCCTCCCCAGCCCGCGAGGGGGCGCCGCGTCCCCATGACAACACGGACACCCCCCCCTCCTGACCCCCCGGAGGACAGCACCCCCAGACTGATTTGCTCTGGTGACTATGGTCGGCGCCCTCACAGTGCTAAAGCCGGGAATGGGCGCAAGCTGCTGGGGTGCCGGACGCCCCAGGTGGTGCTCCCGGCGCGTCGCCGCTGGGTGACCGGCCCCAGGCGGGCAGGCTGGCGGGCGGTCCCACCACGATTGGCTGCTTCCGTGTGACATCACGCGGCTCGGGGAAAAGTGCGAGCGTGAGCGCGAGTCGGAGCCACAGCGCCGAGGAGCCGAAGGCAGAGCAGGGGCCGCCCCTTGGCACCCCGTCCCCGCCCCCGGCCCTCGGGCCCAGCCACCAGCCCCGCCAACCCTCGGGGCCTCTCGTCTTGTCCCGCCGTCTGTCCGGAGCCAGAGGAGCAGGACAGAGGCGGCGGGTGAGTGAGTCCGCGGGGGCGGGGGGCTCGATTGGAAGACGTAGATGTGGGGACCCGAGACCCGCCGTGTGTCTCCCGAGGTGGGTCCTACTGGGACAGAGCCCCAGACCTCTCCAGAAGCGCGCGGCGAGCTGGAGTGACCGAGAGCCCCTGGGTGGGGGGACCCCGCTGGAAGAAAGGCCCCAGGGCTCTGGAAGGCTTCTCCAGGTGCACTTCTGAGAAAGGATGGTCATTCGGGAGGTCGGGAGAGGAGGAGTGCCCGCCCACACCCACACCCACACCCGGTGGTCAGGGACCGCCGTCGGGTCAGGATCCCGCACTCCAGCCCTGCCTGCAGCTGGCGTCTCTGCAGGGCGCCGCACGCCCGAGCCCCAAAGAGCCTTTTTTTTTTTTTTCCCGCTCGTCTCCCTGCCCTCTTTTCCTCCCTTGGTGGCCCGGTTGCTACCAGCCCACTCTAGCCCAAGGACCAGTCCTCCAGCAGCGACCTTGAGCCCCGACGGAAAACACCTCTGTCCTCGCCTTGCACCCCTCCCCCCCTCCAGGACTAACACTTGCTGTTGCCCAGCCTCAGAGCCAGGGAGGTATAGCCTCAACACCCCCCCCCCACCTCCCATTGTGCTGGAAGTGTCGAGCACAATGTCGGTGGCAGCTACCCTGAGTCCCTTCTCCCTGCCCTTAAACCCGGATTCACCTCTTTGTCCCAGGGACAGCTCCAGGGGCCACAGCTGTCAGAGTGCCTTAGAATGACAGTATAAATTCCCCAAGTCCTATCCCCCAAGCCACAGGAGTCTAAAGCCACCCCTCCTGTCTTGTCCTTGGCAGGGGAAGGGGCTCAAAGACCCGGGGAAACGCGGTGCCCACGCCCAGAGGCTGCAAGGAACTGCGTGCTAGCTAGGGTGCTGATGGAAGGGCGGGGCACCGGAGAACCAGGGCCCCATCGACCCAGGCGGAGACGTGGAGCCTCTAGATGGGCCTGGGTGCAAGCCCCAAGGTGGCCCTCGAGGTAGACCTGAGCCCTTTCGGTGCCTATTTAGGCAGCTGGGGCTGGACAGGGCCTCTCCCGGCTGTGCGGGGTGAGGAAGGAGTGAAGGCAGGAGCCATAGTATATATACTCTTCTGACCCAGGCTTCTGTTGAGCTCCCCATTTAGAGGATTGCTCCCCCCCCCCCGCCCTCTATGTACAGCTCGGTGTCCCCATTACCTTGAGGGCCGCAGGGGCCCCTCGACAGAAGTCAGCCTAAGCCTGGGATTCCATACCGACATCCTGGAGTCGGTGAACAGGACCTCATGCCTGGCTCAAATAATGGTTCTAAAGTCGGGGGTTCAAGTGTGGCCTGGCCTCAACCCTTCCCCGCCTACAGGGCGGGCGATCAGAGTGCAGCTTTTGCACTAGGGCGTTAGACTTGTGACTGGCCACTTACTGCCGGACGTGGCAAAGAAGTTTACGGGTACACCAACCAACTCGAACTATGTGCGTGGTCCAGGCCACAGCACCCCAGGCACGCACACGCATGCACACGCACGTGTCCACGGGGCGCGGGCATGCTCACGCGCTCCCGGCGGTGCTCACACTCGCACATGCCGACGGCTACTAGTGTCTACTCGCGCTCCCTCCCGAGTAATCACACAACACAGCTCGCACTAGCGTTCCCACCCACGCATTTCCCGCGGGGGGCCTTGAGGGGTGCGGGTGGAATCCCGACGCCCTAAGCTGAAGTTCCCCACCCTTGAACTCCCCATTCGAGCTGAGGGCAGATTCCTGGAGGCCAAGGGCAGGGGGTCTGGTGAGGCACCCCCATCCGGTTCCTTGGGGGTGGGGTCTTCTCTGTGCCGGCTGTCGTGGTGGAGTTGGGGACTCTGGCGAAAGGCGGCTGCGGGCTCGGGGTCTGGAGCCCGCACCCAGGGACCGACATTGCCATCTAGCGGCGAGCACTACCCCGGGCGGCGGGTGCTGGGCTCCTGAGATCCCAGAGGACCTCCCAATTCCAGGGACTCTCCAAGGAGTGCTGGCGGTCAGAATGTTTGGAGGAAAGGGGGGATCAGAGGGCCTCGTACGACAGCTGGGACAGAGTTGGAGAAACAACGAGGTTCATCCTGTCTGCAGCCGGCAGAGCACAGAGCAGGACTAAACCACCCATACCGCTCATCTGGTCATTTTCTCGTCAGGGCTCAGCCTGGCCCCATTGAGGACAAGAGATCCCGTTTCCCCGGGAAATAGACATGCGGGAGCAGGCAGGAATGGAAAGGGACCCTATCTAAGTTACATCTCCCCGTTGTCTGGTTTGGGGAGGCAGGGATAGGACTTAAACGGGTCACTCATACTTTGACCATAAGAAGGTGGTTTGGGGCTCTAATTCTAACCCCACTCCTACTTACAAAGTAGATGATTTCTAAATACTTCCGACTGCCAATAGTCCTCATTTTTCCCGTTGTTATCAGCATTAATCTGGCATTCTGTAGGAACAGCTCAGAGGGGTTCCTGACTCAGGTTCATACTCCATAAACAAAAGCTATTACCACACCTCTATCCCTGTCCTCATCCCACTGGCCTGTGTTCTGGCCTTAGGTGTCTAAAGTGAGGGTTTTCTTAGTTGTGGCCCCAGGAGAAGGTATTTTCTCCATGTTTGGTGCTACTAACCTGCCACACTCAGAAGCTGATGCGTGAGGCACCATTGTTGGAGTTCTAGGATTTGAACAGGACTATGAGGATATGAAAGATGACCTTATCTGGTGGCTCTTTGTGACCTTGTAGATGTCACTCACTCTCAGCCTGTTGTCTATTTTGTTTGATTGTTTTGTTTTTGAGGTAGGGTCTTACTCTAACCCAGGTTGACCTGGAACTCACTCTATAGTCTCAGGCTGGCTTCAAACTTAAGTAAACCTCCTACCTCTGCCTCCCGAGTGCTAGGATTAAAGTTACAAGTCACCACCCACGGCCTGTTGTCCTTTGACCCAGAGGTTTATAACTGGAGAACTTGAACTTGGAGGCCAGGAGCCGGGATCTGAGTCTGTCGTGGTGGGGATGGAGCCCTGGGACCAGGATTGGGAGCACTCTGGCACATGGCTGTAATCCCCATAGCCTTTGACCATGCTAGAGACCAAGCTGAGTGCTGACAGGTCCCCTGGCTTGTGATGGAACAGGATCTTGTATTTTATAAATGAAGAAGCAAGGTACCAGAGGGCAGTGGACTGCCTGGAGCCACAGGGCTAGATCCTGCTGGCCTTCTGGTGAACCTAGACTGCAGGCTTGGCGTATCTTCCTCCACTGCCGCCTGCTGCACCCTTTCTTCCTCTTTCACACACACACACACACAGACGCACAGAACTGCGTATACGACCTGCATGTGGCTGAGATAGGACCCGTGTGCGTATGTGGAATGGTTGTGTGTTGGCGGGTGTGAAGGAGGCTGGGCTGAGCGGCTGCCCTGGCAAGCGCACTGGGCGTGGGCCTCCCTCACATGTATGGAAGAGGAAGGGGAGGAGGAGAGCTGAAGTGGAGCCTGGAGGAGGGAAGACGGGCTCAGGGGAGGGGCAGCGAGCTTGGGAGATTCGAGCTGGGCTACCTTCCTGTGGAACGTGCTAGGCTGAGGAAGGGGTTGGTTGCAGGTCCCCTCTGGGAGATGCTTTTTGTTTCGGATTCCCCGAGGGAGCTGGAGCTAGCTTTGGTATAAGGAAGTCAGGTAGACACTTCCTCAGCTGATAGACTCCTTGGGCTTCTGATTCCTCAGGCAGGGGTCTGAGCATAGCCCTGGGCTGGAGGTAAGGGCTCGGAGGGGCTGCTGAACCTCTCGTGCCAGCTTCCCCCCCTTCTCCTTGCCTCCGTCCTCCAGTTGCCCAGCTCCCACCTCACCTCCTCTGGTCTCTGGGAAGCCTCCCTCACCCTTAGAATCACCAGTTCCTGTGGCCCTTAGAACCCTCGATTATCAAACTGCTCTCTCCACCCCCAAAATGTGCCCCACCACCAAGGGCATGGAACTTTTGTTAGGTTATTTAATGCCTTTGCCCCGTGTCCTTGTCTGTGAGTAGTTAAGAAAAAAATAAAACAGTATATTCCTCATAGGGCTAACAATGTAAGAATTGTAAGTGCCATTAAATGTTGGCTGCTAAGATATATTCTTTCTTAAAAAATAATTTTTATTTATTTGAAAGAGAGAGAGAAAAAAATAGGTAGATATATATAGAGAGGGCAAGATTGGGCACACCAGGGCCTCCAGCCACTGCAAATGAAGTCCAGACACATGCACCACCTTGTGCATCTGGCTTACGTGGGTCCTGGGGAATTGAACCTGGGTCCTTTGGCTTTACCGGCAAGTGCTTTAACCACTAAGTCATCTCTCCAGCCCTAAGATATATATTTTTGTTTGTTTGTTTGTTTGTTTGTTTTGTTTTTTGTTTTTCGAGGTAGGGTCTCACTCTGGCTCAGGCTGACCTGGAATTCACTATGTAGTCTCAGGGTGGCCTCGAACTCACGGTGATCCTCCTACCTCTGCCTCCCACGTGTTGGGATTAAAGGCATGCGCCACCACGCCTGGCCTAAGATTTAGTCTTGTATCACTGCCACTGTCTCCAGTATATACGGACAGGAGGGCAAGTCTTTCTGGTGAACTTCAGTGAAGAAATGACTAAGCAGGGCAGGGGATGTAGCTCAGTAATAAGTATGCTGCTCATCATGTGCAAGGCCCTAGGCTTGATCCCTGCCAGGCAAGCCCTCCAAAGCAGGGAAACCAGGCAAAGGAAAGAAGTGAAGAAAGGAGCACCTCTCACCACTGCTCATCTTGAGGCCTCAGGGGCCTTTCCTTTGTCTCCCACTAGCCTCCCTGGGCTCCACCCACACTGGCCTTTGTGCTTCAAACATGCCCCAGGGCCTTCGTTCTTCCCTTTGACCTTGACGGGGCCACAATATACAGCTTTTCATGTGGCTGCCTCCTTGTCACCATCCCCATCTTCTCCTGGGTGAGGCCCATGATTACCCAGCAGGGAACAGGAACAGTCCCTCTCCAATCTTCTGACTCACCCGCTCTACCCCCACCCTGCCTTATTTTCTTCCTAGCACTTTTTTTTGTTTGTTTTCAAGGTAGGGTCTTACTCTAGCCCAGACTGACCTGGAATTCACTCTGTGGTCCCAGGCTGGCCTTGCTTGAACTCACAGCAATCGTCCTACCTCAACCTCCAGTATGTCCCTCCAGAGTGTGGGGATTAAAGGCATGCAGCATGTTGCCTGCCTGGTTCTAGCATTTTTTTTAGTTTGTTTTTTGAGGTAGGGTCTTACTCTAGCCCAGGCTGACCTGGCACTCACTATATGCAGTCTCAAGAGCCTCCCAAGTGTTGGGATTAAAGGCGTGTGCCACCACGCCCAGCTTCTAGAGTTTTTTTGTTGTTTTTATCTTTCCTTTTTAAAAAAAACATTTTATTTATGAGAGAGAAAGAGGCAGATAGAATGAGTATACCAGGCCCTCCAGCCACTGACTGCGAACAAACTCCAGAAATGTGTACCACTCTGCATCTGGCGTATGTGTAGGATCTGGGGAACCAATCGATCCTGGGTCCTTAGGCTTTGCAGGTAAGCACCTTAACCATTAAGCCATCTCTCCAGCCCTGCATATTTTTTTCAGAGTAGGGTCTCAATCTAGCTCAGGCTGACCTGGAACTCACTCTACAGTCCAAGGCTGGCCTTGAACTCACAGCAATCCTCCTATCTCTACCTCCAGGTCTAGTATATTTTTGTTGTTCATATTTCTATATCCCCCACCCCACCCCCAGATTATCCAGTCTAAAAATGGAAGCAGGTATGTGTTTCACTCACTCTGTAATCTCAGCCCCTGGAATGCTGCTTGGCCCCTGGAGGCCCTCAATAAATGTTGGATGAGTGAGGCGCATTGAGAATCATGGGCCAGTGTTCTTATATTCTCCAAAATGTCCCTCTTGTCACCTTGACTCCAGTACCCTCATCCTCTTCAACAGTTCACCCCTTTTCTGTCTCCTTCTTTCTCCAGCAACTGCCCACCCATTTTGAAGTTCAGTATGGCGAACTTCACACCAGTCAATGGCAGCTCAGCCAACCAGTCTGTACGCCTGGTCACGCCAACCCACAACCACCTTGAGACAGTGGAAATGGTGTTCATTGCCACAGTGACAGGCTCACTGAGCCTGGTGACTGTTGTGGGCAACATCCTGGTGATGATGTCCATCAAGGTCAACAGGCAGCTGCAGACGGTCAACAACTACTTCCTGTTCAGCCTGGCATGTGCAGATCTCATCATAGGTGCATTCTCCATGAACCTCTATACTGTATACATCATCAAGGGCTACTGGCCCCTGGGGGCCGTGGTCTGTGACCTGTGGCTGGCCCTGGACTATGTGGTGAGCAATGCTTCTGTCATGAACCTTCTGATCATCAGCTTTGACCGCTACTTCTGCGTCACCAAACCCCTCACCTACCCTGCCCGGCGTACCACCAAGATGGCGGGCCTCATGATCGCAGCCGCCTGGGTCCTCTCCTTTGTGCTCTGGGCACCCGCCATCCTGTTCTGGCAGTTTGTGGTGGGCAAGAGGACAGTGCCTGACAACCAGTGCTTCATCCAGTTCTTGTCCAACCCGGCGGTGACCTTTGGCACAGCCATTGCCGCCTTCTACTTGCCCGTGGTCATCATGACGGTGCTCTACATTCACATCTCGCTGGCCAGCCGTAGCCGAGTCCACAAGCACCGACCCGAAGGCCCCAAGGAGAAGAAGGCCAAGACCCTGGCTTTCCTCAAGAGCCCTTTGATGAAGCAAAGCATCAAAAAGCCTCCGCCCGGAGCCTCGAGAGAGGAGCTGCGTAATGGGAAGCTGGAGGAGGCGCCCCCACCTGCCCTGCCTCCACCACCCCGCCCAGTGGCGGACAAGGACACCTCCAATGAGTCCAGCTCGGGTAGTGCCACCCAGAACACCAAGGAACGGCCACCCACAGAGCTGTCCACCACAGAGGCCACCACGCCTGCCATGCCCGCTCCTACCCTGCAAGCACGGACCCTCAACCCAGCCTCCAAATGGTCTAAGATCCAGATTGTAACAAAGCAAACAGGCAACGAGTGTGTGACAGCCATCGAGATTGTGCCTGCCACACCAGCTGGCATGCGTCCGGCAGCCAATGTGGCTCGAAAGTTTGCCAGCATTGCCCGTAACCAGGTGCGCAAAAAGCGGCAGATGGCTGCCCGGGAACGCAAAGTGACACGGACTATCTTTGCCATCCTCCTCGCCTTCATCCTCACTTGGACCCCCTACAATGTCATGGTCCTGGTGAACACCTTCTGCCAGAGCTGCATCCCTGACAGGGTGTGGTCCATTGGCTACTGGCTCTGCTATGTCAATAGCACCATCAACCCTGCCTGCTACGCGCTCTGCAATGCCACCTTCAAAAAGACCTTCCGGCATCTGCTGCTGTGCCAGTATCGGAACATCGGCACGGCCAGGTAGGCAGGCAGGTGCTCTAGGTGGTGTTGGTATTACAAGTGTGTGCCGGGGGAACCACATGGCTCACCGGCTGTGGAGAAGAGAGTCCGTGGCCCCATTCTGTGTTCGCATCTGCTGACAGGTCTCCTAGCCACCATGAGGCCCAAGAAGATGCTCTGGCTGGTTTCAGAGACCAGATCTCTGCTCGTGCCCAGGAATGTCTAGACTGGGACTGCCTGGCCTACATCTGACCCTGCTTCAGGAAGCTGGGGGCACTGGCTGGGTCAAACCATCAAAAATGCTGGAAGAAAGGACCGAGGAGTAGAGCAGAGGCCAGGAGCATCTCGGGGAGCAAAGGGGCCAGGCGTGGAAGGGTGGGGTCCCCCAGTCTGCTGTAATCGGTGCTTTCTACCTTCCTGCACCCCGCATGTAGGCTCAGCCCTAACCCTCTAAATCCCATTCCAGGGGTGGAAACTTCCCTGCCACAGCAGCTCAGCCGGGTTCTGGGTGGGAAGCAAGCTGAAGGCCAGGCTGGAGTGCAGCGAGGCATCTCCTTCCCTTCCTCTGCAGTAATCAGAAGTCAGGAAGGGACAGCTAGTCAGGTCACACCCAGGAACCGAGATCTAGGCTCTTGTGGATGCAGGTTGAGTCAAGCAAGGTGGGGTGGTGGGTCGTATTGCAAAGAACTCCCACCCCCCCCCCCAGGTCACATATCCAGGGATGCCACCTTTGCACTGGGTCCAAAGGACAAAGGAACTTAGTGACCCACAAAGCGATAGTGAGGCAGGCAAGAACTAGCATCTCTACTCTTCCCAGTGGGTAGAACCTTCCTTCCTGACTGGCATCAGGCTGGACCAGAGACCTTTGAGCAGGAGAGGCTGAGTTGAGGTGGCTCATCCTGGGTTCCCTCTCAACTCTATGCCCACCAGTCCCTGCGGCCTATCTTCCCCCACTTTCCCACCCTCAAACAAAGCTCCATGGCAGACTCCCTGGGAAGGGGCTTTTTCTATATTAAAAAGAAGCTTTTATTGGAAAAAAAAATGTTGGTTCATTTTATTCATTTCTTAGTAACAGGTATCAGGGTGGGGAAGAAATAAAGAGGGTCCTGGGGGGAAGGCTCAGACTTCCCAGAACCCCTTTTCCCTCCCCACTTTGGGCACTTGGTGTAGGGAGTGAGAGGGCAGAGGAAGGACAGGATTGCTAAAGATAAGAAGACAAAAGGCACTGGTAGGTTATTGGGGCTGGTGGGAGAGGAGGGCTGGGGCCAGGCTCCAGGTAACGCCAGAGGCTCCGCAGTATTCGAGTCTGGCCTCAGTCCTTTCCCTTCCCTTTCTTGGCTGAAAAACAAGAAAGACATACATTAGAGAGTTGGGTGACCCAGTAGACAGACAGAGAGAGAGAGAGAGAGAGAGGGAGAGACACACACACACACACACACACACACACACACACACACACACACGCCCCAACACATACAGGCACACCAGGGAGAGAAAGCCTGCCCCCTAGTGGTCTTTGATCAACTGACCAGGAAGCAGGTAGAACAGGGAAGCCATTGTGATGCCAGGCCTCCTTCACTTTCCGTGTCTCTCTTTCTTTTTCTTTTCTTTTCTTTCTTTCAGATAGGGTCTCACTATGTAACCCAGGCTGGCCGTGAACTTCAGCTTCCCAAGTAACTAGATATGAGCTCCCACCATGCCTGACTTTTAACTTTCTATTTTTATCTGGTATCAGAAAACTTCCAAGTTTCTAGTTCCAGCAACTCAGAGAAACAATGGCTGCACCTTCCTCGTGTGGAAAGTGCGTAGAGACTGTCCTCTGCGCTGTTGTGGGTCAGGACTGAGCTGAGAAGTGTGAACTCATTCCTGCCGAAATGTGACAAAAACAAGCCCTTTTCTGGAACCTGGGCCAAACGCACTAACAAAACACTGAGGTGTGTCCCTAAGTGGACCAGAGAGGGGCTGGCCACTTGTACCTGCCCATGTGCAGCTCTAAGACTGCTCTGCACATGGGTAGACAGTGCAAAAGACATCAAAAAAGTAACTGGCCAGATCCGAAAGATTGAGGTTTTAACATCCTCTCATCCCTCCTGGCCGCCTGCGACAACCCCGCCCCGTTCGCTGACCTTTGGCCTTCGCTTTGGTCTTGAGGGTGCAGGGCTTGGTCACACGGATGGTCTCCTGGCACTGGGCATTGTACCGTGCCTTCTTCAGGGTGCCTTGGCGGGCTTTGGTGCCCGTGCCTCCGTCACACGCCCCCCAGCTCTCAAACTTGTATTTGCAGTCGGCTGGCGGGAGTGGCTCGGGTCAGGGCTGGGCGGTCTGTGACCACCCCACACGGATCTGCCCAGGTTTGGGTGAAGTTCTGTCCCCCATTCATGCCCTCCACCTGCCCCACCTCACCTCCGAACTCCTTCTTCCAGTTGCAGGGCACCCGGCAGCGGATGCGCTGTGTCTGGGCTCCGCAGGTGCCCTCGCGGAAACCCGCACCGCAGTCCTTGCTGCTGGGGGTGCAGGGTCCCCAACTCCACTCTGCACACTCGCTCCCGGGGTCGCCCTTCTTCACCTTGTCTATAAGGGCACGGGAGAATAGATCTCAGGACCCGGGGTGCCGGTGTCGGGGAACCCTTAGGGATCGCCAACCCAGGGCCGAACCCAGGCGGCCACCCACCACTCTGAGGCCGGGCAACCTCACCTGCCCGTCCCAGCCCATTTTTTGCCGCACCCCATCACCTTTCTTTTTGGCCACCGCGGAGGTGAGCGCGAGGAGGGAAAGGAGGACGAGAAGGACGCCTCGGTGCTGCATCCTGGGAGTGTAGGTGGAGAGAGCATGGGTCAGAGTCCCTTTCCTGTCCCCTTCTCCACTGGGGACCGCGTGCACTGATCTCCCACCCCCATATGCCCAGTGTTGGAGCGGCTAAGGGGCTGGCGGAGGGAGGTCCCCCCAGGGCAGCTCAGGTCCCCCGGTCGACCCGCACGCTCACTCGCTGGCTGCCTGTGCTGTTCAGCTTCCTCCCACGACCAGCGGTCCCGCTCCAGCCGTCGGCCCCCTTTTGTCTCTAGAACCGGTCTGAGCCGGTCACATGGGCCCCCGCCCCCTCCCCGCCTCCCCCCCCCAGGAAGGACCCGCCCCGCCCCCTCCCCTCAAACCCACGACCCCGGCGTCTCCGCCTTCGCTCCCGCCCCGCGCCCTCGCCTCTTGCCCCTGGTGCCCCCAGCTTCAGAACTCGGGGTCTTTGGGCCCCGGGCGCTGTCCCGGCCCAAACCTCCAGCTCGCGTGCCCTAGCTTTCCACCCCCGCCCTTCTCTCCCTTCCCGGTCCAGCCTGTGCCCAGGTCCCCGCGCCGGGAACCAAGGGGCGCGGACTCCTGGTGTCACCGCGTGTGGCCTCGCCCGCCGCCCCGACCTTTCTAACCCGTGCAGGGCCTGCCCACCCCGCGGCGGCCCGCTCGTGGCTGGGAAGGAGCGCGGGCAAGGAGGGTCAGCCGTGTCGGGGGTCTAGTGCCTAGAACCTCGGAGAAGGAGCACGGGCTGCGGGAGGGAGAGCGCAGGAGCCTTTCTCGAGGGCAGGTTTGAGGGGAGCCCAGGGGCCTGGGGGAGGGGAGCCCGCGGGCCAGGGTTTGGTAGAACTGGGAGCTGACAAGAACAGTCAGACAAGTTGCAGACCCCGCCGGGCTGGGCAGGACAGGGCTTGGCGGCAGTTGTGAACGCCCACTCCTGACCCCGGGCCTCAGGCACACCTCTCGGGGTCCCCAACAGGCCTGGGGGAGGGGCCCTGCTGCCGGCCACAGGGCAAGTGGACCTAAGAACTCAGGGCTGCCCCCGCCCCACCTCTTTCACTTTCATTGTTATCATCGCAGCGGGAGCGGGAAGCCCGAGGAAACCAACTCCGCCCCTGCTCCTGACCAGCTAGGCTGCCCGGGCAGAGGTCAGGAACCGGGCAGGCCCACCCCAGGAGGACACTAGGGTCCCCAGGAAAGGGTCTGGGTCAACAGTGGCCATACTCCCTCCCTGAGGAAAACTCAGCAGACCATGTTGCCTCATTAAAACAGAAAACAAAAAACTCCGAAGCAAGGGGAGAAAAAAAATGAAACCAGAAAGGAAAAAAAAATCCACTTTACTGAGTCACACCCAGCTGTAAACATGTCACCCTAGAGCCCCACCCCCCTACCCCAGGCCACACAGTCCGAAATAGAATGACTGGGTACACAGGGAGGGTCACGGCATAGATGCCAAGGCAGGGCAGCAGGCAGGTGAATACAGCAGGCTCTTAAGTTTTTGGGAACCCAGGGCGGGTGGGTCAGGGAGAAGGACTGGGCACCCAGGAGCCTCCCCTAAAGACCAGGTGGCATGAAAACCTCCCTAGGGCCTCCCCTGGCAGTGCTGAGCCCCTCTGTCCTCTCCTGCCCCTCCATCTGCTGCCTTGAGGGTGAGGCTGCCCTGAAGGGACCCAGACAGCTCAGCCTGTTTCCTGTGAACCTGGGGACAGGTAAGAGCCCAGCTCCCCAGAGGCAAGTCCTAGATCTGGGTGGCTCTTCAAGAGCAGCCTGGGGCTTCTTCTCTGGAGTGGGGTCCCCCTCTGTGGCCATCTGACTGGAATGTGGCAGTGAGGTGGGCAAGGAGGACACTTGGCCTCTGCTAGAGTCCCTCAGCTGCTGCACGGGCCTGCTGACTACACAGCCGTCTCCTGGTCCTCCCGCTGGATCATCTGATAGTGCTGTCGGTTCTCCAGGTAGGCGGCCAGCTCTGTGTCCTGAGCCTTCTCAGCCCGCTGCCGGGGAGTGTCACCCTGGATAAGGGCAGAACTGGGATCAGAGAAGGGACCACAGGCCCACAGCCAAGGATTTTCCTGACTAGAAGAGTTAGGACAGCCTCCCAGGCCACCAGGTCCTCCCCTGCTGGCTTGGCTCAGGTTTCTCAGGGTCTGGACAATTTCAAACTTCCATCACTCCCCCTCCCTAACCCTTCCAAGTCTGGAAAGGATAGATTCGTGCTTTGCCATCTCTTACCTGCTGGTCTGTCTTCATGAGAGAGGCCCCAGCTTCCACGATGTAGTGGCATATGGTACGCTGGCCCAGGGCTGCTGCCTGGTGTAGACAGGTCTCCCCGCTAGGGGAGCAGGGACTGGCTGTGGACCCTTCCAATCGTCTGGGCCTGCCCAAGTATCTCCCCATGGACATAAAAAAAGGCAGGAGTTTTGGATAAGGGAAGAGGGGGCACCCCTGACTGGTAGAGAAGGGGTCATAGGCTGAGTGACAAATGGGAAGGGTTAGAGGAAGGAGGGAGGGCTCTGGGGTCCCCAAGATACTCACTTTTCCTCCACAGCATCCAGGATCTCTGGGGGCGCTGAAGGAGGAAATGAGTGGTTAGAGAGGCCTGATAGCCGCCTCTCCCCACCCAGCTCCAGGAGCACAGCTCACCATGGTCGAGCAGGTAGCGGACCACTTCCTTGCTGCCAGTGCTGACCGCATGGTGCAGGAGCGTGCGGCTCTGCTGATCCCTGTGCATGAGGTCCCCTCCAGCTCGGTGGAGCTCCTGGAGCTGACAGCAGAGGTCAGAGCAGGGCCACACCTCCTGGGAAACCCTCCCTCCCCAGTGCACACAACAGGCCACAGGGATGAACCTGAACACAGGTTCACACACCTCATTGTGAGAGACAAAGTGGGTCTCTCACCCACGAGTCACAGACTCCCCAGGGGCACTGCCAAGCCTTGGAGCCTGTGATTCCTCTAAGCACAGGCAGACTGGATTTGGCAGCCCGTACCTACCAGGAGACACCTTCTGTGGTGTGAACAGACAGGGCAGGGTGAGATGGGACAATCATAATGCCCACAATGACCCGGAGAGGATCGACTGATGAGAGATGGCAGTGCTAACACTCCCAGTGTGAGGGGCTACAGGGAGAAGCCGAGCCCTGGCGCTGGCTGGTACCTTACAGAAGTCGTTCCTCTTGGCGGCCTCAATCAGCTCCTCACCTGCACAGAACACCCGTCTGTTGTAACTCAGGTCAGAGGCCTGGGCTTAGGGTGCTGTGTGAACACGTGTATAATGATGCCTTGTTCAGGGAAGGGTGCTTGCTGAGGCACATATGCCAAGGGCTGGGCTTGGTTAGGAATGTGACCATGTGGGGTACAACAGCTGTGTGTGAACCCTGTCTCCAGCTAAGCCTCACCTCTAGGACTAGGGAGAGTGGGGAGCCAGGGGGAGTAGCCTCACCTTGAGGCGGAGCAGCGTCCCCTTGCAGTGACCTGCAAACAGAGCAGGGCAAGGTGTGACCCAGCTCAGCCAGGCCCAGCTGGCCACCCTCCCTGGCCCCAACCATGCACCCTTCATGATTTCCACAGTTTATTAAGTGCCTCCTACACAATGCACACTGTGCTGGGCACTGGGAATACAGCAATGAGCACGAAAGAGGGAGAGCTCACCCTTGTGGATCTAACATTCTAGTGCACACACAAGTCAACTGATAAATAAGGAATTTGGAAATGCTATCCAGCAGAAGAGGGTAGCATGACCAAGCAGCGGGATATGGGGGAAAGCCAAGCTGAAATGGGAGTACTGGGAAAAGGGGGCAGCAAGGACAAAATCCAGAGGTGAGCTGGCCTGAGGCCTCCAAGAACTGAGGGGTGAGAGGCCAGCCTGTACAGACGAACAGAGGCAGACAGGCTAAGGGGGCTAGAAGGATGTTCTGGGTTGGGAAAAGGCCTTGTTTGGACCACCAGCTTCAGTGGCCACTGTCTGTAGACCAGGACACAAGTAGAGCTAGAGGTCAGCAGAGGTGGGGAGGAGTGCTCAGATGGTGGGGAGCACTGTGGTGGAGGGGCAGTCTGGTATTCTTAGTCCGAAATTCTAAGCTGGCAGCTATTACACAGGATTTAAAGCTAGGGGATGGAGGAAAGGGAGAGGGGTCTGGGACTCACCGGGGTGTGGGGGAGCAAGGGGAGGCAGGGAGAGGGGAGGTGGGGGTGGGGAAGTCTGGTTGAGCCGATGCCCCCAGCAGTTCGGGGTCCAAGATAAAGATTTCATCCTGAGCAATCTCCGTCACATAGTTGAGGTGCTCCTGTGGGTAGAAGTCAGGGCTGAGGGTCAGGACCAGTGTACATGGCCCTCCAGGTCCCTGGTGACGGGGGTGAGGGGCGGGTAACAAGGGTAGCAGACCTTCAGAAGCCTCTCTCAAAGCAGGGCCACTAGGGAGGTGGGCAGTCCCTAACCTGAGTGTGGGGTCTGCCAGCTTCCTAGCCACTCTCACTGCCAAGCTTGTTCCACAGTGACCTAGATCTGGCTCTTTTCTTTTGTTTCCTGGATAGCACTGCACTTCCAAGCCCTCCCACCAACCCAGCAAGTCTTTCCTGGTTTGCCAACTTCCTTTTCTGTTGGTCACATCACCGTGCATTGTGGTGGGGAGGGGTGCAGGATCCATGGTCACAGGCATGTGAGTGCATCACAACTGTGAAGCCGCAGTGAGTGTGCCTGGCCTGTGTGTCAATTGGGAGGCTTTCCTGCAAAGACTGGTTGTAGAGGAAGCAGGCCTGGAATGCTCACCTGGGCCCTGTCGATCCTGTAGAAGCGGCTGGCAGTGGTGGCTGTGGAAGAGATGGCAGGCTGAGGAGAATGGGAGGGCCTTGTCCCAGCTCAAGTCTTCTGCTGCCAAACCCAGCCTCCCCCAGGGAGGTAAGGCAGAACCTATGATTGCCAGGAGCTAACCTGCAGGGCGTACTCACCATCCAGGAAGCACCACTTGGGGGAAAGTTTCTGGCATGTTGGGGACTTGGCCCCAGCACCATCAGGCTCCTGTTGAGAGAAAAAAGGGTGAGAGTAGGAAAAACTGGGCTGGGGAGGAAAGGGAGCTTTGGTCCCCCACCTCCTCCGGCCTTACCTGCTGGAGCCTCTCGATGTGGGCTCGGCAGAGCTCTAGGTCACTGTCTCCAGGGACTACCACAGTGCCCAGTGGCACAGCTGGAGAACAGGGTAACACTTCAGCAGCTGCTGGCCCCACCTGGCAGCTTCTCCCCGCTCCCTGCCCACAGCCCCACTGTCACTCACAGGCCTCCTTGAGCTGCTCCTTGTCATAGTGCAGAGCCTCGTAGTCGTGCATACTGACTCTGCTCACCTGGATCCGCAGCTGCTCGGGAATCGGCTGCTGGCTGTGGTTCAGGGGCAAGGTCAAGGACAGGAGACTCAGCAAAGGTCTTGCCCAGGATACTAATTCTTGACTAGACACTAAGTGCCAAGAGGGACATCCTGCCTCCCTTCCAAAACCCTGTTAACCTCCTGCCCGTTTTTTGGTGTTGGGGAGCCAATGCATGACTTCCCACATGCTAGTTAAGTGCTCTGCCACCAAGCCGTATCCCCCATGCACTAGCCTCCTTTGGAAGGTGGAAACTGAAGGCTCAGAAATGGGTTGTGTATAGTCCCAGGCCTATGGCCCGTGGTAGCTGTCACGGGACATACTCGCTGTGCAGAGGTGCAGCACTCCGGCGCTTGGCCTTCTGCACCATGGTGGCCTGATTGCGCAGGGCGATGCGAATGCGTGAGGCTGTAAGCTTACAGGGCTCTCCGTCCACCTGCACAGGGATGGCTTTGGCCGTGGTGAGCAGCACCTCTCGGCACTGTGTCAACCGCTCGCCGTGCCCACCCACCTGCAGCGCTGCCTGTGGGCACAGGATACTCAGGTCAGATGGGGGGTGGGGCAAGCTGCACTCCTTTCAGAGATACTCTGGTCAGGACATAAAGGCAAGAGGGACTCCCAGATAATGTGCAGAATGGAGGAAGAAAACCCCACCTGGTGAGGGGGAGGCAAGCAGTTTAGGTGACTCCCTGTTGGGGAGAGAAGGTACCCCTCACACCAAGAGGAGAGATGCTGAGTCACTTTCCAGTCAGAAGACAGAGGACACTGAGCCCTCAACCAGAGGAAGGGAGTTAAGCCAAAACCCCTGGTCCTGCCCGGCAAAGACAACAGTGGGCAACCCTTTCCTTTCTCCTTTCCTCTCCTTTCTCCTCTTTCCTCTCCTCTCCTCTCCTTTCCTTGTTCAGGCCATGCTTCCAGACACTGTGAGCAAAGAGCTTGGGACACAACAGGCCCACTCACCAGAGATGTCATGGTGAAACCAATGACCTCGAGGTAGCCATCGTCATGCCTCTGGGGCTCGAAATCATGGTGCTCCCCAGGATGGCCCCAGGGCATGGTGCCTGCACAGTACCTGAGGGAGGAAAGGCAGTAAGGTGGACTTTGGCAGCTCTGAGATGGAACAGCAGGGGCTCATCTGGGACTCACTCTTCTCACCTGGGGATGTTCAGGAAAACAATGCACTGGGGTTTTAGGTCCTGAATCTTGGGGGTCAGGTCCATTCCATCACACTGGAGGCAGAAAAAGGAGTGCTGGGGACACATGTGCCAGATGGCCTCCCTACCCCGCTGGGCCTTCCTCTCAGCCGTGCTTACCACCACTCGGATGTGTTTGGCCAAGTCCTTGGAGCTGCCCATCAGGAAGTCAGAGAAGGCTGTCTGTGGGAGACAGAGGGTGTTGTGCCATCTTATGGCAGTCCCCGCCCTCACACAGTGTGCAAAGGATTTCTTTTGCCTGGCACACAGGTCAGCATAAGGAATAGAGTGCTGGTTGGACCAAGACTCACCCCAGCATAGAACATCTTGTTCCGAAAGCGGCTGTTGAACTTCTCTGGGTTGGCCTCTGGCGGAGATGAGAAATAGGGGAGGGAGGGTAGACAGTTAAGCTGTTGGGGCTCCTCAGGTTAGGAAACACTCCTGTTACCCTCCTTTCCTCCCAAGACTTCCTCAGCAGGAGGCTGCTAACCTCGAGACTCATGAAACTCCAAGGTGACATGGGCATCAAAACCCAAGCTGAAGTAGTTGTTGAAGACATCCAGGGGCAGCTAGAAACAGGTCAAGGTGCAGAAATAAGGGCAGGGCCTCCGAGATGTCTTCTCCTCCCAAGGCCAAGACCATCCACTTACTAGAGGCCTTTCAGCCCAGTGAGTACATGCCAAAGTTCCACCCCTTGGCCCACCACAGTAGCACTGCTGGGATGCCCTGCTCTGCCAAGGCTGTCGGGGGAGGAGATCCTTTGAGCACCTGCTGGATCCTTCCCAGTACTGTGTCCCCATGTGCCATATACTGCATGTGCTCCAGGAGTGGGGACTTGGTTTCATCACTTGCTTAGAACATAGTCTGGCACACAGGAAACACTCAGTAAGCAAGTGCCAGGTGACTGAATAAAAATTCATCTTGTGGGCTTAAGGCACTTGCCTGTGAAGTCTACGGACTCAAGGTTCGATTCCCCAGTTCCTATGTAAGCTAGATGCAATGGTGGCGCATGCATCCGGAGTTCGTTTGCAGTGGCTAGAGGCCCTGGTGCGCACATTCTATCTGCCCCCGCTCCCTCAAGTAAATAAACATAAATATTTTTTAAAAATCTTGTGAGGTGGGTGCCATGATCCCTCTGGGACAAAGAAACTGGAGTTTGGAGAACTGCAGTTACTCACCCATGTTCTCAGAACCAGTAAGTAGATAAGGCCCAACCAGTTCCCTGGGAATTCCAAGCACTTGAGCCCCAGCATGGCTTCCCTGGCTGACTCACCCGGTCAGTGGCACCCTCATCTCGCTCCTCAGGCCCTGCCTCAGGGTTTGGCTCTGCTTGGAGGTCCCAGCGATCCAGCTGCACCACATTCCCCTCTTCCACATGGGAAAGGATCTTTGATACCGGCTCATCTGTGTAACCCTGTTGGGAAGAGGTGGGGAGGAAGCTAGGACTGAGCCTTTCCTGTGGCCAGAGGACACTCTGCCCCAACACTGCTCCTGAGGGTGCTTACCCCACCCCAGTTGAGGGTGCGGGCCAGGTCGTTGCCAGTACCCAGGGGCAGGATGGCCACAGGAGGTGAGGGTTTTAGGCGCAGCTGGTCCAGAGTGGAGAGAATCCAGCCGACCTGAAGGTGGGTGGGGCAGCACAGGTCAGTGAGGCCCAATGGGGACCCAGTGCATCAACCATAAGCCCGAACTCACCGTGCCATCACCCCCACAGGCCAGGATTCTCAAATTGTGCACTTTGCGGTACATTTCCAGTCTGTGCCAGGGGAAGACAGGAAAGTGGTCAGGAGATGTGTGCTGTGGCCCAGAACCAGGCAACCCCTACAGTCCTGCAGAGAACTTCACAAGCACTTACGCTTCCTTGGGGCCTCCTTGGCTTAGGTCAAAGACTTGTCGGGGATTAAGGTACCAGAGGAAAGACTGAATGATCTTAGCACCCTGAGGGGGAAGAGAAAGGAATGGTATTGGGGAATGGATGAGTAGAGTGAGGGGGATGAGCACAAAGGCTGAGGGATCTATGCCCAATAAGGAGTGAAGGGTAAAGGTGGTATAGGGTCTTTACCAGGTCCTTGAGAAGAGGCACATGCCCCAAACAGACCCTAGAATAACCATGAACAGGTGGCTGTAACTCCAAACCCTCAATGGGA
The DNA here is from genome assembly GCA_036365145.1 of Orientallactaga sibirica. Classification (NCBI taxonomy): domain Eukaryota; kingdom Metazoa; phylum Chordata; class Mammalia; order Rodentia; family Dipodidae; genus Orientallactaga; species Orientallactaga sibirica. The sequence goes on along the minus strand of JAEOAD010002662.1, from coordinate 2,750,008 downwards.
GGGGAGGCTGAACTCACCTGGTTGCCTCCACTCTTAGGGTTCACAAACACCAGCAGGGGCTTCATGAGGGGGGATGGTGTGGGTCTGATGATGAAGGGTCTCCAGCGGCCCTCCTTGAAGACAAAGACAGCCTGTAAGAAGACCCTACCCCTCCTCAGCAGGCCCCAGTGATGTGCCACCCACTCTGCAGACCTTATGGTGGGTCTGGCCTTAAAAGGCAGGGGAGCTGATCTCCTGCCCTCTTCAGGCCCCAATGTGACCCACCAAAGGCTGAAGGGGCAGTAGCAGCTGCGGGTGGGGTGACAGTGGTGTCTGGACCTCAACAAAGACACCTCTTCAGTTACCCATCCCTGTCCTCTGGGCCAGATCTCACCTCAGGACCTTTCTTGCTGGATTTCCTCTTGAACGATGTTCTTTTTTTCTTTTTGCTGGCCTTAAGGGTATTCTGCAAGAAGAGCAAGTGTTGGTGACAAGGTGTGGCAGATAGGTCCCATGGGGGAGAAGCACCAAGGGTACAGGAGGGACTGACCTGGGGCCTCCGGGCCCGCAGGATCCAGGTGGGTGGGATGACCACAGCTGCATGGACCCCCAGGGAGCAGGGCTCCTCAATCTGCTGCAGCATGAAGCATGACACCTTGCTGTGGTACTGCAAGAAGCCATGGGCAAGGTGGGCTGAACGAGGTCAAGACTGAGAGCCTCACCGCAGCCCAGAGCAGGGTGGGACGCTACTCACTGCTTGCTTGCACCAGGAGCAGCTGATGGCCACAATCTCCTTACTGTGGAAGGTGAACTTCTGCTGGAAGCCCTGGGGATGGAGAGGGTGGTATGGGCACAGGGTGGAACTAGCAGAGATCTCTCTCTCTGCCGCCAGCCTCTCTTCACTCCAGGAAACCAACTGCATTGTTAAAAACAAGGCCCAATAGCTGGGCATGGTGGCACATGTCTTTAATCCTAGCACTTGGGAGTCAAGAGGCAGGAGGATCGCCGAGAGTTCGAGGCCAGCCTGAGACTACATAGTGAATTCCAGGTCAGCCTGGGCTACAGTGAGACCCTACCTCGAGAAACCAAAAATATAAAAATAGAAGATAAAAACAAAGCCTGAGGCCAGAGATGCTTAACAGGAGCCCACGAATGACTTGTGGAGGCTACTGTAAGGGGCTAGGCGCACATGTTCTCTGAAGGATCTGAGGGCCAACTCCTGCCCAACTTATGGTTCCTCGCCTTTCTGCCCCCAGACCTAGCCAGACCCTCTCAAAGTTTTGTGCTGCCTGCTCACTGTACCCATCATGTTCATTCCCTGTTCACTCTATCAACTGTTATCAAGGGCTACTATATGCAGGACACTGTGCCCATGAAAGCCCACACTCACTGAGGGAGACAAGAAACAAACACACAAGTGGACAAAGAAACTGTACATTGTGTGTGGAAGACACCTGGTACAGTCTGCGAGCTATTGTACTCAGGGACCAGGAAGCTGCTGCCCACCTGAGAGCTGTACACCCAACATCCACTTGGTGATTATCTGCTGAATGAGTGAATGAAAAGTCCTTATGGTTCCCAAAAGGTTCACTCCAACTTCAAAACATGGAAACACAAGGCAATAGAAGAAAACCCTCTTCCCTTCCATGTTTAGGTAGGGGGCTTGGGAACAAACTGACAGAGAACCAGCCTGAGACTCTGCACTCTGGGGCTGGGGTCAGTGTTCATGCTGGACACAGTGCCTATGGGCAGCAGGAGGTATCCTCAGGCAAGGCCCTCACCTTCCCACAATGCCGACACTTGCCATCTTGACGCCGTCTGTGTACCCAGTGGTGCCTTACGAAGGTTGGCTGAGAAGAAGACAGAAATGTCACTGGAGTGAGTGAAGGAGAAGACAAGAACAGGGTGAACACAGCCCACATTCCCACAATGCATCAGCAGTGAGGGCTCAGGCCACAGGAAGTCCTCCACAGTCCCTCTGCACTAAGGTGAGACTTCTCCATGGCCTGGGCAGAAAGGTGAGACCCAGCAGGGAGAGAGCTGAACAGCTAGAGGCATAGGCTGTGCCCCACCCCCCTGCAGACAGGCTAGCAGTCCTTCCCTTTGGGTGACCCCAGAGTCTCAGCTTAGAAGGAACTGAGCCCCCTTGTGGCACTCTACAGATACTGCAGAGATTCCCTTAACTTGGGGCCTCCAAGTTTCTCACCTACCTGGACACTTACCTCGCGGACGTTTCTGGAGCCTGATTCACGGAAGGATGGCTTACAGCGGAAATTGATCTATGAGACATTATAGTGACCACCAAAATGTCAGAGCCTCCTTTTGAATGGGGTCAGCCTCACAGGCAGAGTCTCAAATCATCCCAGGAGCCCTTGGAACATGGATGCCCCATTTCAGAAGTCCTGCTGTCTACTGGCCAGAAGGACTTTCCTTCTAAGCAGGACCCAGGGCTGGAAAGGCTCTTAGTCTGTGCCCCACTTAAGTGGAAACATGTCTATCTTCCATTAAAATGGTACCAGGGGCTGGAAAGATTGCTTAGTGGTTAAGGTGTTTGCCTGCCAAGCCAAAGGACCCTGGTTTGATTCCCCCGGAACCCACATAAGCCAGATGCACAAGGGAGCACATGCGTCTGGAGTTCGTCTGCAGTGGCTGGAGGCCCTGGGGTGCCCATTCTCTCTCTCTCCCCCCTCTCAAATAAATAAATAATTTTTTTAAAAAAAAAATGCTGGACGTGGTGGCGCATGTCTTTTTTTTTTTTTTTTGGTTTTGCAAGGAATTAACTATGTAGTCTCAGGGTGGCCTTGAACTCTCAGCGATCCTCCTACCTCTGCCTTGGCGCATGTCTTTAATCCCAGCACTTTGGAGGCAGAGGTAGAAGGATCACCATGAGTTCAAGGCCACCCTGAGAATAGAGTGAGTTCCAGGTCAGCCTGGGCTAGAGTGAGACCCTACCTCGAAAGACCAAATAAATAAATAAATAAAATAATAATAATAAAATAGCCGGGCATGGTAACACACATCTTTAATCCCAGCACTCGGGAGGCAGAGGTAGGAGGATCACCATGAGTTCGAGGCCACCCTGAGACTACATAGGGAATTCCAGATCAGCCTGAGCTAGAGTGACACCCTACCTCGAAAAACCAAAATAATAATAATAATAATAATAATAATAATAATAAATAAAAAATAATAAAATTTAAAAAATATTAAAAAATAAATAAAATGGAACCAGTTTACTCATCTTATTTTTCCTTGCCTTCCCAGCACAGATTAAGGCAGGAAACTGATCCCTCCTGTGGACTGTGCTGACTGGCCCTGAACACTATTAGCTAATGTAATGAACCCAAGATCTATAGGCACCTTCCATAGCTGTGTTTTTCCTTTTCCTTTTCTTCCTCTCTTCCTCCTTTCTTTTGGAAACAGTGCCCCCCTATATAACCCTGACTAATCTGAAATTCCTTGTCCAGACCAGCAGGCTGGATCTTAACTTGCAGCTTATTTTTTTAAGATTTTTAAAAAATTTTATTTGATTGATTGACTTATTAGAGACGGGGGGGGGAGAGAAAGTGAGAATGGGTGTGCCAGACCCTCTAGCCACTGCAAACGAACTCCAGACACATGCGCCACCATGTGCATCTGGCTTACGTGGGACCTGGAGAATCAAACTGGGTTCCTTAGGCTTCACAGGAATGCACCTTAACTGCTAAGCTATCTCTCCAGCCCTCTTTTTAAGATTTTAAAAAATATTTTTATTTATTTGCAGGCAGAGATGGGGGGGGGGGAAGGAGAGAGACAGAGAGAATGGGCATGCCAGGACTTCCAGCCACTACAAACAAACATCTGTGCCATTTTGTGCATCTGGCTTTAGAACCTGGGTCATTAGGCTTTGTAGGCATGTACCTTAACCACTAAGTCATCTCTCCAGCAGCCCCTTTTCCTTCCTTTCTTTTCTTTTTCTTTTCTTTCGTTTTTGAGGCAGGGTTTTACTCTAGCCCAGGCTGACCTGGAATTCACTATACAGTCTCAAGGTGGCCGTGAACTCACAGTGATCCTCCTCCTACCTCTGCCTCCTGAGTTCTGGGACTAAAGGCGTGAGCCACTATGTCCGGCTCTTTTTTTGTTTTTTGTTGTTTTTAATTAATTTATTTATTTGAGAGAGAGAAAGAGAAAGAGGCAGATAGATAGGCACCAGGGCCTCCAGCCACTGGAAACGAACTCTAGAAGCATGTGCCACCTTGTGCATCTGCCTTATGTGGGTTCTGAAGAACTGAACCTGGGTCCTTAGACTTTGCAGGAAAATGCCTTAACAGCTAAGCCATCTCTCCAGCCTTCTTTTTAGTTTTTTTTTTTTTTTTTTTTTTTTTTTGGAGAGAGACACAGAGATAGAGAGAGAGAGGGAGAGGAAGACAGAGATGGGCACGCCAGCAGTGTCTCAGCTGCTGAGAACGAAATCCAGATGCGTTCGCCCCCTTGTGGTCAAGTGCGGCATTGCGCCCTTGCATCACTTTGCATCTGGCTAAACGTGGGACCTGGAGGTTGGAACCACTGGAGATTGGAACCAGCGTTCTTAGGCTTAGGAGGCAGGCGCCTTAACCTCTAAGCCATCTCTCCAGCCCTCTTTTTAGTTTTTTGAGGTAGGGTCTCACTCTAGCCCATCCAGCCCCTTTTTTGGTTTTTCAATGTAGGGTCTCGCCCTAGCCTAGGTTGACTTGGAATGTACTAAGTAGTCTCAGGCTGGCTTTGAACTTGGGGCAATCCTCCTACTTCTGCCTCCTGAGTACTGGCTCAAAGCTATCCTTTTGCCTCTGCCTCCTGAGTGCTGGGATTATAGGTGTATACTACTAAACCTGGCCTGGACTGTATTGCTCTTATCTTCATGCCAGGTCTCCCATCCTCTGCCTCTACCAACCTGACAGCTCAACATTCCTTTTCCCTTTTGCAGACATGCTTGGACAATGGTCAATTGGGAAAGGACTCTAGAGATAGTATGTAAGGGACAGTGCCAGGCTCTGGAGTGCCACAAGACAAGTCTAGTTACAGTGAAGCAATGAGGCTTCAGCAAGTTTGATGGCTTGTTTTGGCAGTTCTGAGGATTGAACTCAAGACCTCATGTTGGGCAAGTGCTCTACCACTGAGCTATAGCCCCAACCCTCAAAGATCTCTTCTGAATGTTAGTCTGGATACAATAAAATGATCAGCCAGGCAGGCGTGGTGGTGCACACCTTTAATCCCAGCACTGGGGAGGCAGAGGAAGGAGGATCGCAGTGAGTTCAAGGCCACCCTGAGACTACATAGTGAATTCCAGGTCAGCCTGAGCTAGAGTGAAACCCTACCTTGAAAAAATAAACAAACAAACAACAAAAAAAAACACCAATGAAATGATCATCACTTGTTAATTCATGCCATTAGATATTATTCAGTGAATCCCACTCTATGTCACATTTGTTCTAGGCAGAGGGGTACAGCAGCTAATAAGCAGGGGAAACCAGGTTTAAGTGCAGGCATTTGGCTTAAGGGTCTTTTAATGCTTCACTATTATGCATGCTAGATCATTGCCAGCAGGTGGTGTCTGTATAATAATGTGCATGTGTCTGTGTAGAGACATGAATGTGTGCATTAAGAGGGCTTCAGTGTCCCAAGGGGAGGGCACAAAGGCTGAGCAGCCACACGCACCTTCTCTAGCTGTTCAATGCACGGGGTGTGCACCACAATCTTGCAGGCGGCACACTTTCTTCTGGACACTGATTTCTGCTGCAGGATGAAAAGGAGAGGAACCCTGAGGCACCAGGTAATTCTACCCCAGATGGCATCTCAGGACACGCAAAGAACAGGACCTCTGGATGAGAGCTGGCATCAAACAAGGCCCACTTTCCCTTGCCCTGGGGTAGCCAGTCAAGAGTACCCACGTGAGCCGGGCGTGGTGGCACACACCTTTAATCCCAGCACTCGGGAGGCAGAGGTAGGAGGATCGCCGAGAGTTCGAGGCCACCCTGAGACTACATAGTTAATTCCAGGTCAGCCTGGACTAGGGTGAGACCCTACCTCGAAAAACCAAAAAACAAACAAACAAAACAAAGAGTACCCAGGTGAAAGCTGTGCCCATCTTTGGGAGGGACTATGGCTGCCTCCTGCAGAGGCCTAGACCCCGCTCCACCACCAGGGGGCAGCAGCCCCATTGAGTCACTCACCAGCATCTTGGCTACACAGTACTGCTCCCCAACATAGCAGAAGTCTCCAGACACATTGGTCTCGAACCAGATGTGCTCCCCATAGGTTGCTGACTCCTAGACCACAGGATAAGCATGTTTAGTGCACACCTGCTGCCCCTGCCCTGCCCATCCAGCATTTCCCAGAACAAACAGCCTACATACAGCCACTACAATCTGCCTTCCTCTACCCAGCTTTCCCAAGTACTCTAAGCCTGGCTCGAAGGGTTCCCCTCTCTGTCCTGAAAGTCTGTCCAGACCCAGAGGCTCCTCTCTCATTTGCCTACAAGCCTTGTGTCCTGACTGCTCAGGATGTCCAGAGCCGAGCAGAGGCTGGCACCTAGTGCTGTTCTGTCACACCGTCCCTCTTAGAACCCAGCTACTCACACTCCAGTCAACAGTGCTCCGGATCTGCCGCTCAGATTCACCACACGGGGCTCCAGGGGCGGAAGGGGGGAGTGCCAGGTGTTGGAGGCCCGACTTGGAGATGGCTTTCCTACAGAAAAGATGACAGCTGAAGCCCTAGGGCTAGCTGGGGACTAGATGACTCTACTTCTTTCCCTACCACCTGGGACCCCTTGCCCTCACATGACCTCTGCTAAGTCTGAGCCAGGACAGGAGCAGGGCAGGTAGAGGAGCCCACAGTAGCTGAGGCACGCTGAGGGTCTCTTACAGGAGACTGCCTCTGTGAGAATTCTCTGGGTGTGCTGGCTTCCATCACTGCTCAGACCTGCCTCCGTGTGGATCACCTACAGATCCTCAAGGTTCTTACCCTGAGCTAAACCCCTAGCAAGCTGAACTACGCCCCAGCTGGCTGCTGCTATACATACATAAGTAGGGTGCTCCAAGACTGGGGTCCGGCCGACTTGCGCCTCAGGGCTACCTGGCGCCTGCGGGAGAGCAGGCGCACCCGGGCAGGCATCACAGAGCCTGCTGTGGTGCCCGAGGCTCTTCTGTTTCGGCCCCCAGGGCCAGGATGCTGGCCTGAGGACTGCCGCTGACTGAGGCGACGGTATCGGCCGTGCAGGCCCCACAGTGTGTGGCCATACACCACATCGGCTGGGAGCAGATGGGAGGAGGCTCGGCGCAGACAACGGGGCATGGAAAGCAATGGCTGGGCGTCCTGGTGTGGGGAGTGCCTCGGTGCACTAGTGCCTGGCTGAACATCACTAGATGCCCAAGCCGCCTCAACCTCCTCCTGGACCCCTTTCTCTTCTTCTTCCTTCATGCCCACAAGCCCTGCCAACAGCAAGGGTGCACCTAGAAGCTGAGCCCCAACAGTGTCAGGCTGCAGGATGGGCACCGTATCCACCACAAAGCGGGGGTTGCAGGTAGGGGGTGCAGTACTGGAGCGCCTGCGGCTGGCACTATGAATGCCCATCCCGCAGCTTGGGAGGCAGCCCTGGAGCTGTGCGCTGGAGCGGCGCCTCTGAGCCAGTGAGGAGGAGGCTTGGCCGGCAGGTGAGCGGCGCCGGGCCTTGCCTGTGGGTAGGCCCACACTGCTGGGCCGTCGCTGCCCTTCTCCAGGGCCTGGTGCCTTCCGCTGGAAATGTCTCCTAAAGAAGGTCTCCATGCCTGGGGCACGAGAGGGGCTGTTGGACACAACAGACCAAGAGCATCAAGAGCTGGGCCAAACTGCCCTGTAAGCAGAGAGAGGCACTTAGGCACTAAGGGTGATGGTACCTTGGGCCTCTAGCCTCCCTAACAGTGCTTGCGGGTACTAGGGAATCTGTAGGGGGCCCCACACCAACAACTGCTAGAGACTAGACACTTTCCCAGCTAGCTTTATGCAGGTATAACCAAGGAGTCCTAGGTAGGAGTGGCTTTTCTTGCCCAGGCATCAGAACCTCCAGAGGCCTAGGCCTAAAAGGGCTTCACCTCCCTGGCCAGAAGCTGATGAAAAAGAAAAGAAAGCTGGGAGCTGGAGTGTGCCCAGGCAGACTATAGAGCTCGGGGCTTTTCCTTCCATTGTACATTCCTTCTGTCCCAACATGAAACAGGTTGGGTTTCCCCTCCAGGGGTGCAGCACCACTAAGCAATGATAATACAATAAGGCTCTCTGCTAAGAACTCCCTTTCTGCTAAGAACTCCAGTCTCAGCCTCAGCCCCAGGCCTGGGGTCAGAGGTCCTGAGAAACCAGGCTTCAGAAGATGGAGAGGCAGCCCCATAGGAGGAATGCTCCTGTGTTGGCTGGGGGATGCAGTAAGAGGCTTAGGCAAAAGAAAAGCCTTCTGGAGTCTGAGAATGGGCTTGTATCTCTAAGAACTTTCTGGAACTAAGTGGCTCAGCTCAGTATAACCTTTCTGAAGGAGGGGTAGAGTATGAATGTCTCAGGTGTGATGTCTGACTCCTTCCAATCCCACACATTGTCTCCAGTGCTAAGGCTACACACCCCAGATTTACAATCCGAGGCAGGAGCTGACCTGCACACAGCTAGCGGGGGCTTCCAGCCCATCCTCTTTGACTATCCTCCCTCCCTCTTGCCCACTGCTGGTGGAGGGCATGTCACCCCTATTCTGGGTTAAGGCTCTCAGTAGGCATAGATCTTGGCAGCCCACTCTATGGCTGTGAATGGTTCCATGGATTTGACTCAGGCCTCCCTGGCTGCCAGGGGCTAGAGTTCTTTTCCCCCTCAGACCTGATGGACGGGGCAGGAGGTGAGTTCCAGGGACATGAGTGCAGGCATGGGCTTCCTCACCTAATAGGTGTCATCCCACTAACAATCAATTGAACGAATGTCAGGGACATATACACACACACACCTTGTGAGTGGTCCCCCTGCCCAAGGTAGGGTCTCGCTCTAGCCAAGGCTGAACTGGAATTCACTATATAGTCTCAGGGTGGCCTTGAAGTCATGCAGATCCTCCTACCTCTGCCACCCAGCCCTTGTGAGTTTTTGTTTTTGTTTTTTTTTTGAGGTAGGGTCTCACTCTAGCCCAGGCTGACCTGGAATTAACTATGTAGTCTCAGGGTGGCCTTGAACTCATGGCGATCCTCTTACCTCTGCCTCCCAAGTGCTGGGATTAAAGGCGTGCGCCACCACGCCCGGCTCCCTTGTGAGTTTTTAATGAAGAAACTGAGGCACAAAAGGGCAACATTCACAAAGCCCATGTAGCTAGTTAGCATTGGGACCTGGGTCTGCTCTCAGGGGTATAGGTGGCTCTAGCCTTTTGGACCCCTGGGAGGGAAGTAAAACAGTTTAGGGAAAGGACCGTAATACAGCCACCCTATTTACCCAACTACTACTCTGTTACTGGCCCCAGGCAAGCCCTTTATCTTCTGATTTGATACAACCACAGCACAGTAGAGGGAGGTTGGACCAACAGCTCCATTACACAAGGAGACTGAGGCTTGCAGAGCCATGCCCAGAGTCACACAGCCAGTCAATGACAAAGCTGGGATCCTGAACCCAGCGCTACCTGAGATCAGGTCCCCTCTGTCCTGGGACATGGAACCGGCAGGCCCAGCTGCCCAGTGCTGCTGAGGCACTGGCTTGCCAGCTATCTCTAGGGTGTCAGCTTTCCCCACTCATTTGCTCAGGCTGTCCTGTGACAGCTGCCCAGCCTGGAGGAGATTAGTCACCCGGACACACACACCGCCTGATGCTAGTGTCACCCAGAAAACAAAAGGCCACAGTCCCTGTGGGGGGAGGTGCTACTGCATTCTCTAGGCAGTGGTGAGGGTTGGGCTCTGCCTGTTGTCCCAGACCTTCCGGAAAACAAACAAGGCCAGAAGGAAGAGATGGCCTGCATCAACCCTCCCCCATGCCATGGGCCAGTTTACAGGTGCTCTTATAGAGTTCAGTTCCCAGTGCTAGGGCCCCAAGATACATGTGGTGGCTTGTGAGCTGCTCAGAAGCATGGTCCCTCAGTCCCTCCCAGTGATACTCGAGGCAGGCAAAGCCACGCTGGCACTGCATAGCCACACACCATGGGCCTTGATTTCCCTGTTTGTTCAAGGAGACTGAGGTTGCCAAGTTCTACTGCTTGACTCCCCACGCCATGCTCCTGGGTTCCCACTGCCCTGCCCCCAAGTCCCATGCTTCCTTCCTGCTCATTGTCTCCATAGAAACCTCTGTCCTCTGGCCAGAGATCGCCTGATTCCTCACTTCCGATCTCTGCTGAGGCTTCTCCTGAGTCTTATCAGGCCTGCCTGCCTGGGCTGGGCAGGGTGGCACAAGGCTATAATTCTAGCACTTGGGAGGCTGAGGCAGGAGGATGCCTGCAAGTTCAAGGCTAAGTGAGGCTACAGTATGAGACTACATCTCAAAACCAAAAACTAAACAAACAAGAGAAGCCCTGTGTGGGTCGTGGTGCAGCTCTGTGTGGCTACCTCTTCTCACCTCAAGTTGTCACCTCCACACACCACATACACATAAAGGTCATGGAGAAGGCCCCACAGGGTTCTCATCAAGCAGTGTAACAGAATGGCTGGACCTGGGTTTCCTGGTGAGGAATCTGGGGAAACCAGCCACACCCAAGGGAGACAGGATGAAAAAGTCTTATAGGGGACTCCATCAACCACTAGTTGGTTTCTAGGGGCCTGACAAGGGCGGGGCTGCTGGGAGGACAGATGATCAAAACACACAGCAGTGTTTGCCCACACAGCCATGATGAGAGGGGCTGCAGCGGCTGAGCTAAGGGAGTTGCTAGTGAGGGATAGTGGGCCTGAGTAACTCAACTACCAGCTAGAAAGAGCTCCTGGCCTCCCAATCAGATCACCTCACACCCAATGCCAGCACAAGGGGGAAAGAACAAGCACTTTAGGACCTGGCACTCACCAGTTCAACCCTGGGCCAATCAGCTTTCTGAGTTTCACTTTTCTCACCTGTAGGATGGGAATCATCCCACATAATTCCAAAGAACAGCAAATAGAAGGTTCTAATGCACCTAACACTAGCTGGCAGAGCAGGCCATAGCAGGGTCCACATCCCAACAGGGTCCAGGCCTTGTAATTGTTATCTCCTGGAATAGTCTCTACCCATGGCAGCGGTGGGAACCCAGAAAGGGAAGCAGAAATACCCAAGGTGGCCACCACTCACCACATGAGGAACAGAGCCTAGTAGCTCATGCCACCTGGGCATCTGCTCATGTTGGAGTGCCCTCTGCCCCCCGGGCCTCCTCTGCTTCCAGAAGAGCCTGCACAGGATACCTGTGGGATCCTGCCACAATGCATGCCCACTCCATGCTGTGGGAAGGGTCTTGCAGCCCCACTCCCCATGAAGGGTAGGCCTGGGGCATGGTGACCACACCTTCAGCAGTACAAGAGCAAGGGCCTGCAGCTGCCTCCCTAAGGGGCCACTGGCTAGAAGCCACTCCTGCTTGCTAGGCTCCCATAGCCCCAGGGTCAGAGGGAAGATGGGAAAATTGGAAAGGAGGCAGGCCCATCCCAGGCGAGCCTGGACAATGAAGCAGGATGCCAAACTTCTACCAAACTTCCCCAGGCCTCCAGGCTAAAGAGATCTACCCTGCCCCAAAGAAAACAATGTGACAACAATGTGAAAGGGAACAGGTGGACCGAGGCTGGATGATAAGCAGTAACCAGCCAGACAAGTGTTTACCTTTTTTTTTTTGGTTTTTCCAGGATGACCTGGAAAACTATGTAGTCTCGGGGTTGTCTCAAATTCTGGCAATCCTCCTACCTCTGTCTCCCAAGTGCCATGCACCACCATGCCTGGAGTGTTTACCTTTCAAAATCTGCCCCAGGCTTGGTGGGAACAGGCCCACCACCACACCCTGCTCATTTTCCATCAGCATGGCTTGGGGGGTAAGGGCCGACAGGTAGGGAGACCCTCATTTAGGGATGGTAATGCCTAGGCCCACCATGAACTACCCTTCCCAGCCCCACCCAGACAGACACAAGAGGGAGGGAGCAGGATGTGAGGAAGGTGGGGGAGCCCCTTTGACCTGGTCTGGAAGGCAGGGTGGTAGCAGGCAGGAGGTGGACAAGCAGATAGGGGCTGGGGTCCCGGGTGGCTCTGACTCCAGCTCAGGCTGCCGGCCTCTGCTGAGCAACTCCTAGTTTGGAGAGCGAGCTGCGGTATCTGCTTCTCTGCCCCCTCCCCCTCCCCGTCCTCCTCCCCCTTGCCTGAGACAGCCGTTATGAAAATAGCCCGATTGGTAACTACACTTCCTCTCCCAGCGGCAGCTCCGGGCCTTGCAGCCAGGAGGGTGTGCGGGGGCACACAGAAGCACTGGAGCCTAGCCTCCTGGCTCCTCTTCCCCACATCTCAAGTCAGGCTACATCACAGCCTGGTCAATACCCTTCCCTCTAGTGATAGGCTGGCTCACACCCTACGTGCCTCCAAGGTATCAGGTGTACAGAGAGAAAGAAAGGGTCTAATATGCGCCCCTCTTAAGAAATGGGGCTGGGGTGGAGAGATGGCTTAGTGGTTAAGGCACTTGCTTGCAAAGCCTAAAGACCCAGGTTTGATTCCCCAGTACCCACATAAGCCAGATGCACAGGGTGGCACACGTGTCTGGAGCTTGTTTGAAGTGGCTAGAGGCCCTGATGCACCCACTTTCTACCTGCCTCTTTCTCTCTCTCAAATAAATAAATAAAATACTTTTTTTAAAAATGGGGCTCTGCCAGGCGTGGTGGCGCACACCTTTAATCCCAGCACTCGGGAGGCAGAGGTAGGAGGATTGCCGTGAGTTTGAGGCCACCCTGAGACCACATAGCGAATTCCAAGTCAGCCTGAAAAAAAAATGGGGCTCAACCACTTAATGTCCTCTCATGTTCACAGTCACAGGAGTCTTGGGCAGCTAAGCACACTGGCTCCAGACAAACCAACTACAAAAATAATTAGCTGTGGAGTGTTTCACAACTTGGAAAGCCTTGTTTTCACCAGCATTATTAGACAGGAGGCTTACTGTCCCTTGGTACACCCAAGGCTCCTGGGAGCCTGAGACTCCTGGCTCAGAAGAAGCTGATCTGGGACTCCAGAACCTAGGTCTTCTGGCCCTGCTGGGGGCTTTCATAGCTGACCAGGTCACTGGCCAGGAAAGGCCAGCCCAAGCACCTGAGATGCCTCCCCCATCCTCAGCTGATGGTCCTGCTGTGGTTTCCTAGAGAGTGGCAGCTGTCAAACTTCCTGATCCCAAGACCTTTTCTGTTCTTAGAATCTTCAATAATTAAAAAAAAAATTTAAGCCAGGAGCAATGGCTCATGCCTATAATCCCAGCATTTAGGAAAGCTGGATGGCAAGAGGATTGCTATGAGCTTGAGGCCAGTTTGGCAAAGTGAGACCCTGACTCAAAAATAAAAACAAAACCAAACCAAACAAAAAAAACAACCCTGAAGGGCTTTGGGCTGGGGAGATGGCTCAGTGCTTAAAAGTGCTTGCTTGAAAAAACTACTGGCCCAGGTTCAATTCAATTTATGTTCAATTTATGTACCCACATAAAGCCACATGCATGAGTACTGCATATGTTTGGAATTCATTTATAGTGGCAACAAGCCCTGTTACACCCATATTCTTCATCTCCCAAAATAAATAAATAAATACATTTTAAAAGGGCTTTGTTGGGAGAGAGTGACAGCTATTAATATTTAACAAAACTGAATCTAAATTAAAATGGAAAAATGTTTAGAAATTTATCAATTTATTTGAAAATAAGAAATCTATTATGTGTTAACCTAAATAATGCTTATGAAAAGTAAACCATATTGTGTTTAAAAAAAAAAAACCAGTGAAGTCAGGCGTGGTGGTGCATGCCTTATATCCCAATACTCAGGAGGCAGAGTTGGAGGCCACCCTGAGACTACATAGTGAATTTCAGGTCAGCCTTGGCTAGAGCAAGACACTACCTCAAAAAAAAAAAAAAAAAAATCAGCGAAAAGAATAGCTTTTTCTCTCCACATTTTTGTAAACCACTAAAACCTGTATTACTAGAGGCAGCCTGGTTCATATAGCATCTACTCTTTCTTTTTATTTTTTATTTTGTTTTTTCGAGGTAGAGTCTTACTGTAGCCCAGGCTGACCTGGAATTCACTATGTAGTCTCAGGGTGGTCTTGAACTCACAAGCAATCCTCCTAACTCTGCCTCTCAAGTGCTGGGATTAAAGGTGTGTGCCACCACAGCACTCTTGCATTTTCCTGTTGCAACAGGTCATTCTGGTTGAAGTGTATGAAGAAAACTGCCACAATGAATGTAGTTAGAAAAGGGAGGAACAGCATACTAGCCTTTCTGAGTAATTATGTGCTACTACTCAAAATATGGCAAGTGGTAGTTTCTCAAAGACTAGCTGCAAAGTGGAATCTGACCCTATCAATGGACCTTTCACTATTCTATCTTATAGAGATTTGGCGGGGAGGGGAGTTGGTTTTAATATTTAACTTATTTGCAGAAGAAAGGGAGAGAGAGAGAATGGGCGCACCAGGGCCTCTAGCCACTGCAAATGAACTCCAGACGCATGTGCTACCTTGTGCATATGGCTTATGTGGGTACTAGGGAATCAAACCTGTGTCCTTAGGTTTCATAGGCAAGCACCTTAACCACTAAGCCATCTCTCCAGCACAGGGAGTTGGGTTTTGTTTTTTTTTTTTTCCGAGGTAGGGTCTCACTCTGGCTCAGGCTGACCTGGAATTCACTGTGCAGTCTCAGGGTGGTCTCGAACTTTTGGCGATCCTCCTACCTCTGCCTCCCAAGTGCTGGGATTAAAGGTGTGTGCCACCACGCCCAGCCTGGGGAGTTGGTTTTTTAAAAAAATATTTTTTTATTTATTTGCAGGCAGAAAGAGAGATACAGAGGAGAGAGAGACACAGAGAATGGACATTCCAGGACCTCTAGCTGCTTCAAACGAACTCCAAAAATATGTTATTTTGTGCATCTGGGTTTACATGAATACCGGGGAATCAAACCCAAGTCATTAAGCTTTGCAGACAAACACCTTAACCACTAAGCCATCTCTCCAGCCCGGGGAGTTGGTTTTTTTAAAAAAATATTTTTATTTATTTGCAGGCAGAAAGAGAGATACAGAGGAGAGAGAGACACAGAGAATGGACATTCCAGGACCTCTAGCTGCTTCAAATGAACTCCAAAAATATGTTACTTTGTGCATCTGGGTTTACATGAATATCGGGGAATCAAACCCAGGTCATTAAGCTTTGCAGACAAACACCTTAACCGATGAGCCATCTCTCCAGCCCAGTTGTTTTTGAGATAGGGGTCTATGCTGCCCAGACTGGTTTTGAACTCCTGAGTTCAAGTGATCCTCTTCTTGAACTTTGAGTTCTATAACATGAAGTATACTGGAGAATACCCAGTTACTGAGCTATGAGAGCTTCCAAATGCTGACACATTTCCTTATACAGTATACAGTAATGATTTGCCATCATTACTGATCTCAACAGAAAAGTTTGAGTCCTGTGGAAGCTGGTGGGCTCTAGAAAGTACATACAGTGTTTCCAAAATTCTCAGTTTTGCAGCTTACAGTTTCTCATCGGTAACAACTGTTGATATTGGTTTTTTGTTTGTTTGTTTATTTTTTCAAGGTAGGGTCTCACTCTAGCTCAGGCTGAACTAGAACTCACTCTGTAGGTCCAGACTCACACCCCCTATACCCGGCTTTGTTGATACTGTTTTTGAAGTGACAGGCTCAACTCATTCATTTTTGGAAAAATGTCTGCCAGATACCCAAGTCTGCCTAGTTCGTCTGTCAGGTGCTTAAGTAAAAATGGCACTCTTTAAAAAACTGATTCAACTGCATGAGCTTTTCTTCATCACAGTTCAGCATGCAGAAAAAATGACTTACATAAACCACATTTCATCCCACAAAACATTAAAAAGACATATGCTCAAAGATCAATACTTTATCATTCCGTAGCCCAGGCTATCCTCAAAGTCATGATGCTCAGCCAGGGTCTCCAGAGTGCTGCAATTACAGTGCCCAGCTCAAATGACTAATTTTCACTATTTCTAAAGAACTCTGAGTACAGGGGTGGGAGGGCCTTGATAGTGTGAATGTTCTCTGCACCATCAGCTGATGCTTACAAAGTGAACAGGCATAAACCAGGACAGCTCAGAAAAGATTACTATAAAAATAGCTTCAACCTCATTGACCTCTGAAAAGTCCAGAACAAACCTCCCCCCAGGACCACGCTTCAAGACCCACGGATTCAGAGTGAATTCTCTAGCCTGGGAAATGTAGCTTCTGCAATGTGGCACTAATTCAGTGGAGGTTCTAATGGAGCCAACCTACCCTCTACTGCCCAGTGTAGCTGGGTCCAGCTTGCACTTGGCACACCTTCTGCCTGGAATACTGATCTCCCTCCCTCCTTGCTATCCAGAGTCCACCTGCTCGCAGCTGCCCCAGCCAGCCACCCCACTCCAGCACACCACCCATCTGGCTGCTCTGCCACAGGACTCCTGGCCGGCCTGATTCTCTTGGGTCCCCCATGCCTCATTCTTCCATCAGATCACCAGCTCCTGAGGGGGTCAGTAAGCATATCTGGGCACACCAGTACAAGGCTGGAGGAAGCAGTGTTTACTACCACAGTGACTAGCTCAGGAGGAAGGAACAGGGAATTCCATGCGGGAGGAGCCAGAGTAGCCTTCAGGGAAGAAAAGCACTTCCTCCCTGGGGATTGCACCAAAGACTGGCCATAGGCCCAGGCCACTTCTCTTTGCTGGACACAAGGGAATGGCAACAACCTTTGTTTTGGTGGCACCTTCTCTACAGGAGATCCCAAGAGTGACAGCTTGAGGCTCCTTTCAGGGATGGGAGCCATCAGCCACTCTACCCTTCTCTGTGGCTTTGTGGACAACAGGACTGATAGGGATGGGCAGGAGGAGGATGCTTGGGAGGAGGCCAGGACTCTATCTGAACCTCCTGTATATTTTGGGTCTACTAGACCCTCAAGAGAGGTTATGTGTAGTGAATGACCAACTCATTTCTTTTTTCTTTCTTCCTTTTTTTTTTTTTTTCTTTTTGAGGTAGGATCTCATTCTAGCCCAGGCTGACCAGGAATTCACTCTTTCTTCCCGGGCTGGCCTTGAACTCTTGGCAGTCCTCACCTCTACCTCCTGAGTGCTGACACCTGGCTCCCAGTCATTTCTTTGGAGCTTCCCCTCCAACCACTCTTCTGCTTGCTATTCCAGAATTAATTTGTGTGTGCCCACTTACATGTTGCTGCTCCCTGCTGTCAGCTGACAATGGCCTAAGCCTGGCAGCCAACAGCCTACTCCCCCATCTCTTTCCTTATACATACATAATTTGAGAGACAGAGAAAGAGGTAAGGAGAGAGAGAGAGAGAGAGAGAGAGAGAGAGAAAACAGGGATGTGCCAGGACCTCCTGCCACTGCAAAGGAACTCTAGATGCATGTGCCACTTTGCGCATCTGGCTTTACATAAGTACTGAGGAATCAAACCCACCCAGGTCCTTTAACCACTGTGCTATCTCTACAGCCCCAAATTATAAATATATATATTTGTTTTTTCAAAGTAGGGTATCACTGTAGCCCAGGCTGACCTGGAATTCACTATGTAGTCTCAGGCTGGCCTCGAACTCACAGCGATCCTCCTACCTCTGCTGGGATTAAAGGCGTGAGCTACCACGCCTGGCTATTCTTTATATTTTATTTGACAAATATGGACCTCACATTGCCACCAACTATTCTAAGTGATGTACAAACATTAACCCATCACTTCTCACTAAATTTATGTTTGGTATTATCACTCCCACTACCTGTACCCTCACATTACGGATGGGGCAGTGAGGCACAATGTGCTTCAATGATGCCCAAGGCATAAAGCTGACTGGAGTCAGAGCTGGGACAAAAACCCAATAATTCCAGATTCTCAAGCTCTTGCTCTCCACTTCTGCTGCTTCTGGCACATAGCACATACCTCTCACTCAGCACCTGGAGTCTCTATAAAGTAAAACCAGACCCCTCTCTGTGCACCTCTCTGCTTACTGAATTTGCCCCTCTTTTTCCCTCATAAGAGTTAGCTCAGGTCAGGCATCCCAGCACTTGGGAGGCAGAGGAAGGAGGATCACCATGAGTTCAAGGCCACCCGTATACCATATAGTGAATTTCAGGTCAGCCTGGGCTACAGTGAGACCCTACCTCGAAAAACCACACAAAAAAAGAAAGTTCTCCCCAGCCACTGGGATGAAGGTGGGAGGAGGGGGCTTAGCTATTCCTACACTCAGGCCACCTTGGTCATTCTAGACCAGCAGTACAGGTTTCCCCACCTGGGGCTCCTAGGACCTGACAGTGCCCTAGGGTCTGCAGTGCTGGGCATGGTAGAGCGCAGTGAAGTTAAGTGATGGTTAGCCTGGAGCCTCTGGGTGACAGCAGATGGCTTCAGGTTGGGTTGGCTTGGCTAGCTCCTGAGGCTTTCCTACTAGCATTAGAGGCAGCGTGTGGAAACCGATCTCTCATGGGAATGCTGAAATGCCTCCCTCTGGCTCTCCCAATGGAGCCTTTGTCATGCACCCCCTCCCTCCCACTGCCTTCTCATGTGTCTGCAGCAAGCTCCTGTTCCCTATCTACTAGGAGATAGATCCCCTTTCCCTTCATTCAACATTTAACCTCCCCCCAACATTCTGGAACCCCTGGCCAAGTCCTCAAACATCTGAGACATCTCACCTTGCCCACTATCCCGACCTGGTGATTTGATGTCCCTCAGTCCTGATGTGGTCCAGGTTTCATAAGGAAAGCCATGGAGAATGTCGAATAGGAAATGGATCCCCCCCCAGAAAGGACCCTCCTCTATCACCTAAAAGACTTTCTTAGAATCAGCTATCAGTTCCCAGGTCCTCATCCTGGTTCCTAAGCTTCCATGCATCCCACCCAGGGCTTTTTACTACATCTGAAGCAGGAATTGTGCTTAAAAGCTGAGACGTCACTGGGAACAAAGGTGCCTACCACGGACTTGGACTCAAGGTCCAAAGAGGGGTTTTGCCTCTGACCAGCTCTACAGCTATACCCCCTCAACTGTCTGAGCTCTCTTGTCAAATAAACAAGGCTAACCTCTACCTTGTCTTCCTCGAGGGATTGCTGTAGGTTTGAAGAAGAAAGTGTTCATGGTAACCATTTCCTTAGTTTGGCAAGAATTTCAAGTAAATACCTCAGGCTGGGCAGCTGGCTCTGGGAATAAGAACATGCCCAGTTCAGTACCCAAAGCTCATGTAAAGCGGAGTGCCACCTCCTGAGCATCTGTAATCCTAGTGGTGCCTACAACAAGAAGGAAGGTGGAGACAGACAGGAGAATCACCAAAAAGTTCTCAGGCTAGCTAGCTTGGCAAATGCAGTTCAGTGAACAAGAGACTCTGTCTCACACAAGGTGGAAGTTGTCCTCTGACCTCCACGTGCATGCCGGGTCATGAGTGAGCCTGCACTCACAAACAGGAATATGCACACACACATACAAATTATACAAGCACACACACTCACAAAAAATAAAACTAAAATAAAGAGCTGGGTATGATGGCACCCACCTTCAATTCCAGCACTTGGGAGGCAAAGGAAGGAGGATCACTGTGAGTCTGAGGCCAGCCTGGGATTACAGAGTGAGGTCAAAGCCAGCCTGGGCTAGATTGAGACCCTACCTCGAAAAAGAAAGACAGAAAGAGAGACAGAGAGAGAGAGGGAGAGAGAAAACAAGCCTACCTCCAGAGGTCTGAACACTAGAGTTAATTTCTTGGCAGCATGCACCTAAATTGAAGACACACACCTCAGGAGCTGAGCCCTGGTGGAGAGAACACTCAAGGAGCCAGGTGCAAAAGAGTCTCTGGTGGCTGAAAAATTGAAAGCCATCAGGTGTGGTGGGCTCACACCTTTAATCCCAGCACATAGGAGGCTAAGGCAGGAGGGCTGCCTTGAGTTCTAGGACAGTCTGAGCTATAGTGTGAGATCCTGTCTCAAAAAAAAAAAAAAAAAAAAAAAAAAAAAAAAAAAAAAAAAAAAAAAAACAAGGGCTGGAGAGATGGCTTAGCAGTTAAGGCACCTGCCTCCTAAGCCCAAGAACGCTGGTTCCAATCTCCAGGTCCCACGTTTAGCCAGATGCAAAGTGATGCAAGGGCGCAATGCCACACTTGGCCACAAGGGGGCACACGCATCTGGATTTCGTTCGCAGCTGCTGGCACGCCCATCTCTATCTGTCTTCCTCTCTCTCTCTCTCCAAAAAAAATAATAAAATAAAATAAAACAAGCTGGGCGTGGTGGCGCACGCCTTTAATCCTAGCACTTAGGAGGCAGAGGTAGGAGGATCACCTTGAGTTCAAGGCCACTCTGAGAATACAGAGTGAATTCCAGGTCAGCCTGGGATAGAGTGAGACCCTACCTCAAAAAACAAAACAAAACAAAAAAAGATAAAATAGCTGGGTGTGGTGGTGTATGCCTTTAATCTCAGCAGGGAGGCAAAGGTAGGAGGATTGTGTGAGTTGGAGGCCACCCTGAGACTGCAGAGTGAAATCCAGGTCAGCCTGGATTTCAAAAAAAAAGAAAGAAAGAAAAAGTCTGTCTTTGGTCTACAACTAAATGTCCATCAACAGAAGCCTGAACAGATAAGCTTCTTCAAATACAAGTAGTATTCCACAGCTAAGATTGATTCAGTAGAACTTCAGGAGGGGGCGGTGCAGGGCCTGGCTATGTAGTACAGGTGGGTCTTGGACTCAGGACCTACCAGCCTCAACTTCCCAAGTGCTGAGATTACATGCTTGTACCATCATGCCCAGCTAAGGCACATCAGTTAAATCAAAGTAGAAACAATACAAAAAAAAAAAAAAACCCACTATATGTTGATAGAGATGCACATATCTGTAGGGAAACTTTAACAACAAACTCCAAAACAGCAAGCACCACAATCAGGACTGTGGTTTCCTCTGAGGAAGAAGGTATGGGAGGCCTCCATATCTTCCCAAAATTAATGGTTAGATCTGACCAGTCAAGTGGTGGACATTATGTTAATCTCTATGCTACCCTAACTACAAAAATATTTAATGTTTTAAAGACATTTCAGGGCAGGAGAGATGGCTTAGCGGTTAAGGCGCATGCCTGCCAAGCCTAAGGACCTCAGTTCAATTCTCCAAGTCCCATGTAAGCCAGCTGCACATGGTGGTGCATGCGTCTGGAGTTCTTTTGCAGTGCCTGGAGGCCCTGATGTGCCCATTCTCTCTGTTTCTCTTCTCTCTCTCTTTTTTTTTTTTTTTTTTTTTTTTTGGTTTTTCGAGGTAGGGTCTCACTCTGGCCCAGGCTGACCTGGAATTAACTATGTAGTCTCAGGGTGGCCTCGAACTCACGGCGATCCTCCTACCTCTGCCTCCCGAGTGCTGGGATTAAAGGCGTGCGCCACCACGCCCAGCCTCTCTCTCTTTTAATTTGGTTTTTCGAGGAAGTATCTCACTCTAGCTCAGGCTGACCTGGAATTCACTCTGTATTCTCAGGGTGGCCTCGAACACTCTGCAATTTTCTTACCTCTGCCTCCCAAGTGTGCCACCACACCTGGCTTGTTTCTCTTCTCTTTATCTCTCTTGCTTGTAAATAAATAAATGCAAAAAAAATTTTTTTTAAATATTCTAGCCAGGCATGGTAGTGCATGCATTTGATCCCAGTACTTGGTAGACAGAGGTAGGAGGATCTCTGTGAGTTTGAGGCCAGCCTGAGACTACATAGTGAATTCCAGGTCAGCCTGGGCTACAGTGACAGCCTACCTCAAAAAACAAAATAAAATAAAATAAAAATAAATGGGGGGGAGGGGGTGGCGCCGAAGAGATGATTTAGTGGTTTAAAGCGCTTGTCTGCAAAGACAAAGGGCCCCAAGTTCAATTCCCCAGTACCCATATAAAGCCAGATACACAAGGTGGTGCATGCATCTGGAGTTTGCAGCAGCTAGAGGCCCTGGCATGCCCATTCTCTCTATCTGCCCCCACCCCAAATAAATAAATAAAATGTTAAAAAATAAGTAAGTAAACAAAAAGATTTAGTTTCTTTAAAAGACATCCAGATGTCGGGCATGGTGGTGCACACCTTTACCACACTCCCTTAGGAGGCTGAGGTAGGAGGATCACTGTGAGTTCAAGGCCTGCCTGGGCTAGTGAATTCCAGGCCAGCAAGGGCTTGAATGAGACTCTGCCTTGAAAAAACAAAAAAACATGGGCTAGAGAGATGGGTTAGCAGTTAAATGCTTGCCTGTGAAGCCTAAGGACCCTGGTTAGAGGCTCGATTCTCCAGTACCCACGTAAGCCAGATGCACAAGGGGATGCACACATCTGGAGTTCACTTGCAGTGGCTGGAGGCCCTGGTGTGCCCATTCTCTCTCTCTCTACCTGCCTATTTCTGTATCTCTCTTGCTCTCAAATAATTTTTTTTTTTTTTGGTTTTTCGAGGTAGGGTCTCACTCTGGCCCAGGCTGACCTGGAATTACCTATGTAGTCTCAGGGTGGCCTTGAACTTACGGCGATCCTCCTACCTCTGCCTCCTGAGTGCTGGGATTAAAGGCGTGCGCCACCACGCCCGGCTCAAATAAATTTTTAAAAAAATAAAATATTTAAAAAAAAAAAAAAAAAAGAAAAGAGAAAAAAAAAACACCTAGAGAAGCCGGGCATGGTGGTTCATACCTTTAATAGTCCTAGCACTCAGGAGGTTGAGGCAGGAGGGTTACCACAAATTTAGCTTGGGTTACATAGTGAGTTATAGGCCAGCCTGGGCTATTGAGTAGTGAGACTCTTTCTCAAAAAAAAAAAAAGAGAGTGAGAGACTCCCAGAGGTTAGCCAGCTGCCCAGAGCCGTCCTGGGTCTCCTCCGACTAGCTTCAAATATGTCGCTCATGCTGCCTCATAACAGGCGTGCCTCATCTTTGCTTTCTATGCAGGCCAGACGGCAGGTATCCCCTTCAGGGAGCTTTCCAGAGGTGGGTGGGCAGCAGCAGGCTGTGTCAGTGGGGTGTCTGTGTGGGCTGGGGAGCAGGAACCAGCTTGCCCCCTTTCACAACCACCCCCGCCTCTCTCTATAAAATGTCAGCAAGCTGGGGAAGGGGGTGGAGAGACAGGCAAGCTGTTAACCCGCAAGATGCTGGGGCGTGGGTGGCGCAGGCCCAGGCTCCCAGACAGCTACTGTGGCATGTGCTATGATGAGGCTCAGGTCTGGAGGGGAGACGCCTCTTTGTGAACGCTCTGCCAGGATAGAGGGATGTCTTTGAGTGGAGGGAGATGGTACTGGATACAAATGGAGCCAGTCTCTTCCCCAGGCCACTGGCCACCACTAACCCAAGATGCTATCATGGATGTCTTTGAACTCATCTCCCAAGCCTTCTGCCCCAGCACCTATGAGGCAGGATAAAAGGTCATAATTGGTCCTGCTCCAGGTCGGCTAGTAAGCCCTTCTTCGGTAGCTGTCTTCTAGGCCCAGGCTGCATACCCTGGATCTCTCTAGCCAACCTGCTCCTGATGAAGCTGGGATCCCAGGAGTCATTCTCCCTTGGGGTCCAAGCTCTCCTACCACTTCCATATGAGACGCACATCTCTCACTAAACCCACAGAGCACTCAAGCCCTCCTGAAGTTTGTCAGCTTAGAGGAAATACAGGAAGAAATGAGTGCTAATAAGCAGGGAAGCCAGGTGCTATAGAAAGATTCTCGGGCTGGGCTCCAGTGTGAACTTCACAACCTCTCTGAGCCTTGGTCTATTCATCTATAAGATGGGGGGAGGGGAACCCAACTGAAGCACTTTTGTGAAGATTAGGTGAAAGTGATAGGTTTAAAAGCTTCTGGCACTTATGAATGGTCAGAAAAAGACATGGTAGGTTTCACTTACCTGATACAGGTTAATGCAGGGGGTGGTATGAATGCTCTCCCTCATTTACCTTCCTCACTGTAGACCAAAGCCCTTAATCCCACTCAGACCCATGCTTTCCCATATGACCCTGTCTCCTTCGTCCCAGCCAGGCAAGGACAGGGGAAAAGTGGCAGGCATTTGATCTATAGCCTTTCCTCACCTGGACCTGAGTGCCAGCCAGGCTCTGGGCTGAGAGCCAAGAGGGTGAGGGAAACACACCACAGGCCTCATGGGTCTGAAACTCTAAGGACACCGAGGAGGTGGCTGAGGAGAGCAGCAGCAGGAAGGAGGGAGCCATGAGACTAGAAGCAGGTGTGGCAGCTCCCCTTCTTGTCCACGACGCCTCCTCCTGGAGCTGACAGAGGGCTGATCAGCAGGCTCTGGCAGCCCCCAGGAGGACAGGACGGAGGCTAGAGGCAGTTAGGAAGGTGACATGGGAAGAGCTCAGAAAGCAGGTAAGGTGTTAGGGTCCTGTGGTGTGGCACAAATGAACATGACCTTGTGAGAAAGAAGATCAGTGCTACAGTCCCAGATAAGCCCTGGCTGACTGTGGAACCTTGGCTGAGTCAAGGCCACCTTGCTGGGCCTCAACTTTCAGGGAGAGGGGTGGGGCCAGATGATGTGGAAGTATACACCCTCAGTGGCATTCTGATTGGTTTCACTGTGCTCCTAAGGTCATCAGGTAGCTCACCAAGAGACGTCTGCATCCACCCACAGTAGGTGCAAGTGACCTAGCAGGAAGGAGAATCTCCCTGCCCAAGTCCTCCATGGCAGCCTCAGCCCCCTGGTGTTGCTCTGAGATACTGCAGGGCAGGCTCCGAGGACCCTGGAACCTTTCTGTCTTTGTAGGGGATGAAGGGACCCAGGCCCCTGCTTCTTTTAGGGATCAACTTAATCCAAGCCTCAAGGCTAGCTAACCTGACCACTGGCCTCCTCCTTTGCTTGGAGAGAAATGGAGCGGCTTCCAGGAAGAGGCGGGGGCAGCCTGTTTCTCTCACGGCCGAGGCTCTTAGTTCACAGGTCATTAGTTCTTCTCTCCTTGTCGGAAAGAATACCCCCTTCTTGTATTATCTTATGCCAAATGCATATCCTGGCCAGCTCCACATGGCACAGTGACAAAATAACAAAAACTGCCCATTCCCTCCCCTACCAGCAAGCCAGTATCACTGGTCTGTGTGGTAGTAAACAGCGACTAAGAGAATTCTACCTTTATTTCCTGACCTGGGCCTGCTCCTTATGTGGGCACATGGCCATGTGAGGAACAGTAAGATGCCCCAGTTCAGCCACTGAGGTTCCTTCTTCCCCAAATTGGCCAGAATCCAAGGACCTGAGCTTGTGCCCACCTAGGCTGTTCCCACGGTAAACCTAAGTGTGGCTCAAAGAGGTTCCTTTTGCTCCCAGACATCCTGGCGCCACTGGCAGTGGTTCTCACCTCTGAATGAGTGGCATCCCTCAGCATGTCCCTCCTCATTCATTACAAAACTACCCCAAATATGGCTACTTCCACTCAGGCTGCACGGTGGGCACCTCGGTCAGCCCTGACTTCAGGATTATGCTTACAGGGTCTATGTGGCATGGTCTTTAAATGAGACCTATTGTGTCAAACCCTACTGTGTCAAACTTGTTCCACAGGTGTGTCTCCTGCCCTCTGGGAGCTTATGACTTTGAAACTAAAGAAGGGCAGAACAGACACGTGGGTTCCCAGGGGCTTGGTCAGTCAAAGCTCCTTCTATCTAAGTGTGTACAGTGCCAGGTAATTTCTGATGCCCCTGGGGTGCAAAACCAGCTAATCCACAAGCTGTCCAGGATCAGGCTGCTGAGATAGGGACAGAGGAAGAGTCCTCCCCCTCTCAGTGGGCCCTGGAGCTGGACCTGGTCAACTCTTCTCACACTGGAGACTGACACCCTTAGGCCCAGAGAACCGAAATGCATGCATCCCACCACCTGCTCTGCTCAGGGGGGAGGAGACGTGGATCCACTGGGATTAGGGCAGCCTATACCCCCTTCTTCCCTCTTCTCCTCCAGGAGGGGGCTGAGGCTTCCCAGCACGGAGAAGCAGGGTGGGATGGAGGTGGGGTGGGAAGACTCCATAAGCTGACGAGGAGCACAGTTCAGCTTTGTCTCACTAGGCTGAAAACGGATGGCAAACTGCTTCCCAGATACCTAGAGTGATGCCAACCATGGGGGCAGAAATCAGCTTGAAGGAAGACACCAGAGATTATTCTTCCCAACTACACCAGGGATGGCAAACATGTGGCCAACATGCCACCACAGCTCCCTGCCAAGCCCACAGCAGACAACTGCTAACTGTCCCAAGGAAGCGAGACAAAATCCAAATGCACGTTCTCAACACTGCTTCAGCAGACACCCCTATCTATGTGTATCTGTGACCCTGCCTTCTGGCCACTGCACATTCTCTTATGAGACCTCTTACCTCCCAGGTCCGAGGGGTGGCTGTGGTGGGGAGGAGCAGCTAGGGAAAATTCAGAGGGTGACTGTCCAAGGAGAAACGAGAGCTGGGTGTTATAAATTAGCATGGAAAAGATAGAGGGATGGCTTCAGCTGGGACGCGGAGGACTTTTACCACAAACAAGGGTGAAAGGACAACATGGGCAGCATTTAAAAAGACAGAGCCCAGAGTAGGAGCACTAATCAAGGAGCAAATGTTTACTCTTTGTCACCTGGCCATCAAATCAAGCTAAGGGAGGTCAGCCCTACTGGGCATGGTTTTTGAGCTCTCTCGGTCGTGGCAGCGGATTCTTTTCTTCCCTGGGGTATTCATTTCTGAAGGCACTGTGCCCTCAGCACAGTGCTCCCATGCATCCAGCGATGTTCTTTGACTAGCTCCTCATTAGGCGTCCTATCAGAACACTTGCCATCCTGAAGTGAGGCGCTTTTATGCCTCTCCAACTGTGCAGCACACACAGAATCACCTGGGAAGCTCTAGAAAAATGCCCACACGTAGCTACCTCCAGAGCTGAGGAGCCAGACATGCTAACAGTAAAATCTAGGAATCTGAACTTAAAGCTCCCTGGGCCCCAGTGATGTTCTGTTAGGGATCCTGGCACAGAGAAAGGGATATGGATTTTGGAATCAGACCAACCTGAGGTCAAAAGTTCTCTCTACCTCTTACTTGCTGTGTGACACTGGAAAAATGGCTCCTCTCCCTGACCCTGTATGGGTGTTTTTTTTTTTTTTTTGGTCTATTAAAAATATGGAAAAATAGCCGGGCATGGTGGTGCATGCCTTTACTCCCAGCACTCGGGAGGCAGTGGTAGTAGGACTGCTGTGAGTTCGAGGTTACCCTGAGACTACATAGTGAATTCCAGGTCAACCTGGGCCAGAGTGAGGCCCTACCTCAAAAAAAAAAAAAAAAAAAAAAAAAAAAATAGCACCTTTTCAGCTCATTACAGAGAATTATGTAAAGGTATGTCAGTTCTCTTGCTTCTTTTTCTTCTTTCTAAATGTGTGCAAGGCTCATCCCTGCACACACAGACCTACACGCTTTAAAAGAGGCACAAAGTCACAGGTCAGAAGCACCCAACACTTAGTGCCCCATGGGTAGGGACAGGAAGTCTCCGGTGGAGCCCCTCCCTCCTATTCCGGAGCCAGTGAACACTGCAGGCTACATCCTGCAAAGCTGGGTGGAAACTGCTCCATCTTGTAGGGCCACGGGTGACAACAGAGGTACATTGGACGCTTTTATTGTCTGCCCTGTCTTAAAAAACACTGAAGCCCGTGTGGTTTCGCAAGAGCCTACAGAGTTCCATCTGCCATTGGAAGGATCCAGATCTGTGATATGTGCTCAGCCACACACTGCAGGTGCAAAGATCAGGGCCCTGGCCAGGTTAAGATGGGCAAGGGGCATAGGTCTGCACCACTGGTACACACACACTGGCACGCACAGAAGACTGCACAAGTTATTAGTAATCTTCCTTGAGAAAGAATGAGGCAAAGCTCAGAAGGGACCAAATACCCTGAAGCCCAGGCAGCTATGAAAAAATTGACAGGGAGGCTTTGGTCAGAGTTCAGTCTGAGGTAGCTCCAGGTTCCTCAGCTGATTGGCTGCGAGCTCCTCAGCCACCACAGAAGGGCAGAGGTCAGGAAAGAGAACGATCAGAGAGCCAGGTAGGGTACTGCTGGGTAGCACCTTACACCAGGGCGGCATCGGCCAGCAGTCAAGACCAGCACACATGCTATGAACTGCCTGCATTCAATCTCGCCCCCTCCCTCCACTTTCTCATTGAAGTCCTGGTCAGAGCTCTGTCACAAGCACAATATGGTGATTTTTGAGGTGCTGGGTGGGTGGGTGGGGGGACAAGGAAAAGCTTGAATCGTCAGCACGGTTTCTAGACTACAGTCTACTTCACCCCTTTCCAAGCAAGCGGTAGGGAAGTGGGGAGATGATGAGAATGGCTAGTTGAGGGAGAGGTTGAAGACTTTCTGCTACTTAAGAGCAAGAGGTAACACAGGTGACCAGGAGGCACCCCCTAACCCCAAGGAGAACCTTAAAACGTTGAATATTTAAAATCAGTGACCAGCGCTCCGGGGACAGCCATGTGCTATGACAGCATCCTAGTGCCCAACCACGATCGGCAGGTGACAGAGTGCTAGGGTTGCAAACGGGTCCCATGGAAGCCCAAAGGGCGGTGTGACCCCGCTCAAAACCTCACTGGTGCCAGAAAGCTCAGGGAGGCAGTGTCAAGAAGGGGTGATGGGTGGGTGGGGGGTGTTCCTGCCTGCTGGTGCCAAAGAGTTGGGTGACCCTCCCCGCTGGAGGGTTAGGAGCTAAGCCCTGCCACAGGACTAAAGACGAAGCGCAGCACACAGCCCGTGCCATGAGCGCACTGCCGGGCCGCCCGTGCCAAGCACCTGGATGCCGAGCCAGCCCGTCCCGCCGGTGCCAGGTGAGGACTCCCCCTCGCGAGCTGCACGGAGGCAGCCGCTCCGCCGCCGCCGCCCCGCTCACCTGTGCCCGAAGAGCCGCAGCCCCGGGAAGCGCCGCTTGCTGAGGCGCCGCGGCGCCTTGTCTGGCTCCGGACCCACGTCGCGCTCGGAGCCGCTGGACGAGGCGGAGACCGACTCGGAGTCGCTGCTCCGGGCCTCGGGGCTGCCGTCCCGCGGCTCCATCCGGCCCTAGCCCCGGCCGGCGGCGGGCCCTCGGGAGACGCCCATGCCGGGCCGGCGGCCGGGGCTCAGCACGCCCGCTCCGCGCCGCCCGCCGTGGCCATGGCGCGCGCGCGCTCCGCCCGCCCCGTGCCGCGCGCCCCCGCGCCCCACGCCCAGGTGTCGGCGAAGCGGCCGTCTGTGCCGCTCCAGGAAGTGCCGCCAGCCGCGGCCGCAGGACCCCGCATAGCTGGCCGGGCCGCTGCCTGCCCGCCGCCGTGCACGCCCCCTCGGCCGCACAGCCGCACCGGACCCGCGGCGCCCTCTGCCGGCGGAACGCTGCGCCGCAGCCCGTCGAGGAGACCCCCCAGGGGGCGGGCCTTAGGAAGGGCGGGGCGAGAGAGGCCCCGCCCCATGACTCCACGGCCCGTCCTCCTGGATGGGACAGAAATTTCCTGGCTTGAGATGCTTGTACTGCGCCCCAGACGCACGACCATTTCCTCCCCTTAGTCCTCCTCCGTCGAACAACCTACATGTTCACAAGTATTACACCAGTGAGGGTGGCTGTCACCACCTTCCCTCTCACATCCACAAGGAATATATATTTATATATACATAGTCCTTTCTCACTCAGCCACTCATGCAATCTCTACCCTTACCACTTTGACTCTCCCCCGAATACCACCCACGAACAAAAGGCACACAATGCTCCCATGCACACAGAGCAGACACACCCCTCACACACAATTATGCTCAGTCATTACTCAAACACACTTTACTCTCACACTCAGAGACCAAAGACATTGAACGACCTTCACACGCACTAACAAAGAATTTAAGTGTTCCTCAAAGTCATCCTTTGATAGTTATTCACAGTGGCTTCCAACCCTTCACATAGGGAATAAGGTAGGGAATTTGCCTCTCACAAAACCCAGAGGCACCTCTAGATGTATCATACCACAGGAATCACCTGTGTACTTCTTTTTTTTTTTTTTTGGTTTTTCGAGGTAGGGTCTCACTCTGGCCCAGGCTGACCTGGAATTAACTATGTAGTCTCAGGGTGGCCTTGAACTCATAGCGATCCTCCTACCTCTGCCTCCCAAGTGCTGGGATTAAAGGCGTGCGCCACCACGCCCGGCTACCTGTGTACTTCTTACACACAAACACACACACAGAGAATAGTCATAGCCTACGCACTCATTCACATACACACCCATATAGAACATAACATTTACTTACAGGCAAATATCCCTCAGGACAATGCCTATAGTAACCTCTGTCTCACAAATACACAACCAGAAATTTCTATATTCCTCATACACCCACACTAACACCCCCTCCAAAGGCATCAGAGATTGTTCACCTCCAGGAACTAACCCAGTTGGAACCAGAGTAGTCACCTATGGGGACACACTATCCCACGTGTTTTGGAATCCACAGCTCGGACAGTCTCTGTAGCTCCTGCCCCTCTGTGCTAATGGAAAAGCCCTGGAACTAGAGACCACGGTCTTCCTCTTCCACAAACCATGCCATCCTGAAGCCTGCTGTTTCAGTTTGTGCTCCTTTCTGCAAAGCCACATCCTGTGCAGCCCTCCACTTTCACCTTCTCCTTGGGGGCTCTGGCAGCCTGGTTTCCAAGTTAAGCCAGCCACAAATAGCCAGTCTGGAGGGCTGTGACCTGTGAACAAACCTGTGAATTTAAGCAGTAGCCAGCACCCAGAGGACCAGCACCCTTTTTGCACTCCCTTCGAGTTCCCAGTGGGTCTGTCAAAGGTCGGGTCGCGACCCTCTGGCCAGCAATAGAAGTCAGGCTGGTTAGGAGGAGGACTGAGCAATCTTAAGTGTCCTGGGGTGCATAAGTTTTTCTCTGGGGAAGTTTCCCTATGGTTCTTATACCAAGCCCCATAGCCTCACAGCAAGAGCCCGGGACTTGAAAACCCTTCTGAGTTTGCCCAGGCCCTGCATTGGGTTCAGAAACTTCCACTATCTCATCAATAACTATGTTCCTTGCCCAGAACTCCTGCCATTCTTCTTTAACTCCTTCAGAAGTCCACAGTTGCCCCCAACGATGCAAATAGGAGTGCAGCACCCAAATCTACCCATCCCCGAACTGCTGGAAAATGGATGGGTGACCGCAATTCTGCCACACTTCCTCAGATCAAAAGTTCATAGACGAAATCCCTGTGCCAACTCCCAGACAATCCTGGTTACCTACTGTGTTTGGGGAGCCTCTGCTGGGATCTGTGGCACGTCCCAGGAACGATAGCGCCACATCTGCCTCAGTGCCCCTGGCAGCTCTGCTTCTTCGGACCCCAGGGCCTTCGCGGGGCCCAGAGCTGAGGCCACATCGCAGCCTCCCCCAGCACTGTGGCCGGCCCCTAGTGCGCTCATCCTGCCCGGCGACTCTCTTCCTCTTTCGGCACTTCCTGACGTTGGGGGTGTGGGGGAGGCTGGAGGCCCAAGCTGAGGACCACAGGGCTCGCAGGCGCCTTCCGCTGGCTAGGGTAGGAGGGTGGCTGGGGCAAGGAGCTGCATGGGAGTGAAGGGGGCAGGTGGGGACAAGCCCAGCCCAGCAGCCTGGGGGACAGCCCCAAGAGTGAGAAGCTGCCAGGCAGACACTAGACCTGTCTGGGCTAGAATCTGCACCTCGGCTCCAATTCACCTTTCCTCTCCAAACAACCTGTCTGATTTTCACCTCTTGATCCTTCTGAAGTCTTCATGACACACACCCCCAACCCCCTCACAGGTTGGGCATGCCCAGAACAATGCAGTCCCCTCTCTAGCACCTGTGTTCCCCACACCACCCAACACAGGGCCAGGCACACGGGAGGGCAGTGTAGAGACAGGGGCAAAGAATGGAGAGGGAGACATTGGCTTATTTTTAATTCTCTCACCTATCAGCTGTGTGATCTATTTTTTTTTTTTTTTTTTTATTATTTTTTTCCCAAGGTAGGGTCTCACTCTAGCCCAGGCTGACCTGGAATTCACTATGTAGTCTCAGGGTGGCCTTGAACTCACCGTGATCCTCCTACCTCTGCCTCCCAAGTGTTGTCTTCTTCTTTCTTTATTTATTTTTTTTTGGTTGGGGTTCGAGGTAGGGTCTCACTCTAGCCCAGGCTGACCCGGAATTCACTATGTAGTCTCAGGGTGGCCTTGAATTCTCAGCGATCCTCCTACCTCTGCCTCCTGAGTGCTGGGATTAAAGGCGTGCACCACCACGCCTGGCTTGTCTTCTTTTTTGAGACAGGGTCTCATGTAATCCAGGCTGGCCTCATAAACCTCTTTGAATCACCTTGAAGTAGAAATAAGGTAGGTAATAAACAGATAAACTGATGAATAATGTGTCAAGGAGCTTAATGGAGCCTCAGTTTTCCCCTCTGTAAAACAGAATAATTGTTCAGGTACATGGATTTATATGTGGATTCAATAAGAGGTGGAAGGGTTTACAAGCTATTAAATCAATACTTATTGGTGCATTCTATGCCTCAGGCACTGTATTGACCAGTGCTGCAAGGAGCAAGGAAGTGGCTATCACCTAACAGAGCTTAGAAGCCATTGGGGAAGATGGCCAGGAAACAAGCAGTCCACACATGATACAATGTCAGGTGATGAGCCATGCTATAATGAAAAAGGAACCCAAAAGGAAGGGGGAAGAGAGTGGTGATGGGGGGAGTGGGCAAGGAGGTGACGTTTGAGAACAGACCCAAATGAATCATGAGAAAGCACCATGTGACAATCTGTAGATGGAAGGAATGGCAAGAGCAGAGGTCCTAGCAAGGAATGCAAGCTTGATGGGTCTGGACCCAGGCAGTGTGGCTAGAAAAGAGGGAGCCAGGAAAGCTCCTCAGAGGCCAAAGTGTGCTGGAGTTTGAGGATTTGGCAAACTTGTACTAAGGCACATAACTTACTCAGTATTCTTAGGGTTGGCTTGGGAGGAAAGAGCACCTTCCTCAATCATTCTTTAATCACACTGCTCTATAATTAGTTCTTTAGTTGTGTGTTTGTTATTCCAGCAAGACTGAACTTCTCCAGGATAGAAACAATGTCAGTTCAGTTCAACACATTTACGACACAGAACCTGCAGACAGAGGATGCACACAATGCCACGTGACCCATAGACCCTTCCATCTTCACTGGAGTCACCTTTGTATTCCTTGTAGCTGGAGCATAATATTTTTCAATAGCTTGTTTAATAGATACATGCAGTGAATAATTAATACTCAGTCATGATAAACAATAGTTGGTATTTCCTGGACAGTTTTGTGCCAGGAACCTTACTGAATATAATTAGCTCTTTGAATCTTTTTTTTTTTTTTTTGGTGGCCTCAAACTCACAGTGATCCTCTTACCTCTGCCTCCCAAGTGCTGGGATTAAAGGTGTGCACCACCACGCCTGGCTTTACTGAATCTTTTAATAACCCTATGAAATATATCTTGGTATTTCTCTCTTTTTACATGAGGAAACTAAGGAACAGAGCTACTAAGCGTGCTAGTCCAAGATCATCTCATGGTGGAATTAAAAATATAATCCCAGAGCTGGAGAGATGGCTTAGCAGTTAAGGCGCTTGCCTGCGAAGCTTATGGACCCAGGTTCAATTCTCCAGGTCCCACATAAGCCAGATGCACATGGTGATGCATGTATCTGGAGTTCGTTTGCAGTGGCTAGAGGCCCTGGTACACCCATTCTTCCCCCCTCCCCCCATCTCTCAAATAAATAAATAAATAAATAAATAATAAAATCTTTTAAAAATTAAAAAAAAATCTAATCCCAGCTGGAGGTGTAGCTCAGTTGGTAGAGTCCTTCCCTAGCAGGCATGAACCCCTAGGTCCAATCCCCAGCATCACATAAACTGAGCATGGTGGTGCACACCTGTAATCCCAGCAGGCAGAGGCAGGAACATCAGAAGTTCAAGGTCATTCTCAGTTACATAGTGAGCTTGAGGACAGCCTGGATCACATGAGATCCTGTCTCAAAAAACAAAAAACAAACAAACAAAAACGACCTAACCTCAGAGTCTAAGACATCTTATTGCCCTTGTGAGGCTGGGGGGCATGGCCAGGTTTGGCATGCTTTTTCCCAACTGCTCTCTCTTGAATCCACCATTTCTGAGTCCCTCAAGATAGGACCTGTGTACTCTGGCCCATCAGAGACTCTGTCCACCAGACCAAATTCTATTCTGGATAGAGGCTTTGGCAGTGCCCAGTCTTCCTCTCCCAGGCATTCTGCAAGTAGCTCCAGCAGTTAAACAGAGGAAATGGGGCTGGGCTTGTTTTCCATCTGGAACAGCAGAGAGCAGGAAATGAGGCTGGAAGGGAAGCCAGGCAGGCTGGAGTCTATAAGTCACAAAGTAGTCATGACCATGGGACTTGTAACCATCGAAACTGTCAATGCCAGCTCTGCTGTCCAGGTAGGGTGTGGAGGACAAGATTGAGACAGGTGCGCAGACTTGGGGAAGATGCCCTTGGCAGTTCCTAGGACAATATGTGCAGCACTGGGGAGCTGGGGACCCCTTAGAATCTACCCAGGTACACACAGGAAGAGGAATCTGGGTAAGAAAATTATTCTGGGCTTTGGTGAGGCCCCAGAGGATGAGGTGTTCTACTTTCCGTGGCCTGGATGAGCAAGTGGGAGCTGGGGAAAAGAAATGTACCAGGACACCAAACACTCCAAACACCCACGACCTGGACATCTTCTGTCCTCAAAACCTGCCAAGCCTGCCTCCTTGGCCTGACCTTCAGGCTCCTTGTGCCTGGCTCCTTGGCTATTTTTGCTTCTTCTCCTGGTTTTCCATGCAGCCACATCATGCTGGTATGTGCTTCACAGTAGGTGCTCAATAAATAGCTCTTCCCTTTCACATTCTTTCAACCTGTGGCCCTGACACCTGCATTTCATTCTGCCTGTGTTACTGTGCTGGCTTATCTTGCTTTATCTGCCCTTCATGTTTGTCCAATAAGAATCACCATCCTGGGGCTGGAGGAATGGCTTAGCGGTTAATGCACTTGCCTGCAAAGTCAAAGGACGATGGTTCAATTCCCCAGGACCCATGTAAGCCAGATACACAAGGTGATGTATGCATCTGGAGTTCGTTTGCAGTGGAGCATCCATTCTCTCATTCTATCTCTATCTGCCTCTCTCTCTCTCTAATAAATAAATAAATAAAAATAAAATATTTTAAAAAAAGAATCACCATCCTGGGCTGGAGAGATGGCTCAGCAGTTAAGGCTCTTGCCTGCAAAATCTAAGGACCTGGGTTCAGTTCCCCAGTACCCACATAAAGCCCGATGCACAAGGTGGCACATGCGTCTGGTATTCATTTGCAGTGGCTAAAGGCCCTGGCATGCCCATTCTCTCTCTCTCCATATATATATATGTGTGTGTGTGTGTGTGTGTGTGTGTGTGTGTATGTATACCTCTTTCTTTCTCCTCTTTTTAAAAATTTTTTTAAATTTGAGAGCAACAGACAGAGAGAGAAAGAGGCAGATAGAGAGAGAATGGGCACGCCAAGGCCTCCAGCCACTGCAAACGAACTCCAGATGCATGTGCCACCTTGTGCATCTGGCTTATGTGGGTCCTGGGGAATCAAGCCTCGAACCAGGATCCTTAGGCTTCACAGGCAAGCGCTTAACTGCTAAGCCATCTCTCCAGGCCCTCTTTCTCCTCTTAAGGAAATAAAATATATTTAAGACGGGCATGGCGGCACACTCCTTTAATTCCACCACTTAAGAGGCAGAGGTAGGAGGATCACTGTGAGTTTGAGGCCATCCTGAGACTACATAGTGAATTTCAAGTCAGCCTGAACTAGAGTAAAACCCTACCTCGAAAAACCAAAAAAAAAAAAAAAGTTAAAAGTTAAAGTGTAATTCTGGGCTATTTATTAACTTTTCTTAGTTGGATTGGATGATGTCTTTCAATTTATTTATTTATTTATTTATTCAATTTTATTTTATTATTTTTTTTTTGAGAAATAGAGAGAGAGAGAGAATGGGCATACCAGGGCCTCTAAGCCACTGCAAACTCGAGACACATGCACCATCTTGTGCATCTGGCTTACGTGGGTCCTGGGGAATGGAACCTGGGTCCTTTGGCTTTGCAGACAAGTGTTTTAACTGCTAAGCCATCCCTCTAGGCCTCACTTTTAGTTTGTGGTTTTATTTATTTATTTGTTATTTTTATAGTACTGGGGATTAAAGCTAGGTCCTCATGATGGGCAAGTGCTCTACCACACTGTCCTGGATTTACTTCTGGACCAGTAAAATGACAAAATCTCACTGTAGCTTACGCTGACCTGGAACTCATAGTAATCCTCCTGTTTTAGCCTCCCAAGTGCTTGGATTATAGGAGTGAGCCACCATGACTGCTTTGGACCAGATGACTTCAAAGATTTCCTCCAACCTGCCTGGCAATTTAATTTGAATCTCCCCTCATCTCAAGGTCTCCACTCATTCATTCATTCACTCACTCATTCATTTACATGACAAATATTTTATAAACATCTGCCAGGTGTCAAACACTGTTCCATCAATATTCCTACTCCATTGTCTTCCTCCTGGCCCTTAACTGTTTTGTGTTTTTTATTTCTTTTGAGGCAGGGTCTCACTCTAGCTCAGACTTAGGTGGACTTCATTCTGTAGCCCAGGCTGGCCTTGAACTCTCTGTGATCCTTCTACCTCAGCCTCCCAAGTGCTGGTATTAAGGGTGTGTGACACCATGCTTGGCTGGTACTCACTTTTGTTCCTGATAATCTTATATCATTTGACTTGGGCTTGTCTCCTTACATGATTCCTGAACCTTGTGTTGCTCCTTGCTTAACACTGGCTGCACAAGTATGAACTCAATGACTTTTGATGGAAATTCAAAAGGATTGCCTAAATGTCTGACAAAGAGAAGGAGGGAAACTGGCTTCTCATTTGCATGAGGGGCTTGGAGGTTTTCTAAAGTGTAAGTCCATCACAAGCAGCCAGGCCTGTGATCCAGATACCTGTAGAAGCCCTTGGGAGCAGCCCAGAGCCATGGGTGGGTTACTTGCTCATCACTGGTCTGCGCAGACCTGGGCTTCTGCCCCCACTGAGGAGACAGGTGTACCTGTGTGGGCCTGCAGGTGCTGCTGGTTAGTGACAGGTGGGAAATTGATGAAGCTCCTTCTGGGCGGTCTCATGAAAGCCAGGAGCAGGAGAGAGTCTGAAAGACTGGTGGCACCTTCTTTCACTGTGGCAGGACACGAGGGCCCTGCATGGGTAGCTTGGCAGTCCAAGCTGGTTTTGTTATCAAACCACCATTGCTCCAAAGTGGCCCTTGAACGCCTCCCAGGTCCCTAGACTGGAGGTGAAGCTTGGGTGGCTTTTCTCTTTTTTGGGATCATGAGACTAGACTCTAGGGACTCCCTTTGGCTCCCAAGCTGGGACTACACCAACCCCCAGGGAAGGACCAGCTGCTGTATGATCCTCCAATATCCTGCAGAGGCGACTCTGTCCTATTACCCCTCCTAGATACAGGAACTTAGCACAATGTCCTTAGAAAAGACTCTAAGCCGGGTATGGTGGCGCACGCCTTTAATCCCAGCACTCGGGAGGCAGAGGTAGGAGGATCATCATGAGTTTGAGGCCACCCTGAGACTACATAGTGAATTCCAGGTCAGCCTGAGTTAGAGTGACACCCTACTTTGAAAAACCAAAATAAAATAAAATAATAAAATAAAATAAAATAGAAAAGACCCTAGACCCTTGGGGTAAAAGGCCAGACCCTTGCAAGTTGGCAAGGGTTTTTAATTAATTAGTTTATTTTTGTAAGAGAAAATTGGTGCACCAGGGCCTCCAGCTACTGCAA
This sequence comes from Orientallactaga sibirica, assembly GCA_036365145.1. NCBI lineage: Eukaryota > Metazoa > Chordata > Mammalia > Rodentia > Dipodidae > Orientallactaga > Orientallactaga sibirica. Next base: position 2,712,112 of record JAEOAD010002662.1, on the reverse strand, counting down.
TCGAACTCCAGATGCATGTGCCAACTTGTGTGCACTGGCTTATGTTGGACCTGGAGAGTCAAACATGGGTCCTTAGGCTTCGCAGGTAAGCACTTAGCCATCTCTCCAGCTTTTGACAAGGACATTTTTTTTTTCTTTTCGAGGTAGAGTCTCACTCTAGCCCAGGCTGACCTGGAATTCACTCTGTAGTCTCAGGGTGGCCTCAAACTCACAGCGATCCTCCTACCTCTGCCTCCCAAATGCAGGGATTAAAGGCGTGTGCCGCCACGCCCAGCGGCAAGGGTTTTAAAAAGGGTTTTGGGGGCTGGAGAGATGGCTTGGCGGTTAAGGCGCCTGCCTCCTAAGCCTAAGAACGCTGGTTCCAATCTCCAGCGGGTCCAATCTCCAGGTCCCACGTTTAGCCAGATGCAAAGTGATGCAAGGGCGCAATGCCACACTTGACCACAAGGGGGCGCACTCATCTGGATTTTGTTCGCAGCAGCTGAGAGGCTGCTGGCGTGCCCATTCTCTATCTGTCTCCCTCTCTCTCTCTATCTCTGTGTCTCTCGCCAAAAAAAGGGGGGGGGGCTTTGGAGTGAAACAGATCCGAGCCATTTCCTAGCTGTGTGATCCTAAGAAACTGCTTAACTTCTCTGAGGCTTAACAGAGTGCTTAACATTTCGCCTGTAACCTGCCGCCCTGTGGTCTCCAGTGCACACTTCTTTCCAAAGTATCAGTGGAATGCTAAGCTTCGAATCTAGTCCAAATGTCCATCTGCGTCACTAAATAAAGAGGCTTCTCAGTCTGCACTGACTTTTGTCCTTGGTGTTCTAGCCTTGAGGGCTCTTCTGAGCACCCTGTTTTAAAAATGTACCAACTGAGGCGAAACGAAGAGTCGAATGCCTCCCTTCACCCATAGCAGCACCCAGGGAACCTCTTTAAATGTCACTGGCTGGTTCCAAGTACCTCCCAGAAGATCTCAAAATGTTCAAATAGCTTGTGCTTCCACGTGGGGGTTGGGGGCATGAGCTACTTGGGAACACATCCCAAGATCCCTGTGCCAAAGTGAAGTTCGGGTAGGATCCTCTTCTGGTCCCCCAACCCATGCACTTGTGCCTTCAGGAGGATCTTGGCCGCTCGCTCTGGCCTTTCACTCCCTCTTCTGCATAAACCTCAGTTCGGAGGGGAAGAAGGAGTTCCGGACAGGGTTTGGGCTCTCCACCCTTCCAAAGGAAGGAAAATGGACGGACCCTCTGGCTTCCGGCTTCCTCTGGCAGCAGTCCCCACCCTCCCCTGCTCCAGCTCAGCTCTCTGCCCCCGGTTTTTGCATTTTTAATTCGGGACAGAATGTGATCTCTTGCAGCTCCTAGCTTTATCCTGTTGCTATTTAAATTACAAATCGGCCCCATCTCCCTGTCACTCTTGGGTTATTTTTAGCTTCTGGTAAATAGCAGCCTGGAGAGTAGGATCAGGTGCCCCTCCCTTGAGGAGCTGTGTCCCCATGGCTGCGCGCCTGCAGCAGGGGGCACCCTTTCTGCTAACTGCAGCCCTTAGCCTCAGGAGAGGGTGGAGGGGGCAGAGGGAGGATGGGGGCTGGGACATGCTGGCATGCTCAGTCCTTGCTTTTAGTCTCTGCAAGCTCTGCAACCCCCAGGTCCCACCTCCTACCCATTGTTCGGAGCCAGCCTCCTCCACTGTCCTTCCTGGACTTCCCTAACCCACGAAGGGGTCCAGCCAATCAGGGAGGAAAGATGCAACTTGTGTTTCACACTTCCCCCTACAGCCAGGAGCCTTTCGCCTCCTCTTATCTGCTTTCTCCTTCCTGGCCTCACTGTTGAGTGGGTATTACTGTCCCCATTCGCCATGTGAGGAAACAGGGTCAGAGGGGAAGCTGTGAAGCTCTGGAGGGTCAGGGCTAGAATTCGAACTGGGACTATGAGCAGGAAGCCTGTGCGCACATGTGGAAAGCTGCTACCTGTCTTGGAATGCAGGTACCACTGTGTTCCTCAGTGCCCAGGTCAACGACCAGAGCTACCATCAGCATCTTTCCCACTTGTTTGTGCTGTCCTATCTACTGGGTCAAGGGTTGTCAGATTATGGCTTCTGGGTCACATCTGGCCTGCTGCCTGCCTGATTTGGTATATATCGTGTACACACACACACACACACACACACACAATACTTTTTTCAGAGGTAGGGTCTTGCTTTAGTCCAGGCTGACCTGGAATTCACTATGTAGTCTCAGGGTGGCCTCGAACTCATGGCTATCCTCCTACTTCTGCCTCCTGAGTGCTGGGATTAAAGGCATGCACACACCCAGCCATTTTTTAAAAACTTTATTTATTTAACAGAGAGAGAGAGAGAATGGTTGTGCCAGGGCCTTCCGCTGCTGCAAATGAACTCCAGATGCATGTGCCACTTTGTGCATCTGGCTTATGTTGGCCCTAGGGAATTAAACCTGGGTCCTTTGGCTTTGCAGGCAAGAGCCTTAACTGCTAAGCCATCTCTCCAGCCCTGGTTTTTATATTTTTGAAACTGTTGGGAAGAAGCAAAAGAACAATATTTTATGACAGTGGAGGTGATATGAAATGTAAAGTTCAGTGTCTATGAATAAAGCTCATTGGAACCAAGGCACACTCATTCGCTTACACATTGTCTATGACTGCTTTTGCACCACCATGGCAGGGCTGAGTAGCTGTGATAGGGGACACGTGACTTGAAAAGCCTAAAATCTTTACTGCCTGGTCTTGTACAGGATAGTACTTTTGTCAAGGGGAAAAAAGCGTGCCTCAAGATTCTGTCTCAGGCAGGGTCAGAACTTGGGGGACTCCTAGGGCACCACAGTGGAGTCTGCATGGGACGCTATCAGCCACACGCCAGCAATTCCTCCCATTTTACTCTCTTCCATCTAGAACCCTTCTCTTTACACATTTGGCTCCTTTATAGGTGAAGCAAGTGGTTTTCAAACACGTTGAACTATCAATATTAACCGTGGAGAGCTTTAGAGACTGGAGATTCTGGCCCAAACCCAGATTAAGAATCCATTTTATGGGCTGGAGAGATGGCTTAGTGGTTAAGGCGTTTGCCTGAGAAGCCAAAGAATCCCGGTTTGATTCTCCAGGACCCACGTAAGCCAGATGTACGAGGGGCATATGCATCTGGAGTTCGTTTGCAGTGGCTAGAGGCCCTGGCGTGCCCATTCTTTCTCTGTCTGCCTCTCTTCTATCTCTCTATCTCTCTGCTTACAAATAAATAAATAAAAATAAAAAATCCATTTAATTAATTAATTTATTTATTTATTATTATTTTTTATTTTACTTATTAGAGACAGAGAAAGGGGGGAAGAGAGAATGGGCGCACCAGGGCCTCTAGCCACTGCAAAGGAACTCCAGATGAATGCACCACCATGTGCATCTGGCTTACATGGGACCTGGAGAATTGAACAGGGGTCCTTAGGCTTTGCAGGCATGTGCCTTAACCACTAAGCCATCTCTCCATCCCCCCATTTTATATTTTTTAGCATTTTATTTATTTATGTGCAGAGAGAGACAGAGAGAGAGAGAGTGAGTATGGGCATGCCAGGTCCTCTAGCCACTGCAAATGAACTCCAGATGTTTGTGCCACTTTGTGCATCTGGCTTACGCAGGCACTGGGGAATCGAACCCAGGTGGTTAGGCTTTGCAGGCAAGCGCCTTAACCGCTGGGCCATCTCTCCAGCTCCAAGAATCCATTTTATGAGACTGATGTGCTACCTACTGCACTAATGATGTACCTTAGAATCTACTTTAAAGGACATCTGCAGGGGATCTGTGTGGGAACCATGGTGCTTAGCACCAGAGGTCTGGGTTCTGCATTTTCCAGTGCCGACCAGAGCCAACATCCCTCACATCTCTGGTTTCCTTAGATGAAGCCATCCATCAAAGGTCTCTTGAACCCAACCCTGACTAGTTAGGACGTCCTCTGTTGTTTGGGGGATTCATTCCTCCAAATGTGAATACATACATATGTAAGATATGAGGGCACTACTGCCCCATCCGTTTTGGTGGGGACTTACTGGAAATCAGGTCCCTTTTCACCGGAACAAGGATCTTCTCCACTCCAATCCTTCCTTTTCCCATCCCATACTGGCACTGTGAGGGAAAGGGAACCTACTTTTCCAAAGCCCCCGTGGTCCTCACTTGCGTCAGAAGCCTCCATCCTGCTTCCGCTTGGCTTGCACTCCTCATCGCCCTCAGAGTTCTGTGCCCCCGCATTTCTGCCTAAAAGCCCTTTCTCTTTCTGCAAGGCTTTCAACTGCTTTTCTTGGCAACTCCTCACAGCGGGGTGGGAGGTTTGCTGCAAGCTGGGGTTTTATGGAACTGTGGCAGGCCGAGGGTGTGAAAAGGGCCATGGTAGGCCTGGGCTCCAGTTAGTCTAGGGGTTGGGAGTGGGCTGCCTGGATGAGGAACATCAGCATGGGTTAGCGGGTCTCTCAAACAGCCCAGCACAGGAAAACCTGGCTGGAAATCATGGCTGTTCCCTTGCACTCCATCCTCCTGTCTGGAAGGTTTGATGGACCCAAAGGCTGCTACTACCTCTTTCCCAGGCCTCCTCGGTTCTCTACCCAGGGGCTCCTTTAGCCTTGATGCCTTGCCAGCTCTGGTACAAAGACCTGACCCCTGGCTGGACCTCCGCGGGCTGAGGAGGTGCTCTTTGCAACCTGTCCTGCCCTGGTGCAGCCTTCACAAGGGTCACCTGGAGGCCTCAAGTTCCTCATACAGCCAGAAAAGAGCCACAGCTGGGTTACTGTGCATCTTAGATGGCTTGTCTGTGGAGCAGCCTGCACTTGGGAACCACCTGGAGGAATCTGGGCTTTGAGACTACTGTGTGTGTGTGTGTGTGTGTGTGTGTGTGTGTGTGTGCGCGCGCGCGCGCACGCTCACGCACGCTCACGTACACAGAGCAACTTCCATATCAGCCATGTCTTATTCCCTGCTCCCTATACTCTAACCCTTTATCCCATTCTGGCTTCCTTGCCAATTCCAAATACTATTTGTACCTGACCCACAGCCAAGGAAAATCTTGATGCCATCCCTATGCACGAGTGAAAAAATGAGGGCCAGACAGAGAAACTGCCCATCTCCAGAACACACAGGAGGTATGTCTTTGACCAGGTCTCTTGATTGCCAGACTGTTCCTTCTAGAATTCTTCATGTTCTGCTAGAGGCATGGGCAGATGATGCTTTCGTCCCAGAAGTATGTTCTAGAAGAAGCTGCAAACAGCCTAGCCTACCTATGATTCCCAGAGTGGAGATAGGGACTACAGGAACCTAGCCTACTTCCCATTTACTCTTAGCATCTCACTTAAGGACGGTGGGAAAGTTCCCTTTGCAGTCTCTCTTAAGTGATGGAGGCATAATGGTCATATAGCCATTAAGAATGTCTGGGCTCTTTCAGTTTCCAAGGCTGAACCATTTTATGATACCTTTTCCCAGAAACTACAGGACAACCACTATCAGACACACCTAAGCCCCTTGTGGTTGTAAACAGAAAACTTATCCCCTTCCATCCAACAAGCTAATGAAGATGTCCTAATGGATCTTCCAAAGGATGCCATTGTGTGCCAGAGGCTTGAGAAGGCCTGCAAGTTCAAGTTGAGGCTGCAGGCTGGGAGAAGGTAGCTGCCCCACACTCTTCCCATCACCTTGGCACCACCCTGCCTCTGAGGAGCACCCAGCCCCCTCTTACAAACATGCCACCTCAAGTTATACAGAGGCCTCTGGGACCCACTCCAGCTGTTTTTCAGGGGAGACATGATAGGAAAGGAGAGGCTGAGAGCATACACAGGCAGAAGATGGTTCAACTAAAATGTTAAGTGGGGACTGGGCATGGTGGCACACATCTTGAATCCCAGCACTCAGGAGTCAGAGATAAGAGGATCACTGTCCCTGAGCCTACATAGACTATATTGGAGCAGAGTGAGACCCCATCTTGAAACTTGCCCTCACCCCAAAAAAGAAGTTAATTGGAGGTTAAGAGATGGGTCAGTGGTTAAATGGTTAAAAAGCAAGCCTGCAGGCACTGGTTCGATTCCCCAGTACATTCCCCAGTATGTAAAGCCAGATGCATCTGGAGTTCCTTTGCAGTAGCAAGAGGACCTGGAGGGCCCTTACATTCCCCCTCCCTGCTCACAAATAAATGAATGAAAAAAGAAAGAAAGAAAGAAAAGATGTTAAGTGGGCACAGAGCCGGTTCCTGCCACTGTGGATGCTAGTGAGGGTCTGCTTGGACACAGACAGCCTGATGAGAATTCTTTTCCCCATGTATGGGCAGTAGAGTCCCAGCCATGGTGACAGAAGGCATCTCACTTCCACAAGCAGGTGCCTAGCACAGGGGCAGCCCACAGGTCCGCTCAGAGCCCAGCAGGGAGGGGGAGATGAAGGGCTGGGGGAGGTTTGGACGTCACTCCTTTCACAGGACGGAAGGGCCAGAGGGCAATCTCCTGGTAGAGGTTTGTCTGGGCTACGTCTTGACAGTCTCCCAGCACGGAGACACAGCACTTGGCAGCACACAGTTGGCACTCAATAATTACACGCTGAATGAATATGGATGGCTTTCACACTTCCTGCACTTTTTTTTTTTTTGGATCCCCAGTCTCTAGAGCAGGGCCAGGCAAGGCAGCAGGCGCTCTCTGAGCTCTGCTGACCGTCAGAAGAGCACTGGCCCGCGTGGCGCTCGCTCCCTCGGTCCCCATCCTCCTTACCTGTAAGACACCTGCTTTCGGAGGTGCAACTGGCGGAACCGCTCCTCTACCGGGGGCGCGGCGGCCACACCTCGAGGGCCCTGGAGCCAGGGCTGGAAGAGCTCGGCCTCCTCCGCTCGCCGGCAGCGCCTCCGCACCACTTCCTCCTCCATCGCCCGGCCGCGGCCAGCCCCGTCCCCGCGCGGCCCCTCGGCCATCCCTCGGCCTCTCCTCCTCCTCCTTCCCGCTGCTGCCGAGGTCTGGCGGGGCTTTGGGCTCAAGTTCCGAGTCTCGCGTCCAGCCGGGCCGGGGCGCGAGGCCGGGGGCTGGGAGGTCGGCGCTGGGTCCCCCCGCTCCGTCCCTTGCGACGCCGCGCTCAGACGACCCGGGGCAGCGAGATGCCGGGCGCTGCAGCGCCGGGGCAAGGCCGGCCGCGTCCTCCTGCGCCCGGGAGCCGGTGTCCTTGGAAGGGTTGTGGGGGGGGGGTGCGGTGGGGCGTTCCTCGGACGGACGGATGGACCGACGGATGGACGGACGGGATCCCCAGTGCGAACCGAGCCCGGTGGCTAGCGTGCTTCTGCAGCCGCCGCCGCGCACCGGAGTATCACCTTAGCGACACCGGCCAACCCGTGGGGTCCAGGGGAGGAGGCCACCGCCCCGCCCCGCCCGGCCGGCTGGCTCCCGGCACGGAGGGAACGAGCCTGGCTCTGCCGGCCACCGACACGAACCTCGCCGGGGACCCGAGGCGCTGCCCGGGCCACCTTTGCACCCGTGCACCGGCACTGGTACCCGGCTGCTCGGCACCTGCCAATCACAGGCCCGCCAGTCACTCAGGCTGTGATGCCCACCCCCCCTCCACCACCCGCCCCTCTCCCGTCCCGCGTTTTCCGGCTTCTGCATTCGCTGCCTGCCGGGGCAGGTAGGGGGAGGGCAGGGGCGATGACACCAGCCAGCTTTAACTCCATCGGCGCCATGGGAATTTAGAGATCCCAATGCATTTAGGGAAGGGGCCAAGGAAGCTAAACACACATCTCCCGGGTCGCCTTGGGATTGTCGATAACACTTTTCTTCTGGCTCAGAGCTCTCAGGAATGGGCCTGAAGAGGGACCAGTTTGGGGACCTCAGCCTTCTTCGAGCGGCGGGATCAGGGTGTCCCAGAGAGTAGAATGAGCCTCTTGGGGCATAAAGGGCTGATGAGAGAGGGACGAGGCCAAAGTCAAAAGGGAGAACTAGGCTTTCATAGGGTCCATCTTGGGTTTCTCTCTCTTCTTCCCACTCCAAGTCTCACCTCTCTTCTTGCACCATCTCCTCTTGGGTGTGGGTTGTTCGCCACCTGAACATTACATCTAGTCTGGGGTAGGCCCCTGAATAAACTCCTCAGATCTAATGCCCATCTGTGGACCAGACTCATGTTTCTAAAGTCAGCCTGCAGTATTTACAGCCTCCCCCTGGTCTGTTCTTTAACCTAACAGTCAAGGCCGGCTTTGATTCTTCCGCATCCCATCATCCAGTCCCACCCATCCTTTTCCTTCCTTGCACCTTACTTTAGGAACAGGCATCAAGTCACTACAGCATCCTTTCGGTTGTCCCCTCCACCTGAAACTTCCTTCTGCTCACAGACTCAAATCCTGAGGCTCTTTCTAAAACCTCCTCTTCCAGGAAGGTTTCCTGGATGGTTCCAGCTAAATGGCTTCCCCCTAACTTGCCCTCTACTCTGGATGTGTAGTCTAGTCTGTGTCTGTCCTTGCCCACCACCCGTGAATGTGGGAAGGTGGGAGGGATCAGACTCACAGACAAAGAATGTGCTTGTTCTGGGGTCTTCTGCTGGTCCCCAAGGCTCAAGTGGCTATCCTGCCCCATGCTTTTGTTCAGCCTGTCCTCATCACCTGGAATGTCTCCTTTGTCCTACATTTGGAAGCCCACCTATCCTTTCAGGCTCATCTTCAGAGCCACCTTCCCCAGTGTCCCTGTGCCTGATGTTCCAGTCCAGATGCTCTCTCCTCCTCTGGCCCTATGTGGATTTCCAGGGCCTCTCATGTAGCACACCGGCATACTTTAACAATGGCTCCCACCCCATCTGCTCTGGACCATATCCCTGGGCATAGATGTTATCACATCCTCCATGCTGAAGAGGAGGCCTTAGAGATGTTATCAAGAGCTTTAATTTGTTCTTGTGTTCTATGTGTATGTGTGTGCTGTACATGTTCATTTGTTTATGGGCACATGTGTGCACACGTGTGTACACTTGTGCATGGGAGACCAAAGATAGCTTCTCCAGGTGTTTTCCTAATTTTTTTTTTTTTTTCGAGATAGGGTTTCACTCTAGCCCAGGCTGGAATTCACTACGTAGTCTCAGGGTGGCCTTGAATTCACTGCAATCCTCCTACCTCTGCCTCCCAGTGCTGGGATTAAAGGCATGTGCCACCACGCTCAGACCCTATTTTTAAAAAAATATTTTATGTATTTATTTATTTATTTGAGAGAGAGAGAGAGAAATTGAGGAAGAGGCAGAGAGAAAGAAGGAATGGGTGCACCAGAGCCTCCAGCCCCTGCAAACGAACTCCAGACACATGCGCCCCCTAGTGCATCTGGCTTACGTGGGTTCTGGGGAATTGAATTGAGGTCCTTAGGCTTCATAGGAAAATGCCTTAACTACTAAGCCATTTCCCCAGCCCTGTTTTCCCTATTTTTGCCATCCTCCTCTTTGGAGACAGGGTCTCATGTTGGCCTGGAGCTCACCCACTAGGCTAGACTGGCTAGGCAATGAGTCCCAGAGGTCCCTATCTCTGCCTACCCATTGCAGATATTACAGGCATGTGCAACCACGCCCAGCATCTGTGTGGAGATGAAACTCAGGTCCTCATGCCTGTCGTACAATGCTGTATTTGCTAGAGGTGGCTCAAACCCTGAATAGTGGGGCCAGGATGTAAATCCAGGCCTTTAGTTACCAGAACTCATGCTCTTCCCCCTCCACTGTGCTGCCAGTCACAAAGTGGCTGCCATGGGCCACATTTGCATGCTTTGCTTTCAACTGTGAACTCCAAAGGTCTGCTTTTAACACTGCTCCCACCCTCACCCCTGAATGAAATTGGATTAAACTTTATTGGTCACAGAGGAACTTCTTCCCCAAAGCCAAGTTCTAAATAAATCCTGCTGCTGAGGTGAGGGCATGGGCACTCGGGAGCCCTGACCCTCTGTCCCAGTTGTCTTTGGGACTGTCCTTCCAAGATTCTTGGCTCCAGTTGATTTTCTAATGGCTTGGCCCAAGGCAGCCTCTCCTACACCATGAATTATGGTATCTCTGGTTGGGTTTGACATTCACTCACCAGTGGCCTAGCAGCTGGCTTCCCAGGTTAGGTTTTTGTTCAGTTCTTTCCTGCTGAGCCCTCTCTACTGGCAGCCCCTCCTCTTTAAAGTGAGACTTCATTCCACATCTCTCCACCAGCGCCAGCTTCTGGCTGTTATTACCTTTTAGTTATGACTTGAGTTCTTTCCCAAGAAGGGAAAGATGAGGTCCACTCCCCTGGACTAGCCTTACCACTTTCTGCAGCCTCTCCCAGCTGCAGCCCACTCTTTTAATCGCCAGCCTGTCCATTATCTCTGCACTCAGAGATTAATCGCTAATGTCTCTGGAGATTTTATTGCATAACTGACCTGATGCTAAGAGCTTTACTGGCAAGCTTCCATTGACCCCTCTACCAACTTTATGAGGGTGGGAACCATTTTACAGATGAGCTCACTGGGGCTTAGAGAATTTAAGTAATTTACAGAGGACACACACTCTCGTGTAGCACATACTTCAGAGCCCAGGCACTTAACAGCTTTGATGACCAGGCAACTCAGAGTCTTTTGGAACTGAGTGTCTGACCTGTCTCCTCCACCCACAGGAAGACCTACAGGGTACCTGTTACCTATATCAGACAGGTGCCCACTTTGGCCAGATGGCTCCTGGGATGGTCTAAGCCCTTCTAGATAGGAGCAGTGTCCTGGCCCATCTCTGGAAGGTATCACCCACAGCTGCTGCCCTGCTTCAAGAGCTTTGGTTTCCGGCACTGGCACTGTAAAAGCCATCACATCACATGGGCTACGGCAAGGCAGGCTGCCAGGGCTAACAAAAGATTGTGAGAGCTATGGTTCTACTGCTGGGGATGCACTCCCTCAGAGACTGCTCCTGGGAAGAAACTTGCCCTGCATCCCAACAGCCTGGGACGAGAGCCTTAAATGGACCAGCCACAGGGACATGATCCCAGGTGACCATATGTTAACCATGGCTTCAAGAATCTCTAACTGGCTCTTGTGTGGCTATAGAAAGAGGGGAGCTTAGAGGAGATGGGAAAGGGTGCTGGGGAGTGGGGCAAAGCCCAGTAGACCTATGTTCACATAGCAGCTTTGACACTCAGCTAAATAACTTGTCTTTTTTTTTTTTTTTTTTGTTTTTTTGAGGAAGGGTCTCACTCTAGCCCAGGCTGACTCTACAGTCTAAGGGTGGCCTCGAACTCATGGCCATCCTCCTACTCCTGAGTGCTGGGATTAAAGGCTGTGCCACAATGCCCGGCTTTTTTTTTTTTTTTTTTTTTTTTTTTTTTGAGGTAGGGTCTCATTCTAGCTCAGGCTGACCTGGAATTCACTATGTAGTCTCAGGGTGGCCTTGAACTCACAGCGATCCTCCTACTTCTACCTCCCAAATGCTGGGATTAAAGGCATGCACCACCACGCCCCACCAATTTAAGTTCTTTTTAAAAAATATTTTTTAGTTTTTAATTTTGTTTTTTTGAAATAGGTTCTCACTGTAGCCCAGGCTGACCTAGAATTCACTATACAGTCTCAGAGTGGCCTTGAACTCATGGTGATCCTCCTACTTCTGTCTCCCAGGTGCTGGGATTAAAGGCATGCGCCACCATACTTTGCAAAATATTCTATTTTATTTTAATTTTCTCTAGCTTAGGCTGACCTGGAATTCACTATGTAGTCTCAGGGTAGCCTTGAACTCTCAGTGATCCTCCTACCTCTGCCTCCCAAGTGCTGGGTTTAAAGGCATGTGCATTAGGACCTCCAGCCACTGCAGACAAACTCAGACACATGTGCACTTGTGCCACCTTGTGCATTTGGCTACGTGGGTCCTGGGGAATTGAACCTGGGTCCTTTAGCTTTGCAGGTAAGTACATTAATCGCTAAGCCATCTCTCCAGCCCAGCTTGTTAAGTTGGGCAGTGATCCTCCTACCTCTGCCTCCCAAGTGCTGGGTTTAAAGGCGTGTGCATTAGGACCTCCAGCCACTGCAGACAAACTCAGACACATGTGCACTTGTCTCTCCAGCCCAACTTGTTAAGTCTTTTTGACTCTCTGAACTTCAGTTTCTTCAATTGAATAAAAGTCATCTCTGAGGGGCTGTAGCTCAGTGGTAGAGCACTTTTCTAGCAGGTGCGAGGCTCTGGGTTCTATCTCCAGCACCACAGAAAAGGAAGGAAGGAAGGAAGGAAGGAAGGAAGGAAGGAAGGAAGGAAGGAAGGAAGGAAGGAAGGAAGGGAAGGAGGGAGGGAGGGAGGGAGGGAGGGAGAGAGGGAGGAAGGGAGGGAGGGGAGAAGGGAAAGGGAGGGAGCAAGGAAGAAAGAAAGAAAGAAAGAAAGAAAGAAAGAAAGAAAGAAAGAAAGAAAGAAAGACAGGGGAAAAATCTTCTTTTAGGATATGTACAGTGCTCTGTACAGCTGTGGCACAGGGAAGCTAGTCACAAATGGGAGAATGTGAGATTTCACGTCCTTTCTTCTCAGGGGCTGTTTTGTCTGAGCTCCAGTATTAGCACTGCACACATGTAAAGGAAAGGGTTCCCATTTTTCTCAGTGATTTTGAAATTGTCCTTTTCTCTCCATTTTAACTCTCATGCCAACCTTCCCTGTTGCCACAAACCAAGCCTGACAGCTATTGGGGGGCTCCTCCCGCCTCCTCCTCCCCATATTCTGCACCCACAGAATGCCCTCCCCTTCTGTCTGGACCTCTTTGATCCAAATGGGCCCCTGGCCCCCACTTTTCCACTCCTGCCCTCTCATCCATCAGTTTCCCTGCTTACAGCACCCTCAGTCTTTCTACGGTTGACTGCTGTCTTTAGAAACAACAATAGTCTTAGGGGTTACAGCTCAGGGGTTGAGCCTTTGACTGCAAAAACAACAAGTCAATGCTCGGTCATCTGATACCCAGCCCTGAACTGTTTTTGAGCTCTTCTCCCTGCCACCTCTCAGGGCCATCCTCTGTTGCTTGTCAGCTGGGCTCCTCCACAGAGTTTGCCTCCATCCCTTCACCTTCCCCAACCTTCACTTCCATCCCAACCAGCTTTAGCCTCTACTGGCTTGTCTCACTTTCTGTCCTAATTCCTCCATAAAGGCTCCTCCTGGGGACACTGTGACCTTCTCACTTTGCCTTCTCACCTTCTCCACAGTGTCTGACTCTGGCCACTTTGCCCAGAAGTTGTCTCCTCCATCAATTTCTGGGCACTCACTTCCTGTTTTCCCCCCTTCCTTTCATTCTAGCCCAGCCTTCTTCACACCAATTCCTCCACTCCTTCTGTGTCTTCGAAGTTCTGCTCTTTCCTCGCTTCCTTTTCTGACCCAAGATGCTAATGCAATGCACCACCTGCCCTGGAAAAAAAAATATATAAGTAAATTTTTTGGCAACAGGGTCTCACTCTTTAGCCTAGGCTAGCCTGGAATTCACTTCGAACTCAGGCTTAAACTCATGGCAATCCTCCTGCCTCAATGCTTTAAATCCTGGGATTACCACTGTGAGCCCACCACACCTAACTTACATTTACCTGTTAATTCAAGTCTTCCTTAGGCAACTCTAATGCCAGAAATGTGCAAATGAATTCTATTCTTTTATTTTAATTTAATTTAATTTTTTAAAAAATATTTTATTATTTATTTATTTGAGAGAGAGAGAGAGAGATACAGAAATAGACAGGTAGAGAGAGAGAGAATGGGCACGCCAGGGCTTCCAGCCACTGCAAACGAACTCCAGATGCATGTGCCCCCTTGTGCTTCTGGCTAATGTGGGTCCTGGAGAATTGAGCCTCGAACCGGGATCCTTAGGCTTCACAGGCAAGCGCTTAACCGCTAAGCCATCTCTCCAGCCCTATTTTTTATTTTATTTTTAAAGTATTTATTTATTTGAGAGAGAGAAAGAGGTAGAGAGAGAATGAGTGTGCCAGGGCCTCCAGCCACTGCAAAGACATTCCAGACACATTCACCACCTTATGCATCTTTTCTTTTTAAAAATATTTTTATGGGATATTGTCTGCAATTAAAGAAGTTGTCAATAAAAATAAAAATTAAAAAAATAAATAAAAATATTTTTATTTATTTGCATACAGAGAGAGGGGGAGAGAGAGAAAGGAAGAGAGAGAGAGCAAAAGAAAGGGAAAGGAAGAGAAAGAGAGAGAGAATAGGTGTGCCAGGGCCTCTTGGCACTGCAGATGAACTCCAGATTCATGTGCCACTTTGTAGGATTTATTTTTATTTGAGAGAGAGAGAAGGCGGAGGGGAGAGGGAGAGAATGAGTGTGCCAGGGCCTCCCGCCACTGAAAATGAACTCTAGACGCCTGCACCACCTTGTGCATATGGCTTATGTGGGTCCTGGGGAATCTAACCTGAGTCCTTTGGCTTTTCAGGCAAGTGCCTTAACTATTAAGCCGTCTTCCCAGTGCCACTTTGTATATTGGTTTTATGTAGGTATTAGGGAATTGAACCCAGGTCATCAGGCTTTACAAGCAAGCACCTTTAACCTCTGAGCCATCTCTCCAGTTCCCAAATTCTATTCTTTCTCTCCAAGCCTGCTCTTCCTGTAGCCTTCCCTTCAAATCCACACTCCTGAATGCTGGCTCAGGCCTTGTTTTTGCTCTTGCACGCTGTAGATAACTTGATGTCAGAGCCTGGTGAGGATGCCTTCTGGAATCATCTCTATGTCCTATACCCCCTGCAGGGTCTTACAACAGACAGATCCCATTATCTCATCCAGGCTTGAAAGTGTTCAGTGGTTCTTCATGGCAGGCAGAATAAAGAGCTGTTTCCTTATAGCTTGAGACAGGGCCATATTCATCCTCCTTGGCATGAGGATGAGGCTGCAAAATCTCAGGAAGTAGCAGCTGTTCCCAAGGTTGTGTAATGGTTAAGGCTTCTTATCTTCTGTGATCAGGACGTGCACTTGCCTCACACCACCCTTCTGTGCTCACCACATCTCCCATCCTATGGGACCCTGCTCCAAGTCCTCTACTCTGGGTTGCCTTCTCTGACCTCTGGGTCTATCTGAACTTATGACAACTTTTTAGAAAATATTTTATTTATTTGCAAGGAGGGAGAGAGACAGAGGAAGAGAGAGGGAGGCAGGGAGAGAATGGGCGAGCCAGGTTCTCCAGCCACTTCAAGTGAACTCCAGACACATGTGCCACCTCATTCATCTGGCTTACCTGGATGCTGGGGAATCAAAGCTGGGTCCTTAGGCTTTGCTGGCAAATGCCTTAACCTCTAAGCCATCTCTCCAGCCCTTATGGCATCTTTTAAAATATTCTTTTATTTTTTTCATCTATTTATTTGAGAGAGAGAGAAGTGGGGGGGAGGGTGGAGAATGGGCGTGCCAGGGCCTCCAGCAGCTGCAAACAAAGTCCAGACACATACATCACCTTGTGCATCTGGCTTATGTGGGTCGTGGGGAAGCAAACCTAGGTCCTTTGGCTTTGCAGGCAAGCACCTTAAATGCTAAGCCATCTCTCCAGCCCCCTTATGACATCTTTTGTGTCCTCTTACCATCTGCTCCACTCACTCTTTTATCACACCAGCCTGATTGGCAGTGTAATTCCCAGTGATGCAGGCAGACATAGGGAATAGTTTATCCACCCTGGAAATTGCTTGAATTGAGTAGTAAACCTGCTCATTTCCTGAACAATGCACCTAGCAACCTGCTGGCACCCAGAGACCCCCACCTGTATCAAGCTGCACGTACACCCCACTCCACACAGTGAACGGGTTTTCTCCTTCCTATAGTGACCATTCTTCATGATCAATACCCACTCAAATATTTTCTTAGTTAGATATGGGATCAGAACAGCAGGGAGGGCCATCCAGCCTGAACTGGTTTTGGAGGCACGGGTAGTAAGGCAAACTTTTTCTCTGTCACCTTTAAGAGAGAAACCCTTATTTACCATCTTAAACCTATGCATAACTGAAGGTACATGTGATCAAAATCAGGTACATCATGGGAAGGGACATGCGCAGTACAGAAAACATTGTATAACCCAAACCTGTCAATCAAATCAGGTATTACCCAAACTACACCTCTAACAACCTATCAACTCTCCCCTAAAAATTCTATAAAGAGAAGCCACAGACCACTTCCTGGTACCCTTGAGTACTCTCTACTAAAGTGGCCTACTACCCCTTTGGCAGTGTATATTCAAACTTAGGGGCTGGAGAGATGGCTCAGCAGTTAAGGCGCTTGCCTACAAAGCCTAAGAACCCAAGTTTGATTCCCCAGTACTCACATAAAGCCAGATGCTCAAGGTGGTGCATGCATCTGGAGTTCATTTACAGGGCTAGAGGCCCTGGCATGCCCATTCTCTCTCTCCTTCTCTGCCTCTTTCTCTTTCAAATAAATAAATAAAATATACATTAAACAAACAAAAAAACTTAAGCCATTGTTTTGCTCTTAATAAAGTGTCTTTCTGCACTGTTTTTCAATTCTTTGACTAAGATGCCAAAAACCCGAAAACACCCAAAGACTAGTAATATCAGCTTCTACCACCAATCTAGCAACCTTGAAGGGCAGTCTGCTGAATGACTAATAGAAGGAATGGATTAATCAATCAAGAAAGAAAGTGTTTTAAAAGTTATTGTTGCCTGGCGTGGGGCACATGCCTTTAATCCCAGCACTCAGGAGGCAGAGGTAGGAGGACTGCTGTGAGTTCAAGGCCACCCTGGGACTACATAGTGAATTCCAGGTCAGCCTGGGCTAGTGTGAGACCCTACCTCAAAAACAAACACGCAAACAAAAAGTTATTGTTGGGCTGGAGAGATGGCTTAGCCGTTAAGTGCTTGCCTTTGAAGCCTAAGGACCCTGGTTTGAGTCTCGACTCCCCAGCACCCACGAAAGCCAGATGCACAAGGAGGTGCATACATCTTGGGTTCGTTTGCAGTGGCTGGAGGCCCTGGCACACCCATTCTCTCTCTCTCTCTTTCTGCCTCTTTCTCTTTCTGTTGATAATAAATAAAAATAAATAAACAGACAATTTTTAAAAAGTTATTGTTAATAGTCTAGCAATGGGCACTGGGTATATAGCTCAGTTGATAGAGTGCTTGCCTAGCAAGTAGGAAGCCTGGATTCCATCTCCAGCACAGCATACAACTGGACATGGTGGCACATGCCTGTAATCCCACTATCTGGGAGGTGGAGGCAGGATAATCAGTAGTTCAAGGTCATCCTTGACTACATAGTGAGCTCTAAGCTATATGAGATCTCCTCTTAAAAAATAAAAATAAAAGCCGGGAATGGTGGCGCACGCCTTTAATCCCAGCACTCGGGAGGCAGAGGTAGGAGGATCGCTGAGAGTTTGAGGCCACCCTGAGACTCCATAGTTAATTCCAGGTAAGCCTGGACCAGAGTGAAACCCTACCTCAAAACACCAAAAAAATAAATAAATAAAATAAATAAATAAATAAATAAATAAATAAATAAATAAAATAAAAGGGTTAATAGCTCATGATCTAGAGTTCAGCTTTTAGTGACTTTTCTAAAGGTTTGTGCTTTCTTGCAGTGCAAACTGATGCCTGGGCTGGAGAGATGGCTCAGCAGTTAAGGCACTTACTTCCAAAGTAAGGACTTCTAAAGTCCTGGATTCAATTCTCTAGTATCCATGTAAAGACAGATGCACAGAGTGGCACATGCACCTCAAGTTCATTTTAGTGGTAGGAGGCCTTGGCTCTCTCTCTGCTTGCAAATAAATAAAAATATTTTAAAACAATTGATGCCTAAGACAGGCATGGCGGCTAATATCTTTGATCTCAGCCTTCAGGAAGTTGAGGCAGAAGGATTACCAAAAGTTAGAGGTCAGCCTGGGGTTACATAATGAGTTTCAGGCCAGCCTGGGCTGCAATAATGAGCTTCAGGCCAGCTTGGGCTAGAGCAAGACTCTGTCTTAACAAAATGAAAACCAAAACCAGCCAGACAAAAACCCAAACCAAAAATATCTGATGTCCGGCAACAGGCTGCGGGGGCTCCATCACTGGAGGTGGTCAGGCTGGGGCTATGAAGAGGAAGGTTGTGGAAGTCAGGGTCTGATGGTTCGTTCTGAGGTTCTATAACTGTTTGGTTTCACCCAGCTTTCCTCCTGGTGGGTGGCTGGTACAGGGAACCTTCACCACTATACCCTGCTTTTCTGTATAAGAATGTCATGCCTGCATGAGGTCTGCATGACTTGGCAAGGCAGCCATGTCTCCCTGGCTCTGGTCCCTGCAGGCCATGCAACCTCACTATTAGGATCTCTGCTCTCTACCTTCCAGTAGCATAAACCATTTTCTCTTCTCTCTCTCTCTCTCTCTCTCTTTTTTTTTTTTGTTTGTTTTTCAAGGTAAAGTCTCACTCTAACTCAGGCTGACCTGGAATTCACTATGTAGTCTCAGAGTGGCCTTGAACTCATGGTGATCCTCCTAACTCTGCCTCCCGAGTGCTGGGATTAAAGGCATGCGCCACCACGCCTGGCTTCTCTCTTCTCTTAAAAAAAAATTTTTTTTTGAGGTAGGGACTCACTCTAGCCTAGGCTGACCTAGAACTCACTCTGTAGCTCCAGCTTGGCCTTGAACTCACAGCAATTCTCCTACCTCTGCCTTCCGAGTGCTGGGATTAAAGGCCACCATAATTTACACCATGGCTGGCTTTTCCTTTATATATATATAAAATTTCTTTGCAAGGAGAGATAGATAGATAGATGGATAGATAGATAGATAGATAGATAGATAGATAGATAGATAGAGGGAGAGAATGAGTGCACCAGGGTCTCTTGGTACACCAGATGCACGTACCACTCCATGCTTCTAGCTGATACTAGGGAATCAAACTCAGACAGGCAGGCAAGCTTTGCAAACAAGCACCTTTAACCACTGGGCAATCTCCCCAGGCCCAAGTTTTCTTTTGTTTCACTTTTCTTTTTCCCCTCCCTTCCTCTCTCTCTTTTTTTCTTTTTCCTTCCTTCCTCTTTTTCTGTTCCTTTTCATTTTTCATGTAGCCCAAGCTGGACTCTAACTCCTTATGTAGCTGAGGATGACCTTGAACTTCTGATCCTTCTGTGTCCACCTGCCCAATGCTATGATTATGAGCATGCACCACCATGCCCAATTTTATACAGTGCTAGGGATAGGAAGCAGGGCTTCGTGTACACTAGGCCAGCACTCTACCAACAGACTTACTTCCCCAGCTTCCATTTACAGTTTCTCAGTTTTTCTGCTCTCCCCCATGGTAGGTGGAGTCTTTTTTTAAAAAAAAATTTTTTTTTATTTATTTGCAAGCAGAGAGAGATAGAAGAGTGGCAGAGAGAGAGAGAGAGAGAGAGAGAGAGAGAGAGAGAGAGAATGGGCACGCCAGGGCCTTTAGCCACTTCAAACGAACTCCCGATGCATGTGCCCCTTGTGCATCTGGCTTACGTGGGTCCTGGAGAATCGAACCGGGATCCTTTGGCTTTGCAGGCAAACACCTTAACCACTAAGCCATTTCTCCAGCCCCAGTAGGTGGAGTCTTATGCCCAGGCAGTTTCTTCCTTCTGGAACGTGCCTTACTCTTTTCTGTTGACTCCAGCAGGCTTGTCTAGTCCCTTACCAGGAAGCCCTTTCTGCTTCTCTCTGGGTTGAGATCTTCCTTAGCCTTCTCATGGCATACCTTGCATGGTATTTTCCACATGGTTATATAGATGCTGCCTCTAAATGCCTTGCTTATGTTTCTCACTCATTGTGTGCTGAGCCCTGTCCTAAGAACTCTGTGGAACTTACCTCACTGCAGCCTTACACGTGGGTGTGAAGTCTTGTTCCCGGTCCCTTAGTTTCCTGTGCTGCGTAGCACATCTTGTTCTTGCTGTTACAGCACTGGGTGCTGTTATAGCTCCTGATAGCCACCCCTTTTCACAAAGCTGTTTGCCTCATGGTTTGCAGGAGGTGCTCACTCCCATTCAGGAAGGACCTGGTCCATCTACCAATGGCTTTCACCTGATGGAGCTCACCCAGGAGCGCCTCCCTTTAGATGAACTCAAAATCAACTAATTTGGAACCTTAGTCTACCATAACAAGTAATCTAGGGCTGGAGAGATGGCTTCGCAGTTAAGGCACAGGCCTGCGAAGCCTAAGGACCTCAGTTTGATTCTCCAGATCCCACGTAAGCCAGATGCACAAGGGGGCGCACGCGTCTGGAGTTTGTTTGCAGTGGCTGGAGGCCCTGGTGCGCTCACTCTCCCTCTCTCTGTCTCTAATAAATAAATAATAAAATCTTTAAAAAACAAGGTAATCTACTTATTCACTTGTACTCTAGGGGAAAAGATTAAACAGAGTGGGCTGTGTAACCATGGGGGGTGAGAATCTTTTAGGTCATATTAAAATTTTGCACAGTTAACAAGTGGTAACCCCAGTATTCAAATACAGCTACTGTTTTTTTCTTCCTATTTCTTTTCTTTTTTTAAAAAAAGATATTTGTCTTTTTATTTATGATCAATTGTTTAGTCTTCAATCCCAGAGCTTTCATTCAGCTGCCTGCTCAGTTGTATGTCCAGATCTTAACTATTTCTTTTGTTATGCCTGTGTGTGTTGCGTGCATGCGTGTGTGTGTATATGCTTGCATGTGCACAGGTACGCATGCGTGGGTGTGGGTTCATGTGTGCATGCAGAGGCCAAAGGACAACCTCAAGTATCGTTCCTTTGAGACAGGCTTTTTTTTTTTTTTTTTTTTTTTTTTTGGAGGTAGGGTCTCACTCTAACTCAGGCTGACCTGGAATTCACTATGTAGTCTCAGTGTGGCCTTGAACTCATGGTGATCCTCCTACCTCTGCCTCCCTAGTGCTGGGGATTAAAGGAGTGCGCCACCACGCCCGGCGAGACAGGCTCTGTTATTGGCCTGGAACTCACCAAGTGGGCTAGACTGTGTGGTCAGTGAGCCCAGGCAGGGATCCTACTATCTGTCTCTTCAGTGCTGGAGCTATGTCACCATACCAGGCATTCTTATGTGGTTTCTGGGGGTAGAACTCAGGTCTCCATGCTTTTGAGGGTAACACTTTTACTAACTGAGCCATCTCTCCAGCCCCTCCCCTTTCTTTGATGTGGAGTCTTTTATTTTTATTATTTTCAAGGAGAGAGAGAGAATGTATGGGTATCGCAGGACTTATTACCACTCTAAATGAACTCCAGATGCATGTGCCACTTTGTGCATCTGAATTTATGTGCATACTTGGGGAATTGATTCCAGGCCATCAGGTTTTGCAAGCAAGCACCTTTAACCACTGAGCCATCTCTCCAGAGTGAGATAGAGTCTTGGTACCTGGAATGGCTTCAAACTCCTGAGCTCAAACGAGCCTCTTGCCTCAGTCTCCTGATCTGCCAAGACTCCAGATGCATGCCACCACACCCAGCAGCAGCTCTTCTGACTCTAAAACTTGTGCCCTTGATCTAGTGGCACAAAGGAGAAGAGAACTAAGGTCTTAAAAAGGACTGAGCTTAAAAAGGACTGGCACATGGGATGGAGAGATGGCCTAGTGGTTAAAGCATATGCCTGTGAAGCTGCAGGACCAAGGTTTGATTCTCCAGGTCCCACGTAAGCCAGAGGCACATGGTGGCGCATGCATCTGGAGTTCGTTTGCAGTGGCTGGAGGCCCTGGCATGTCCATTCTCACTCTTTCCCTGTCTCTTTCGTCCCTTCTCTCTGTCTCTAATAAATAAATAAATAACAATAAAATCTTAAAAAAAAAAAAAAAAAGGACTGGCACATGATGTGCCCAGCACTGTGCCTAGCTCTTGTGAGGATCTTGACCTTCTGGTGCCATCCCTAAAGGCCAAGACTGTGGCTTCTAGGGCCCTTTGCAGTAGTGTGCACTTGGAGCAGCGCAGAGGTGGGGGAACACTGCAGAATGCTTTGGCTGTCTAATTTGAATTTGGTCGCTGGCTGGATGAGGGGAGTCCCAGTAGAAAAGTCTCGCCATACCCCCCTGTAGTGCCCAGAATATAAATACCTGGCCCTTCTCACTGCCCATCCCCCATGAAGAAAGGCACAAAGTCCGAACTTGATGCTGCATCTTTTTTTTTTTTTTAAATTTTGCCTTCTTAAAGCATGTGCTGAGCTGGTAGAGGAAGCAGTTTGGCAATTCAAAAGGCCCAGCGGCTTGGGCAGCGGCAGGGACTGGCCAGGAGATCTGTCCTGAGCCAGGGGGCAGCAAAGCCCGCACTAACTTCAAAAAATATATATATATAAAACATGGAAGGGATGATGGGAGGAGGGTGATTTGTAAAATACAATATCTTAGGGGATTGGCAATAATAAAAAATAAGGTTCATTATTTACAAACAATTTCTGTTCTTGGTCTCTGTACAGTGGGGGGTTGGGGGGACATCATGTGCTTGCTTGTGCATTGTATGTGTGTGTGTGTGTTTGTGTATTTTGCATGTGTGTGTGTGCGTGTGCGTGTACGTGTGTGTATGGGGGCTAGAGCAGTGGTCCTGTTGGTCAGTATGAGAAAGGAGAAAAGGGCACCCCAGTGAGTGGTTTATCAGAGAAGGACGGATGATTGTTGTAGGAGGGAGAAGAGAGAACTGAGTGGTTGGTTCCGGGTAACAGTCTGAATGTATGAGGGCATGGAGGGTCCCCAGCCACAAACTGGGCTGGAAGGACTGGGAAGAAGTGGGACACTTTCTCCTGGGGTTCGGGAGCCCCAGAGCAGGGGTGCGAGCTGGATCCAGGTCAGTGAGCAAGAGAACGCCTCTTCTGGGTGCCAGGGGGTCCGTCCTGTGTCCTTGGCCTGAGAACAGCCTAGGAGAGTTTGATGGTGGTGTTGGGGCCCAGCTCCCTGTAGAGAGAAGAGGATCCAGGGATGAGTCTGGCCAGAGGAATTCATGACTCTATTGGGAGCTGGGTCTGGACCAGGGAATGAAGGAGGTATGGGGCCTTGGAGGGCGTGGCTGAGGGTAAGTGGAGCCTAGGACTCTCTGGAAAGGACAGGAAAGGGGAAAGGGAGAGAAGGGACCACTTCCCACCTGTCATGGAACCACTCCTTGGGGTGGGAGAAGTTGGGGCTTCTGCCATTGCCACCCGTGTCCTCTGGCCAGGCCTTGTTCAAGTACTTGGTGGTCCCGTGGGTGTTGTCCAGATAATCATGCTGCAGGTGGTCTTGGGGCCGTGGCTCTGCTGCTCCCCCAGACTTCACCTCCCAGCCCTCTGGGGGGTCCACAGGAAGCAGGGCACTGTGGCCATCTTCCCACGAGCCTGCCCCATCGTCGTAGAACAGGAGGCTTCGGGAGGGCACTGAGGAAGAAGGAAGAGAAGGGTCAGATACCAGCAGATCTTGGATGCCCCTCTGGCCTCACACTCATGGCTTGGGAGCAAGGGACACAGGTTTTGGAACCTCACAGTCCCGAATCCCAGCTCTGGTGCCCTGTCTGCGTGATCTGCTGTCGGCCACATGCTCTTTTGTAATCTTGGCTGGCCAATCTGTAAAATGGAGATACCAGCACCAACTTCATGTACATGTAAGGCTTCAATGAGTAATACAAGGAAGTGATTGAAACTGGTTAATAAAGTAGTGAGTTTAGAAAAATTTAGCTCTTCCTATGCAGACAGTACTGATTGTGTGCTTGTATGGAAACGTGGAAACTAGAGGACAGCCTTGTTGTGCGTCAATCTCAGGACAGCCATTGTCCACCTCCTTTGAAACAAGTCCTGGAATGCACTAATTAGGTTAAACTAGCTGGTCAGGGATCCTCCCATCTCTGCTTCCCCAGCCCTGGAATTACAAGTATGTGCCACAAGCGTGGCATTTTACATGGGTTCTGGGGCTGGAAGGAGGTCCTCACACTTGTAAAGCAAATACTTTATCAACTGAGCTACCTTCCCCAGCCCTTGGGTTCTTTTTATTTTATTTATTTTTTAATTTTTTATTTATTTGAGAGAGAGAAAGCAGATAGAGAATGGGTGTGCCAGATGCACAAGCCACCTTGTACATTTGGCTTATGTGGATCCTGAGGAATCAAACCTGGGTCCTTTGGTTTTGCAGGCAAGCGCCTTAACCGCTAAGCCATCTCTCCATCCTAGGTTCTTTTTATTTTATTTTATTTTATTTTATTTTATTTTATTTTATTTTATTTTATTTTATTTTATTTATTTTTTTATTTATTTATTTATTTATATATTTATTTTTTGGTTTTTCGAGGTAGGGTCTCACTCTGGCCCAGGCTGACCTGGAATTAACTATGTAGTCTCAGGGTGGCCTTGAACTCTCAGCGATCCTCCTACCTCTGCCTCCCCAGTGCTGGGATTAAAGGCATGCGCCACCACGCCCGGCTTGGTTCTTTTTATTTTGAGACAGAGTCTCACTAGTACTAAGTTGCCCAGGCTGACCTTGAATTCATTTTGTAGCCTCGGCAGGATTTGAACTTGAGATCTTCCTGCCTCAGCCTCCTGCGTAACTTGGATTATAGGCCTTCACCAACAGGCCCTGCTGAGATCTGTGTTCTAATCCCCTCACCACTTACTTCCTAGGAGACCTGGAAACAGTCTTTTCCCCCTCTTAGGGCTGGTCAACCCTTCAGAAAAAAATCAAAGGAAACACTTGAACATTTGTTGGACATTTGGTTTTAGACATTATGGAAGCCCTTGAATTTAGTTTTTTTTAAATCTTATTTACTTATTTGTAAGCAGAGAGAGAGAGAGAGAGAGAGAGAGAGAGAGAGAGAGAGAAGAGAGACAGACACAGAGAGAATGGGCATGCCAGGGCCTTTAGCCACTGCAAACAAACTCCAGATGCATGTACCCCTTGTGCAGCTGGCTTATGTGGGTCCTGGGGAATCGAACCTGGGTCCTTTGGCTTCGCAGGCAAATGCCTTAACTGCTAAGCCATCTCTCCAGCGCCAGGCCTTGAAATTTTTACAGGAGGTCTTGAGGAAAAGATTTCTCCTCCCAGAACTGGCCATGGAGGACCCAGGCAACTCGCTGAGTTGTCCCACTGAAGCAACTCCAGATATGCCAGCTGCAGCATCTGTTGCCCATCTCCTGGCTTCCCTTACAGGATAGAAAGGTCTAGGAAAGTCATCTCTGTGTACTGTGTAAAGCTTGAAACCAAACAACCACCTCCTTTCTCAGATGTGCTGTGCTCTGCCCTGTCCAGACACTGCTGCAGCTACTCCAGGGGCCAATTCATACCGTGCCTTCCACTTCCAGGACTTCGTCTATCAGCCCCTCACTGCAGAGCTTTTCTCTTGGAAAACCAAACATGCATATGGCTACCAGGTCCTGTGTCCCTGCTGCACACCTCCTTCACAGCCTCCCTGTCCACTCTTCCCTTAGCTCTCCCCAGCTTCCCAGGCACTCAGTGTCTGGCTCATTTTCCCTGTAGTGGCGCTCGCCCCAGGTGTTCCCTGCTCCCCCCTGTCTCTCACCTCCCATCTTCCTCTTTCTCTCCTGTCATAGCAGATTCATGAAGTTCCTCCACAGGTCTGCCTGAAGTATCCCCT
Organism: Orientallactaga sibirica; assembly: GCA_036365145.1. Lineage (NCBI taxonomy): Eukaryota > Metazoa > Chordata > Mammalia > Rodentia > Dipodidae > Orientallactaga > Orientallactaga sibirica. The sequence continues at coordinate 2,686,688 of JAEOAD010002662.1, read as the reverse complement.
GACTCTGTTCTCTGCTGTGCCTTGCCACTCACACAGTGGCTCTCTTTTCTTCTCCCAGAAGGAAGGAATGTGCTCATTTCACATGCACTGGCATTGCTGTGTGCTGTGTCACCTCACAGAATGGCAGCTTCTGTGGTCAAGACACCCATGTGTAGAGAGACTAAGGTACCTGCAACGTGTCTTAGCAAATGGTAACGTGAGCGTTCGCTGATTTGAAGCACCACTTCTAAACCACTGTGCCACACGGGCCCCCACTGGACTGGCTCATATCTGAGCCCATGCCATGAAAATGTGGACGTTCTCGGCAGAGCGCTAGCTCCTTCCTGTAAATTTTGTGAGTCTCTGAATCCTTTTTTTTTTTGGGGGGGGGGTTTCAAGGTAGGGTCTCACTCTGGTCCAGGTTGACCTGGAATTAACTTTGTAGTCTCAGGGTGGCCTCGAACTCATGGCGATCCTCCTACCTCTGCCTCCCGAATGCTGGGATTAAAGGTGTTCGCCACCACGCCCAGCATCTCTGAATCCTTCTTAACACTGTGCATCAGGCAGTCTCTACCATCTTATTAGAAATGGCCAGTGAGGAAAACAAAAACAAAAACATTTGCTGTCCCAGGACTGAAATACTGATACACACCATAACCACTGCTACCCTCATATACAGGTTATCCCCTAAGCCCTCCTCCTCCAAGTCACTCCAGAGATTCTCAGAGGTGAGCAAGAGTCTAGGTCAGTTCTACCACTAACACTGAACAAATCATAGACCTTCTTCCTTGGACCTCAGCTTCCTCACTTATAGAATGAGTACGTAGAACAAAATGATGTCCAGCTATCAGACATGGCTCCTCTCTCTCTCTTTTTTTTTTTTTTTCTTTTCCTTTTTTTGAGAGAGAGAGGGAGAGAGACAGAGGGAAACAGAGAGAGAGAGTGAGGAAGAGGCAGAGAGAGAGAGAGAGAGAGAGAGAGAGAGAGAATGGGTGCGCCAGAGCCATTTCAGCCGCTGTGAATTAACTCTGGATGTGTGTGCCCCCTTGTGGGCAAGCACAGCATTGCATGCTTGCATTACTTGCATCTGGCTAAACGTGGAACATGGAGAATCGAACTGGCATTGGTAGGCTTGGCAGGCAGGCACCTTAACCGCTAAGCCATCTCTCCAGCCCTCTCTCTCTTTTTCTAAAAAATATTTATTTATTTGCAAGCAGAGAGAAAGAGAGAGAGAGAGAGAGAGAGAGAGAGAGGGAAGAGGGGAGGGGAGGGGAGGGGAGAGGAGAGGAGAGTGAATGGGCAGTGCAAGGCTGCCAGCCTGTACAGATGAACTCCAGATGCATGCTCCACTTTGCGCATGTGGCTTTACGTGGGTACCAGGGAACCCAACCGGGTTGTTAGACTTTGTAGGCAAGTGCTTTAAACACTAAGCCATCTCTCCAGCCCCATGGTTTGTCTCTTATACTGAGAGGTACTCACTCTGGCTGGCAGTGTAGACGCCATCTGCGATGATGGGGTCCTCCTTCACTGTCTGGGTTCCAGAGGAGAACTCAGGAAGGCAGGGCACAAGGGAGCCCAGCACCAGAACAAAGCACAAGGCTGCCACCTGGTAGTGGATAGAGCATTCATCAGATCCGTGGCGGGAGGGGCTGCCAGGCTGGCTACCCCCACAGCATGCCACGCCCCAAATCACTGGGTGCAAAAGTCTCAGTGTTTTCTCAAGAAAGCAGCTCAGGAGCCCACCGCTCCCTAGAGGTGGGTCTCTTGCCCTCTCAGGAGTGGGTGAGAGAAGGTAGCACCATCAAAAAGAAGAGACACAGGAGCCGGTGTGGTGGCACATGCCTTTAATCCCAGCATTCAGGAGGCAGAGGTAGGAGGATCTCCATGAGTTCGAGGCCACCGTGAGACTGCATAGTGAATTCCAGGTCAGCCTGGGCTAGAGTAAGACCCTACCTCGAAAAACCAGAGTTGGATGGTGTTCCTAAGGACAACACCTGGGGTAGTCCTCTGGCCTCCATAAGGACAAATGTCATGTCAACATACAGGCACATGAATGCATATCACACACATGCAAAAATAACCTCAAAAATTAGGACTAAGGAGTCGGGTGTGGTGGCGCATGCCTTTAATCCCAGCACTCGGGAGGCAGAGGTTGGAGGATTGCCGTGAGTTTGAGGCCACCCTGAGAATACAAAGTTAATTCCAGGTCAGCCTGGGCCAGAGTGAGACCCTACAGTGAAAAACCAAAAAAAAAAAAAAAAAAAAAAAAAAAAGAGAGAGAGAGAGAGAGAGAGGGTTCATGTGCTTCTCACAACAGGGTAGAGGAGTCAGGAGAGGAAGCAAAGGGAAGGTGAAGGTGGAGGTTGTCCCTGGGACTGGGCAGAGGACTTACCACCATACCACATTCTCAGCTCTGGCCCCAGCCCCAGCCCCAGGAAGACTGGCTTGCAGGAGGAGCTGAGTCCCTGGGAAGCTCAACTAGGTCCCCAGGCCCTGGGGATCTCAGACGCAATGTTTGCTCAGCTGATTTCCAGGAGTGAATGATAGAGGTAAGCAGAGACTAAATCCAGCCTGGGCACCCTTTTGGGTTTCTGGGAGTTTTCTCAGCCTTCCTCCCCACCATCCATTCTAGAAAGAACCATGGCTATTGTTCCCTGAACCTTCCCAAGCCCTTCACTCCACAAGATCTGCAGAAGCTGCCTCTCCAAGGGACCTGTCCCCCTACTGGCTCCACTGGTGTCATCCACATGAGTTAGAACTGGTCAAGCAGGTCCCTCCAGGTCCTGTCCACCCTCCTGGAAAGCCAGCCTGGGAAAGAGCTGGGGGTGTATCACTTACCATGAGGCAGGTCCCTGTCTGGGTGGCTGCCATCTTGTAAGGTCTGGAGATCTTGCTGGTGACCAGTGTCTGGAGTTTCTGCAGCTGCTGGAGCAGAGTCCTAAGGAAGGCACAAGTGGTCACAGGGAGGCTCTGGTATGTCAGCCTAGATCTCCTATAGGCACCTGGGCTGGCTTCCAACTTGGCCACTAGGTATCCTGTTCAGTCAAGGCAGAGAAGTTCACCTCCCAGCTGATCCAGGTGTCTGTGGCCTGTTTCCTGGTAAACAGCTGTGTCACCGGAGTTAGCTTGTGGTGTGCTCCTGGACAAGGTGGAGGCTGGAGAGGGAGGGCCTGGTTCTACCCAAGGACGGCTGGGCTTCTTTTTCTTATCCCACACCAGCCACAGCACATAGACTTTCCTCCTCTGTATCTGACAGCACCCTGAGTCCATATAAACACTGCTGGCACAGGGTTCGGTATGTAGCACATTGGTAGACAATGTTTATGTTAATTTATTACTTAAAAATATATATATTGATTTTATAGTGGTCCACAGTTAAGTGTTTGCCTTGAATCTCAGAAGAGACTGAACTTTTTTTTTTTTTTGAGAGAGAGACAGAGAGAGACAGAGAAAGAGAGGGAGAGGAAGACAGATAGAGATGGATGTGCCAGCAGCCTCTCAGCTGCTGCGAACAAAATCCAGATGTGTGCGCCCCCTTTTGGTCAAGTGCGGCATTGCGCCCTTGCATCACTGCATCTGGCTAAACATGGGACCTGGAGATTGGAACTGCTGGAGATTGGAACCAGTGTTCTTAGGCTTTGGAGGCAGGCGCCTTAACCGCTAAGCCATCTCTCCAGCCCTAAAAATAAGTATATTTAAAAATTTTTATTTACTTACTAGAGAGAGAGAGAGAGAGAAAGAGGGAGAGAGAGAGAGAAAATGGGCACACCAGGGCATCCAAACACTGCAAATGAACTCAAGACACATTAAGTCACCTCATGTATCTGCACTGAGGAATCGAACCTGGATCCTTAGGCTTTGCAGGCAAGCACCTTAGCTGCTGAGCTATCTCTTCAGCCCTATAAATATTTTAAAAATATTTTGCTGGGCTTGGTGGCACACACCTTTAATCCCAGCACTCAGAGAGGTAGAGGTAGAAGGACTGCCATGAATTCAAGGCCACCCTGAGACTACATAGTGAATTCCAGGTCAGTCTGAGCTAGAGTGAGACCCGATTAAGGCGTTTGCCTGCAAAACCTAAGGACCCCAGTTCAGTTTCCCTGGACCCACATAAGCTAGATGCACAAGGGGGCACATGCATCTGGAGTTTGTTTGCAGTGGCTAGAGGCCCTGGCACACCCATTCTCTCTTTCTCCCTATCTGTTTCTTTCTCTCTCTCTCTCAAATAAATAAATAAAATATTTTAAAAAATATTTTATTTAGCTGGGGGTGATGGTACACACCTTTAATCCCAACACTTGGGAGGCAAAGGTAGGAGGATCATTGTGAGTTCGAGGCCACCCTGAGACTACAGAGTGAGTTCCAGGTTAGCCTGGGTTAGAGTGACACCCTACCTTGAAAAAAATATATTTTTACATTTATTTACTTATTTTCAGAGAGAGAGAGAGAGAGAGAGAGAGAGAGAGAGAATATGTGAATGAATGAATATGGGTTCCAGGGCCTCCAGTCACTGCAAACGAACTCCAGACACATGCGCTACCTCGGGCATCTGTCTTAGGTGGGTACTGGGGAATTGAACTTGGGTCCTTAGGCTTCACAAGCACCTTAACTGCTAAGCCATCCCTCCAGCCCTTATTACTGTTTTAACCATTATCATGACACCTGTAACATTTCATTTATCTCTGGATTTCCATGTCTGTTTCTATTGCTAACTGTGGGTTCCTTGAGGGTAAGTTCCAACCAACGTGAAAGAAATCCTCTGGGTACACACGGAGGTGAAAAATGGTTAATCATTGCTCTCCTCCATCCAGCTGGGATCATGTAGTTCCCAAAGTGAACAGCAGGTGGCGAGAAAACTCCAAGGGTCTGCTTTATTTAGGTGCCCTATTTAGGTAGGACGTGAGGCATGAGGGCTCCGCCCCTGCCCTGACGATAGGGTTGGGGGTGGAGTCTAGGAGTCTCCTGAGCAATCATGGTAGTGGCTGGATCCCGCGGGAGAAGCTGGGTCAGAAGGAAGGAAAGGAAGGAAAAGAGCTTGGCACGCTGGAGGTGGAAGGCAGAAGGATGGCGAATTCCAGTTCATCCTAGTCTGCATCGGAAGTTCAAGGCCAGCCTGAGCTGGCCATAGACGTCTTACAGTTCTCCCAGCGTCACCAAAAGTGGCAGCATGGAGCAGGAACCCAGAGCAGTGTCTTCAAGCTACATGACAGTTCCATGACAGTCTCTTATTTAATGTTTCTCAAACTTACTTCCACATGTTAACTATCCAAGGACCTTGTGTAAATGCAGCTTCTGGATTGGCAAGTCTGGGGAGAGTCCCGAACGTCTTCATTTCTTACAAGTTCCCAGACCAAGGTTGTGGGACTGACTTCCAGGAGCAAGGATCTAGGCCAGTAGTTCTGAAATCTTGCAGACATAGGAACTACATACACGGTTTATTAAAACACCCGTTGCTGGCCCTACCCCTGGAGTTTCTGATTTAGTAGCCCTGGCCTGAAAACTGAGAACAAGCCTTCCTCCCTTCTTTGCTTCCTTTTTTTTTTTTTTTTTCCAAGGGCAGGTCCCTCTCTAGCCCAGGCTGACACGGAACGCACTCTGTAGCCCCAGGCTAGCCTTTAACTCCTGGTGATCCTCCTGCCTCAGCTGGGATTAAAGGCCACCACACCTGGCCTCCATTTTAAAAACAATTTTTTTTTTTTGAGGTAGGGTCTCACTCTGGCCCAAGCTGACCTGGAATTCACTATTTCGTTTCAGGGTGGCCTCGAACTCACGGCGATCCTCCTACTTCTGCCTCCTGAATGCTGGGATTAAAGGCGTGCGCCACCACGCCGGGCTAAAAACAATATATATATATATTTTTTTGGTTTTTCAAGGTAGGGTCTCACTCTGGCCCAGGCTGACCTGGAATTAACTATGTAGTCTCAGGGTGGCCTTGAACTCACGGCAATCCTCCTACCTCTGCCTCCTGAATGCTGGGATTAAAGGCGTGTGCCACCACGCCAGGCTAAAAACAATATTTTTGTAATTTTTTTTAAGAGAGAGAGAGAGAGCATGAATATTGGTGCACCATGGCCTTAGCCACTACACTCCAGACCCATGCACGACCTAGTGTGCCATGTGCGACCTTGTGTGCTTGTGTCACCTTGTGCGCCTGGCTTAAGTGGGACCTGGAGAGTCAAATATGGGTCCTTAGGCTTTGCAGGCAAAGTCCTTAACCGCTAAGCCTTCTTTCCAGCCCTAAAAAATATTTTTTGTTTATTTTATTTATTTATTTGCAAGAAGAAAGAGAGCCAGAGACAGAAAGAGAGACAGAATGAATGAAAATGGGCATGCCAGGCCCTCTAGCCACTACAAACAAACTGCAGATGCATGTGCCTCTTGCTACACCTGCCTTTACAAGTGTACTGGGGAATCAAACTGGGGTCCTTAAAATTTGCAGGCAAGTTTCTTAACCACTGAGCCATCCCCCTCATTTTTTTGAAGCAGTCACTCAACCAAAGGCAACCTTGAACTCCTGATCATCATGCCTCTACCTCCCAAACACTGGGTTTATAGCTGTGAGCCACCACACCCAGAAGCAGCATAAGGATTTTTAACAAGCTTCAGAGTAGTCGCTGGTGCTGAGAATCATATGTGGAAAACTTCTGCCCTGCAGCAATCTCACCAGCCCTGACCCCCCTCTCAAGACATGTGCAGAGGAGAAGGACTAGGAAGCTAGAAAGCCAGGGCGGGGCAGGAGATCGGAGGACACCAGGCCCGAGGGGATTCTCTGATGTGTCATCCTGACTTGGTCATCTCCTCTCCTGTCTCACGGAGCCAGGCACTGACTGTAATGTACCTGGTGGGACACTACAGGAGGGTACTATGCACTACGCACCTGTTGGCATTCTCCAGAGTCTCCACCTTCTTCCACAGTTCGTTGTTCTCTGATGTAAATGTCTCCACTCTGGGGGACCAAGCAGGGGTTGGCTCAGGGCAGCTCCCAGACTCACTCACCCTGCAGCCCTGCCCGCCACCATCCCACTTCCCTCAGCCTGGCTTCTGGCTCTAGATGGGAGGTCAGGCTGAGGAGTGGGGTCCTGCCCCACCCCCTCCAGGACTCTTACTTCTTTTCTAGACACTCCACGTACTCCTTCTTCTTACGGCGGCTTTCCTGGGCCGAGATCTAGAAGGGGAGATCCCGAACAGGGATTGTCATTGCCCTCTGCCCCCTTCCTGAGTGGCCCTCGGTTTCAGACCCGTCATCACCATGAGAGAAGAGGCCCCCAGTGGCAGGAAGGTCTCCAAAGCACCAGGGTAGGAGCGGGGGCGGGGAGCTCTGGCTTTACCTTGTTCTTGATTTTCCGGCGGACCCTCTTCAGAGCCTTCTCCTCTGCTTTGGTGAGAGGGAGTTTGGTGGGGATGGGGTAACCTTCAGCAATCAGAGTTCGCTTCTCCTCCTCTGTCAGGAACAGTGGCCCTGATGTCCCCTGTAATTTCTGTAGGAACCAGACAGCCCTGGGTTCAAATTCAAGTTCTACCATCAATTGTCTGTATACTTAACTCTTTGAGCCTAAATTTCCTCTTTGGAAAAGGGGATCTGAGTCAAATCCAGTAATATGTATTAAGTGCTAGGGTGGGCTGGGACCCCGTCCTGTTATTAGTTAGGACATCACTTGGGTGGCTTTGTCCCCCTCATGCCACCCCCAAATCCACAGCCTCAAAGGTCACAGGCCCAGAGCCCCCTAAATAGCACCCTCTCAGATTCCTCCCTACAATTTCAATTTAGGAAGCTTCACACCCACCCCAGGCTCAGGGGCTACTCCATACTGTCCTCAAACAGTACTCTTGCGTCATACCCCTGGCTCTGCAGTAGTGAGGCTCAGACCTTTGTGGACTTTGGCTTTCTACCTGAGATTTTTCTTCACAGTGAGGCAGGATTAAGAGATTCGACTTTCCACTTTCCACACAGGTACCTCCCTAAATTCTGATGGTGTAGAGATCAGAATTGGGCCTCCCCAACACTTCCCATTGATCAGGGTACTTTGTGGACCTACTCAGTTCCTTCCCTTCAGGGCCAGCCCTCCCCCCACCAGTTCCTTACGTGAGGGGCAGTAAGAAGTGGGGAGGTGGAAATGGCTGTGGAGGAGCGGGCCATGGGCCGGACCGGGCTGGAGGGGGGCAGAGATCTGGGACTCTGGGAGCCATCACTGTCACTGCCGTGGCTGCTGGGGGGCGTTGGAGGCATCTGTACCAGGTCCTCTGGGAAGAGTGTGGGGGGGAACCAGGTTAGCAGGGTGGCACCCCAACTCTGCTCTGACATCATGAGTTCAGTTTAGTATGAGCCATGCCAACCCTGACATTGAGAGAAATGGACTGCCAGGCTCTGGACCTCAGCTGGCACATCAGAAGCCCCTCTGCTGTGCCAGGAAGACAGCTGACACCCCAGAAGATTTCTGAGTTCCTCTATCTCCAACAGTGCAGCCTGGCCCTTGGTGTGAAGGCCAGGCTGCATTCTCTTCCACCCCTGCTTCCTAGAACTAGAATTCTTAGCTGGGCGTGGTGGCACAGGCCTTTAATCCCAGCACTTGGGAGGCAGATGTAGGAGGATTGCAGAGTTCGAGGTCACCTTGAGAATGAGTGAATTCCAGATTAGCTTGGACTAGAGTGAAACCTTACGTTGGGAAAAAAAAAAAGAACAAAAAGAATTGGAATTCTTTAAGGCCTAGCTCTGTAAGCCCTGTGGCTTGGAACTCAATCTCAGGCTGTGCAAATAGTATTCTCACACTTCCTTCCTTCTGCCCACCCCACTATACCCATACAAGGTTCCCATTTCCAGGGTAATAGGACAGCAGTTGTTGGAATTCAGCAGAACCGTGAGGAATGAGCCCCTTCCTTCATGCTGTCCCCATGCTATCCCTTCTATGGAAATAGCACTAGGAAAACTGTCATCCTGCAGGTGTCAGGAAGAGGTATCTCAGATGCCCAGCCACAGTCAAGGATCAGGATCCAAGATGCTGGAAGAGCTCTGAGGACAGCACAGAATACTCTAGCAACTCCAGCTTCAGAAACCTGGGGTTCCACCAGTGCACAGCATAGGGCCAGGGCTACGTCCTCCCAGTTTGGCCCAGCCTGGCTCCTAAAGTCTTCTCTTCCTTCTCTGACATTTTGTTGTCTCTTTTTATTCATTCATTCATTCATTTTCATTTAATATATTTTATTTCTTTATGAGAGAGAGAGGGAGAATGGGCACACTAGGGCCACTAGCCACTACAAATGAACTCCAGACGTGTGTGCCACCATGTGCATCTGGCTTATGTGGGATCTGGAGAATCAAACCTGAGTCCTTAGGTTTTGCAGGCAAGCACCTGAACCACTAAGCCATCTCTCCAGCCCTGACATTTCATTGTATGTATTGTTACCACGCTGCAAAGAGTGCAGGACTTGGAGTCCAACATCAAGATCAAGTTCTGGGGCTGGAGAGATGGCTTAGTGGTTTAAGGTGATTGCCTGAAAAGCCAAAGGACCCAGGTTTGATTCCCTAGTACCCACGTTAGACAAATGCACAAGGTGGCATATGGATCTGGAGTTTGTTTGCGGTGGCTGGAGGCCCTGGCTTATCCATTCTCTCTCTCTCTCTCTCAAATAAATAAATAAAAATAAAAGATCAAGTTCTGACTATACTGCCTCCAAAATTTGTGACCCTAGGGATGCTTAGTAATCTTTCCAGCCTTGCCCCCATCTCAATTGTTGAATGGGGCTGAAATGACTGCTCCAAGCCATGAATACACAATGAAGTAATGTATATGAAATGTTTTCGGAATTGGGCACTCTACAATGTAAAGTATCAACACATTCCCCTTTCTACCTTGTCTATATTCTGGCTTCTTTCCAAGGTGTGAGCACCTAAAATGCCTTAATCATATTTCTAGGTTGGGCGGTACTTAGCCCTGGGCGTGACATACACAATAGATGTGGAATCAGTGTTTTGCAAATTAATAAGGGAGGATGGGTAGGTAGATGGATGGATGGATGGATGGATAGATGGGTGAGTGGATGGATGGATGGATGTGTGGGTGGATGGACAGACAGATGGACAGGTGGCTGGATCCATGGATGGATGGTGGGACGGGAGGATGATTGGTGATTCTAAAGTGGGCTTCAGTTAGTGACCAGATGGAAAAGGGAATGAACAGAGTGAGAGGGTGTTGATAGAGTGTGGCAGTTGTACATTGGGTAAGGAAGGTCTAGAAGATAAGGAAGGATGGGTGAAGAGGTGTGGAAAAATGGGAAGGGGGCCAGGCGTGGTGGCGCACGCCTTTAATCCCAGCACTCGGGAGGCAGAGGTAAGAGGAAGTTAATTCCAGGTCAGCCTGGACCAGAGTGAGACCCTACCTTGAAAAACCAAAAAAAAAAAAAAAAAAAAAAAAAAAAAAAAAGTGGGAAGGGGAGAATATTTAGGAGAGAAGTGGGAGTTTGTGGAACAGAGGTAGGCTGGACAAAGGGACTGGATGCCACCTGCCCAACACGGTAAGGGAAAAGGGTCCCTGTCTTGTGCCTACTTACCTGGTGTCACATTGAGGAACTGGCTCACCTCCTGGGGCTCTGCTTTGATCACTGGCAGCTGAGTCATCTCTCCTGGGGCCTGAGGAAGAGAAGGTCCACTTCCATCACCTCTCCCTGGGACAATCCCTATCATACTGTCGGTGCCACCTCCCTCCCCGAAGACTGGCGATCTGTCCTTCCCAGTCTGGGAAGTGCCTGGGCCTGGGAGTTCTGGGCTCATTCCAGAGAGAACAGAGGCAAGTTCTCATGCTTGGAAAGGGTGGCCACACAGTTTAAGTCAGACCTCAATCTTAGAGAGGAAAAATCCCTGTGGCTTCCAGGTCCAGAATACCTTCCTGGTGGAGGCCGACCTGCCCTGTGAAAGCCACACAGACCTTGGTATGTGGTTGCCATGAGAACTGGAGGTAAAGTCAGGCATACCGTGGCTGTTTGATGAATGGGAACAATAGTACAGGAGGAATTAATTGGCCAGGGCTCAGAAAAGCTGCCAGAAGAAGCTGAAGTCTGACATGGGTCTTAGAATACACAGAGTAGAGTTCACACAAAGACCCTTGAAGCAATGAACTCTTAGTGGATTTTAAGCCAGGCACCAATGGAATCAAATTTACATTCCTAACCAACATGTGTTTCTATTTATAGTCCAACTTATTGTTCCAGAAAGAGTTTCAGGATCTCGTATGTGTGACTCCATTGAGTAGGGTGCCGGTACTGGGTGCTGGGCTTTGGGGCTGTCTCTCCCTGCCTGGGTCTGCAACCAGCAGAAGGCATGACTCTGGGTTGGACCCAAGAGTCCTGAATGTAGGAAGATGAGTAAGAATCAGAGAAAATGTAAGTTGACAATTTCCTGGTCTATATGCCAGCTCAGGGCCTAGAGCAACCAATGAGAGGATGAGGGGACTGTGATGCAGAGTGGGGACAGCACATAGATGGGTCACATTATGGACAATGTCAATACCTGGCTCCTATGCCTGGCACTTGGGTGTTGTGACCTGTGACCTGGAGAGAGATGGGAAGTATAGGCTCTGGGATTCTGTAGGCAGAGCTGGGAAGGCAACTGTGATGGTTTAAATGTAAAGTGCTTGGTCCCCAGTGGGCGGCACTGTTTGGGAAGTTTGTGCAACCTTTGGGAGGTAGAACCTTGCTAGAGGGACTGTGTTACTGGAGATGGGCTTTGGGATGATTATAGTCCAAAGCAGCATGATGCTTTTGAGCTTTGCAACTTCTTCCTGCCCATGTGATGCTGGCTGTCTGCTCCTGCCATGCTCCTCCCACCACCGCCATGATGAAACTTCCCCTTGAAACTGTAAGAGGCTTCTGGTCTGGTGTTTTTTTTTTTTTTTTTTTTTTTTTTTAGGGTCTTGCTCTGGCCCAGGCTGACCTGGAATTCACTATGTAGACTCAGGGTGGCCTCGAACTCACTGCAACCCTCCTACCTCTGCCTCCCACCCCCCTGGTACTGGGATTAAAGGTGTGCACCACCACGCCTAGCCAGGATTTTGTTTTCAAGCAGCAAGAAGTAAATTGTTACAGCAGCTCCATTGTTTCTAACTGCCTGATTTAGGGCTCAAGCCCTGGACTTTCCACTTCCTTCTCTGAGGTGCCCACTGTTGTCACTTCTTCCCTTCTTGTTTTGGCAAAACCTTTGGAGTTGTGGTGCCAGTTTTGAAGAGGGTCTCAAAGATCCTGCCTCTTTGCAGCCTGTCCCCTTGAACCTTGGCAGGGAAGGGCTGAACTTGCCTGTGGTCACTTGTCATTTGAACAGGTGAACCAGGTGGCTAGTAGGGAGCAAGACCAGCTAAATCATGACTCTACGGATTTAATGACAGCTCTCATATTGCAGAGTCATGGGCCTAGGAAAGAATTACAGGATAGGGGTGGGAGTAGGAGACTCATGTATCCATTTTACAAGCAAGTGAATTTAATTGCTAAGCCATCTCCTCAACCCCTATGTACCCATTTTATAGAGAAGGAAGCTGAGGAAGAAACAGAGAGAAAGCTAGGAGTGGTGGTGCGCGTCTTTAATCCCAGCACTTGGGAGGCAGAGGTAGGAGGATTGCCGTGACTTCGAGGCCACCCTGAGACTACATAGTGAATTCCAGAGCACAGTGACGAGTGGAGCCAGATCCAGATTTATAGCTGAAGGATATTATCTATACATTCAAGGACACCGAGGTGGGGTTTACCATGAGAGTGTGGTTTATTAGTCATAAATGCAGGTGACCAAAATGTGTGCTGTTGGTCTTTCTTCAAGTCTGGAAGTTTCTGGCAAAGGGTATCTTGGAGTTTCTCTGATTCTCAACTGGGCAACTGATATCCACCCTTGCCTGGTACCCTGCAAGAGTTATTAGTCCACAGTGGGGGGTGGAATCCAGCTTGCCTGCAGAGTACTGTGATTTGTGCCCATTGGAGGATGGTGAAGGGGAGGGTGGCCAGTGAGAGAGGCCAAGGCCTGGTCTGGTACTTATATTTTTGGTTTTTCGAGATAGGGTCTCACTCTAGCCCAGGCTGAGTGGGAATTCACTATGGAGTCCCAGGGTGGCCTTGAACTCCAGGTGATCCTCCTACCTCTGCCTCCCGAGTGCTGGGATTAAAGGCCTGCGCCAACACGCCCAGCCTCTGGTCTGACCCTCAGCTCTGAGGTTCTCAAGTTGCTTTCTGTTCATGAAGTCTGAAGTGGGACCCACATCTTCACCAGCCCACCTCCCTCCTTCAGCCCCTGCCCACAGTCCCCAGGCTCACCTGGTGGGGGATGGGCAGTCTGGACAGGGGGCTGAGACCCAGCAGAGGGGTGGTGGCCATCGTGGCAGTGGCAGCTATGGTGGACGAGGTGGCCAGAGGGTCGACGGGCAGCTCTGGGCTCTGCTCCTGCTTCACCATGATGGAGCACAGTTTGTGTCCCAGTGCCCATGCACCATGTTCCATGTCTGGGGAAAAGAAGGAAGGACGCAGGCTCAAGGGACTGACTTCCAAAGCAGAGAGCTCAGCCACCAGTCTTGCCCTCTGGTGGCTGCTCTGAGGAGAGTTGTTAAGGGTACCCCTTGTGGTGACAGGCAGGAAAGGTGGGGTGCCCTTATGAAGTGAAAGGACATGAGGGCTGGGGTCAGAAGAGAAGAGGGCTTCTCTGTTAGCTGCTTACAGAGCAGGACACTGCATCTGGACCCTTCATGACCTGCTGAATAACCTCAGACAAGTTGCCTCCTCTCTGAGCCTTGGCTTCCTCATCTTTAAATGAGGACAGGAGGTCTGGAGAGATGGCTTAGCGGTTAAGGTGCTTGCCTGCAAAGCCAAACGACCTAGGTTCAAATCCCCAGGACCCACGTAAACCAGCGTACAAGGTGTCACATGCACCTGGAGTGCATTTGCAGTGGCTGAGGCCCTGACACGCCCATCCTTTCTCTCTCTCTCTGCCTTTCTCTCAAACAAACAAACAAATAAATATATTTTAAAAAATAAATGAGGAAGGAACAGGACAGATCTACTAGGAAGGGTTTGAGGATTAAACAGTGAACCACACTGTGCCTGGTGGGAAGTAGGTGCTCAGTAAACAGTAGCTAGTGTTGATATGAATGTTATATTCAGCAAACATCTGCGGAACCATGATCCAGCCTCTGGATCCAGCAAGAAGCACAAGCAAGGCAGTGGGGTGTGAACCCTTGGGGAGAGGGATAGAGTCAGAAAGGTGAGCCTTGGAGGCTGGGCCTGGAGCTATGACTTTATCCAAAGGTGATGGGGGACCATGGAAGGGCTGACATGCTGCTCAGTGGAGAAAGTATCTGCTGTGCATGCACAAGGACCTGATTTGGCTCCTCAGCACTCACGTAGAAAAGCGGAGCAGAGTGGGTGACTGTACTCCCCATGCTGGGGAGGTGGAGACAGCAGGATCCCTGGGGACTGCTAGCCAGCTGCTCTAGCCAAGTCAGTGAGCTAGCTCTAGGTTCCATAAGACCCCCTGTCTCAAAAAAACAAGATGGAGAGTGACTGAAGAAGACATCCAAGGTGGACCTCTCTGGCCTCCCTCCACATGCAAATACACACACGCAAACCACACACACAAGGAAGTGAGTTTCTTCAAAACGAATCACTCTGATCTTTTTGTCTGCTTCCTGGCTGCCATGATGGACTGCCGCCTCTGAAAGTGGCGCTCTTGTTCTAAATGAGTGAACTTCACAGACCTGTGAAGGCAGAGGTATCTGAGCAGGAGCTCAGATCACAATCATGCTGAGATCACATTGCAAAAACAATTCAGATGGGGGCTGGAGAGATGGCTTAGTGGTTAAACGCTTGCCTGTGAAGCCTAAGGACCCGGGTTCGAGGCTCAATTCTCCAGGACCCACGTAAGCCAGATGTACAAGGGGGTGCACACATCTGGAGTTCGTTTGCAGTGGCTGGAGGCCCTGGCGTGCCCATTCTTCTCTCTCTACCTGCCTATTTCTGTATCTCTCTCTTTCAAATAAATAAATGAAAAATAAAATATTAAAAAAAACCAATTCAGATGGGCTCACTCTCTGGCGGCTATAAGATGCAGAATATGGTCATGAGAGTGGATGGCTGAGGACTAAGGTTTTAGGAGACACCCTTTCTTTTGTTACCTTAGTTCTCAGACTTGTGTGAAGGGAGGTGACATCTGTATACACCCTCCGAAAAACAACTTCATAAATTTGGGCTGCCTCAAGGAATGCTCAGTCTCCTGTCACTTTTAAACAGTTTTTTAAAAGTTACAATGTGAAGCCGGGTGTGGTGACACACGCCTTTAATCCCAGCACTCGGGAGGCAGAGATAGGAGGATCGCCGAGAGTTCGAGGCCACCCTGAGACTACATAGTGAATTCCAGGTCAGCCTGGACTAGAGTGAAACCCTACCTCAGAAAACCAAAAAAAAAAAAAAAAAAAAAAAAAAAAAATGTGTATTGCAATTCTATTCTTTTTTTTTTTTTTTTTTTTTTTTTTAAAGATTTATTAGCCGGGCGTGGTGGCGCACGCCTTTAATCCCAGCACTCGGGAGGCAGAGGTAGGAGGATCGCCATGAGTTCGAGGCCACCCTGAGACTACATAGTTAATTCCAGGTCAGCCTGGACCAGAGTGAGACCCTACCTTGCAAAACCAAAAAAAAAAAAAGATTTATTTTTATTTATTAGAGATAGAGAGTGAGTGAGAATGGGCGCGCCAGGACCTCTAGCCATTGCAAACAAACTCCAGATGCATGTGCCACCAAGTGCATCTGGCTTATGTAGGACCTAGAGAATTGAACCTGGGTCCTTAGACTTCGCAGGCATGTGCCTTAAGTGCTAAGCTATCTCTCCAGCCCTCCTGTCACTTCTAGATTTGAATGTGAGTTGTGAAACCCAATGAAGTTAAATAAATACACATATGGGCTATATCTACATAAAAGAGACCAGGTGTGGTGGTGCACGCTTTTAATCCCAGCACTCAGGAGGCAGAGGTAGGAGGATCACTGTGAGTTCGAGGCCACCCTGAGACTGCATAGTGAATTCCAGGTTAGCCTGGGCTAGAGTGAGACCCTACCTTGAAAAACAAACAAACAAACAAACAAACAAACAAACAAACAAAACAAAACAAAACAAAAAATGACAATGAGTCACTCTGGGAATGAGGAGTAGCCTGACTTCCATCAACATCAAGATGGAGCAGGGAGACCTGCAAATGGCTGTTGGAATAAGTAGGTGAGACAAGGGGAGGCTTGAACAAAAGCATTTCAGATGGGCTGGAGAGATGGCTTAGCAGTTAAGGCACTTGCCTACAAAACCAAAGAACCCGGGTTTGATTCCCCAGGACCCATGTAAGCCACATGCATGCGTCTGGAGCTCGTTTGCAGTGGCTGGGGGCCCTGACGTGTCCATTCTCTCTCCCTTTTTTTTCCCTCTCTCTCTCAAATAAATAAAAATTAAAAATATTTTAAAAAGGCAGTTGGGACCACTTGGGAACCTCCAGCTGTGAGTGAGCTTTTCCCTCAGCTGGGCCTCCAGGCTTAAGCCCAGGGGAATCCCTCCCCCCACCCCACAGCCCTTACTCTCCGAATGGGTTCTTTATCCCCTCCAGCTCCTCACGTGGCAGGAGCTCTTTAAATTTTCTTTTCATTTTTTTTTTCTTTTCTTTCCATGGTTTTCCCAGTCTCTCCACATAGGAACTCTAGCCACGTGGGTGCCTTTACTTGGCTCTGTACTTCCCTCAATCAATATAATAATTTAATAATTTTTAAAAAAGCAGTTGGAAAAAATTTAAAAAGCAGTTTAAAAAGCTGGGCATGGTAGTGCACACCTTTAATCCCAGCACTCTGAGGTAGGAGGATCACTGTGAGTTTAAGGCCATCCTGAGACTACATAGTGAATTCTGGGTCAGCCTGAGCCAGAATGAGACCCTACCTCGAAAAACAAAACAAAACAAGACAAAACAAAACAAGCGTTTGGGGTGGAGGGACAGGGATGAGGATAAGTATGATGCCAACATGTCACAGGACCCAGTGACAGATCCCCATGGAGGGAGAGGGATGATGCTCAGGTTTCCTGAGGACAGAGTCTACCTTCTCACCACCCAGTGGGTCTTTTGGCCTCCCCTGGGCCACATGGCCTGTTAGCCATTCAGTAGTCTTTCTCCTAATGACTGCCCACAGTCCTCCACTCCGAAGCAGCACTGCCCAGGAGGTCTCAATACAGAGAAGCATCAGTGAGGCAGGGCTAGGGTACCAGCATGTAGGGAGGAGGCTGGAGGATACTGGGGTTTTTCTTTTTGGTTTTTCGAGGTAGGGTCTCACTCTGGTCCAGGCTGACCTGGAATTCACTATGTAGTCTCAGAGTGGCCTCGAACTCATGGTGATCCTCCTACCTCTGCCTCCTGAGTGCTGGGATTAAAGGCTACCACACCTGGTGACACTGTGCTTTGTGGGTGGGGGACACTGGTCAGTGACTGCCTGATCCCACCACTCTAGAGGTTAAACCCCACCCTGCTGGGAGCCTGAAAACCCTAGCTCTGGGCCACAGTCAGTTCCTGGGTCTAGGAACACCCACATCTTCCCAAATTACAGGGCCAGGCCACTGGCCTCCGGGAAGCTGCCCTTGCAAAGGGCCACAGACAAATTGCTCTAAAAATAGACCTGGAGCAGCCAAGGAGCTGCTGGGCCAGCCAGTGGAGAGGACGGAGAATCTGCCCATGGCAGGGCACTCCTCACATCACTGTCCTTCCCGAGGCTGGGGCCTGATACCTCTTGGAGGGTCGGAGGTTTGGCTGGGGCTGGGGTGTGGTGGACAGCTGGGACCTCAGCAACCACAAGCCATGAGTCTCCTAAAACCAAGTAAGGTGACTCTGCCCTCATAGTAGGGGTGGGAGGAGGGCGATACTGGCCAGTTTGTGCTCTAAGCCCTTTAGGTGCAGCATATCACAGCTCTAAGACTTGATGCATATTGAGTATACGTATTGATTCTTAACCTATACTTTTCACAGGCACTATTCCTCCCTCTCTCTCTCCCATCCTTCCTTCCTTTTTCCTTTTTTGGTTTTTTGAGGTAGGGTCTCACCCTACTTCAAGCTGACCTGGAATTCCATATGTAGTCTTGGGCTGGCTTTGACCTCACAGGGATCCTCCTACTTCTGCCTCCTGAGTGCTGGTATTCAAGGTGTGTGCCACCATGCCCGGCTAGTATTTTCTTCTGATTTAATAGGTGAGACAACTAAGAAGCTCACTCAAGGCCATTGTCCTCTGGAGGGGAACAGGAACAAGAATGTTCAATGTTCTAGGCACTCCAGGGATTAATAGGACTTTAATATGCACAAGGAAAACAGTGACTTGTTTTTGGTGTGTGTGTGTGCACATATGCACACACATGTGTAGAGTGTTTATGGAGGCCAGAGGACAGCCTCAAGTGTTACCCTCAGGAAAACTTTCCACCTCTTTTTCAAAATTTTATTTTTACTTATTTATTTGAGAGAGAAAGAGGCAGAGAGAGAGAAAGAGAGAGAAAGGAGAGAATGGGCCAGGCGTGTTGGCGCACGCCTTTAATCCCAGCACTTGGGAGGCAGACGTAGGCGGATCGCCGTGTGTTCAAGGCCAGCCAGAGACTACATAGTTAATTCCAGGTCAGCCTGGGCCAGAGTGAGATCCTACCTTGAAAAACAAACAAACAGAAAAAGAAAGAAAGAAAGAAAACAGAAAGAAAGGAAGGAAAGAAGGAGAGAATGGGCATGCCAGGGCTTCCAGCTACTGCAAATGATCTCCAGACACATGTGTCATGTGCATCTGGTTTACATGGGTCCTGGGGGATTGAACCTGGGTCCTTTTGGCTTTGTAGGCAAGCATCTTAACCGCTAAGCCATCTCTCCAACCCTTTCCACCTCTTTTTGAGACAGGTTCTCTCACTGACCTGGAGCCCAATTAGGTTAGATTGACTACACAGTGAGTGGCCGAGATCCTCTTGTCTCTGCCTCTCCAGTGCTGGGATTACATGTCTGCTCTGCCACACTTGGCATGGGTACTGAGAACTGAACTCAAGTCCTCATGCTTGTAAAATAAACATTCTACTCACTGAACTATCCCCCCAGCTATAAGTGACTAATTACTGGGGCTTGAGCTCGGAACTTTATGTGTATATTTTTTTCAACTCAGTTCAGAACTCAAGTGCATACTATTTCCATCTTAGAATTGAGGAAATAGAGGCCCAGAAAAGTTAAGGGACTGTTCAAGGTCACTCAGCAGACACAGCATCTAATGGAGATATCAGATGCACATTAAATCCTATTGGGTTCCCAAGGCCAGCAGCCTTTGCTGTCCCTTGAGCCTGGCAGACATGCAGGTGGAGTCAGAGGGTGGCTTTCAGTTCTCTCTTCTTCATCAGCCTGTGTGTATGACCTAGACAGCTCTGCTTTCCAGAAGTCTTTTTCCTTATGGGTCCAAGACATTATGACCAGCGATTCCCTGCTTCACCTGTCCATAGTGAGATAATTAACCTGTAGGCACTGTGGAGAACAGGTGAGTGCTCTAGACTTGTTTGCTGTGGGTCCCTGGTAAGGAGGAAGGTGGAAGCTTCTGGAAATTAAGAGATGCATCCATGATCACTTAACCAAAAATGAGATCCAGGGCCGCATCATGGAGGAAAATGACCAAATGGACAGTAAGTATTTCGAGGTGAGGTCCAGTGTGGATCCTGCATGCTGATCACCTTTACATAAGGAGGGACTCGAATGCAGAGGGCCCTTTTGTTCAAAAGGGAGAGTTGGAAGAGAGGGGAGCTGTAGGTAGTCTGATTTCAGGAACAAAAATAGGAAAGAAGGGGGGGCTAGGGAGCTAGATGAGTTACTAAAATGTTTGTCTTACAAAGGACTTGAGTTTGGATTTCAAAAACCAATATAAAAATGTGTGGTATGGGCTGGAGAGATGGCTTAGCGGTTAAGGCGCCTGCCTGCTAAGCCTAAGAACCTGGTTCCAATCTCCAGGTCCCACGTTTAGCCAGATGCAAAGTAATGCAAGGGCGCAATGCAGCACTTGACCACAAGGGGTGCACGCATCTGGATTTCATTCACAGCAGCTGAGAGACTGTTGGCACACCCATTCTCTATCTGTCTCCCTCTCCCTCTGTCTCTTTCTGTGTCTCTCTCCAAAAATAAAAAAAAAAAAATTTAAAAAATTTTTTTAAAAAGCTTAAAAAATGTGTGGTATGAGAGCCAGGCGTAATGATGGACACCTTTAATTCCAGCACTGGGGATGGGGGCTGAAGTAGGAAGATCGCTGTGAGTTCAAGATTACATAGTGAATTCTAGTTCAGCCTGGGCTAGAGTGAGACCTTACCTCAAAAACAAACAAAAACAAAAACATCCCTGCCAAAACCCAAAAATGCATGGCATGATGGCGTACGTCTGTAATCCCAGTATTGGAGATGCTATCATGGGGATCACTGAGGCTTGCTGGCCAGCCAGTCTAGCCTAATTGGTGAGCTCCAGACCAATGAGAGACCTTGACTCGAAAAGAAGTGAATAGTGATTTAGAGGATGTCAGAGCTTGTCCTCTGATTTTCACACCCCACACACAAGTGCATCCACATGCACACACACAAGTGCACACACACATACACATGCGCACGTGCACACACACACATACACACAAGAAATTGGGTGTTAGGGGGCTGAAGAGATGGCTTAGCGCCTGCCTGCGAAGCCTAAGAATGCTTGTTCAAATCTCCAGGTCCCACATTTAGTCAGACGCAAAAGTGACACAAGTGCAAGTGCACAATGTCACACATGTGCACAAGGGGGCGCACGTGTGTGGAGTTTGTTCACAGCGCCTGAAAAGGCCCTGGCATGCCCATTCTCTCTCTGCCTCTTCCTCTCTCTCTCTCAAAAAAAAAAAAAAAAAAAAAAAGAAGAAGAAGAAAAGAAGAAGATGGGTGTTAGGGAGATAGATGACTTGACTCTGTGAATAAAGTTGTTTAACACTTAAATGCAAAGACCAGATTCAGATCCCAGCACCCATGTAAGTGCCAGGTGAGCATGGTCTGGAATCCCAATGCTCACTAAGGAGGTAGACACAGGGACTGTAGGGACAGATTGGCTAGACAGACTAGCTGAGTAGGTGAGCTATGTGCCCAAGCTGATCCTGCCTCAGTAAAACAAAGAGAGCGATCAAGGAAAACATTTGATGTTAACCTCTGGCCTCCTCCACATTTACACACACATGCCCACACGTGAGTGCCCACATGCATGTATACCACACACACATACATATGTTAAAAAAATTGGGGGGACTGGAAAGATGGCTTAACAGTTAAGGCACTTGCCTGTGAAGCCTAAAGACCCATGTCTGACTCTTCAGATACCACGTAAGCCAGACACACAAGGTGACACAAGTGCACAAGGTCGCACATGCACACAAGGTAGCACATGTGTCTGGAGTTTGATTACAATGGCTGGAGGCCCTGGCATGCCAATTCTCTCTCTCTCTTGCTCTCTTGCTCTCATTCTTGTTCTCGCATAAAAAATACATTCGGGGGCTGGAAAGCTGGCTTAGCAGTTAAGGCACATGCCTGTGAAGCCTAAGGAACTTGGTTCGATTCTCCAGGTCCCATGTTAGCCATATGCACAAGGTGGTGCATGTACCTGGAGTTCGTTTGCAGTGGCTGGAGGCCCTGGTGTGCCCATTCTCACTCTCTCTCTCCCTTTCTCTCTGTCTCTAATAAGTACGTAAGTAAATAAATAAATAAAAAATTAATAGATACATTCGGTACAGGGGCTCCCAGGTAGCATCTTGGAGGACAATTACAGTAAGAAGTGGAAAGGTTTGAGAATCTTTGTAACCAGTCTGTATTTATTATTATCATCATTATTAATTATTTTGAGGGGTCTGTGTTGTAGTCCAAAGTTTTTCTGGAACTTGCTATATAGAGACTCTTGGCCTCAAGCTCATGATCTTCCTGCCTCAGCCTCTCAAGTACTGGGATCAAACCTAGGGTGTCTCACATGCTAGGCAAACATTTTATCACTGGTCTATGTTCAAGTGATTTTTAAATTCTGAGCAGGATCTAAGTAAATTCAGCCTGGCCTTGAACTCATTCTGTAGCCCAGGAAGGCCTTGAACTTGTTATTCTACAGCGTTAGCCTCCCAAGTGGCTGAGATTATGGTTTGGCAAGGTTTGTATTTCATTTGTTTGTTTGTTTGGAGACAGGGCTCAATAGATACCCCAGGTTGGCCTCAGACTCACCATCTTTGTGCCCCAGTCTCTGCAGTGCTGGGTTCCAGGTTTGTAACATACCATGCCTGCTTTGACGAGGCTCTGCATTGTCGGCAGACTCCAAGAGATGCTGTTGGTCTGGTAGCTATGCTTTGTGAACTACTTTTTAAATTTTTTTTTTTTTTTTTTTTTTTGGAGAGAGACACAGAGAGAGACAGAGAGAGAGGGAGAGGAAGACAGATAGAGATGGGCACTCCAGCAGCCTCTCAGCTACAGATAGAGATGGGCACTCCAGCAGCCTCTCAGCTGCTGTGAACAAAATCCAGATGTGTGCACCCCCTTGTGGTCAAGTGCTGCATTGTGCCCTTGTGTCACTGCATCTGGCTAAACGTGGGACCTGGAGATTGGAACTGCTGGAGATTGCAGCCAGTGTTCTTAGGCTTAGGAGGCGGGCGCCTTAACCACTAAGCCATCTCTCCAGCCCTAAAAACATTTTTATTTATTTGAGAGAGATAGAGAAAGAGGGAGAAAGAGAGAGGAAAAAAATGGGTGCACCAGGGCTTCCAGCCACTACAAACGAACTCCAGATGCATGCACCTCCTTGTGCATCTGGCTTACATGGGTACTGGGGAATTGAGCCTCGAACCAGAGTCCTTAGGCTTCATATGCAAGTGCTTAACCACTAAGCCATCTCTCCAGCCCCTTTTAAAATTTTTTGTGAGTGTGTGTAATATGTAGTGTGCAGTATATGTGGCATATGTGTTGGTATATACATGTGTGTCTGGAGATGGTGCATGCTCAGTGCACATGCATGCAGAGGCCAGAGGAAGACCTCGGTGTCCTGTCACTCTTCCACTTTACTTCCCTGAGATAGTCTCTTACTGAACCAGGCTCTGGCTAATCAGGGGACCCTAGCAATCTTCCTGCCTCTACCCTCCTTAGCACTGGGGTCACAAGTGTCAAACTTTGGGCCTCAAGCTTGCTTAGCAAGTGCTCTTAACTCACTGAGCCTTCTCAGCACCATGTACTGATTGTTTTTTTATGAGAAAGAGGAGAGAAGAAGGGGGAGAAGAAGGGGGAGAACTGGTATGCCAGGGCCTCCAACCTCTGCAACTGAACTCCAGATGCATGCGCCACCTTGTGCACATGCACGACTTTGCCCATACATCACCTTGTGCATCTGGCTTATGTGGGATCTGGGGAGGCGAACATGGGTCCTTGGGCTTAGCAGGCAAGTGCCTTAGCCATCTCTCCAGCCCCATGATTTGTAACCAAAGTCAGTGAAAATGCATTCTGAGAAGTGCCCAAATGGGTTTGATTTAAGAAAGACCCCAAAGTCTGGGAGGTGTGCCCTGCTGAGTGGGGTCTGTGGGTGGCTGTTTTGGGAATCTCTGCAGGAGCTCCCTCTTGTCTCTCAGAAGCTTCTTCCCTCCTGGGCCCTTACGCCTCTTACCTTGGGTCGTGTCCTCCATCTTGATAGGCACAAGCGGGCTCTGGGGCGCCGAGTCCCCACTCAGGGAGTAGCTGTGCTCAGCCTGGATGCCTGGTGCAGGCGAGTCCAGTTCCATGTCCAGTAGAGGGCGCTTCTCATCCAGCACAGAGTCATCAAAGAAACTGCTGAACAGGTCATTGGAGAAGTCCTCCATGTTCTCCACAAAGTGGTCCAGGTGCTCTGGAAAGTGCTGGAAGGGAGGAGAAGCCTCAACTAGGTGCTGTTGCCATGGTGATCAACTCCCCATTCCTATCCCTCTACCATTAATATGGTTCCCCGCCAGCGTCTCATGACCAACCTCACCAGCTCCAGTGTGCATCATTTGTACTGATGTGTGGTGTATGCATATGTCTGCCTGTGTGTGTGCAGATGTGCATGCCTTGTGCACAAGTGCACAGACGCCACAGGAGGACGGCGTGTGTCTTCCTCTATCACTTCTCACCTTATTTTCTTGAGACAGAGTCTGTCACTGAACATGAAGCTGGTTTTCACTTAGACTGGCTGCCCAGCGAGTCCAGTGATTCTCCTGTCTCAGTTCCCATCAGTGCTGAAGTTACAGACATACACAGCCATACTCAGCTATTTATATGGGTGCTGGGGATTGAACTCAGGTCCTTATGCTTCTGCAGCAAGCGCTCTTACCCACTATGCCATGTTCCCAGCCCCTAAGCCACTCTTTATCCCAAGAGATTAGGCTGTGGAGCCACATTGCTGAGGTTCAAATCCTGGCCTGGAGCCTTCCAGATGTGTGCTCCATCCATGCAAACTGCATGTGGTGACTCATTAGTGGCTTATGAAATCCATTTAGTGGGTCATAACAGAATTTTAAACATATTCATAACTTTTTACTTGATACATAGTAATTGTAATGTTTATGGGATACATGATGACATTTCCATATTGTGCCCCATACACACATCACAATAACTAGGCACATGCATCAAGTCAATCATTTATCATTTCCTTGTGTTAGGAACACTGGAAGTCCTTTCTACTAGCTATTTTGAAATACACAATTAATTGTTGTCAGCCACAGTTATCTCCCTGTGCCATAGAACATTAGAATGTATTCCCACCTTCCCATGCACCCCTGTGCCTGCTGCTCACTCTCTCCATCCCCACCTTGCCGCCAGCCCCAGCCTCTGCTAACCACTATTTCACTCTCTATTCCCATAAGGTCAACTTTAAAAAGTTTTAAATGATTTGTGTATATGTGCATGTGTTTGTGTACTGATGAATAATGTGTGTGAATGGTCTTGCACATGCACATGCCATAACATGCATGTAGAGGTCCGAGGACAAGTTTGGAATGTTGGTTCTCTCATTCTTTCTTTTCTTTAAAAAAAAAGATTTTATTTTTATCTATTTATTAGAGATAGAGATAGAGATAGATAAGAGAGTGAGAATGGGCACACCAGGGCCTCTAGCCACTGCAAACGAACTCCACATGCATGTGCCACCATGTGCATCTGGCTTGCGTGGGACCTGGAGAATTGAACCTGGGTCCTTCAGCTTTGCAGGCAAGCACCTTAAATGCTAAGCCATATCTTCAGCCCTCTTTTCTTTTTTTTTTTTGGGGGGGGAGGTGGTTTATTAAGGTAGGGTCTCTTGCTAGCCCAGGCTGACCTGGAATTCACTATGTAGTCTCAGGCTGGCCTCAAACTCATGGTGGATCCTCCAACATTTGCCTCCCAAGTGCTAGGATTAAAGACGTGCATCATGACGCCTGGCTAATTCTCTCTTTCCACCTTGACAGGGCCTCTCTCATTTTTTTTTTTGTTTTGTTTTGTTTTGTTTTGTTTTTGGTTTTTCAATGTAGGGTTTCACTCTCGCTCAGGCTGACCTGAAATTCACTATGTAGTCTCAGGGTGGCCTTTAACTCATGGCAATCCACCTCTGCCTCCCAAGTGCTGGGATTAAAAGCATGCACCACCAAGCCTCTCTCTCTTGTTGTTTATCTCTGAAAACCCTAGACTAGCTGGCCAGTGAGCTTCAGGTTTCTCCTGACTTTGCCTCCATCTAGATGTACTGGAATTACAGACATGTGTACCACTGCATGCCCAGCTTTTATGTGGATGCTGGGATTCAGATCTCTGGTGGTTAGGGCTGTGGAACAAGCATTAACCAAGTGATCTCCCTAGCCCTGAGATCAATTTTTTTTTTTTAAGTTTCCACATATAAGTGAAAGCATAGTTTGTTTTTGGTTTGTTTGATTTTGGTTTTTCAAGGTAAGGTCTTACTCTGGTCCAAGATGGCCTGGAATTCACTATGTAGTCTCTCAGGCTACTTGAACTCATAGAGATCCTCTTACCTTTGCCTGTCAAGTGCTGGGATTAAAAGCGTGCACCACCATACCCGGCTTTTAAAATCACATTTTAATTTTTATTTATTTTTATTTTTTTTTGGTTTTTTGAGGTAGGGTCTCACTCTAGTCCAGGCTGACTTGGAATTCACTATGTAGTCTCAGGGTGGCCTTGAACTCATGGCGATCCTCCTACCTCTGCCTCCCGAGTGCTGGGGTTAAAGGCGTGCGCCACCACGCCTGGCAAATTTTTATTTCTTTTTGAGGTGCTTTTTGAACCCATGTTCTTGTGCATGTACAAGTAATCTACCACTGAGCTATATCCCCAGCTGAAACACAGGGCATCTAGAAGCAGAATTCAAGACACAGTAACTGAAGCTGGGCGTGGTGGCGCACGCCTTTAATTCCAACACTTGGGAGACAGAAGTAGGAGGATCACCTGAGACTACATAGTGAATTCCAGGTCAGCCTAGGTTAGAGAGAGACCCTACCTGGAAAAAAAAAAAAGAAAGAAAGAAAGAAAGAAAGAAAGAAAGAAAGAAAAGACAGAAAGACAGAAACAGTAACCGACAACAAAGTACAAAATAGAAAATATCAGAGTGTATATATAACATGTAGGTCAATGCCTGGTGACATTTTCATGGCAGTTATGTGTCTTTGGTGACAATGTCAACTCTCTTTCCTAGAAACAACAAAAATCTAATGGTGATCTTGGGGACGCTAACTACCCTCTCCGTTTCATTCTCTGCATGCAGTGGGGCTGATAATAGTTTTTACCTGCTAAGATTAATGTGGGTATAAAACCAGTTCATACTGGTTTAGAGGTTTAGGACAATCCCTGGAACACAGCCATAATGTAACAAATGTGGCCTCACCGTTAATAAAGCCTTCCAGGGGCTGACACATAGTGGGTGCCTTTTTTTCTCTGTAAAGAATTGCAAATGTGTAAAGTGATGTCGCTCTTGTTCAGCCATTATTCATTGAATGAATGCATTTGCTTTAGACTCCACTTCCTACCTGGGGAAAGTTAAGGGCTGGTTTGCAGGGGATTGACTCAAGGTTCTGATCAGTTGGTTTTCTGTACCTGGCCTGCTAGGAGCTTGTTCCTGTGATGGATGAGCTGTAACACCATCTGTCTGAGAACAAGGTTCAGGGTTACCCTCTGACTGAAAAGACAGAGGATAAGCACGGGCTCTGGAGCCTCCATAGACTAGCTGTGGACTCCTAGTTCTATTACTTCCTGAGTTTCTTTTTGTTCTTATGAGAGAGAGAGAGAGAGAGAATGAATTGGCACAACAAGGCCTCTAGCCACTGCAATCAAAGTCCAGATGCATGCACCACCTTATGTGCATGGGTGACCTTGTGCACATGTGTCACCTTGTACATCTGGTTTATGTGGGTTCTGGGGAGTCGAGCCTGGGTCCTTAGGCTTCGCAGGCAAGTACCTTAACCGCTAAGCCATCTCTCTAGCCTTTGCTGAGTTTCTTTTTTTAAAATTTTTAAAATTTATTTATTTATTAGAGACAGAGAGAGGGAGACAGAGTGAGAATGGGCGCGCCAGGGCCTCTAGCTACTGCAAAAGAACTCCAGCACCTGGCTTACGTGAGACCTGGAGAATTGAGCCTGGATCCTTAGGTTTTGCAGGCATGCGCTTAAACTGCTAAGCCATCTCTCCAGCCCTGTTGAGTTTCTTAAACTCTCTGTGCCTAAGTTTTCTCATCCAAAAGGGGAAATCATAGTTCATACACTATAGTATTGTCATGGGGATCAAGTGTTGGTTAGGTGCTTAGTAATCATCTCATAGGATTAAGAGGATAAAATGGGTGAATATATGTAAATATATATATAAAGCACTCAGAACAATACCTCATGTGTAGTGGGGCTTGACAGTTGGTGGTTATTATTATTATGAAAACTGCACACTAAACTGAGGGCTTGAGCTTGGAAGCAATAGGAGGAGATAGTTTGATCTTTCTCTCCAAAGAAAATGAGATTCCAGGACAAAGCAAGCCTAGAGACCCTACTGAAAGGTCCTTGGTCATATCTGATCTGCCAGGAATCACATGATATTTTTTGCTGTGGTTTGAATCCTTCAAAGTGAGTGATGAGCTTACATCTTTTTTTTTTTTTTTTTTTTTTTTTTTTTTTTTTTTTTTTAGAGGTAGGGTCTCACTCTAACTCAGGCTGACCTGGAATTCACTATGTAGTTTCGGGGTGGCCTCGAACTCACAGCGATCCTCCTACTTCTGCCTCCTGAGTGCTGGGATTAAAGGCGTGCGCCACCACGCCCCGCTTGAGCTTGCATCATTTTCACTTAGTGCTCATGGTTACTGGTGGAGGGAGGACACAGCTAGGGAAACTGTGGCCCAGGGAACCAAATAGAGCCTGGGAATACCCACAGTGCCTCACTGCCCAGCCCTTTCCAAACAGTCCCGCAGTTCCCTATTCTGGAATGTCCTGTCTGCTACCCAATGGTGAATTCCCTGAGGCAGGTGGGTATGACTACTAGATACCCATTTAATAGAAATGGAGGGAAAAGACTATGTACCCCAGAGGACAATACCATGGGTATATCAGTGGTCCATCAGTGCCTGAGGTGACCGGTTAACATGTCCCACAAAGAAGAGCGGTCCCCTTTACCCTCGCAATAAGCAGCCAACCTCAGCCTGGGAGGTCTGTGCTGACCACTCCAGTGGCATAGCTGGGACAGCCCAGCTGGGGGCGCTTCTTCCCAACCTGGCCCGGTTTGACTCTCAAAGACAGCCGTGGAGACCCAGGGGAGGGGGTTGTGAGGAGCAGGACAACGGTGAATCAGCCACAATGGTATTTCTCCAGCAGCTGTGGCGCAAACAGGCGATAAGGGTTTGCCAAGCCCCTTCCCGGTGGGGGCAGGGGAAAGTAGAGCCACTGCCTGCCGTCTGAGCTGGGGGGTCCTGAAGGGCTTGGCTTCAGTAAGAGAAACTGGGTTCTTCTCAGGACCCTTATGGGGGTGCCCACAGGGACCTGCTAAGAACCTCAGTTGGTCTGGTTTTGTGAGGAAACCCCCACCCATCTGCTAAACACAGCAGCCAAAACTCAGCAGGCTGGAGCTGAATAGGGGTGTTAGGTTCAGGAAAGTCCTTCAACTCCAAATCCTAGGTTTGTGTCTACTTTTTTTTTTTTTTTTTAAATGAGAGAGACAGTGAGCGAGAGAGAATTAGTGTGCATGGGCCTCCAGCCGCTGTAATTGAACTCCAGATGCATGTGCCACCTTGTGCACATGTGTGACCTTGTGCATATATCACCTTGTACATCTGGCTTGCGTGGGATCTGGGGAGTTGAACCTGGGTCCTTAGGCTTCACAGGCAAGCGCATTAACCACTAAGCCATTTTTCCAGCCCCTCGTGTCTATTTTTATGTTTTTATTTTATTTATTGATTTGCAAGCAGAGAGTTAGAGAGGAGACAGACACAGAGAGAATGGATGTGCCAGGGACTATAGCCACTGCAAACAAATTCCAGACACATGCGTCTCTTCTACATCTGGCTTACGTGGGTCCTGGGGAATCAAGCCACGAACCGGGGTCCTTAGGCTTCACAGGCAAGTGCTTAACTGCTAAGCCATCTTTCCAGGCCCCTCGTGCCTACTTTTTAAAAAATTTATTTTGTTTATTTATTTGCAAGCAGAGGGATAGGAGACAGACAGAGAGAGAATGGGTTCTCCAGAGACTCTAACAACTGAAAATAAACTCCAGACACATGCATCCCTTCTATATCTGGCTTACTTGAGTCCTGGGGAATTGAACCTGGGTCCTTTGGCTTTGGAGGCAAGTGCCTTAACCATTAAGCCATCTCTTCAGCCCCGCCCCCTTGGGTCTACTTTTAACCAAAGAATTTAATAAAACAAGACTGAGGATAATTATTAAATTATTATCCTTTTTTTCCTGTTTTTTTTTTTTTTTTTTTTTTTTTTTTTTTGAGGTAGGGACTCACTCTGGCCCAGGCTGACCTGGAATTCACTATGTAGTCTCAGGTGGCCCTGAACTTGTGGCAATCCTCCTACCTCTGCCTTCCAAGTGCTGGGATTAAAAGCGTGCACCACCATGCTTGGCATTATTATACTTATTTAGGGAAGTACAGAACCAAGGGAAAGAAAATGAATACACCCACGTGGCCTGAGAGCCCATGTGGTGGGCCTGGAAAAACCATAGACAGGACAGAAAAGAAAGTTCACAGAACTCCTGCCATGTGGAGTGCAAGAGGGAGTAAAGAGCCCATGTGGGAAGTAGGGGTTAGACCAGGCTAGGCGAAGTTTACCAGAAGCTGGAGGTTCACTAGTGGTCAGACAGCCCAGAGAACTTGCCCCCCCACAAACATATTTATAGCTTTATGGTGGTGGGCCCTACCTTCCACTCAGGTGAGCAGATAGCTCAACTGATTGGTCTGGGTTAGGGAGGGTCTCAGAAAGAGGCTAGCCAAGTTCTGGGGGCTGAACTTGACCAACCACAATGCTAGGATTAGATTTACATCCTAGGAAAGACCTCCCTTTGAGGAGGGGCAGAGATTGTTTGTGGAAAAACAGATCTCGGGAAGAGATAAGAAATAGGATTATACTTTTATAGCTAGCAAGGAAAGGATGGTTTCAGGGGCCCAGTCACCCTAACTGCCTAACAAAGCTACCTGACTCCCTCTCATTGTTTCCAGAGCCATGGGAGCCAAATGCAAGGAGAGGGCAGCCAAGGGGCAAGCAAGGCGGGGGTAAGGGCGCCTTCCTTGTTCAGGGTTTCCTTGGGTACAGGATGGATGGTGGGCACTTAAAATCTCGCCCAGGCCCACTTGCCTCTGAAGGGATCACTGCCATCAGGGGCTTTCCACCGAGTGTTGCCAACTATTTCCATCCTCAGGAATGGTTTGTGATAGCAGAGACCCGAGAAAGTCATGGTCTGTGCTTCTCAACCCATTTGGTAATGGGAAAACTTTGGTCCAGACAGGGCAAGCATATGATCAAACAGCAAGTCAGCAACATCGATGGCAATGTTCCCCCACAGCTCTGTGGCTGCATGGGGTGTGCGGGGGGATGTGGTGTCCCCATGTCCTAACTTCTTCCTCTGTACCCACCTTCCCCCATCTAAAGACGTCAGGCCTCCTCAGCTTCAGTCGGAACCCTGGTTGATCCCGTCCCCACATCCAGCCCTCTTTCCAGCACACACACACACACACACACACACACACACACACACACACACACAAAATCAGGTTTGCCAGGCGCACTTTTTTTTTTTTTGTGTGTGTGTGTGTGGGGGGGGGGGTGTTTCAACGAAGGGTCTTGCTCTAACCCAGGCTGACCTGGAATTCACTATGTAGTCTCAGGGTGGCCCCAGCGCGCACATCTTTAATCCCAGTACTCAGAAAGTAGAGGTTGGAGGGGTGCTGTGAGTTCAAGGGCAGCCTGAGACTAATTCCAGGTCAGCCTGGGCTAGAGCAAAACCCTACTTTAAACCCCTCCCCTCCCCAAAAAATCAGGTTTGATGGAAATTGGGGGTAGTGCTGCGGAGAAAGGCTGGGCGGTCAGGAACCCAGAGGGAATCCGAGGATCTGCTATGGGTGAATGTTGTTTGAGGGTGCCTTTCCAGACAACGGTGTGAGAAGCTAGAGAAGAAACCCTGATTTGTTTCTTTCCTTATTAGACTTTTTCCTACAGTCGTGCCAATATAAGCTCCTTGTCGGCCGCCACGCGCAGCTGGCGACACTCTGCTCTCGCGGAGGAGAGGTGCCTGGGTCTCAATGACCCCTGTTCCCCCCTCCTCGCAACTGCACCTCCTCTGGGAACCTGGCCAGTCGTACAGATCGATCCGGGTCTTGTCAGCTTCGTGCAATCCTTAAACCAAGAGCCAGCCGCCTAGGCACCGCCCCTCGCTGGAAGCCGCTTGCTCATTGGTGAGACACGTGGAGCTATTGGCCAATAGGAAGCGACTGCGAGCTCCTGCTTGTGGGGCGGAGCGCGCATGGTGGTGGGGGGCGGGGGAGGGTGAGATCCTGGCTGCGGAGGGTCTGGCTGGAGGCGTCGCTTCCTCTCGCCCCTCCTCGGCGGATCGTCTTACCAGGCTGTAGTAGCACTGGCTCAGGGCCCACTTTGTTAACTCTTTCACTGGGG
The DNA here is from genome assembly GCA_036365145.1 of Orientallactaga sibirica. NCBI lineage: Eukaryota > Metazoa > Chordata > Mammalia > Rodentia > Dipodidae > Orientallactaga > Orientallactaga sibirica. The sequence continues at coordinate 2,654,570 of JAEOAD010002662.1, read as the reverse complement.
TCAGTGCAGACAGGACAAAGATCTGGGGCAGCGGTTGCCCGCAGGGGTGTGCGCACGCGTAAGGTGAAGGGTTCCACATCTGACCTGAAGCAGTCCTGGTGCACCCCTTCCCTCAGGGCCCTGACCCCTCGGTGCCTACACCCCGCCCTCGCTTCTGCCTCTCACGCGGCAAAGACTGATTCAGCCTGTGCTGGAGTGGGGGTGAAGGGCATCAGTCCAGGCTGAGGGATCAGGGCTATGGGGAATCCCCAGCGAGTGCTGGGAAGAAGTGGGAGGAGAGTCCTCACATTTTCCCCTTTCCTTCTCTGGGAGGCCAGGTCCACGGACACTCCCCATAACCCAACACACTGACCCATACTTGCATCGTGATCGCTAGAAAATTGCCCCCATTTCAAACTGAAGGGACAGCACTGTGAACCACTGCTGTGTCCAGTGTGTACGTGGTGTGTGGAGGAAGGCAGGGGAGATAGGGTTGAGAGAGAAAAGAGAGGGGCTGTGGGCCTTGGGTCCCTAGTTGTCAGCAGACCTCCTTGTTCTTAAACACCACCACATAGGTATCCGAGGATCCTAAAAGACCCAGAACTTGTCTTTCCAGAGCTAGACTAGGTCTTTCAAAAAAGGGAAAAGAGGGCTGGAGAGATGGCTTAGTGGTTAAGGCACTTGCCTGCAAAGCCAAAGGACCACAGTCTGATTTCCCAGGACCCGTGTAAGCCAGGTGCACAGGGTGGCACATGCATCTGGAGTTTGCAGTGGCTAGAAGCCCTGGCCTGCCCATTCTCTCTTTCTCCCTCTCTCTCTCTCAAATAAATAAATAAAAAATAAACTTAAAAAAAAAAAAAAAAGGGGGAAGCCAGGAGTGGTGGTGCACACCTTTAATCCCAGCACTCAGGAGGCAGAGGTAGGAGGATCACCGTGAGTTTGAGGGCACCCTGAGACTACATAGTGAATTCCAGGTCAGCCTGAACTAGAGTGAAACCCTACCTTGAAAAAAAAAAAAGAAAAAGAAAAAGAAAAAGAAACAGAGGGGCTGGAGGGATGGTGGGATGGTTTAGCAGTTAAGGCACTTGCCTGCAAAGCCAAAGGATCCATGCTTGATTCCCCCAGGATAAATGTAAACCAGATGCACAAGGGGCACATGCATCTTTCTGGATGTTCATTTGCAGTGGCTGGAGACCCTGGCATGCCCGTTCTCTCTGTCTCCGTCTCCGTCTCCGTCTCTCTCTCTCTCTCTCAAGTAAATAAATAAAAGTTAAAAATATATATAAAAAAACCAGGGCAAAGACACTGGGCTCAGAGGCCTCAAATGGAAACCCAGCTCGACTCTGAGACCTGGGCAGGAGCAGGTGGTGTGCCCAGGTCCCTCCTGGGTTATCTCTATGTCCCTCTTGAAACTGGGTGGCAGGAGGAGGGGAGTGAATTAGTACTCAGCCAGCTTCCTCCTGTGCCTGGCCTTTCTGGTTCTGCAGGGGTGAAGCCTGCCCTCCCCAGGCTCTCCAGGCAGGGCTTGGGGATTACCGGAAGCTTAGGGTTCCAATTTCCAACCTCACTCTCATCCCCACCCCCATTTCCACAGGCCAGGGAAAGCGGTTGCTGAGGTTTCAGATTTTCCCTCGACTGCACTATTCACCACACAACCCAAGTCCAAGTAAGCGGAATTACTTGTGTGTGTGTGCATGTGTGTGTACATTTGTACATCTATCCCGATCTGGCCTTGGAGGGTCCTTCTACCCAGGAAATCTCCACTTCTCTGACATGACATAATGAAAGTTACAGACTCCCCACTGACACATTCAGATATGTCCTGTGCAGGCACTATGCTAAATGGACACTATCAGGCACAAAAGTCCAATTAGACACTCATCAGAGGTGACCAGACACCAAATATCCATACTCAGGCTGAGGATGTGGCTCAGTGGCAGAGCCCTTGGCAAGCATGTGCGAGGCCCTGGGTTCAATCACTAACTAGCATGATAATGATAAAAACAAACTGAAACTACACAACAAACACACACATGTGCAGTTATCCCAGACACGGGCTCACACCAGACACAAACGCACGCAACATTTCACACGCTCCCCAAACTGAAAGCCAACTATGCCAAGCCGTGTGCCTGAGATTGACAGTCACGTGAGCTCAAGCTAGTGGGGGAAGATTTAAGAGTCCCAGGCTTGTTTGGGACTGGGACAATGACAATTAGGACTAAAGGAGGGGCTGTAGTGGGGATTTAAGCCTTTTTGTGCTGGAAAAAAAGAAAGAATGAGCAAACTAGCACCCACTGCAGGTGACTTCTGTGCCAAGAAGGGTCCTGGAGGTAGGGTGCTCTCATAGCACTTAGCCCTGGTAGTCTAGGTCTCTATTTCAACTTTCTTTTTTTTCTTTCTCAAGATAGGGTCTTACTCTAGCCCAGGCTGACCTGGAACTCACCCTGTAGTCCCAGGCTAGTCTCAAACTCATGGCGATGCTCCTACCTGTGCCTCCCAAGTACTGGGATTAAAGGTGTGTGCCACCTTGCCCGGCTACTTCCCCTCTTGACACCAATAACCTTCCCCTGGACAGGCCACTAGTCTCTCAGGTTTCCAGCCAACCCCTGGCATCTTCTGAACCTAGACAGCCCAACCCTGGGGCGGGTACCAGGCACTGTCTGGGCAGAAGGAAGCAATGGTCGTGAGTGCCACCGCCCAGGGCTCAGTTTAATTGTGACTGGCACCACAGAGGGCATGGCAGCCCATGATCTGACTGCTGAGAGGTTGGCCCATAAGCAGTTGCCAGAATAGCCTTGTGGGACCTTTCAGGATACCGGAGCTGGCACAGGCGACCTCTGGAAAATAATACCAGTTGTATTCATTTAGCCATCTTTCACACATTCCTTTAGCCTTTATTAAACACCTACTGTATGCTCAGCTCTATAAATTCAGAGATGAATAGACCAGCTTCCTACTCTATAAAGCCCCCCCCTTTTTTTTCCGAGGTAGGGTCTCACTCTAGCTCAGGCTGACCTGGAATTCATTATGTAGTCTCAGGTTGTCCTCGAACTCATGGCGATCCTCCTACCTCTATCTCCTGAGTGCTGGGATTAAAGGCATGCACCATCACATTTGGCTTGTGAATTCCAGGTCAGCCTGGGCTAGAGCGAGACCCTATCTCAAAAAAAAAAAAAAAAAAAAAGAAAGAAAGAAAGAAAGACCCAAATTTATTATTTATTTATTTATTTATTTATTTATTTGAGAGAGAGAGAGATACAGAAATAGGCAGGTAGAGAGAGAGAGACAGAGAGAGAGAGAGAGAGAATGGGCACACTGGGGCTTCCAGCCACTGCAAATGAACTCCAGATGTGTGCGCCCCTTGTGCATCTGGTTTACGTGGGTCCTGGAGAATCGAGCCTCCAACCAGGGTCCTTAGGCTTCACAGGCAAGCATTTAACTGCTAAGCCATCTCTCCAGCCCAGAAAGACTTTTTGATGTGGTGTGACTACCCCATTTATGGAGGTGAGTCCATGTCTTGAAGTGTGATCTCTCTTCAGAGTTGCATCTAGAAGGGTCTTCTTTAAAAAAAAAAAAAAAATTTGGGTGGGAGGGATGGCTTAGCAGTTAAGGCACTTGCCTGCAAAGCCAAAGGACCCAGGTTCGATTCCCCAGGATCCATATAAGCCAGCTGCACAAGGTGGCACATGCATCTGGAATTTGTTTGCAGTGGCTAGAGGCCCTGGAGTGCTTATTTTCTGGGTCTCTCTTTCTCTCTCTCAAATAAATAAAAAAAAATTTATTTGTATGTGTGTTTGCATGTGTGTGGGTACATGTGTGTGCAGATGCTTGTGTACATGTGTGCATGTATGTGTGGAGGTCAGAGATTGTTGTCAGGTGTCTTCCTTAGTTGCTCTCCACCTTATTTTGAGACAGGATCTCTTACTGAACTTAGAGCTCACCAATTTAGCCAGCAAGTCCTACAGATCTGCCTGTCTCTATCTCCCTAGAACTGAGATTACAGGTGAGCTTGCAGATCCAGAATTTTACATGAGTCTTGGGGATATGAACTCTGGTCCTCTTGTTTGCATAGCAAGTACTCTGTTTACCTAAGCCATCTTCCCAGCCCTAAAGAAGAAAGGGTAGTCTAAAACCCTAAGGTGATTGTGTAATTTTCATGCTTAATGGCCATCCATGATTCCCAAGTGCCCTTAATGTAGAATCCGAGTTCCTCAGGGCAGCTTGAACAATCCATTCATGTTGCCTCTGTCTTGCTGTGCCAAATTATCTTTTTTTTTTTTTTTTTAGAGAGACACAGAGAGAGTCAGAGAGAAAGGGAGAGGAAGACAGATAGAGATGGGTGCGCCAGGAGCCTCTTAGCTGCTGCAAACGAAATCCAGATGTGTGCGCCCCCTTGTGGTCAAGTGCGGCATTGCACCCTTGTGTCACTGCATCTGGCTAAATGTGGGACCTGGAGATTGGAACTGCTAGAGATTGGTACCAGAGTTCTTAGGCTTAGGAGGCAGGTGCCTTAACTGCTAAGCCATCTCTCCAGCCCCAAATTATCTTTTTCCATTATTTATTTATTTAAATTTAAATACATTTATTTATTTAAATAAATAAATATTCATTCATTCATTCATTCATTCAGTTAGTTGCAAGCAGAGAGAGACAGAAGAGAGACAATCAAGGCCGGATGTGGTGGCGCAAGCCTTTAATCCCAGCACTTGGGAGGCAGAGGTAGGAGGATCACCATGAGTTTGAGGCCAGCCTGAGCTACATAGTGAATTCCAGGTCAGCTTGGACTAGAGTGAAACCCTACCTCAAAAAAAAAAAAAAAAAAAAAGACAGAGAGACAATCAGAGAGAATGGGCATGCCAGGGCCTCCAGCCACTGCAAACAAACTCCAGGTGCATGTGCCATTTTGTGCATCTGGCTTTACATGGGTACTGGGGAATCAAACTCGGGTCATTATGCTTTGCAGGCAAGTGCCTTAACTGCTGAGCCATCTCTCCAGCCCCGCCCCCCTTAAAATTTTTTTTTCTTTATTTATTTGAGAGAGAGAAATAGGAAGGCAGAGAGAGATAGAGAGAGACAGAATGGGCACACCAGAGCCTCCAGCCACTGCAAATAAACTCCAGATGCATGTGCCTCTGGCTTACGTTGGTCCTGGGGAATTGAACCTGGCTCCTCTGGCCTTGCAGGCAAGCTACTTAACCACTAAGCCATTTTTCTAGCCCTATCCCTCCCTATTTTTGAGACTAGGTCTTGCTGTGTAGCCCAGCTGACTTCTTGAACTTGCAATCTTGCCTCAGTCTCCCAAATGCTGAGATTACAGGTGTGCGCCCCTGTGCTCAGCTGTCTGTGTTCAATTCTTGCCTATATTTCCAAGGCCTTGCATGCTCTGGTGGGGCTCAGAAGGATGAGGCCTGACTGAGGGGTGAATGGAGGACTGTGTCAGTGAACTAACGCACCGAGGCTCTCTTCTGCAGCAAAGCATCCAGGCATGCCTGTCCTGAATTCTGCTCTGAGAAGAGTTTCCACTGGCCTGGACTCCTTCCCTAGGCTCCTCCCTAGGGAGGCTTCTGTACCCATTCTCCAGGTTGCTCTGACCCAAGCCTCTTTGTTGCTAAGTCCAGCCAAATCATCTATGGGGGTGCAGGACCCCTACTAAGTGTTGCAGCCGCCCCAGGCATAGGCCAAGCCTATGGGTACAAACTGAGGCCTGCTGGCCAGCCAGCCAGAGCTGCTCTCGTGGCCCTTGGCCAGCTGGAAGAACTGCAGGGCTGGAGCCTAGCGCCTGGTTCTGGCTGCAATTTCCCTGGCCTCTTCCCTCTCCTCGGCACACTCAGAACTTGGCCTCTGGCTTCCTCAAGGCCCAGCCTTGTCTGAGTTGTCCTTAGATTTTATTTTTGGAAGAAGAAGCATTCTCTCTCCTTATTTACTCCCTTCCTTGAGGGGAGGTGTGGGACCCCTGGGCTCGGCTGGGGATCAGGCTGTACTCCAGGGCCTGGGGTCTAGATCTCTTTGGGCCTCCAAGGGAGGGAACCTCCAAAGATTCTGGCCCCAGCAGATGTTCCCAAGCTAGCAGCCCCTGCCTCCTTCCCCACCCAGTGTATGACTAATGCCTGCCCTGCTCTTCTTGAAGAGCCACCCACTGTCCAAAAGAAATCATTATAATTTTACAGCACCATTAGGCCTACCTCCTCTCATTGCAGAGGCAATGTAGCTCTGGGGTTCAGAGCAAGGGGGTAGATCTGGCTATAAGCTGGCTCTGCTACGTACTGTATAGCTTGAGCCGGTTCCTTAACCTCTCTGATCCTCAGTCTCACTTACGGAGTGGGGGGAGGTACTTCTATCTACCCCTCAAGGCTCCTGGGAGGATTCAGTGAGAGAACTTTTGTAGGGCGCTTTCAACAGTGCAGAGCACACAGAAGGCTCTCATTCAGTGTAGCTGTCCTGATTACTGCAGACGAAGAAAAGAATGGGCCAGGGATGGCAGTGAACTTGCTCAGCATCACACAGCTCAAGGTGCGCTGCCCCTTCCAGTGTTCATCTGTCTTTATCTTCCTTCCAAGGAAAAGGGAGGACCTGGCATGAGCCCAAAGAAGAATTTTCTTGAATCAGTTAGATGGGCAAGTCCTCAACCTTCCATGACGGCCTCCTGCCACTCTAACCAGACAACCTCTGGGGTAGGTTTTCCTCTGTTGCCCTCGTGGACTTTCTTACTCACTAAGGGTGAGGGTCCCAGGAAGAAACTTCCAGCACTCAGCCCCAAGGTGGACTCCAGGCCAGTGGGACTCTGCGAGGAGAGGAGTGCTGGGCCCTGACTGACATCAGAGTGAGGAAGCTGGAGCCACAAGCATACAGGCCAGCTGGGGCCCTTCCAGCGCAGCCAGATGTCTCAGGAATGTGCTGAGCTGGGAACTACCTCGCTGCGTCCTCACCACCCCCAACACTCACCCCACATCTGCTTGCTCAGGCTTGGCCTCTGCCCCACCCCTCTGCTCTTTCTCATAGGAAAGGTCTGGTGTTCCCCCTGGCCCCTCGCCTCCTCAGTCCTCTAGTGGGACTGTCAAAGGCAGGGGTCCTTCTCTTGGCAGCCCTTGGCTGGGCTGACCCTGGGGTGGAGAGAGGTGGGAGGCTGGGCTGCTTGGGAGGGGAAGTACTGAGCAGATAGAGCATGCCAGACCCCAAATGTGGAACTGATTTGCAGAGCTGGAGAGAAAGGGGTGAAGGCTTCAGGGGCGGCTGAGGGCAGGGCTGGGTGTCCTCTCGGGGAGGGTGAAGAGAGGGGCTCTGGGTATCTCATCCCAGCTGAGGGATGTGAGGGCCAAGGAAGTGGCGTGTCAAACTGGGCTTGGTTCATGGATGAGGTACAGATCCTTCCAGGTCAGTGGAGTTCATATGGATAGGCTCAGTTGATTATGTTGGGTCCTGAATAAATCTTGGAAGGGGAACCCCCTAAGGACCAGGCTATGGTTCAGGGGCAGCTTATCCTCTTTGCAAGGGTAGAGTTGCCTTGGGCCTCCCAAGCCAGCCTGGCCTTGCTAGGATGAAATGACCACAGCGGGGCTAGAGATAGCTTAGCAGTTAAGGCTCTTGCCTACAAAGCCTAAGGACCCAGGTTCGATTCCCCAGGACCTATGTAAGCCAGATACACAAGGTGGCACATGTACCTGGAGTTCTTTTGTAGTAGCTGAAAGCCCTGGTGTGACCATTCTTTCTCTATCTGCCTTTCTCTCTCTCTCTCAAATGAATAAATAAATAAATAACTGAATAAATAAATATAAAATAAAGAAAGGGCCAGAGGGAACTGGGAACTGATGTTCCCAGCCTGGTGAGAGTCACATCAGGGCATGGGGTACGGGTTGTGGGAGAGAACAGGTCTCAGGCCCACTGCTGCCTTGGGGAGAAAGCCCATAGTTTTGTCTCCCCTGGGAGTGGGCTTTTGATTACCCAGACAGGCTGGCAGCAGAGGTCCCCTGATGGACTCTAGATCTCTCTTTTTTCTTTTTTAAAATTAATTAATTAATTAATTTTTATTTATTTGAGAGCAACGGACAGAGAAAGAGGGAGAGAGAGAGAGAGAGAGAGAGAGAGAGAGAGAGAATGGGCACACCAGGGCCTCTAGCCACTGAAATGAACTCCAGATGCATGCGCCACTTTATGCATCTGGCTTACATGGGTACTGGGGAATCAAGCCTTGAACCAGGATCCTCAGGCTTCACAGGCAAGCACTGAACCACTAAGCCATCTCTCCAGCCCCTAGATCTCTCTCTCTCTCTCTCTCTCTCTGTTTTTTTTTTTGTTTTGTTTTTTGAGGTGGGGGTCTCACTCTGGCTCAGGCTGACCTGGAATTCACTCTGTAGTCTCAGGGTGGCCTTGAACTCACGGCGATCCTCCTACCTCTGCCTCCTGAGAGCTGGGATTAAAGGTGTGCACCACCACACCCAGCTTCCTAGATCTCTTTTAAAAAAATATTTATTTATTTAAGAGAGAGAGAAAGGCAGATGGGGGGGTGGGGGGTAGGGATGGGAATGGGTGTGCCAAGGCCTTCAGCCACTGCAAACAAACTCCAGACGCATGTGCCACCTTATCCTTCTGGCTTAAGTGGGTCTTGGGGAATTGAACTGAGGTCCTTTGGCTTTGCAGGCAAATGCCTTAACTGCTAAGCCATCTCTCCAGCCCTAGATCCCTTGACATGGAGACAGCTCAGAGGAGCTGGGGACCACCACTTTGTCTGGCAGTGAACTATCACTGGATTCCTCTGACCTGCTGAAACCCCCCTGCTCCCTAACGTGGTATCCAATGTCTGTAATGATGGATCCCAATGAGTCTGCAGCTGGAGCTCCCTTCCCCTCTTTCTAGCCTAGCTGTACCCATCACTCCCAGTTCTTTAAACCTGCTGGAAGCTTCAATGCCACAGGGCCTTTGCTTATGATCTGTGCCTGGAAGACATTTGACATTCATCTTCTTAAAAAAAATTTTTTTTTTGAGGCAAGCCCAATAGACTGGCATATATATATATATATGAGAGAGAGTGAGAATGAGAGGGAGAACTGGTGCGCCAGGGCCTTTAGCCACTGCAATCAAACTTGAGACACATGTGCCACCTGTGTGCATGTGTGCATGACCTTGCATGCTTGCATCACTTTGTGTGTCTGGCTTACATGGGACCTGGAGAGTTGAACATGGGTCCTTAGGGTTTGCAGGCAAACGCCTTAGCCACTAAGCCATCTCTCTAGCCCAAAATGTTTTAGTTTATATTTATTTCAGAGAGAGAAAGAGAGGGAGAGAGGGACAGGTATAAAATGGGGTATATCAGGACCTCCAGCCACTGGAAATGAACTCTAGACGCCTGTGTCATCATATGCATCTGGGTTACTTGGCTTCTGGGGAAATCGAACCTCAGTCCTTAGGCTTTGTATGCAAGCGCCTTAACTGCCAAGCCATCTCTCCAGCCTGCATTTATCTTATTCCCACTCCTCCTGTCCACTGAAGCCCCACTCACATACTGCTTCCTTCAGGAAGTGTACCCTGGTCACCAAGCTCCAAGAGTGCTCTCCCACCTGTGCCACCATAGTACTCACAACTGCTGCTCCCTGGATCCTATCATGTTTTGAATTCTGTGTACAACTAGCCCATTTCTCCTAAACTGGGACCTTGAGCATAGCACTAGACGGATTTCACCCTTGAACCCTCTGAGGAGCCTCACACAGTACCCAGGATATACCAGGCCTCTAGTAAATTAATAACCTTAATTAATTACTATTAAGCAGTCACTGCTCTGAGTCCTTCTCTACAGGCTCCCATTTAAGCTTCAGAAGATAATTGTTCTACTGATGCCTTATTTTGTGGATCAGGAAACTGAGGCAAGATAAGCATTGCCCAGCTTCATGTGGTCAGACTACATTTGAACTCAGGCCCTGACTGCATAGCCCATGTTCTTTAAGCACCCAGGACATCATCAGCTGCAGAAGGAATGGAGTGTTTCTCTTGCCCCTGCTCACATCCAGTACAGCAGCCAGCAGAGGGCTAGGTACTGGGTTCCTACTCCAGGCATGGAGTCCTGGCCTAGGGCCTCAGATTCTCTTCTTTCTTGGCCATCTACCCCCTGAACCCAGAAACACAGAGGCCAGACACCAGTGATACAGGTCTTTAACCCAGCTATGTGAGAGGCTGAGGCAAAAGGATCATAAGTTCAAGGACTGTCTGGGTTATAGAGTGGGTTCAAGGCCAGCCTGGACAACTTATTGAGACCCTCTCTTCAACACCTACTACTGTTGTGCTAAATGGATGTATTATCAAACTATCTTCTGAATATTTATGTTTATGCCCAATGATTCATGCTGGCTTGGTCAAAAATTGTTTGTTTGTTTATTTATTATTTTTATTTTGCAGTGGGTGACAATTAATACAGGGACTCATAACTGGTCAAAGTCCTGAAAAATAAGTGACTGTTGAGTGTTTAGCCCTATACAAAATATCTATATTAGGGCTGGAGAAGATGGCTTAGCAGTTAAGGCATTTGCCTGCAAAGCCAAAGGACCCTGGTTCAATTCCCCAGGACCCACATAAGCCAGATGCACAAGGAGGTGCATGCATCTGGAGTTTGTTTGCAGTGGCTGGAGGCCCTGGTGCACACATTCTCTCTCTCTCTACCTTTCTCTCTCAAATAAATAAATAAATAAATAATATTTAAAAAATATCTATATTACCCTCTCTAAGGCTCAGGTCATATTGTGAAAGGGGGGTAGAAAGAATGCCAGAGCTGAATGGTGGGGAAGACTCTGTGGACTTCTGTCACCCTCACATGGCATGGCCATTGTACTCATGAACTCACAGCAGCTGCACAAGATCGGGTCAGTGACTACTTCCTCATGGATAAGAGAAGGGCTCATGAGACCCTCCCCCTCCCTGAGTAGCTCATGCCCATTAATGGTAGCTGCGAATCAGTCCTGTCCATGGTGTAGTCACAGGTAAGCGGTGGGAAGAAGAAGGGGTTCAGCAAGAATGGAAAGGGGATAAGGGAGGGTAATGGCGGTATATGTGATCAAAATGCAAAAGATGTGTGTGAAATTGTGAAAGAACAAATTTACAAAAAAAGAATCGGGTGTGGTGGCACACACCTTTAATCTCGGCACTGGGCGGGCAGAGGTAGGAGGATCACCGTGAGGTCCAGGCCACCCTGAGAGTACATAGTGAAGTCCAGGTCAGCCTGAGCTAGAGCAAGAACCCCCCCCGCCAAAAAAAAAAAAAAAAAAGGAAAAAGAAAAAATTAGGGGTGGGGAAGAAACTGAGTAGTATAGTGCAGACCGATCATATATGAGAACCTAGGTTTAATTTCCACTACACACACACACAAAGATAAGACCTTCTACCTTCAGAGGGGTTAGATGGATGGAAAAATAAGATCTCAGTTATCAGAGCTTAGCTCAGCACAGCACCGGAGAAAGAAAACATTCCTCCAGGGTGGTCCAAGGCTGCTGCCCTTCTTTGCAGGTGGTGACAGCAGCAATTGGAATGATGCAGCAGCAGCAGCAGCAGCAGCAGCAGCAGCAGCAGCAGCAGCAGCAGCAGCAGCAGCAGGTATCCTCTACAAAGGGCCTACTGTGTGCCAGACACTGTGCTGAGCCTTCTTCAAGAATTTCTAGGGGCTTCAGAGATGGCCTAGCGGCTAAATGCTTGCTTGTGAAATCTAAGGACCCTGGTTCAAGGCTTGATTCCCCAGGACCCATGTAAGCCAGATGCACAAGGGGGCGCATGCATCTGGAGTTCGTTTGCAGTGGCTAGAGGCCCTGGTGTGCCCATTCGCTCCCTCCCTCTCTCTCTCTCTCCTTCTACCTCTTTCTCTGTCTGTCACTCTCAAATAAATAAATAAAAACAAACAAACAAAAATTTAAAAAGCATTTCTAGTTGAGTCCCTACTTTAGACATAAAAAGAAGTTGGAAGGGGTCAAGCCAATGACCACACTCTCACAGATGGGAGCTGGGACGAGCCAGGCTTGTTTCAGGGCTGAGCAGTGCCAACAAGGACCATGGGCCATGGATGGCCACCCACTCCCACTGCAGGCATGGTTCAGCTCCCCAGGGCCTGACTGGTTCTCCAACCAGTTGGTTCATCCAACCCTGTGCATGCTGTCTGCTAGGCTGGGCCTGGGAGTCGGTTCCCAGACTTTGGGCTTTCTGACTAAGAATCTTCCCAGACCAAGTAGATTCAAGAATTACTGCTCAGCTCAGTTCTTACATAAACTCCCATAGTTTTGGGAGACCAAGACAGTCAGAGCTGGGTCTATTTCTCAAGCTAGCCAGTGAGTTCTCAGGTAGCCATTTTATTATACTTTAGCATTCACTGGTATGCATTACTTATCCTCTTAGTATTTCACATTTGAAAAGACCATCATAAGCAGGGTGTGGTAGCACACGCCTTTAATCCCACTACTCGGGAGGTAGAGGTAGGAGGATCGCTGTGAGTTCAAGGCCATCCTGAGACTACATAGTGAATTCCAGGTCAGCCTAGGCTAGAGCAAGAACCTATCTCAAAAAAACAAAAACCAAAAACCAACCAAACAAACAAAAAAAGATCATCATAATAAAATGAGACTGGGATGACAGTCACTACCAAGTGAATGAACAAATGAATGAATGAGTGAATAAATGAAATATAGTTTTAAAAGCCCAACAGACTGCCTTTTTTTATGCAAGAGAGAGAGAATTGGCACACCAGGGCCTCTAGCCACTGCAATTGAACTCCAGATGCATGTACCACCTTGTGCTTGTGTGTAACATTGCACTTGTGTCACTGTTCATCTGGCTTATGTGGTGCGACCTGGAGAGTCAAACATGAGTCCTTAGGCTTTGCAGGTAAGTGCCTTAACCAATAAGCCATCTCTCCAGCCCAGAAATAAAATATTTTATTTATTTATTTAACAGAGAGAAAGAGGGACAGAGAGAGAATGGGCACGCCAGAGCATCCAGTCACTGCAAATGAACTCCAGACTCATGCACCCCTGTGTGCAGCTGGCTAACATGGGTCCTGGGGAATCTAACCTGGGTCCTTTGGCTTTGCAGGCAAATGCCCCAACCTCTAAACCATACCCCCAGCCCCAGAAATAAAATATTTTTAAAAATATTTTCAGAGCCGGGCGTGGTGGCGCATGCCTTTAATCCCAGCACTCAGGAGGCAGAGGTAGGAGGATCGCCAAGAGTTCGAGGCCACCCTGAGACTACATAGTGAATTCCAGGTCAGCCTGAGCCAGAGTGAGACCATACCTCGAAAAACCAAAAAAAAAAAAAAAGTTTTTAGCTGGGCATGGTGGCGCACACCTTTAATCCTAGCACTTGGGATGCAGAGATAGGAGGATCTCTGTGAGTTCGTGGCCACCCTGAGACTATGTAGTGAATTCCAGGGCTAGAGTGATACCCTCCTCAAAAAAAAAAAAAAAAAAAATGAGGCCAGGTGTGGTGGCGCATGCCTTTAATCCCAGCAGTCGGAAGGCAGAGGTAGGAGGATCACTGTGACTTCAAGGCCACCCTGAGACTACATAGTGAATTCCAGGTCAGCCTGAGCTAGAGTGAGACCCTACCTCAAAAAACAAAACAAAACAAAACAAAACAAAACAAAACAAAATAAAAACAAAAAAATGTTTTAAAAGAAGGACCATCAAAGTCAAAAGTGTAAAAGTATGCTTTCTTTCATTATCCACCCACCTATTCATCCCTCCATCATTGCTATCTCTTTAACCCTTCTTTCCTTCCACCCACTCATTCATCCACCTCCTCTTCAGTTGTTCCTTCCTTCCCTTCATTTTATTCACTTATTTAGTTATTTGAGAGAGGAAGAGAGAGAGAGAGAAAAAAAAAAAGGCAGTTAGATAATGGGCACACCAGAGCCTTTAGCCACTGCAAACAAATTCCAGACACATGTGCCACCATGTGCATCTGGCTTATATGAGTACTGGGGAGTTGAACCTGGGCCCTTCACAGGAAAGCACCTTAACCACTAGGCAATATCTCCAGCCCTTCCCTTCATTTTTACTTCCTTCTTTCCATCTTCTGTCTATCCTTCCATCCATCTGCCCACCCACCTGTTGGTCCACTGACTAAGTCATCATCTTAGCACTATAGCTATAGTTAGGGAATAGCCAAAAATAATGAAGCGACACTCTGCCTTCAGGGAACCCCTTGTCTAGTTTAGCATTGGGAAGCCAAGGTCCAAGAAAGGGAAGGGAAAGGGCTTTGACCCAGGTCATATGGTTGAGTTGAGGAAGTGAAACAATGATGGGGGTGAGGACATTTCAGGCAGAGTGGGACCGACAGGAGCGGGCTCCAGTCTGTCTTCCTGCTAGGCAAGCCCTGGAGTCATTGCCTGGGAACTGCTCCCAGGCTCTCCAGGAGGGCCTGAAGGGCCTGCCTCATGCCTCTCCTGCTTTCATTTTTGTTATTCTTTTGGAAGGGGAGGGAGGGAGTGGTTGCTGCTGTCCAGCTGTTAGGTCGGACCACACATCCCAGCCCAGATGTGTCAGCCTTTCTGTGATGGGCGCAACAGTTTCTGGGCCAAGAGCCAGGGGCCAAAGAAGCAGCAGTGAAGACTCTGTCCTTGGAGAGTGGGAGAAGCAGACTGGAGCAGGGAAGTCTGCTTATGGCTCGCTGTCACGTTAGACATTGATGAGACGGTGTGTCCAGGTCATGGAGATCAAGGTCTTTGACTATGCAGGGAAACCAGTGCCTTTGACATATTTCCTTTGAGGGTCAAGGCCTCTGGGCCATTTCCTGCACCTCTTAGGTTCTCTTGAACTAGACATTGGCCCAGGGTCCTACCACTGACTTTGTCTTCCCTTGATGTGCTCAAGGGGGTTACACAGAGTTCCAGCCAGAGCAGTGTTCATGGTCTTGACTCAACTCCACCCAAATCTTCCTCTTCTCCCCTACCCCCCTGAGTGCTGAGACTTCCAGAAGAACAGTCTGTTCTCTAGCATCTGGAGCTGGTTTCTTGAGGGAGGTTCAAGGGCAAGCCAGGTCTCAGAGAGATACTCTGGGAGGGCCTTGGTACTGGGATGTCAGAAGGCACGGTGACTTGGGATTCCTGCAGGAGAGGGTGCACATCCTCTGAGAGCTCTTCAGAGAGGTGAAGGTGCAAGTTCCCTGAGGGACTCCAGGGAGCAGCATCCAGCGTGGATGAAGAGCGCTGGGCGTAGTTGCACACACCTTTAATCCCAGTAGAGGTAGAGAGTCACTGGGAGTTCGAGGCCAGCCTAGAGCTACAGTGTGTTCCATGTCGACCTGGGCTAAAGTGAGACCCTACCTCAAAAAAAAAAAAAAAAAAAAAAAAAAGAAAAGAAAAGAAAAGAAAAGAAAAGAAAAGAAAGAAAAGAAACTAGAGGGCTCTGGCTCTGTCCCTAAAACTCCAGGCACAGACGATACACTAAGCATGAATCTAGAAGAATGTAGGCATGGCCTCATCTGACAGCCAAGATTCCAAACTCCACTTCCCTTGATGACAGAACAAGAGAGAAAACTAGCTGGGGATGGAGAGATGGCTTAGCAGTTAAGGTGCCTGCTTGCAAAGCCTAAGGACCCAGGTTCAATTCCCCAGTATCCACATAAGCCAGATGCACAAGGTGGTGCATGCATCTGGAGTTTGCAGTGTCTAGTGGCTCTGGAGTCTCTTTCTATCTGCCCCTCTCTCAAATAAATGAATAAAATATTTGGGGAAAAATAAACAACTAGTCTCTAGCTATTGCTCTCTGTTCTGGGCTCCTCCTGAAGGATTCCTACCTTGAACAGTTTTGTCATCTGTGCAAGGACAGTGATTCCTCCACACACTCAGCAGAGTGGGGGCAGTGCAGTAGTGTGAACCTGTCCAAAATGCTTCTTGGAAATTCCTTTACCACCAGTGATAGGAAAACTTGAGGAGGAGGCACAAGGTCCCCTTGGAGAAACCTTCCTTTATCTCAGGCTGGCCCAGTCCTCCCCTGCCCAGAGTCTGCTCCATCATGGCACCCACCACAATGTCCATACCATCTGCCTACCCTTCTGTCTCTCATTTGGAGACCCAGTTGGGACTTCTTCCTACAAGTAACTCTGACACCCTCATAGTGCCTTTTTAATGCCCAGCCACTGGAGAAATGGACATGTGTATTAGTGAGTAAGATAGGACATGTCTAGTGGGTCCAGTGAGGCTGGGGGCAGATGGCACTTCTATGGGCATTTCTACCACTCTCAGGACTAGCCAGGTCAGAATCCTGAGGGCTTTCTGAAATTGTCAGAACACTTCTTGAATCCTTAGGTCTAGGTTGTTGTAATTAAGTTTTCCTTCCCCTTAGAGGTGCTGCCCCAGCCTAAAAGAATTTTCCCTACAAATATAGTGAATCCTTGAATAGATCAAAGTCCTCTATCACATGGAGAAGCCCAGGTTTCTGCCCTATGTCCAGGCTCTGTCACTGAATAAAGTGGGACAATCCATTATGTTTGTGGGGATGGCTTAGTAGCAACTGCCCTGGAGTCCTGGGGGCTCTCTCAGTTTAGCTTTTGATGTGTAAGAAGCTCAGTGTTTCCTTTTGTGCTGTTACTGACAGTACAATCCACCAGAAATGTACTGCTTTTTATTTACTCTACAAAGACATAACTCCATATTTTACATAATTTGGAAATTGTAGACTTGGCTTATTGCATTATTGTGGAGTTTTACTATACCCGGCACCTATTTTGTGCCACGATATTATGTTAGGTTTATGGCAATGTGCAAAATTGATATGGTCTCTGGCTTTATAGAACTTCCTCATGGAGGAAAGAGATAAAAAAGGCAATAAAGCAGCTGCAAACTGGAATAAAGGCCATAAAGAAATAAAAAAAAAACATCGAAAATAATGGGGAGTGGGTTCCCAGTTTAAGAGGCTTCTCTAAGGAAGTGTCATTTGAGCTGTGGTTCAGGAGGCTGAACTGGAAATAACTTGAGAAAAAGCATTGCAGATGGCAGGAATAGCTTGTGCAAAGGCCCTGAGGCAGGACTCCAAAAGGCTTAAGCTTCAGCTGGCTGAGTGTAGGTCTAAGAGACCTACATTCTAAAACAGAAGAAACAGGGCTGGGGAGATAACTTAACCATTAAGGCACTTGCCTGCAAAGCCAAAGGACCCAGGTTTGAGCCCCATAACCCACATAAAGCCAAGGTTGGTGCATGCATCTGGAATTTGTTTGCAGTGGCTAGAGACCCTGGCATGACCATTCTCTCTCTCTCTCTCTCTTAAATACGTAAATAAACAAATAAATATAAAACAGAATGAGGGACTCCCCAGAGCCAGCCTCAAAGTTAAGTTCTGAGCCACAAATTCAAATTCCCAGTGTGTCAGCCAAGTCTAGACTGTCCTAGACCAGGTGTTTCAGGGGCCTAGGCCACAGTGTGGTGATGGCTCAAAGCAATGACCACTCATTGGAAACCACTGAATAGCTTTTTCTGAAGCCCAGAGGTGGAATGGGTTGCAGAACCCTAATGGCTGGGAACAGGTAGGCTTGGCATCTTTCTTCCTCCTCCTTCAGGGATATAGAATTTGACCTGGGCCTCATTCATTCATTCACTCATCTATCAATGGTTGGTTGAGACTACCCTGTACAGTATTGCCAGGTACTCAGGATGAAGCAGTGAACAAGACAGATGAAGCCCCTCAATGGTGGGAGAGGGGAGGAAGCAAAAAAAAAACCAAACAAACTCTGACCCCAAATTTAATGTTTTAGAAGAGGAACATGTGGGGAACCTCCCTTTTGGATAGGAGCTCTGAGATTTCCCTGTGAGTTTTTCTTCATTCTTTTCTAGTGCATTCTATATCTGAGACCATAGTGTCTTGGCTCTTCCATCCCCTCTCCTGTTGGTCAGAATTTAAACACACATACTCTCTCTCTCTTTCTCTCTCTCTTCCCCTTTGGAGGGCCATTAAAGGCCCACCCACACAGGCACATCCAAACACACATTCTTGTCTAATCTCCCTAAATCCCCCAAAGGCTGGAGGGGTGTCTCTGCTTCCCCCTTTAGTATTAGTACAGGAGAAGCTAGACTGGTGATCTGGGGAGCAGTGATCAGCCTTATCCCTTACCTAGCCCCCTTCTCTGGGCTGGGCCCGGGGTCCCCTCATCTCCACATTGGGCCTCCCCAGCTGCTGAGAGGTGAATGAGTGTGCTCAGCAAACATCCTTGCAGCTTCCTGCTGCTCCCCTTTGAGAAAACAGAACTCTACCTTTCCCTCTCTCTCTTCTCCTTCCTCTTCTTCCTCCTCCTCCACCACCTCTACCTCTTCCCCACAGTTTCCAGTTGAGGCTTCTCTGGGATCCTAAGCCAGTTCCCTCAGGGAGAAACCAGAGGGATCCCTTCTGGCCAAGAGGAAGGTGGTAAGACACACTCAGACTTAGTGTGTCCGTCTGCAGCCACTGTACTCTCTCTCTCTGGTCCTTCATGCCAGCTCTCTGCACCTACACTCTCACACATGCACAGGACAATGGAAGAGGGCTCAAGAAGCCACATCAGGAGTTGTGGGAGAGCAGGCAGGGGCAGAGAGAGGCCCCCACCTTTGGTGGGAAGGCAGCTCCTCTGAGGGGTGCCTTTGAGAATCACATAGAGAAGATCACAGGAACAGGAAGGTCTAAACCCCAGCTACCTGCAGGCAGACCCACTCCATGTACTCTGTTCCTGGAGTCTCTGTCCAAAGGACTGCAGGTTTCTTTCAGAGCTGTATTCAGGGGCTGTATTTAGGTCAATAGAGCACACAGGTTTCCACATGGCTTAGTGGCCTCTATGGGGATTTTGTGTGTGTGTGTGTGTGTGTGTGTGTGTGTGTGTGTGTGTAAAGACAATGTGGGGATGCAGATGCATATGTGAAGGTCAGAGGACAACTTCAGGTGTCAACCTTGTGTGCGGCAAGGTTTCTTGTTCACTGCTGTGTTAGCCAGGGAGCTGAGGGTCTCTCCTCTGTCTCCCTTCTCACTGTAGGTGCAATGAGACTATAAACACCTGCCATAGTGTCTGGCTTTTATGTGGGTTCTGAGGAGTTGAACCCAGGTACTCATACTTGTACAGGAAGTGCTTTATTCCCCTGCATGGGAATTTTTATTTATTTATTTTGTTTATTTTTTATTTATTTGAGAGCGACAGAAAGAGAGAGAGAGAGAGAGAGAGAGAGAGAGAGAGATACATAGAGAGAGAATGGGCACGCCAGGGCCTCCAGCCACTGCAAACAAACTCCAGATGCATGCGCCACCTTGTGCATCCAGCTTATGTGGGTCCTGGGGAATCAAGCCTCGAACCGGGGTCTTTAGGCTTTACAGGCAAGCACTTAACTGCTAAGCCATTGCTCCAGGCCCACTTTTTTTTTTTTTTGGGGGTAGGGTCTCACTCTAGCCCAGGCTGACCTGGAATTAGTTTCAGGCTGGTCTTGAACTCACAGTGACCCTCCTACTTTAGCTTCCTAAGAGGTGGGATTAAAGGCATATGCCACCACGCACAGTGGGAATTTTTAAAATGGACAGTGTCTTTCAGACAAACACATCTCTCCTCATCCTCACCTTTAGAAATACTTTCTTATCCTAGAGCTGCCCTAGGGTATCCCTGCTGGAAGGAAGGGTCCTTAGCCAGGGTCCTCACTACCTCTCCCATCCGGTCAGATTACTTTCATCTCTACACTAATCTTCTCACCAAACCTCTACAAGAATGCTATAGTGAAAAGTTCTGGTGGGTTCATTTTTCAGATGAGAAAACCAAGGCCCTGAAGGTTAAAAAAAAACAAACGAACAAAAAACCCCCCTCAAAAAACAACAACAACAACAAAAAAACAAAAACTTCACTTGGCTGAATGGTTCAGCTGGCTGGTAGCAGAAACACAGAGAGACTCAAATTTCCCAGTTCCTAGCCAGGAGATCTCTCTCCCCTCACCCCCACCAGCCCCCTACCCAGATGGGAGGGCAGGAACACCTGCAACTGGGCTTCCCCTCTCCTGTGCTCCACCACCTGCCTGATCAGGACCACCATCCAGAGTAGAAGCTGGGGATGCTAGGTGGGATGGAGCAGCGGGAAGAGGCTGTCAATGGTCTTAGAGTTCATTCAGAAGAAAGCCCATGGAGGTCTCATGTCCCCCTTGACTGTGAGGGTTCTGGGCTCCAACAAACCCCTTCCCACTGACCAGATTGTTTACCAGTCCCAAGAGGGGAATATGCAGAACGCCCAGAACCCTGGTTCTTTACTCCTAGGAGCTGTGCTAGAATCATCCTTACAAAGACTTGGTCCAACCTTTCCTCATTTCACAGACATCTGAGGCCTGGGGAGGAGAACCCGAGGCATGGCCCTGCTCCCAATGCAAGCTCTCTATCTGTATGTCCTTGGTCTGTCTTTCTGGCCACTAGGGCTCAGAGAACAAGCAATCCAGATGTGCTGCTTGAGGTAGGGCAGGGAGACCTAACACCCCACGTCTCCTTGGTTCATGCTCACATCAATCCAGCTGCCTGAGGCAGTTAGATGGAAGAACAAACATTCAAGTCCTTCAAGGACTTGGCTCTTGAGTGGCCAAGTTTGTCTTAGTCCAGGAGGTACAGGCCAGCAGGTGGAGGAACTCCCCCCCCCCATGGAATTGACCATAGAGTGTGGGTGGGAGAGGGTGGACCGGTGGCTCACTGCATGGGGGAGACTCCCTTTAAAGTCTTCAGTCTCAATCTCTTCAGGACAAGCCTCTCTTGCTGAGCCATGCCCCTCCCCCATCCAGGCCTTAGGGCTGAGCCTGAGAGAGGAAGGGAGGAGGAAAGAAGAGAGCCACGTTTCCTTAGGAAGGGAGGGAGGGGAGAGGAGGAGGAGGAGGGGGAGGAGGAGGAGGAGGAGGAGAGACAACCCAAGAAGAGCTAGTCATGAAGCCACAGGGAAGAACCCAGTAAGCAGAGACCTGAGAGACTGAGGGACAAACTACCCACAGACAGACTGATGGAGAGGCTGGAGAGAAAGGTCTCTTTTCTTAGTGGTCACCGTGTGTTACCTGAGTCCCCCAGTCTCAGATCCCTCCCTTAGAGCACCAGCCTGACTCCAAGGGACAGTCAGGGCAGCACTCATCAGTTTCTGGGTCTGGCTCAGAATCTGGGCCTGGCTCTGACCCGCTGGGTTTCTGGCTCTCTGGAAAACTTGGTTTTGCGCCCCCACGCGGAGATGCAGCCGCCGAGTCACCCAGGCCCTAAAGGGAGTGCAGGACCGAGCGCCACCGCTTAGAGCCTCGTCTTGTACTGGAACCCTGGGGTGGCCGCCGAGGGCGGCTAGCAGACGCGGGTGTGTGTGTGTGTGTGTGTGTGTGTGTCGTTCGTGTGTGTGCATATATGTGTGTGCGCGCAGAATTGGCGCCTGTTAAGCTCCTGTCTGAGGATCCAGGGGTCCCTACGCCTCGAAGTCCCCTTCTGCTAGAAGGCAAAAGCCAACGCGTGCTGGGATCCCCAGGAGCCTCGCACGCTGTCGCAAACAGCGACTCTCCGCCCGCGACCAGGGCTCTAAAGAAGAGGTGGAGGGACCTCGTGGCCAGCACGTATTTCTCCCGGGGACCCTGCACCGATCTTCCTCCCTTCCCCGCTCCTGAGGGTCTGGGGCGCTCAGCACACCCCGAAGAGAGGTGTCCAGTTGTGCCAAAGGGGATGGAGACTCTCTCACTTACCGCATTGTTGAGGAAATCCGACTCGTTCAGATCCCCCAAGTCCAGGAAGCTGGATCCCGGGAACAGCCTGTCCGCGGGGAAGGGTTCCAAGACGGCGTCCATCGCGGCAGGCTCCGGGGATTCCCCCCGCGGCCGGGCACCGAGCTGCTGCTGCTGCGCGCCGGCGGGCGGCGGGCGCTCGGTCGCGGGCCGGTCCCGGGCGAGCCCCGGGGAGGGGAGGGCGGAGGCGGCGAGGCGCGGCCCGGGTCGGGGGGCGCGGGGGCCCTTAGGGCTGTCTCAGGGGCCCCGGGTGCACCGTGGGCATTTAGCCGACTCCTCCTCCTCCTGCTCCTCCCGGGGCGCAGCCGGCTTCCATGGGGAGCCCGGGGGTGGGGCTGAGGTCGGGGAGCCCCCCCCGGGGGGAGCCGGGGGCGGGGGAGCCCGGCGCTCCCCCAAGACTGGGTGGCTGCGGGTCGCGGTGTTCTCTCGGCGGCTCCCGGGGCAGGCACGGCTCCTGTCACTTTCCAGTCTCTGAACCCGGGAACCCCGGGCAGCGCAGCCCAGCTGGCCCCGGCGCCACGCCCCCACATCCACAGTCACCAAGACTCAATATTAATGAGGAGAGGGCGTGGCCCGGGAACCGTCGCTCCTCTTTTAAAGACACATCTTCAAGTTCGTTGGCCTGGCCTTGCTAGTATCCACCCTGACCGCTCAAAGAAGGGGCTTCAGGCAAAACTGTACCAGTGCTTCAGAGTGTCCTGAACCAAGGGCGTCTTATGAAGGGATCATCAGCCACAGCCCCGTACCAGGATGAGGGGTCGCAGTTGTTATTACCCACCCTTCAGTCTGATGCTAAACCCTGAAACAAATTCAAGAGTGTAGGGAACTCCAT
The DNA here is from genome assembly GCA_036365145.1 of Orientallactaga sibirica. Lineage (NCBI taxonomy): Eukaryota > Metazoa > Chordata > Mammalia > Rodentia > Dipodidae > Orientallactaga > Orientallactaga sibirica. The sequence continues at coordinate 2,632,074 of JAEOAD010002662.1, read as the reverse complement.
AGCAGCACAACATCCTTCCTCTATATAGTGAGATTTTCACTTCGATTTCCATCTCCAAGCTCTCTGCTCACATTTCCTCTTCCAGGAAGCCTTCCATGCCAGACCTGTAACCACTCCTGCACACTCTTTGTATGGCCTTTCCCCGTGCGCTCAGCATCTCCCGTTTCCAGTCTCTTGTATGACATACAGCCCCTGCTTGCTTCCATGACCCCACTGCAAGACTCCTGAGAACAAGGATTGTACCCAGCTTCCCTGCAGGTGGAAGGAAGGGCAGAGCCAGAGATCAGTCAACTATCCCTCTTCTTACCAACCACCATCACCCGGGGTGACTGTTCTGAGCAGGAGGGTTCTTCAAAACAGGAAGTTGGAGAACAGTGTAGTTTGGTGAGCCAAGGCGCTGGCAGGCAGCACGCTCCAGTCACCTGACATGCCCAGGCCCCCTTGGACTCATTACTTAAGTGACCTGCCCCGGTGACAAGTTAATCTCTTAAAAGGGCTGATAAACAATCACATAGCACCTGAACAAATGGAAGTGGCTCAGGAAGGTGGCTCCTTGAGGGCTGGAGCCCACTGTTTCCTGCTTTATGGGATCAAGTGTGTCCTTGTTTGAGTAACTAGCAAAGGAACCAAAGGCCTTTAACGAGGAGAGATGTCATCGCAGCTCAGGTATAGCTTGTCTCTGGAATCACACTTAGTGCCAACATCGGAGACTGGCTCACACCAGTCTGAGACCTCAATGGGTTGCTAGTTTAGCGCAGCTGAGCCCGAAGGTGGCTTTCCTCCACACTGTCTCCTGACCCAGTTGACATAGTTCTGGACAATGAAGTTCTGACCTTCCAGGCTGTCACATGACTCTTGGCTCCTGGGCCTCCTGCAGAGTTTGCTGCTGAGAAGTGGCAATGGTGGCTCATGTTCTGGGGACCAGTTCACTAACTCTGGGATGTTCAGAACAGTGGTGCAAGAATTAGCATGCCAGGGTCATGAATATTTCCCCTGAAGTTATCACATATGGCCAAGTGAGAACATTCAAACACTGAGAATGTGGCTAACCCTTCTCAGAACAGGGGCAGGGGTCTTAGTTGGGGTGGACGAGCCTGTCTTAGTGGGAGAGCTTGCGGCAGCAGGTGTCTGGAGTCCTGACTGCAAAGCTGGAGTCCCAGCAGTCCCCTGGGAGGAGCAAAAGTGCCTTTCTGCCTGAGGTTGATTGGAAATTGTGCCTGTGTTCCCCCCCCACACTACCCCCAGCCTGCTCTGTAATTACAGACACAGGTACCATTTAAGTGATTGGGGAAGATTATATAGTTTTAGATAAGTAGGATTAGAACGTCCTGTCTTTCCTTATTCTTATCCAGGTGAACACCCCAGGAAACCATTGAAAATAATCCCGGGGAGATTTCTGGTTTTGGAACTTCCTGTGGAGTCTGAGAACAGAATCTCCCAAGAGAAATCTTGGGGGGAAGGGGTGGTGGGGCAGAGAGAGGACAGGCAGGACCCAGGGGGAAATGAAAGAGGCACATAACTTTCTTTCTGGAACAAGGGGATGGCAAAGTCCGTAAGAAACAACCACAGGGATTTTTTTCTGAGATGAGGATGCCAGAAATCGGTTCGTATCCCCCATAAGTATTTTTTGAGCGCTGACTGCTGATAGTTCCTATAGCAGGCTCTGGAGACAAGTGTGAGTGGAGGAAAATCTTCAGAGACAAAGATTGAAGAGGTGCTGGAGAGATGGCTTAACAGTTAAGGTGTTTGCCTATAAAGCCTAAGGACCCAAGTTTGATTCCCAAGTTTGATTCTCCAGGACCCACGGAAGCCAGATGCATATGGTGGTGCATGCATCTGGAGTTCATTTTCCATGGCTATAGGCCCTGGCACACCCATTCTCTCCCTATCTGCCTCTTCCTCTCACTTTAAAAAAGACTGAATGGGCTTGTGAGATGGCTTAGCGGTTAAGGTGCTTGCCTGCAAAGCCAAAGGACCCAGGTTTGATTCCCTGGTACCCACATAGAGCCAGATGCACAAGGTGGCACATGCACCTGGAGTTCATTTGCAGCAGCTGGAAGCTCTGGTGTGCCCATTCTCTCTCTCTCAAATAAATAAATAAATAAATAAATAAATAAATAAATAAATAAATAAAATATTTAAAAATTTAAAAAAAGTCTGAAAAAGGACTGGCTTAGTGGTTAAGGTGTTTGATGCAAAGCCAAAGGACCCAAGTTCAATTCACCAGGACCCATATAAGCCAGGTGCACAAGGTGATACATGCACTTGGAGTTTGTTTGCAGTTTGCTGCAGGCCCTGGTGCATCCTCTCTCTCCCTCTCCCTCCCCCCGCCTCTTTCTCCCTCTCAAAAAAAAAAAAAAAAAAAAAAAAAGACTGAAGATGTAGGGCTGGAGAGATGGCTTAGCGGTTAAGGCATTTGCCTGCAAAGCCAAAGGACCCAGGTTCGATTCCCCAGGACCCACGTTTAGCCAGATGCACAAGGGGGCACACGTCTGGAGTTTGTTTGCAGTGGCTGGAGGCCCTGGTGCGTCCATTCTCTCTCTTTCTCTCTTTCTCTTTCCCTCTCTTTCTGTCAGATAAATAAAAATAAAATAATGAAAAAGATTGAAGAAGTAAAATAGTGTGACATGGCTGTGTGGGTAAGAAAGGCTACTCTGAGCAGGTCATGTGTAAGCTGAGAGCTGAATCATAAACTTGGGTTATTGTGAGACAAAATGGAGGGAAAACCACTCCAGACAGTAGGAATAGCAATGAAGAAGAGAAAAGCTTGCAGAGAGGGCAGGCAGCAGTACAGGAATGACAATGAACGTGGAACTCCAGACCTGTACTCATGGTCACACTGAAGCCGAGCCTGTCTTTTGAGCTAGCACAGGAAAGAATCTCACCAGTTCAGGCAGAAGCCCCACCCCCTAGCTGTCTCGGGGTGTGGTGAGCAGTGAGTGCATTCCTTATATCTCAGATGGATGCGGCCTTGTGCATCTAGGTGAGCGCTGTACCACTGAGCTCATCCCCCCTTGCAAAGGGCTCAGCCACAGGTGGCTGTCACTCTGCAGTGGCTGCTCCAGCTGTGAAGGAAAAGCTTCCTGCACAACAATATCCCCACACAGTCGGTGACAGTCAGTGACACCCAGGAAGAAAAGGGCAGAGATGAGATTCCTGCCTGTCCTAGGAGCTGAAAGTCAGGTGGGGAGAGAGGCTCCTGCCAGGCTGGGTTGTGTGTGTGTGTGTGTGTGTGTGTGTGTGTGTGTGTGTAGGAGTAGGGGGGGTTGTTAACACAGACACTCTGAACAGTCTCTATGCTTCTCTGAGCCTTAGTTTCTGTCAGATAAGCAGGTGATGAGCAGGTGCTGATCCCCCAAATGTCCAAATAGGGGCTGGGGAGAACAAGGTGAAGGGCCTGGATCTCAGGAGGCCTTGCACTCAAACTTTTCAGGCTCTTGCCAGGAAGGCAGGGGTGTTTGCCCACGGCAGGCCTCGGGTGGTGAGAAGGTCGCCCAAAGTAAACCTGTGTTGTTTGCCCTGATCATAAAGGAAAAATGCTTTGGTACACTCGAACAGGAACTTTGGAGGAATGAAAACACATTCATCCTGGAGATTAGCTGACTTCCGGGGTGTAGATGGAGCCCTTTGTTCTCTGTGGTTTTCCCTGTGCCCCTTGCTGAGGCTGATCTTGGGGCTTGGGGATGGCACCCTACCAAGACTTCAACTATCATTCACCTTAGTGTTCCCCCTCTACCCTGGCCTAGAAAGATCCCTGACATGTATTGAGGACGTCCTCTCTGCCAAGCACTAAGTACTCTACTTATCATGTTTAGTTATGAGTATTGGAGTTCACTGATTGTGAGGTGCAGGCTTCTTTGCACATGTCAACACATATGAAATTAGAAGGTTTTTTATTATTGCTTTTTTTTTTTTTTTTTTTTTGAGGTAGGGTCTCACTGTAGACCAGGCTGACCTGGAACTCACTCTGTAGTCCCAGGCTGGCCTTGAACTCACAACAGTCCTCCTACCTCTGCCTCTGAGTGCTGGGATTAAAGGTGTGCGCAACAATGCCTAGCCTAGAATGTATTTTTTCACTGATTGGTGATGCAATTTAGTAGGTGACAGTCTCCTGCCCCTGCTTGGTGCATAGAACATCATGGTGTTTTGTATACTTGATGCCACCTTAGATTCAGGAAAACAATATTGTTATCATCCCTAGTCTGTGGATGAGGAAACTGAGTCCTAGGGAAAAATTCATATATATACATATATTGTATAGGAAACCAGGACCTAGGGCCATGGTGGCTTGCCCTAGGTTACCCAGCTTCAGGAGGCAGATACATGACTGAAAGTCAAATTTGTACCCTGTGAACCCAGGGCGCTTTTCACTTGCCCTAGATGAATGGAATTTGCTCATTGAGGAGAGGCAGGAGCTGAGCCGAGAGCTTTTTAGAACCTTTCTCAGCAGCCAGTAAATCTACCCTGCCTTGGAGAAAGGTCTTAAAGACAGATTTTTGTTTTTCTCTTCAAATTCTCTGAAGACTGAAGTTCCTTAAGGACTAAGAAAACACTTGCCTGTTGTCCAGCTCCATTTCCTGGTAATTGGGTTAGCTTTTTTTTTTTTTTTCTCTGAATTTCTGCTCTACTCTCTCTTTTTGGACTAGAGGCAGACCTGCCCCTTGGCCCTCTGTCTGTCTGCTGTTTGGGAAGCAGCTCCACTCTTTTTGCTTCACTCTGCTGCTCTGAATTCACCTTCCTTTCCACTGACTGGAATTACTTGCACTAACTCTGCTTCTAGATGTTTCCATAGCCTAGGCTACCTTGGCTCTACTCCCCAGAGACATACATTCAGTCCTCCTCATTCCTCCTTTGCCCTGATCTCAACATCTAAAGCAATGAGAAAAAAATCAACAAAGGCTCTGGCACGCCCATTCTCTATCCTTCTCTGCCTCTTTCTCCCTCTTAAATAAATAAATAAATAAATATTTATTTGAGAGAGAAAGAATGGGTGCACCAGAGCCTCCAGCCACTGCAAACGAACTCCAGATGTATGTGCCATCTAGTGCATCTGGCTTACATGGGTCCTGGAGAATCAAACCAGGATCCTTTGGCTTTGTAGGCCAACGCCTTAACCGCTAAGCCATCTCTCCAGCCATATATATATATATATATATATATATATATATATATATATATATATATATATATATATATATATAAACTTAAACCATTGTTTTGGTCTTAATAAAGTGTCTTTTTGCATCGTTTTTCAGTTCTTTGACTAAGATGCCAAAAACCTGGAAACACCCAAAGACTAGTAATATCAGCTTTTACCACCAATCTGGCAGCCTTGAAGGGCAGTTTGCTGAATGGTTAATTAGAGGGAATGGATTAAACAATCAAGTTATTGTTGCCGGGCATGGTGGTGCACGCCTTTAATCCTAGTACTCAGAGGCAGAGGTTAGAGGATTGACGTGAGTTCAAGGCCACCCTGACATAGTGAATTCCAGGTCAGCCTGAATTAGAGTGAGACCCTACCTCGAAAAACCACACACACACACACACACACACACACACACACACACACACAAAAAACCCCAAAAAGAAAAGAAAAGAAAAGAAAAAAATCAACAGAGGTGCTTGCTTCCTTCTGCCTTGACTCCTGTCAGGGGTACTCCCCTCAAATCCTGCCCCACCTAGCACTGGCAGAGCAAAATCTGTGGACCTGAGCTGAAGAGATGGCTTAGCAGTTAAGGTGCATACCTACAAAGCCAAAGGACCCAGGTTTGATTCCCCAGGACCCATATAAGCCAGAGGCACAAGATGGCACATGTGTCTGGAGTTCCTTTGCAGTGGTTGGAGTCCCTGGTGCGTCCATTCTCTCTCTGCCTCTTTCTCTCTCTCTCATAAACATTTTTTAAAAATCTGTGGACCTAAGAGGAAGGGAGGGGCATGGAAAGGTGGAGGCTTTGCTCCTCCATGACTCAGTTTCCCTATCCTCCAAGGCTGTGAGACTGAAGCAGTTTGTCACCAATAATCTGAGAGGCAGCAACAGACCTTCACAGACCTTCAGAGGCTTTGCTAAAAACCTAACCTGGGGGCTGGAGAAATGGCTTAGGGGTTAAGACATTTGCCTGCGAAGCCCAAGGATCCCCATTCGATTCTCCAGATGCACAAAGGGCACATGTATCTGGAGCTCATTTGCAGTAACTAGAGGCTCTGGTGTGCCCATTCTCTCTCTTTGTCTGTCTCTCTTCTATCTCTCTCTCTCTGTTTGCAAATAAATAAATAAAAATAAACACACACACACACACACACACACACACACAAACCTAACCTGTCCCAATTCAGTTCAGCAGGGACTGTCAGCATCGGAGGTGAAGCCAGGGCCTCAGGTCTCAGCATCTTCCCTGGCAATGAGCGTTTTAGACAGGACGGACACTTAGATTTCCGGCTCCCAGCTTTGCTATGCTGACTTGGCCTTCCTATCCTTAGAATGCAAATGTGACCCTTGTATGTAAGGAGCACAGAGGTCCTCTGAGCTTTGATTGGTTGGGAGCTGAGCTTGCATCCCACAGTGATGTGATTTGTGCACACGCTGCTGGAAGATGATCACTGCCAGAGGTGTGGCCCTAAGTGACTTTGTCGTGTGTGTGTGTGTGTGTGTGTGTGTGTGTGTGTGTAAGCATACACACATGCCTCTGAAGGAAAAAACATTAGTTCCCACCTAAGGGCGGGCCACATCTCTATGCATGTCCCTGCCAGCGCGTGCGGCTACAAATCTGGTTTCCATCTTCTCTCAACAGGCACCAGGGCTGGGGGAGAATGAGTGGAATATTAATTGTGCTTTTGCACGTGGCCAGGTTCCATGAATGTGGTGGTCGGAGGGAGAAGCCTAGAGCTATGCTGGGAATGAGGGGAAGCCACAGCAGCAGGGATCCTGGGGTTTATGGCTGTGCTGGGCTAGAGGCCGAGCCCAGGGACCAAAAGGTAGCAGATAGGGTGAGGGGGGATGGTTTCAGGGTCCTAGCACTGGGGGACTAACCAGGTTTATAGGAGTTCTGTATCTGCCTAACCCAGTATCTGGGCCAGAGGAGATATTCAGTAATTGGTGAGTGAGGGACAGTTGATGTCAGGGAGCAGGTGGAGGGGAGGAACAGAAGATAATGGTACATATTAAGTTCCTACTGTATATCAGTCATTCTGAGGGTCACTGTGAAGCATTTTAATTTATTGGAAACTCCCAACGAGCTTAGGACATAGTATCACCTACACAGAGGGGAGCAACGTCCCACCACAGCAATGCTAATCACCAACACTGCAACTTACCTAAACTTGGGAAGGCCCTCCCTTTTCTCCTCCCGAACGTGTCCCCTCCCTTTATTTATTTATTTATTTTTTATTTATTTATTTATTTATTTATTTGGTGTTTTGAGGTAGGGTCTCACTCTCATTCTAGCCCAGGCTAGAAACTGTAGTCCCAGGCTGGTCTTGAACTCATGGCCACCCTCCTGCCTCTGCCTCTCAAGTGCTAGGATTAAAGGCATGCGCCACCAAGCCTGGCCTCCAAATCCCCACTTCACTGAATCCCTTCTTCTTTCCAACTAGTCTCTCTTCTACTTTGATGTTGTCATTTTTTCCCTCCTACTATGCAGGTCTTGTGTAGGTAGCGTCAGCCACTGTGAGGTCACGACTATCCTGGCCACTTTGTATCTGGAAGACAGTATTTTAAGCCCTCTTCCCCTTCCTTTGGCTTTCACATTCTTTCTGCCATCTCTTTTGCAATGGCCTTGGAGGGTGCCATAGAGATGTCTCATTTAGTGCTGAACACTTCATTGTCACTTCTTCTCAGCACTTTGGTGAATTTTGAGTAACCCAATGGTCATCGCTAACTGAAAGAGACGCTTCTCTAACCAAAAGTGAGCATAGTATTAATATATGGATATAGCCATAAGAGATGGCTCAGTGCTTACTGGGAAAACCTGATAGCTTGAGTTCAGTTCCCCAGTATCCAAGCAAAGCCAGATGTACAAAGTGATGTGTGAATCTGGAGTTCATTTGCACTGGTACTAAGCCCTGGCACACCCATACTCACTCTTTTTCTGTCCACCTCTTTCTGTCTGTCTCTCTGTCAAATAAATAAAAACATCTTAGAAACATAAGGCCAGGTGTGGTGGCGCACTCCTTTAATCCAAGTACTCGGGAGGCAGATGTAGGAGGATCACTGTGAGTTGGAGGCCACCCTGAGACTACATAGTGAATTCCAGTGGACTAGAGTCAAACCCTACCTTAAAAAACCAAACCAAACAAACAAAAAATTAAAAAAACAAAAAACACAAGTATTTAGAGGGTGTTTTGGTGGTCATAGTATATTCATTTAGCCAGGTATCAGTAGTAGTTTCCCCCTTAGGGCTTATGACCTCCCCATCCACAGGCTATTGATTGGGTTTTCAGTACCAGGCACAAATTCCCTTCCATAAAGCCATAAAACTTGCAGGGTCCGCTGCTGGTTAAGACCATTGATTACTCTTCTTTCCCAACAGGCTGCATAGCTCTTTCCAGCATCCTGACAGCTAGTCAACAAGGAGAAGGCTTCCAGCTCAGCTCCAGCTGGATTTCTCAGTAATGCACAGCTCAGGCTCATCTTACGCTTTTATTTTTCCTTTCCCATATCCTTTCCCCCTCTATCGAAAGCCGTCAAGGGCTGGAGAGATGGCTAGTGGTTAAGGCACTTGCCTGCAAAGCCAAAGGACCCAGGTTCAATTCCCCAGAACCCACATAAGCCAGATGCACAAGGTGGTACACACATCTGGAGTTTGTTTACAGCAGCTAGAGGCCCTGGCGCACCGTTCTCTCTCTCTTTGCCCCTTTCCCTCTCTCTCTAAAATAAATGAGTAAAAAATAAAATGTTGGCCGGGCATGGTGGCGCATGCCTTTAATCCCAGCACTTGGGAGGCAGAGGGTAGGAGGATCTCTGTGAGTTCGAGGCCAGCCTGAGACTATAGAGTGAATCCCAGGTCAGCCTGAGCTAGAGTGAGACCCTATCTCAAAAAAAAAAAAAAAAAAAAAAAAAAAAATAAAATGTTGAGGGATTGGAGAGATGGCTTAGTGGTTAAACACTTGCCTGTGAAGCCTAAGGATCCCGGTTTGAGGCTAGAGGCTCCAGGACCCACATAAGCCAGATGCACAAAGGGGAGCATGCATCTGGAGTTCGTTTGCAGTGGCTGGAGGCCCTGGTGTGCCCATTCTCTCTCTGTCTCTCTCTACCTGTCTATTTCTGCATCTCTCTCAAATAAATAAATAATAAAATATTTAAAATAAAATAAAATGTTGAGAAAAAGAAAGCCATCAAGGGGTCTAGGGAGATGGTTCAGTTGTTACAGTATTTGCCATGGAAACATAAGGATCTGAGTCTGGACCAATGAGAAAAACCCGAAGCTGAAGTACATGCCTATAATCCTAGCACTGGGGAGGTGGGAACAGGAGTATCCCTGGAGTCTAGCCAAGTAAGTGAGCTCCAGGTTCAGTGAGAAACCCTGTCTCAAAAAATAAACTGGGGCTGGAGAGATGGTTTAGCGGTTAAGGCACTTGCTTCCAAATCCCAAGGACACAGGTTCAATTCCCCAGTACCCATGTAAGCCAGATGCACAAGGTAGCGCATACATTTGGATTTTGTTTGTAGTGGCTGGAGGCCCTGGTTTGCCCATTCTTTCTATATGCCTCTCTCTCTTAACTAAATAAGTAAACAAATAAATAAAATAAAAATATTTTAAAAAATAAAAAAATGAGGCCGGGCGTGGTGGTGCACACCTTTCAACCCAGCACTTGGGAGGCAGAGCACAGAGAGTTCGAGGCCACCCTGTGACTACATGGTGAATTCCAAGTCAGCCTGGCCTAGAGTGAGATCCTACCTCAGATAACCAAAAAAACAAAAAACAAAAAACAAAAAAAAAAAAAAAACAAACAAACTGGAGAGTGACTGAGGAAGACACTTGATGTCGCTCTGGCCCCCATACATATGTGTGCACAGGTGCATGCATGTCACACACACAAATGAAACAAAGCCCATCAAATTCCATTGTCTTTAGGGCTTATCAAAAAATAATTTTACTTTTGTAGGTGAAGAATGTGAGGCTCAGAGAGGCTATATTGGTCCAAAGCCACACAACTCTCAAACCAGGAGTTGGAAATTTCATTTTGGCATCTGTTTGACATAGTCTTTCATCTGCACAAGACTCTGGGTTGGATAAGTTACAAGTAATCAGAGGGCTTTCTGAGGCTTTTGCAGACTCAGCCTTTACCTCTCAGCACTCACCTAGACGTTTCCATTAAAATAAATCTCTTTTGAGAGGAAGGTCCAGTGGGTTCTTATATCCTGCCATATGCCATGAGAGAATGGGCCCTGGAGCCCTGGCATCCACAATCCTTAGGGACCAACTTTAATCTCTATGGCTGAACAGAACAAACAGAAACCAGTAGGCCTGGCCTTGGCAATCACAATAAAAGCAAATACATATTCCAAAGTCAGGCGTGGTAGCTCACACCTATAATTCCAGCACTCAGGAGGTAGAGGCAGGAGGATCGGGAGGCCATTCTTGGCTGCATAGTAAGTTTGAGGCCAGCTTGGGCTACTTGAAACTGTGCCTCAAAAATAAGGTTAGGGGGCTGGAGAGATGGCTTAGGGGTTAAGGTGCTTGCCTGCAAAGCCAAAGGACCCAGGTTCAATTACCCAGGACCCAAGTAAGCCAGATGCACATAGTGGTGCATGCATCTGGAGTTCATTTGCAGTGGCTGAAAGCCCTGTTGTACCCATTCTCTCTAACAAATAAAATAAAATAAAATAAAATAAAATAAAATAAAATAAAATAAGGCTAGGAATATAGCTCAGTTGGTAGAGTGCTTGCCTCCAGCTGCTGCAAACAAACTCCAGCTGCATATGTCACCTTGTTTGTCTGGCTTACCTGGGTCCTGGGGAATCAAACCTGGGTCTTTTGGCTTTGCAGGCAAGTACCCTAACCACTAAGTCACTAACTCCAGTCACTCCTATTTTCTTGAGGTACACAGAGATACAGTACCTTGCCTAAGGTCATACAGTATCTTAGTCCGACTTTCTAATCCACACTCTTAAGGCAAGAGTTGGAACAACAGCATCATTTACTGGAATCCAGGGTCTGGAGAAAAGTTAGTGGGAACAAGGGAAGGAAAACCACATACAGACAGCCAAGTGAGGTGGAAGCTTCCTTACCAGATGCTTGGAAACATCTCAGAACCCCCAGTGTTAGTTAGAGATATTATTTTAAAATATTTATTATTGGGCTGGAGGGATGGCTTTAGCGGTTAAGGCGTTTGCCTGCAAAGCCAAAGAACCCAGGTTTGATTCCCCAAGACCCACCTTAGCCAGCTGCACAAGGGAGCGCACGTGTCTGGAGTTCGTTTGCAGTGGCTGGATCCAGGCCCTGGAGTGCCCATTCTCTCTCTGTCTTTCTCTCCGTCAAATAAATAAATAAATAAATAAATATAAAATATTTAAAAATATTTATTATTATTATTATTAATTATTTTATACAGAATCTTATGTATTCCAGAAGGCTGACCACAAATTCCCTATGTAGCTGAGGATGATGTTGAACTTCTGATCTTCTTGCCTCTACCTCCAAAGGGTGGGATTATAGGCATGTGCCACCATGCCCAGTTAATATGGTGCTAGGGATTGAACCCAAGGCTTCATGAATGCTGAGCAAGCACTCTACCAACGGAGCTACATTCCTAGCCTTTTTTTTTGTCTTTTAAGTTTTGTTGATTAGATAATGTATTGAGATGACTCAAACATAGAAAAGGAATGTAATGAAAAGTGACCCTCTTGTCTCTGTATCCTATTGTCTGTAGCCACTAAGATCTCACCCTTCACTAATGTGTAAACAATTTTACTACTTTCTAGGCCTCTCTCTCCCACACACACCCACCAAAAAGGATGGTAGTATACACACTGTTCTGAATTCTTTTTTTTTCCCCTCACTCACTCTATCCTGGGCATCTTCCTGTACTGTACACTAAATACTTCCTCATTTTTTTTTAATTTCTTCACTAGCTGCATCACCACTCATTGTATGAATACACTGGCTGGATGCTTGGGTTATTCGTGGTTTTCTGCTGTAAGAATCAATGTTTTGGGGCTGGGGAGACAGCTCAGTGGTTAAAGGTACTTGCTTGCAAAGTGGTGTTCATTTGCAGTGGCAAGAGACCTTGGCATGTGTGTGCATGCATGTGTGTATTCACATGCACACACATACATACACGTGTATGTGTGAACAAATAAATAAGTTAAAATTTAAAAGAAGAATCAATGCTTCAACAGTAGACATGTTCAAGTCCTGCATATGTGTAGGATCAATTCTCAAAGTGGGATTGCTGAATCAGAGAGAACCTGCCTTTGTAATTTGAAAGATATTCTCAAATATCCTGTACCAGTTTATAGCTCTATCAATATGGACTGCAGTGCTAGCCTCTCTGGTCTCTCAGAGGGTGCCATCAGACTTTTACCATTTTGTAATATGATAGCTTAGAAAATGCCTTTCAGTGTACTTTTATTTTGTATTTTTCTTGAGTGGGATTGAACATCCTCTTCACTATCTTTGAACAACTTATGTTTCCTTGTCTATAGATCCCATTTTCTTTTGACCTTTTAAAAAATCAGAGATTGGCCAGGCGTGGTGGCGCATGCCTTTAATCCCAGCATTCGGGAGGCAAAGGTAGGAGGATCGCCATGAGTTTGAGGCCTCCCTGAGATTACATAGTGAATTCCAGTTCAGCCTGGGCTAGAGTGAGACCCTGCCTTGAAAAACCAAAAAATGAAAAAAACCAAAAACCAAAAAAAAAAAAAAAAAAAAAAAAAAATCAGAGATTGGCTTCATCATACTGACTTCTCACCTTTCTTTCTTTCTTTCTTTCTTTCTTTCTTTCTTTCTTTCTTTCTTTTTTTCTTTTTTTCTTTCTTTCTTTCTTTTTCTTTTCTTTCTTCTTTCTTCTTTCTTTCTTTCTTTCTTTCTTTCTTTCTTTCTTTCTTTCTTTCTTTCTTTTGGTTTTTCAAGGTGTGGTCTCACTCTAGCTCAGGCAGACCTGGAATTCACTATTTAGTCTCAGGGTGAAGTTTTTTTTTTTTTTTTAATTAAAATTACTTATTTATTTATTTGAGAGAGAAAGAGAGAGACAGAGAGAGAGAGAGAGAGAGAAGCCACGCCAGGGCCTCCAGTCACTGCAAACGAACTCCAGATGCATGCACCACCTTGTGCATCTGGCTTATGTGGGTCCTGAGGAATCAAACCGATGTCCTTTGGCTTTGCAAGCCAATACCTTAACCGTTAAGCCATCTCTCCAGGCCTTTAATTTTTTTTTTTTTTTTTTTTTGAGGTAGGGTCTCACTCTGGCCCAGGCTGACCTGGAATTCACTATGTAATCTCAGGATGGCCTTGAACGCACGGTGATCCTCCTACCTCTGCCTCCGGAGTGCTGGGATTAAAGGCGTGCGCCACCACACCCGCCTTCAGGCCTTTAATTTTATTTGTTGGTAAGAAGACAGAGAGAGAGAGAGAGAGAGAATGAGAATGGGTGTGGTGCAGGGCCTGGTGCCACTGCAAACCAACTCCAGATGCATGTGTCACTTTGTGCATCTGTCTTTATATGTGTACTAAGGAATCAAACCCAAACAACTTTAACTGCTGAGCCATCTCTCCAGGCCTCAGGGTTCTTTATATTAGGGAGATTGGGTTGTGATTTGCAAAGATACGACGGGCCACACTTTGCATCCCCTCTAAAGCTGTAGAGTACATTTCTCCCCACCCTCTCATCAAAGCCCAGCTATTTATTCAATGATCACTTACCGAGCACCTCTTGAGTCTGAGTTCAATAGTGATACACCCAAGGCCAGAGGTGAGTAGACAAAGGTTTCAGTCCAGTGTGAGATGACGTTTATGTAGTGCAGAGATCTAGAACAAGTGCTTCAGGAGCTCCAGGGAGGAAGCAATAGCTTCTCTTTCTGTCACAATTGCTCTGCTTATCTGTCAGCACCCAGGGCTGGCCTTCTCTGCCTGTCTTCTCTCTGTGGTTTCAGCCTTCCATCCTGATTGCTAAAAATCTTTGCCCTAGGAAGATGGCTCTTTAAAGAGCGCTTGCTATCTGCCAGTCCTCCATGGGACCATGCTTTCTATTCACTATGCGTGCCTTTATTCCCTGCTTGTACTGGTCCTCACCATCACTTGTCAACTGTTTCTAGCATTCACCTTCCTCCTTTCAGAATTGGAATCTTCTTTAAAAAAATCTTTTTTGTTTATTTGTATTCATTTATGTGAGAGTGACAGACAGAGAAAGAGGCAGAGAGAGAGAGAGAGAGAGAGAGAGAGAGAGAGAGTGAGCCAGGGCCTCCAGCCACTGCAAACTCCAGATCCATGTGCCACCTTGTGCAACTGGCTTACATGGGTCCTGGGGAATCGAACCTCGAACTGGGGTCCTTAGGTTTCACAGGCAAGCGCTTAACCGTTAAGCCATCTCTCCAGCCCCAGGATTGGAATCTTCTTGTTGGAAAGGGGATTTCCCCCTGAATCCCATCCACTGGGTGCTTGGCACCAAGCAAAGGCTTGCTGGATGCTTGACTGATGGAACTGATGGATGGTAAGGGAGTTTGGAAGCCATGACTTGCCTGAACTGGGCTGGGGTGGGGGAGGCAAGTAAAACACAGGCTAGGCCCAGGCATGGATGGCAGGCCAAGCTGAAATCCCAGCATCAGGGCCCACCCAGGAAAGGGTTAAGCTTGTTGGAGTTTTGTATATGAAATGGCACCAGAAAAAAAAATGTTCAGACTAGCAATTGAGCCCTGTCTCATTCTGGTTCAAATGACATTGTCTGAGCTTCCCCAGCCTCGCCTCCTGCACTAATTACAGACTCCCTTGGAAGGAAGGCTGGGGCCAGGAGGTCCTCATTACAGGCTCCTGTGCTGGAGGGTGCAAACCCCAATGACCAAACCCAATGACCAAAAGGATCTTAGCAACAGAGGCCGAGGGTTCCTCTACTGAGCCTCCTGGCTGCTGCCTGACTGGGAAAGGGTTAAAGAGCAGCTGGAGGTAATGGCTGAAATATAACAGGGAGCCCACATCCACTCAAGTCACCTCTTCCTTAGGCCCTTTGCCTGGGCCTGGGCACCTCACTCTTGCCCTTCAAGATGGCTGTAGCCAGGGATGTCAGGGCCTCTCCTCTGTGGTCGCCTGCTGGCTGCCTTTCCCTCTGAGCGTGGCTTTGATGTGGGGCTTGCTCTAGGGGGGTAATCACTGGTTTCTGGGCCTGGGTTAAGCTCTTCCCACTACCCCCAGCCCAGGCAAAGACTGGAGGTCTCCTGACCATCAGAGCCAGACCTTGAGGGTGACCTTGGCTGACAGAGTGAATGGCTTTGCAATCTTCTTGATGGCAGCTGGAGGGGCCATTTCCTGGGCCCAAAAGTAGAGCAGAGGGCTCAGGAGTAGGAGCCTGAGACTAATACTGCTAGGTAAATCTATCGATCTATGTATCTATCTATCTATCATCTATCTTCTACCTATCAATCATCTATCTATCTTCTATGTACCATCTCTCTCTTGTCTATCTATCATCTATCAATCATCTATCTATCCATCCATCATCTGTCTATCTTCTATCTATCTATCTATCTATCTATCTATCTATCTATCTATCTATCTATCTATCTGTCATCTTCTATCAATCATCTATCTATCTTCTATGTATCATCTCTCTCTCTATTGTCTATCTATCATCTATCAATCATCTATCTATCCATCCATCATCTGTCTATCTTCTATCTATCTATCTACCTATCATCTTCTATCAATCATCTATCTTCTATGTATCATCTCTCTCTCTATTGTCTATCATCTATCAATCATATATCTATCTATCCATCATCTGTCTATCTTCTATCTATCTATCTATCTATCTATCTATCTATCTATCTATCATCTTCTATCAATCATCTATCTATCCATCCATCTATCATCTATCTTCTATCTATCTATCTATCTATCTATCTATCTATCTATCTATCTATCTATATCTATCTCTCTCTGTCTGTCTGTCTGTCTGTCATCTATGTCTTTATGGTGCTGAAGTTGATATGCACTGATTCTATCCCTGGGTACATCCGCAGCCCAGTCAATGAACATAACTGGTAAGGTCACAGGAGCAGCAGCTCTCAGTTATGCATTAGCTAAGTTCCAAGCACCAGGATGAGCTTCCACTGAGCTGGCCTCAAATTCAGTATCCTCTTGCCTTAGCCTCTTGCCTCAGTTGGCACGTGCCACCAAACCCAATTAAAAAAAAACATTTTATTTATTTATTTATTTATTTATTTATTTATTTATTTATTTAAGAGAGAGAAAGAGGCAGAGAGCAAGAGAAAGAGAGAGAGGGAGGAAGGGAGAGAATGGGTGTGCCAGGGCCTCCAGCCACTACAAATGAACTCCAGTCACATGCTCCCCCTTGTGCATCTGGCTTACATGGGACCTGGAGAATTGAACCAGGATCCTTTAGCTTTGTAGGCAAACACCTTAACTGCTAAACCATCTCTCCAGCCCTATACCCAATTTTTTATATCATTTAGTCCTTACAACCTTATGGATGTAAGTATCTTTTTTTTTTTTTTTTTTTTTTTTTTGGCTTCTTGAGGTTGGGTCTCACTCTAGCCTAGGCTGACCTGGAATTCACTTTGTAGTCTTAGGGTGGCCTTGAACTCACAGTGATCCTCCTACCTACCTTTGCCTCCCATGTGCTGGGATTAAAGGCGTGCACCACCACACCCGGCTTTGAAGTGTCATTTTATGAGAGCTTGTTTGGGGGTTGTAGCAGGGGAGAGAAGCTACTTGTATACCCCTGATCGAAGACTGATCCAGCACTACTTGGGGAAGATTGTTCTCTTCGAGCAAGTGCGCAGCTTGGGGAGGGACGCAACTGGAGCCATGAGGGAAGAAGGGGACACCTGCCTAGCCAGCCAGATCAGCCGAATCAATCCAGTGACCAATGGGGTGACAAATGTCACAGCCAGATCACCCTCACATCCTAGGAATCATTTTAAAAATAACCTTGCCTTCTTCTAGGAACAGCTAGAAAGCCAACCCATGGAGGGTTCAGGGGTGGAGAGAAAGAAGAAATGGGCTGAATAAGGGAGCAGGGGTGGGATAGGTGTGGTCCTGCTAAGGCGCTGAGATTAACCCTGAGCTGATGGAAGCCTGGCTTGATCCAGTTGATATGTGGGGCCTGCCACAGTAAAGGCAAGGGGCAGAAGGCAGTGCCTCACTCGAGCTCCCACTACTCATCAGTGAGAAGGCAGGATGTAAAGTCAGAAACTGATGCTCTCATCAGGCAGTTGTCTCCCAGGAGGGGTAGGCACTGGGGCCTCAGTATCCCTTGTGCCCAGTAGAGGGCCTGGTACAGACTCTAGGCACAGCAAGGCTTTTTGGGAGACCAAAAAGTCAGCTGCCTGGAGTCAGGCAGGTCATTTAGAGCTGAGCCTCAACTTGGTTATTTGAAAATGGGGACAGAAAATAGCATCACCTTGTCTGTAGGTCCCAGTCGAGCAGTGTTCAGGTGAAGCCTAGAGAGCGAAGATTGATGCCACGTGTGGTGCCAGGGGATGCTCTGACCTCATGCCCCTATGCCATGTGTTGTTCTTAATGACATGTGCGGTGTCAGGGGACGCTCTGACTTCATGCTCCTATGTCATGTGTTGTTCTTTTTAAAAAATATATTATTAAAAATTTTCATATTTATTTATTTATTTGACAGAGAAACAGGGAGAGAGAGAGAGAGAGAGAGAGAGAGAGAGAGAGAGAGGAGAGAATGGGCATGTCAGGGCCTCCAGCCACTGCAAACAAACTCCAGATGCATGTGCCCCCTTGTGCATCTGGCTTCCATGGGTCCTGGGGAATCAAACCTGGGTCCTTTGGCTTTGCAGGCAAATGCCTTAACCACTAAGCCATCCCTTCAGCCCCATGTGTTGTTCTTGATGACATGTGTGGTGTCGGGGGGACACTCTGACTTCATGCCCTTATGCCATAAATTATTCTTGGCCTGACTGCTTAGAGGCTCAGACATGGCCATTGTGTACCTGTCCTATGCCCAGGAAAGGAATAGTCTTGTTATCCTTCTTGTATGTGTTTACCTGTGTTGGCTGCACTGACGGCTTGGCCTGGTGGCCTTTGGTTAGGAAGAAGTAATAGAAATGTAGAAATAGTCTGTTTGTGTTGCTGTAACAAAATACCAGAGACAGTATGGCTCCTGAACAACAAAGGTTTATTTCTCACGGTTCTCATGGCTGGCAGGGCAAGATTGAGACCCCAACACATTTAGTTTCTGGTGACAGTCTGCTTTCTGGTACATCCATGGCCATCTTTTTTTTTCCTCCTGTGCCTGTAAGGGACAAGGGGTAATATTCTTCTTCTCCCTCATACCTCTTTGTTTGTTTGTTTGTTTTTTGAAGTAGAGTCTTGTTCTAGCCCAGGCTGACTTGGAATTCACTATGTAGTTTCAGGATGGCCTCAAACTCATGGCAATGTTCCTACCTCTGCCTCCCGAATGCTGGGATAAAAGGCGTGTGCCACCATGCCCGGCCATACCTCTTTTTAAAATTTTTAAATTATTTATCAGAGAGAGAGAGAGAGAGAGAGATGGGGGCACCAAGGCCTCTATCCACCACAAATGAACTCCAGACACATACACCACCAGGTGCATTTGGCTGAACCTGAGTTCTTAGGCTTCGCAGGAAAGTGTCTTAACTGCTAAGGCATCTCTCCAGCCCTCAGATCACTCCTTGTCCTAATGCCATTGTCACCTAACCACCTCACAGTGTCCACGTCTTATTATTATCACCTTGATGATGATAATCAACATAGGATTATTTTTTTCTTTTTGAGATGAGAGTCTCATGTAGTCCAGGCTAGCCTCAAACTCACTGTGTAGCAAGGGATGACCTTGAACTTCTGATCCTCCTAGCTCCCCCTTGCAAGTATATGACACTGTGATTAGCTCAATATATGAATTTTGATGGAGAGGGGACATAAAACATGAGATCATAGAAACTGGCTTCCTCCCCCCCATTCAGATTAGGGATCTCTGGAATTCCTGTAGCTTCTTCTACAGATTGTGAAAGGTATGGGGGTCATCTGTCTACCATCCATCCTTTTCTCACTTCCTTATTCTTTATATCCCGGGTCACAACACAGTGTCGGATATCTGATAAGTGCATAGTAAGAAATTGATTGGATGGGGGTGGAGAGATGGCCTAGCGGTTAAGGTGCTTGTCTGTGAAACCTAAGGATCCATGTTTGACTCCAGATCCCACGTAAGCCAGATGCACAAAGGTAAGGCAAGCACAAGGTTGCACATGCCCACTAAGTTTGATTGAGTGGCTGAGGCCCTGGCATGCCAACTCTCGCTCTCTCTCTCTGTCTCTCTCAAGATAAAAAAAAAAAAAAAAGAAAGAAAAGAAAATAAAAGAAATTGATTGGATAAAAACTTCAGCCCCTGAAGTCAAAGTGGCTGGAGTCATAGGCCTCTGTGACCCTACTTAGTCATGTCCTCTGCTCATACCCAGCTCTCAGCTTTCTTTCCCTAAACATGGTTCATTTTTGTTTTTGTTCATTCATTGTTTGGGTCACAGCCACTCTGAATAGGATGGTACCCTCTGTTCTAGGGCCACAGAATTAACTAAATCAATACTGCCCTTGAGAAATGGAGAAGGGTCCTAGGTATAGACAGCATCCATTGCAATATCAAGTGGTATTGCCTCTATGGTGGGTGCCAAGGTGTCTCAGGGGAAGATGAGGTCCATTCCGTATGTGAGGGGTAGTTCCAGAGTTCTGGGGTTCTTGATGTGGTCTGGAAGGGGATAAGCAGGTATTTACTCAATTTATAAAAAGAGAAAGGGTGGTCTGGACAAAGAAAAGACCTCCTCCTCACAGAACGTGTCGAATATCTGGAGGTATGACCAAGCCTGGCACCTTGGTGACACTGCTAATAGTTCCAGCTTATCCAGACAAGGAGGGTGGGGGATCTACAGGGCTGGTGTAGGCAGTCAAGCACTAATCTTGTGGGGCCTTCCAAGGAAACTTCAGCTATTTTAAAGGTAAATGAAAGTCACTACTCACTGATGAGGTTTTTTCAAATTACTTTATTTATTTATTTTTATGAGAGAGAGAGAGAGAGAGAGAGAGAGAGAGGGAGGCATATATATGTATGTATGTGTATATATATATATATTTTATTTTTTAAAAAAACAAACAAGTGTTTTATTTTATTTATTTATGTATTTGAGAATGACAGACAGAGAAAGAGGCAGAGAAGAAGAGAGAATGGGTACACCAGGGCCTCCAACCACTGAAAACAAACTCCAGATGCATGCGCCACCTTGTGCATCTGGCTTACATGGGTACTGGGGAATCAAGCCTCAAACCAGAGTCCTTAGGTTTCACAGGCAAGTGCTTAACTGCTAATCCATCTCTCCAGACACACACACACACACACACACACACACACACACACAGATAGATAGTGAGAGAAAATGGGTATGCCAGGGCCTCTAGCCACTGCAAATGAACTCCAGGTAGCTGTGCCATCTTGTGTCCTTTTTTTTTGTTTTTCTAGATGGGGTCTCACTCTAGCCCAGGCTGACCTGGACTTCATTAGGTAGTCTCAGGCTGGCCTTGAACTCACAGCAATCGTCCTACCTCTGCCTCCCGAGTGTTGGGATTAAAGGTGTGCACCACCACACCGGCTTCATCTTGTGTCTTGACACCAGAGTCACCATTGCCTTACCTCTCCTTTCCCTTACAGCAGTTCTGGGCAAAGGAGGCCCATGTTAAGGTCCTGGAAGAAGGTTTTTGTGGCTTTCCCTGTCTTTCCAGGAAGGACCCTGCACCTTTCAAAGGGATGACTGGGCTCTTCATGGAAGCGGTGGACACTCTTATTGTGTTCCATGTGGCTGGGCCAGCGCAGTTCTGGGTCAAGCCCTGGTCTTCACTTGTCTGGGATGCTCTAGTCCTGGGGGTCCTGGTACTCAAGGAGGGCAGAGTCTACTGAGGAGTCAGGACCTTGTGTCAAAACTAAGAAAATGGACCTTCTGTCTGGTACTGACAGCAAGTGTTCTGTTTCCTCACCTGGACTACCATCTGAGGTGCTAGGCTCCCCACTCATCTTGCTGAACATCTTTAGGCCCTCAGCCAGCTGTGGCAGCTGACATCCGGGTCCCAGGAGCTGTGTGCACACTGCTGACTCACCCACAGCAGCGGACAGCGTGACCTCCACCTGCGTCTTTGCTTTGTCTTCCATAGGTCAGGGCGTTGACTTTCTTTTCTTTTTTAATAAATAAAGTGGAACCTGACTCACAACTCAAGAGGATGCAGCTTGCTTGGAACCTTCAGTATCACCATGACAACTGAGCCATCTGTGAGCACTTGAGAATGTCATTATCAACAGTGACCCTGTATAGTCTTTGTCACCTCCCAACAGCAACCTTGGACCTCCACAACTCTCTGACCTTTGGGGTGGGTCCCAGGTGAATGACCCATGCCTGGGCCACCCCAAAAGTACAGAGTTGAAACCTAACCTCACTCATCCTAATCTACCATGTGCACATACCTGTGGAAGGAGCTGAGAAAATCCCTTTCATATTGGAGCAGGTACCAGGAGTGGATATTAATGAGTCCACACTCTGGAGCCCCCAAACCTATGGATTTTATTCCTCCAGTCATGTGGTAGATACACTGTAGAGCTCAGGAGGCCTAGAATTGAGACCAAGAGTCTAAAGTGGTCATGGTGGTGCTGGAGAGATGGCTTAGCGGTTAAAGCGCCTGCCTGCTAAACCTAAGAACCCAGTTCCAATCTCCAGGTCCCACGTTTAGCCAGATGCAAAGTGACGCAAGGGTGCAATGCTGCGCTTGCACACCAGGGGGCGCATGCATCGGGATTTAGTTCACAGCACCTGAGAGACTGCTGGTGAGCCCATTCTCTATCTGTCTCCCCTCCCTCTCTCTTTGTCTGTCTCTCTCTCTGTGTCTCTCTCCAAAAATAAAATAAAATAAAATAAAATAAAATAAAATAAAATAAAATAAAATAAAATAAAATAAAATAAAATAAAGTGGTCATGGTGGTGGTAGCCATTACCACATGGTGATCAGCCACAGTCTGGCTGTATGGGATATTTTATAATCTTACTTCCTGGTCCTTGCTGCAAGTATTTACATGGTGGCACTATAATAAATGAATGAATTTTAATTACATTCATTTCTGGAGGGGCACGTGTGTGTGCATGTGTGTGTGCATGTTCATATGTGTGCAGGTGCCCACGCACATGTGTGTGAAGGCCAATGGACATGTCAGGTATCTTCCTCAATTGCTCTCTACCTTATTTTAAAAAAATATTTCATTTATTTATTTAAGAGAGGAAGAGGAAGAGAGAGAGAGGGAGAGAGAGAGAGAGAATGGACACACCAGGGCCTCTAGCCACTGCAAACTAACTCCAGATGCATTCACCACCTTGTGCATCTGGCTTTATGTGGGTACTGGGAAGTCAAACCTGGGTCTTTAGGTTTTTCAGGCAAGCTTCTTAATTGCTGAGCCATCCTTCTAGCCCATCTACCTTATTATTATTATTTTTTTGAGATAGGGTCTTTCACTGAATCTAGAGCTTACCAATTTGTCTAGACAAGTTAGCCAGCAAGCCCTAGAGATCTTCCTGTCTCCGCTTCCCTGTGCTGGAATTACAGGCACTTTACTGACTGAACCATTTCCCTGGCTCCATCAATTAGTTTAATAACAAGATCTAGCACACATGAGTGAGTGTCACACTCTGTGGCACTTTAACAGTTAATTTCAGGTGGGACACAGGTGATTGATTACCCCTATTTTACAGATGACCAAACCAAGGCTTATAGAGGTGAAGTAATTTGGCCAAGGTTGTGCACTTAGGGAAGGATGGAGCTGGACTCTGGGTTAAAGTCTGTCTCACAGTTGTCCCCATTGTTTTGTGGTAGCTGAAGGCTTGAGGTCTAAGCTACAGACTGAGCAGATGTTGAGGACTGCCTTGTTCAGGAGATGTTCTCCAGCAGCCTTGACTGATGTTTCCCCCTAAATGGTCCCTTGTCACCCACATCAGGGTGTATTGTAGGCATTCCCCAGGTGAAGTTCTAATGAGAAATAAGAGTTAGCAGAGCTCCATCCTGAAGGGCAAGAGTCGTGAAGCATGAAACTCTGAGACATACCCAGGGCCTAGTACAGGATGTGGCCCAGGGCAGGTGCTCAGTAGCACTTGTTGAACCTGAATGAAGAATAAATAGGTCTCTCAAGTCTACCACACCCTATATCCCTCCATTTCCCTACCTGGGTTGCACTGTTTGCCAGTCTCTGCCTACTCTCATGAGTTTTCCGGTAAAGGAAGGTACAGGGCAAATTTGCTATCAAAAAGTTGTATTCTATTAGCAGGAATAAACTCAGTCCCTAATCGACTTTCGAGACAGTTATTGGGGCTGGTGTGGTGGCACATGCTTGTAATCTCAGCATTCAGGAGGATGAGGAAGTAGAGTGCAAGGCCAGCTTGGGCTATCCTGGGGAGGGGGGAAAAAAAAAGAAAAGAAAGGAAGGACGGAAGGAGAGGAGAAAAGAGAAGTGAAGAAAAAGAAAGGAGAAATGTGTTCTCACTTCTGAACAAAAACCTCTAGATAGGCATGCAGTGTAGAGGTCAATTTGGGATCTCTTTCTCTAACTAGTGATTTTTGGTGTTTTGAGGTAGGTCTCATTCTAGCTCAGGCTGACCTGGAATTCACTATGTAGTCTCAGGGTGGCCTCGAACTCATGGTGATCCTCCTACCTCTGCCTCCCGAGTGCTGGCATTAAAGGCCTGAGCCACCACACCTGGCTCTGACTAGTTTTAAACGCAAATGAGGCTTATCTATCAGAGGAAAACACCATGTATAAAGTCCATTAGTAATGTCACATGCATATGATGGGATATCCAAGAACAAAGAGAAACAAGCAGAATACAAAACCATATGCACTAAAGAGATGATTACATGTGGTGGGAGCCAGTTGTCCTCCACTATCTAATCTTCCTTTTAACCAGAGTAATGGAACCCCTACTTTGACAAACATCACATTCCCAGTGGCCATGGGACTTAGTTCTGATTGGTGGGATACAAACAGACGTGATGTATATGAATTCCAGGAAGTATCTGTCCTAATTTGTTCCTATTGCTTTAACAAAATTATCTTAAATGGAGTAATTTATAAACATTAGAATTGTATGGCTCACAGTTTTGGAGACTGGGAAGTCCAGAATCAAGTTGCCAGCAGTGGAGTGAGTGTCTTGGAAGACTTGCTCTCTTGTTCCATGAAGGCACCTGTTGCAACACCTCTCATGGTGGAAGAGCAAGCATCTCCCTCATACTTCTTTCATAAGGTCATTAATTACCATCCAAGAGGGAACCAGCCTCTTGGCTTAGTCCCTCCTAAAGGACCCAGTTCTTTTTTTTTTTTTTTTTTTTTTTTTTATTTTTTATTTAAGAGCTACAGACAGACAGAAAGAAAAAGAGACAGACAGATAGAGAATGGGCATGCCAGGGCCTCCAGCCACTGCAAACAAACTCCAGATGCATGTGCCACCTTGTGCATCTGGCTTATATGGGTCCTGGGGAATCGAGCCTTGAACCAGGGTCCTTTGGCTTCACAGGCAAGCGCTTAACCACTAAGCCATTTCTCCAGGCACCTCCCTTTTTATAAGATTTACTTTTACTTTTTGTTTTTTGTTTTTTTTTGAGGTAGGGTCTCACTCTGGCCCAGGCTGACCTGGAATTAACTATGTAGTCTCAGGGTGGCCTTGAACTCACGGTGATCCTCCTACCTCTGCCTCCCGAGTGCTGGGATTAAAGGCATGCGCCACCACGCCCGGCTAAGATTTACTTTTACTTTTATTAGCCACAGACAGAGGAGGAGAGAGAGTGAGAATGGGTGCACCAGGGTCTCCAGCCACTGCAAATGAACTCCAGACGCATGTGCCACCTTGTGCATCTGGCTTACATGGGATCTGGAAAATTGAACCTGGGTCCTTAGGCTTTGCAGTCAAGCACATTAACCACTAAGCAATCTCTTCAACCCAGGACCCATTTCTTAACATTATCACATCAGCAAATAATCTTTACCGTACTAATCGTGAGGGGACACATTCAGATAGGAGCATTGTCTTTTTTTTTTTTTTTTTTTTTCGAGGTAGGGTCTCACTGTAGCTCAGGCTGACCTAGAATTCACTATGTAGTCTCAGATTGGCCTCGAACTCATGCTAATCCTCCTACCTCTGCCTCCCGAGTGCTGGGATTAAAGGTGTGTACCACCACACCCGGCTTGCATTGTCTTTTTAAAATTAATATATTTTATTTATTCATTTGAGAGAGTATAAGAGAGAAACAGGGAGAGAGAGAGAAAGAGAATGGGCATGCTAGGGACTCCAGCCACTGAAAGGAACTCCAGACACAAGCGCCACTTTGTGCATCTAGCTTACATGGGTACTGTGGGATCAAACTCAGGTCCTTAGACTTTGTAGGCATGTGCTTTAACTGCTGAACCATCTCTCCAGCCCAGGAGCATTGTCTTTTGAGCTAAGTGGCTCCCTTCTTTTGCTTCTGCCTTCTTGAACATGGATGTGAGCTGCCCTGGTGGATCATGGGTAGAAGCCATGATAGCAATAAGATGGAGAACAGCACCTTAGAAGGAAGCTGGTCCCTGATACGCACTAAGCTGAAATACCAGCCTAGGCTGCTTACCACTGTGTGTCACTTACCAAATAGAGAAATGAACATGCAGGTTTTCTGTCATTCAGAGCTAATCAGTATGAGAGATTAAACAATAACAAGCTAAAAATAGTATAAACTGTATAATATAATTTATGTAGACAGTAAAAACTATATAAAAATTCCATTTTATTTTTAAATTAATTAATTAATTGAGAAAAAGGGGGAGATAATGGGTGCATCAGGGCCTCTAGCCACTGAAAACAAACTCTAGATGCATGTGTCACCTTGTGCATCTTGCTTACATAGTTACTGGGGAATTGAGTCTGAGTCCTTAGGTTTCACAGGCAAGTACCTTAACTGCTAAGCCATCTCTCTAGTCTTTATTTTTTATTTTTATTTTTGGTTATCCAAGGTAGGGTTCACTCTAGCTCAGGCTGACCTGGAATTCACTATGTAGTCTCAGGGTAGCCTTGAACTCTTGGTGATCCTCCTACCTCTGCCTCCCAAGTGCTAGGATTAAGGGCATGTGCCATTACGCCCAGCTCCTTATTTTTATTTAATAATTTTTTTTTTTTTTTTTTTTTTTTTTTTTGGTTTTTGAGGTAGGGTCTTGCTCTAGCTCAGGCTGACCTGGAATTCACTTTGTAGTCTCAGGGTGGCCTCGAACTCATGGCCTACCTCTGCCTCCCGAGTGCTGGGATTAAGGGCGTGCGCCACCATACCCGGCTGGGTTTTTCTAGTTAGGGTGTCTCTCTAGCCCAGGCTGACCTGGAATTCACTATGTAGTCTCAGGGTGACCTTGAACTCACAGAGATCCTCCTACCTCTGCCTCCCGAGTGCTGGGATTAAAAGCGTGTACCATCGCGCCTGTCTTAATTTTTTTATTTTTATTTTTTTTTTGCTTATTTATTTGAGAGGAGGGAAAGAAAGAGTGTGTATGGGCACACCAGGGCCTCTTACCATTGCAGACTAACTTCAGATGCATGTGCCACTCAATGCATCTGGCTTTAATTTGGAACTGAGGAATTGAGCCTACACCAGCAGACTTAACAAGCGAGCACCTTTAACCAATGAACCATCTCCCTAGTCTGTAGTTTTATTTTTTTAATTAATTAAGTAATTAATTAATTTGAGAGAGAGAGAGAGAGAGAGAGAGAGAGAGAGAGAATGAGTGCACCAGGGCCTCTAGCCATAGCAAATGAACTCTAGACACATGCACTATCTTGTGCATCTTGCTTTACGGAGTACTGGGGAATTGAACCTTGGTCCTTAAGCTTTGCAGGCAAGCACCTTAACCTCTGAGCCATCTCTCCAGCCCCCAGCCCCCACATCTGAATTTTATATGGGTGCTGGGGATCCAAACACAGACCCTCATACTTGCATGGCAAACTCTTCACTGAACTAGTTCTCCAGCCCTACATGTTCTTTTGTTTATCTGTACATCAAAAAGTATACCACTTTTGGGGCTGGAGAGATGCCTTAGCAGTTAAGGCATTTGCCTGCAAAGCCAAAGGATCCGGGTTGGACTCTCCAGGATCCACATAAGCCAGATGCACAAGGGGGCACATGCATCTGGAGTTTGTTTGCAGTGGCTGGAGGCCCTGGCACACCCATTCTCTCTCTCCCTCCCTTTCTCTGCCTCTTTCTTTCTCCCAAATAAATAAATAAATATATATATATATTTAAAACATATACTACTTTTTAAGGAAAAATAATAAAAGGTATAAATGATTATGATTCTCTTAAGATCCACATGGATCTCAATCATAAAAATATAGGTTGAGGGGCTGGAGAGATGGCCCAGCAGTTAAGGCACTTGCCTGCACAGCCTAAGGACCTGGATTTGATCCCCCAGTACCTACATAAAGCCAGATGAACAAAGTGACACATGCATCTGGAGTTCATCTGCAGTAGCTAGAGGTCCTGGTGTGCCCATATTCTCTCTCTCTGCCTCTTTCTTCTCTTTCTTTATCTCTCTCTCTCTCAAAAAATTAAATAAATAGGGCTGGAGAAATGGCTTAGCAGTTAAGGTGCTTGCCTGCAAAGCCAAAGGACCCAGGTTTGATTTCTCAAGACCAACGTAAGCCAGATGCACAAGGTGGTGCATGCATCTGGAGTTTGTTTGCATTGGCTAGAGGCCCTGGCATGCCCATTCTCTCTCTCTCTTTCTCTTTTTCTCTATCCTTTCTCTCTTCCTCCCTCTCACAAATAAAAATAAATTAAAATATTAAAAGGTAAATAATTTTTTTTAAAAAAGGAAGCTATTTCCTATTAAAAATATATATAGTTTGAGGCCAGGCATGGTGGTGCATGTCTTTAATCCCAGCATGTGGGAGGCAGAGGTAGGAGGATTTCCATGAATTCAAGGCCACCCTGAGACTACATAGTGAATTCCTGGTCAGCATGGGCTAGAGTGTGACCCTTCCTGAAAAACCAATATATATATGTATGTATGTATGTATGTATGTATGTATGTATGTATTCTAATATATATATGTATATATTCCATTACTCAGGAAGCTGAGGCAGGAGGATTGAGAATTTGAGGCCAGTGAAACCATGAATCAAGACAAAAACAGACTCCTAGGCTGAGGAGATGGCTCAGCAGTTAAAGGTGCTTGCTTGCAAAGCCTGCCAGCCAGAGTTCAATTCCTCAGTGCCCATGTAAAACCAAACATACAAAGTGGTGCATGTGTCTGGAGTCCATTTGCCCTAGTGCATCCATACTATTCTCTCTTGCTCTCTTTCTTTCTTGCAAATAAACTAAAAAAATTTTTGGTTTCTCGAGGTAGGGTCTTGCTCTAGCCCAAGCTGACCTGGGATTCACTAAAAACCAGTAAGAAAAAAATAAAACATTTTAGCTAAGGGTGGTGGTGCATGCCTTTAGTCCCAGCACTTGGGAGGCAGAGGTAGGAGGATCTTCTTGAGTTTGAGACCACCATTAGACTAGAGAATGAATTCCAGGTCAGCCTGGGCTAAAGTGAGAGCCTACCTTGAAAAACAAAAACAAAAACAAAACAAACAAACAAACAAAAAATCTGGTAAGAGTCTGGTTTTAAAAAGTATTTTTTTTTGAGGCAAGCCCAACAGACTGTTTTTTTTTTTTTTTTTTTTTAATGTGAGAGAGTGAGAGAGAAAGAGAGAGAGAAAAATTGGCATGCCAGGGCCTCCAGCCACTATAATCGAACTCCAGATGCCTGTGCTACCTACTGCACATGTGTACCCTTGCACACTTGTGTCATGTGCATCTGGCTTACATTGAACCTGGAGAGTCAAACATGGGTCTTAAATATATATGTATTGGTTTTTGGTTTAAAAATACTGGGTGTGGTGGCACACGTCTTTAATCCCAGCACTCAGGAGGGTCGCCATGAGTTCAAGGCCATCCTGAGACTACATAGTGAATTCCAGGGCATTCTGGGCTAGAGTGAGACCCTACCTTGAAAAACAAAAATACAAGACAAAAAAAAAATTAAAAAAAAAATCAGACTCTTAGCAGGCATAGTATTGCAGACCTTTAATCCCAGCATTCAGG
Organism: Orientallactaga sibirica; assembly: GCA_036365145.1. Taxonomy (NCBI): domain Eukaryota; kingdom Metazoa; phylum Chordata; class Mammalia; order Rodentia; family Dipodidae; genus Orientallactaga; species Orientallactaga sibirica. The sequence goes on along the minus strand of JAEOAD010002662.1, from coordinate 2,602,746 downwards.
AGGCAGAGGTAGAGGACTGCTGTGAGTTCGAGGCCACCCTGAGACTACATAGTGAATTTCAGATCAGCCTAGACAAGAGTGAGACCCTACTTTGAAACAACTAAAAAAAAAAAAAAAAAAAAAAACAAACCAAAAAACAAACAAAACAAATCCTTCAAAACCAGACTCTTATGATTACATAAGTAGGGAAAAGAAATCTGGAAAGATAGGTAATAAAGCCAATAAGGACACGAAAAATGGTTCAAAATATATCTTTAATGGGAAAAGGTTATTCAACCATATGATTCAAGTTTTTATAAAAAGAATAATATGAGCCAGGTGTGGTGGCTCATGCCTTTAATCATAGCACTGGAGGCAGAAGTAGGAGGATCACCATGGGTTTGAGGCCAGCCTGAGAGTACATAGTGAATTCCAGGTCAGCCTGGGCTAGAGTGGTACCTTGAAAAACCAAAATAATAATAATAATAAAAGACTAACTTAACAGAAATATATACTAGAAAAATAACTGGGAGGAAATAAGCCAGTATCAGTGCCAGGCTCTGAAGGAGTCCTGGTAGTCCTTGTTTTCCCCATCACACTTTTAATATTTGTCAAGTCACCCCCACCAATAGAACTGTTTTTATTTTATTTTGGTCCTGGGGGTTGAACTCAGGGCCCCACGAATGTTAAGCTGGACTCTGCCATTCATCTACACTTCCAGTGTCTTGTCTTATTTACAAATGTTTGTTTATACTTAGAGACTTTTTTTTTTACTTAGAGACATTTTAGCAATACAGAAAAGTATGTTAACACAAAATAATAGGCCACACCCATTCCCCACTGCCCAAAGTTGAAAGTATTAATTTTGGTTCTATTTAATTCCAGTTTTTATTTTATAGAAATGAGTAGACCCCATTTCTGAAGTTTCATTATAATCACTGAAACTATTTAGAGAGCCCTGCCCCGTGGGGACAGTCCAGCATGGTGCTCCTGGCCAGGGCTGGAAAGCCCTGGTCAGAGACTTTTAACTCCCTTCCACCTTTGGCGGGAAGCTTGGCTCTAAGCGACTATTTCCAGGACGGAGGCGGCCTGGGTGCTTGGGCGCCAGCTTAGCCTGGCACTTCCTCTGGAACATCAGCGGCAGGCAGGCTGCAAGAGGTGGGGAGCAGCGGGCACTTCCCTCTTGAGGTCAGTCGGTGCCCAACTAGTGTTTACACACAGGGTGGGGCCTGCGCCTGGGCTTCCAGCCTTCTGCTCTCAGGAGAGCTGGCCCCAGCAGGCCACAAGCAAAGGATGGAGAAACCACTGTCTCCTGCAAGGCCCACAGGCCACAGCACGGAGGATTCTGGGAAAGAGCCTCCCCCCCCCACACCCATAGGTGGTCAAGAGGTCAGGGAAGGCTGTGAGGATCTAGAGGGAAATAGGAAGGTCTCACCTTTACCAGGCACCTGCCCATGGGAAGGCCATTGGACAAATGAGGAAACTGATTCGCAGAAAGATGAATGAAGGTGTTTGCCCAAGGCCTTATGACTCAGGTCCCCCAGCCTGAGATTGGGACTGACAGCAGGGCTGGTGTCCTGATGCCACAACCAAGCTGCATCTCACGGGGCTACCATGGGGAGCGGGCATCAAGACTGGGGGCATTTGGAGATGGGGCCTTGGAATGAGACACTCGTTGGCTCCCTGTGCTTATTTGGCTGGAGTCCATAGGGTGGCTCTTGCCTTGCATTGGAGGTTCAAGGTGGCTGGTAAAATCCGAATTGATTAACAGTGTCCTGGTCCTCTGTTTTTGAGTTTGTAGAGGACTAGGGTTTCAGGGTCCATGGGAAACTGAAAAGGGATGAGAGTGCTAACTACCCAGCTGGCCCACCTGACCTGGCAAACCCCGGACCTTTTCTGCCCTCCCCTGTGGGCCTAAGTGATGAAAAGAAGCCCCTTCAGGGGTGGTCCTCCGAATCTGGCATCCATCCATCCATCCCAAAAGTGTGGACCTGGCCTCCTCTGGGTCAGTACTGGCTCTGGGAACCAACTAATGGGCCTCACCTCCTTGACTCAAATGCCCCCAGTATCTGTGACTGCTCCAATGCCAAAGCTCCAGGCTCCGAGGCACACTAACTGCTCCAGGGAGGCTCGGCCTGAGTTTTCTATCAGATAAGATTGGTTGGAATTCCAGATCTGCCACATTCAAGCTATGTGACCTATGTGACTTTAGATAGGCTCCTTAATGTTTTTATAAAACTATAAAACAGGGATGTTGGGGCTGGAGAGATTGCTCAGCGGTTAAGACACTTGCCTGTGAAGCCAAAGGACCCAGGTTTGATTCCCCAGTACCCATGTAAGCCAGATGCACAAAGTGGTGCATGTTTCTGGAGTTCTTTTGCAGTGGCTAGAGGCCCTGGTGCGCCCATACTCACTCTCTCTTTCTTTCTCTATCGACCTCTTTCTCTCTCTCTTAAATAAATGGATAAAAAATTTAAAAACAACAACAACAGGGATGTCACTGCTGCTGATGATGATCACAGATCATCTGTGGTTGGAGGACTGAACATGATAACACGCTCAAAGTGACTTTGTATTTTCACCCACCGAGCAAATAGCAAACACTGAGGAAGAGCACCTGAGGCTGGTGCCACCTCCTCCTGCTGCGCCCTTCCTCAGATCCAGCATTTGGTCTCAAGTGGCAGGCGAGCCACAAGCCTCCATCCCCTTCCTGGGCATTGAGCATCCCCAGCTTGGGATATGACAGCTGATTGCGAGGCAAAAGAGGAGGGAGAGAATGGCTGAGGATGAGTCTGAGATGCCAGGGAAATGGGTACCAGTTCTCTGGATGAAGAGACCAGCACATGGATCTCAAATTCACAGGCCCTCAAATCTTGGTGACCCCCATAGTGAGCCCTCATTCCCTCCCCTGCCCTGGTTTCTGAATGTTCTCACAGACAGGCTATTGTTATTATCGACAACAATGCTGATCCCTTTGATGGACTCTTCCTTGGAGTCAGACAGTGCACCAGGCATTGGCTCATTCACATCATGGAAACCCTGTGAAGGGGTACTATCATTTACCTTATAGTTCAGATGAGGACACTTTAGGACCGAGAAGTTAGGTGACTTGCCAAAGTCACATAGGGATGAAGTGGCCCAGCTGCAAATTTCACTGCTCCTGGGAGAATGTGAATGACAATGAATCTCAATGGACAGAAAGGCATCTCAGACCTGACTCTCACCAAGGCCTCTGTTTGGGATACAGTGGGGTCCTGCAACCTTCCAGCATAGTCACCTAAGCTGCCACCCACAGAGAAGAATGGGGCTTCTGGTCCCCCTTACATGCCCAGTGAGTCTCTGTCCAGACCCATAGCTGGGGTTAGGAAACAAGCCCCTGATTTTTTTTTTTTTTTTTTTTTTTAGCCTGAGTCAGGTAGGGGCCAGTCATGTGGCCAGAGCCCAGGCATTATAGAGGAGATGGTTGGAAAGTTAAAAGGAAGTGAAGGCACCTGGTGGATGGGCAGCAGACCCTAGAGTTACAGGGGTGAAAGCGACCTCCACCCTTCAGACTGAGAAAGCAAAGGGAAGAGGCATTGTCAAAAAAGTTCCACAGTTGGGGGCCTGGAGAGATGGCTTAGCGGTTAAGTGCTTGCCTGTGAAGCCTAAGGATCCCAGTTCAAGGCTCGATTTACCAGGACCCATGTAAGCCAGATGCACAAGTGGCTGAAGGCCCTGGGGCACCCATTCTCCCTCTATCTATCTGCCTCTTCCTCTCTCTGTCTGTCACTCTAGAATAAATAAAAAATAAACAATTTTTTTTTTAAAGTTTTGTAGTTGGGCCGGGTGTGGTGGCGCACGCCTTTGATCCCAGCACTCAGAAGGCAGAGGTATGAGTTCAAGGCCACCCTGGGAATACAGAGTGAATTCCAGGTCATCCTGGTCTAGAGTGAGACCCTACCTCAAAAAACAAGCAAAACAAAACAAAACAAAACAAAACAAAACAAAACAAAACAAAACAAAACAAAACAAAACAAAACAAGAAGTTCCATAGCTGGGGTTACTTCTGCAAAGAGAATAGAGCCATCCTCAGAGATGCCACCCACTACTACAGACTGGGAGAAATGGCAGCCTGCTCTCCTCCTCCTGCCCCGTCTTCCTTAAGCACTAGGTTGTTCCAGTCACAAGCCAGAGGGCAAGGGCATCTGGGGCATGGCATTTGCACTGCAAGATGTGAGCAGAAAAGAGAAAGGCAAGGAAGAGATGTAACAAACAAAATAATTCCCAAGGGACCCAGGCCTCTTGAAGGCCATCCCTCCTGCTGGTGCGGCCATCTCTCATTTGTTGCTGGGCTCCTCCTGGGTAGAGGGCAGGTGGGCAGATTCCCACTGCTAATGACCACGCTCCCCCCATAAATAGGACCTCTGTCCACTCCTACGCTATGTTTGTTCTGGCCCAGTCCTGGTTGGGTTTAGTAGACCCTAGCTGACAGAGCTGGCCATCCCCTTTGTGTACTTGTCAGGTTGGTGTCTTCTTTGGCCTTGCCCTTCGCTCCTCACCATGTCCTTCCCCACGTTGAAGACCAGAGAAGATGCCACCAAATTCCAAAGATAAAGCCCACTGGGTAAGAGCTCAGCTGCGGTGGCTTTCAAACACAGCTCTGTCACTTATTAACTCTAGGAGAGTGATGTCACCTCTTCAAGTCTCTAAAATGAGAGTAGTAGTAACATCTAAAATAAGCTAATATTTGTAGAATGTTGAGCACTGTTCTCAGTACAGAGTAATTGCTCTAGAAATAGTGATGTTAAAGCATAAGGAAGGAATGTGTACAGTCACTTCTGACTCAAGAGGAAGAAACACACATCTGGATTCTCAAAGTCCAAGCTGACCGCCATCCACTCACTGGTCATCTTCCTGGAGAGCTAACTCTTCTTCTTCTTCTTCTTCTTCTTTTTTTTTTTTTTCCTGAGGTAGGTCTCTCTCTAGCCCAGGCTGACCTGGAATTCACTATGTACTCTCATGCTGGCTTCAAACTCACAGCCATCCTCCTACCTCGACCTCCCGAGAGCTGGGATATAAGGATGCGCACCACCATACCCAGCCTTTTTTTTTTTTTCTCTCTCTTTTTTAAAATTTTTGTTTATTTATTTATTTGTTTGTTTGAGAGTGACAGACAGAGAGAGAAAGAGTCAGAGAGAGAGAGAGAGAATGAGTGCACCAGGGCCTCCAGCCACTGCAAACAAACTCCAAATTCATGCACCACCTTGTGCATCTGGCTTATGTGGGTACTGGGGAATCGAGCCTCGAACTGGGGTCCTTAGGCTTCACAAGCAAGCACTTAACTGCTAAGCCATCTCCAGCCCCTCTCTTACTTTATTATTGACAGCCTCCATTCATGTACACATGTACTCTGATCATAATCCCCAGCCACCACCCTGTTTTGTCCCCTCCACTATTCTCCCTCCACTAAACTCCCTCTTCCTAACTAGTCCCTGTTCTATTATGATGTCATCATTTTTTCCTCCTATGATGCAAGTCTTGTGTAGGTAGCATCAGCCACTGTGAGGTCATAAATTCAATGGCCATTTACTATCTGGAAAACAGTATTTCAAAGAACTCCTCTCCTTCCTTTGACTCTTACATTCTTTCCACCTCCTCTTCTGAAACAGTCCCTGAGCCTCGGAGGGTGCGATAGAGATGTCTCAGTGATCACACTCCACTGTCTCTTCTTCTCAACACTTGAGTTTTCAGCCTCCCCAGTGGTCACCACCATCTGAAAAGAGAAGTTTCTTTTTTTAATATATATTTTTATTTTTATTTATTTATGAGAGGGAAAAAGGGAGAGAGAGAGAGAGAGAGAGAAAGAGAGGGAGGGAGAGAATGGGCATGCCAGAGCTTCCAGCCACTGCAAACAAACTCTAGATGCATGCACCACCTTGTGCATCTGGCTTACGTGGGTCCTGGGGAATCGAACTGAGGTCCTTAGGCTTTGCAGGCAAGCACCTTAATAGCTAAGCTATCTCTCCAGTCCCGAGAAGTTTCTTTAACCAAAAGTGAGGGTAGATTAATATATGAGCATAAATATAAGTATTTAGAGGGCAATTTGGTGAGCATATTATATCCATTTAAGCAAACAACAGTAGTAGCTCTCCCACCCTGGGGCTTATGATATTCCCAGCCACAGGCTTTTGCTTAGATTTTCAGTACCAGGCAGGAATTCCCTCCCATGGAGCAGGCCTCAAATCCAATCAGAAAGCAGTTGGTTTTCCCCATAACAGACATGCCACCATTGCACCAGTTGGTACATTTTGCATAAGTGGCCAGCAGTAAAGCTTGCAAGGTCCGCGCCTGGTTAAGACTGCTGATGGCATAGGCTTCCCAGCACCATGACAGCTCTGGAGAGCTAATTCTTTCACATGCCAGTTGACCTAGTAATAAGGCAGTCCCCCATGCCCCCATGCTGCCCCAGGAAGTGAGCCCTTATAGCAGCAGCATTCTGCCTGGAGCTGATAAGCTGCCCATCTTGGTCCTTACTAACAGCAGTGTGCAAGGCTGAGCGGTAAGCACCGGGAACCTGAGAGTCCCAGATGGAGGGCCTGACCAGATGTCTTAGAACTGCAATTTGTATTTGCCCACCACTTGCCTGTTTCCCTGTGGGGTCAACCTCTGTTCTCATCTAGAAGGACAGCAGTGTGACAGGGTGGCTCTCCTCAGGGAGTGTGTGCTTGGTGGAAGTACAGAATAAGAGTCCACAGGGTTGAGACTGCTGTGCTTAAGACAACTTCAAACAGAGCCCCAGAAGGTAAGTGCTGGGAAGAGCCTCCAGCCGTGCCACAGGGACCCAGAGCAGGTGCCAGTGGGCGCTCTCAGGAAACTGTACTTAGTGAGCTCTAGAGGAGTCTTCAGTGTGACTGGCAGAATGATTTCTTCAGGGAGCCTCGGGCACAGCCATGGGACATCAGGGTGAATTTGCAGAAAGGTGTGTCAGAAGTTTAACTCCTTTGTTTCTGAGCTGAAAGACGCCCGAGTTCCCTGCATGCTAAGGTTTGGATTAGTGTTCCCCAAGGCTTGTTGTGTCACAGGCTTGGTCTCCAGCCTGTGACAGTGTTGAGGTGATAGAACCTTTGGGAGATGGAGCTTAGTGAGAGGAAGTTAGTTGAGTGTGGGCATGCCCTTGAAGGGGATATGGGACTCCAGCCCTTTCCAACCTTTCACTGCTTCATGTTCCCCATGAAGTGGACAGACCTCCTCTGTCACATGTGCCCTTCATGAGGTCCAACGCTTCCGCAGGCCTCAAGCAATAGAGCCAAGGGATTGGCACTGACACTTCCTCAATTATGAGCACAAATGAATCTTTCTTCCTTTTATTTTTTCGAGGTAGGGTCTTGCTCTAACCCATGTTGACCTGGAATTCACTAGGTAGTCTCAGGCTGGCCTCGAACTCATGGTGATCCTCCTACCTCTGCCTACTGAGTGCTGGGATTAAAGGCGTGTGCCACCGCACCCAGCTTGCCTTTCTTCCTTTTACGTTAATTCTTTTAGAGATTTTGTCAGTGATGGAAACTGACTAACATACTGCAAAAGGAGTCAATGGGTGAGTGTGAGATGAATTTTCTAGGATGAAATCCATGTGACAGTTGTAGAGATCTAGGTCAGGACAAAGGGCAGAGAAAGAAATATAGCTGATCTGTGAGGTTGTCATTGCAAGAGTATGAAGAAAACTATGAATGAGGTATTCATTCCATGAAGATTGGACTCCTATTCACTGTGCTCTTTGTTAAGCAGAGAAGGGATATGAAAAGAGTGACATGCTGGGCTGGAGAGATGGCTTAGCAGTTAAGGTGCATGCCTGCAAAGCCCAAGGACTCCGGTTCAAATCTCCAGGTCCTATGTAAGCCAGATGCACATGGTGGCGCATGCGTCTGGAGTTCGTTTGCAATGGCTAGAGGCCCTGGTGCACCCATTCTCACTCTCTCCCCCTCTCTCTGTCTCTAATAAATAAATAAATAAAAATAAAACCTAAAAAAATTTAAAAAAAGAGTGACATGCTATAAGGTGATATGTGGCAGAAAGCCAATCTAAGGAGATGCCAACTAAAGGCTACTGGTCAACTAAAGGCTGCAACAGAGCTGAACATCTAGAGGCAGGGTAGATGTTATGGACTGATATATGGATAGGGCCTTCAGGCAGGTGACTGAGGTTAAATTAGGTCCTAAGGGTGAAGTCCTAATCCAATAGAACTGGTGTCCTTGTAAGATGAGGAAAGAATTGCAGAGACCCCTTTTTCTCGACTCCCACAGAGAAGGGACTGTGTGAAAACACCACAAGAAAGAAGGCTGCCATCTACACAGCAGGGGAGGAGCCTTACCAGAAACCTTGACTGGCGCCTTGATTTTGGACCTTCAGCCTCCAGAGCTATCTGGAGTAAGTAAGTAAGTATGTAAAATAAGTATTTGTTTTGTTTGTTTGTTTGTTTGTTTGTTGTTTCCTTGTAGTACTGGGAATTGAACCCAGGGCCTAATATATACTAGGCAAGAGATCTACCACCAAGCTATCTCTGCAGCTTCTACAGCTGCAAATGTACTCCAGGTCCATGTGCCACTTTGTGCATCTGACTTTACATGAGTACTGGGGAATTGAACCTGAGCTGTCAGGTTTATAAATATTTTAATTTATCTATTTGCAGCAGAGTGATAGAAGAGAGACAGACAGAGAGAATGGGCACACTGGGGCCTCCAGCCATTGCAAGCAAACTCCATGTGCCACTTTGTGCATCTGGCTTTACGTGGGTACTGGGGAATCAAACTCAGGTTGTTAGGCTCTGCAGGCAAGCGCATTAACCACTGAGTAATCTCTCCAGCCTGCCATAAGGTTTTATGTTTTTTTGTTTTTTTGAGGTAGGGTTTCATTCTAGCCCAGGCTGACCTGGAATTCATTATGTAGTCTCAGGGTGGCCTTGAACTCACAGCAATCCTCCTACCTCTGCCTCCCAAGAGCTGGGATTAAAGGCATGCACCACCATGCCTGGCTAGATTTAATTTTTAAAATTTATTGTTTTGTGTTTGTAGTATGGTATGTGTGTGTGAGAGAAGTGTGGTGTGTGTAGTGTATGATCCCTTGTGTTGTCCCATGCATTTTGCTTGTGGAGGCCAAAGCAGAAAGTCCTGCCTCATTGCTCTTCCTCCCATTGTTTGAGCTGGAATCTCACACTGATACCTGAGCCTATAGTGTTCAAGTGCTGGATGATTCCCTGGTCTTGGCACACATGGACAAACTGGGATGTTTATGTGAGTTCTTGAGATTCACACTTGGGCTGTCTCAGACTCCCTCAGGCCTTTATGCTTGTGCAGGAAGTGCACTTAACAGCTGAGCTATCTCTTCAGCACTCTGTGGTGGTTTGATTCAGGTGTCCCCCATAAACTTATGTGTTCTGAATGGAGGTCCCCAGCTCATGGAGAGTTGGGAATTAATGCCTCCTGGAGGCAGTGTATTCTTGGGGGAGGGCTTATGGGTGTTATAGTCAGTTTCCTCTTGACAGTGTTTGGCATACTCTCCTATTCCTGTTGTCCACCTGATGTTGGCCAGGGGGGTGACGTCCGCCCTCTGCTCATGCCATCATTTTCCCCTGCCATCCTGGAGCTTCCCCTTGAGTCTATAAGCCAAAATAAGCCCTTTTTTCCACAAGCTGCTCTTGGTTGGGTGATTTCTGCCAGCAATGTGAACCTGCCTGCAGCACACAACCCCCCTCACTTTTTTGAGACAAATTCTCCTTACGATGACTTTGAGCTTGTGATTTTCCTGTCTCAGCCTCCTGACTAGCTGGGATAACAGGAATATCCTACCGGGTCTGGCTCAATGTTGGTTGTTTAAAACTCCCTCTGTGTGGCATTATGTCAGCAAACTGTCACTGTGGCTTCTGAGTTGTTCCCTTCAGAAACTCTTGATTCCATTTTCTTCTTCTTCTCCTCCTCCTTCTTCTTTTTTAAATATGGAACGCTTCACGAATTTGCACGTCATTCTTGTGCAGGGGCCATGCTAATCTTCTTACTTTCTCTGTATAGTTCCAACTTTAGCATATGTGCTGCTGAAGTGAGCACCCAGCTTTTTGTTCTGTTTTTTTTTTTTTTTTTTTTTTTTTAAAGGTAGGGTCTCATTCTAGTCCAGGCTGACCTGGAACTCACTCTGTAGTCTCAGACTGGCCTTGAACTCACAGTGATCCTTCTAGTGCTGCAATTAAAGGAATGTACCCCAGCACTCGTGCCCCACCTGATTCTATCTTTTGCAGGTCTGTTGATTCTGCCCTTCTCTGTGTTGAACCCCAGCCTCAGGCTGGACCTATTTCCAGCTTCCTTAAAAAAAAAAAAAAAAAAAAAAAAAAAGCCAAGGAAGGGCTGGAGAGATGGCTCAGCTGTTAAAGGCACTTGCTTGCAAACCCTGATGGCCTGGGTTCAATTCTCCAGTACTCATGTAAAGCCAGATAGACAAAATGGCATATGCATGTGGGGTTCATTTGCAGCTACAGAAGGCCCTGGTGTAGTCATACTCACTCACTCACTCTCTGTCTGTCTGTCTCTGTCTGTTTTTGTCTCTCATAAATAAATAAATAACTACTTTTTCAAAAGCCAAGGAAATGCAAAACGCTTTATGCACTTTAATCCCAGCACTCAGGAGGCTGAAGTAGGAGGATCGCTACAAGTTCGAGGTTGCCGAAGGTTCCAATTATGAGTGTACAATCTCGAGTGTCAGTTAAGCTGATATACCAAACAGATCATGAGCCTCAGGGGAAGCTGACTTTTGCAGCATTGTCCAGAAGAGACAGAGATGCATATTCCTTGAAACTCTGTCATGAACACAAGAACCTCCCAGAAACACTCATCTAACTTGCCTTCTGCCTACCAGCCCTAGTTAGGTCACATGCTCAGCCCTGAACCTATTCCCAAGACCTGGGAAGGCCAGGTATTTTGTAGAATATTAGAAAAGCTTCTGTGTCAGAAAGCCTCCAAATACAGAAGTTCAAATGAAATACCAAATGACGTGTATTTCATAGAAGAATTTAGAAAAACAATGTAAGATTGGTGGGAAGCTTGGCCATCTTCCACATGAGATTTCCTTTTCTAAATCCAATGAGATTGTTAGAAACGACATAATCATTTCAGCTTGTTGACTACTGGAGAACTTAGACCCATGACCATGTCAAGCTATAAGGGAGACTAGGAAATGTAGTCTTTAGCAAGGTGGTCATCTGCTCAGCCAGTTTCTATATGTGCACAGTGCATATGTGTGTGGATGTGCATGTGGAGGCCAGAGGTTGACGTCAAGTGTCTTCCTTTATCACTCTCCTTATTTATTGAGACGAAATCCCCTGCCTCCACCTCTTGAGTGCTAGGATTATAGATGGGTCTCCATGCTCACCCAGCATTTACATGAATGCTGGGCAGGGGGTGGTCCAAATTCAAGTCTTCATGTTTGCATGGCAAGTGTTTTACTGTTTGACCCATCTCTCTAACTCTCAGTTCTATTCTCTCTCTCTCTCTTTGTGTGTGTGTGTGTGTGTGTGTGTGTGTGTGTGTGTGTGTTTTAAGGAGGTAATGTCTCACTTTAGCTTATGCTGACCTGGAACTCAACCCTGTAACTCCAGCCTGCCTCGTACTCATGGTGATCCTCCTACTTCAGCCTCCTGAGTGCTGGGATTAAAGGCATGCACCACTACACTGGACTTTAAAATATTTTTATCTATTTATTTGTGAGAAGAGAGAGGAGGGGAAAAGGGGGTGGGTGGGAGAGAATGAATGAGACTATGTGGGCATGCTAGAGCTTCTTGTACTCCAGACATATTCCAGCTGCAAGTGCCTGCCACTTTGTGCATCTGGCATTTCTAGGTTTTTTTTTTTTTGTTGTTTTAAATGGGAATTAACTATCACCTCTATAAACATTTTAAAAATATTTATTTATTTACAAGTGGAGAGAGATAGTGAGAAGACAGACAGATAGAATGGGCTTGCCAGGTCCTGCCAGCCATGTAAACAAACTCCAGATGCATGTGTCACCTTGTACATCTGCCTTTATGTGGGCACAGGGGAATCAAACTCAGGTCATTAAGCTTTGTAGGCAAGTGCTTTAACTGCTGAACCATCTCTCCAGCCCATAGTTCTATTCTCAATAAAGGGAAAGTGGATATTCAGGAGCCAAGGAAGTCTTTGCTTCATATTGATCCCTTTAGTCCCAGGTTACTGAATCAGTTCTTGGGAAGGATAGAAGGCCCACCCTTAAGCTGCATAAGGAGTCAGCTTCTACAGAGGCTCATGGATCTATTTGTTATAACAGCTTAACTGGTACTTGAAATTACACACTGTGTTTTGCAATTTGGCTTCTCTTAGGAGGCTAAAAGGGAACAATGAACTTTGAATAGTCAATCATCAGGATCGAGTTCATTACCTGTTCATGATGTCTTCAGACCCAGGTGTAGGCAGATTATTATGAGACAATGTGCCAAATGGTCCTATAGCAGCTCTATAAAAACCCAGTGAAAACAGACAGAAAAAAATGAGAGAAGTCATCTCAGAAGAGACAGAAGACTAGTATGAGTTTATTTAATTAGCTGGGTCTTGATGGATAAGTGGGAATTTCACATATGATTTGGGTTGAGGAGGATATTTCAGACAATGAGAACAGAAAAATGTGGAGGACCAGGGGGTGTAGCTAATGATTTGGTGGGCCCAGGGAGCAGGAAGCTGGGAGGTCTGTTGGGATGAGCAAATGAAGGACACCGTAAGGCCATGGGAAGGAAGGAGGCAGGCTGAAGCCAGAGAGTATATTTAAGTCAGGAGAGAAGGATCAGATATATCTTTCTTTGAGGGAGAGACTGGAGATGACTTGTTTGGAAGCTATTTCACAAATTTGGGTGAGTAATGAAGAGTAATGCATCACATCAAGGTTTTGGTGGTGGGAACAGAGGCCAGGAGACAGTTTGCTGAGAGTTTCGTGGTAGAATGACACAACCTGGTAACTGGTTGACTGAGGAGGGTTGAGTAAGGACGAGGGGTGGTGGTTAGAAGATGGTTAAATATGATCCCAAGTTTACATGCCTGTGCTAGGAACCCAGAGAAAGGAGGACAGGAAATGCATGATGGTGAGGGGGGGGCGGTGAGAGGAGAAAATGCCTTCCTGCTGTCTTGGGTCTGCTCCATGACAGACTTCTTTGGATTCCTTAAATGTACAGCAGTCGACATCTGAACGCTCTGTCCCTGCTCTGCAGAGCGCCCTCCCCTCTGATCTCCAGCTGGTAAGTCCTCATGTCCCGTCCAGAAACCAGAGCCTATTTAGATTTCCCTCACCTGGGTCAGAATCCTCTTCTAGATCTTTCTGCACCCCATGTCTTTCTTTCCTATGCCTCTCACTGAAGGTTGGTGAATGCCTGTCACCAACAAGCCTGTTATTTCCCTGGGGGCAGGAGCCATGTCTGCCTTCCTCCCCACAGTTTCATCAACTTTGAGGACCTGGCCCACAGTAGGCACTCATAGTGGGCTTGAGGCATCCACAGATGGCAATAGAAGAGATAGAGTTGGGCCGATATTTTGGATCTGGGCTCATTCAAATGGGCTGGGAGATAATGAGGTCAGGGTGGAGATAGGCAATGTAGCTGTTCCTTAGGCCTGGACTGTTCACAAGTGAAGGCAAGTGGTTTTCAGCCATGGTCACATCTGGCATGTCTGGCCACCTTTGTGATTGTATGTACATGCCACTTGCATCAAGGGGGTAGAGACCAGGGATGCTGCTAAACACCCTACAATGTACAGGGTAGCTCCCCACTACAAAGAATTCTCCAAACCAACATGTCAATAGTGCCGAAGCTGAGCAACCTTGCTGGGGAACTGGCCAGCCAGCTGGTGCAGCCAACTTCCAATGTGGACTGCTGGCTGCGATGGCCCAAGTGAGTAAGAGCAGGAGAAGCATAGCGGCTGTCACAAGAAATATGGACTTGTGATGTGCAGCCAGGAACCACCTTGGATTGGGACACTGTCAAAGGCCCCAACACCTTGGGCGGTTTCCCCTTAACTGAACTCCCAGCCATCATCCCAGCCGGCCCAGCCTGGCGCTTGCCTCCCTCTGACTCACCCTTTTGGGTTTCTCCCACTCTTTAAGTGGAAGGGTACCACTCTCTTCCCACCCCATCTGCCTCGCTGAGTATTTTCGGCTTGGCTTATAGAGGGCCAACACTGCAATTACTCCCCAACCTCAATGGCTCCTTCTGAAAATAACATTTGGGACGAAGTAAACCTCAGTCTGGTGGGCTGGATTTTATATGAAACAGTTAAGACATAAGGGGTGGGGGTGGGGACAAGGGAGTGGCACAGTGGGACAATTAAGAGAAGAATCTGGAAGAAGGGAAAGGAAATAAAGAGAGGGAAGGGGTGGTGGTGGTAAGGGCTGTGGCAGAGAGAAAATATACCTACTGGCTGGGGACCTCACTCTTCTAGAAGTTGCATGCCAAATCTTCATGCACGCCTCTAATTGAAGGTTTTGTTAGCAGTTATAACCCACCCTCTGCCCCGATTCTTTGAGGCATGGGAAATTCATGTCTGCTTGGGGCCAGAAGAATTAGTCTATGGGCATACCAATCTTTATCCAAGCTAGTGACCAAATTTTCCGACCCCAAAATAGGAGACATATGGCTGACATAAGATTTTTGTTCTCTTTCCAGGAGAGGATGGCATTCTGGGATATGTAGTTTCTTAGGCCAGCTAAGTGGAATTTCTCAGTGGTTCCATGGTCAATAAAGGAAAGTTGATCAAGAAAGGGATTTTCGTGGAAATGAGACTTTGGAGTTGCTTTATTTCAGAGAAGAAAATGAAATAGCAAATATGGGAACCCTTGCCAGAGGGTGGGGAGGGGCACATAGGGGTGAAGAGAGGACTATCTGGAAACACCTTTTGGATTCTAAAGGAGGAAGGGAAAGGAGAAGGCTGTGTGAAGCGAACTTTTTGAAAAAGAGGCTGAAAAGAGCTCTGAGTGCTACCCATTAGTTAAAGGGTTAGTTCTGGAGTTCAATTTCAAACTGTACTAATCTTCCTGGGTGGCTTTCAATAGAAACCTCGCCTCTCTGGGCCTTCATTTCCTCACTTGTTAATGTGGAAGTAGGGATGGCTCCTACTTCCTGTGGTTGTTGGAATGTGCTGAGGTGAAGGGTATACTGGGGACACACTAAATAACCTCTGGTTTAGGTTTAAGGGTGCTGTGGTGGGAAGAGTGTGTGAACTGGGGCTGAGTGAGTCTATCCTGAGATCCAGAAGCATGGATTTTTGCATTTTAAAATAATTTTTATTTTATTTATTATTTTTTGAGAGCAATAAAGAGAGAAAGAGGCAGATCGAGAGAGAATGGGCATGCCAGGACCTCCAGCCACTGTAAACAAACTCCAGAAGCATGCACCACTTTGTGAATCTCTCGCATGTGGTTCCAGGGGAATTGAACCTGGGTCCTAAGGTATCACAGGCAAGGCCTTAACCACTAAGCCATTTCTCCAGTCCAAATTTTTGCACTTAATTTTTTAAAATTCTAGACAGAGAGAGAGACAGAGATATACAGAGAAAGAATTGGCACACCAGGGCCTCAGCCACTGTAATCAAACTCCAGACACTTGTATTACCTAGTGGGCATGTGTGATCTTGTGCTTGCCTCACCTTTGTGTGTTTGGCTTATGTGGGATCTGGAGAATTGAACACAGGTCCTTAGGTTTCACAGGCAAGTGCCTTAACCACTAAGCCATCTCTCCAGCTTGATTTCTTTTTTTCTTATTTCTTTTTTTTGGTTTTTCGAGGTAGGGTTTCACTCTAGCTCAGGCTGACCTGGAATTCACTATGTAGTCTCAGGGTGGCCTCGAACTCACGGTGATCCTCCTACCTCTGCCTCCCGAGTGCTGGGATTAAAGGTGTGCGCCACCACGCCTGACTGATTCTGCATTTTTTTTTTTAATTTTGCTGGGTGTAATGGTGCATGCCTTTAATCCCAACACTCAGGAGACAGAGCTAGAAGGATAGCCATGAAGTCGAGGCCACCCTGAGACTACATAGTGAATTCCAGGTCAGCCTGAGCTAGAGTGAGACCCTACCTCAACCCCCCAGTTTTTTGTTATTAATTTATTTATTTGAGTGAGGAAGAGGTAGATAGAGAAAGACAATGGGTGGGCCAGGGCCTCCAGCCATTGCAAACAAACTCCAGATTCATGTGTCACCTTGTATAGCTGGCTTACATGGGTCCCAGGGAATCGAACCTGGGCCCTTAGGTTTCACAGGCAAGTGCCTTAACCTCTAAGCCATCTCTCCACCTGATGTGTGCATTTCTGTGTGCAGATGTCTGTGCTTGTGCATGTAGAAGCCAGAGGGTATCTCCTAAGTTCACCTCTTTGTTGCCCAGGCTAGTTAGTCTACTGGCTTCCAGGAAATTTTTCTGTCTTCATCCCCTATTTTGCCTTAAGTGTGCTTAAGAAGTTTCTTGCAGCTTTTGGCTTTTATATAAACTCTGGGGTCCAAACTCAGGTACTTGTGCTTGGGTAGGAAGCTCTTTGTCCACTGAGCCATCTTCCCCAATCCTACCTTATTTTTTGAGGTAGGGTATCTCCCTGAACCTGGAGTTCACCTATTTAGCTAGTCTAGCTGGCTAGTGAGTTCCAAGAATTTGAGGTATGTACCACACCCAGCTTTTATGTGGGTTCTGGGGATCTACACTGAGGACCTTGTGCATGGAGGGCAAGCACTTTACTGATTAAGCCATCTCCTGAGTCCTCTTTATCCTCATTCTGCCTTTAGGTGTTGCCAACCCAACTTGCCAATGGGATCTTTTCAGAGCCAGCTCACTGGTTCACTTGGGCAGTGGTAATCTGGGGAGATGGAGACCGGAGAGCTTTAATGTGTTCTGTGAGGGTGTCTTCCTTTGTTTGGGCTCACCTTTCTCATTGGTTCAGTATGATTCCAGAATCTGTTCCTCATGTGCCTGGCTCAGAGTGAGGTGTTGGGTACAAAATAGTGAGCAACAAACAGGCTGTGTGCTGAGTGGGAAGTATGTCATCACAATGCAGTGGTGTCAGTGGCACAATCCATTCAAGTACCTAAAGTGAGACCACCCTAGGGGCTGGAGAGATGGCTTAGTGGTTAAGGCACTTGCCTGTGAAGCCTAAAGACCCAGGTTCAATTCCCCAGTATCCATGTAAGCCAGATGCACAAGGTGGCTCATGTATCTGGAGTTCATTTATAGTGACTAGAGGCCCTGGCACACCCATTCCCTCTCTCTCTCTCCAATAAATGAACCAAACAAAAAAGACAATACCTTGCAGGGGCCAAACCCACTCAGCCTTAGAAGGAAGTCCTCCTGAGATAAGTCCTGAACTGGCCAGACTGAAGGCATGGAAAGAAACTATTATTGTGCCCATTCTACAGATAAGCTCAGGCCCTACTGTTACTAATGGCAGAACTGGCATTTGAGCCCAGGTTGACATAGTTCTCATCCCTCCAAAGACAACTCTCTGGAAGTCTTCCCCCCACCCTCCCAGGTAGAGTCTCACTCTAGCCCAGGCTGACTTGGAATTCATTAAGTAGTCTCAGGGTGGCCTCGACCTCACAGAGATCCTCTTACCTCTGCCTCCTGAGTTCTGGGATTAAAGGTGTGCACCAGCAAGCCTGGATTTCCTTGGAGATCTTTACCCAAGCCTTGACATTTGAGCTTGGCCTTCTAAGAGGGGCAGGATTTGGAGAAATCTTTGATTAGTCTCAGGGCAATGGAGTCTGTGCCCTGTCTCTGTGACCTCAGGCAAGTCGCCTAACTTCCCTATAATAACGTAGACAACACCAACCTCCTAAGGTGTCACGGGCATTAAAATGTGTACAATGCTGTCAGAACAGAACCCCAAACACCAACAGTTGCTTAAAATGACGACTATTACTACCTCCAGAGATTTTTTTTCTCCTAAAATGTGGTATGTGAGACAATTTTAACTAACATATATACAATTTTTTTTATTTGAGTAGCTCTGAGTTTATTTTCAGGCTGTAGTTTTGGTGTTCCTGCTTAGGGCAGGAATACATTCAAATAAAAGGAATCGATTTAAAGTTAACGTGGAGAAAAAAAGTTGGTAAAATAAATGTCAACTAAGATATATAATACAGGTGGAATGTGGATATGGAAGAAAATCACAAAAGCAGTTCAGGAGTGGTTAAACGTTTTATTAAACAATCTGGTGACGTGTTCCCTCTTGCAAAATAAAAGCAAGGTGGGGGGGGCGCGGGACTGTGTTAATGAGGTTTGGACCCCAACAACAAGGAAGATTGAGGCTCTGAAAGGGAGGCGGAATCCAAAGGCCCAGTTCTTCCAGCGTGTTTGGGGCGATTTGGGCCTCTGATTTTTTTTTTTTTTTTTTTTTTTTTTTTTTTGGATCACTGGGTCAATCAGTCAGCCAATGCCTCGGGAGAAGTTTAATTAAGCTCAGATCGCAGGCGCGAGCTGCCAAAGGTCTTTCGGCCCTGCCCCGCCCCGCCCGAGGCACATCTGGAGAAAAGCTTCCCGGTCGGGGCGGGGAGGGGCAGGGCCGCAGCCCGCGCATGCGCGATGGCCGCGCGCCCGGGGCTCCTCCGGGCTCGACTCCCAGAACCGCGTTGCAAACTGTTGCATCAGACAGCAAGCGGCCAGCCGGGCCTCCAGGGTTTCTAGGAAGCTAGGAAGGCTTTGCGCTCCACTGAGGTCGCTTGGGAGCATTGGCCGTTACTCCTGGTAACACGATCCCTTAAAATCTGAAGCTTGTGCCCGCTTGGGGAGGGTCTTTGCCACAGGTGTAAAGCGCAGGATTGCACTGCTCCATCTGTCACCCATGGCCCGCCCCAGGCCCCATCCCCCGAGTCGCCCTCGGCCTGCTTTCTTCATGACAAGGGCCCCGAAGGAATGAAGTGGGTTTGATTTCTCGTCCCCAGTACAAGAATGCCCCTGAGGAATTTCACACTCTGTGAAAGCGCAAAACTCATTTCCCCAGACAAGCGCTGAAACGGTTTCCCAAAAAGGGCTTGGCAACTTCCCAGCAGGAGTGTTCAGCAGTTTCCAACCCACTTTACCCCAGCAGCCAAATGCTGACCCTGAGCGAGGATGGAGCCCCAGCGCATACTCCCAACTTGTCAATGTGTGGACGCAGTTCTTCTCAGACCTTCCTTTGGGCATTTCGCAGGCCCCCATGTGATGCAGATTTAGAGGATCAGACAAGAGAAAGCACAACCACAAATTCATGGGTAGGCGGCACACATACATTCTCTAGTCTCAAATGGCTCAGCGAGTGTGGTGAGCAGAAAGGCTGACCTCCCTTCTTCCCCTCACTCTTCCAGGCTCTAGGCTGCTGCTTTCCTCAGAGAGGCAGAGAGGAAACGGGGCTGGAGAGGTGGCCCAGTAAAGGGCACTTTCTGTGCAAGCATGAGGGACTGAGGAGGCCTGAGAGGCCCCTCAAGTTCAATCTCCGGGACACACATAAACAGCTGGGCATGGCCTCGGCATCTGTAACCTCAGTCCCATAGGGGAGTAGACACCCCTGAGAATTGCAAACTCTGGGATCCATAAAAGATTCCTGCTCAAATAATAATAGGTAAGAGTGATGGAGGGGGATGTTCCACTGCAGGTGAGCTCATACGGCGTACAAGGGCACATATACATACATACACCACGTACACTGCATTAAACACACAAGCTAAAACACAGAGGAAGGGATGGAGCAGGCTTTGGGTGGGGGTGTGGAATGTTCAAGAATAAGAGGGGTTGGGGATGTAACTCAGTGATAGGGTATTTGCTTAGCATGCACAAAGCCCTGGGTTCCAACCCTAAGCACTGGGAAGCCAGCAAGCAGGCACAGGAACACACCTGGAAGAGTACTGACTTGGTATCTGCCTTGTGTTCTAACGGGATTTTCAGGAACAATCTGAATCCTCCCATTCAACCCTGCCTATTTATTTATTTATTTATTTATTTATTTATATATTGGAATGGATCAAGACCAAGACCATTCAAAATTAACAGATTTTTCAGAAAGACAAAAACTGGTAGTTTAATTAAGCATTCTATCTTCTTTAAGGTGTTCATGGTGGAAGTCTCTTCCACTGAAGTGATCTTGAGAGCTACAAGCCCAGTGGTACTGCTTCCCTCTCCTTCTTATGAATCAGCTGAACCCAAGACTCAATTTTTGTTTTTAAAAAGTCTCCAAACTGGTAAGCATTATCCAAATACATCCTGACAGTCCCTGCAGCATTTTCCTATGAACAGTGGAGCCTTATGTCACTATGGGATTTTCATTGTAATAGATGCTTCATAAATATGGTGGCCTGAGCTGTTTTGGTCTCATGAGCTGTGCTCTTATGAGTTGAAGCAATGACAACTAGAAAAGAATGAGAAAGAGCATTGTCAAGTACAGCATCTAGAACATTCCTGATTCTGGTATATTAGGGCCCAACCTTCCAAAAGGGTATATGCAAAGGTGGAGGCCTGAGGTCAAGGCCTCAGGGAGGTGCCAGGAACTGATGAGATGTCAGATATGTTTGAGACATAGTCCGTAGCTGGGGAAGAAAGTTCTTTACTATGATAGAAATAGGCCAGAAAGTTGGAACTTCGATGGGAACTGGAGAAGGTGAGCTTCTGAGCTCATGTTGGGATCCATGTGTGTTCTCAGCTCCAATATCCTTCAGGCTCTCAGTGCACTTGTATGGAAGGAATGCACTGAAAGAATGAGAGGAGGTACCCGGAAGGACAAAAGTGTCCACTGTGTTACAGGAGGCAGCTGGGATGCCTGAGCTCTTTTGTGTTGGGTGAACAGGAGAATTCTGGTTTAAAGACAAAAGGCAATAGAGCCACAGCTCTTAAGTGACAAGTCTCATTTGGTTTCCCTGTCTGGAAGAACTGCCCATTGGTAATTCTATAGATGAATGGTCATTCTCGTGATTACTGGTCACTCACCTTGACTGAATTTCCAGAGTAAACTTCTGGAAAAGTAAGGGGCTTGAAGGAGGGAACCTCCCCAACCCCACACCAAAACCCTATCTTAACCTATAAGAGCTGTAGTGGCCCAGATGGCCAGAGACACAGCATATGCTAAAGGTATGATTGAAATTCTTCCTCTGTTGAACACACACAAATTCTAGACACTATATCCAGCCCAGACCCAGACAAAGGATCTGCTTAGAGCTTATGATCTAAATTCCTTGTGGAAAGTCTGCCTTTGAGACACTTAAGGCACCTCATTTAGTCTCATTTCCACTTCAAGTCATGTCGCTCCTTCCTGAGAACCCACCGCATTTTACGTTTGGCCTTCCTTCTGTTTTTTCTACTTCTGTGCCAACTTAAGGGCAGGGAGAGGCACATTAGTTCTAAAATAAAACACAAATAGCAAAATGAAGCTTGGTTTAAAGTTTTTTAAAGCAAGAAACCACAGAAGGGATTTTTCTTTCCCTTCCATATTTTTCAGATTTTCCTAGAACCACCTTTATTTCCTCAGAGCCCAGACATAGAAAGGGAGTGGGCCTCTCCAGATGCCCTTCCAAGCTAAAGCAAGAAGCCTCCGGCTTATTCTCTCACACATTTAGGTTTTTAATTTTTTCTTCTGTGTACATTTGAATCCCAAAGGGGCTTAGAAAGCTAGCCAAGCCCTTAATTCCATATGGCACAATTTCCCAGGCGCTCGTAGCATAGATTTGGAGTTATATTCTACCTCTTCGGTTCAGTTGTGTCAGTCCGTGCATCTTTGGGAACACGGCTTTAAAGGCAGATGCTCGGGTGAAATCGCAGCTTCGCCACTTACCCGTTTTCTGGACTTTATCCCATCAAATAAGAATAATGATGCATACCGTTCGCAGCGGCAGCGAGGACCAATGAGTCAGGATCTAAAAGGGGTTCTGTGCAAAAGAAGCACCCAATAGGCGGTGGCTATTATGAAAATAGATCATTTCATCTGTCCGCGCCTTCCTTAGTCACCACCACCCCCATTTTGGAAAGGGAAAAACATTCCTTATCTATTTCAAGGGGATGATTTATCTCCATATTTTAAATCACCTACGGGCCCATCTAAAAGGGGAGTCAATACCGAGTTGAATTTGCAAACACCTTGGCCTTTTAATGGAATGGGAAACATTTTCTTGCTTCTTAGCTGGAGGTGACCAGACCTGCTGTACCAGGTTTTGGGAAGACTTAAAAGCAGATGGTGGGATGGCCTTTGCGCAGAAGATGGGGAAGGGCAGTCAGTCAAAGCAGGTTCAGGACAGAGCCCGAGAGGTGACAGCCCCCAGGAGGAACGCAAGCTTCCGGCTTCCAGAATTGCTAGTCCGGGGGTCTGAAGGAGGGTGTGCGCGGGTCGCTGGATCTGACGACCGTAGGACTCCAGGCACGTGCGGCAGCGCCCTCTGCCGGCCGCAAGAGGCGACCCTCCGCAGTTCCCTCCGGGTCTAGCCGGACTCGTGTTCCCTCCCGCTGCCTCCACCTGCCCTACCCCACCCTCGCTCCATCCCTTCTTCAGATCCCGAGGCCAGGTCTAGGACTGGATTAGCCGGAGACGCGTCCCTGTCTTACGCCTGCAGGCTGAGCAAGGACCATACTCGCAAACACTGGATTCACCAGGACTGCCAAGGCTTCGGGAACCTACCCAATCCCCAGCAGGGGCTACTGCGCCCCTGGGGATCCGAGGTGCGGGGTGGGGTGGTCAAAGCCTGCTGGGTTATTCGAGTTGATCTGGAAGTGGCATCGCCAAGACGGAGTGTTCTGCGGGGAGAGAGGAGCCCTGGGTTCGCTTTCTGCCTCATCCACTTTCCAGCTAGGCGACCTTGGGCAAGGTACTTCAATTTCCATGTACCTCAGTGTCCTCATCTTTAAGATGGAGAGCACGATCCCGACCCGAATGGGTTTCGCAGGAGGATTACATGGGAACAGACAGAACTGGGTTGGAATTCGGGCTCTGGCAATCCGCTAGGCTGTGTAGCCCGGGGCAAGTTAACCGAGGCTATGGGTTTTCTGCAAGATCGGGATCATAATAACGGTACTTACCTCGGAAGGTTGTTGCCTGCAAAGCGCATCACACAGTGCCTGGCACACAGTAAGCGCTCAATAAATGCTGGCTGTTAACGCCTGTCGTCATTATTGTCCATGCGCAGAGCTCTGGCCGCCGGCGGCTTATTAGCCTCTGCCTCGAGGTCCTGCTCTTTCTTTTCCGGGTGTAATCAAAAATCTTTTTCACCATGTGCTTGCGTCCTTCTCGGTCGCCGAAGGACAGCCAGCCTTCCCGAATTTGAAACATGGAGGTTCCGCTAGAGGAGGAGGGCGGAGGATGCGGCGGCGGCGAGGATGGGAGCTCCGGGAAGCCCGCGCCCCGGCGCCTCCATTAGCGCGCGTCACGGCCCGCCGCAGTGACGTCCGGGGTCTCGGGCCGGGGCGGGGGGCGGGAGGGGGTGCGGCCTGCACACACGGGGTCCGGCGGTGGCGGGGACGTGGCCCCTGGGTGTGTCCCGGCCAGTAGGTGCTGGCGTGATCTGGGGCTCCGGGTGTCCAGGGCCCCGCCCAGCCTAGCGCAGGGCTGACACCCAGAGGCTGCGTGGTCCGTCTCCATCCACCCCACCCTACACCCAACCCCTCTCCCGTCACCCCTCGGCCGGCCCGCGCTGGACCATTTTAACCCGCCTTCATCACGATCGGCCCGCAGGAGGCGCCTGGGCCCTGGGCTCCACACTCAGCCCAGCCCAGCCCAGCACTGGTGGGGCAGGGCCACTTGCCCGGACCCGCACGCACCTCCACTGGCCGCATCTTGCCCGCATGATTCTCCATCTCAGTGATGGCGACACCACCCACCCCATCATCCCAGACGCCTTACGTGCCCTCCTGGATACCTTTCCGAGTACTGGCTACTTCAGCCTAATTCCAGCCACCTCTCCTCCCCCGCTGATGGGTATTAACATATTCCTCTCCAAAAGTCTCCATGTCTGAACCCATGCCTCCGGACTAGCAACCCAGCCTGGGGCCCCCTAGGTCTTCTGTTTTATGGGCACGCATGCCCGTCATTTGTTAACATCTTAGTTCTTATTGCTGGCCTTTGCTGGGACCACACTATTTAAGGCCCTCGGTGTCTTTGCCGCTGCTCAACCTTATCCTTGGTTTTGACACCTCCTTTCCCTCCATCCCTGCCCCACAATTGGCTTCCTCTTCCTTACTCATTCTCCTGACCTCAAGATGTGAGTCACGTCTTCAAGGACGTCCCCTCCCCCCTCTTTTGCTCTCTGGCTGAAGGAAGCAGTCTCTGGGCCTTGTGCTGATTTTGTCATTTTAGGAAGCGAGGTCTGACCTTTCAAGATGGCTTATAGCCTGTTTGCCCTGTCCCCAGCTGTAGTCTCTTCCTCCCACAGCTTGGGCCACACAGAGAGGGTCTCTGTATACACTCTCCCACTCTGCTGTTCTTTTTTTCTTGGCTCTCCTGTCCACCCTTCTTCATCTATTCAGTTTCCTCTTCATCCTAAGTCAGCATCATTTCCTTGGGAGAACCCTTCCTTGACACACCCACTCCAGTCCATCCTCAGCTCAGCCAAATGCTGCTGTGATAAGTAAAAGGGCAATTTAAAATGATCAAACAACTACAGAAAATAACACTGTGTATTCCACAAGCTCTTTCCTCTCTCTCTCTCCCTCCTCCCCCCCTCTCGTTTTGGTTAACATTTGTGAGCTGGTCCAGGTGGTGCACATCTTTTAATCTTTAATCCCAGAAGGATCTCTGTGACTTTGAGGCCAGCCTGGGCTACAGAGTGAGTACCAGGTCAGCCTGGGTTAGAGTGAGACCCTGCCTCACAAAAAAAAAAAAAAAAAAGTCCAACATTTTTCCTATTTAATTTAGATTATTTTAAAAGGACAGACAAGGGCTGGAAGGATGCAGTGGTTAAGACGTTTGCCTCCAAAAGCCAAAGGACTTTGGTTCGATTCCCCAGTACCCATGTAAACCAGATGCACAAGGTGGTGCAAGTGTCTGGAGTTTGTTTGCAGTGGCTGGAGGCCCAGGTGTGCCCATTCTGTCTCTCTCTCTCTCTCTTTCTCAAATAAATAAATAAGAAAATAAAATAAAAGGCAGACAAGCTTTCAGACCTGGAAGGAGACCTCTGAACTCATTTGTGTCCTTCCCAGATGGGAAGGACTTTCCTGCACTGGGGTTTCGTCATTTCCCTGCATGCTTTTGAGCCTTCACTGCACATCTTTGTGCCTGTATGCACTTCATAGAATTACTTGGCATGTTTTGAAACTTTGAAGAGATGGCATTATACTGTATGTGTTATTGTGAAACTTATTTATTTATTTTTGACTAGGCACTGTGGCACTTTGATCTGAATAGTTCTCAAGCGTACATTTTCACTGCTTCAGCACACTTTATTTTCCAATCTCCTTCTGGAGGCTACTTAGCTTATTTTTCACTTGGGTTTTCAGTTAGAAACAATGCCACAATGGCTCATGCCCGCTCCTCTGTATGAATGCGAGTGGTTAGGGTAGATGCTTGGGTCTGGAACTGCAGGGCTCAGAACATGGGAACTGCAGCTTTACTGGGCATGGCTTGGTGGATTTTGAAAGCGGTTGCACTAATTCACAGCTCCATAGTAATACACAAGAGTTTCCCATGTTCCACATCCTCAACAACACTTGCTAATGTCAAACTTTCGATCTGCTGCCAAGCTGATGGGTGTGAAATGTCATTTCAATGTTTTAATTTGCAATTCCCTGTTTACAAGTGAGAGAGACAGAGCATACTTTCTTTGTTTACTGGCCATTTGCCTTGCTTCTTTTCGAAGTTGGCCATTGGTTTCTTTGACAGTCTTCTATTGGCTCATCTCATTATGTGTAGGAGTGCTTTATATATTCTGGGTACTAATCCTTTGTCAGTCTGTGAACCATCTGGTGTCTTTTAGTTCACTCAATTGCAATTTTAAATTGGTGTGTTTATTTGGTTAACATCTAATTTTTCTTTTTGTTTGTTTGTTTTCTCGAGGTAGGGTCTCACTCTAGTTCAGGCTGACTTGGAATTCACTATATGGTCTCAGGCTGTCCTCAAATTCACAGTGATCCTCCTACTTTTACCTCCTGAGGGCTAGGATTAAAGGTGTGTGCCATCCCTCCCAGCTAATACCTGATTTTTCTACTAGATTTATAAACACTATGAGAAGAGGAACCTTTGCTTTGCCTTGAAGCAAGTATAGTATCTAATACATACTAGAGACTCAGTAAATACTGGACAATTGACATTATTATCAATTTTTTTTTTGAGGTAGGGTCTTACTTTAGCCCAGACTAACCTGGAACTCTGTAGTCCCAGGCTGGCCTTGACCCTACCTCTGCTGGGATTACACACGTGTGCCACCACACCTTGCTTCAGCTTTTAGCCTCAACTCCCTAAGAGCAGGAAGCTGATGCCAACTTGTTCATCTTTGTATCTCTGACACTAACCATAGCACAATCCATAACTTTAATTTTATAATCCAATCATTTAAATTTTCTTTGTGATTTCTGTTTTTCTCCCCTCATTCTTCTCAGCTCATCTTCTATCTCTGAGCCACTTCTTTTTCTGTAAAGTGAATGAATAATAAAATCAGGCAGGGGTTGGAGAGATAGCTTAGTGGTTAAGGCACTTGCCTGAGAAGCCTAAGGACCCAGGTTCGATTCCCCAGTGCCCATATAAGCCAGATGCACAAGTGTATCTGGAGTTCATTTGCAGTGGCTAGAGGCCCTGGCATGCCTATTCTCTCTATCTGTGCCCCCTCCAACTCTCTCTCAAGATAAGTAAATAAATAAAATAAAACAAATATTTTTAAAAGATAATTCTTAAATAAAATAAAATAAAATCAGTCAGGGTATTTGTAAGAACCACATGCTATTCATGTAAGTGGAGTGCTTAGCACATGCTTGGCTCCAATGAGTGGTGATTTTCAGTGTCCCACAACAATCCTTTTGGCCACTAAAGATATTCTCTCATTTATTTTATTTATTTATATTTATTTCCAACGACAGAGAGAGAGGGAGAGAGGAAGAGAATGGGTACACCAGGGCCTCTAGCCACTGCAGACAAACTCTGGATGTATGTGCCACTTAGTGCACTTGGCCTTATGTGGGTACTGGAGAATTGAACCCAGGTCATTAGGCTCTGCAGGCAAGAGCTTTAACTGCTGAGCCATCTCTCCAGCCCTATTTATTTATTTTGATTTTTCAAGGTAGGGTTTCACTCTAGTCCAGGCTGACCCGGAATTCACTATGTAGTCTCAGGGTTACCTTGAACTCATGGCGATCCTCCTACCTCTACTTCCCCAGTGCTGGGATTAAAGGTGCGTGCCACCACCTGGACCCTATTTTACTTACTTATTTATTTATTTGTTTATTTTGTTTTTTTCAAGGTAGGGTCTCACTCTAGCCCTGGCTGGCCTGGAATTCACTCTATATTCTCAAGGTGGCCTTGAACTCACGGTGATCCTCCTACCTCTGCCTCCCGAGTGCTAGGATGAAAGGTGTGTGCCACCACGCCTGGCTCTATTTTATTTATTTTTTAAAAGATAGACTCTCATTAATTTTAACAGAAAATTATTTCATAGAATAAAAGTGAACCTTTAAAAAAATCTGGTGACCGAGTTTTTTCTTTTCTTCTTTTCTTTTTTCTTTCTTTTTTTTTCTTTCCTTTTATTGGCATTTGACCCACAATATAAGGCTCAGTCTCAACGTTGACTCTGAAAGGCATCAAATATCATTCTTCTCCTTTTCTTTTATAAATTCCAGACATATCAAAGACTTATGAACCATGCATAGAATTCAGACCTTTAAGTGGAAACATATAAAGGCCAATCCCATGTCTTTGGCCAGAAGTCAGAAAGCAGAAAGAAGGTCTGTCAGCAATCCTAGAGGGGGGATGTGGCAGCTGCAGCCAGGGACAAAAGCAGAATTCTTACATCTGTTTCCCACATCTGCCATTGATTGTGTGACCTTTGATCTATTTATAAAATGAAGATAATAATTCTTGCTTTTTCTGGAGGTTGAAATTAGTTAATTACTCATTTAAAAATCTCTGAGCTCCTCAACATGAAAGGCAGTTTGCATATATTTGACAGAGCTCCCCAAAGGTACATGGCCCTGGAGCAACATCTGTCCCCACAGATACCACATAAGTAGCTTTTTGCCAGAAAGTGAGGCCCAGGAAGGTGGATTTGTACCCCTCCTCCCCTGACAAGCATACATCACCACCAGTTGGAAGTTACCAACAGACCAGGGGAGATTGCAGGAGGCCAGTCCTCATTCAGTATGCAAACCCCATTTATCTGAAGCCTGATATTTGCAGGAAT
This sequence comes from Orientallactaga sibirica, assembly GCA_036365145.1. Classification (NCBI taxonomy): domain Eukaryota; kingdom Metazoa; phylum Chordata; class Mammalia; order Rodentia; family Dipodidae; genus Orientallactaga; species Orientallactaga sibirica. The sequence goes on along the minus strand of JAEOAD010002662.1, from coordinate 2,574,442 downwards.
GATAAATCTCAGGGCAGCCTTATTTGATCACCATGTAATACTACCAGGAGGCCTGTCATCTCAAAGGTTTAATCTCTGCATGAGGAAAGCAGGTGGCTACACTGGGCTCTCTGTAATGTGAGTCCACCAGAGAGAACAATTAGCCCCAGGGACTCTTGGCTCAGGGCTCTTTCCAGAAGGGCCTGGGAGATGTGTTGGGAGAAGATGAACTGAACCCAGAAAGGCCCTGCTGGAAGCTGGGCCTTTTCTTTAGTGCAGACACCTGGCAAAGGGACTTGAGAACAGAGTTGCTTCTGATGATCCCATAAACAGCATGCTAGGGTTAAGATGACTCCTCCTGCAGCCATGGGAACTGGTAGCCATATGCTGTGGATGGACTGAGGAGAGAACCCGTGGGCCCTAAGATCCGGTAAAAACCAACTGCAAAGCTGACTAGCTGTGGAATGTGGTCCCTAACCCTCTCAGAGTCTCTGGGTCTTAACTGTGGAGAGATCATCATAGCACCAAGCGGTCAGGGTTGTCGGGACACTAAAGGAGACAAAGTGTGGGAAGGGACACCGTTACAGGCAACAAGATGAAAGCAACAAAAGTTGACTTCCGACTGGGCAATCTTACTTCCTTAACTATTTATTTACTGTTTTGGTGGTACTGGGGATGAAATCCAGAGCCAGGCGCTCTACCTCTAAGTTACCTCCCATCCTTCTCTTTGCTTTTTAGTATGGTCTCACTAAGTTGTGCAGGCTAGCTGGCTGGCCTTGAATTCAATTGATAGCCCAGGCAGACCTCAAATTTCAATCCTTTTACTGAAGCTTTTTGAGTAGTTAGGATTAAAGACCAGACCCAGCATACTTAATTATGTTTTTTTGGACTTTCATCTTTTTTTTTTTTTTAGCACTGGGAATTGTACTCAGGACCTCACACATGCTAGGCAATTTTAAAAATTAATTAATTTTTGAGAAAGGATCTTGAGGGTTTTGCTATGTAGCCCAGACTGGCTTTGAACTCAGGATAATCCTCCTTCCTCAGCTTCACAGTGTGTAGAATATAGGCATATGCAACCATATTTGGCATTCTGTATTTTTAAAACATAATTAATTAATTAATTTGAAAGAGAGAGAAAGAGAGAATGGGCATGGCAGGGCCTCTAGCCACTGCAAATGAACTCCAGATGCATGCATCACCTTGTACATCTGGATTTATGTGGGTATTGGGGAATTAAACCTGGTTCTTTTGGCTGTTCAGGCAAGTGCCTTAACCACTAAGCCATCTCTTCAGCCTTGTCTTTTTAACTTTTTGTTTTGTTTTTTGAGATAGGGTCTTACTCTAGCCCAGGCTGACCTAGAATTCACTATGTAGTCTCAGGCTGGCCTCAAACTCACATGATTCTCCTACCTCTGCCTCCCAAGTGCTGGGATTAAAGGCATATGCCACCACACCCAGATTAAAAAAAAACATTTTATTGACAACTTCCATAAATATAGACAATATACCATGATCACAATTTCCTCACACCATCTTCCCTTTTCCCCTTCCTGAGTTCCCCCTCCACTGAATCCCATATCTTTTTCTAACTAGTCTCTCTTTTATTTTGATGACATCATTTTTTTCCTCCAATTATTTAGCTCTTGGGTAGGTAGCATCAGTCACTGTGAGGTCCTGAATATCTAGGCCACTTTGTGTCTGGAAGACAGTATTGTAAGCACTCCTTCCCTTCCTTTGGCTCTTACATTCTTTCTGCCACCTTTTATACAATGGTCCTGGAGTTCAGGATGTGGGCATTTTGGAGAGAGCCATTATTCTGCCCTTCACACAGTTACTTCTTGTCTTTTTCTACTATCAAATATCCAAGTATAAAGATCATTTCCTATCTATGAGTAGATATTTAATACAAATTATTTTTAAAAATACTTTTAGGGGGCTGGAGAGATGGCTTAGGGGTTAAGGCGCCTGCCTCCTAAGCCTAAGAATGCTGGTTCCAATCTCCAGGTCCCACGTTTAGCCAGATGCAAAATGACGCAAGGGTGCAATGCTGCACTTGACCACAAGGGGGCGCACACATCTGGATTTTGTTCGCAGCAGCTGAGACACTGCTGTCGCGCCCATCTCTGTCTTCCTCTCTCTCTCTCTCTTTGCCTCTCTCTCTGTGTCTCTCTCCAAAAAAATAATAAAAAATTTTTAAAAAGTTTTAAAAAATACTTTTAGGGCTGGAGGGATGGCCCAGTGGTTAAAGGCACTTGCTTGCAAAGCCTAATGGCCTGAGTTTAGTTCCTCAGTACCCATACAAAGCTATATGCATGCCTGTGGGGTTCATTTACAGTGGCAAGGGGCCCTGGCATGCCCATTCTCTCTTTCTGCTTGCAAATAAATATATAAAAATATGAGAGAGAAGGGGTTGGGGAGAGGCAGACTGAAAGAAAAATGAGTATGTCAGGGCCTCCTGCCACTCTGCAAATGAACTCCAAACACATGTGCCACTTTGTGTATCTGGCTATATGTGGGGACTGAGGAATCGAACCCTGGCCATCAGGCTTTGAAAGCAAGCACATTTAACTGTCAAACCATCTCTCCAGCCCCTCTAATATAAATTCTTAAAAGTTGGCTGTCTAGACAAAAAAAAAGTTTCAAAATGTTTGTTAGATATTTTCAGATGTCCCACAGGGAGGGTTCATACCAATTTACACACCAGTGCATTTTTGTTTTAATTAGTAGATTATGATTTATTTATTTATGTTTGTGTCAAGGTCTCATGTAGCCCAGGGTGACCTCAGACTCCCTGTGTAACTGAGCATGATCTTGAACTTCTAGGGTCCTCCTGCTTCCATCTTCCAAGTACTAAGATTACAGATATGTACCATCATTCTTGGTTTATGCAGTGCTGGGATTGAACTCAAGTCTTCTTGAATGCTAAGCAAGCATTCTATTAACTGAGTTAAATCCCTAGCCAAAGATAATTATTTTTGAGACAGGGTTTCACTCTAACACAAATTGTCCTTAAAGTTACAATAATACTGCCTTAGCTTCTCGAGTATTGGGATTGCACCATGCTCAGCTTTCATAAGTAGCCTCTATTCCTCCTATCTATCTATCTATCTATCTATCTATCTATCTATCTATCCATCCATCCATCCATCCATCCATCCATCAATCATCTATCTATCTATCATTTACATACTTGCAAGTGCTTTCAATTTCTACATGGAAAAATCAAAAGAAGACTATATTTTCAGGGATCATTTCCATAGTTTGTTACTAGAGAAGTTTCTCTGACTGTGTAGAGTGCTGGAAACTACGAGGAGGAGGCACAGTGTCCTCTCCTGAGTGTGAAGCCAGCTCTTGGTATTGCTTTGCTGCAACTGCCTCTTGTCACTGATGATCATTCCTGTTCTCCTTCAGAGGAGCTGGGGGGAGAGGATGCAGTCTGAGTCGCAAAAAGAAAGAGTTAAAAAAGTCAAAAGGATATATATGTGTGTGATATATATAAAATTTTATATATGTATAAAATTTCAGTGCTGGAGGTTGAACTCAAGCATTTGTCCATGCTAAGTAACTGTGTACCACTGAGCTATATTCCCAGGCCTAATCATTTATTTATTTATTGTCTTAGGCAATTGATCAGAAAGTATAGAGATCCTATATGTGCTCCTTTAGCCCTCTGTAATTTCCAGTGATTTGTTAGTGAGGCACATTTGCTACAATTGATGAACAGATGTGGATACATTAACTCAAGTCCACTGCTTACACTAAGGGTCATTCTTGGTGTTGTGAACCCTGTGGCTTTTTTCCCTTATTTTTTTATTTATTTATTTATTTATTTATTTATTTATTTATTTATTTATTTATGAGAGAGAGAAAGAGAAAATGGGCACTCCAAGGCCTTTAGGTGTTACAAACAAATTTCAGGCACATGCTCCACCTTGTGCATCTGGCTTATATGGTTCCTGGGGAATTGAACCTGGGTCCTTTGGCTTTGTAGACAAGCGCCTTAACCAGTAAGCCATCTCTTCAGCCCCCTTGTGGCTTTTGACCAATAAACAATGACACACATCCATTAGTATAGAATCATACACAATATTTCACTCTTCTAAACACCCTATGTATCTGCCTATTCATCCTCCCTCTGTCCCCACCCTCAACATTTGGCAAAACTGGTGTTTTTGTGTTTTTCTTTTTTTCCTGTGCTGGGAACTGAACCCAGGTCTCATACATGCTAGACAAGTACTCTACCACTGAACTCCATCTCTGGCCCAACACTAACATATATTTTTAAATTAATTAATTAATTATTTTTGTGCGAGGGAGATAGAGAGAAAGAGGCAGATAGAACATGAGTGCACCAGGGCCTCTAGTCACTGCAAATGAACTCCAGACACTTGTACCACCTTGTGCTCCCTTCTCTTCCCTTCCCTTCCCTTCCCTTCCCTTCCCTTCCCTTCCCCCTTCCCTTCCCTTCCCTTCTCCTCCTCCTCCTCCTCTTCTTTTCGAGGTAGGTCTCACTCCAGCCCAGGCTGATCTGGAACTCACTCTGTAGTCTCAGGGTGGCCCCGAACTCACAGCGATCCTCCTACCTCTGCCTCCCAAATGCTGGGCTTAAAGGCGTGTGCCACCACACCTGGCTTCTTTCTTTTTTTTAAAAAAAATTTATTTATTTATTTATTTATTTATTTTTATTTCAGAGACAGAAGGAGAGAAAGAGGTAGATATATACAGAAAGGAAATGGACATGCCAGGGCCTTCAGCCGCTGTAAACTAAGTCCAGATGCATGTGCCACCTTGTGCATCTGGCTTACTCTGGGTCCTGGGCAATTGAACCTGGGTCCTTTGGCTTCACAGGCAAATGCCTTAACCACTAAGCCATCTCTCCAGCCCTCTTTTTTTTTGGAGGTAGGCTCTCACTCTAGCCCAGGCTAACCTGGAATTCACTATGTAGTCTCAGACTGTCCTCGAACTCACAGCAATCCTCCTACCTCTGCTTCCTGAGTGTTAAAGGCATGTGCCACCATGCCCGGCTAATTCATTTCTTTTTAAGTGTTGGGTACTATTCCGTAATGAAGATATGCCACAGTTTGTTTACTTGGCCACCTCCTGAAGGATGTGTTGGCTGCTTCCAAGATTTGGACATTATGATTCAGTCATTACAAACATCTATGGGTGGGTTCATGTGGAGACCTAGGATTTTAACTGTGCCCATTTTTCTCATACCTCTGAACCTGAAGTGATTTTGTAAACTTTTAATCATGGTCATTCTGATAAATGTAATATGATATCTAGCTTTAATATCCATGAACTATGAGTGAATTGGAACATTTTCTCATGTTTATATTTTTATTTATAAAAATAATCTGTTGGGGGCTGGAGGCAAAGTCAAAGGACCCAGGTTCGATTCCCCAGGACCCATGTTAGCCAGATGCACAAGCGGCGCACGCGTCTGGAGTTCATTTGCAGTGGCTGGAGGCCCTGGCGCACCCATTCACACACACACACACTCTCTCTCTCTACCTGCCTATTTCTGTATCTCTCTCTCAAATAAATAAATAAAAATAAAATATAAAAAAATAATCTGTTGGAATTTATTTTTTCTTCTGGTTTTCTGTCTTTTTTTTTTTTTTTTTTTTTTTTTTTTTTGTTGCGAGGTAGGGTCTCACTCTGGTCCAGGCTGACCTGGAATTCACTATGTAATCTCAGGGTGGCCTCGAACTCTCGGCGATCCTCCTACCTCTGCCTCCCGAGTGCTGGGATTAAAGGCGTGCGCCACCACGCCCGGCCTGTTTTTTAATAATATATAAATGTTTATATAATAAGGCATTGGAAATTTGAGTCACACTTTTGCAAGTATTTTATCAAGTTTATTTGCATTTTGATTTTTTCCATGTAGAAGTGGAAAGCATTGAAAAGTCATCCTTTCCCTTCCCTTCCCTTCCCTTCCCTTCCCTTCCCTTCCCTTCCCTTCCCTTCCCTTCCCTTCCCTTCCTTCCCTTCCTCCCCTCCCCCCCCTCCCTCCCCCCCTCCTCCCCTCCCCCCCCCCCCCTCCCCCCCCCTCCCCTCCCCCTCCCCTCCCCCCCCCTCCCCTCCCCCTCCCCCTCCCCCCCCCCCCCCCCCCCCCCCCCCCCCCCCCCCCCCCCCTCCCCCCCTCCCCCCCCCCCCCCCCCCCTCCCCTCCCCTCCCCTCCCCCCCCCCCCCCCCCCCCCTCCCCTCCCCCCCCCCCCTCCCCTTCCCCTTCCCTAGATGCTCTATGTGCAGCGTTAGTTGTGACTCATTGTTTGCCATGTGCCCAGCTCTTTATGTTCATTGTCTGATGGAATTCTCACACAGTCCCACAAGATCAGCAGTTTGGCATTAGCCACATTTTACCAAGGAGGAAGCAGAGACAAAAGTAAGGAAGGTCACATGACTAGTGGTTGGCAAAAGAGGTATTCAATTGTCTCTGCCTCAGGGCCCACTCTAAATACATGGCCTCCTACGTGACCATTACACTTGCCTCGCTCTTCTCTCATCAGCAAGCTAGAAATTTCCACAGTTTGTGAACTTTCTTTCTTGTCTCATGTGTCTGTCTCCATCTCTTTCATTTTTGGTTTTCCGAAGTAGGGTCTCACTCTAACCCAGGCTGTCCTGGTATTCACTATGTAGCCTCAGGGTGGCCTTGAACTCACCGTGATCCTCCTACCTCTGCATCCTGAGTGCTGGGATTAAAGGCATACGCCACCATGCCCAGTTAGATCCATCTCTTTTTATTTGTTAATTTAATTTAATTTAATTTATTTCTTTGAGAGAGAGGGAGAGGAAGAGGCAGAGAGAAAGAGAATGGGTGAGCCAGGCCCTCCAACCACTGCAAATGAAATCCAGACGCATGTGTTCCCTTGTGCATCTGGCTTACGTGGCACCTGGAGGATCGAACCTGGGTCCTTAGGCTTTGCAGGCATATGCCTTAACCACTAAGCCATCTCTCCAGCCCTTCATCTCTTTTTTGATCTTTTCTTTTTTTGGGTTTTTCAAGGTAGGGTCTCTAGCCCAGGCGAATCTAGAATTCACTATGTAGTCTCAGGGTGGCCTCCTACCTCTGTGCTAGGATTACAGGCATGTACCACCATGCCCCTGACTTACCTTTTTTTAAAATTTATTTTATTTTTTAAAAATAAAGAGGGGGAGAGAGAGAGGGAGAATGGGCATGCTAGGACCCCCAGCCACTGCACATGAACTACAGGCATATGCGCCACCTTGTGCATCCTAACATCAGTCCTGGGGAATCAAACCTGGGTCCTTTTGGCTTTGCAGGCAAATGCCTTAACTGCTAAGCCATCCCTCCAGCCCTTAAAATTTATTTTTATTTTAGAGAGAGTGAGCAAGAGAGAGAGAGAGAGAGAGAGAGAGAGAGAGAGAGAGAGAGAGGGAGACAAAGAGATTTGGCACACCAGGGCCTCAGCCACTGAAATCCAGATGCTTGTGCTACCTAGTGGGCATGTGTGACCTTGTGCTTGCCTCACCTTTGTGCATCTGGCTTACATGAGATCTTGAGAGTTGAACATGGGTCCTTAGGCTTCGCAAGCAAGAGCCTTAACTGCCAAACCATCTCGACAGAGTATCCTGGGCTGATCTCCAACTTGCTATGTAGCCAAGGATGATCTTGAACTCTTGATCTTCCTATCGCCACCTCCCAAATACTGAGATTAGAAATGTGTGTACCGTGCCTACTTTATGTCATGCTAGTGATCAAACACAGAGCTTTGTACATCTTAGGCAAACATTCTACCAATTGGGCTTCATCCCCTGCAGTGGGTAGACTTCTTACCCAACTTGTTTTCTACATTTCTGAGGCATATCTCACTGTGTGGCCTAACTCCACTGCCCATAGTTATTAGCTATGTGCCTGATACAGAGCTGGGCACTGTTGAGGAAACAGCTATGAACATAGGCCCTGATCTCTGGCACAGTGTTCAGGATTAAGTGCAGAAGATGCTGTGCTGCCAGCTAAGTTAAGATTCTTATTTAAGAGCTGGGATGCAGCTCAAAGGGAGGACATGTGTGAGGCCATGGGTTCAATTACCAGCAACATGTGCACATGGGCTCATGCACACTTGCACATCTATACACACACACACATGTACATTCTCATTGAAATAGCAGAACAATTAAAAAAACCTATCAAGAGCTGGGCATGGTAGTGCAGGCTTTTAATCCCAGCACTTGGTAGGCAGAGGTAGGAGGATCGCTGAGAGTTCGAGGTCATCCTGAGACTACATAGTGAATTCCAGGTCAGCCTGGGTTAGAGAGAAACCCTACCTCGAAAACAAAACAAACAAAAAAACCAAAACAAACAAACAAACAAACAAAAAAACCAAACAACAACAACAACAACAAAAAGACATGTCGCTTCATCCCTCTGCTACCACATCTATATTTATTCATGTCGTAGGGATGCATTGAAGGCATCTCACAGTTCATTTGGTAGTGTTTGTCTCTCTGTTGTGTGTTGATAGATATAGATGTTGATGGTCTTAGGCTTGATGACATATGAGCATACTATGAGACTAGAATAATCCAAGGTGAAAAGCCCAATACAAATTCAGATAAAACAATGCAGGAACTCCTGGCCACTTTGTGACTGCAGACAAGTTTCTCCATGGTGTGATCACCAATTTTCCTTCGCAGCAAAATGAGAGATTCATAATCTTTGACAAGTATCTATTGTACACATGTTTTCCATGCTGACAGGGGAAAAAGTCTGACCTTACAAGCCTACTATAGGGAAGGTAATGGCTGGGAGCATGAGCTGACCTCGTATTCTATCCTGCGACTAGGAGGAGGGGCAAATAGTATAGATGTGACTGGGGAGGCTGTACAGTATGGGAGTTAATGTACAGTTTCTGAGATGGGACAGTCTTAGGCCAACTCTGTTACTTTCTAGCTTTCTGGGGCAGGAATCCCCCATTCCATTTTCTGTTGGAGGCTGGCACAGGAAAAAAAAAATCTGCTGAAGACATTGCCATTCCTCTTCCACAGCCTTAGCAGTGGTGCCCACCCTTCCTGGAAGTTTCTGGCCATTTTCTTCCACAGATGCCCAAGCAGGAAGCTTTCCCTTCTGGAGGAAGAAGAGGAGATGTACAGTCCCCAGGGCTTGGTGATTTCCCCAGCTCTGGGGAAAAGTTTGAAATCTGAAAAAAAAAAATCACTGGTTCCAAAATATAAAAAGAAAATTATAAAATCCAGCAATTTTAAATTAAAGTTCATAAAGTGGGGGCTGGAGTGATGGCTCACTCAACAGGTAAGAGGGCTTGCTGTGCAAGCACGAGGACTTGTGTTCTATCTGCAGCACACATGTAAAAAGTCAGGTATAGCTACACATGTCCAGTGCTGAGGGGGTGGGCTCACTGGTCAGCTAGTCTAACTGAAAAATAAAGGGCTCCAGGTCCAGTGAGAGATTCTGTCTCAGGGAAATAAAGTGTTAGAACAATAGAAGAGCACATGGCATCGTCCTCTGGCCTCTACATGCATCTGCATGGGGCTGGAGTTTCAGCACATGTGTGAGAGGTTTTTTTTTTTTTTTTCAAGGTAGGGTCTTACTCTAGCCCAGGCTGACCTGGCACTCTGTAGTCTCAGGCTGGCCTTGAACTCATGGTGATCCTCTTACCTCTTGGCGCACATATATTAGTTTTTTTTCCCCAAATTTTTTAGAAGTAGGGTCTCACTCTAGCCCAGGCTGACCTGGCACTCTGTAGTCTCAGATTGGCCTTGAACTCATGGTGATCCTCTTACCTCTTGGCACACATATATTAGTTTTTTTTCCCCAAATTTTTTAGAAGTAGATTCTCATTCTAGCCCAGGCTGACCTGGCACTCTGTAGTCTCAGACTGGCCTTGAACTCATGGTGATCCTCTTACCTCTTGGCACACATATATTAGTTTTTTTCCCCAAATTTTTTAGAAGTAGGGTCTCACTCTAGCCCAAGCTGACCTGGCACTCTGTAGTCTCAGACTGGCCTTGAACTCATGGTGATCCTCCTACTTTTCAGCACACATATGTGTATACACTATATGCAGGCACCTTCTCTCTCTCTCTCTCTCTCTCTCTCTCTATATATATATATATATATACATTTATAAAAGATGACATTGTGTTAACTTGACTAATTATTAAATTTCATATATGTATTCTTTTTCTTTTCCTCTTTTATTATTATTTTAAATTATTTATTCATTTGCAAGCAGCAAGAGATAGAAAGAAGAGAGACAGATAGAGAGAGAGAATGGGTGCACCAGAGCCTCCAGCCACTGCAAATGAACTCCAGAAGCATGCACCACTTTGTGCATCTGGTTTTACATGGGAACTAGGGAATCAAACCCTGGTCATCAGGCTTTGCAGGCAAACAACTTAACTGCTGAGCTATTATTATTTTTTTGAGACAAGATCTTGCTCTGTAGACCAGGCTGATCTCAGGCTTGTGGCAATCCTCAGGGTGCTGGGATTACAGGTGTCTGTCACTATACCCAACCTTAGTGTTTTCTTTATATTTGATAAACAATTTGTAGATTGGATTTTTCTCCATTTGCAAGAGTCCCCAGATATTCATGATAATTACCAAAAAATTTATAGTTAATTGTAAATTAAAGGAGTTGTTTGCCAGTTGTAAATTAAATGACTATGTTTAGCCAAATACAATAGCAAAATTATAAAAAGGCTTTTAAAAAATTTTACAGTTAAAATTGTTAGTATGGAATATTTTTAAATGTTTTATGCAATAGAAGCCCTCTCTAGGGCTTAGGGAAGTCTTTAAAATGCCTTGAATTGTGCTTAGAGGCTCTCTTTGGTTCTTCTATTCTTTTTCTACCCTATGATAGCTTATTTTATAGCCCACTGTGAAATATCTAATATTTAGAATTTGAAATAACTTTTGAAAATATTCACAATGTAATAAAAAAATCACAGGATATTAAACTATAGCTCGGTTTGATCTCAAGTAGTTTTAAAAATTCATACATGCATTAAAAAAGACTAGAAAGGATTTTACTAAAATGTTAACTCTCTAGGTAGAATGAGATGCATAATTATCTTTTTTTTATAGTTTTCAGACTTTGCAAATTTTCTACAATGAGAATGCATCACAATCAGAAAAAAACAATTTTTGGTAGTTACAAAATTTTTATTCTTACTACAAAAGTAATTTATGCTCATTATAGAAAAATCACAAAATACATATAAGCATAAGGAAGGAAAAGAAACATGCAAATTCCACCCACCCAGAGAAGCACTGGGTCCTTCCAGACCTTTTTTCTGCATACATAAACATTTATATTTTTATCACAAAACAGGATCGTTCTGTACATAGTACTGTTTTAAAACCTGCTTCTCTCCCTCACAATGTATGGTGGGAACTTTGCAAAATGTCAACAGCACATTGCTCAGAGATGATTTTTTAATGTTTATTATTTATTATCATCATTATTATTATTAACAAGATGTTTCGTATGGATACATCATGTGTTGGTACCCTCTTTTCCCTCATTCCTGCCCCTCTTCCATTGGGGATGCTCCTCAGTGGGGTTGCAGGTATTCCCCATGGTGTTGTGGTTTATGCATTGTGGGATCAGCAGTCAGTTATTTTTTTGAGGGGAGGGAATGCCTCTGGGCATGGTGTCTCAACCTGTGGCTCTTACAGTCTTTCTGCCCCCTCTTCTGCAAAATTCCCTGAGTTTTAAGTCTACTTCAGTGATGAGCTCTTAGGAGCCTCTGGATCTCTGCTTTGGTATGTGTTGAGTATCCTCAGGGTCTGTCTCCTTCACCCTGGTGCTGATTATCAGGTTCAGCATGGAAGCAACACTCTTGCTCATCTCCCCGATTCCTCTGTGGATTCAGCTGTGGCTTGCCTGAAGTGTGAGGGGTAGTTTATCTCCTCTGGTCTCACTTCCTTCTGAAAAAGAACAGATTCAGGACCAGGGAACTGGGAGGACTAGAGATGATTTTAGTGACAGCATACCATCACATTTTGGGGAGAAACCCTAACTTACTTAATGCCTAATATTAGATATTTATGTTCCTTCCAAGTTTAATTGACTGCAAATAATGCCATAATGCAAACTGCCTAAGATTTCTTCAGATTCACAAGAAGATAGTGGAAGAGACATTTCTCTTGAATGATGTCAGGCTTTGAAGATACCGAGGTGTGCTGTGCACTGTGTTTCCTGATCTAGAGGAGTTCCAGGTTCAGCGGGATAGCAAGCGTGGTGTGCTTGAGTTCACCAGGTAGATAGGGTGGGGCCAGCAGGGAGGTAAGACTGCACGACATGAGACAACAGGAACGTGGCATCAGTAAGTCCTCATATGTGTCACGAGTACATGCAAGTAGAGGGCAGAGTACAACTTTTGAGTGTGATTCTCAGGAATGCAGGCCATCTTTTTTGGTTTTTTTTTTTTTTTTTTTTTTTTAGTCAAGCTCAACAAACTGGCCTTTTTTTTTTTTTTTTTTTATGCAATTGAACTCCAGCTGCATGTGCCCCCTTGTGTGCGCTTGTGTCACTGTGCGCCTGGCTTATGTGGGCCCTGAAGAGTCAAACATGAGTCCTTAGGCTTCACAGGCAAGCACCTTAACCACTAAGCCATCTCTCCAGCCCCAGTTCACCCTTTTTTATGAGGCTGGGTCTCTCATTGGCCTGGAACTCACCAAGTTTATAGACTTGATTGGTTGGCAGGTGAGTTTCAGGGATTCTCTAGTTTCTGCCTCCAGAGCATTGGGATTACAGGCACATCCCATAACACTTGACTTTTTTGTTTTGTTTTGTTTTTTGTGTTTCAGGGTAGGTCTCACTCTAGCTCAGGCTGACCTGGAATTCACTATGCAGAACTCATAGTGATCTTCCTACCTTTGCCTCCCAGGTGCCGGGATTAAAGGTGTGTGCCACAACACCTGGCTACACCTGACTTTTTTTTTTTTTTTTTTTTTGGTTTTTTGAGATAAGCTTTTGTTTTTTTTTTTTAAATTAATTAGTTTAGCTGGGCACACCTTTAATCCCGGCACGCGGGAGGCAGAGGTATGAGGATTGCTGTGAGTTTGAGGCCACCCTGAGACTACAGAGTGAATTCCAGGTCAGCCTGGGCTAGAGAGAGACCTTACCTTGAAAAAACAAAAACAAAAACAACAACAACAACAACAAATTAATTAATTTAGCCAGGTGTGGTGGTGCACGCCTTTAATCCCAGCGCTAGGGAGGCAGAGGTAGGAGGATCACTGTGAGTTTGAGGCCATGTTGAGACTACTTAGTGAATTCCAGGTCAGCCTGGGCTAGAGTGGGACCCTAGCTCGAAAAGCCAAAATAATAATAATAATAATAATAATAATAATAATTCATTTAGCAGGGCATGGTGGTGCATACTTTTAATCCTAGCACTTGGGAAGCAGAGGTAGGAGGATCACCATGAGTTTGAGGCCAGCCTGAGACTACACAGTGAATTTCAGGTCAGCCCGAGCTAGAGTGAGACCCTACCTTGGAAAAACCAAAACAACAACACAAAATTAATTAATTAATTTGTTGTGCGTGTGAGCACACATACATGCCACAGCTTCTAGATTTTACCAGGCTCTGGCAGACTTACTTTAAGCCCAAACTTTTTCATCCTATCTTCCTCTCTTTCCCCTGACAATTCCATACTCCAATGGAAGATGAAAACTTTTTAATGTTTTAATTCTTGCCTGACCTTTATTGATAACAAACATTGTGATAACCAGCCATTTTACAGCCTGCATTAACCACACCCCGCAAGCAGTTAAGTCCCAGCATGGTTTTATCTCTGTGTGTTTACACATATATGTGTGCAAGTGTGTGTATTCATGTGTGTGTGGAGGCGAGAGGTTGACTTCAAGAGTCTTCCTTGACTGCTCTCCATTTTATTATTTTTATTTTAAAATATTTTATTTATTTATTTAAGAGAGAGAGAGTGAATGCATGCCAGGGCCTCTGGCCACTGCAAATGAACTTCAGATGCATGTGCCACCCTGTGCATCTGGCTTACATGGGTTCTAGGGAATCAAACCTGGGTCCTTAGGCTTCATAGTCAAGCACCTTAACCACTAAGCCATCTCTTCAGCCTTTTCCACTTTATTTACTGAAATAGGGTCTCTCACTTGAACCCAAGGCTTGATGATTTGGCTAGTCTAGCTAACCAGCTGGCCCCAGGGGTCCTCGTCTCTGCCTCTTTTTGATTGCTAGAACTGTTCAAAACATTTAAAATTGTTTTAACTATCATAATACATATAAGGTAGGGACTCACCTATTTCTTCAAGGAAGAAAAGGGAATTAAAGAGAGGTGAAATAACTTCTCCAAGGGCACATAATATGTGGAAAAGATTTAGACAGAGGCTATCTAATTTGGGGTGTGTGTGGGACAGGGTCTTACTCTAGCCCAGGCTGATCTGGAACTCACTCTGTAGTCTCAGGCTGGCCTCAAACTTACAGTGATCCTCCTACCTCCAAGTGCTGGGATTAAAGTTGTATGCTACCATGCCTGACAAGACCATCTACTTTTATTTTTTTAAAATTTATTTGAGAGAGAGAGAGAAGAAACAGAGAGAGGGAGAGAGAGAATGGATAGAAACAGAGAGAGAATGGGTGCACCAGGGCCTCCAACCACTGCAAATGAACTCCAGATGCGTGCATCCCCTTGTGCATCTGGCTTACATGGATACTGGGTGTTGGGATACCCCTTAGGCCATCCCAGGAGGGATGGCAGGGTCTCTGCCAAGTTGGGGGTGAGAAACACAGAATCACAACACAAACTCCAGGAGTTGGGTGGAAGCAGCAGAGGGCAAGCTGCCACAAACTCGTTTATTCGAGGAAGTGTAGGGGGTTTTAAGGGGCTTGGCTGGCCAATCATTGTATGCGGTGGTTCCCTTTTTGTGACCAATGACAGCCTGTCTCTGGATAGGTCATCTCGTAGCAGGTTTCTTGCGAGCATGGGACTGTAGCTGTTGTCACACCAGGCCTGCATAGGACGCCATGTTCACAGAAGCCACTTCCTGGTTTCTTCTGCCATGCCGTCTGGCTAGGGCCAGGCCTGCATTGTGCCATACAACTGGGGAATGGAACCTCCATCCTTTGGCTTTGCAGGCAAGTGCCTTAACTGCTAAGCCATCTCTCCAGTCCAAGACCATCTACTTGTAACCACTGCCTGGCCTTGCTTTGCTGAGCTTTGGGATTGAATGGAGCAGCCTGTGAGAGGCCTGTCTCATCAATCACTGTGTCGCTCACCTTCTGGAGCACCAGGCACTGTCAATCAATATTGGATTAATATGTGAATGTGAAAGTGATGAGTCTGAGCTGAAATAGTGGCAGGGAAGTAGAAGAAAGAAATGCTTTGAGTTAGAATGGCAGGAGATGTGGAGGTGAAGAGTGGAAAAGGGATTCAGGGTAGATGACTGCCAGGTATCAAGTGGTAGAGCAGGCAGAAGGGATGTCACTAAAGAAGGGTTGTCTGGGACAGTCCTCTCCTTGAAGGCCCTGTGGGCCTCAGTCCTGACTTCTCATGTGAGAATCATATATAATGTATTCTTCTAACTTTGATAGCAAACCTAACAGGCTTGCAAACTTCTCACATGCTAATTAAGAAACTAATTAAAACCCATGAGTTCTTAAGGACATATGGTTTATTTAAGGTTGATCCAAGATTGATGTTTAGTTAAACAATGCTTTAATAAATCATAAAATAAATTGGCTTTAGTAATACTAGCATGGTGTTCCAATGTACTGGGTAAATTCACTGGAGTGAATTTCTTTCTTTCTTCCCTCTTTTTCTTTCTTTCTTTCTTTCTTTCTTTTTCTTTCTTTCTTTCTTTCTTTCTTTCTTTCTTTCTTTCTTTCTTTCTTTCTTTCTTTCGAGGTAGGGTCTCACCACTCTAGCCCAGGCTGACCTGGAATTAACTTTGTAGTCTCAGGGTGGCTTCGAACTCACAGTGATCCTCCTACCTCTGCCTCCCAAGTGCTGGGATTAAAGGCATGTGCCACCACAACTGGCTGGAGTGAATTTCTTATTTTGTTAGAAATATGATGAGAATGAGATGAGGGAGGCAAAAGGGCCTCAAGCTGGGCAGGGAAGATGGCTCAGTGGGTAAAGTGCTTGCCTTGTGAGCATGAGGACCTGAGTTTGATCCCAGTATCCACTAAAGATACCAGGTGTGGTGGTGCACTCTTGTAATCCCAGCACTGGATAGGTGGAGGCAGGTGGATCCCTGTGGCTCACTAGCCAGCCAGTGTAGCCTACTTGACAATTTGCAGACCAATGAGAAATCCTGTCTCAAAAAAAAAAAAAAAAAAAAAAAAAAAAAAGGATGGATTATGCCTAAGGAGGAATGACACCTGAGACTGTCATCCACACACACATGCATGCACATGTACCTGCAAACATATGAACATGCACACACACATGAAGTATTTAAAGCTCCTTCTTCCTCAAACCCCACAGTGACTCTATGGGGTAGGTATGGTCATAATGCTCATTTTCAGAGAAGGAAACAGGAATAGTTGAGGAAGGTTAAGAGATTCAGAGTGAATTTGCCAGAAAACAGGAAATTTGAGACTCATACCTAAGTCTCCCTACTATGACTGTATAATAAATTAACCCCAAACGCCACAGCTTAAAATAAAAAAAAAATTACTTACGATTGTCTACAATTAAAGAAGTTGTCAATAAAAAAAATACTTATGAGCACACACACCTGATGCAGGTCTATAAGCCAGGTGTGGTGTTGCTGGGACTGTAGTCTGAAGGCTGTATCCAACCTGGGGACTCTGCTTCCAGGTTCACCATGGGGCTATGGGCTGGAAGCTTCCATTCCTTTCCATTGCTATGGCCTTACCCACACATCATGATGGGAGTGAAGTGGGGAAAAGAACAAGAGGGAGGAAGGGAGAAGGAGAAAGCATAAAAAGATGACAGTCTTTTTTTATGACCTAATCTCAGAAGGAACATCACATCAATTTGTTGTATTCAACTCATTAGAAGTGAGTCATTAGGTCTGGCCTTACTGGAAGAGGACCTCATGAGGCTATGAATGCCAGGAGGCATGCTTTTGGTCCTCTTTTGGGACCATTTTAGGGTGGTCCCCCAGGCATCCCTTCTATTGGATCATTCATATCTTATCCTTTTCATCTTGGCAGCTTTTATTCACCTTATTATTCCCCCTCCCCAAATAGAAGTAGTATATGAACTTCATAAAGTTGCAATGAGGCTAGTTTGGGGTGATTTATATCTTCTATAGACAGTAGCATTGAACTACTTAGCAAACCAGGAAGTGGAAAATAGTTATAAAGGGATCCAATTACTTTCATTGCCAAGGCAATGTAAAATGCAACATGAAAAAAGATGGACTTAATTGGTGAAAAATTAATTAGACAATTAAACTTATTTCTGCTTAAATACATTTAGGTGTTAATTGGTAATCTGCCTTGAGGTTTATTTCAAGGTGGGTTTGTTATCTTGTTTCTGTCCTTTAAGAGATTATCTGTGTTTAATATTCCATGAACATTCCTGGTCTTGCTAAGAAATGATGTCTAGTTCATTGTCATGGTTCTTCTTCAGATGGGACCAATGGGGTCAGAATGGCCCACAGGGCAAAAAGGCATTTGCTTTGGAAACTCATCAAGAGGAAAATCTTGCTTTTGCCGAAGGGTCTTTTCTAGAAAGGCCAAGGATCCTGCGAAAGGCACAGGATTGTAAGTGGTAGAGGGACTCCGGATATTTCAGCCACTCAAAAACTCTGACTTTAGGCAAGTTATATAGTTATATTTTCTTCTTTTCTTTTCCTTTCTTCTTTCCTTCTCTTCCTTTCTACCTTCCTTCCTTCTTCTCTTTCTCCTTCTTTTGTTTTGAGATAGAGTCTTATTTTATAGCCCAGGCTAGCCTCAGACTCATAGAGATCTTCTTGCTTGGGATGCTGGGACTACAGACATGAGCCACTGGGCAAGCTACTTTTGCTGTGTGGGTTTTAGTTTCTATGTGACATGAATTGTTGGACAGAGATGATGTTTAGTTCACTTCATCCACAAAAACCCCATGCCTTTCAAGTACTGGGATCTCATTACAGGAGGGATACCCTGCAAAGTGTCTTTGTCTCTTTGAATAATATCTTCACTTGATCTGCTTGCTAGAATTTGTTTTAACATATTTTATGGTGCTGGCTAACACCATGAGACAGCTCATGTCTTCCCAGCATCCTGGGTCTGACCTTTGGGGCTTGGGAATGTTGTCCTGTTCCCAGTTTCACCCCTATTGATGTTTCACTATTTTTTCAGTCTTTTGAGGTATATGGTTTCACTTTCTAGCCCAGGCTGACCTGGAATTCATTATGTAGTCTCAGGGTGGCCTGGAACTCACAGTGATCCTCCTACCTCTTCCTCCTGAGTGCTGGGATTAAAGATGTTCCACTATTTAAAAAAATTTTTTTTGGAGACACAGAGAGAGACAGAGAGGGAGAGGAGGACAGAGAATGGGCGTGCCAGCAGTCTCTCAGCTGCAGTGAATGAACTCCAGATGCGTGCGCCCCCTTGTAGGCAAGTGCAGTATTGTGCCCTTGCGTCACTTTGCATCTGGCTAAACGTGGGACCTGGAGATTGGAACTGGCATTCTTAGGCTTAGCAGGCAGGCGCCATAACTGCTAAGCAATCTCTCCAGCCCTTTCCACTATTTTAAAAAATTAATTTAATTAATTAATTTATTTGAGTGAGAGAAAGAGGAAGAGAGAGAGAGAGAGAGAGAATGGGCATACCAGGGCCTCCAGCCACTGTAAATGAACTCCAGATGCATACTCTTCCTTGTGCATCTGGCTTACGTGGGTCTTGGGGAATTGAACTGGGGCCCTTGGGCTTTGCAGGCAAATATCTTAACTGCTAAGCCATCTTCTCCAGCCTTATTTTAAAAAATTAATTTCATTTAATTAATTTGAGAGAGAGAAAGAGGGAGAGAGAGAGAGAGAATGAGCATGCCAGGGCCTCCAGCTACTGCAAATGAACTCCAGATGCATGCGCCTACTTGTGCATCTGGCTTATGTGGGTCTGGGGAATCGAACCCAGGTCCTTAGGCTTCACAGGCAAAAGCCTTAATCACTAAACCATCTTTCCAGCCTTAATGTTCTACTATTTTGACATGGTGTTGTGGATGGAGAGCAATGAGCTGGGGTTAAAAAATATAGGTTAAGATCTGGAAAGATAGTTCAGAGGTTAAGGCTTTTGCCTGTGAAGCCTGAGGACCCAGATTTGGTTCCCCAGTACCCACATAAGGCAGATGTACAAGGTGGCACATGCATCTGGATTTCATTTGCAGTGGCTGGAGGCCCTAGTGTGCTCATTCTCTCTCTTTTCTCTACTTGCAAACAATTTTTTAAAAAAATACAGGTTGGGCTGGAGAGATGGCTTAGCGGTTAATGCACTTGCCTGCAAAGCCAAAGGACCCAGGTTCAGCTCCCCAGGACCCACGCAGGCCAGATGCACAAGAGATACACATCTGGAGTTTGTTTGCAATGGCTGGAGGCCCTGGCACACCCATTTGCTCTCTGTCTCTACCTGCCTATTTCTGTATCTCTCTCTCTCAAAATAAATAAATAAAAATATTTTAAAAAATACAGGTTAAAATTTTATTTCTAGGGCTGGGTGTGGTGGTGCATTCCTTTAATCCTAGCACTTGGGAGGTAGAAGTAGGAGGATCACCATGAGTTTGAGGCTACCCTATGACTAAATAGTGAATTCCAGGTCAGCCTGGGCTAGAAAGTGAGACCATACCTGGAAAAACCAAAAAAAAAAAAAAAAAAAAAAAAAAATCTACCTTATATTAGCTAAGCCATGTCAGGAAAATAACACATCTTATTTTGTTTTGTTTTGTAATGCAGTGTGCTGTGTATATACATGTTTGTATGTATGTGGGTGCACATGCATGCATGTGTGTGTGGAAGTCAGGGGACAACCTCAGGAACGCTGTCCACCATTTTTTTTTAAGAGAAACACTCTTATGTTTTTTTAAAAACATATTTTAGAGAGATTAAGAGAGAGAGAGAGGCAGAGAGAGAGAGAGAGAGAGAGAGAGAGAGAGAGAGGAGAGGAGGGAGGGAAAGAGAATTGGTGTGCCAGGGCCTCAGCCATTGTAATTGAACTCCAGACATTTGCACCACCTAGTGGGCATGTGCAACCTTGTGTTTGCCTCACTTTCCTGCATCTGCCTTATGTGGGTTTTGGAGAGTTGAACATGGTTCCTTAGGCTTCTCAGGCAAGTGCCTTAACCACTAAGCCATCTCTCCAGCTCTGTCTACCATTTTTTTTTTTTCGAGGTAGGTAGGGTCTCACTCTAGCCCAAGCTGACCTAGAACTCATTCTATATTCTCAGGGTAGCCTTGAACTCATGACGATCCTCTTACCTGTGCCTCCCAAGTGCTGGGATTAAAGGCGTGCACCATCATGCCTGGCATGTCCACCCTTTTTTTGAGATGGGGTCTTTACTGGCCTGGAGCTAGCCAGTTTGGTTAGACTGGCTAGCCATCAAGCCCCAGGGAGCTGCCTGTCTCTGCCTCCCCAGTGCTGGAATTACAAGCATGTACTTTTATGTCTGGCTTTTACATGGGTATAGAGGATTCAAATTCATGTTCTCATATTATATCTATCTATCTATCTATCTATCTATCTATCTATCTATCTATTTATTTTTTTTTGAGGTAGGGTCTCACTCTAGCTCAGGCTGACCTGGAATTCACTATGTAGTCTCAGGCTGGCCTCCAACTCACGGTGATCCTCCTACCTCTGCCTCCCTAGTGCTGGGACTAAAGGCGTGTACCACCATGCCTGGCATGTCCTCATATTCTTATAGCAAATATTTCACTGAATTATTTCCCCTCTTTCTTTTCTTTTGTTTTTCCCCAAGGTAGGGTCTCACTCTAGCCCAGGCTGACCTGGAATTCACTATGTAATCTCAGGATGGCCTTGAACTCTCAGCAATCCTCTTACCTCTGCCTCCTGAGTGCTGGGATTAAAAGTGTGTACCACCATGCCCGGCTCCCCTTTTTCTTTTTGAGAGAGGGTCTCATGTAGCCCAGGCTGGCCTCAGACTCACTAGTTAGCTGAGCAGAACATGACTGCTCATGTTCTGCTCATGACCTTGAATCCCAGCTTATTCTGCCTCCACCCTCCACCCTCACACTGCCCAGTATTAAGATTCCAGGCACATGCCACCATGCTGGCTATGGAAAATAACAAATCTTAAGTTTCCCAAGAGTCCACCATCAGTACTGGTGTGAGGAATACTTTCCTGTCCTCGAGGGGTTTAAAGAGGAAGGTAGGTCACTTCACTAATACAGTGGGAATTCATTTATTCACTTACTCAGCAGCTACTTACTGAGCACCTACTGTGGGCAGGAGGCTGGTGCTGAGCTGGGATAAGACGCTGCAGTAGTCTATCGCTGGGCTTCATGTGGCCAGATGGACAGACCAGATGGAGGAGTGGGAGATGGTGGAAGTGGGAACTTGTCATTATGTGGCAGAGGGCCCAAACTCAAGGCTCTTGTCTGTGTTCCGGAGAGAGAAGGGTCCCTGGTTTCTCTTTCACCCACACTGGCTGAGCTGCTATATCTTCCCTCTGAGGACTATCTTCAGTGGGGTGGGAGATTAGGTCTTTAGAGGTGGGGGCCCTGCTATGGGTTGATATAGAATATGCCCCTCACAGGCTTATGTTTTGATGTTTGGCCCCCAGATGGTGGCTATTTGAAGAGGTTATAGAAACTTTAGGAAGTAGGTCACCAAAGGTGAGTCCTTTGGGGATTATTATCCCTGGCTCCTGCCTGCTGTTCTCTGCTTCCTGGTCAGCTATAAAATGAACAGCTCTTCTCCCCCATATGCTCTGCTGCCATGATGTTCTGCTCATATACACAGGGCCAAGTGACCCATGGGCCACTTGGGTTGGAGTTGAATCAGAATAGATCTTTCCTCCTTGAACTTGACTATGTCAGGTAATTTGGTCATAGTGACAGAAAAGTAAAACCAAAATTAAACCCTGGAAAATATCTAGGTCATTCAATTATTTCTACTCTTTTGCAATTCAGGAATCAGTAATATTCCCAAACAGACTCCATGGGCCATTACCAACTTTTTCTTTCCTTCTTTTTCTTTCTTTCTTTCTTTCTTTCTTTCTTTCTTTCTTTCTTTCTTTCGGTAACCACAATAAACTGGCCTTTTTTTTTTAATGAGAGAGAGAGAGAGAGAATGATAATGGGTGTGCCAGGGCCTCCAGCCACTGCAATCAAACTCCAGACGTGTGTGCCCCCTTGTGCGCATGTGCGACCTTGCGTGCTTAAACCACTTTGTGTGTCTGGCTTACGTGGGACCTGGAGAGTTGAACATGGGTTCTTAGACTTTGCAGGTAAGTGCCTTAACCAGTAAGCCATCTCTCCAGCACCCAATTTTTTTTTTTTTTTTTTGTTTGAGGTAGCTTCTCTCTCTAGGCCAGGCTTCACAATACAGGAATTCACTCTGTATTCTCAGGGTGGCCTCAAACTCATGACGATCCTCCTACCTCTGCCTCCCAAGTGCTGGGATAAAAGGTGTGTGCCACCATGCCTGGCTGGTTTTTAATTTTTTTAATTTGCAAGCAGAGAAAGAGATAGAAGAGAGGCAGACAGAGAGAGAATGGGCATGCCAGGCCTCTAGCTACTGCAAACGAACTCCAGATGCATGTGCCCCTTGTGTATCTGGCTTACATGAGTCCTGAAGAACAGAACTGGGATCCTATGGCTTCGCAGGCAAACGCCTTAATTGCTATGCCATTTCTCCAGCCTTTGTTTTTAAAAAATTTATTTATTTATTTACTTATTAGAGACAGAGAAAGGAAGAAAGAGAGAGAGAGAGAGAGAGAGAGAGAAAGAGAGAGAAAATGGGCACACGAGGGCCTCTAGCCACTGCAAACCAACTCCAGATGCATGTACCACCTTGTGCATCTGGCTTACATGGGTCCTGGGGGATTGAGCCTTGAACCAGGGTCCTTAGGCTTCACAAGCAAGTGCTTAACCGCTAAGCCATCTCTCCAGCCCTGTTTTTTTTTTTTTTTTTTTTTTTTTTTTTTTTGAGAGGTAGGGTCTTGCTCTAGCCCAGGCTGACTTGGAACTCACTATGTAGTCTCAGATTGGCTTGGAACTCTTAATGATCCTCCTGCCTGTACCTCCCAAGTGCTAGTATTAAAGGCGTGCACCATCATGCCTGGCTCATTTATCATTCATTAACATACTCACAAAGGCATGAATCCACAAAGGAGGAGACACAAAATCTCACTACATAATGTGACACTGGGGCACTGACTAACACCTCAGAATGAATATCTTCACTCTACCTTATCCCCACCACCCCTTCATTCTACAGATGAAGAGCTCGGAAGAGAACAGGTCATGGTGGCACATGCCTGTTAATTCCAGCACTTGGGAGGCTGAGGCAGGATGATCCTGCGCTTGAGGCTTAAATAGCTTAGATGACTAACTAAATCAGGTACCCACAACCATCACAGCATGCTTAGAGGACAGCTGCCATGCCAGGCTGGACTCCTTCCTCTTCCTAAGCCTTTGCTTCCGCCCCTAGACACACTCAAGTGAGCAGTGAACAGAAGGCTGGCTGGCTCTTGTGAAGGTGAGAGGCAGTCCTGTGGGTAGTGATTTGGAGTTGAGGCTAGCACCCTCTCCTGCCCCACTCTGCCTGCGAGACTCCTTTACACTCTCCATTTGGCTTCTTCCTGCTTCCTTCCCAAGTCTCTTCCTGAGATTTATGTCCTAGGGACTAGGACTGCCCATGGACAGTCCTGCTGTCCCTGCTCGGCCAGGGCTTCACTCTTCTTGACTTCTGGAAGCTCTGGACATTGCTCGCATTCCCCTTCCTTGAGTCTCCTCTGGTTCCCACCCCCCCCACCCCCCCCCCCCCCCACCCCCACCCCCCACCCCCCCCCCCCCCCACCCCCGCCCCCGCCCACCTCGCTCCTAGTTCTCTCCTTCCCCCATTCTTCTTTCTACCTTACAGGTGCAAGTCCATTTCCCCCAGTCCATTCCTTATCCCCCAGGGAGCTCATTCATGACCATTCCCCCACTTTTACCCCATGCCACCTCGTCTTCCAAACTTCAGCCACGTGCTGCTGTTCGTGCACATTTGGCATTTCCTCAGGGAAGCCCGGGAGGGTGGGGGGTGTCTGTCATAACCTGCTGCAAACAATGAGTTCCACTTTCCTTCTGAGCCTGCTCACTGTGGCTAATGTGATCCCTCTCCATTCACCTCCAAGGCTAGAACTTTAGTCAACCTGAAGTTGACCCCGATATCTTTTCCCCTGCCCGTTCTGGATCAGTCACAAATGTCCAGTTTGTCATGTCTGAAAATCCCACCCTGTGAGTCACTCACTGCCTGGCCTTGGCATCTCCTTCATGAACTACCAGCACAGTATTCTCTGAATTTGCCTCCAGACCACTGGCCTCTCACTTCTGAGGTTCGCCCTCTCCAACAAGTGAAAAATGAACTCAATCAGTCAGTCCTCCCGCTGCCCATGAAACTTTCAATAGAAGGGAATTAAAACCCAGGTATGGTGGCCCATGTCTTTCTTATTAAACTTTTTTTATTGACGACTACCATAAATATAACAATATAATATGATACAATAGTATAATCTCCTCCCACCGCTCTCCTTTTCTCCCTTCCAAGCCTCCATTGAATTCCTTCTTCTTTCTAACTAGTCTCTCTTCTGTTTTAATGCCATCACTTTTTTCCTTTGTTGGCCCACATATTTAATCCCAAAACTCAGAAGGTTGAGGCAAGAGGATCGTCACAAGTTCTAGGCTAGCCTTAGCTACATAGTGATATTCCTTCTCAAAAACAAAACAAAGCAAAACAAAATAACAACAAAAAAGAAAGGAAACCAGGCATAGCGGTGCATGCCTTTAATCCCAGCACCCAGGATGCAGAGGTAGGAGAATCACTGTGAGTTCGAGGCCAGCCTGAGATTATATAGTGAATTCCAGATCAGCCTGGGCTAGATTAAGATCCTGACTCCAAAAAAAAAAAAAAGTTAAAAAATAAAAATAAGAAGATTTTTTTTTTTTTTTTTTTTTTTTTTTGGTTTTTCAAGGTAGGGTTTCACTCTAGCTCAGGCTGACCTGGAATTCACTATGTAGTCTCAGGGTGGCCTCAAACTCATGGCGATCCTCCTACCTCTGCCTCCCGAGTGCTAGAATTAAAGGCATGTACCACCCTGCCAGGCTCATTTTTTAAAAAATTTTTAAGGAAATATTTAAAAAATA
This sequence comes from Orientallactaga sibirica, assembly GCA_036365145.1. NCBI lineage: Eukaryota > Metazoa > Chordata > Mammalia > Rodentia > Dipodidae > Orientallactaga > Orientallactaga sibirica. The sequence goes on along the minus strand of JAEOAD010002662.1, from coordinate 2,549,169 downwards.
TTTTATTCTATTTTTATTTATTTATATGAGAGACAGAGTAAGAGAGTGAGAATTGGTGTGCCAGGGCCACTGCAAATGAACTCCAGACACATGCGTCACCATGTGCATCTGGCTTATGTGGGTTCTGGGGAATTGAACCTGGATCCTTAGGCTTCGCTGAGGCAAATGCCTTAACTGTTAAGCCATCTCTCCAGACCAGGAAATATTTAATTTAATCAATTTATTTACTAGTCTCTCTTCTGTTTTAATGCCATCACTTTTTTCCTTTGTTGGCCCACATATTTAATCCCAAAACTCAGAAGGTTGAGGCAAGAGGATCGTCACAAGTTCTAGGCTAGCCTTAGCTACATAGTGATATTCCTTCTCAAAAAACAAAACAAAGCAAAACAAAATAACAACAAAAAGAAAGGAAACCAGGCATAGCGGTGCATGCCTTTAATCCCAGCACCCAGGATGCAGAGGTAGGAGAATCACTGTGAGTTCGAGGCCAGCCTGAGATTATATAGTGAATTCCAGATCAGCCTGGGCTAGATTAAGATCCTGACTCCAAAAAAAAAAAAAAGTTAAAAAATAAAAATAAGAAGATTTTTTTTTTTTTTTTTTTCAAGGTAGGGTTTCACTTTCAGGCTGACCTTGAAACTCAAACTCAAAAGTGCAGCTTAAAGATTTTGATTTTTTTTTTTTTTTTTTTTTTTTTTTTTGGTTTTTCAAGGTGGGTTTCACTCTAGCTCAGGCTGACCTGGAATTCACTAAGGCAGGGTGGCCTCAAACTCATCCTCTTTTCTGCCTCCAAGTGCTAGAATTAAAGGCATGTACCACTGCCAGGCTCATTTTTTAAAATTTTTAATTTTTAAAAAATTTTTAAGGAAATATTTAAAAAATATTTTATTCTATTTTTATTTATTTATATGAGAGACAGAGTAAGAGAGTGAGAATTGGTGTGCCAGGGCCACTGCAAATGAACTCCAGACACATGCGTCACCATGTGCATCTGGCTTATGTGGGTTCTGGGGAATTGAACCTGGATCCTTAGGCTTCGCAGGCAAATGCCTTAACTGTTAAGCCATCTCTCCAGACCAGGAAATATTTAATTTAATCAATTTATTTATGAGAGAGAGAGAGAGAATGGGGCATGCCAGGACCTCTAGCTACTGCAAACAAACTCCAGACACATGTACCACCTTGTGCATTTGGCTTATGTGAGTACTGAGGAATTGAATCTGGGTCCTTAGGCTTTGCAGGCCAGTGCCTTAACTGCTAAGCATAATTTTCAATGCTGATGAGGATGCCAGGAAGCAGACATTCTCATTAATCACCAATAGAAGAGCAAATTATCAAACCTTTTAAGAATACCATTTAGGGTTGTATAGTAAGAACTTAAATATATTCAGTCTTTGACCCAATAGTTTTCTTTCTGAGAAGCTAAGAAAATAACTCCGTCTATCCTGTGTTTATAAAAGCTTCTTTATTACTTCATTATTTGTACAGTGAAAGGTTGAAAATAAACTCACCTCATCACCATAGAAGTAATTTGGATGTGGGATGTCTATTTTATAGCAACTTCACAGGAAGCTTGCTCATAGGAAGTAAGAAGAAATAAAAGACACTAAGAAGGCTTGCAGAGATGGCTTAGTGGTTAAAGTGCTGGCCTGCCAAGCCAAAGGCGCCAGGTTCAATTCCCCAGACCCCATGTAAAGCCAGATGCACAATGTGTCTGGAGTTCATTTGCAGTAGACAGAGGCCCTGGTGTGCCCATTCTCTCTATCTCTTTCAAATAAATAAATAAAAATATAAAAATATATTTTTAAGTTTTAATAAAAGACACTAAGAGTGATGGCAAGATGGATCAGCAGCTAAAGGCACTTTCTTGCAAAGTCTGATGGCCCGGGTTAAATTCTCCAGTACCCACATAAAACCAGATGCACAAAGTGCATCTGGTGTTTGTTTGCAGCAGCAAGAGGCCCTGGAGTGCCCATTATCTTTCTCTCAATCTCTGCTCACAAATAAATAAAATGTTGTTTTTAAAAATACTAATACTTACCTGGGCGCGGTGGCACACGCCTTTAATCCCAGCACTTGGGAGGCAGAGGTAGGAGGATCGTTGTGAGTTTGAGGCCACCCTGAGACTACATAGTGAATTCCAGGTCAGCCTGAACTAGAGTGAGACCATATCTCAAAAAAACAAAACAAACAAACAAACAAACAAAAAAACAAAAAAACCCCCAAGACTTAAAGTGATTACTTCTAACTAGTGGGGTCATAAATGATTTCAATTTTCTTTCTTTTTTTTTCCTTTTTCTTTTTTTGGTTTTTCGAAGTAGGGTTTCACTCTAGTTTAGGCTGACCTGGAATTCACTATGAAGCCTTGGGGTGGTCTCAAACTCATGGTAATCTTCCTACCTCTGCCTCCCGAGTGCTGGTATTAAAGGTGTGCGCAGCCTGGGCTATAGTGAGACTCAACTTGAAAAACCAAAAATAAATAAATAAATAAATAAAAATTAAAAAATTAAAAAATTAAAGGTGTGCGCCACCACGCCTGGCTCTTTCTCTTTTTTTGTTGTTGTTGCTTATTTTTTATTTGTTTATTTGACAGTGACAGACAGGAAGAGAGAGAAAGAGAGAATGGGTGCATTGGGGCCTCCAGCCACTGCAAATGAACTCCAGACTCATGTGCCACCTTGTGCATCTGGCTTACGTGGGTACTAGGGAATCAAGCCTCGAACCAGTGTCTTTAGGCTTCACAGGCAAGCACTTAACTGCTAAGCCATCTCTCCAGCCCTGATTTCAATTTTCTTCTTTATAATTTGTTATATTTTCCAAGTTTTCTTCAATAAATTACTACTATAATTAGAAAAGACATTTTCAAATTATGTTATAGCTGGGTGTTGTGTCACATACCTTTAATCCCAGTTCTTGGATGGCAGAGGTAGGAGGATTGCCGTGAGTTCAAGGCCACCCTGAGACTACATAGTGAATTCCAGGTCAGTTTGGACTAGAGCAAGAACCTACCTTGAAAAACCAAAAAAATAAAAATAAAAATAAAATAAAATAAAATCAAGTACATGTACTGCTGAAATGAGCACCCAAATTTTTTAAAATAAGTATAATTTCAGTACAAACAAACAAGAGTGTAAAGAAATAAACCAAATGATTGCCTCTGCGTGATGGTAACGTTTTTGTTTTCACCTTAATGATTTCTCAACTATAGTGGAAGAAGCATGGGGAAAGGTAGAGAGACAGACTGAAGGACAGACAGACAGACAGACAAACACACACACACACTGTTGTGGTTTGAATGTGAAATGACCCCCACAGATTCATGTGTTTGAACACTTGGTCCCCAGCTGGTGGCACAGACTCAGAAGGTTGTGGTACCTTTAGGAGGTGGGGCCTGGCTGGAGGAAGTGTCACTACTGGCCTTACTTGCCTTCTGCTCTCTGCTTCTTGTTCCACCATCAGAGGCGAGAGTCCCAGCTGCACACTCTTGTCACCATGGAGCTGCCTACTGCCATGCCTCCCCTTCCATGATGGGCTGTGCCCTCAAACAGTGAGCTGAAATAGACTTTTCCTCTCTTAAGTTGTGTTTTTTTGTCAGGTTTTTGGTCACAGCAACGAGGAAAGTAACTATACACACGCACACACTTCTTACTAAGAAAGTCTCCTCAGAGGGAGGCCTCCTCTGGGGACCCCCAAACAATACAGGATATTGCCAATGCTTTTGCTTATCCACCAGAACTAGATGGTAAGACCCTAATGCTGAAGATACCACATGCTTCCATTGCAGGACACTGGGAAATCAAGCTGAGTCTGTGCTGGAAGCCTCCTCCCTGCTGGCCAGCTGTCATAGTGCTGGTAAGTGCTGTGCAGGCTGCTGGGGGGAAAAGTCATCAGCAGCTTTAACCAGCAGTGGACTCTGCAAGCTACACAACTGACCAGCCAGGCAAGATGTGCCCACTGGTGCAATAGCGGCGTGACTTTTATGGGGGTGATCAACTGCTCTCAGATTGGATAGGAGACCAGCTCCATGGGAGAGAATTCATGCCTGGTACTAAAAACCTAGTCAAAGCTTATGGCTGGGGCTGGGGAAATGGCTTAGCGGTTAAGGCATTTGCCTGTGAAGCCTAAGGACCCCGGTTCAATTCCCTAGGACCCACGTAAGCCAGATGCACAAGGGGGCACATGCATCTGGAGTTCGTTTCTGGTGGCTAGAGGCCCTGGTGTGACCATTCTCTCTTTCTCTCTATCTGCCTCTTTCTCTCTCAAATAAATAAATAAATAAAAAATATTAAAATATTTAAAAAAAAAAGCTTATGGCTGGGAAAGTCATAGGCCTTAGGAGGGAAGCTACAACTATTGTTCTGCTAAATGTGTATGTTGTACCCATGAGGTTGGCCTCTAAATATTTATATTTATTCCTACAGATTAGTGTTGCTCTCACCTTTGGTCTGAGACACTTATTTGTGCATTTGGCAGTGACTACTGGAAAGATGTAAAACTCATCAAAGTGACTGCTGAATGCTCGTTGCTCAATGAGACATCTCTACCACACCCGCCAAGACATGGGGAACAGTGCAGAAGAGCAGGTGGAAAGACTGTAGGAGCCAGGGGAGGAGCACTATGGAACACTGTCTTCTAGACATGAAGTGGCCATTGCATTCCTGACCCCACAGCAACTGTCCTTATCTGTACAAGACCCGCACTATATTGGGCCCATCAACATTCCATCATGGATGGTGGAGACTTCAAGTAGAAGATGGACTCACACTCGGGAGGCAAGAGGTAGGAGGATCACAGTGAGTTCAAGGCCAGCCTGAGACTACATAGTGAATTCCAGGTCAGCCTGGGCCAGAGTGAGACCCTACCTGGGGAAAAAAAAAAATAACTCACATACCACAAATTCACTCTTTTTACGGGTTCAACTCACCTCAGCGGTGTTTAGCATACTTACAAAGTTGTATCACTACCTAAATCCAAAGCATTTTCATCACTCCCCCTTCATTCTTTTCCACGCTCTCCCCACCCTCAATTGAAGTATCTTCACATCCGTGTTACAAACCAAGGCCAGATAAGTTTTTTTTTTGGTTGCTGTTGCTGATTTTTAGAGGTAAGGTCTCCCTCTAGGTCAGGCTGATCCGGAATCAGTCTCAGGGTGGCCTCGAACTCACGACGTTCCTCCCAAGTGCTGGGATTAAAGGCGTGTGCCACCATGCCCAGCACCAGATAACATTTTTCGTTGCATGTTTAGCCTCTCGTTTTGCCAACTTTTCACACTCTTGATACCTTTGTGCAGGCTGACCCTTTGCCCGACTTCTGTCTTGGTAGCTGACTGGCTTCATTCTTCAGATTGTATCTGTCCACAGCCTTCTCCTTTCTCCCAGCAACTGGACTCTGCTCTAGGGGCATTTTTCTCATACTTCTACCTCTCGTGGCTCTGGTGACATCATAGTAAGGTTATTTATTCATAAGTTTGCCTGGATATATTCTGAATTCTCAAAGCTGCAATCATATCTTATTCCTCTTTGAAGCACTTTGGCATAAGGCCTGGCATTCAGGAGGTATTTCATGAAAGTTAGCTGAGTGACCATTGATGAAAACTTTTAAGCCAGGTGAGATGGCTCCCACCTTTAACCCAAGAACTTTCAAAGCTGAGGTAGGAGGATTGCCATGAGTTTGAGGCCAGCTTGGGCTCCAGAGACTCTGCTTTATAAAAACAAAACAAGGGATGGGGAGATGGTTCAGTGGCTAAAGGCACTTGTTTGCAAAGCCTGCCAGCCCAGATTTGATTCCCCAGTACCCACGTGAAGCCAGATGCACAAAGTGGTGCATACATCTAGAGTTTGTTTGCAGTTGCAAGAGACTTTCTCTCCCAAATGAATAATATATATATATATATATATATTGAGGTAGGGTCTCACTCTAGCCCAGGTTGACCTGGAATTCACTATGTAGTCTCAGGGTGGTCTTGAACTATGGTGATCCTCATACCTCTGCCTCTCAAGTGGCTTGGATTAAGAGCATGGTGAAGAATTGAGAAAGATAATTGTTTTTGGCCATTCTAAAAGCTGTCTCTTCACTCCGTTGATTATTTCATTTGTTGTGAAGCAGTTTAATGATTGATTGATTGATTGTGTGTGTGTGTGTGTATGCAAACGTGCATGCTCCATGCACCTATATGCAGAGGCCAGGGGAGGTTGTCGTATGTAATTCTCTCATTGCTTATCTCATGGCTTTCCTTGAGACGGAGTGTTCCTCAACCCAAAGGTGCTGTCCTCTAGTCCTAGCAATTCTGTAGTCACCACTCACCCTTCACAGGCTGGGATTATAGATGTGCATGGAGGTTCTGTGTTCTCCACTCACTCTTCACAGGCTGGGATTATAGACATGCATGGAGGTTCTGTAGTCTCCACCCACCCTTCACAGGCTGGGATTATAGACGTGCATGGAGGTTCTGTAGTCTTCACCCACCCTGTCACAGGCTGCGATTATAAATTGCATTGCGATGAGTCCCATTTGTCAGTCCTTGGTATTATTTCCTGAGCCATTGTAGTTCTATTTAGTGATCCTCTCCTATGCATATATCTCGAGTGTTTCTCCTAGTTTTTCAGAATTCATCTCTTACATGAAGGTCTTTGATCCATTTTGAGTTGTTTCTTTTTTTTAATTTGAGAGAGACAGACAGAGAGAGACAGGTAGAGAATGGGTTTGCCAGGCGCTCTCAGCTGCTGTGAACAAACTCCAGATGTGTGTGCCCCCTTGTGTGTATGTGTGACATTGTGTGCTTGTGTCACTTTTGTGTCTGGCTGAATGTGGGACCTGGAGAGTTGAATGGGGGTTCTTAGACTTTGTAGGAAGGTGCCTTAACCACTAAGCCATCTCTCCAGCCCTTGAGTTGTTTTTATGCAGGGTGAGAGATGAGGAGGTATTTTTCATCTTCTGCTTATGGATATCCAGGTTTTTTTCAGCACAGGGTACCAGCTCTCTTTTTCTCTCCATCTCCCCGCTGTTTAATTATGTATGTGTATAGATGTGTATATGTGTTTATGGGTATTAGTGCATTCTTGCCACTGCACATGTATGGAAGTCCGAGGATAGCTTGAGGGTATTTGCCTTCTCCTTCCACCTTGCTTGAGAGAGGGTCTCCCTTGTTTTGTGCTGTGTGTGCATCAGTCGGGCTGGCCCATGAGCTTCAGAGTTCTCCTGGCACTGCTGCCCATTGCTAAAGACATGTTGGAATCACAGAGCTGTGCTTTACTTTGCTTCCCGATTCATGTGGGTGTTGAGTAGTTGAGCTTGGTGCTGATGGGCTTGCAAACTAGTACCTTTAACCATGAAGTTATCTCTGTAGCACACAGGTCTCATTTTGCACAGCATTTATCACTACCTGACATTCTAGGCATGTGTCATAGTTTGAATGTTTGTTCCCCAATAGACTCAGGTGTTTTATTAAAACTTGAATTTCGAGCTGGAGAGATGGCTTAGCGGTTATGGCGCCTGTTTGTGAAGCCTAAGAATGCCCATTCGAATCTCCAGGTCCCACACTTAGCCAGATGCAAAAGTGATGCAAGCATGCAATGTTGCACTTGCCCACAAGGGGGAGCACATGTCTGGAGTTTGTTCACAGTGGCTGAGAGGCCCTGGTGTGCCCATTCTCTATCTGCCTCTCTCAAATTAAAAAAACAAACTTGAATTTCTATTTCTAGCCACCTTGCTGGAAGAAGTGTCACTGGGGATCCTGGAATCCAGCCTTAAGGTGTGTTTGGGGGTGGATCTGATTTCACCCTAAAGGTGTGCAGAATAGTCTGAGCTCTGGGGCCCTGCTGCTACAGGTTCATGCTTGTTTGCTTAGGGTGCTTAGGGTGGTTTCTCTCTCTGCTTGAATCTATGAAAGGGGGCCAGCTTCTTCCGCCATCAATGGAACTTCCTCTGGATCTGAAAGCTGCAAATAAATCCTTTCCTCCCCTAAACTGTGTCTGGTTTAGATGTTCATCCCTACAGCATGGAGCTGACTACAACAACATGTACATGTGTATTTGCTTCTTCTCTCTTTTTGTGTTTGAATGGAAGCTTCTTGGGCAAAAGGACTCTCTTTTTTTGTTCTACCTTGTATTCCCTCACTCCAGAATCCTGCTTAACACATAGTAGGGACTCAATAAGTATGAATTAAGGAGTGGGTACGTTTACATGAGTATGAGAACATATATTGAAGAAGTTACACACTCGGGAAAGAGAGACAACTTCCCTAAGCAAGTGTGCTTACACTGGTATCTGAATAAAAAGGGTGAGCCACGTAAGCAGAGGGGAGACACAAGTGTTCCAGACCAAAGGAGTGTGCAAAGGTCCTGACACTGGGAGAAAGAAGAGTGCTGGATTTAACAAGCTGAGAGAAGACCAACACTGGAGACAGGAGAGAGAGCTGGTGCAAGGTGGACAGGAACTAAGCCTGGTAGGGTTTGAAGGACCATGACAAGGCCCTGTCTTCAGTCCTAAGAGCAGAGCAAATCCTTGGCCACAAAGATCCCTTGACTCAGTTACTATCACCAATGCTGATGATGAAGAACAATGCTTTCATGTGTATAGTAAGGAAGTATTTTCACACCCTGTATGCCAGCCTATTTCTTGAATCCATCAACAAAACATCTAATATAAAGATATGTTGTTCTCTTGTTATAGAGATCTGTTTCCTGAATCCCAAATCCAGTCATGTGGTCACACAAAAGTTCTTTTTATTATTTTTATTGGTATACTACATATTTGATGTTGAATTTATTTATTTATTTGAGACAGAGAGAGGGCGAGAGAGAGAGAGAGAGAGAGAGAGAAAGAAAGAGAGAGAATGGGCATACCAGGGCCTCTAGCCACTGCAAACGAACTCCAGACACATGTGTCAGCATGTTCATTTGGCTTATGTGGGACCTGGAAACCTGGGTCCTTAGGCTTTGCAGGAATGCTTCTTAACCACTAAGCCATCTCTCCAGCCCCTTTTAAATTTTTTTAAACTTTATTTTATTTGAGAGAGAGAGAGATAGAGAGGAGTAGCAGATATAGTGAGAAAGGGCACACCAGGGCATTTAGCCACTGCAAACGAACTCCAGACACATGTGCCACCTTGTGCATCTGGCTTACGTGGGTCCTGGGGAATTGAATCTGCGTCCTTTGGCTTTGCAGGCAAGTACTTTAATTGCTAAGCCATCTCTCCAGCCCACAAAGAATTTTTTTTTCATACATACAAAGCTACTTATTCCAATCACATTTAATTATGTATTTAACTAATGGCCTCAATTAAGGTAGCACAACATGATCTGCTATTAAGACTGTTCCAGAAAGCAAAAGATAAAAGTATTGCTGGAGCCGGGTGTGGTGGCGCACGCCTTTAATCCCAGCATTTGGGAGGCAGAGGTAGGAGGATTGCTGTGAGTTCGAGGCCGCCCTGAGAATACATAGTGAATTCCAGGTCAACCTTGGCTAGAGTGAGACCCTACCTCAAAAAAAAAAAAAAAGTATTTCTGGAAGGTAGTCCCATATCAAGACCCTATCACATCTTTACAGAGATGTGTGTCCTGACATGGGATCCAAATATCATATATCATAATACTAATTCAAATGTTGACCAAAGTTATTCCTCCCTTCAAAAAACACAGACAGGACTCCTGGGATGGTGAAAGTGCTTCTTGCACAAGATGATGACTCAAGTTCAGATCCCCCGAATCCATATAAACCCACACACAGTGGCAAGCTCCTATAATCCTCGTTCTCCCATGGAAAGATGGGAGGGGAGAGATAAGAATCCATGGAAGCTTATGGGCCAGCCAGCCTGGTCTATATAGTGGTGCACAAGAGACCCTACCTCAAGTACGTGGAAGGCGAGGATTGACATCCGACTGCACAATGGCACACATGTGGCCACATTCACACGAACGTACATACCACACACACACACACACACACACACACACACACACACACAGACACACACACACATGATAATCTTAAAAAAAAAAAAAAAAACGGCAAGGGTCCTGTGAGGCCAGGGCTGACTCATATGGTGGGTGGACAGGTGGACAGAAAGGTTGAGACTGCTACCTGTGAGGAACCAAGGGCTCAGGGTCAGTTTTCTCTGATAGGAATGTTCTTTCAGTGAGGAATTGCTGTTATCTGCTTTGAATGACAAAAGAGCAGGAAAGCCCACCTAGTGGGAAGCATGGCCCTGGGAAGTTCAGCGCTGGACACAGATCCTCTGCTTAGGGAATGGTTGAGATCCATGTGTATGAGCACACCAACACGTGAAGATGTTAAACCACCGGTACACGTGACAACGTTAAATCACTGAGACACACACACGTGAAGATGATAAACCAAGTCCTCCCCCGAGATTGGCCCAGACAGGGGAACAGGGACTGGTGGCTTAAGAAATCCTTCTAGAACTCTTCTGGGGAAAGATGTATGTGGAGAAGGGTTAGACAGGAGAAGTGGAGTGGCCTCCAGGGAGCAGAGGACTCATGGCCATCAGCCGTCAGAATTGGGAACATCCATGAGTCACCCTCTTCCCTCTGGTATTAGTAATAGGCATCATTAGGCTGAGAAATAAAAGGCTGAGGCTCAGGTTGTATAACTGCCTTCAAGTGTGGAGCAAGTTTCCTATGGAAACCCATGAGCTGTCTGTAACCCTTATGTTGCAGTCAGGTTCGCATTGCTGACAGAAATCACCCGACCAAGAGAAGCTTGTGGGGAAAAGGGTTTATTTTGGCTTACAGACCTGAGGGGAAGCTCCATGATGGCAGGGGGAAATGATGGCATGAGCAGAGGGTGGACATCATCCCTTGGCAATAGGAGAGTGTGCCAAACACTGGCAAGGGGACACTGACTATAATACCAATAAGCCCACCCCCAACAATACACTGCCTCCAGGAGGCGTTAATTCCTAAATCTCCATCAGCTGGGAACCTAGCATTCAGAACACCTAAGTTTGTGGGGGACACCTGAATCAAAGCACCACATCTTGCAAAGGAGAAAAGCCATTCTTTTTTTTTTTGTTTGTTTGTTTTTGTTTTTTGAGGTAGGGTCACTCTGGCCCAGGCTGACCTGAAATTGACTATGTAGTTTCAGGGTGGCCTTTAACCCACCGCCATCCTCCTACCTCTTCATCCAAGTGCTGGGATTAAAGGCGTGCACCACCATACCTGGCTCAGAAAAGCCATTCTTATGCTGGACATAGGTTTCAAGAACTTTTCAGTTTAAATGAAAGAACTGACTGACTTCCAGGCTGGTTCAGGAAGACCCTGGAGTGTCCTAAGCTCTGAGCATGAGGCTCTGGAATTGGGGGGGAGGGGTCCCATCTGAGGCATGTTCTCCTGTTCTACAAAGTCTTCCAGATCTAAGGAGCCAGTGCGATTACCCCAGCGAGATCCTTAGATAGTGAACTGACCACTACACCCTGACAGGGCAGGAGCTGTCCTTCCCAACAGTTGTTCACTCTGACCTCTTTCTTCTGATGAAGGTAGCCTCTAGCCTCTAGACATTTCTCACTTGCCCTGACAGTTCTCTAGCAATTTTGGAGGGGCACGGAAGCAGAGAGGGTAGTGTTTTAAGTCCCCTTGCCTTCTAAGGCTGTAAATCTCCACCATTCCTTTATTCATAACAGTTCCTGAGAGCCTGCTCTGTGCCGCTCACTCTGCTAAGACACCAAGGAACGCAGAGATGCCAGTTATGGCCATAGCAGCTGCCATTTTGTGCCAGGAAGGGGTCGACTCAAACTTTATGAAGCTGGAGGCTGATGGAATTTGGGAAAACACACTTTAAGAAGATTATAGTTATGAAAGAAAGGCCTGTGTCCTTTCCAGTGACATTTGACAATAGGAAATGTGTGACAGAAGGAAGGGAAGTCACACTGCAAAAAGGCAGTAAACATAACTGGATGCTGTTGATGCATTTTGCCAGAAAACTTGACCATGTAAACTCATTACCAGAGCCCCAGTGAGGACCTTGGACGTGGCTTACACAAGTGTGTATGTTTCTCTGTCTCTCTCAGAGGAATGGGCCCTAGAGTGCCTTACTATAGTGAAAATCTACTTTTTATGCCAGTTATTGTACCTTCATAATTTCACCGAGGTTCCCAATCATCCTGTGAGATAAATATTGTTCCCGCTCCATTTTTCTGAAGAGAAGACTGAGAGTTACTGTCAGGCATCTAGGGTAGACGAGGATTAAAGAGATCAGCCTGAGTCTGAGTCTGTGTCAGTAGCCACATGGCTCCTTTGTCTTCTCTTGCTTCCAGGAGCTTCTGGTTTCCCAGGGGAGTGAGGCACCTACAGTCTCTGCTCACATGCCCCTCCTCAGAGAGGGCATCCCTGCTCTATGAAGTGGTGCTCCCACCTGCTGAACCAGCTCTTCAGAGCATGTTTTTGCATACGAGTGTGTCTGTGTGGGAGTGTGTGGGAGTGAGAGTGTGGCTGCACACATGGAGGTCAGAGGATAAGTTCTGGATGTTAGAGATGGGATCTCTCATTGTCCAAAGCTCCTTTTGCCAGCCTAGCTGGCCAATAAACTTCCAGAAAATTCTGTCTCTGACTCTCATCTCATGACTATTATGCGGGGATTACAAAAGCCTGGCTTTTACATGGGCTCTGAGGAGCTAAACTCCGGTACTTATGCTTGTGTGATGAGTGTTTCATTTACTGAACTATCTCCCAGCCCCTTTGATCAGCTGATACACTATGTGTTTGCTTTCTGTCCCCTCTCCCTTTGCAAGGATATGAGTTTCACGGGGATAGGACCCTCACAGGTTTTGTCATTTCTGTGGGTCTAGCATCTAGGACAGTGTCTAGCAATGTGGGAGGCATTCTATATAGTCACTGAACTAATTAATAAATCAACTAAGTAGTTATCAGCTTGTTATTGGTAGATACCTGAAGAATGCTACAGCCAACAGGTGCTAGAATGCTTAGGAGATAAATAAGCTTCCAGACCAGGGGATCAGAACCCTGGGAGGTCTTCTAAAGGAAGGTTAGCTGCTGAAGGATGGCTAAGCTGAATATATATATATATATATATATATATATATATATATATATATATATATGTATGTATATGGCGGGGGAGGGTATGGGATGGCGGTCCAGCAGGCTGCTTGGCATGCCTCCCAGCCTTCGTCAGCCTCCTTGGATGTGGGCCTCTGTGCTATATTCACACATCATGTAAGTGGGTTGTTAAACACAGGCACTAGCTAGCCGGGGATGCTATGGTTTCTTCTTCCTTGGAGATCTTTAAAAATAGGCAGAAGCATTCAACTGCCCTATATTATTTAGGAAGGGAAACACAGCATCATGGGCTCCTACCGTGTGTCAGGCACTTTGACTGTTGTCTAATGCACTTATCTCAAGGACTCTGGGAGATTGGCACTCTTTCTGTTGCTCCCATTTTGCAGATGGGGAAACTGAGGCAGACAAAGGGAAATGACTGCTCAAAGTCTGACTGCAGAGCCTGTAGTCGTCTCCGTACCCTGGAGGTCCTTGTGAATTTCTCTGGTAATCCCTGTTTTGTAGGATTTAACACATTGTGGATTAGAATAGCACATCGTGTTCCAAGAAGCTGACTTGAGTTAGCAGACTTGCAATACTGGGGATGGCAGAAGTGACTGAAGGCTGGGTGTAGTGGTGCACGCCTTTAATCCCAGCACTTGGGAGGCAGAAGTAGGAAGATTGCTGGGAGTCTGAGGTCAGTCTGAGACTATATAGTGAATTCCAGGTCAGCCTGGGTTTGAGTGAGACCCTACCTCAAAAAATGAAACAAAGAAGAAATCCCAGCACTCGGAAGGCAGAGGTAGGAGGATTGCCGTGAGTTCGAGGCCACCTTGAGACTACAATGTTAATTCCAGGTCAGCCTGGGCCAGAGTGAGACCCTACCTCAAAAACAAACAAGCAAACAAACAAACAAAAAGACTGCAGTCATGTAACTGAGCGGATTTTAGAGCGGCAGGAGGTTTGACCTGATGACTTGCTCGTGTCCCTCGCCCCGCTTCAGTGTCATTCTACTTACAAAGACAGTGTGAGTAAATCATGTTCCCCATAGCTTACTGTATGGGAGTGAGGATTCAAGCAGTACTGAACAGAATGCTGCTTCCCTAACATGGAGGTGGAGTTCCATTAGTGCAATAATGTGGGCATAATTGTGTAAAGAAGGCAAGAAAAGTGAAGGGAGGACTTGAAAGTCACCTGAACATGAAACCTTATGCACGTTAGAGACGCAGTGTGGGGCTTTCATACCAGTCAGCCCTAGGTTCAAATCCTTCTTCCACCCACTAGCCGGCTGTCTATGGGTGTCTATGGGTGGTTTTCCTGCCAGTCAGCCAGCATTCTTAGGTTGCACGCAGTGGTCTTTTGAGTTGGGGGATGCTCCAATGCCCAGGTTGACAGGTGACTGTGGCAGAGCTCCTTTCCATCCCTGACCATGACCCATGTCAGGTCGCAGCCCGAGGTCCGAGGGGCTCATCATTCTGTGGAGGAAGTGCTTTGACTCCTGCTTTCATCATAACAATGTGCATTGAGGGAGGGAGTTCCCTGAAGCAGAGTCTGGGCAGAAACCTGGATAGTCAGGACTGCCTCTGAGCCTTCGCTCACTCATCTGTAAAATGGGGCCAATTATGCCTGCCTCCCAGAGGCTTGTGATGAATGCTTGACTTCATGTATATAAACTGATGTGTACAAAAAGCCGTCAGTAAGTGGTAGTTTTTGCTATAATACAATCTCTAGTCAAACCTTTAATGTCCCTTTTGCAGAGTCCATGGTAACTTTTAAAAAATTCATTTGTTATTTATTAATTTGTTATTTATTTTTATTTATTCATTTGTTAATTCCAGTATGAGAATTTAAAGGGGAAAAAAAAGAGGCACTAAGGAAATGGTTCAGTGGTTAAAGGATCTTGCTTGCAAAGCAGCCAAGGTTTAATTCCTCAGCATCCACATAAAGCGGAATGCAAAGTGGAGCATGCATCTGTGATCCCCGTGTGTCTAGGACAAGGGGAGGTGGAGCCAGGAGACTCTGAAGTCTGGACAGCTGGTGTGATATTCCTTTGCAGGCCAGAAGTTCCTTTGCTGCAGCAGGAGACCCTGCGTCAAAGAAAATGGAGCACTGGGCTGGAGAGATGGCTTAGCGGTTAAGGTGTTTGCTTGCAAAGCCGAAGGACCTCAATTGGATCTTGGTTTGATTCCCCAGGACCCGTGTAAGCCCCTGGACCATGCACATAGTGGCACATGTGTTTGCAGTGGCTGGATGCCCTGACATGCCCATTCTCTCTCTGTGTCTCTAATAAATAAATAAAAATAAATCTTTAAAAAAAAAAAAAGAAAATGGAGCACAGACAGCTTGTGTTATAGTCAGCTTCTTATTGCTGGGACAAACAGCCAATCAGGAGCAGCTTATGGGATGACAAGGTTTATTTCAGGTTTACAAATTCTAGGGGAACACCATCATTGGTGGAAGAAGCTGGCTCACTTCCATAGATCCAAGCAGAGAGATACCAACAGCCAGCACCACAAATTGCCAGAGCTCCAACTATTCACCACACACTTTAAGGCTGGATTTAAGATCCGCTCCCAGCTACACCTCTTCCCAATAGGGCTCCACCCACTGGAGACTTGCTTTGCCAGTCTGAATCTATAGGGCCATTCACTCAAACTAGCAAACCCTGTCATTGTCCTCTGAACTCTACATGCACATGCACAAAAATTAAATAAATATAAACTTCTAAAAAAGAGAAAGAAGCCAGACGTGGTGGCGCATGCCTTTAATCCCAGCACTCAGGAGGCAGAGGCAGGAGGATTGCCAAGAGTTCAAGGCCACCCTGAGACTACAGAGTGAATTCCAGGTCAGCCTGAACTACAGTGAGACCCCACCTCGAAAAAAAAGAAAGAAAGAAAGAAAGAAAGACAGAAAGAAAGAAAGAAAGAAAGAAAAAGAAAAAGGAAGAACTGGATGTGGTAGCGCTCCTGTAATTCCAGCACTCTAGATGCTGAGGCAGGAGGATCTCTATCTTCCGGCCAGCCTGGGGTTCATAGAGAGACCTTAACTCCAAATCAATCAATCAATCAAAGAATTATTATCCTGTAACTAATACAATATCACCCTTAATTATTTCCTCCTTTCCTTCTCAGCTTTTTTCTTTCCTCCCTCACTCTTTCCCTTCCTTCCTTCTTCCCTCATTCCCTTCCTTCCTCCCTTCCTTCTTTCCTTCATTGGAGATTGAACCCATCACCTTGTACATGCTAGGAAAATACAACTGAGCTACATGCCCAGCCCAACTAGTAATATTTCTTCTTTTTTGGTTTTTCGAGGTAGGGTCTCACTCTAGCCCAGGCTGACCTGGAATTCACTCTGTAGTCTCAGGGTGGCCTTGAACTCACAGTGATCTCCCTACCTCTGCCTCCCAAGTGTTGTCTTCTTATTTATTTATTTATTGTTTTTTTCTAGGTAGGGTCTCACTCTAACCCAGGCTGATTTGGAATTTACTATGTAGTTTCAGCATGGCCTCAAACTCACAGTGATCCTCCTACCTCACCCTCCCGAATGCTGGGATTAAAGGTGTGCACCACCATGCCTGGAAATAATAATTTCTTGATATCTTCTAATATGTGTCTATTTGAATTTCCTTGGTGACTTTTAAATCCCTCCAGGCGACTCCCTTACACAGCAGGTCTCTCCGTGGGCTCACGCAGGATGAGCTCATCGCAATATTTGTCTAAACCAAACAGAATTGGAAAGGTACATCTATTACCAGAAGAAAAAACAAACCCAGGGACTGTATTTCAAGACTAAATAGAGTTGATCTGGGATTTCCCTGTTTGGTGTATTCAGGTCACCACTCCTCCTCATTAGTACTCACTGTATTTAACACTGGCACAGTTAATGAAAGCTTTAGCAGTTAAACACGTACACGACATCCTCTTGTACGCCACGCTGTGTATCCAAATCTTCCAGTGCAATTCAACAAACATTTATTGAGTGCTTATTATGGGCTGGCAATTTCTCCTAATAAATTTTCTTGTAGAGAACTCATGCCAACCTCAAGAGGTTTGCCTCCCCCATCAAGAGACAGATTCAGTTGTTTAGGGAGAAAGAGGAAGATTACAGAAGTACTTGTCTATGAATTGTATGATCTAGTTTTAAAATTTTTTAAAAATTGTTTATTTATTTATTATTATTGTTATTATTATTATTATTTTTGTTTTTTGAGGTAGGGGCTCACTCTAGCTCAGGCTGACCTGGAATTCACTATGTAGTCTCAGGGTGGCTTGAACTCTTGGTGATCCTCCTACCTCTGCCTTCCAAGTGCTGGGATTAAAGGCGTGCGTCACCATGTCTGGCTTTGTATGATCTAGTTTAAGGAAGCCTTCCAGTTCCTTTGGGTACAACATTTTACAATTTACATGTTAAAATCAACAAAGATTTTTAAAATATTTTATTTTATTTGAGAGAGAGAGAGAGAGAGGCAGGGGGGCATGCCAGGGCCTCTATCCACTGCAAAGGAACTCTAGACACATGTGCCACCTTGTGCATCTGGCAGACATGGGTACTGGGGAATCGAACCTAGGTCCTTTGGCTTTGCAGGCAAGTACCTTAATTGCCAAGCCATCTCTCCAGTCCTCAATATATTTTTTTTTAATCAGCCTGCTTGCTTCTTTTTTACCTGGTGATGCTTCACCCCCGCCCCCAACAGAGCAGAGAGGAATTCTAGAAGAGGTCTTAGGCTAAGTCTGGGATAGTCAGCCTTCAGGGGCTTTGCTGAAGAAGAGAAATAGCAATCCCAATCTGGACTCTTCCTCCAAGATCACTATTTCCAGAAATGACTGCCTTTAAGACAGCAAAAAGAAAGAAAAGTTCTGAGCCAGGGCTAAAAGGCACAAAACATTGTATTTCTTGAGCCCAGATGTGAGCAATGAGATGTAGAAACGGGCTGTCTTTAGCATTGCGAGAGGGGATATAGATTGATACCTTTCTGGAGGGCCATTTAGAAATGTGATCAAAAGTCTTAAAAATAATCACACTCTTGGAATTGATCCCAAGGAAATAAACTGGGCTAAACTTGAGGGTTTAGGAATACTCACTGCAATGTTGTTTATAGTAATAAAAAATGGAAAGGATCTAAATGTCCAACCAAGGGGGACTGATTGAAGTTGATCCAATAACGTAGTCAGCAGCCTTCCATGATGGAATATTATTCAGGCATTAGAAATGATGCTGTAGATTCGAGGCTCTCAGCTAGGGTCTGTGGCTCAGGAAACTTCTGTACAAAATTGTGTATGTGTGTGTATTCTTCTGGGAGGAGGAGTCTCAAAGAGGTACATCGAGCCAAGAGAGTTTAAAAAAAAAGTCACCACTGTAGAAAATATTCAAAGCAGAAAGGTATTGACAACATATTATTATGTGAGAATGGGAAGGATAGGTTAAATCAAATATAATATGATCTTATTTTTATTAAAAAGATAAAAATGGGGTTGGAGAAATGGCTTAGCAGTTAAAGCGTTTGCCTGTGAAGCCTAAGGACCCCGGTTCAATTCCCTAGGACCCATGTAAGCCAGATGCACAAGGGGGCACATGCATCTGGAATTTGTTTGCAGTGGCTTTGGCCCTGGCACCCATTCTCTCTCTCTCTCTCTCTCTGTCTGTCTCTCTCGCTCTACCTCTTGCTCTCCCTCTCTCTCAAATAAATAAACAAATAATTTTTTTTAAAAAAAGATAAAAATGTTACCCACTAATGTGGTAATCATGGTGTGTTAGTTATTTTCCTCATGGCTATGACAAAATGCCTAAAAGAACAACCTGAGGGAGGAGAGATTTATTTTGACTCACAGTCTCAAATGGCATAGTATATTGTGGTAGCTGGAGCAGCCATGCCAGCGTTGGGCACTTGTCACGAGGCTTGTTCACATCTTGGTGGGCCAGGAAACAGAAAGTGGGACCTGTTCATAACCCTGCATGCTGGTTAATCTTCACTGTCAACTTGACTAGATTTAGAAACACACCTGTGGGCCTGTATGTGAGGGTGTTTCCAGGAAGGTCTGAGGAGAAAAGACCTACCTTGAACATGGGCCACACCATTCTATGGGGTTGGGTCCCAAACTGAATAAAAAGGAGGAAGTGAGACTTGAGAGATGGCTCAGTAGTTAAGGCATTTGCCTGCAAAGCCTAAAGACCTGGGTTTGAATTCCTAGTACCCATGTAAGCCAGATGCACAAGGTGGTCATGTGTCAAGAGTTCATTCTTTTGCAGTGGCTCTGATGCGCCCATATCCTCTCTCTCTCTCTCCATATCTATCTATCTATCTATCTATCTATCTATCTATCTATCTATCTATCTATCTATCTGCCTTGATTACTCTCTCTCAAAAAAAAATAAGGGGGCTGGAGATATGTCTCAGTGGTTAAGGCGTTTGCCTGCAGAGCCAAAGGATCCCAGTTCGATTCTCCAGGACCCATGTAAGCCAGATGCACAAGGGGGCGCATGCATCTGGAGTTCGTTTGCAGTGGCTGGAGTCCCTGACGTGCCCATTCTCTCTCTTTCTCTCTCTCTCTCTTAAATAAATAAATAAGTAAAATATATTAAAAAATAAATAAGATATTAAAATATAAAAAATAAAAAGGAGAAAGTGACTGAGCACCATCATTCATCTCTCTCTCTCTGCTTCCTGACTGCAGTGCACTCTGACCAGCTGCCATTCCCCAAGCCTTCCCCACCATGGTTGACTGTATCCCAGGCTGTTAGCCAAAATAAGCCCTTCCTCCCTTAAGTTGCTTCTTGTTGGGTATTTGTCACAGCAACAAGGAAAGTAACTAATATATCCTCAAAGGCCCTCCCCCAGTGACCCACTCTCTGCCAGTCATGCCACATCCCAAAGGTTCCAACAAGCCCCCAGATCAATATCCCCAACTAAGGATGAAGGATTCAAGCACACGACCCTTGTGCACATTTTCACATCCAAATTATCACACAGTGACCTCAGGAAAAAGATCGTAGGTGACTGTTTTTGACATAGGGCCTTGCAATGTAGACCATGCTGGCCTTGAACTCATTATGTTGCCCAGGCTTGCCTCCAGCTCATGATCTTTCTATTTTAGCCTCCTAAGGCTGGGACTATAAGTGTGAACCACATTGCCTGGAGATTTTTTCCTTATGTATTTACCAAAATAATTACTATGAATACATGTTACTATTAAATACTCTTTTTTTTTTTTTTTTTTTTTTTTTTTTGAGGTAAGGTCTCACTCTCTCGCCCAGGCTGACCTGAGTGCTGGGATTAAAGGCATGCATCACCACACCCAGCTTAAATACTCTTTTAAAAAAAGTTTATTTATTTATTTGAGAGAGAGAGAGAGAGAGAGACAGATGCAGAGAGAGAATGGGAATACCAGAGCCTCTAGCCACTGCAAATGAAGTCCAGATGTCTGCGCCACCTTGTGCATCTGGCTTTACATGGGTACTGGGGAATCAAGCCTGGTTCCTTAGGCTTTGCAGGCAAGCGCCTTCACCACTGAGAAATCTCTCCTGCCCTAAAATATTCTTTTTAAAAGAAAAAAAGAGCTGGGCATGGTGGCATACATCTTTAATCCCAGCACTCGGGAGGCAGAGGTAGGAGGATCGCCCTGAGTTCAAGGCCACCTGAGACTACATAGTGAGTTCCAGGTCAGCCTGGACTAGAGCGAGACCCCACCTTGAAAAAAAGGAAAGAAAAGAAAAAAGACTGTAAGTGCATAGATCCTGGGACCTGAAACCACAATCTTGCACCCTAGGCTACCAGCTGAGGCATCCTCAGTGACTTTCTTGCCAAATTCCTGTCTGCCAAAAATGGTTCATATGAGTAGCTGTGAAACGCAAGCCCAGGAAAAACACTCAGGGAACTGTGACCAATACAAAGGTGAGGCGATGTGGGACAGCAGAAGACACACGGGCATGGAATGTAAGCACACAAGCTTGGGGTTCAAGTCAGGCTTGAGATGCATTAGCTAATATTTCTTTCCCTTGTATGAGTCTGACTTTCCTCATCTGCAATATGGGCGTGATAACGTCTAACTAGCTTTAGCCAAGTAGGTTAAATACATATCTTCCAGCACTAGAGAAAATGTATGTGCTTTGGGCATAGTGAGTGCTCAAAAGATGCTAAGAATACTTCCATGAGAACACAGCTTCAGTTAAGCTACCAGCCCTGCAATGAAGAGGCTGGCCTACCACAGGGCTGCCAAGGAGATAGCATTCCACAGTCTAGCCATGATTACGCGGTGTTAGTGGCTTTCTTCTTACACACTGGTCCTAGGATGAGTCATTCTTGTTTTCCTCTGTGCCACCTGCAGTTTATCTCTTCTTTCCAGAGGGAGCTGCTGACAGAGACACTCTAGCATGAGGAAGAGGACTTCGGGGTGCTGGCTAGAGCTTGTCTGGCCTGGCCTGATTAGCAGATGACCTTGGTGGGGACCATCTTCTGAAGTTTTCTGAGGTCTCAGTGTGTGCTGTGTATTTGTGATGAGCTTTGTATGGTGGAGACACATGCTTTTTTTTTTTTTTTTTAAATATTTTATTATTTATTTATTTATTTTTTGAGAGAGAGAGAGATACAGAAATAGGCAGACAAACAGATATAGAATGAGAGAGAGACCAGCAGCCTCTCCTCCAGCCACTGCAAATAAACTTTACATGCACCCCTTGTGCAGGTCTGGCCTGAGAGCTCCTGGAGAATCGAGCCTCGAACCAGGGTCCTTAGGGCTTCATAGGCAAGCGTTTAACCGCTAAGCCATCTCTCCAGCCCGCTTTTTTTTGAGAGAGAGAGAGACAGACAAACAGATAGAGAATGGGCATGCCAGCAGCCTCTCAGTCGCTGTGAACGAACTCCAGACGCGTGTGCTCCCTTGTGGGCAAGTGCAGCATTGTGCCCTTGCATCACTTGCGTCTGGCTAAACGTGGGACTTGGAGATTGAATGGGGGTTCTTAAGCTTGGCAGGCAGGAGCCTTAACTGCTAACCCATCTCTCCAGCCCACATGCACACTTGTAACCCTAGCACTTGGTAGGCTGAGCTGATGGATCTCAAATTTTAGGGCAGCCGGGGACACAAATAACAACGAAGACTCCTGCTGAGTAGTTCTTATGTGATGGGCACATGTGAAGTGTGTGTGTGTGCACATACAAAGCCCGACCACTGAGCTCCACCCTGGCCCCATGTTCGTCTCCCATCAATCCATCTCTAGGCTGCCTCTTCTATTGCCCTGACCATCGATGTCCAAACATGCTGGCAATTTCTCATCACCCTTCTGGAAAATATATCCTTGGGGCTTGGGAGATGGCTCAGCAGTTAAAAGCACTTGCTTGCAAAGATTACTGGCCTAGGTTCAATCTCCCAGCACCCATCTAAAGCGAGGTAATACATGCACCTGTGATTAGTGCCAGGCTTATAGACGGGCTGATATGCCTACCTAGCATTTATGTGGATGCTGAGGGTCCACACTGAGTTCCTCACACTCGTGTGGCAAGCCCTTTACCCATTGAGCCACCTCCCCAGCTCCCATTTTGTTTTGCTGAGACAGGATCTTAATGTATAATCCTGGTTAGCCTGACACTATGGAACCCAGACTGCCTTCATACTCATGGTGATCCTCCTGCCTCATCCTCCAAAATGCTGGGATTATAGGTGTGTGCCACTATAACCTTTTGTCTTGTTTTGTATGTGGTAATGCATGTGTGTATGTATTCATGTTTATATGTGTTCACATATATGTGTATGTGTGTGGAGGCCAGAGGCCAGGCGTCTTCCTCAGTTGTCTTTCCCCTATTCTTTGAGGCAGGGTCTCTTGATGAACCTGTTCCTCACTAGACTAGCTAGCCAGTCAGTCCTGGGGATCCTCCTATCTCTACCTCCCCAACACTGATATTATAGGCATGTGCCACTTGGCATTTTTTATTTACTTTTTATTTAAAATTTATTTATATTTATTAGAGACAGAGAAAGGAATATAGATAGATAGATAGATAGATAGATAGATAGATAGATAGATAGAGAGGAGAGAATGGGCATGCCAGGGCCTCTAGCCACTGCAAACAAACTCCAGTTGCATGCGCCACCTTGTGTATCTGGCTTACATGGGTACTGGGGCATTGAGCCTCCAACTGGGGTCCTTAGACTTCACAGGCAAGTGCTTAACCACTAAGCCATCACTCCAGCCCCCGCCCCTTGGCATGTTACTTTAGTACTGGGGAGCTAAACTCAGGTCCTTATGGCAAGCATTTCACCCACTGAGTCATCACTCTAGCTCTCAATCCACTCTTTTTTGCTTGCAAAGTTTCTAAGAGCAGCTGGATATAATTCTTATCTTTACTGCTCTATAAGGCAAGCTCTTTTATTGTTCTGGTCCTTCAAGAGTT
Source organism: Orientallactaga sibirica (assembly GCA_036365145.1). NCBI lineage: Eukaryota > Metazoa > Chordata > Mammalia > Rodentia > Dipodidae > Orientallactaga > Orientallactaga sibirica. The sequence continues at coordinate 2,525,775 of JAEOAD010002662.1, read as the reverse complement.
TTCGCTATTTTTAATATTTTCTAGGCACTGAGATTTTTATTTATTTATTTATTTTCGGGGGGGAGGTTTGAGGTTGGGTCTTGCTGTAGCCCAGTTTGATCTGGAATTCACTATGAAGTCTCAGGCTGGACTCAAACTCACAGCGATCTTCCTACCTCTGCCTCCTGAGTGCTGGGATTAAAGGCGTGTGTCACCATGCCTGGTTATTGGTTATTTTAGAGACAGTGTGTCACTCTGTAGGCTAGGCTGGCCTTGATCTTTCTGCCTCAGCTTCCAAAATATTTGGATTATAGATTTGAATTCCCATGCCTGGCTATTTTTTTAAGTATTTGTTCTCTGAGCTTCCTGGATCTATAGTTGGGTGTCTAGCAATTAGTGAGAAACCCTCAGTCATTATTACTTCAAATATTTCTTTTGTTTCTTTCTTTCTTCTTTTGGCATTTACATTATGTATAGATTATATGTTGCATAGTTGTACACAGTTCTTATTTTGTCTTCTTCCAGTCTTTTTTTCTCTATGCTTTTCAGTATGGAAAGTTCTATTTCAAGTCTTTCTTTATCCATATCCAGCCTGCTAATGAACTATACAGTATTCTTCATTTATGTTACAGCATTCTTGACCTCTAGTATTGATTTCCTATTCTCTCTTAGAATTTCTCTCTGCTTACATTGCTTATCTTATCTTATTTATTTATTTATTTATTTATTTGGTTTTTTTCGAGGTAGGGTTTCACTTTAGCCCAGGCTGATCTTATCTGTTTTATTTTTGTTTTTAGTTTTGTGAGACAGAGTCTCATGCAGCCCAGACTGGCCTTGAACTTGCTACATAACTCAGAATGACTTTGAACTCCAGATCCTCCTTTCTCTACCTCCTTAGCTCTGGGATTACAGGCATGCACTACCACATCTGGTTTATGTAGTGTTGGGGAGTCAAACCTGATACTCCTGCCTCCACCTCCCAAGTGCTGAGATTATGGGCCTGTGCCACCATGTGTGGTACCTCTCTGCTTTTGCATTATCCATTAGAGTCCTTAGCATTGTAATCATATTTGTGTTATTTAATTTAATTATTTTTGTTTTTGTTTTTTCGAGATAGGGTCTCACTCTGGCCCAGGCTGACCTGGAATTCACTATGTAGTCTCAGGATGGCCTCGAACTCATGGCAATCCTCCTACCTCTGCCTCCCAAGTGCTGGGGTTAAAGGTGTGCACCATCATGCCCCGCTAATTTTGTATATATATGTATTTTTTGGTGGCAGTCTTGCTATGGCTGACCTAGTACTTGCTATGTAGCCTTGAACTCATGACACTCTTCCTACCTCAGCCTCCTGAGTGCAGGGATTGCAACAGTGCTATCATAATTGTTTCAAATTCCGTATGTAATGATTCCAAATCCCTGCCATGATTAGGGCTCAGTCATTCAGTGAGTCTGAGCCCCTGGGCAGTGAAATTCACAATTGCTTCTTGGTCCTCAGCCCCTTAGGTGACATAAGAATGTTCCAGTAGGCTGGAGTTCTGGAGCTGGGTCTTCCCTTCCCCAGGTCAGTTAGGTTCTGATTAAACCCCAACAGTTTAGGCTGTGGTAGAACAGCTTCTCCTGATGGCAGACCTTGTCAAGAGCAGTGCGCTCTGTGTATTTCAAAGTGGTCACTTTCAGCCGGGCGTGTTTGCACACGCCTTTAATCCCAGCAATCAGGAGCTAGAGGTAGGAGGACTGCTGTGAGCTTGAGGCCACCCTAAAACCATATAGTGAATTCCAGGTCAGCCTGGGCTAGAGTGGGAGACACTACCTTGGAAAGCCTTGAAACAAAATAAAACAAACAAACAAACAAACAAACAAAATAACAAAATAGTCACTTTCCCTTAGACATGCAGAAGCAACAGGACTTTCCCCTTCAGTGCTCTGTGAAAATCTGGTTGAGCTCCTGGAGAAAAAAAAACTCATAAAAATGTAGTGACCGGGGCCTGGAGAGAGAGCTCAGATGGTAAAGTGCTTGCCTTACAAGCATGAAGACTGAATTTGCTTCCTGGAACTTACATAAAAGAGCCAGGTGTGGTGCAGCACACTTGGTAATCCCAGCGCTGGGGAGGTAGACAGGAGAATCCCCAAGGCTTACCCACCAGCCATTCTAGCCTACACTGCGACTTCAAGGCCAGTGAGAGGTTCGGCCTCAAAAAGGTAGACAAGGGCTGGAGAGATGGCTTAGCAGTTAAGGCACCTGCCTCCTAAGCCTAAGAATGCTGGTTCCAATCTCCAGCGGTTCCAATCTCCAGGTCCCACGTTTAGCCAGATGCAAAGTGATGCAAGGGCGCAATGCCCCACTTGACCACAAGGGGGCGCACACATCTGGATTTCGTTCTCAGCGCTGAGACACTGCTGGTGCGCCCATTTCTGTCTCCCTCTCCCTCTCCCCTCCCCTCTCTCTGTCTCTCTCTGTGTCTCTCTAAAAAAAAAAAGGTAGACAGCACCTGAGGAAGATACTGGAGATTGTCTTCTGGTCTACACGCACGCACGCACACACGCACGCACGCACGCGCCTTCCAGGAGTCTGTCAGCTTTGGTTTTCCTCCTCATAGGCTGACCTCTATGCCAGCAGTACATCACAATTCTCTGCATTCACTCGTTTGTTTCTCCACATTTTAGGGACAGCACTTTGCCTGGTGACCTCTTCGCTGATGGATCTAAGAAAAGCTGTTGATTTTCCAGCGCGTTCGGTGTTTTACTTGTGAAGATGGAGCAGCAGCTTCTAAACCCTTTGGTGGTTATAGCAGAAAACAAGAAGTCTCTAGAATTTCTGCACCTCCTCCTGAGTGGTTTCCCACAACACAGCAGGTCAAATGGATATTTTTATTTTATTTTTTATGAGAGAGAGAGAGATTTGGCACACCAGAGCCTCCAGCCACTGCAATGGACCTTGTATATGTGTCATCTTGTGTGTCTGGCTTACGTGGGATCTGGGGAGTCAAACATGGGTCCTTAGGCTTTACAGGCAAGCGCCTTAACCACTGAGCCATCTCCCCAGCCCCAAACGCACCTTTTGAACAATGACACTATGTTACTTTACTATCAGAACCCTCCAGTAGCTCCCCACATCACTCAGAGTAAAAGCTAGGGTGAAGGGGTGGGGGTAGCGGGTGCTCTGTATCTGCCTCATCTCTAGAACACTCCTTTGATCTTTCCTGTCATGTCTGCCGCTGTGCTGCTCTTGAACTTTTTGGATGTGTTCTGTGTTCCAGATCTCTGCGCTTGCTGTTCCCTCTGCCTGGAACAGTCTTTCCCCTGCTAGTCCAGTCCTCTCCTCTTACAGCTCTTGGTTCATTGCGGCTTTCTTTAGCCCCACTATAGAGTTCAGCAACTACCTCCTAGTCAACCCACTGACTCCCTTCCTTGCTTGTTTTCTCCATAATGCTCATACCTTAAAGCAGTCTTTCCTTCTTTCCTCACCAGAATGTAAGGCTCACGAGGGCAAGGGTTTTGAATCTGTGTTGTTCACTGATGTGGCACCCATGCCCAGGATAAGTCCTGTAAGTGGATGCTGGATAAATGATTATCATACCTCTACAGATGAGGCGAGCTACAGTTCAAACTCAGGTCTTTCTGCCTCAAAACCCATGCATGTTCTGAGCGACCATGCTACATTGCTACTCAATTTCATGTGGAATATTGAATATCTGATGTGTTCTTCCAAATGGCTATTTCCTACACTCTGGCAGTTTTCCATTTCTTGGCTCTCGCTGGAGTTGATTTTTCTGAGTTAGGAAGAACTCTCTATGAACTGCATCTAATAGTTCCCCAAGATCATCGCATTGTAAAATAGACTGGAAGAAGGACTGCCCACTGCATTACCTGCAGCTCTCTGTTCCTCCTTTGGCTTCGCTGCAGCCTGTCTGCCCGCTCAGGTCAGAATGGCACTGCTTCTGGCCAGATTCAATTGCAGGTCAAGTAGTCAATATGATCCCATGTTTAAAAAAATTACAAAGCCACCAAGGCACCAGTAAGATTTGCATGTTTTGCAGCCTTCCAGGTGCCTCAAGGACACTATCTCTTTTGATGCTTTTTATTACCTATAATAATGGTCCAAAATAATGTCCCATTGTTACATTTTCATACAGGCACATTATATACTAGGTTTTATTCTCCTCTCTTACTCCCTCCCCTATCCTCTTTCCTAATAGTCTTAACAAGATGGTTGACTGTCCCCTAGTCTAGGACATCTGAACTGTCATTATTCTTAACTGTTCTTGCCTCACCCTCCGCCCCTCTCCTGATTCTGGGCACTAGCCAGTCTTCTCAACACACTTCCTTGCTTAAGTTAGCGAGGGTTGTTTCCTTTGCTTTCAGTCAAGGACCCTTCCTGAAGCAGGAAGGATTTCTGGGAAGTTGGTCTCCTCCTATAAGACTGGGACTCTGGGGCTGGAGAGCTGGCTTAGTGGTTAAGGCGTTTGCCTGCAAAGCCAAAGGATCCAAGTTCAATTCTCCAGGACCTACATAAACCAGATGCACAAGGGGGCACATGCATCTGAAGTTCGTTTGCAGTGGCTGGGGGCCCTGGTGCACTCATTCTCTCTCTTTCTCTCATAAATAAATAAATAAATAAATAAATAAATAAATAAATAAATAAATAAATAATATTTAAGAAAGACTGGGACTCCATTCTGTTAAGACAAGCTGGAATGAGTGGGGGCTCTGAGGTGCTGTGGACCTTCTTTACTACTGTCTCTCCGGAGGCTTCCTGGCCCCATGGATGTGACCTTATCTAAAGCCCTTGAGCCAATCTGAGAGAGGTTTGCATTAAGGAGGCTGTAAGAAAAATGAGACCCTGCAGGTGCCCTTTGAGGACTTGGAAGGGAGGAGGCATGGGCTATCTTAAAATTGCTGCAGGAATAGTACAGGCAGGAAGAATGAGGTCCAGGTGCTGGAGAGATGGCTCAGTGGTTAAGGTACTTGCCTGTAAAGGAGCCTAATGACCAAAGTTTGATTCCCCAGTACTCACGTAAAGCCAGGCACAAAGTGGTGCATGCATTTGGAGTTCGTTTGCAGCAGCTAGTGGCCCTGGTGTGCCCATTCTGTGTGTGTGTGTGTGCATGTGCATGTGTGTGTGCTAGGCATGGTGGTGCATATGGGAGGTAGAAGTAAGAGGTTCACTGTGAGTTCGAGGCCACCCTGAGACTACATAGTGAAATCCAGATCAGCCTGGGCTAGAGTGAGACCCTACCTCAGAAAGAAAGAAATGAAGGAAGGAAGGAAAGAAGGAAGGAAGAGAGGAAGGAAGGAAGAGAGGAAGGAAGGAAGAGAGGAAGGAAGAGAGGAAGGAAGGGAGGAAGGAAGGATGGAAGAGAAGAAGGAAGAAAGGAAGGAAGGAAGGAAGAGAAGAAGGAAGGAAGGCAGAGATCCAAACTGGAAAACAGTTTTCTGCTTTGCTGAGCTCATTTTGCCAAGGCTAGAACTTCCACATCATGTTCTCAGGCCGTAATTCTCATCATTTAGAAAAATGATAAAATGATGATGGGCTGAAGGGCACGCTGGTAGATGACAGGGCAATTCACCATTCTGCAACACACAGAGAATCTTTTCTTTCAGCTGTCCCCTTCTTTCCCTGCTTTACTGTCCAGCCATCAGGGATGGTTGCAGTGGATAGAACACACCGAGTGTCCCCTTGCTCACTCTCCTGGGTCAGGTTTAGAAGACTGCACTTTCCCTTTTAGGAACTCCTTGCTATGTTTGTGCAGAAGCCGATGTGCTCTGGGAGCCCACTGTGGCCAGTGACGGAGGTGGCAGAGAACACTTTGATGTAGAGCACATGAAGTCACTGCAGTCACACAGCAAGTTGTGATGTAGAAATACTGTCCCTGTCTGCAGATGCGAGAACCAAGCCGCTGAGAGGTTAAACAACCAGTTGAAGCTAGATCACACAGCTAACCAAAGACAGTGCCCGGCCCTTGAATCCAGATCGACCAATTCCAAAACGTTTTGGGAGTCTTGGGATTTAGTCCTAACTTTGCAGCTTACTAGCTCTGGAACTGTCTCTGCAGATAAACCTCTTTGGTCCTGGCTTCATCTACTATCATGGCAGAGAGGTGCTTGCTTGCAAAGCTTAATGGCTAGGGTTCAATTCCCCTAGTACCAGATGCACAAGATGGCACATGCACCTGGAGTTTGTTTGCAGTGGCTGGAGGCCTTGGCAAACCCATACTCACTCTCCTTTTGTCTACTTCTTTCTCTGTCCTTCTCCAATAAATAAATAAATCTTAAAAAATAATGGCAGAGGTTGGAGGTGAAGACTGGCTTTACATTCTGTACCGTTGATTGTTTAGTGACTCCGGAGGGCTGTGCTAGGTTCATTAGGAGAGGCCTGTGAACGCTTAATGATGTCTACATGGGCCAGGAAGTGAGGAGAAGCAGACTTTACATGTCAGCCAGTCCTGTGATCATGAGATAGTTCAGGCTGATAAATGTCATCATGAATCCTTAAACTTTAAGAATAAATAAGTCAGGCTGGAGAGATGGCTTAGTGGTTAAGGTGCTTGCCTGAAAAGCCTGAGAACCCAGGTTTGAGTCTCCAGGTCCCACGTAAGCCAGTTGCACATAGCGAGCGGCCCTGGCATGCTCTGTCTTCCTCCCCTCCTCTTCTCTCTCTCTCTATCTAATAAATAATCAAAAATAAAATCTTGGGCTGGAGAGATGGCTTAGTGGTTAAGGCGTTGGCTTGCAAAGCCAAAGGATCCCAGCTCGATTCTCTAGGACCCACATAAGCCAAATGCACAAGGAGATACATGCATCTGGAATTCATTTGCAGTAGCCAGAGACCCTAGCCCACCATTCTCTCTCTCTCTCTCTGCCTCGTCTCTTTCTTTCTCTCAAATAAATAAATTAATTAAATATACTTTTAAAAATAAAATAATTTTTAAAAAAGAATAAATAAGCCTATCCTGATGTGTATATGTTGTGTGTGTATGTGGTATACACATGTGTGTGTATGAATGTGCATCCCTTGTGTACATGTCAGGGGAGAACACTGAGTGTCCTGTTTTCTCTCATCTTCATGTTTCTTTGAGAAGGAATCTGTCATTGAAGCTAGAGCTGTCATTTGGGTCAGACTGGCTGACTGGTGAGCCCCAGTGATTCTGCAGTCTCTGTTCCACACAGGGCTGGGGTTATAGGTGTGTGTGTGTGCACACCCAGGTGTCTATGCAGGTGCTCGGGATTGAACTCAGAGTGAATTAGGCCCTCTCAGGCCCCTGTGCTTTTACAGCAAGCTCTTACCCACTGAGCTATCTTCCTAGCCCCTGGAATTTTTTTATGAGAGAGAGAGAATTGGTGTACCAGGGTCTCCAGCCACTGCAGTCAAACTCCAGATACATGAACCACCTTGGGCACATATGCTACCCTGTATACACTTGCATCACCTTGTGCGTCTGGCTTATGTGGCACCTGGAGAGTTGAACATAGGTCCTTAGACTTTGCAGGTAAGTACCTTAATTGCTAAGCTGCTAAGTCATCTCTCCAGCCTGTGTGTGTGTGTGTGTGTTTGTGTGTGTGTATGTGTGTTTTGAGGTAGTGTCTCACCTGGAACTCACTCTCTAATCCCAGGTTGGCCTCAAATGCACTGAGATCCTCCTACCTCTGCCTCCCAAGTGCTGGGATTAAAGGTGTGCATCACCACACATGGAAGAAAAAATTTTTTTGACATAAACCAAATGGGCATCTCAGAGAAATATATTTGACCAATAATATAGATGCACTGAATCATGAGTTTTGCCCTCCACATGTGTACCAGAACTGTTACTTAATATTATTCTCCTTGGATTCTACTTACTTTTAAATACCTAAATAATTTTATTAAATAATTTTACTTTAAAATAAAATTTTATATCATTGCTATAAAGGCAACCAGTATCATTTGCCATAAATGTAAGGTAGGCATAAAAGTAAATTGAGGTGATGTGAAAATAGTGATTAAATCAAATGCTGGTAAGGTTGCAGAGAAACTTGGTTACTTACATGTTGCTGGTGGGTATATAAAATGGTAGATCTATTCTTTTTTAAAAAATATTTTATTTTACTTATTTATTTATTTGAGAGAGAGAAAGAGGCAGATAGAGAGAAAGAGAGAATGGGCACATCAGGGCCTCTAGCCACTGCGAATGAACTCCAGATGCATGCGCCTCCTTGTGCATCTGACTTACGTGGATCCTGGAGAATCAAACCAGGATCCTTAGGCTTTGCAAGCAAATGCCTTAACTGCTAAGCCATTTTGCCAGCCCTCTATACTTGAAAATAGTGTAACAGTTCAGTTACAAAGCTAAAAGGAGACCTACCATAAACCCTTGGCAATCTTGGGCAGGAATTTATCCATGAATATTCATAGTAGTATTATGCATAATAGCCAGAAAACCGGAAGCCACTAAAATGGCCCAGAATACATGAATGGTCAAGCTAATCATGTACATCCATACCATGGAATCATGGAATCATGATCAAGTTAATTAACAATGCACAACTTGGATCAACCTCAATAAAATTATACCACATGAATAAATCAGTACCAAAAGGTTATATATGGTATGATTCCATGGATACAGCATTTGAGAAAAGCCAATGTTTGACAAAAGGATAAGAGTTCAGGGATGAGGGAGAGGGGAAAGAAAAGGTCACACCGTGGAGTCCTGAGGTGATGGTCCAGTTGAGAACCCTGGTGGTGACAGCTAAGCAAAGCTGCACATATGGCATACTTAGAAGTACACATGCATGAGTGCATATAAAACTAATGAAATTGCCAGGCACACTCCCAGCACTCGGGAGGCAGAGGTAGGAGGATCGCCATGAGTTCAAGGTCCCCCTGAGACTACATAGTGAATTACAGCTCAACCTGGACTAGAGTGAGACCCTACCTCGAAAAACCAAAATAAAGATCTCTGTTCCCCGGCTTCTCCCAGTTCCTTGGTCCCGAATCTGTTCTTTTTCAGAAGGTAGTGAGACTGGAAGAGATAAACTACCCCTTGCACTTCAGCCAAGCCACAGCTGAATCCACAGAGGAATCGGGGAGATGAGCAAGAGTGCTGCTTCCATGCTGAACCTGATAATCACTGCCAGGGTGAAGGAGACAGACCCTGAGGATACTCAACACATACCAAAGCACAGATCCAGAGGCTCCTAAGAGCTCATCACTGAAGCAGACTTAAAACTCACCCACCAAAGCTCCGGGAAGTTTGCGGAAGAGGGGGCGGAAAGATTGTAAGAGCCACAGGTTGAGACAGCATACCCAGAAGCATTCCCTCCCCCCAAAATTACTGACTGCTGCTCCCACAACGTATAACCCACAACTCCATGGGGAATACCTGCAGCCCCACTGAGGAGGGTCCCCAATGGAAGAGGGGCCAGGGATGAGGGAAAAGAGGGTACCAACACATGATGTATCCATATGAAACACCTTTTTATAATAATAATAAACATAAAAAACAAAATAAAAAATAAATTAATAAGGATTGGAGAGATGGTTTACTGGTTAAGGCACTTGCCTGCAAAGCCAAAGAACCCAGGTTCCATTCCCCAGACCCCACATAAGCCAGATGCACAAGGTGCAAGGTGGCTCATGTGTCTGGAGTTTGTTTGTAGCAGTTGGATGCCCTGGCACATCCATTCTCTCCCCCACACCCTTTCTCTCTCTCTCAAATAAATAAATAAAAATATTAAATAAATAAATAAGGTGTTTACTTCTTTTTCCTTGTCTTTTCTTGCTTTTTTCTTCAAGGTAGGATCTTGTTTTAGCCAAGGCTGACCTGGAATTCACTATGTAGTCTCAGGGTGGCCACGAATTTACAGCCAGCCTCCTACCTCAGCCTCCCGAGCTGGGATTAAAGGCGTGAGGCACCACGCTCAGCTGCTTACTTCTTAACATACCTAAAATTATGCCAGTTATTACCAGTGTTATAGGGGCCCCTCAGTGGAAGATTCTAATGTATGGTAGTAATAGAAATAATCTGGGTTTCAGGAATTGATTCTGAATACCACACAGCATTGCAGGCAATACTAGTAAATCTACATGGTGCTTACTGTATGTCAGGCACTATTCCAAACCTTTTCTGGATAACTAACTCATTGAATTTTTTTTTTTAATGAGGGGGATGGAGAGAATTGGCACACCAGGGCCTCAAGCCACTGCAATTGATCTCCAGACATGTGTGCCACCTTATGCGCATGTGTGACCTTGTGTGTCTGGCTTATGTGGGTTCTGGGGAGTCCTTAGGCTTTGCAGGTAAGTTCCTTAACTACTAATCCATCCACTGATCCATCTCCCCAGGCCCTCACTAAATTCTCACAGCAACTCTATGTGGAAGTGTTGAGTTCTATGGGAAGCAGACACTGAGGCAGCAATTTGCACACAGAAAGTGAGGTTGCTCCCCAAAATACCTATTGTCACAATGAAACCCATTATTTAGTACATTTAATATATGCTAATGAAAAAAATTTTTAAAATATGTGTGGGGGCTGGAGAGATGGCTTAGTGGTTAAGGTACCTGCCTGCTAAGCCTATGAACGTCAGTTCCAATCTCCAGGTCCCATGTTTAGCCAGATGCAAAACGACGCAAGGGCTCAATGCTGCACTTGCCCACAAAGGGGCCCATGCATCTGGAGTTCGTTCACAGTGGCTGAGAGACTGCTGGCATGGACATTCTCTATCTGTCTTCCTCTCCCTCTCTCTCTGTCTCTCTCTGTGTCTCTCTCCAAAAAAAAAAAAAAGCATGTGTGAGAGGGGAAAGAATCATGAAACCTGTGATGGACACAAGACTGAGCAATGAGGCTGGAGAGATGGATCAGTGGTTAAATGCTCTTGCTTGCAAAGCCCAAAGGCCTGGGTTCAAGTCCCCAGTGCCTGGGTAAAGCCAGATGTACAAAGTGGTGCGTGTATTTGGGATTGATTTGCAGGAAAAGGAGACCCTGGTGCACCCATACTTTCTCTCTCTCTTAAATAAATAAATATTTTTTTTGAAAAAAAGAAACTGAGCAGTGAAGTTGACCTATCAAACAGTTGACAGAGATCTCAGCAGCTCTGGATCCAGTAAGGGAGTTGAGCTATTTATCTCTCATTAACTAGTCCTTGGGTACAGACTGCCTCCAGGGAGAGGCACACATTTGCAAAAACCATCTTGTTTTGGCTGACGGCAATGCCTGGACAATTGCTGAGCTGTGAGTTGTCAGCAAATAACCCTTCTAGAACCTAAGGGGACAAAAGTTTCCAAACTGGAGGGGAGAGGAAGCATGTATGTCACACAGTAGTGCCCATTTTTACAGTTCACCGTCACAACTATTTGGTGAATAGATTAAGTCTGCCTCCTCTGGAAGATGTTCCAGAATGCTTTTCCTGAGGGAACATAAAAGAAGAAGGTCATAAGAAAAAGACCTACCCATTTTTACTCACATCCTTTATGTCATTCTAGATTCACCCTGGATTAACACTACAGTCATGTCTCTGTGTCATTCTAGATTCACCCTGGATTAACACTACACTCATGTCTCTGTGTCATTGTAGATTCATCCTGAATTAACACTACACTCATGTCTCTGTGTCATTCTAGATCCCTCTCATCCTGGATTAACACTACACTCATGTCCTCTGTGTCATTCTAGATCCCTCTCACCCTGGGTTAACACTACACTCATGTCTCTGTGTTATTCTAGCTCCCTCTCACCCTGGGTTAACACTACTACTGGTGTCACTGCCTTCTTTGTCTCAGGCTGTCATCATTGCACTTTCCCATTTACTGCCAATATTTAGAGCTGGAACAAGGGTCCCATGGGTCACCTATGTTCAAATGTGTTCTTTGCAACTATTTGACTGTCTGATCCTCTCTTGGTGACCACGATCAATTACTTCTACAAGCCTGATAACTCCTTTCTTTACCTGTTGGTTTTGGCTCAAGAAAATTGAACTGACCTGGAAGTTCACAATTTAATTAGGTTTCTTTGTCTCTGATAGAAGGAACCATCCAGGAACCAAATCCTCTGGACCTGTAGAGCTGAGGTTACTGGACGTAATGCCCAGCAGAGTTGTTCCTGTTTCTATCTACTGGTTCCTGGATAGGGCATACAAGTAGGTATTTGGGACAAAGAACCATATTGATTTAGGGTCTAAACTAAATGTGTGTCTTGGTATTCCATCTTTGCAGGACATTTCCTGAAAGCTAAAATTTGAGATTATTCAAAAGATAATATCAGCCAGGCATAGTGTGCATGCTCGGGAGCAGAGTTCCAGGCGCCCTGAGACTGCATACTGAATTCTAGATCAGCCTGTGCTAGAGCAAAACTCTACCCCGAGAAACAAACAAACAAAAAAAAACCAACCAACCAAAACCAAAACAAAACAAAAAGATAATCTCCTTCACCTGATGAGGGGGGTAGCCTGCCTCTGGACCAGAGGATCCCCGACTACCTATCCACTGCCACATCTCTCCATCTGTTCAGTGAATCCAGTGGTTTCATACAGTATTAGTGAGATTCTGTTCTAGAGGATCAAACACTCTGCAAGCCTTGTGGTCAGGAAAGAAATCTACGCATGGACTACACATTAATTCCAGTGTTCTAGCCCCACCAGAGCAGAAAGGTTACAATGTAGCTGGGTTCTGTATGAGCCTTTGGAAGAATAGTGTCACACCAGGGTGCTCAGTGTTGATGTTTGGAGGTTTGGACTGGAAGGCAGGACGTTGGGCAACAGTAGGAAGTAGGACCAGCTTTGTGTGTGCTCCTGATGTGACCCCATGCATAGCTTCTATCCCTGCCACCCTGGCTACTCTTTCGTGCACCATCATACCAGAACTGGAGTGGCTGAAAAGAGGTTAGCTGAAATCCTTCACTGTGAAACCATGTTAACACTCTTTGATGGATATTGACTTCATAAGATCTTGACAATTTGTGGATAATCCTGTAGGTTCATCCACCTGCCTCTTTCCCAGGTCACCTTGTCCCATTGTTCTCTTTCCAGATCTTTGACTAATCAATCAATCCAATTGCCCCTACTCATGAATCTAAATGTGTTCTTACATTAGGCCATATTTCTTTACACACACAGTAGACGACCACCTCAGAAACTGTGGTGCTTTGAGTCAGGTGTCTCCCATAAACTCAGATGGTCTTAATGCTAGGTCCCCAGCTGATGGCAATTTGAGAATTAATGCCTCCTGGAGGCAGTGGATTGTTGGGAGCGGGCTTATGGGTGTTATAGCTAGCTTCCTCTTGCTAGTGTTTGGCACTCTCTCCTGTTGCTGTTGTCCACTTGATGTTGGTCAGAGGTGATGTCCACCCTCTACTCATGCCATTATTTTCCCCTGCCATCATGGAACTTCCCCTCAAGTCTATAAGCCAAAATAAACCCTTTTATCCCCAGAAGCTGCTCTTGGTAGGGTGATTTCTGCCAGCAATGTGAACCTGACTGCAACAGTAAAGTTGGTATTGAGAAGTGGGATCATTGCTGCTAGAAACCTGACTGTGTGGCTTTGGGCCTTTTAGAGCTGATTTTCAAGAGGAATGTGGGAGGATTTGAAACCTTGGCCTAAGAGACACCTTGCAGTGCTATAAGTACAGCTTGATGGATTGTTCTGGTCAGAGTTGAAAGACCTGAATGCAGTTAAAAAGTATGGACTATGAGGTTTGGCTTGTGAGGGTGAGAAAGAGCTTTGCCTGGACTGTGCTAGAAGCAGTTTGTGTGAGAGGCTTTCTGTTATGCCTGTGTCCTGAGAACTTGTGCTTGGCTACATTGCATAGGAATGGACTGGTATGAGCAAAGGGATATGGCACAGAAACAATGAAATATTGAGGCCCAAATTACTGCCCACTCATCTGCAATTTTTTAAGAGATTACAACCATTGAGATTGGGCCAGTTGACCTGCATTGGGACATCAGAAAGAATGCAGTCTTTTGAAGGGGACTGAATGCTCAAGGAGTGTCCTATTCTTCAAAGTCAGCTTTATTTCCCCCCCCAGATTAACAATTTGGCAGCTCACCTGGTATTATGGAGTATAAAAAATGAAGGAAAGAAGGAGGGGTCATTGAATTTGCAACATGATTTTATATTTTGGAAATGGTCATGGGCAGTGTGAAGCAGGCTTGCTGGATTACCTGCATGGATGCCCAATGGAACCATGAGGATGTACCATGGGTTCTGGTGGAGACCCAGTGGAAATGCCAGGACCATGAGGTGGCTTCTAAAGAGAGCTGCTGGCTCTGGATGAAGTCTTTAGGGACTGTGAATAGCCTAGTTGGAGGGGTAGAATTGGAACTCCAGAGATTTGTCACTGGTTAGAATTAACAGACTTGGAGACTTGACACTGATTAAAGTTATTGGACTTGGAGTTACAGTTTGATGTTTGTTTTAAAACTTGCATTGGTTGAATATTTCTTTGTTATGCCCAATGCCATCTTTTGTAGTGTAAATGTTTATTCTGTGCCATTATGTTTTTTTTTTTGTTTGTTTGTTTGTTTGTTTGGTATTATGGCTCAGTTAAAAGATCTTGGACTATGGAAATGTTTGAATATCATTGGGATTGATTAAAAACTTGCTGGGCATGGTGGTGCACACCTTTAATCCCAGCACTCGGGAGGCAGAGGTAGGAGGATCACCATGAGTTTGAGGTCACCCTGAGACTACATAGTGAATTCCAGGTCAGCCTGGGCTAGTGTAAAACTACCTTGAAAAACCAAAAAGAAAAAAAAAAAAATTGGGGCCTAGCACTGAAACACCTCTGTCACACCCTCCAATGGCTCAGGGACCATTGCGGAAGAGGGGGCGGATAGAATGGAAGAACCAAAGGAAGGATATGACCTCTTACAATGCAACTGCCCAGACAGAAATTGGCCTCGATATCCATGATCTTGCAATGCCTAGCAATATCTTTGCAAGACCCTCAAAATAGAAGAAAAAGATGATGTCATCAAATTAAAAGAGAGACTAATGGAGAGAGGGAGGGGGTATGATGGAGATTGGAGTTCTAAAGTGGAATGGGGAGGGGAGGGAAATATCAGGTGGGGTATTTTTGGTATGTAAGATTAAAAGTCAATAAAAAAAATAATAATTAAAAAAAAAGAAAGAGAAAAAAAAACTATTGGGACTTTTAAAATTGGATGAAGGCATTACATTTTACATCATGCATGGTTATCAGTTTATGGGGGCCAGGGGCAGAATGTGGTGGTTTCAGGTGTTCCCCATAAACTTAGGTGTTCTGAATGCTAGGTCACCAGCTGATGAGAATTTGGGAATTAAAGCCTCCTGGAAGCAGTGTATTGTTGGGGGTGGGCTTATGGGTGTTATAGCCAACTTCCTCTTGCCAGCATTTGGCACACTCTCCTGTTGCTGTTGTCCACCTGATGTTGGCCACCTGTCATCATGGAGCTTCCCCTCAAGTCTGTAAGCCCTTTTATTCCCCCCAGAAGCTGCTCTTGGTCAGGTGTTTCCTGCCAGCAATGCGAACCTGACTGCAATAGCAAATGAAGGGTCTTTCTTCAGTACTGCATATGCTTAATCCTAGTTGTCAACTTGATCAGATCTGGAGACACATCTGTGGTAAGATCTGTGAGGGAGTTTCTATTAGATTAATTGAGGCGAGAAGACCCACCCTTACTGTGGGTGGCACTACCCCATGGGCTGGGGGTTCCAGGCTAAATAAAGAAGAGAAAGAGAGCTGAGCGTCAACATGTATCACATTCTGTGTCCTGATTATGGGTGCACTGTGACCAGCTCTGCTTCAAACTCCTGCTGCCATGCCTTCCCCTCCACGATGGACTGTAACCTCAAACTGTAAATTGAAATAAGCCATCCCTCCTGTGGCTTACGTCTTGTCAGGTATTGTGTCACAACAGCAAGGAAAGTAATTAACGCACTTCTTCTGGATCACTTCCCCATCACCAAGTGGTGAATACAGTGGTTCAGCTTTCACGTTCATACACATGAGCTGACCCCTTATGAACCATGCTCAACCTCTTACTTCCTTTTTTTGGTAATGTTTTATGATCAAGAGAGAGAGAAAGAACTGGCATGCCAAGGCCCCCAGCCACTGCAGTTGAACTCCAGATGTGTGCGCATGTGTGACCTTGAGCACTTGCTTCACCTTGTGCGTCTGGCTTACCTGGGACCTGGAGAGTCAAATATGGGGCCTTAGGCTTCACAGGCAAGCACTTTAACCATAAGCCATCTCTCCAGCCCTCAACATTTTACTTTCCTCTCCAATTACTATGAATGATTCCCATACAGCCATCTATGTGAATCAAGGGATAGGGCTAGTGTGGAAGTGGTGGGTGACATACCAGTGTGAACACCTGTTCATGCAACTTGCCTGTATCTTCGTGGGGTGCTTAGGACTGATCCTGGATGTATCACTTCCATCATAGGATGGGATGCTTCCAAGCCAATATGACGTCATGACTTGGTAAGTCTGACAAAAACTAGCTTGGGATAGGCAGCTCTAGCTACAGTCACTTGATATCTCATAATCAGGTACCCTGTGTCAAAATGGGCATGTGGTTCAGTTGGTAGAATACTTATCTAGCATACACAGATCCCTAGGTTCAATCCTCAGCACCAAATAAACTGGGTGTAGTGGCACATACCTGTAATTTAGCATCACTTGGGAGGCGGAGGCAGGAAGATTCAGAATTCAGATTCATCCTTAGCTACATAGTGAGTTTGAGGACAGTGTGGGATAAATAAAACCATGTCCCAAAAAGGAAAAAGAAGAAAACCCCACAAAACAGGTGACAGGTACTCTGTGTCTACTGGGCCTCAGAAAAACACTGTGTGCTGTTATTTTTAAAATATTTTGGGCTGGAGAGATGGCTTAATGGTTAAGGCATTTGCCTGCAAAGCCAAAGGACCCAGATTCAATTCCCCAGGACCCACATAAGCCACATGCATCTGGAGTTTGTTTGCAGCGGTTGGAGGACCTGGCAAGCCCATTCTCTCTCTGCCTCTCTTCTCTCTCTCTCTCTCTGCTTACAAATAAATAAATAAATAAATAAATAAATAAATAAATAAATAAATAAATAATATTTAAAAATATTTTATTTATTTATTCACAAGGACAGAGAGGGAGGAGACAGAATGAGAATGGGTACACCAAGGGCATCTTGCCACTGCAAATGAACTCCAGATGCATCCACCAATTTGTGCATCTGGCTTTATGTGAGTACTGGGGAAATTTAACCCAGGTTGTGAGGCTTTAGAAGCAAGCATCTTAACCACGTGTTTTTTTTTTTTGTTGTTGTTGTTGTTTTTTTTTTGAATGATCATATAAAGTCTCTGTTGTCAATAGTGTGGCTTTGTTCCAGAGCCCTGTGGATAGTGTATTGTGATCATCTTGGAGCTTTCCAGAGATTCTATTCAATGACTTTTCCTATTACAGATGCTTCTAATACCATGGGTCCATTTGTACCACTGTCTGCATCTTCTATAGAGCTGACAGCCTCTATAGATGCTGGAACAGTGTCTTCAGGTGTGGAGCACAGTGTCTGTAGAACCCAGAAAGGTCTACTAGGCTGTGGCAGGCAGATTTAGAGTCTCCGGTGATTTCTGTTCTGTGACTATCACACCTTTTCTCTTTCCTCTGTGTACGTCTGGGTCTAGAAGCTTCCAATCAACAGAAAATGGCATAGGGGATGGGGTGGTATGTGATAGTTTGAGTGTGAAGTAGCCCTTATAAGCTAAGGTGTTTGTGGTTGAGCCTCATACTTGGTCTCCAGCTGGTGGAGGCTTTGGGTGGTGGAGCCTTGGTGGAGGACGTGTGCTGCTATGTGCAGTCTGAGGTTTACTAGCCCAGCTTGCCTATCCTAGCTCCCTCAGTTGGATGACTTCCTTCCCCTGCTGTCTTGCTTGTGCTCTGTTTTCCCTGGCATGACAAAGCTTCTCCTCAGGCTGGAGAGATGGTTCAGTGGTTAAGGCACTTGCCTGCAAAACCTAAAGACCCCAGTTAAATTTCCCAGTACCCACATAAAGCCAGATGCACAAAGTGGTGCATGCACCTGGAGTTCATTTGCAGTGGCTAGAGGCCCTGGTGTGCTCATTCTCTCTATCTTTGTCTCTCTCTCTCTCTCAGCTTGCAAATAAATAAAATAAATGAAAACCATTAAAAAAAAAAGCATCCCCTCAAGTCTATAAGCTGAAATAAATCCTTTTCTACCATCAGCTGTTTTTGGTTTGGTGTTTTGTACCAGAAAGAAGGTACCTGCAACATGGCAATTCTAAGATGAGGGTACAAAAAGAGTGTGGTTTTCCAAGGCTCTTGGTTTCTCACCAGGAATAGATGGTAAGACCCTATAGCTGAAGACTCCACATGCTTGGGCTGCAAGGTCACTCAGAAATCCTGCTGGAGCTGAGGCGAAAACCTCCTTCACGCCAGGTGTGCTGGCACACGCCTTTAATCCCAGGCAGAGGTAGTAGGATTACTATGAATTTGAGGCCACCCTGAGACTACATAGTGAATTCCAGGTCAGCCTGAGCTAGAGTGAGACCCTACCTCAAAAAAACAAAAAACAAACAACCAGACAAAAAAACAACAACAACAACAACAAAAAAAAACCTCCTCCGTGTAGACCAGCTGACAGAAAGCTAGAAAAAGCTACACTGTATGCAACTCCATGGGAAAGAGAGACGTCATCAGTGGAGATAAACAACAGTGGACACTGAAAACCTTAAATTTGGCTAGTCAGACCAAATGAGCCAATGGGTGCAATAGTGGCATGTCTGTTATGGGGGAAACCAAATACTCTCTAATTGGACTCAAGGCCGGCTCCATGGGAGGGAATACATGCCTGATAATGAAAACCTATGACAGTGGGAGTCATGAGCCCTAGTGGTGTTATTGCCTGCTGGTATCTGGCTAACTACATATAGTATGCTCACCAAACTGCCTGGTAAGCACTTTTCTTAATGTTCATACCCATATATTAATAATGCTCTCACTTTTGGTTAGAGAAGCTTCTCTTTTCAGATCGTGGTGAACTCTGGGATGACTCAAGAGGCACCATAGCACTGAGAAGAAGTGACAGAGGAGTGCTCATCACCAAAACATCTGTATCACACCTTCCAAGGCTCAAGGTCCATTGCAGAAGAGGTGGCAGGAAGAATGTAAGAGTCAAAGGAAGGGTAGAACTCCTTATAATGCACTCTTCTAGACACAAAATGGCTTGGATATCCATGACCTCGCCTGATACTACCTACACAAGACCATCATAATAGGAGGAAAAGATGATGACATCAAAATAAGAAAGACTGGTTGATAGGGGGAGGGATATGATAGAGAGTGGAGTTGTGGAGGGGAAAGTGAGGAGGGAGGGAAGTATTATGGTTTATTGCCTATAATTATGGAAGTTGTCAACAATAAAAAATTTAAAAAAGAGTGTGGCTTTTGTCTTGGGAGTCCCTCATAGCCAGCTGCTTTTGAGTGGGCACCTGGCAAGGCTCCGAAGTCTCCCCCAGCTGCAGGGAGGCACTCAGAAGCAGACCTTGGAGTCCACAGCAACCGTGAAGCCATCTTGGAAGCAGATACTCCAGTGTCTGCTGACCCTCCAGACAACAGCAGACCTAACCCATGCCTTGCCTGCCACCTCCCGAGAGTCCTAAGGTTCCAGCTTTTCCAATTAGGTCCCTGACCTTGCCGTAGAAAACCACTGGAGTTGAGAATTCAATCTTCCCTGGAGTCCAGTTTTTCTTATAATTAAGTTCTGGCCCTTAGTTTTCTCTGCCCTCTGGTACAGATGCGATTCTCTTTATATGCTGCCAAAGATACCCTCAAAGCTTTTATACTCTGCCTTAGATTAGTGATTAATCATTCCTAGCCTTTCACTGTCTTCCTATAATGAATCAATGCTCCTGCCATCCCCAGCCATAGCATGTCATTCTATAGCCTTCACAAATATTAGATCTGCAGATGCATCACTGCACTCCAAGTGCACAAACACCACCCAGGTCCAGCTCACCTCCAGGGAATGTTTCAGCAAATACAGCCTAACCACATGTCAAGGGCCTTTGGTGTCCCACATACCACTAGTATTGGGGTCTTCAGTCCGAGTCAGCCAGCAAGCAATGCAGCTCTCAAGCACCCCCCCCCTTTTTTGGGGTTTTGTTTTGTTTTTATGAGGTAGTGTCTCACTCTAGGCCAGGATGACCTGGAATTCAACTATGTAGTCTCAGGGTGGCCTTGAACTCACAATGATCCTCCTACCTCTGCCTCCCTGAGTGCTGGGATTAAAGGCGTGCGCCAGCACGTCCTGATTCAGTCCCGTTTTTTGAGATTGTTTTCTTAGGCCAACCAATTGTGGTAGGTCAGGTTTCCTGGGAAACAGGCAGAGATTTGCATGCAGGCAGTCTATGCAGTTGTTTTGGGAACAATACCTGTGAAGGGAAAGAGAGGAAGCTGGACTGGGTAGAAAGAGAAGTTAACAGACTCTGCAGAGGCCCTGGTAGGATTTTAGGGAGGCAGGAAGTTGACGTGGCTCCTCTCAAAGCAAGAAGGCCAGGCTTTTGCATCCATGAGGAACCCATTGTTGGAAGCCGGCTGTCCCACCTCCCACCGTAGGGGACACCATATTGAACAATGCTGTTTCCTTTGCCTTTGGTCAAGGGCAATTTCTGGAAGGGACTCAGTTGGGATTAATTAGCATCCATCATCACTTCCTGCAGCCAGGAGAATGAGGATTCAGCCAGTCCCGGAGAGAGATCTGAGGCGCATGCTGCCACAACCACTCCAGAAGGTACTGTTCACCTGTAAAATGTACCCTGTTACAGATGGGTAAAAGTGAAGCACAGAGAAGGTAAGGGACCTTTCCAGCCAAGATGTGAAAGAGACAGAGCCCATACTGTTAACCACCATGCCCTGATGCCTATCTAGAAGGACGAGGAGAAAGAGGAGGAGGAGGAGAACCCTTTCTCTATTCCTGGGATCATGGCAAGTCAAAGAATAATGAAGAAATGCAAAGTCTGTTCTTGATATCACCTGTTCTTCATTTTGGTGGCCTTCTCTCACTTTTTGGAGTCTCCTTCCCAGATCCTGGAGGCAGAGGAAGGGCATTCCAGCCTTGGACATGGACATGATCAGTGTGGAAGCAATGATCAGGCTGGCTTTGCAGGTGGTGCACGCCTTTAATCCTAGCACTAGGGAGGCAGAGGTAGGAGGATCGCCGTGAGTTCAAGGCCACCCTGAGAATATAGAGTGAATTCCAGGTTAGCCTGGGCTAGAGTGAGACCCTACCTCGAAAAACCAAAAAAAAAAAAAAAAAAAAAAAAAAAAAAAGTCTGTGAAGACCACTAGTGGACTGAGGTTATAGTTCAGTTGGTAGAGTGGTGCTTAGCATTCACCAAGCCCTAGGTTGGATCCCCAGCGCTGCATAGGACTGGGCCTGATGGAGCATGCCTGTGATTCTAGTACTCAAGAGGTAGAGGCAGGAAGATCAGAAGTTCAAGGTCATCCTTGGCTAGTTCAAGGCCAGCTTGGGATACATGAAACCTTTCATTTTATAATAAAAATTAAAAATAAAGACAAGTAGGACTGGAGAGATGGCTTAGCAGTTAAGGTGCTTGCCTGCAAACCCAAAAGACCCAGGTTCAATTCTCCAGTCCCCATGTAAAGCCAGATGTGCATGGTGGCACGTGCATCTGGAGTTCATTTGCAGTGGCTAGAGGCCCTGGTGCACCAATTCTCTCTCACAAATAATTTATATATATATTTGGTTTATTGAAATAGGGTCTTGCTCTACCCTAGGCTAACCTGGAATTCACTGTGTAGTCTCAGGGTAGCCTTGAACTCATGGTAATCCACCTACCTCTGACTCCTGAGTGCTGGGATTAAAGGTGTGTGTCACTATGCCTGGCTAAATAAAATATTTTTTTAATTTTTAAAAGAGGACTGGAGAGATGGCTTAGAGGTTAAGGCATTTGCCTGTGAAGCCTAAGGATCCCGGTTCGATTCTCCAGGTTCCACGTAAGCCAGAGGCACAAGGGGGTGCATGCGTCTGGAGTTCATTTGCAGTGGCTAGAGGCCCTGGTGCGCCCATTCTCACTCTCCCTCTCTCTCTTTCAAATTAATTCATTAATTTTAAAAAGATAAGTAGAGGAGGATCAAGTGGAAAAACAAGGTCAGCTGCATAGGTCTTGAATAGTCAGGCTAAGGACTCTCAACACTGCTTCGTGTGGACTGGCAAGGGAGTGAGAAGGTCTGAGTAGAGGTAGGTGAGTGGGAAATGGTGTCCAAAGGATTGTTTAAGGATGGTTTACTGTGTTCTCTGAGCGTCAAGGATGACCTGGCAGAGACAGAAACGAGGTGAGAAACCTGGTGGGGAGGCAACTGCAACAGAATGAGAAGTAGAGGAAGGCGACAGTGTAATGACAGGCTGTAATGGTTTGATGTAAAACATCCCCCACAGGCTCATGAGTTTGAACACTTGGTCTTTCAGATGGTAGTGCTGTTTTGGAAGGTTGTGGAACCTTTGGATTGTGGCCTAGTCAGAAGAAGGAGGTTCCTGGGGAAGGCCTTACAGGCTTTGGTTCTGGCCTGAGCTCAACTTCCTGATCGTCAAAATGTGAACATGACATGCTGCAAGATCCCACCACCATAAGCTACCCAGCCATGATAGGTCCTGTCCCTGAAACCATAAGCCAAAATAAATCCTTTTTCCTGTAAGTTGCTTCTGTCAGGGATTTTGTTACAGCAACGAGAAAAGTAGCAAGTCCATAAACATTATGTTAGGAATCCATGTAGGTTAAAGGCAGTCATCCTAGAAGATATCCACGTATACAACAGAACTTCAAGTGTGCTAAACCAAGGAAACTATGGCAAATTTTCTAACAATGAGACCTACTGAGCGTTTTCCATGGAAAAGTAGCAGAAGTTCCTTTCCCATCATGGAAGGCTGAGTACCCACAAGACAGCTAACACCACGAACACAAGAGGACACATAGGCACTGGAATACATTCTTGTCAACCTAGGTAAGGGTTTCATTTAAGAACATGGACAGGGCACTTGCTATGTGGCCAGCACTGTTCTCTTTATGAAGAGTCAACTTGATCTCTTATGGTCAGTATCCCTCTGTGAGACCAGAATCATTACTATTTCCATTTCTCAGAGGAGCAAGTGAAAGTGCAGAGAAGTAATCTATCCCAATTTACCCAGAATCAGGTCCACTTGGGCTACAATAACAAATGCCATAACACAAATGGTATGTAACCTATGGAATCACAGTTCTGGAGGGTGGAAGTCCATTATCAGGACAGTCAGGCTTTAGCGAGGATGCTGTCCTTGATTGAAAGATGGCTGGCCTCTCTGTAGCCTCATTTGGCAGAAAGAGAGCACAAGAGCTTCTTATGCTAATGGATTCTCTCCAGGAATCCCACAGAGGCCTCCATGCTCTTGGCCTATCACCTACCAAAGGTTCTACCTTCTAACACCATCAAGTTGGGGGTCAGGGTTCAACAAGTGGATTCTAAGAGAACACAAATACCTGGTTCCCGGGCTGGAGAGATGCCTTAGTGGTTAAGGCATTTTCCTGCAAAGTCAAAGGATTCCTGTTCGATTCTCCAGGACCCATGTAAGCCAGATGTGCAAGGGGGCTCATGCATCTGGAGTTCGTTTGCAGTGGCTGGAGGTCCTGGTGTGCCCATTCTCTCTCTCTCTCTCTGCCTCTTTCTCTCTCTCTCTTAAATAAATAAATAATAATAAAAATACCTAGTTCCTGACACTCAGAAAGCAGAGGAACCTTTATTCTAACCCAGACCATGTTAGTAAGTACCATGCACTGTTTGTGATGAGGATAAAGTAGAGATAAAAGTTACCAACTGCTGACTTACTGGTAAGTGCGGTTGGATTTCAGTCCCCAAGATCTCTCATTTTCATGCTCAAGCCAGTTGCTTTCCCATTTTACCCCATGACTTCAGCTCATCTCCTCTCGGATCTTCAAGTCATAAATCCTTTGTAGGAAGCCACATCCATCACTATGACCCAGGTTAGGTCATCAGTCAGAACAGCTGGACTGAAATGACACAGCAGCTGGGCGTGGTGGCGCATGCCTTTAATCCAGCACTCGGGAGGCAGAGGTAGGAGGATTCCCATGAGTTCAAGCCTGCCCTGAGACTACATATTAATTCCAGGTCAGCCTGGGCCAGAGTGAGACCCTACCTCGTTAAACCAAGGCTTGACTACAGTGATCTTCATGCCTTCATTAAGTGAGTCATTCATTCATTCATGGAGGCAACTAACATCCCAGTGGCTACTGCCCATCATCTCTGGTCACTTCTGTTGCCTCCTCCAGGTCCCCAACCCAGGACTCTAAGAGCCCCTGACAGTCAGGGAAGAGAAGTCAGAGTGACAGTAGGGTGCTGAATGAGTATAAGAAGAGGACAAAGGCAGTCATTTTACTGATATTTTGATATATCAATGAGAGAGCTAGGTGACTTGCTTACTGTGTGCGGTAGTTTGAATTGATGGCCCCCAATATATTCAGTGTTTTATTAGTTTATAATTTGTATCTGCAGCCACCTGGCTGGAGACAGTGTCACTGGGCGGGTCTTAAGGTGTGATGGTGGGTTTAGGATTTCAATCTAAAGATATGCAAAGTGTGCCTAGTACGAGTTCCTGAGGTGTGTTATGCTGCATGTCTTTTGGCTTTTCTCTCTGTGTTTGGTCCTGTGAAAGCAGGCCAGCTTCTTCTGCCATTATGGAACTTCCCCTGGATCTGTAAGCTCCAATAAATTCCTTCCTCCATAATTGTGCCTGGTCTGGAAGTTCATCTCAGTGAACCTGAAGCTGTCTGCTACGCAGGGTGTAGCATTCTGTCCCCTAATTTCATCCGCCCTTTTTCTATCTATAAATTATGCTTTATTAGGGCTGGGGAGAGAGCTCAGTGGTTAAGGATCCTTGCCAGCCTCCATGTGATTCTCCTGCCACCCACAAAAAGCCAGGAGCAAAGTGGTGAATGTGTCCGGTGTTCCTTTACAGGGGCAAGAGTCCCTGTTGCATTTATTCAAGCTCTCGCCCATGCAAATAAGTAGATAAATAATTAGATAAAAACACAGAGTGTATATTTAAGTACTAAGCATAATAATGAGGTGAACACTTGTAACTTAATACCATTTCCAGTTCTGTTAGCTCCTATCCCTGTCCACCACTGCAAGGGAATTGCTATGCTGAATGTTGTGTGTCATCCCCCTGCTTTGAGAATAGTTCTATTCCATCTTTATATCCTAAACAATATTGCATTTGGTCTGGCTTGTTTTGTTTAGCTTTATAAAAATGGTTTTGCTCCATATAGAGTTCAGAGTGACTTCCTATGTCCTTCACATTTCTAAGCTCCAGAAGATCAACATATCACAATTCCCTTAGTCTCCTACAAACATACTTTTAGATTTTTTTCCCTCATGTTTCCCTTTTATGAATAAGGCAACAAAGAACATTCTTATTGTTATTTCTTTGTTTGTTTGTTTGTTTTGAGGTAGGGCCTCACCCAGGCTGACCTGGAATTTGATATGCAGTCTCAGGCTGGCCTCAAACTCACAGTGTTCCTCCTGCCTCTGCCTCTGGAGTGCTGGCATTAAAGCTGTGCACCACCACACCAGAAAGAACATTCTTTTAGATGGCTTTTGGTATGTACAGTTAAGAATTTCTGGAGAGCAGTTTTTTCATCTGAGATTCATATCTTTAGTGGATCTATTTAATAGACCCTGTAAATATTATTTTTTTTTGAGAGAGAGAGAAAGATAGAGGGAGTGAGAGAATTGGCCTGCCAGGGCCTCAGCCACTGAAATTGAACTCCAGACACTTGTGCCACCTTGGCATGTGCGACCTTGGGCTTGCCTTATCTCTGCGTCTGGCTTAAGTGGGATCTGGAGAGTAGAACATGGGTCCTTAGGCTTCAAAACAAGCACCTTAATTACTAAGCCATCTCTCTAGCCCCACCCCTGTAATTTTTTTTTTTAATAAAAGAAAGACAACAAGCAGAACTTGAGTGTATTTTGTATGGAACTGGCTGTAGCCCTGCTGCTGGACACATTTCATAGGGCAGACGAGAGGCAGGCACAGCTTCAGTAAAGGTTCCTGTCTCCTGGGCCAGGCAGGATGTGAGAATGAGTTTGTCTCACATTGGTTCTTAGAAAAGTTTGAACACTTTTGCTTGGGGAATAGGATAGGCATGTTTCTTATACTATCTATGATGTATTTGAACAGTTTAACAATCTGTCAATGACATATTTTTTCAAAAACACAATAAAAATTAACTACTTGGAAAATGAAAGTTTAAAGTTCAAAGACCCACAAAACATAAACTCCAATTTTAATCACTATATCTAATTGATATGCAATTTAAAAAAATTATTTTATTTATTTATTTACTTGAGAGAATGGGCCCATCAGGTCCTCCAGCCACAGACTCCAGAAGCATGTGCTACCTTTGTATCTATGGCTTACATGGGTCCTGGGGAATCGAACCTGGGTCCTTCACAGGCAAGCGCCTCAACCACCAAGCCACCTCTTCAGCCTGACATAGATTTTTATTCAATAAATATAGTGTGACAATTTTTCACAGTAGACACTCAGCTCATGCACCCATTGATGGATGAAGGAATAAACAAAATATGGTGTGCAGTGGAATTTGATTCAGCCTTAAAAAGGAAGAAAATTCTGTCACATACTGCAACATGAAATAGATTAGTCACAAAGGTACAAGACTGTGTGATTCCACTTATATGAGGTACTTAGTGTAGTCAAAATTACAGTGACAGAAAGAAGAATGGTGGTTGCCAGGCTCTGAAGGAAGGAGGAACGGGGGAGTTATTGGATATAGAATTTCAGTCTGGAAAGATGGGAAAGTTCTAGAGATGGATAATGGTGATGGCTGCATGGCACTGTGAATGTTCTTAATGCCACTAAACTATATGCTTTAAAATAGCTAAAATGGTCAATTTGATGTTATATGTATTTCATCATGTGTCTAAAAATAAAAATAAATATAGTATAGCAATGTCAAGTTGCTATAATTTTTTTTATGCCCACACTAAATCTCTGTGCTACTAAAAGATCATTCATATACTGGCATCTGTCCATGTCTCTTTGAGTAGCATTGTTCCAGGTCATAAATCGGACACTCGATTAATGAAAATGTGGGCTGGGCACAGTTTCACCTTCACAAAGATAATCCCAAATCTTTTTCCAGAGTTTGTTCCAAATTTTACTCCAGTCAGCTGGTGGGTCGGGGGTTTCCTTTGCTCCTCATTCTTGCCAGTGCTTGTCCTGTCAAAAGTCCTTTATGCTTTCAATCTGGTGGGCATGAAGGTACCTTCCTTTGGGCCTTCATCCACATATCTATGGTTATTAATACACTCAAGCCTCTCTTGATATGTTTATTGACCAGTTGTGTTTTTTTTCCTTTTGTGAAATGACTGCTTAAATCTTTTGCTCATTTTTCTATTATGTGTTAGTATTTTTACTATTGATTTGTGGAAGTTTGTTGATCAATAAGTATTTATTAGGAACCTGCCATGAGCCAGCTCTTATTTCTATTATGCTGGCAGTGAAGAAAATAACCCAAAATTCCTGGTCTCATTTGGGAGTGGAGTGCATAGGCTATTGGGAATGTATGTAGGGGTATATATATATATGTATATTTAAGTATATACATATATATTGTGTGTATTGTTATCACATGTACTATTATATGTAGTATCAATAAATGTATAAATATTATGGGCAACAAGAAAGAAGTGGTATCAGTCTTAAGGATTTATTTTTATTTATTTTTTTAATAGAGAGACAGAGAGAAAGAGAGAGAGGAAGAGGCAGAGAGAGAATGGGCATGCCAGGGCCTTTGCAGCCGCTGTAAATGAACTCCAGATGCATGCGCCCCCTAGTGGGTATGCACAGCATTGCGGGCTTTCATCACTTTTGTGTCTGGCTAAATGTGGGACCTGGAGATACAAACAAGCATTCTTAGGCTTTGCAGGTAAGCTCTTTAACTGCTAAGCCATCTCTCCAGCCCTGTTTTTTTTTTTTTTTTTTTTTTTTTTTGAGGTAGGATCTCACTCTAGCCCAGGCTGACATGGAATTCACTATGCAGTCTCAAGATGGCCTCAAGCTCACGTTGATCTTCCTACTGCTGCCTCTCAAGTGCTGGATTGTAGGCATAAGCTATGTTGTCAGAGTGATGGAACTAGGGCTGTGGTGCATGTTGGGCACCCAGCTTGGCAACAGAGTTCATCTCAGCCCTTTCCTACGAATTTTTTTTTTCAAGACAGCGTCTCACTCTAGCCCAGGCTAACCTGGAACTCAGTCTAGTCATCAATCCTCCTACCTCTGCCTCCCAAGTGCTGGGATTAAAGATGTGCTCCACCATGCCCAGCTAGGCTTATGCTTTTGTAAATAGTGGTCAGGTTTTCTACAACCTTTAGCATTTGAGCAAATATTCTGAAAGAGACAAGAAATGAACATGCAGACAGCTCTCAAAAGTTTCTGTGTATTCATTTGTCAATATATGCATTATATATATATATATATACATTGCCTTACATTTTGTAATTTATCTTTTCACTTCATTTAAAATAAAGCTGGGCATGGTGGTGCACGCCTTTAATCCCAACACTTGAGAGGCAGAGGTAGGAGGATCACTGTGAGTTTGAGACCAGCTTGAGAGTACATAGTGAATTCCAGGTTAGCCTGGGCTAGAGCAAGACCCTACCTTGAAACACCAAAATAATAATAATAAAATAATAAATCAAGCTTCTTGGATGGCCAGCCAGGTTAAATGTGCCAGCTGGTGCACTGGTAGCATGTCTGTTTGTGGGAGATTTGAGACCAACTCCATGGGAAAAAAATTCATGCCTGGTTCTGAAAACCTAACCAAAAAATTAGGGCTGAAGAAGTCATAAGCCCTGGCGAGGGTTGGGGAGGAGGATCTATTACTGTTGTTTGGCCAAATTAATATATTGTGCCCACCAAACTACCCTCTAAATACTAATGTTTATGTATATATATGTGTGTGTATGTTGGTTGGCATGAAAAAAAATATATATATATATGCACACACACACACAAACACACATATATACATACACACACACACACACACACACACACACACACATATATATATATATATATATATATATATATATAGAGAGAGAGAGAGAGAGAGAGAGAGAGAGAGGAGAGAGGTTTTTTCAAGGTAGGGTCTCGCTCTAGCTCAGGCTGACCTGGAATTCACTATGTAGTCTCAGGGTGGCCTTGAACTAACTCATAGTGATCCTCCAACCTCAGCTTCATGAGTGCTGGGATTAAAGGTGTTTGTAATCATGCCCAGCTCAATGAGTTCTTTTGATTTATTTGCTCTTTGTAATTTGTGGGACTGGAGTTAAAACCTGGGCCTTATGCATGCTAGGCAAGCACTCTGCCATGTAAGCTACATCCCAGCCAAAATTCTTTTTTTAGGTGCAGTGTAATATATGAGTCTTTTATTTTATAGTTAATGTATTTTGTACCTTGTATAAGAAATCATTTTTTAAAAATCTTGACATTATTAAAAATTCACATTTTCTTCTAAAAACTACAAAACTTTGCCTTGTAAAGTTTTGTTTTTAGGAAGCCAGTCCCTTATCCATTAGGCAAGTGGGATTTCTAAGTTTTGCTTTTAACTCTGCAGAAGTTACTTTGGGATGTGAGGTGACATAGGGAAATCCATCACTTACCCTTCCTGTGCATAACAAGTTGTGGGTATCATTTATTGGCTAATTTCTTGTTTTTCTTGTGGGCTGCTCTGCATTCCAACATAAATCTCACATGTACCTATGCATGCAGTTCAACTTTGAGGCATTTTTCTTCAATGATACTGGCCCATTTTGTCTGTCCCTGTGCCTACCACACTGGATTATTTACTATGGCTCTACATCTTGGATTTTTTTTTCAGGTAGAGTCTTGCTCTAGCCCAATCTGACCTAGAATTCACTATGTAGTCTAGTCTCAAATTCACAGTGATCCTCTTGCCTCTATCTTTCCAGAGCTGAGATTAAAGGCATGTGCCACCATACCTGGCTTTTTTTTTTTATTTTAAATTTTGAAATTTTAATCATTAAAAGCTAGAATACAACTTTAAAAATTTTTTTATTTATTAGAGAGACAGGGAAAGGGAGAAAGAGAGACAGAGAGAATGGGCATGCCAAGGCTTCTAGCCACTGCATATGAACTCCAGATGCATGCATCATCCCCCATGCATCTATCTGTCTTATGTGGGGTTCTAGGGCATTGAACCTAGGTCCTTAGGCTTTGCAGGCAAGTACCTTAACCGCTAAGCCATCTCTCCAGTCCACT
The DNA here is from genome assembly GCA_036365145.1 of Orientallactaga sibirica. NCBI lineage: Eukaryota > Metazoa > Chordata > Mammalia > Rodentia > Dipodidae > Orientallactaga > Orientallactaga sibirica. The sequence continues at coordinate 2,495,453 of JAEOAD010002662.1, read as the reverse complement.
TTTTTTTTTTTTTGTTTTTTTTTAGACAGGATCTCTACAGGCCAGGCTAACATGGAACTCACAGCATCACAGGCGTGAGCCACCATACCTGGCTAGGAATACAACCTTTTTCAATGTACAGATGTAGCTAGGAGCAGCAATGTTTGCTAGATCTCAAAGGACATGGCTGTAAAGGGACATGAGGTAGCTATTCATCAGTAAGTGAAACTTGATCATAGCCAAGCAGGACAGACAGACTCAGGCCATGATGGCTACCAGTCTCCCAGCAGAGGTAGCCAGATCTGAGGGTGGCCTCGAACTCATGGCGATCTTCCTCCTCTGCATCCCGAGTGCTGGGATTAAAGGCGTGCGCCACCACGCCCGGCTAGAGCGTGTTTTTATATGTAGTATGACAGGTTCTTCTTCAAGAGACAAGAAATGAACATGCAGACAGCTCTCAAAAGTTTCTGTGTATTCATTTGTCAATATATGCATTATATATATATATATATATACATTGCCTTACATTTTGTAATTTATCTTTTCACTTCATTTAAAATAAAGCTGGGCATGGTGGTGCACGCCTTTAATCCCAACACTTGAGAGGCAGAGGTAGGAGGATCACTGTGAGTTTGAGACCAGCTTGAGAGTACATAGTGAATTCCAGGTTAGCCTGGGCTAGAGCAAGACCCTACCTTGAAACACCAAAATAATAATAATAAAATAATAAATCAAGCTTCTTGGATGGCCAGCCAGGTTAAATGTGCCAGCTGGTGCACTGGTAGCATGTCTGTTTGTGGGAGATTTGAGACCAACTCCATGGGAAAAAAATTCATGCCTGGTTCTGAAAACCTAACCAAAAAATTAGGGCTGAAGAAGTCATAAGCCCTGGCGAGGGTTGGGGAGGAGGATCTATTACTGTTGTTTGGCCAAATTAATATATTGTGCCCACCAAACTACCCTCTAAATACTAATGTTTATGTATATATATGTGTGTGTATGTTGGTTGGCATGAAAAAAAATATATATATATATGCACACACACACACAAACACACATATATACATACACACACACACACACACACACACACACACACATATATATATATATATATATATATATATATATATAGAGAGAGAGAGAGAGAGAGAGAGAGAGGAGAGGGTTTTCAAGGTAGGGTCTCGCTCTAGCTCAGGCTGACCTGGAATTCACTATGTAGTCTCAGGGTGGCCTTGAACTAACTCATAGTGATCCTCCAACCTCAGCTTCATGAGTGCTGGGATTAAAGGTGTTTGTAATCATGCCCAGCTCAATGAGTTCTTTTTGATTTATTTGCTCTTTGTAATTTGTGGGACTGGAGTTAAAACCTGGGCCTTATGCATGCTAGGCAAGCACTCTGCCATGTAAGCTACATCCCAGCCAAAATTCTTTTTTTAGGTGCAGTGTAATATATGAGTCTTTTATTTTATAGTTAATGTATTTTGTACCTTGTATAAGAAATCATTTTTTAAAAATCTTGACATTATTAAAAATTCACATTTTCTTCTAAAAACTACAAAACTTTGCCTTGTAAAGTTTTGTTTTTAGGAAGCCAGTCCCTTATCCATTAGGCAAGTGGGATTTCTAAGTTTTGCTTTTAACTCTGCAGAAGTTACTTTGGGATGTGAGGTGACATAGGGAAATCCATCACTTACCCTTCCTGTGCATAACAAGTTGTGGGTATCATTTATTGGCTAATTTCTTGTTTTTCTTGTGGGCTGCTCTGCATTCCAACATAAATCTCACATGTACCTATGCATGCAGTTCAACTTTGAGGCATTTTTCTTCAATGATACTGGCCCATTTTGTCTGTCCCTGTGCCTACCACACTGGATTATTTACTATGGCTCTACATCTTGGATTTTTTTTTTTTTTTCAGGTAGAGTCTTGCTCTAGCCCAATCTGACCTAGAATTCACTATGTAGTCTAGTCTCAAATTCACAGTGATCCTCTTGCCTCTATCTTTCCAGAGCTGAGATTAAAGGCATGTGCCACCATACCTGGCTTTTTTTTTTATTTTAAATTTTGAAATTTTAATCATTAAAAGCTAGAATACAACTTTAAAAATTTTTTTTTATTTATTAGAGAGACAGGGAAAGGGAGAAAGAGAGACAGAGAGAATGGGCATGCCAAGGCTTCTAGCCACTGCATATGAACTCCAGATGCATGCATCATCCCATGCATCTATCTGTCTTATGTGGGGTTCTAGGGCATTGAACCTAGGTCCTTAGGCTTTGCAGGCAAGTACCTTAACCGCTAAGCCATCTCTCCAGTCCACTTTTTTTTTTTTGTTTTGTTTTTAGACAGGATCTCTACAGGCCAGGCTAACATGGAACTCACAGCATCACAGGCGTGAGCCACCATACCTGGCTAGGAATACAACCTTTTTCAATGTACAGATGTAGCTAGGAGCAGCAATGTTTGCTAGATCTCAAAGGACATGGCTGTAAAGGGACATGAGGTAGCTATTCATCAGTAAGTGAAACTTGATCATAGCCAAGCAGGACAGACAGACTCAGGCCATGATGGCTACCAGTCTCCCAGCAGAGGTAGCCAGATCTGAGGGTGGCCTCGAACTCATGGCGATCTTCCTCCTCTGCATCCCGAGTGCTGGGATTAAAGGCGTGCGCCACCACGCCCGGCTAGAGCGTGTTTTTATATGTAGTATGACAGGTTCTTCTTCCTTGGTTTTTTTTTTTTTAACCTAAAACCACTCTTTTCTTTCTTTTCTTTCTTTCTTTCTTTTTTTTTTTGGGGGGGGAGGTTCAAGGTAGGGTCTCACTCTGGTCCAGGCTGACCTGGAATTAACTATGTAGTCTCAGGGTGGCCTTGAACTCACAGTGATCCTCCTACCTCTGCCTCCCAAGTGCTGGGATTAAAGGCGTGCGCCACCACGCCTGGCTTCTTTTTCTTTTTTATTAACATGTATTAATTGTACATTAATGGGATTCAGTGTGATATTACCATATAAGCATCTAGGGTTCACTGATCAAATCTCTCTTTTTATAACCACCACCCTAGTATCTGTCTCAATCCCTAGTAATTTCTACTACTTTCGAGTTGAGATTTTATTAGTCATCATAGAAGTGAGAGAACATGCATTACTTCTTTTTCCATGACTGGCTTTTTACTTCATTGATGTCCTCAAGTTCCGTCTTTTCACTATAAACTATAGGATTTCATTTTTTCTTTATGACTAAATAATATTTCATTGTGTATATATCCCACATTTTCTTTTCTTTTTGGGGGGGGGGTTTGAACTGTGTGAGTCCACTTATGTGGATCCTTTTTTATTTATTTTTATTTTTTAAAAGTTTTTGTTTTTTTTTTAATTTTTAATTTTTTTATTGACATCTTTTTATGTTTACATACAAAAAACATATGATATTTCCCTCCCCTCCCCTCCCCCATTCCACTTTAGAACACAAATCTCCATCATATCCCCTCCCTCTCTCCATTAGTCTTTCTTTTAATTTGATGTCATCATCTTTTTCTTCTATTTTGAGGGTCTTGCGATGGTATTGCTAGGCACTGCAAGGTCATGGATATCGAGGCCAGTTTCTGTCTGGACAGTTGCATTGTAAGGAGTTGTACCTTTCCTTTGGCTCTTCCATTCTATCCGCCCCCTCTTCTGCAATGGTCCCTGAGCCTTGGAGGGTGTGACAGAGATGTTTCAGTGCTGGGCACTCCTCTATTCCTTCTTCTCAGCACTATGTTGCCTTTTGGTGATCCCAGTGGTCATCGCCATCTGAAAAGAGAAGCTTCTCTAACCAGAAGTGAGAGTAGCATTAATATGTGAATATGAACATTAAGTGTAGTGCCCCCAGGGCAGCTTGGTGGGAATAATATATACATTTAGTCAGACAAGAGCAGGATTTATACCCCTAAGGCTCATTACCTCACCTGCCATAGACTTTTGCTTAAGTTTTTCAGTACCAGGCATGTATTCCGTCCTGTAGAGAGGGCCTTCAGTCCAATTATGGAGCAGTTGGTTACCCCAAGAGTAGACATGGCACTATTGCACCCGTTCAGTCATTGGGTCTGTCTGGCCAAACTTGAATATTCAGTGTCCACTGTTTTCACTGCCGATGACTTCTGTCTCCCATATGGCTGCGTGCAGTGCAGCTTTTTCCAGCTTTCAGTTGGCTGGCCTACAGGGAGAAGGTTTTTTGCTCAGCACCAGCTTGCTTCTGTTAATGGCACCTAGGCTACATCCACATCTTAGCTTTTGTGAAGAAAGCTTCAGTAAAGATGGACATGAAGGTATCTCTCTGGAATGCTAATTGCATTTCCTTTGTCTATAGATGCAACACTGAACTAGCTGGCTCACATGGTGATGCTAGTTTTGGGGTTTTGAGGATCCATTCGGTTTTCTATAATGGCTTTATAAATTGATAGTCCCACCAGTAGTGTTTATTTTCTTCACACACTCATCAGCATTTGTTGTTTATTTATTTCTTTATTTAGAGGAAAGGGTCTCACTCTAGCCCAGGCTGACTTGGAATTCACTATGTAGTCTCAGGCTGGCCTCAAACTCATGGTGATCCTCCCACCTCAGCTTCTTGAGTGCTGAGATTAAAGGCGTTCCACCACACCCAGCTCTTGTCTCAGCTTTCTGAGTACTGACAGTACAGATGTTGGCCACCAAACACAGTCTGTAGCTTTGGTTTGCACTTTATTCTTTTTTTTTTTTTTTTTTTTTTTTTGAGGTAGGGTCTCACTCTGGCTCAGGCTGACCTGGAATTCACTATGTAGTCTTAGGGTGGCTTTGAACTCTCAGTGATCCTCCTACCTCTGCCTCCCGAGTGCTGGGATTAAAGGCGTGCGCCACCATGCCCGGCACTTTATTCTTTTTTTTAAAAATATTTTATTTTATTTATTTGAGAGAGAGGCAGATAGAGAGAGAGAGAGAAAGGGAGTACCAGGGCCTTCAGCTGCTGCAGATGAACTCTAGACACATGTGTCACCTTGTGTATCTGGCTTATGTGGGTCCTGGGGAATCCAATCTGGGTTCTTTGGCTTTGCAGACAAGTGCCTTGACCACTAAACTATTTCTCCAACCCTGCCCTTTTTTCTTTTTATCAATAATGTCCTGATTACTTTTAGGACCCCGCCCTTCCACATGTATTTTGGAATTAGTTTGAAAACTAACTTGAAATTTTCTTTTGGGATACTTACTAAAGAAGTTGAATTGACCCTAGATTAATTGACAGCAATTAGCACCATATCTTGAGTGTAAAGACCATATTTTACCTATGAACATAGCTTCTCCCTCTATGTAGTTTAGTCCTGTTTTATATTTTCAATAACATTAATTTATATTCCTTATGAAGGTCTTCCACATCTTATATCATGATAGTTCTGAAATATCTTAATTACTATTGCTTTTATAATTGACATTTAAAAGTTATCCTTTCTGGGCTGGAGAGATGGCTTAGCAGTTAAGGTGTTTGCCTGAAAAGCCTAAGGACCCATGTTCAACTCTCCAGATCCCACTTAAGCCAGACACACAAAGGTGAGGCAAGTGTAAGGTTGCACATGCCCACTGGGTGGCACAAGCATCTGGAATTCGATTGCAGTGGCTGAGGCTCTGGTGTGCCAATTTTCTCTTTCTGCCTCTGTCTCTGTCTCTCACTTTCTCTAATTTTTTTTTAAAAAGCATGATAAGGGCTGGAGAGATGGCTTAGCGGTTAAGGCACTTGCCTCCTAAGCCTAAGAAAGCTGGTTCCAATCTCCAGCAGTTCCAATCTCCATGTCCCACGTTTAGCCAGATGCAAAGTGACACAAGGGCGCAATGCCATACGTGCTCACAAGGGGGCACACACATCTGGAGTTCGATCACAGCAGCTGAGAGACTGCTGGCGCACCCATTCTCTATCTGTCTCACTCTCCCTCTCCCTCTGTCTCTCTCTGTGTCTCTCTCCAAAAAAAAATAAATAAAATTAAAAAAAATTTTTTTTAAAGCATGATAAAAAAGTATCCTTTCTCTCTTTTTAGAGTACAGACATATAATTAGTTTATATTATCCACATATGTAATTATACTTTTAAAAATTAATATTGCCAGGCATGGTGGCGCATGCCTTTAATCCCAGCACTCGGGATGCAGAGGTAAGATGATCATCATGAGTTCGAGGCCACTCTGAGACTACATGGTTAAGTTCCAGGTCAGCCTAGGCCAGAGTGAGACTCTACCTCAAAAAACCAAAATAATAATAATAATAATACTAGCAACCTATATATAAAATTTTTGGTTTTCCTAATTAAATAATTATATGCTCTATAATGAAATCAGTCTTATGTTTTCCTTTCCAAAACTTACATGTTTTATTTATGTTTTGTTCTTCTTGCACTAGATAGGACCTTGAGTACAATAGTGGAAAGAAGAGTTGATGTGGATATTTTAATCTTGTTCCTGATTTTATTTTTTTTGTTTGTTTGTTTATTTATTTGAGAGAGAGGGAGATACAGAAATAGGCAGGTAGAGAGAGAGAGAGAGAGAGAGAGAGAGAGAATGGGTGCGCCAGGGCCTCCAGTCACTGCAAACGAACTCCAGATGCGTGCACCCCCTTGTGCATCTGGCTGACGTGGGTCCTGGAGAATCGAGCCTCGAACCGGGGTCCTTAGGCTCCACAGGCAAGCGTTTAACCGCTAAGCCATCTCTCCAGCCCTTGTTCCTGATTTTAAAATGGATGCTCCTAACATCTCACCTTAAAGAATGATGCTGGCCATCATTTTTTTGTTGTTGTTTTTGTAAAAGCTCTTTATCAGAGTTTATCGAGTCTTTATCAGGTAGGAAGTTTCTTTATAAATTGGTGGCAGAGAAGTAAATGCTTTAAAAAATATATTTTAGGGGCTGGAGAGATAGCTTAGCAGTTAAGGTGCTTGCCTGAAAAGCTTAAGTACTGTGGTAGTTTGAATAGATGGCCCCCAATATATTCAGTGTTTTATTAGTTTATAGTTTACATCTGTAGCCACCTGGCTGGAGGCAGTGTCTCTGGGTGGCTCTTAAGGTGTGGTGGAGGGTTTAGGATCTCAATCTAAAGATATGCAAAGTGTGCCTAGCTGGAGTTCCTGAGGTGTGCTGTGCTGTGTGGCTTTTGGCTGTGGCTTTGCTCTCTGTGTTTGGTCCTGTGAAAGCAGGCCAGCTTCTTCTGCCATTATGGAACTTCCCCTGAACCTGTACGCTACAATAAATATCCCTTCCTCCGTAACTGTGCCTCGTCTGGAAGTTCATCTCAGCGAACCTGAAGCTGTGTGCTACAAGTACCCAGGTTCAATTTCCCAGTTACCTGCATAAGCCAGATACACATGGTGGCACATGTGTCTGGAGTTCGTTTGCAGTGGCTAGAGGCCTTCTCTCTCTATCTGCCTCTTTCGATCTCAAATAAATAAAAATAAAGTAGTAAAACATATATTTTATTTATTTGCATGTATGTTTGTATGTGTTGGGGTGATGCCAGGACCTCTTGCTGCTACAAATGAATGTCAGGCTTTATGTGGGCATTGAGGAATTGAACCCAGGATGGAAAGCTTTGCAAGCAAGCACCTTTTGTGTTTTGTTTTGTGTCGTTTTTGTTTGAAGCAGGGTCTCACTCTAGCCCAGACTGACCTGGAACTCACTCTCTAGCCCAGGCTTGAATTCACGGCAATTGTCCTACCTCAGCTTCCCAAGTGCTGGGATTAAAAGTGTATACCACCAGGCCCAGCTAAGCAAGCACTTTTAACTACTGAACCATCTCCCCAGAGCCAAGTGAATGCATTTTCTGCAACCATTTAATCATAAAGTTTCTCTCCTTTAACTATATGAATGAAGTTAATTATATTAATAGCTTTAAAAAAATATATATGTCACAACAACTAGCCCAGGCTGGTCTTAAACTCAGCATCCTCCTGCCCCAGACCCCAGGGTGCTAAGTTTATAAGCAAGCACACTGTATCCACCTATTAATAACTTTTCTGTCATTAAGTCATTCTGACATTCCTAGGCTCAGCCCAACTTATGATATGTTATTATTCAGTTTTCTTTTTTTGCATGTGTATGTCTATGTGGTGTGTGTGCCTATATGAGTGTATTGTGTGGGTGCAGGGGTGTGGGTGCATGTATGTGGAGGCCAGAGGTCAATGTCGGGAGTCTTGCTTAATTTCTCTACTCCTTGTTTTAGAGGTGCGGTCTCTCACTGAACCTGGAGTTCACTGACTTGGGCTAGACTAGCTAGCCAGCAGACCCCAGAGAGCTTCCTGTTTCTGCCTTCCTGGTGCTGGGATTATAGGCGCATGTCATTGCACGCAGCATTTTACATTGGTGCTGGGGATTCAAACTCAGATCCTCACACCTGCAGGGCAAGCACTTTACTACTGAGCCATTTCCCCAGCCCCCTACTATCTCTCTCTCTCTCTCTCTCTTTCCTTCTTTCCTTCCTTCCTTCTTTCTTTCACATTGTTGAATTCAATTTCTAGGACTTTTACTTCCGAACGTATGAATGAAACTGGCCTCTGTTTGCCCCCTTTTTTCTTTTTTCTTCTTTCCCTTCAGTTTTCTGAGAAAGAGAGAGAGAGAGAAAGAGAGAGAGAGAGAGAGAGAGAGAGAGAGAGAGAGAGTGTGTGTGTGTGTGTGTGTGTGAGAGAGAGAGAGAGAGAGAGAGAGAGAGATGAGCCAAGGTCTCCTTGCATAGCCCTGACTGGCCTGGAACTTTGGATCCTCCTGTCTCATAGTCCCTCCCAAGGACTATGATTACAGGTGTGTACCACCATGCCTGGCTCCTGGCCTATGATTTTAATCTCCCTACACCCCTCCAGCAGACTTGTCACTGTTGCTAAGCACAGGTCAATAACATTATTTCCTTGTATGCTGGCCACAGAATGGTCTTTACATTCTGGATTTCCCTCCTAACACCCTGGCACTAACACACAGGTCTGGCGCATGTGGGCCCCAAACAGCCCCTAGAAGTCCATGGAAAGCCTGCAGAAGCCAAGCCCCTCGGAGCCTGGCTGTCTGTCAATCTACCCCCTCCTCCTCCACAAAATCCACTTTGTCTATGAGGAAGCTCTTCTTGATGGCCAGCCTGTGTGAAAACCATCTTTTTGTTGCTCAATCCCTGGGGCTTAGCACAATGTCCCCATAAAGTACTGATTCATACACATCTGTGGAACCGAGTTTTTCCCAACCCAAATCTGAGCTCTTCTTGGCTCAGTGACATTGATTTTTTAAATTCTTTTTCATAAAATGTTCTGGAGTCTCTTTTTATTTTTTTATTTTATTTGCACGCATGACATGCATAGGCTCTGCCTCACGAGACAGTCAGCGGTTATTTTGTAGACGAGAGTCTTGTGCACTGAGGAATTTCTTTGTAACTTTCCGATGCCACGGCCTACCTTACACAAATGCAGAGTCTCTTCCAAGTCTCAGCCATTGGTGTTTTGTCCACACTTCTCCTGATGCTTGTGACCTCTGGAGCGGCCTGACTAGAACGTTTGCAGGGCAGCCACAGCCCTCCGCGCCTCAAGCACACCTTGGCTCATGATGGGAGCCTTGCTCCTGTCTGTGCTCCTCCCTGGCAGGAACATTGATGTTAGCTCCTTGGTGAGGCCTCCCTCACTTCCCCTCCTTCTTTCCACTGGCCCCTTGCAGTCAGCCTTTCACCTTATGCTCTCTGCAGATGTTGTACACACACTTTAAAAGAGAGCAATATAAATAACCTCTTTCTAAACCTGTAGTAGTTCAGTGTGCATTTCCTGAACCCAGGCGTTTCCTTACAGAACTGCAGTACGGTTGTCAAAATCAGGATATTGAACAGGGATACAAATGCCATGACTGAATCCACAGTTTATTTTGGAAACCATCCATTATCCTTTTACCTTTCTTGTAATAATTATCCAATTGGTTTATAGATATCTATCTATTCACATTTCTGTTTCCTGTTTCCTTGCATGCACATAATGACCCTATGACTCTGGGGTTCTGTTTTTTAATCCTTTGTTTTAGGATTTGGGGTGTGTGTGTGTGTGTGTGTGTGTATGTGTGTGTATTGTTTAATTAGTTAATGAAATTACATGGTGTGTCTTTGGTTCTATAGTCTTCCCACTATGGCCTTTCCCTCCTTAGCCTGGAGTGTGCTCCCTCCTTCTGCAAACCCTTGTGCTCTTTCTCTCTTTCCGCCCCTCTCACTAGTATGAAATGACTCACTGTAGCTTAATGTAGCTATTCATCCAGGGGTAGATACTAAGGGATGGACAAAAATGAATATAGTCATATATTTCTTTTTTCTTTTTTCTTTTTTTTTTTTCAATATAGGGTTTTGTTCTAGTCCAGGCTGACCTGGAATTCACTTTGTAGTCTCAGGGTGGCCTCAATCTCATGGCAATCCTTCTACCTCTGCCTCCTTAGTGCTAGGATTAAAGGTGTGTGCCACCATGCCCAGCTTATATATTTCTTCTCTTCTTTCATTCTTTTTTTTTTTTTTTTTTTTTGGTTTTTCGAGGTAGGGACTCACTCTAGCCCAGGCTGACCTGGAATTCACCATGTAATATCAGGATGGCCTCGAACTCATGGTGATCCTCCTACCTCTGCCTCCCGAGTGCTGGGATTAAAGGCATGCACCACCACACCCGGCCCAGCTTATATATTTCTTAATGGCAGACATAGCTTCAGAGAAATGCATTGCAGGGCTAGGATGTTGCTCAGTGCAAAGAACTAGCTTAGCATGCACAGGCTCAATTTTATGATTCCCTGTATGCATGCACATACACACACAAACACACACAAATTAATCAGGTGATTCTGTCATTGTACAAACATCATAGAGGATATTCACACAAACTAAGACCATTATATCAATAGTTTATATAATCTTTTTTGTGGGGTACTGGGGATTGAACTTGGGACCTCACATATGCTAGGCAAGAACTCTACCACAGAGCTATATATCCAGCCCTCTTTTGTATTTGATTTATTTATTTATTTATTTTTGTTTTTTCAAGGTAGGGTCTCACTTTAGTCCAGGCTGACCTGGAATTCACTATGTAGTCTCAGGGTGGCCTCGAACTCAGAGCGATCCTCCTACCTCTGTCTCCCGAGTGCTGGGATTAAAGGCGTGCACCACCATGCCCAGTTTTGTACCTTTTTTGTGTGTTGTATGAATGTGTATTGAGTGTCCATAATGCATGTACATGTGTGTGCATGTACGAGTGGAGGCCAGAGGACAAGCTAGAGTGTCATCCTCATGTATACCATCCACCTCTGCTTGAGACAGGGTCTCTCACTGACGTGGATCTCACTGATTAGGCTAGACTGGCTGGCCAGCCAGCCACAGGGCTACACCTGTCTCCACCGCCCCAGGCCGGGGATTATAGGTACACACCACCTGGCCAGATAAATATGTGGGTGCTGGGGATCAAATTCGGGTTCTTATGTGTATGAGGCAAGCACTTATTCACTGAGCTCTCTCCTTAGCTCCTACTTTATTTTGACATAGAGTTACCACACAACTGCCCAGCCTGGCCTTGAACCACACACTTTAGCCTTGACAGCTCTTGAATTTGAGATCTTCCTGCCTCAGCCTTCCAATTATAGATCTGCATGATCAGACCTGGCTACTAGTCCATATAATCTTATGAGACCATCATCCTACAGCCTGTTGTTAATTACAACATTATTGTGAGACATGTGGCTGTATGTACTACAACCCCTCCTGTCCTCAGAGGTCTTTGCTTCTGGTATTCTGTGTATTTCCATTTCTTCCACACCAGAAAACACTGAGCCCACCCCCAGTGTTTGATGACTACCGATTCTGTGAACAAGCATAAGTATGAACACTGAGCCCACGGCCAGTGCTCTATGCCCACTGCTTCCGTGAACAAACACAATCATGAAAGGTAGCCCCTGAGATGATGAGCTCAGGTTCAAGTACTCCTTAGTTAGCCCACTTGGCCACATAATCAGTGGCTGGACACAAGGTTCCAAAACAGGGGTATCAGATTTACTTCCCTTTTGCTCATTTAAAGCCAACAGGCAAATGAGAAACATGTCAGATGAAAAACTTGGACTGCTTGCCTTAAGAGAAGAAAAAAATTACTGAATGACTAAGGAGAGAAATTGAAAAAAAAAAAAAAAAAAAAAAAAAAGGACTGGAGCACACCCCATGGAGGTGTCACTATTTTAAAATATTTAACTTTGGATGGCTCGGTGGTTAAGATACTGGCCTGCAAAGCCTAACGAACCCGGTTTAATACCCCAGTATTCCCCAGTAAAGCCAGATGCACAAAGTGGTGCTTGTATCTGGAGTTCGTTTACAGTGGCTAGAGGCCCTGAAATGCCCATTCTCTCTCGCCCTCTTTCTCTCTCTCTGCTTCAGATAAATAAATTAGATGAATAAAATATTTAACATGGTTAACTTTGGGGTGGAATCATTCGTCCCTTGAATGCTTAGAGCACAGTGGGGAGAAAACACCATGTCAGTTGTAGGCAGTTCCCTGTCCTCAGTAAGCTTAGAGTTTAGACTGCTTTATTTAGCTCCTTCCTGTGCTCAGCCTCCCATTTGTTTTGAGCCCATCTATTCCTGCTTGTCCTTGTGTTGATTTAATTGCACTACAGCTGTGACGCCTTCATGGAACACCACTAATACATGCGTCAACATAAGAAACTTGGAGTTAGGTCCCAAAGGGCTTGTGATACAAGCTTGACTAGGTTTCTGTGGTCCCCGCCCCACTTATCTGTGGCTTCTTATTATTCTTAGCCCCTGGGTTCCATGTGGTCACAAAAAGGAGGCACCATCCACCTGCTTCATCCAGACGCGCTTCTTGAGACTTAACATAGGGTCGTGGTTCAATAAGCCCATGATACGTTGGAATCATCATAAGGTACATCAAATCCACTGCCACACGTCTTAGCTCATCAACACAGCTTCCTGCAGTGTCAGTTGTTTGCACTGGGAACTGGAGTGACTGGGTGCTATGTTGACAGTGGCTGCCCAGCATCATGAGAGAATCTGCACATCACTAGCCCAGGAAAAGTTCCCAAAGCAGAATTCAAAGCACAGTTTCTACTAAATCGGTATCACTCTACTTTTTTTTTTCCACTTCATTTTTTTTTCTTTGATAGGGTGTCATTCCGTAGCCCAGGCCCACCTGGAACTCACAAAGTAGCCCAGGCTGACTTTGAATTCAAAGCAACCCTCCCAAATGCTAGGATTACAGGCATGAGTCACCACACACGGCCCATTATTCTAAAGTAGAAAAATCCTAAATCGATCCACCATCAATCAAAGCCTGTGTTTGTACTGGACACATCTTAAACCCACGTGTGCACCTTGGCCCCTGTCCCACTTGGCCCCTTGTTCTTCAGGGAGAAATTTCAGGACAAGAATCGTGTCTTCACAAGTTGAGCATCAGGGGCCAGAGATCCTAAAAACGCTCCTGGGGCAGATGATCCCTTGGGTTAACAAGCCTCACATCACTCCTGCCCCTGTGGGTAGTGACAGAGAGCCCCTCTGGACCTGCCTGCCTGCCTGCCTGCAGTTAATCCTCCCTCAGCTGGCTGTGGATAAAGCAGCCTGGGTCACCACATCCCTGCCAGGGCTTCAGGGAAGAGGAAGCCAGGGGCTGCTCCCACGTTGGTTCTCTGCAGCCTTGGGGTTGCTTTCTCGGGGATAATTGGGCCTTCTCTGCCACCACCCCAAATCAAACCCCGCCAGGCTGATGTTATGACACTTCGTGATGTTTGTTGACACTGTTTCCCTCCTCAAATTGCCATCCTGTCTTCCTGGTGAAGGGGAGGAGGAAGCTGAGGAGTGGAAAACTGAGGATCCGCAGGTCACGTCCATGCTCCCACTGGGACCAGAGCCAGCCTGTTCTCCCAACCACGCCCCACTGAGCCTTCCTGAAGGTTGTGTCCAATTTCCTGGGTGTTTTCACTTCCCTGCCCCACCTCCGTGGGGCTCTGGCCCCTTCCTCTAGGGAGGTGGGTTTCCCAGTGGATGGCTTGTCCCTGACTTAAGCACTCTCTCTTCTAGCCATTGTTTCTCACTTTTAAATGCATATTAAATAGCTCTTCTTTCTCTTTGATTCCTTTCACCTTGCTGCTGTTTGTAGATGGGGTGATCGTCCTTGATTTATGAGTTAGCCAAGCTGTGAGTAATTATTTTTTCATCTTTACTCGTAGATTCTTCCAGCCCCCAATCACTCTTGTTTTTTCCCTAAACTGCTACTTTCTCTACATTTGTCTGTAATGAGGTAGCCACGGGGGTGTCCAGTTCCTGTTCCGGGGACTCAGCATCTGAAGAGGGCCACTAATGTGCTCAGGACCCTCCCCCTGGCCCTTCCTCTGATGAATCAGCCTGTTTCTGATTTTTTTTTCCAGCACTTAACACTGTCATAATTTTAGCCTTTGCGTTAATTGAACATGCACTGACCACAGAACACAGGGCTGCTTCCGTCTGTTTCTGCCTGTCTGTAGTGTTTGTGGATGGAAGGATTGCTCTTGATCTATGAATGCATTTATTCACCGGCGCTTCTGAATAAGTCTCTGAACCTACTTCATTTAAATGTTTTCTAAACCTCTGGTTGCATGTGGGAATTTAAGAGCAGACCTTGTAAGATGGAAGAGGGGACTTGGGGTTGAGTCCCAGGCAGCCTGGGTTCAGCGCCCCTTTCCTTTTTCTTTTCCTAGCTGAGTGACCTCCAGGAACCTGGTTCCTTATCCATGGAGTGGAAGTATGGCTGCTGGAATGTTCGGTTGTAGGATGAGCGGAAATGATGGTGTGAATACTGCCCGGGACAGTCATGGGTACTGGGTGCAAACACTCAATGCAATTGGCTTTTCCAGGTGATTCTCAGACCTGTGGAGTTTGTAGACTAAGGAAATCTTAAGATACATATTGATGAGTGTAAGTTTACAGTTGTTAATTTTGCAAGTAAGAACAATATATTCAATAAAAAAAGGAAGAAAAGAAAACCACCATACACCTACAACTCATGTCCACCTATTTGTACTAAAGTCTAGCGAAGGATATTTGTTTTTTTTTTTTCTTTGAACTGGTATATTTAATTTGACTTGTTCATTCTAAATATTAACCTCTAATAATCAAGTATTTATCACAAAATATTATACTAGATGCTACAGGAGTTCAGAACAGAGATTTGTCTTCAAGTTGCTTACGGTTCCATAGGAGAGATAAAGTGTATATAGATAGATATAATAAGAGGAAGGAAAGAGTAGGTGACAAGACATACAATGACTGCTACAGAGACTCAGTAACTACATACCCACTAAATGTTCATTCTTTACCTCTGGTAAAGGCAAGGGTTTTCCTATTTGTAATTCCCTTCTTCTCCATCTTGACTTATATAGCCCACCTGGCAGTGGTCTAGGATTCTCACTCTTCAGTGGGTTTGTTGAATGAAGTGACCAGTTTAGTATGTCAAGTGCACGCATCCACAGCTAGTTCGTAAGCAGTCAGTCTCACACCCAGAGGCATGAAGTTTCAGGGGAAGTTTTAGCATGGTGGGGAAAGCATGACACTAGCGGCAAGTTGGAGCCACATTGTCATATTGCAGGGAGGAAGTAGAGGCAGATGACTGTTCCTGTGAAAGAGTATTTGAAACCAAAAGTCAGAGAAGACTCAGTTTAAGAGGTTAAAAAAGGAGGGGCATGGTGGTACATGCCTTTAATCCCAGCACTTGGGAGGCTGAGGTAGGAGGATGGCTGTGAGTTCAAGGCCAGCCTAAGACTACATGGTGAATTCCATGTCAGGTCAGCCTGGACTAGATCGAGACCCTACCTCAAAAAAAAAAAAAAAAGGGAGGGGGCTGGAGAGATGGCTTAATGGTTAAGGCACTTGCATGCAAAGCCAAAGGACCCAGGTTCGATTCCCCAGATCCCATGTAAACCAGATACACAAGGTGGTGCATGCGTCTGGAGTTTGTTTGCAGTGGCTAAGGGCCCTGGTGCGCCCATTCTCTATCTGCCTGTTTCTCTTTCTCTCTCTCTCAAATAAATATAAATAAAATAACAATTAAAAAAAAAAAAAAAAAAAAAGCCAGGCGTGGTGGTGCATGCCTTTAATCCCAGCACTTAGGAGGCAGAGGTAGGAGGATCGCCATGAGTTTAAGGCCACCCTAAGACTACAAAGTGAATTCGAGGTCAGCCTGAGCTAGAGTGAGACCCTACCTTGAAAAATCAAAAATAAATAAATAAATAAACAAATAAAAGAAAAAGAAAGAAAAAACGAAAAAGAAGCCCAGCATGGTGTTAAATGCTTAAATCCTAGCACTCAGGAGGCAGAGGTAAGAAGATGGCTATGAGTGAGACTACATAGTGAAATTTAGGTCAGCCTGGGCTAGAGCAAGACCTACATCTGAAAACCAAAATTAAATAAATAAATAAAGTAAATAAATACAGGGCTAGGGATGCAGCTCAGTGGCAGAACCATATTTACCTCAACACCAGAAACAAACAAGCAACAAAAAACCAAAGTAGTACTTTTTGCTTTATGAATTATATTCCTTTTTTTATTTGTTAGCAAGCAGAGAGAGAGAGAGAAAGTGAGAATGAGAGAGAGGAAGTGGGTATACCAGGGCTTCCTGCCACTGCAAACGAACTCCAACACATGTACCACCATGTGCATCTGATTTGATGCAGGTCCTGGGGAATGGAATCCAGGCTGTCATATTTTGTAAGCAAGTACCTTTAATGCTGAGCCATCTCTCCAGCCCCCCAAAACATTATTCTTATTTAGTGTATTTCACCAGGTAGATGAGCCTATGGTTTACAACCCAGAAATAGGGAACTCAAACAACTTCTCTAGACCAGCAGTTTCTGTTATAGACACAGGATCCAGACGTGGGCCGGAGAAACTGGAACATGGAGGTGGTGGCACAGGGTGGTGCACATTCCTTCCTGTGAGGTCTGACGAACTGTTGAGGATGATGGTTGTGACAACAGATGTGAGAAGCTGGAGTGCACAATGGAAAATATGCGAAGAGAGCAGAGGCACAACAATTTGTGTCTGAGTTTCTGGCAAAATATTGGCTTTGTCTGCATTTTTTTTTATATTTTATTTATTTGAGAGAGAGAGAGAATGGGCACACCAGGGCCTCCAGCCACTGCACATGAACTCCAGACACACATGCCACCTTGTACATCTGGCTTCCATGGGTCCTAGGGAATTGAACCTAGGTCATTGGGCTTCACAGGCAAGTGCCTTAAATGCTAAGCCATCTTTCTAGCCCTGCATTTTGGTGGGGTTTTGTTTTTGGTTTTGGTTTTTGCTGCTCTAGCCCAGGCTGACCTGAATTCACTATGTAGTCTATAGTCTCAGGGTGGCCTCGAACTCACTGCGATCATCCTTCCTCTGCCTCCCAATTAAAGGGGCATGCCATCACGCCCGTCTTTGTATTTTGTTTTTTAAAAGGGCACAAGAAAATGCTTGAAACTTGTCACACCTGCAGCTGAGATGTGCTCAGGCTTATGATAACTTTACTCTGACCCTATTCTGATCACCTATAATTTTAAAAAAATTATTTATTTGGTATGTATGTGTGTGTACACGTGTGCATGCACGTGCATGCCACTGTGTACTATGTACTTGTGGAGGTCAGAGGACAACTTTCAGATTGATCCTTGCCTTCCAACTTGTTTTTAATTTTTTTTAAATTTATTAGCAACAGACAGAGAGAAAGAGGCAGAGAGAGAGAGAGAAAGAGAGAGAATGGGTGCACCAGGGCCTCCAGCCACTGAAAACCAGATGCATGCGCCACCTTGTGCATCTGGCTTACGTGCTTACTGGGGAATAGAGCCTTGAACCCGGGTCATTAGGCTTTACAGGCAAGAGTTTAACCACTAAGCCATCTCTTCAGCCCCAACTTGTTTTTTGAGGTGGGGTCTCTCATTGTTTGCTGTTCCACTTGCCATCTTCCAGGAAATTCTACTGTCTCTACCTCCTTTTTGCTATAGACAGACTGGGATTACAGAGGCCTGCCACAGTTTATAGCTTTTTACATGAGGTCTGGGAATTTGAACTCAGGTATTCAGAATTACTTAACAAGCACTTTATCTACCGAACCTCTCCCCAGCCCCTGATCACCTGTAACTTTTTCAGTCTTACCAAGTTTACCTAGGGGTTGACACATTTGGTTTAAGTACAGAGTTGAACTGTTTTTGAGAAGTTTAAGATAACTCTGCTCAGCTGATTTTGTTTAGAAAAGTCTGGAAAATTCTTTGCTCCTTTCTAGGAGAAAAATTGGACAAAATGTACATGTTCATGTGCATATACATTTCTATATATAAGATGTAAGTAGATGTACTCATTATATAAGTTTGTTTTTCTTTTTTTCTTTCTTTCTTTTTTTTTTTTTCTCTCTCTCTCTCTCTCTTTTTTTTTTTTTTTTTTTTTTTTGGTGTTTTTGATTAGAGTCTCATGGAGCCAGGGCTGTTCTTGGTAGTTTTGAATTCTTGATTCTCCTGCCTCCACCTTCTGAGTGCTGTCACACATAGCTTCAAGTTTTAGTATGTGTGTGTGTAGAGTATGTGTGACATATGTGTACAGGTGTGCCCATGTGCATATATGCAGAGCCCAGAGAAGAGCATTCAGTGTCCAGTGTTCTTCTCTTATCACTCATTATCTCTTATTACTCTATCAGTACTTATTTCCCTGGGATGGAGGTCCCTCCCTCAACCAGGAGCTGTAACAAGCCCCAGTGATCTTCCATCTCAGTCCCCCCACTCATCCTGCCCTGTGGACTGGGTTCAGGTGTATATGGCCATGTCCTGCTCTTTATATGGCTTTTAGGGAGTAGAACTTCATAGTCTCCAGCCGAGAGGCCCTCATGCTTAAGCTCCAAGCACTCTTAACTGCTGAACCATCACTCCATAAGTTTTTTTTTAAAATAAATTTATTAAAAAATATATATATATATATGTTTTTCATTTTTCGGTTTTTCAAGGTAGGGTCTCACTCTAGCCCAGGCTGACCTGGAATTCACTATGTAGTCTCAGGGTGGCCTTGAACTCATGGTGATCCTCCTACCTTTGCCTCCCGAATGCTGGGATTAAAGGCGTGCGCCACCACGCCCGTCTCAAAAAATATTTTATTTTTATTTATTTACTTAGAGAGACAGAGGCAAGGCAGGACCTGGCTGGCAGGACCTCTAGGCAGTGCAAACAAACTCCAGCACCACCATGTGCATCTGGCTTATGTGGGTTCTGGGTAATCAAGCCTGGGTCCTTAAACTTCACAGGCAAGTGCCTTACCCACTAAGCCATCTGTCCAGCCCCTCCCCATAAGTTTTATATATTTACATATTGATTATATTTTTTTAAGGTCCAATTAGCTCAATACCTTGGTAGGACACCTGACTAAATAGGAAGCCTTTAGTAGGTCGCTATTAAGCTGTGATGACTGATGTGTGGAAGCAGGCATGAAGCGGGCCTGCCTGTAACTGCATCCATGTGGGAGAACACTGCCCATGTGCTAAGAGCCGCTGCTGAATCCAAGTATGGCTGACTCTGCAGGACAAAAAAAATCACAGCCATTTACTGTACACTGAGTGCTCAGTAAAGTAGCTCACATGAAGGAGCCAAACCCTCACAGAGCCCCAGCTACGTAGTATTAGAAGGCCTATTCTACATGAGAAAAACCATGGCTTAGAGTACTTAAGGCAAAGTTCTCCAGGCACAGAGAACTGAGGAGGGGCAGAGCTGGAATATAAACCCAGATCTTTCTAACTTTGTTTCAACTTATTAGGATATTTATTTATTTATTTGGTATTTTTAAGGTAGGCTCTCACTCTAGCCCAGGCTGACCTGGAATTCACTCTGTAGTCTCAGGGTGGCCTTGAACTCACAGCCATCCTCCTACCTTTCCCTCCTGATTAAAGGCGTGTACCACCACACCTGGTTCCCAGATGCCATTAAAAAAAATGATTTATTTGCAGAGAGAGAGAAAAAAAAATGGGTGTGCCAGGGCTCTCTAGGTACTGCAAACGAACTCCAGATGCCTGTACCATTTGTGCCTAAACATAATTTTTAAAGAGAAAGTCTGGCTTTGAACTCATTATGTAGCTGAAGATGACATTAAACTTCCAATCCTCCTGTCTCCAACTCCTGAGTGCTTGGATTACAGGCGTGAACCATCACACCCACTTTTATTCAACATAATCTGAGATTTTTAAAAATTATTTTATTTATTTTGGAGAGAGACACAGAGAGAGACAGACAGACAGAGAGGGAGACAGACAGAGATGGGTGCGCCAGCAGTCTCTCAGCTGCTGTAAATGAAATCCAGATGTGTGCGCCCCCTTGTGGTCAAGTGTGGCATTGCGCTCTTGTGTCACTGCATCTGGCTAAACATGGGACCTGGAGACTGGAACCGGGTTCTTAGGCTTAGCAGGCAGGCGCCTTAACCGCTAAGCCATCTCTCCAGCCCTGAGATTTTTTTTTATGTTGTTGCATATATCAAGAGTTCATTCCTAGGGGACTGGAGAGATGGCTTAGTGGTTAAGGCTCTTGCCTGCAAAGCTGAAGGATCCAGGTTGGATACATAAGCCAGATGAACATGGTGGTGCATGTTTCTGGAGTTTTATTTGCAGTGGCTAAAGGCCCTGATGCACCCATATTCTCTCTCTCTTTCTGTCTCAAATAAGTAAATAAATAAATAAATAAATAAATAAATAAATAAATAAATAAATAAAAAGAGTTAATTCCTTGTACTTGTCTAGCATATATGAAGTTCTGAGTTATAGCCCCAGCACCAGGCATCAGGAATGGTGGAGCAGCATTCTTATAATCCTAGCACTCAGGAGGTGGAGGCAAAAAGATCAGAAGTTAATGGACATGTTTAACTACATATAGAGTTCCTGGATATTTTGGGCTACATGAAAGCTGGTTTCAAAAAAGAAAAAGGGGCTGGAGAGATGGCTTAGCAGTTAAGGTGTTTGCCTGCAAAGCCAAAGGACCCAGGTTCAACTCTCCAGGACCCACATAAGCCAGTTGCACAAGGGGGCACATACATCTGGAGTTTGTTTGCAGTGGCTAGATGCCCTGGTGCCCCCATTCTCTTCCTCTCTCTTTCTGACTCTTTTTCTCAAATAAATAAATATTTTTTTTTTTAAGAAAGAAAGAAAAAGGCAGCTGGATGTGGTGGTACATGCCTTTAATCCCAGCACTGGGGAGGCAGAGGTAGGAGGATTGCTGTGAGTTTGAGGCCACCCTTAGATTACATAGTGGATTACAGGTCAGCCTGGGACTAGAGTGAGACCCTACCTCCAAAAACCAAAAAATAAAAATAAAAAGGTGCCAGGTATACTAGTTTACACCTTTCTTTTCCTTTAAAAAAAAATTGTTATTATTATTTTATTATTTATTTGAAAGAGAGATAATGGGCAGGTCAGAGTCTTTTGCCACTGCAAACGAACTCCAGATGCATGTGCCCCCTTGTGCGCATGTGCTACATTGTGCACTTGCATCACTGTACATCTGGTTTACATGAAACCTGGAGATTTGAACATGAGTTCTTAGGCTTCCCAGGCAAGCACCTTAACTGCTAAGCCATCTCTTCAGGGCTAGTGCACACTTTTAATGCCAGCACTTGGAAGGCACAGGTAGGAGGATCATTGTGAGTTTGAGGCCAGCTTGAGACTACAAAGTGAATTTTAGGTCAGCCTGGGCTAGAGTGAGACCCTACCTCAAACAAACAAACAAAAAAAAAAAAAAAAAAAAAAAAGGAAGAGAAAGAAAAGAAAAAGGCCTGGGAGATAGCTCAGTGGCTGGGAAAAGCATTTGCTACACAAGTTTGTGTTCCCAAGTTCAGATCGCAGGAACCCACATAAAAGTCAGACACTGTGGTGAGCCCCATGTAATCCCAGCTGTGAGATGGGAGATGAGACAGGAGAATTCCGGAAACTCTTAAGCCAGTTTGCCTGGCTTCACAGCAGTAGACAACAAAGAGACCCTGACTCAAACAAATTGGAAGGCAAGGACTGACACATGGGACTGTCTTCTGACCTCCACACACATGTGCTGTGACATGCATGCATCTGCATCCCCCCACCCACCCTGCACACAAATCATACACACACAAAGAGAGACAGAAAATAGAGACAGAAAGATGAAGAAAACACATACCCACTTCACAATGACAGGATGTCAAAGGGTTGTGTGAGCCAAATTAAAGAGCTTCCAATGGCTAGAACTTGAGCAATTGGCGCAACAAGAGTAAAGAGTATTGGAAGCCGGGCGTGGTGGCTCACACCTTTAATCCCAGCACTCGGAAGGCAGGTAGGAGGATCACCGCGAGTTCAAGGCCACCCTGAGACTACATAGTGAGTTTTAGGTCAGCCTGGGCTAAAGTGAGACCCTACCTTGAAAAAAAAGAAAAGAGTATTGGATAGTATTGGTGTTAAGGATTGAACAAATCAAGTGGAGGAGAAGAGACAAATCTTCCATGCAGAAGAATTTCAAATAATTTATATAGATACTCCATCTCAAAAGGGAGGGCATAAATCCCCACTCCAAGGTAGGCTGTACCCAGTCACTTCCTTCCAAAGTGTCAGTGTGTGAAGGGGGGAAGTAACACTGCCTTAGAGAAGCCCAGCAGTAGCACCCTGGCAGGAATAGCAGTCCTGTCACTGTCCCAGTTATGTTAATGTAGGTACCCTTGCTGAGGAGGGCAGCTTGTCTCTGCAGTTTCCTCCCCAGACATGCAACCCCAGTCTAATCATGAGGACCAGACTGGACCAATCTCAACTGAGGCATAACCTCCACAATAGCTGATTGGTATCCTCAAAACGGTCAAGATCATCAAAAACAAGGAAAGTCTGAGAAACTGTCCCAGTCCAGAGGAGCTCTGTACGTCTCTATCTACATGTACATATTTATTCACTTGGGAAAGGGGGTTGTGAGCTAGACCTTATGCTATATACTAGACCTTTTCCTTATAGGAAGCAAAATGTGATAGTTACCAGGGGAGTGGCAGCAAATGCTTCTTTGTCTCAACCAAATATCTTTTTTAAAAAATACTTTATTTATTTGAGAGAAAGGAAGAGAGAAAAAGAAAGAAAGAAGGAGAGAGAGAGAATGGGTGTGCCACAGCCTTTAGCCACTGCAAATAAATTCCAGACGCATGTGTCACTTTATGCATCTGGCTTATGTGGGTATTGGGGAATTGAACTTGGGTCCTTAGGCTTTACAAGCAAGTGTCATAACCACAAAGCAATTTCTCCAGCCTTCCAAATATCTTTTATTTTATTTTTTAAATTAAAAAATATTTTATTTATTGTTTGAGAGAGAGACAGAGAGAGAGGAAGAGGCATTAGAGAGAATGGCCATGCCAGGGCCTCTAGCCACTGTACACGAACTCCAGACACATGCACCCCCTTGTGCATCTGGCTTACATGGGTCCTGGGGAATTGAACCGGGGTCCTTAGGCTTTGCAGACAAACGCCTTAACCGCTAAGCCATTTCCCCAGCCTCCCAAATGTCTTGTTTCAAAAAATATTATTTATTTGCAAGCAGAGAGTCAGAGACAGGGAGGGGAAAGAGAGAGTGAGGGAGAGAAAGAGGGAGATAGGTAGAGAATGGACATGCCAGAGCCTCTAGCTGCTGCAAACAAATTCCAGATGTATGCACCACTTTGTGCATCTGGTTTTATGTGGATACTGGGAACTGAACCTAGGCTGTCAGACTTTGGAAGCAAGCACCTTAATCACTGAGCAATCTCTCCAGCCTCCTCCACTAGACCAGGGCCTCCTGCAGCTACAAGTGAACTCCAGATACATATGCCACTTTGTGCATTTGGCTTTACTTGGGTAGTGGGGAATTGAACCCAGGTCATTAGGCTTTGCAGGCAAGTACCTTAACCACTGAGCAATCTCTCCAGCCCCCTATATCTACTTTTGCTTGGGGATAAATATAAACAAAAGACTTGTGCCACTGTGAGCATTCAGTGGCAAATGAATACAGTGGCCTAATGAGGACAAGAGGAGACATCATGACTAAATATAAGATACTATCCCGATGGTATCCTAGAACAGAAAAAGGGCATTCGGTGAAAACTACATGTTTGAATAAAGCGGACTCAGCCTCAGTGAGGAGCCTTGTCCTCTCCAGCATCTGCACTGTGGACTTGTGATCCTCTGAGCAAGGGACCCAGCTAAGGCATGCCCAGACTTCCATCCCATGGAAACTGCATTGGAACACATGGGTGTTGTTAAAGTTAAACTTGAGGCCATTTGTCAGATGACAATGGAAACTAAAGATGGTAATAACAATAATAACAGTAGTAATAATAATAATAGAGGAAGGAAAAGGCAATTTAGGACATATAAAGCAAGATAATTTAATTTCCAAGTTACAAAATGCCACCCCCTTTTCTAGTTCTGGGGATTGAATCTGGGACCTCATGAATGCTAGGCAAATACTTTACCACTGAGCTATACTCTCAGCCCCCAAATGCCATTCTTGTCCAGTTTTTTTAGTTTTCATTTTGGGGGCTCTTACCACTCAGTATTCATGGCTCCTAGCTCCAAAGGTTTTTCAAAGAACATTGACTGGGGCTGGGGAGATGGCTCAGCAGTTAAGGGCACTTGGTCTGCAAGCTTGCCAACCTAAGTTCAATGCCCAGCATCCATATGAAGCCAGACCCAGTCTGCAATTCCAGTATACCTATGGCTGTAGAAAGCGGAGCAAAGCTCAAGGAGCCAGCTAAAACAAGGAATACAAGGAAGACTCTGTCTCAAAATAAGGTGGAAGGAGAAAGCTAGTTCTCTGAGATTGTCCTCTGACCTCTGCGTGCATACACACACACACACACACACACACACACACACACACACACACACACACACGAACCTTGATAATGTTTGTGTTCTGTGCCAATAAACTAATCATACAAATGCTAGGAACAAAAGTACAAATACTCTCAATGTTATTGGTAGCTGCTGTCCAGGAAACCACAAACAGATATGAAATAACTCAGCTGTCATGGAAGGAGGCAGAGACAGCTACTTCTAGCCTGGTCTTTTTCCTACCAGATGGAAAAATCTTTTTTTACTTTGGAAAAATCTTTTTAAAACAATACACAAGGGACTGGAAAGATAGCTCAGCAGTTAAGACACTTGCCTGCAGAACCTAACAACCCAGGCTCGATTCCCCAGTACACACTTAAAGCTAGATGCACAAAGTGGCACATGTGTCTAGAGTTCATTTGCATTGGCTAGAGGTGCTGGCATGACCATTCTGTCTCTCTCCCTTTTGCGTTCTCCTTTTCTCATTCTCTCTTTCTCTCTCTGTCTCTTTTTTCTCTCTGTCTCTCTCTGCTTACAAATAAATAAATAAATATTTTTAAATAATACATAGCTGGGTGTAGTGGCTCACACCTTTAATCCCAGCACTTGGGAGGCAGAAGTAGGAGGATCGCCATGAGTTCAAAGCCACCCTGAGACTACATAATGAATTCCAGGTCAACCTGGACAGGAGTGAGACCCTATTTCGAAAAACCAAAAATAAAATAAAATAAAATAAATAAATAAATAAATAAATAAATAAATAAATAAAATAATACATAACTGTTTTCTTCATAATCTAACAATACCAACATAATGAAAGGACATCCTTGTACTCCCCGCACTTGGGCAACTAAAGCAAGAGGACTGCAAGTCCCTGGCCAGCTTGGATTGCATTTCAAGACTCCATCTCAACAAACAAAAAGGAAATGAATGACTACTGAGAGGATGAATGACTTTTTTACTCTTTTTTTTTTTTTTTTTTTTTTTGTGGTTTTTGGAACAGGGCCTTGAACTTGCTACTTACTATGACGTTGAACTTCTGATCCTCCTCCCTCAACCTCCTGTAAGCACAATGGACTCTAGGCCTACTCCGTCCTGTTTATGTGGTGCTGAGGATGGAGCCCAGGGCTTCATGCATGTCTGCTCCATGTGGTCGCTTGAATGTCAGATGTCTCCTATAGCCTCAGGTGTTTGTGGTTAAGCTTCCTACTTAGTCCCCAGCCAGTGGAACCTTGCTGGAGGAGGTGTATTTCTGGGGGCCAGCTCGTGCTTGCTGTTTTCTCCCTGCTGAGGCTGTGTGGTGAAGTGAGCCAGCTTCCTCCATCATGATGAAGCTTCCCCTCAAAGCTATAAGTCTAAAATAAAACCTTTCCTCCCGTAAGCTGCTTTTGGTCAGGTGTTTTGTCCCAGCAACAAGAAGGTAAGTGCTACACTAGGCAAACACTATACCAACTGAGCTGTGTCCCCAGCCCGTGAGCGATTTTATGTATGTGACATAGGAAAGGATATAGAAGAGTCCCCACATTCCAGGAGGCCTTTGTAGATGCTATCATCACTGTTTGTCAGGCTAGAGGTTGCAAGAGAAATGACATAAAAGCCAGTTGGTTTCAAAGAGGTGGTGGCCCTCACTGGCCTCTAGCAGGGTTGCCCTCCACCAGGCTTTCCCCAGTCAAGGTGAGTTTATGTGACACCCAGATAGACTGTTGGGCCACTCTGGGCTCCATGCTTGGAAGGTGCCCTTACAGTCATCCCACCATGCTTTTGAAAGTGGAGCATACCCTAAAGGAAGCAGAAAAGGCTGGGCAGAGTGTTTTATACTTGTAATCCCAGCACTCAGAAGGCTGAGGCAGTCCAACCTGGGCTCTGGGCTCTGGGCTTCTGACTAGGCTAGACTATATAGTGGGATCCCGTCTCAGAAAACCAAAAAGCAAAATCAATAAATAAGGACACTCTCTCTGAGATGTGTCCTGAGAGTTAAGGTTCAAGCCAGGCATGGTGGCTAAGGCCTTTAATTCTAACACTTAGGGGGTTGAGGTAGGAGGATGGACGTTAGTTGGAGGCCAGTCTGGGCTACATAGTGAGTTCCAGGTCAGCCTGGGCTAGATTGAGACCCTACCTCAAAAAAGAAAAAAAGATAGCAGGGTCTGGCAGTACACGCCTTTAATCCTAGCACTCAGGAGGCAGAGGTAGGAGGATCACTGTGAGTTTGAGGCCACTCTGAGACTACAGAGTGAATTCCAGGTCAGCCTGAGCTAGAGTGAGACCCTACCTCCAAAAAACAAAAATAATAATAAAATAGCCGGGCGTGGTAGTGCACGCCTTTAATCCCAGCACTTGGGAGGCAGAGGTAGGAGGATCGCCATGAGTTCGAGGCCACCCTGAGACTACAGAGTGAATTCCAGGTCAGCCTGAGCTAGAGCGAGACCCCACCTCGAAAAAACAAACAAAAATAATAATAATAATAATAATAATAATAATAATAATAAAATAAAGAAAGAAAGAAAGAAAGAAAGAAAGAAAGAAAGAAAGAAAGAAAGAAAGGGTTAGCCAGGGATGGTGGTGCACTTGGGAGGCAGAGGTAGGAGAAATGCTGTGAGTTTGAGGCCACCCTGAGACTACACAGTGGATTCCAGGTCAGCCTGGGCTAGAGCTTGACCCTACCTTGAAAAATATAAAATAAAATAAAAAACGAAAAGAAACAACCAAGGTTCAAAGGGCTGGAGATGCAGCTCATTTAGTAACGTGCTTGCCTGGCATGCACAAAGCTCTGGGTGCAATTCCCAGCACCACACACACTTGGTGCATGGCAGCATGTCAGTAGCCTGTAATCACAGCACTTGGGAGGTGGAGGCAGGAGGACCAGAAGCTCAAGGTCATCCGCTGCTACATAGCAGTGGTTAAAAGCACTTGCACTTTCTGGAAAAGCATGAAAACCTGAGGTCAAATCTCTAGTACCCATATAAAGAAGCCGAACACGGCTGCACACAACTGTGACCTCTATTGGGGGAGGGAGCAGGAGAATCCTTGGAGCTTGCTGGCCAGTCACTCAAGACAAAACTCACGAGCCCAGATTCAGTGAGAGACTGCCTCAGGGGAGTAAGGCAGCGAATGAGAGATAACACCCGACACCTCCTGGGGTCTCTGAGTTGTGTAGGGGCACGCATACCTGCACATACACATGCACACATATACATACACCACATAAAAACAACAATAAAAACAAATAAAAGCGCTCCCCCAAATATTGCAGTAAGTAATCACTTTTCACTGAGCTACAGTCTCTGCCAGAGATTCATTTTGTGGGAATTTTGAAGACATTTTGTCTTTTGAGGAGCCCTTAAACACAAATATCCCCAGCAAACATCATAGGGAGGTTACCACTGCAGAAGGGAATAGACAGAACCTGTTGATAGAAAGAGAATGGCTGAAAGAAAGAAAAAAAGAAAGAGGGACAACAGGCTAAGTTCTGGGGAGAGGTGAAGGGCAGCCTCTTCTCCTTCACTGCCTGTGATCACTTGAGCCTCCTGTGTCCCCCACAGACCCTGCTAGTGGATGGAGATGCAGCTGCCTAATGGCCTTGGTCAGGCTTCTCACCACAGCTCCCCATGGCACTGCTTCCAGCTAGAGGGGAGAGGATGGAGAGACAACGCTGCCTTTCAGCCATGCGGGACAGGTTATAGCCTAGGCTTAGCTGCCTGAAAGGAGTACCTAAAGGGCTCATTGCAAGATGCAGGATCTCCAAAAGTGAGGTTCAGGCC
The DNA here is from genome assembly GCA_036365145.1 of Orientallactaga sibirica. Taxonomy (NCBI): domain Eukaryota; kingdom Metazoa; phylum Chordata; class Mammalia; order Rodentia; family Dipodidae; genus Orientallactaga; species Orientallactaga sibirica. The sequence continues at coordinate 2,466,898 of JAEOAD010002662.1, read as the reverse complement.
TCCAGTCCCCGTGCCATGATAATGTACTGAGAACAGTGATGATGGATGATGGTTTTTTTTTTTTTTTTTTTTTGAGGTAGGGTTTTGTTCTAGCTCAGGCTGATCTGGAATTCACTATGCAGTCTCAGGCTGGCCTCAAACTCACAGCGATCCTCCTACCTCTGCCTCCCAAGTGCTGGGATTAAAGGTGTGCACCACCTCACCTGGCTGTGAGAACAATTTGATTTTTTGTTTGTATGTTTTTGAGGTAAGGTTTCACTATAGCCCAGGCTGACCTGGAATTCACTCTGTATTCTCAGAATGGCCTCGAGCTCATGGCGATCCTCTACCTCTGCCTCCCAAGTGCTGGGATTAAAGGTGTGCACCACCACGCCCAGTTTGTGAGAACAATTTGAAATACAAGATCACCTCATTTGCCCTTCACCACTCCCCTTGAGTATTACCATTAAGCAGATAAGAAATGGCTCAGATGGACATGTGTGCACAGTCTCCACCTGACTCTACCAACACCAAACTTGTATCCTTTCTACCCTTGTCCTGGAGCCCGGCTCAGGCATAGCTGTCACAGGCCTAATGCTGGGAATTGTCAAGTGGTGCGTAAGTGAAGAATCACCAGTAGGGTACCACTGAAACAACTTGGCTAACCTGTCACCAGCCATCTCCAGATCTAACCCCCCCCCCCGGTCAAACCCAGGGTCTCATGCATGAGAGGAAGGCTCTCCCACTAAGCCACACACCTAAGCCTACAATCCCAATGCTTCTGAATTCCCTTGACAGCAAAATGCAAAACCTTTTCTTAAAAAATTGGAACATGGGCAGGGCATGGTAGTGCACGCCTTTAATCCCAGCACTCGGGAGGCAGAGGTAGAGGATCACCATGAGTTTGAGGCCACCCTGAGACAACATAGTGAACAGTGAATTACAGGTCAGCCTGGGCTAGAGTGAAACCCTACCTCAAAACAACAACAACAACAACAAAAATTGGAACATGGGCTGGAGAGACGGCTTAGTGGTTAAGATGCTTGCCTATGAAGCCTAAGAACCCAGATTTGATTCCCTAGAACCCATGTAAGCTAGATACACATGGTGGCACATGCGTTTGGAGTTTGTTTGCACTGCCTAGAGGCCCTGGCGTGCCAATTCTAACCCCCTTCCATGTAATAAATAAATAAGAAATAAAATACTTTAAAAAATTGAAACATGGGCTGGAGAGATGGCTCAGCAGTTGAGGCACTTGCCTACAAGGCATAATAACCCAGGTTTGATTCCCCAGGACCCACATAAAGCCAGACGCACAAAGTGGCACATGCATCTGATTCATCTGGAGTTCGTTTACAGTGGCTAGAGGCCCTGGTGCACCCATTCTCTCTCTCTCTCGTGCTCTCTCTGTCTCTCTCTGCTTGCAAATAAATAACAAAGTGTGGTTTAAAAAAACAATTTTAAAAATTGGAACAGATATTTTTTCCCAGAAGAGATAAGAATGACAAAGACATAAATATATATTCAGTGTTGTGAGACACTGGGGAAATACAAATGAATAACAAAATAATATGCCACTACATGCTTATTAGAATTGCGCAGAAACTTTGGAAAAACTTAATAACAAATACTGAGGGATAAGGAGCACTGAAACTTATCCATTTGCTGGTGGGAAATGGGGTGGAATCTTACAAAGTTGCATGCTGTTTTCCTTACTAACTCCATACTACTGTTGATTTGCACATGGTTTGGTTGGCTATCTGCACATTTAAAACAGAATCTTTGTTAATTATTTCTTTCACCATCTCAGACCCTTTATCTGCGATCACCTTCTGTTTGAGTGACATGGATCCTTAACATATTTATTGCATGTGTATGTGGGGGGTGGTATGCATGTGTATGTGGGGGGGTGCATATATGTGTACAAGTGTGCATGTACATGTGAAAGTCAGAGGCTGATAGTGTTTCCTCAACCACTCTCCACCTTATTTTTTTGGGACAGCGACTCTCACTGAACCCAGAACTCACCAATTTGGCTAGAATAGCTAGCCAGTAACCCCAGGGATTCTCCTGTCTTGGCTTCCCATAGCTGAAATTGCAGGCATGTGCTACTGCACTGGGCTTATATGTGGGCGCTAGTGATCTGAACTCAGGTCCTCATGTCTTCATGGCATGAACCTTACCCACTAAAACCATCTCCATAGCCCCTAACCTACATGTTTTTTTAGTTTTTAAAAATATTTTTATTTTTTTCAGTTTTGCCTAAAAATACTTTTCCTCAGCACCAAAAAAAAAAAAATTTTTATTTATTTATTTGAGAGAGAGAGAAAGAGAGAATGGGGCGTGCCAGGGCCTCCAGCCTCTGCAAATGAACTCCAATTGCATGTGCCACCTTGTGCATCTGGCTTTATGTGCATTCCAGGCAATTGAACCTGGGTCCTTTGGCTTTGCAGGCAAGCACCTTAGCCACTAAGCCATCTCTCCAGCCCACCAACATGATTTGCCTTTCTTTTCATATTAAAGTCTCTTAATGTTGAAAAAATATATAAAACAATTCATCAGTAGCTTTTTGTTTTAAGAATGCAAAGCACTGCAAAGTATACAGTGTAAAAGCAACCTCTGCCTATGCTTGCTAAGCTAAGCCACTTTCTATGCTAATAATCACAGGCAGTTTGCAACGTGATCCTCCTGGCATTTTTCTATGCATTTGTATGCTATGCAAGTCCAAATAGGCAAATATATGGGTCTTCAAATGTCTGTCAATAGGATTTCACTGTATATAATGATCGGCAACTTTTTTCACCACACAGTATCAGGGGAAGGTTGCATTTAATTGCACAGACACTTACATCATTCTTTTAAAACTTCTACTCACTATTCAATATTATGTGCCACCATTTTCTTTCTACCAGAGGACATTTATGTTATTAGCAGATTTCAGTTTTACCAACAATGCTACAGTGAACAGTATTATAATCGCAGCCTTTTGCATGTGAACAAGTGTTTCCATAGGATAGAAATCTGGAAGAAAGGGGGCTGGAGAGATTGCTTAGTGGTTAAGGCATTTGCCTGTGAAGCCTAAGGACCTTGGTTCAATTCTCCAGGTCCCATGTAAGCCAGATGCACATGGTGGCACATGCATCTGGAGTTCGTTTGCAGTGGCTAGAGGCCCTGGCATGCCCATTCTCACTCTCTCTCTGTCTCTCTCTGCCCCTCTGTCTCTAATAAATAAATAAATAAAAATAAAATCTTTTAAAAAAAGAAATCTGCATGAGAGATCACTGGGTTAAAGAGTTTCTGTAGAGCTGAAGAAATAGCTTAGCAGTTAAGGCACTTGCAAAGCCTAAGGACCCATGTTCCACTCTCCAGGTCATACATAAGCCAGATGCACAAGGTGATGCAATACCACAAGGTCGCACATGCACACAAGGGGGCGCACGTGTCTGGAGTTCGATTGCAGTGGCTGGAGGCCCTGGCGCCCATTCTCTCGCATGCTAACTCTCACTCACGCTCTCCCTTTCTTGCATTAAAATAATAATAATAATAAGCCAGTCTGTTGGGCTTGCTTCAACAAGAAAAAAGGAGTTTCTGTAGTTTCCCTCTTGGTATATGCTGCCAAGATAACCTGAAACATGTCAACGTGGCATGTGAATAACCCTTTCCCCCATCTTTGTCCAAACTTCATATTATTAATCTTGAAAATTGTTACCATCTTGCAGGTGGACATTGGTGTCTTACGGTTTTAATCTGTAGTTCACCGATTATTAGTAAGATTGAGGAATGATTGAGCAATGGGCTTTTTCTTTTTAGTTCTTTGTCACTTAACCTTGGCAACTCTTGGTACTCTCCCTTGTACACTCCCTTTTCTTTGGTTTCTGTGGTAACCTACTTCACACCCTTGGTTTACTTCTATACCAGGCTGCCAGTGAGGACCCAGAACTAACTCCTCCTTCTTCCCCTGTCTCTAAATACCAATGTTGCTCTAGGCTGGTCCTAGCCACCTCCCCTCTCCTCTAGCCTCACAGCTCTCTGTAAGTGAATTCTCTCCCTACACCATCTGATTCAGGCCCACTGAGACTCCAAATGCTCTTTGTACATCAATGGATCCCAAATTTTATCCCCATCCTGGTCTTGCCTCTTACTCTAGATGGTGCCCTCCACATCTCAACGATATGTCTCAAGAGCTTTTCCCCCAAAGCTAGTCCTGTGTTCAGAGTTCTCAAACCAGAGATTGTTTCACTGGCTTCTGGTTGCTAGTCAGAAAAACCTGGGCATCATCCTTGACAGTTCCCTCACTGTAACTCCAGTATCCAATATATTCTAAGTCTGTGGGTGCTGTCTGAACTTTCCCTCCCTCTCTCTCTCTCTTTCTCTCTTCATCTCCACTAGAATTAAATATTTATTTATTTATTTATTTGTTTGTATTTTTGTTTTGAGGTAGGGTCTCACTCTGGTCCAGGTTGACCTGGAATTAACTATGTAGTCTCAGGGTGGCCTCGAACTCTCAGCGATCCTCCTACCTCTGCCTCCCAAGTGCTGGGATTAAAGGCGTGCGCCACCACGCCCAGCTAAAAAATATGTTTTATTTATTTACTTGAGAGAGAGAGAGAATGGGTGTGCCAGGGCCTCTAGCTACTGCAAACAAACTCCAGATGTGTGCACCTCCTTGAGCATCTGGCTTACGTGGGTCCTAGGGAATTGAACCAGGGTCCTTTGGCTTTGCAGGCAAATGCCTTCACTGCTAAGCCATCTCTACAGCCCCCTCCATTAGAAATTTTACAGTGGTCTCCTAATGGGTTTTCCTAACACCATGCTTGCCCTTGACCAGCATGTTTCTGCAATTCAGCTAGAAGAATTTTTGAAGAGCAAATCTGATTGTCACTCCCTTATACAAAGATGCAGCCACAAACACATTAAATGCAAATTTATCATTATCAAAAGGAAAGAGGAAAAAAGAGATAAAGAAATAACCTCAATATTAAAAAAATAGATTTTCTTAAAACATTGAACATATCCATTTGATGCAACAAAATGGTGTCATAAAAATGTGAGGGGGGCTGGAAAGATGGTTTAGTGGTTAAGGCACTTGCATGTGAAGCCAAAGGACCCATATTTGATTCCCCAGGATCCACATAAGCCAGATGTACAAGGTTGCGCATGCATATGGAGTTTGTTTGCAGTGGCTGGAGGCCCTGGCATGCACATTCTCTCTCTTTCTTTCTCAAATAAATAAAAATAAAATATTTAAAAAAAAATTTTTAATATGAGGGCTGGAGACATGGCTTAGCAGTTAAGGTGCTTGCCTGTGAAGCCTAAGGACCCAAGTTCAGCTTCTCAGAATCCACGTAAGTCAGATGCACAAGGTGACAAATGTGCACAAAGTCGCACATGTATCTGGTGTTCAATTGCAGTGGCTAGAAGTCTTGGTGTGCCAATTCTCTCTCTCTCTCTGTTTCTCTGTCTCTCTCTCTCTCTCTGACTTTCTTCTCATAAATAAAATTGTGAGACAGGGGATGGAGAGATGACTCAGCAGTTAAGGCACTTGCCTGCAAAGCCTAATTACCCCCATTTGATCTCCCAAGCCAAATGTACAAAGTGGTTCATTCATACAAAGTGGGGTTTGTTTGCCATGGCTAGAGACCCTGGTGCACCCATTTCCTCTCTCTCTCTCTCTTTCCTTGCAAGTGGAAAAAAAATTTTTAATATGAGAGAGAGCTAGGTGTGGTAGCACAGGCCTTTAATCCCAGCACTTGGGAGGCAAAGGTAGGAGAATCACTGTGAGTTCTAGATCAGCCTGGAACTCCAGAGTGAGTTCCAAGTCAGCCTGGGCTAGAGTGAGACCCTGCCTCAAAACAAACAAACAAAAATATGAGAGGGCTGGAGAGATGGCTCAATGGGTAAAGGCACTTGCTTGTGAAGCCTGACAGCCCAGGTCCAATTCCCCAGTGCTCACATAAAGCCATATGCCCTAAATTGGGCTTGCATCTAGAGTTCATTTGCAGTGACAGGAGGCCTGGTGCACCCACACTTTATGTGCTTTGTTCTCTGTCTCTCTTTCTTTCTCTCAAATAAATACATAAAAATATAAAAGAAAATGTGGGGCTGTAAATACAGCTCAGTAGTTAAAGGTGTTTGATTGCAAGCATGCTGGCTTTGGTTCAATTCCCCAGCATCCACATAATGCTGGATGCAAAATGATGTATGAATTGTGATCCCAATGCACCTACAGCAATGGAAGGCAGAGTCTGGAGAAACTGGAAGCTTGTGGGCCAGCTAACCTGGGACACACAGCAATGAAAACAAGGTAGTCAGTGTCTCAAACCAGGTGGAAGGAGGGGACAAACACCCTGAGATTGTTCTCAAGCCATGTACATGTACATCTACATGTACACTGTTGCTTGTACACACCCCAACATACATACACATTTCATTTGCACACATACACACATGTTTATAAAACATATGTAGCTCTAACAAGCTTTCTTTTGTTTGAGATAGGGTTGGCCTTGAATGTGCAACAATTCTGCCTCAGCTTTCCCAGTTCCAGGATTACAGATGTGTGCTATCACACCCAGCTAGTTCTGGCAATTTTTAAGGATCAAATAATTGTTATTATTGAGAATCTAGAGCAATGGTTTTAAATAGAAATATAAAATGAACCTCATATAATTTAAGATCTTTAGTGGTTATACTAAAAAAGTAAATAAGTAAATAAATAAATAAAATTAATTTGGAGGCTTGAGAAATGGCTCAGTGATTAAGGCACTTGTCTGCAAAGCCTAACAACCCAGATTTGATTCCCTAGTACCCATGTAAAGCCAGATACACAAAGTGGTGCATGTACCTGGAGTTTGTCTACAGCGGCTAGAGGCCCTGGTGCACCCATTCTTTCTGTCTCTCTTCTCTCTATCTCTCTCTGCTTTGAAATAAATAAATAAAATATTTTTTAAATTAATTTTTTTGTGTGGTTTTTCAAGCTCTAACTCAGACTGACCTGAAGTTCACTATGTGGCCTCAAACTCACAGTGATCCTCCTACCTCTGCCTCACGAGTGCTGGGATTAAAGGTGTACATCACCACACCTGGCTAAAAAATTGATTTGAATGACATATTTTATTCAGTTCAATATATTTTCATTTTAGCATGTAATCAATGTAAAAATTACTAGTAATTTTTTATTTGTTCACAGGAAGTCTGAACTTGTGTACATAGCTTATGCTTACAGCAAATCTCAAGGCAGACACTAAATTTTCATCACAAATACTTACCTCAGGGCTGGGAAGATGGCTCAGCAGTTAAAGTGCTTGCTTGCAAAGCCTGATGTTTTGGGTTCAATTCCCCTGCTGCCCTCATAAAGCCAGGCAAAAGAGTCTGGCATTCGATTTGTAGTGGCAAGAGGCCACGGTATAGCCCACACACAAATAAATAAACAAGCAAATAAATGAATATTCACTTATCTGTGCAGATTTTGTCTTTATAAAATTTACAATTGAAAAGCAGATTCCCATTGCCCCAAATCTAGTTAAAGATTTTCCTATAACTGAACTAAACATCAATCTTAAAAAATTTTATTTGTGTGTGTGTGTGTGTGTGTGTGTGTGTGTGTGTGTGTGTGTGTGTGTGTGTGTGTATGGGTAAGCCACGATCTCTTGCTGCTACAAATGAATACCATAAACTTATGCCACTTTTTGCTTGTGGCTTATGTGGGTGACTTTGAAATCGAACCTGGACCTGTCGATTTTGCAAGCACTTTAACTGCTAAGCCATCTTCCCAGCCCCTATTTTATTGTTTTTAATATTTTATTTTATTTTATTTTATTTTATTTTATTTTATTTATTTGAGAGAAAGGGGCAGATAGAGAGAGAATGGGCACACCAGGGTCTACAGCCTCTGTGAACGAACTCCAGACACATGGGCCACCTTGTGCATCTGGCTTATGTGGATCCTGGGAAATTGAACCCGAGACTTTTGGATTCACAGGCAAACACCTTAATTGCTAAGCTATCTCTCCAGCCCTTATTTTTTTAAATTAATGTTTTTGATACAGGGTCTCATTCTGTAGTGCAGACTGGCCTCAAACTTAGAGCAATCTTCCTGCCTTGGCTTCCTGATACTGGGATTACAGGAATGAGTCACTGTATCTGGTTTAAATATCAGTTGTTAAATGTAAGATACTTAAAAGTAAATAAAATTAAAATTTTAGTTTGTAAGTAGGAGTGGCCACATGTCCAGGGTTCAATGGCTGTGTATGGCTAGTGGCTGCCATGTTAGATGGCTTCAGTCCAAAATCCTTCAAAGGATCAAAATATCATAGCTCTAACTTTCTAGGGAATAAACAACAAATAAAATATTAGCAATTTGAATCAGGCAGTAGTTTACAATTATCATAGCTAAACAGGGTATATTTAATGATTGCTAAGTGAACCTTCCTGCACCTTATTTTTATTTATTTTTTATTTTATTTGCAAGAAGAGAAAGAGAGAGCCAGGACCTCTAGCTGCTGCTAACAAACTCCAGATGCATGTACCACTTCATGGATCTGGCTTTACGTGGGTACTGGGGAATTGAACCTGAATTGTTAGGCTTTGCAGGCAAGTGCCTTAACCATGGAGCCATCTCTCCAGCCTCCCTTCCTGCACTTTTTTACTGGCAAAAAAGATCCCAGTCTAATCCCAGCACTTGGGAGGCAGATGTAGGAGGATCTCCTTGAGTTCGAAGCCACCCTGAGATTACAGAGTGAATTTCAGGTCAGCCTGGGCCAGAGTGAGACCCTACCTTGAAAAACCAAAAAAAAAAAAAAAAAAATAAAATCCCAATCACAACCACTGTAAAAGTAGAATACTTATAAGTAAGCTACCCATAAGATATTTATGAAGAGATTATAAAACCTTCCTGAAGGACATAAAAGAAGGTTTGAAAACTGGAGAGACACACTAAGTGATTCTGGAAAGAAAGACTAAATATTGGAAAGATGTGAAGTCTTCTGAAATCGATCTGTAATTTGAATGTAAGCCACAAGAGAGCATTTGTTGGGAGAGAGTTGGTTAAACTAATTCTAATATTTATTTAGAAGAGTAAACAAATAGGGTAGTCAAGAGATGAATGGGGAAAAAAGTAGTAAGTCATTCTACCTGTTATAAAGCTGTAGTGATTAAAATGTAATGGTGCTGGACCAGGAAAGGCAGATTAATGGAGTAGACTCATGAATATAGGAGAATTGGATGCATAATGAAGATGGTATTTCACCCTGGTGAGGAAAGCATTGATGAGTTCATAAAAGCTACCGCTGCCACTGGATGTCCTGGAGGGTGGGGAAGCAAAACTGAGGCATAGGAGATGGCTCAGCAGATAAAGTGCTTGCTGTGCAAGTGTAAGGACCTGAATTCAAATCCTCAGAACCCACAGAGAGGCACGAGTCTACAGTCTTAGTGCTCCTACAGTGAGATGGGAAGCAGAGACAAGAGAATCCTTGAAGCTGGCAGGCTGGCTAGATGGTGAAGCACAAGAGGTCCTGTCTCAAACAAGGTGGAAGAAGAGGACTTACACTCAAGGTTTCTGCTGACCTCCATATGTGTGCCTTGGTATGCACACACTTACGACCACACACACACACACACACACACACACACACACACACACACACAGATTTAAATTTAAAAAGAAAAGTTATCCCAAACCCCACACAGATTAAATTTAAAAAAAAGAAAAGTTATCTCAAACCATACCCAAAAATAAATTCCAGGAAGTATAAAGATTTGGAAATTACAAAACTAAGAAATTTTAGAGAGTTTGGAGACATGCAAAGGGCCTTTGGTAATGCAGCCCTATAGCACACAGTATAGGGGAAATTACTGATGACATGACTATTTTGGTTACTAATGAGATGTAGATAAAATTCGGCTTGGGTCTTTTAGGAAAGATGTTTCATTTCCTTTTGTTAATATTTATTTATTTGCAAGCAGAGAGAGATGGAGAGAAGACAGACAGAGTGGATGTGCCAGGGCCTCCAGCTGCTGTAAATGAACTCCAGATGCATGCTCTACCCTGTGCATCTGGCTTTACATTGGCACTGGGGAGTTGAACTCAGGCCATTAAGCTTTGCAGGAAAGGGCCTAGCACTCGGGTGGCAGAGGTAGGAGGATCGCCATGAGTTCAAGGCTACCCTGAGGCTATATAGTGAATTCCAGGTCAGCCTGGACTAGAGTGAAACACTACCTCGAAAATAATAATAATAATAATAATAATGATGATAGTGATTGGGCTGGAGAGATGGCTCAGCAGTTAAAGAGCTTGCCTGTAAAAAGCCTGCTGACCCAAGTTCAGTTCACTAGTACATACCTAAAACCAGATGCGCAAAGTGATGCATGTGTCTGGAGTTCGTTTGTGGTGGTAGGAGGCCGTGGCATGCCCATTCTCTCTTTTCCTCTGCCTGGCATGGTAGCACATGTCTTTAATCCCAGCACACAGTAGGGCAGAGGTTGGAGGATCTTCGTGAGTTTGAGGCCAGCCTGAGACTACATAGTGACTTCCAGGTCAGCCTGGGCTAGAGTGGGACCCTACCTTGAAAAACCAGAAAAATAAACAATAGTGATTATCTGTAGGAAGTGAGATTATGGGACAATTTTCATTTTTGTGATGGTTGACTGTATACATCAGAAAAGAAAACCCCCACAAAGATTCCAGTTTGTAAACAAAATGCCTTGAGAATAATGTGCATCAATGTGAAATGAAACATATGCTCAATTACCCAGCTTAAAAATAGGATGTAAGCAGGTGTGGTGTCTCATGCCTTTAATCCCAACATTTCGGAGGCCAAGGTAGGAGGATCATTGTGAGTTTGAGGTCAGCCTGATACTTTAGAGTGAATTCCAGGTCAGCCTAGGCTAGAGTGAGACACTACCTTAAAAAAAGAGAAAACAACAAACAAACATATCAGTCATTGTTATAATAGTGGTTATTTTTATGGTGAGGTTAATCTTACTGGAAGTTATCTGGAAAGCTAATATACTAACAGGAGTTAATATGAAAATTAAGTTAATTTTCTAATTTCACTTAAATCAAGTAAAAGCACAGTTATCTTACAAAGGTAAATGTGGTGGGAATCTGAATGAGTTTTATTTCATTGGTCATACTTTATTGTTTAAGAAACTTTTAAAAATAGGGGCTGGAGGGATGGCTTAGTGGTTAAGGTGCTTGCCTGCAAAGCCAAAGGACCCAGGTTTGATTCCCCGGGACCCACTTTAGCCACATGCATAAGTGGGCACACGCGTCTGGAGTTCATTTGCAGTGGCTGGAGGCCCTGGCACGCCCATTCTCTGTCTCTCTCCCTCTTTCTCTGTCAAATAAATAAAAAAAAATGTTAAAAAAAATAGGGGCTGGAGAGATGGCTTAGTAGTTAAGGCACTTACTCAACCTCTATGTAGCTGAGGATAACCTTGAACTTTGGGTCTTCCTGCCTCTACCTCCAGAATGCCAATATTACAAGACATATGCCACCACCTGGTTTATGAGGTGCTGAGAATTGAACCCAGGGTTTCTTGCATGCCAGGCAAGCACTCTATCAAATGGGCTACATCCTAACCCACTCCCAGATACATTTGTTATAATATTCACAGGAAAAAGTTACTCTTTGAAAAATGAACGAGGAGATCGGGAGTGTAGTTCCATGAAAAAGTGGGTGCTCAGCATGTAGAGACAGTGGATCAATCTCCAACACCACAAAAGAGGAGGAGGGAAGGAGAGTGGGAAGGAGGAAGGGAAGACTGACTTGGACCAGGCCCTCTTAATGTTCACCAGGATCCTTAGAAGGCTCCAAGATGTGTGTTGATTTACTGATGTCCTGATATGTGCTCTTGTCAGGGGTCTTCTGTTCTCCCATATAATAAAACCAAAAGTTAGAAGATTAAGGATAAAGGAAACTAGTGGTGTAGCCAACAAGCGTTGGGAAGTCAGGTGAACACACTTAGCATGCTGAGTTCCCTCTGAGGTGGGGCCATCGCTGAGCTCCTCTGTGCACCCAGCATGGCCTGCAAGGGCCTTAAGGATCTGGCTTTTGTGCACGGTGAGTCCAGGGAGAGGATAATGGGGTTGATGCATTGTAGGGGTCTACGGCCCATAACGACCCCTTTTTTTCTTCCAACACTACACACAATATCACAGGTGACCCTGTCAGGGTGAACCTCTGGCCTAAGCTCAGCTGCTGCTGCCCTCAGACATTCCTGAACAGACTGGAGAGAGCTGGACACAGTGACCACTTGGGGCAGCCACACCGAAGCATCACACACCTTTTGGTTGGGTCCGTGGAGCCCACTTCCATTTAGTGATGTTCCTGGGACATTAACAAATGAAGAAATAGTAGGCCAGGGAAATGGCTGAGAACCCATGCAAAAAGCTGAGGGTGGCCACATACAACTGTAATCCAGTCTGTGGTGGGTGGAGACCCAAGAATCCCTGGGGTCGCTGACCAACACCGCTCTGATTTGAGGGATTGATCCATTTCAAGGAAATATGTGACTGAGTCCTCAGAGAAGAACACCCAACCTTCTCCTCTGGTCTACGCAGGCACACGCATGGGGTGTGTGCATCTGCACACACACACACACACACACACACACACACACACGTGCAAAAAAATATGAAGAAACAAGGTTACAAAAATGATGGTATATTTTTAATGTTTATATTAAATAAATTAATGCTTTTAAAGCTGAACAATATAGTGCCACAAAAATGTTGTGTTCACAAGATAATTATAGGATTTGTTAAAATATTAATTCAGGGTGCACTACAGGCAGTGTGGTCCAGAGCCAAAGGGGCCTATGCCAACCTTCTGCCCCCTCCTGCCACATCCACATGCCCCTGGGACTGCAAACACTGGGTAGAGCAGGGCCAGGGGTCAGCTTTATGCACCCAGCAGTGGGCAAACTCAGGAGCTGCTCCCCTAATTTCTCACAGGCCCCATTCCAAGTCCTTCCAGGCCCTCTTCCCCGGGAGCCACATGTACCCCGACATCCTTCCCATGAGTTTCTTCCACTCTCTAATCCAATTCAGCGGATTTCTGCCACCAGCGAGGCATGGAACATGGCATGAAGACCCTACAAACCCCTCAGATTCTTAGTTTTCATGGAACATGTTTTTTCTTCTAGTTGTGACCAGGTCCTCTCCCCGGGAGAAAGGGAATTTTCAGCTTCTCTGGATTCCAGTCTGCAGTGAGTTCATGCATATTCTCCCAAGGTGGAAGAGGATTGTTTAAAAGATGCTGAGTGGCAGGGAGAAGAATGTCACCTCAACATCCCTCCGCCAAGCTGGGAGAGGTTTGGCTGCGTCTCAAGGACGCAGGTTCCAGCAAGGGCAGACCTGGCTGTCTTCCTGCAAGCTGGCATTCTCCTGGAGCTGCAGAATGTTGGGGGCCATAGGGTCCTCCTGCAAGGTCTCTCAGAGAAGGTGAGACCAGGTTTTATCCTCTACTTGATTTCTAGGCTCCCTGGAAAGACAGAAATAGCTGGTTCCACCTGATCTTATTTCTTTGTGGTTCCCAGGGTGCCTTGCCTTGAGCCTTAAACAGAGCCAATTTCCAGCAGATGTTGGGGGCCTCCCATTGCTGCCAGCAACGCAAAACTTTTGCCCTTCGCTCTTGGCTAAGGCAGCTTCAGGGGACTTCTCTGGGGCTCTCTTCTCCCACTGAGAACCAGAATTCATTCATTCAATCAACAGATGTTTTTTGAGCACCTACTTTGAACTTGGGTGGTCTATGTGCTGGGAGCACAGAGGTAGATGGGTAAATCACAATAGCTCTTTTAATTTATATTTATTTATTTGTTTATGAGAGAGAGAGAGAGAGAGAGAGAGAGAGAGAGAGAGAGAATGGGCATGCCAGGGCCTCTAGCCACTGCAAATGAACTCCAGATTCATGCACCACCATGTGCATCTGGCTTATGTGGGTTTTGGGGAATCAAACTTGGGTCTTTAGGCTTCACAGGCAATTTCCTTAGCCACTAAACCACTCTTCAGCCTCACAATGGCTCTTTCTTTCCTGGAATTTACAATATCACTTTTTACCTCCCTTCCCAATATATATGAATGAAAAACAGAAACTTACTAGAGTATTGGGTCTCATTTTTTCTGACCCACTAAGCACGTTGTTAGCAAAAAGACAGAAAATATATGAGAGAGAGCACAGAGAGAAAGCTCCCAGTGTGGAGACACACCCTGCGAGAGAAAGAGAGCAGAGGGAGAATCCCCAGTTTTGTAGCCATCTGAACAAGGGACTCACTTTTGTCATTTCTTATTGAAAAATCCCATGTCCCTCACTCATGAGCATGCGTGTACACAGCGGTACATGCACCCTTTGCATTCATAACATGTACTGCTGGAGAGCAGCGAAGTCTGCCTTCCAGATCATACAGAACAGATTGGCAGCTGGGACTGAAGGCGATAGAAATAAGCTATTGATCAAGGGTTATAAAAGTACTGCCACTGGGATCCTGTGATGCTTGCAAGCTGAGGGCAGCACTAAAGTGCTACACAAATGCAATAACATTTATAACCCGAGGGCAAGTGCTTTTTACATGAAAATAAAAAGCCCATCCTCTGCTTAATTCTTTCCTTGGGCTGGGCTGGCCTTCTGACAGAGCTATAGACAGGAGCCCAAGTTAGGCCAGTCTAATGGGCTGGTCTCTGACAGTCTGGGTGACAGTGTCTCTTTGCCTCATGTGGATGCCTTCTGGTGGTTTATGATGGTACCTGCACTTTTTTTTTTTAAAAAAAAAAATGTAGCCCAGGCTGGTCTTGAACACCGGATCCTCCTGCCTCCACCTCTTCAGCAATATCCTACTGACGTGCACCACCACAGCCAGCAGTACCTGCACTTTTAAAGCTCGTCTGGAGAAGCAGGGTGACTCTTGTTCTACCACTCTTAGAGGACAAATAATGCCTTGGCCCTGTAGGTCTTGTTTGGTTTGCTCTGAGGATGTGGTCTGGTCCTGTTGGGAGCTGAACTTCCACTTGAGTAGATGCAGAATCCACGCTTCAGAGCTTCATTTTGTGACATTCATAAGAAGTCCTCCAGCTCCAGAGGTACCACAAAATCCCAAAGGTGTCATGATGACTAACCTCGCATAAGACAGGTTTTTCTTTCAAAAGTCACCAGACCAGTGTTCCCTGGACCACCATACAAATACTCCATAAGACTGAGCCTTATAGTCAAAATAAATGGGGAAAACCTTCCTGTTAGAGATTCTCAAGGCATCTTTGCCCCATGAAGTCCTCAGTGAAGGAGCTGTGGAACTGTGTGACGGCATCTTCAGGATTCCTGGGACTAAGCTGACCGGTCCTTTAAAACTCTCTCATTTTTTCCGTTTTTACTCCCTACAACATATTAATATACTTCGTGAAATACTGTCAAAGTACTTACAACTTGTTTGCCTTGAGAATTGTATACCTAGCACGTGCAAGAGACTTCACATGGATTATTTTGATGTGTCAAGAAGCCAACTGCTTTGAGAAGGCAGAGCATTCTAGATTGAATTAAAATCTGAAACATCCCACAAAAAAATAGGATTTTTATTCCTATTTCATATCCCTATTTTGCAAGTAAGAAAAAAGAGGTGGTGTTACCTGAGTTGTTAGGGTCACAGCCTGGGCCCTAACGAGCAGGGTTCTGCCACCCATCCTCAATAGCCAGTTAAAGAGACAAGTGACCGTAGAAAGCAGTGAAAGAAGATGTTATCGATGTGGCCATGCTGGGAGGAGGAACAGATAAAGAGATCTAGTCCTGACAGGAAAACCTAGAAGACAAAAGGTGTGCGTAAGTGAGCAGTCCTGGTCAAGGTGCCATTCCACCCACCATCGATTTTACCCATCGTTGTCTCTGCTCCAGTCTCTCCTGTATGGTGGCTTGACAAGTTGTCAAAACTGTGTGAAATCTCTTTCCCAGGAGATGAGTTCCCCTCCGGCTAGCACCCCCAGCCCCAGCCTTTCCCTACCTCGGTGATGAGGTTCCTGGGGAAATTCCAGGATCTTGGGCTCCATATTCTCAGTAGTCTGATGGAGGAGCACAGTGTCTCTCCTGATAGCTTGGCTCCTGCCAGGACAGTTACTCCAAACCTCTTAGCTTAAAGGTTGGCACCCAGGCTCTTCTAACTCCAGACCCACATGGTCCACCATCCTGAGCACCTTCCTCCATAAGGTGGAGACTGACTTCTCCTTTTGCCAAATAGGAGGAGAGGTGCTTTTTTTTTTTTTTTTTTTTTTTTTTGGAGACCCTTACCTCATTTGTTCTCCAAGTCTTGTCTGACCCTCAGCTTGGTTCTGGCCCACAGGTCTCAAGGGAATTTCCCTTAGAAAGCAGAATCTAATCTAAGTAGCCATGGGCAGGTATCCCAGTTCTGCCACTTACTATTTATGTGACCTTGGGCAACTTACTCAACCCCTCTGTACCCCACTTTTCTTTTCTATGAATTTTTATTTATTTATTTATTTATTTATTTATTTATTTAAGAGAGCGAGAGAAAAAGAGGCAGAGAGAAAGATCGAGAGATAGAGAATGGGTGCACCAGGGCCTCCAGCCACTGCAACAGAACTCTAGACGCATGTGCCACCTTGTACATCTGGCTTATGTGGGTACTGGGGAATTGAACCAAGGTCCTTTGGATTTGCAGGCAAACACTAAACCACCTCTCTAGCCCCCTTCTATGAACTTTAAAATGTGTACAAAATATCTGTCCCAGAATGCTCAGTAAATGGACATAGTTTTTTTTTTTCCCTGCTAATAAGTAACAGCAAGTCTTCATGGGAAAAAATATTCATTAGGACTATTTTCTGGGATTCCTGCTTTAAATCCATGTACCATTCTGGCATGACAGGGTACAGGTCGTTAAAGATGAAAAACTAAAAGCCTCTTAATTCAGTGATGTTTTTCAACTGACCAAGTGGCTACTAGCAGGCCTGGGCTCTTGGATTCCCAGTTCACGGACATTAAAGATGCTCGGATTGTCAAAAGGCAAAATGCTCCTGAGAAGTAGAATGGTGTAGATTGAACATTCTAGAAATTGTTTCCAATTGGAATCCAACTAGGGGTAAAGATAAAGTTTCTTGGAAATTAGGAGTTTGATAAAATAAAAATCAAAACTTACTACAGGGCTGGGGAGACGGCCAGTGGGTAAAGCACTTGCTTTGCAAGCCTCACAACCTGAGTTCATATCCCTAGCACCCACAGAAAAGCTAGACAGAGAAGCCAGTGTCTGCAATCCCAGTTCTCCTAAAGCAATATAGAAGGTGGAGATAGGAGAGCCTGGCATGGTTGCGCATGCCTTTAATCCCAGCACTTGGGAGGCAGAGGTAGGATGATTGCGGTGGGTTCAAGGCCACCCTGAAACTACATGGTTAATTGCAGGTCAGCCTGGGCTTGAGTGAAACACTACCTCAAAAAACCAAGGATTATACTTAATGAGGTAACCCAGACCCAGAAAGCCAAATGTCACATGTTCTTTCTCATATGTGGCTCCTAGCTACAAATGATTGGACTTCTATATGAGTAGGAATAAAACTCAGTAGCAGAGGCCAGTAAGCTAGAAAGGGGATATAAAGGGAATAGAAAGGGAGGGAGAGGGGTACTTAATAGGATGGTATTGTATATAAATATGTAGAAGAACAGATTAGTGGGGGTGAAAAGGCCTAAGTGAGGTCAGGGGAAGAGATTGAATAAAGGAAAAGAGGAGGGAAGGCTAATCAAAATCTAAGAGGATATAAATAAGTCATATGGAAACCTACTTTTTTGGACAATGGAACACTCAGAAGCCATAGATTATTCTAGAAAAATTTCAGTGCCAAGGATACCTTCCAGTGAGTTGTTGGCCAGGGAACTCACCAATACCCCCAAAACATTATAGGCCATTGCAGAGGTTCTTGGTTTCCCACCAGGAATAGATGGTTAACACCCTATTGCTGAAGACTCCACATACTTGGGCTGCAAGGTCACTGAGAAATCCTGTTGGAGCTAAGCTGAAAACCTCCTCCATGTGGACCAGCTGACAGAAAGCTGGAAAAAGCTATGCTGTATGCAGTTCAATGGGAGAGAGAAAAATTACCAGTGGAGATATTTAACAGTGGACACTGCAAGCCTTAAATTTAGCCAGCCAGGCCAAATGAGCCAACGGGTACAATAGTGGCATGTCTGTTATGGGGGAAATTAATTAGACTGGAGGCCTGCTCCATGGGGGAGGGGGAATGCATCCCTGACACTAAAAACCTACAACAGCAGTAGTCATGAGCCCTAGGGGTGTAACCTCTGCTAACGTCTGGCTAAATGTATATACTATGCTCACCAAACTGCCCAGTAAGCACTTCTCTTAATGTTCATACCCATACATTAATTCTACTTTTACTTTTGGTTAGAGAAGCTTCTCTTTTCAGATGGCAGTGACCTTGGGATGATTCAGAAGGCACCATGGTGCTGAGAAGAAGTGATAGAGGAATATTTAGCACTGAAATATCTCTATCACATCTTCCAAGGCTCAGGGTCCATTGCAGTAGAGGTGGCAGAAAGAATGTAAGAGCCAAAGGAGGAGTAGGACTCCTTATAACGTGCTCCTCCAGACACAAAATGGACTGGATATCCATGACCTCACAGTGCCTGACACTACCTACACAAGACCATCATAATAGACAGAAAAGATCATGACATCAAAATAAAAGAGAGACTGATGAGAGATGGAGGGGATATGATGGCGAGTGGAGTTTCAAAGGGGAAAGTGGGGGGAGGGAGGAAAATGTGTTATTGTCTACAATTATGGAACTTGTCAATAAAAAATAAATTAAATTTTAAAAAAAGAAGGTGGAGATAGGAGAATCTTGGGAGCTCTTGGGCATATGCAGCAGTGAACAAGAAACCCTGCCTCAAACGTAGTGAAAGGCAAGAAATGACATCTGACGGTTTCTCTGTACACATGCTCTATGCATACACAAATGCACTCACACAAAAGCTTCACTGTAAAATATTAGATCTAAATTGCCTTCTTTTTGAAATTTTTTTGTTGTTGTTGTTTTGTTTTTCAAGGTAGGGTCTCACTCTGGCCCAGGCTGACCTGGAATTAACTATGTAGTCTCAGCATGGCCTTGAACTCACAGCCATCCTCCTACCTCTGCCTCCTGAGTGCTGGGATTAAAGGCGTGTGCCACCACACCTGGCTTGAAAAATATTTTTATTTCTTTATTTGTATGAGAGAGACAGAGAATGAGAGACAAGAGAGGGCATGAGAGCGTCAGAGCCTTTTGCCACTGTAATAAAATCCAGATGCATGCATCACTTTGTGCATAATTGGCTTTATGTAGGTACTGGGGAATTGAACCCAGGTGGGCAGAAATTTCAAGCAAGAGCCTTTAACCGCTGAGCCATCTTCCCAACCCCTAAACTTTCTTTGTAAGAGTTATACTGGAGCTGAGTGTGGTGGCACACACCTTTAATCCCAGCACTCCGGGGACAGAGGTAGGAGGATCGCCGTGAGTTCGAGGCCACCCTGAAAGTACATAGTGAATTCCAGGTCAGCCTGGGTTAGAGCAAGTCCCTATCTCAAAACCAACAACAACAACAACCAAAAAAAAAAACAGAAAGAAGAGGTAGTATTGCTATGAGTTCAAGGCCAGCCTGAGACTACAAAGTGAATTCCAGGTCAGTCTGGGGTAGAGTGGGAACCTACCTCGAAAAAACAAAAACAAAAAACCAGAAAGAGTCAGATGTGGTGGCAATATGTTTTTAATTTTGTTTATTTTATTTATTTTTGGAGAGAGACACAGAGAGAGACAGAGAGAGAGGGAGAGGGTGACAGAGAATGGGCACACCAGCAGTCTCTCAGCTGCTGTGAACGAAATCCAGATGCGTGCGCCCCCTTGTGATCAAGTGCAGCATTGTGCACTTGTGTCACTTTGCATCTGGCTAAATGTGGGACCTGGAGATTGGAACCGTTAGAGATTGGAACCAGCGTTCTTAGGCTTAGCAGGCAGGCGCCTTAACCGCTAAGCCATCTCTCCAGCCTGGCAATATGTTTTTAATCCCAGTACTTGGGAGGCAGAGGTAGGAGGATCACTGTGAGTTTGAGGCCACCCTGGGACTACATAGTTAATTCCAGGTCATCCTGGGATAGAGCGAGACCCTACCTCAAAAAACAAACAAAAAAAACTTTTAGGGGCCAGAGAGATGGCTAAGCAGTTAAGGCATTTGCTTGTGAAGCCTAAGGACCCAGGTTCAATTCCCCAGAAACCATTTAAGCCACATGCACAAAGTGACTCATGTGTCTGGAGTTCATTTGTAGTGGCTAGAGGCTCTGGTGTGCCCATTGTCTCTATCTGCCTTTCTCTCTCTCTCTCTCTCTCTCTCTGTGTGTGTGTGTGTGTGTGTATGTGTGTGTGTGTGTGTGTAATAAATAAATTTAAAAAACACAAGGTGGAAGGCAAGGACCAACACTGAAGTTGTCCTCTGACCTCCACCCACAGGGAAAAAAAAATAGAGAAAAGCCAAAGGGGGGGGAACAGAAATAAAAAATGGAAAAAAAAAGAGCTGGGCTAGAGAGATGGCTCAGCTGATAATTTGGCTTGCCTGCAAATCCAAAGGACCCACATTCAATTCCCCAGGTACCCACGTTAAAGCAGACACACAAGTGTGTGTGACACAAGTGTGTCATTTGCAGTGGCTAGAGGCCTTGGTGTGTCCATTCTCTCTCTCTTTATTTCTGCCTCTTTCTCTAACTCTCCCTCAATTAAATAAAATATTCAAACAAAAAAGAGTAACATATTTATTTTTCTTACAGTGCCTAGGATCAAAACCAGGACCTTTCCACATGCTAGGCAAGTGCTATACCACTGAACTATACTCAACAGAAAAGTTGTTAGTTATTTTATTGATTGATTAATTGAGACAGGGTCCCATATATCTTAGGCTGGCCTAGACTAGCTATGTAGCTGAGGATGACCTTGAACTTCTGATTCTTCTGCGTCTGTCTCTGCAATGCTAAGATTGCCCAGTGTATGCAATACTTTTGTGCATGCTCAGAGCTCATTCCTACTAACTGAGCAACATCCACAGGACACCTGGAGTTTATTTTTTTAATTCCGTTGCATGGAGGGTGGCACATTTCAGTAAATCCTGAACTTGGAAAGTAGAAGTAGGAGGATCAGGAGTTCAAGACCAGCTTCAGCTACATAGTGAATTTGAGGCCAGCTGGGATACGTGAAACCTTATGTTTAAAAGCCAAGGAACCAAACAAAATGAAACAAAAATAAAATAAATGAACAAGTTGGAAACAGGACCCACTTACATTACCTACTGTTACATTTTGTTTGTCTTTTCTGTTTATTCACCATACTCAGGACAATGTATTTTTACGTTCTTATAAATTGACTTAGGTCTTCATACCATAGAAACATAAAAGTGCATTAATGGTGCCATATTCTCAGTTGGCTTTGCCCTGTGATCTTTCTGGTTTTGCCTAAGCTGTTGAGGTGAGGACTTTGGAGGATGAAATGAGCTGTCTCTAGGCACAGTCAGTCACAAAGCTTAGGTTGGAGCATGTCAGTTAGGAACAGGTCTGTTCTCATCAACCCACTGACGTTTATCAAAGGGAATCCAATATTCATCCAGATTGGAATGGGAATGAGTTTTTCTTTTCTATTAGGTAAACAGCGACAACACAATGTACTTGGGAAAAATAATAAGTTTGTGTTTATGCTAATTGAAGAACCAGTATTAAAATAGTGTATGGCCTTGGCATTACACTTTACTTATAACACCTGTACCTTCTGCAAGTCAAATAACCCCAGGTGACTACTGGAAAGTATGTCTTGTATTTTAATTCTTGCTCTCAATAAGCTGGCAGAACATAATACTGTTTCAGGCCCCACTCCTCCGTGTTATCTCCATACCTGCCAATGCAGTTCTTAGCCCCAAACCCCGAGTACGTTGCTGTCTCCCATTTGGTTCACTAACTCACACACTAGGATGGTATAAGTAATGTTATCTTGAATTAAAGTTTAATTAATTCCTTTTTCATTTGCTCACAGCACCACTTTCTAGTAAGTTCATTTGTTTGCAAATTCTGCCTTATCAGTACTCTGCTTACAGAAGAGGAATAAGTATGATGTATGTGCCTATTTTACAGATGGGGACAGTGGGGACTGAACTCCTCCCATCTTATTAACATCCTGGTGCCAAAGGGCTTGGGCTTCTTTATATAATGCGGTAACATAAATAAATGGTGGGCCTCTGTTTAGTACTGGGAGTATAGGGTTTTCATCAAAAAGGGTCATGTTATAGAAATGATGCTTGGAGTCTACAACTTTTGAGTTCTAAGAATATTAAAATTTATATATATATAAAAAATTTATGAGATAAGGTCTTATGTAGCCCAGGATGGCCTTGAACTTGCTATGTAGCTTAAACTTCTGGTCCTCCTGTCTCCACCTCCCAAGTTCTGGGATTATAGGCATGCACCACCAAACCCATCCTACAAGCATCTATTTTAACATTTAAAAAATTTTTATTTATTTATTTGAGACAGAGAGAGAAATTGGCAAGTAGAGAGAGAGCGAGAATTGGCATGCCAGGGCCTCCAGCCACTGCAAATGAGCTCCAGACATATGCACCCCCTTGTGCATCTGGCTTACATGGGTCCTGGGGAATCAAATCTGGGCCCTTTGGCTTTGCAGGCAAGCATCTTAACCACTAAGCCATCCCTCCAGCCCCAAACATACATACATACATATATATATGAGAGAGACAGAGAGAGAGAGAGAGAGGGAGAGGGAGAGGAAGACAGATAGAGATAGATAGAGATGGGTGCGCCAGCAGTCCCTCAGCTGCTGCGAACGAAATACAGATGTGTGCGCCCCCTTGTGGTCAAGTGCGGCATTGCGCCCTTGCGTCACTTTGCATCTGGCTAAACGTGGGACCTGGAGATTGGAACAGCTGGAGATTGGAACCAGTGTTCTTAGGCTTAGGAGGCAAGCCCCTTAACTGCTAAGCCATCTCTCTAGTCCACCAAACATGTATTTTAATAGTTCCCCTATCACTGTCATCTGTGGGAATACTATCTCATCTTGGAGATGAAGGAAGCAAGGCAGGCTCAAGAGAAAGCCAATGGTTAGATGGAAAGTGAGAGGATAAAATCTAGACCTTCTGTTTCTCCACTCCCACCACACTAGGGTGTGGTTGTTTCATGGGTTCGAACTCGGATGCACACAGCTGATAAGTGTAACACTAATGGGTGTCATGTTTATCCAAAGAACATGACCTCAGTGTGTGAATTATTCAGCAAAGAGGTTGATGTGACTATTTATAGGTCATAAATCAGTTATAAACTCAGAAATATGAGAACAGGTTCCTAAATAGAGAGGTGATTGTTACCTACTAAGGGCTGAAGCTGGGCACAATTTCCAATCTGACACCCTTTGTGCTGGGTGCTGGGAGAAGTAGAAAGGAAAGGTTCATAGATTGTAACATGATCCCAGAGCTGAGTCCAGATATGACACGATAGATTTCTGTCTTGAGCAAGTTCCAAACAATTGACAACAGCTACCTGATGTGTGCTCTGTGTTGAGAAGGTTTCTGAGGCCAAGTTCAGGCTCTGAGAAACCCATAGGCCACAGATAAGCCATCCCTGGGTTGGTTATTTCACACCGTTTTCCCACCAATCAGAGATGCTTCCTGACATCTAGCAGGAACACTAGGTTACACTCATCACTATCATTGTCCTGCTGAATTCTATACGCTGATAGATCTCACAACCAATCAAGGAAAGAAAAACCAAACTGCCTGCTGTCAAAAACCTCCAACCACTGACAAGACTTACAAGACTGAGATGATGAAGAACAAATGAGAAAAACCTAAAGGTCCATCTGTGACAAATCCACTTGCTGGCTGGATCTGGGGGCCCTTTGTTGCCATTATGGGTGAAGTTGGTGGGGTGGGGGGGGGAGCGGGCAGGACTCCTCTACCATGTATCCTGTTCCTTCTCTCTCTCCTCTGCTAGGGCCTTACACATGCTTGGCTAGCACTCTGCCACTGAGCTATCTCTCCAGCTCTTTCTTTTGTATTTTTCTTTGCATGCATATGTGTATATGATGGGCATGTGTGTATGTGTCTGTGTGCATGGTAGAGGCCAGAGATAAACATTAGGCGTCTTCCTCAGGTGTTCTCCAGTTTTATTCTTTGACATACAGGGTCTCTCCCCAAATCTAGAGCTCACACCTATTTGCTTGGACTAGCTAGACAGTAAGCCCTAAGGATTCCCTATGCCCACTTTTTCAGCATTGAGGTCACAGGAGCACACCCCAATGCCTGCCCATTTTTACATGGGTGCTGGGGATCTGAACTCAAGCCTTCATGCTTGTGGAGCAAGCACTTTACCCACTGAGCAATCTCCCCAGCCCCTTCTTTTCTTCTTTAGTTGTGTTTCTTTTTTTCACACAGTAGCCAGTTGGTTCAAGTGCACAATTACATCTTAATTCGATGTGAGGGAATACTGAGTCTCACGATATCAGATCATGTGTAAGCTATAAGGTGCTGCGGTCACTTGGCCTTGGATAGAGCCCTGGAGTGCAACCTTCAGGGCACAGGCCTTTCAAGACTCTGACCCCAGGATTATGGTTCTGCAGTTGCCTCCTTTCTCATGACTCTCTCTAGGCCCACATCAAATCACTCTTAGACTCTCCTCTGGTCTCTGATCAAATCAGGTCATGTCATGTTTGGATGCCAGGCACACCCCTGTGGCTTTCTGTTCAGAACTGCACTATCATCTCAGTTATGTAGCTCATCACCCTGACTGCCACCCCCAGATACTCTGCTTTCTCTCATTCAGTAGCAGTGACTACAGACCTGCCCTCCTTGCTGCTGTGAGGCCAGGGGCTCTGTGGTAGTATTTCTGAGCTATTCTGATCTAGCTCTTCTGCCAGGCAAAATCTACTCCTCCCCCCCTTTTTTTCTTTAAAGGAACTCTTGAGATTTCTATAACTTTCTTCTTCTTGTCCCTGGGGGTATCTTCCTAAATGGATAAGGATTAAATTCATCCAAGCCTATATAAAAATTACTTCATTTAATCCTAAAACAATTCTATTATTATCCCTGGTTAACAAATGAGAAGACCGAGGCACTTAAAATTGTCCAAAATCACATATCAAGTGGTAGGTAAATGTGATATGACTTTAGCGGTCTGAGTGCAATTGATCATTTTGCTGTGTCTCTATGTGATAACTCTAAACTGCACTTGCAGCTCAAAGGTAGTTGTTATCTTGTCTGGGAAATCCTTGCTTTTTTCAAATTCATATGATATTCTTTTGTAAGAGTATGTGTGTGTGTGGTATGTGGGGTGTGTGTGAAGGTGATGTGGTGTGTAGTGTATGTGTATGTGCAGATGTGCCTGCCCCACATGTGCAGAGGCCAGAGGAGAATGTTGCGTCTTCCTCTATCACTCACCAGCTTTATCTCCTTGAGAGAGTCTCTCACTGATCCCAGAGCTGCTGCTTCTAGTCAGACTGGCTGACCAGTGAGCCCTAGGGGTTTTCCAGTCTCTATTCCCCACAGAACTGGGGTTACAGGCATCTGTGGCTACTCCCAGCTGTTTATGTGGGTTCTGGGGAATTGAACCAGGGCAAATTGGGCCCTCTCTGGCCCTCGTGTTTGCAGGGAAGTGCTCTTATTTGCTGAGTCATCTCCCCATACTCTTTTTTGTATTCCTCCTAATAATAAAATATATATTTATTACAGAATTACCTAACCTTCAAAAACACCCAATGAGTACAAAAGTGTGTTTCCTTTATGAATTTACTAAAAATGTACAACTTGTGATTTGTAAACTTTTCTGTATGAATGTTCTACTTCAAATTAAAAGCTAACATAAATGATAGTCCCAGATTTCTTTATTTATATTTTAACTCTGAAACCCCACTTTGTACTCTAAGCTAAGGACTGCAATGAAATTGCCAATGCTTGGGTAAGACGAATTTTGCTACAGTACCTGGTCTGATATAAATGCTCAATGGACAAACATTGTGCTAGCTGGTCATGCTACACCTGACCCATGAGATTTATATGAGTAGTACAGAGGTTGTAAAAAACTTATTAGAACATTATTTCAATGAAGGGAAAAGATCCTTATGCTACTGCAAGACACCTGTGTCCTAACTGATTGAACCCGGAAGATAGAAGCTGCATGCTACAGTTTATTACTGCTTCCCACTGATTAGAATTGGGGATGGCACATATTTTAAAAAGGGCTCTTACTAATTACGGCTTCAGATTCCAAGTGTCAGTGCCAGGGAGAATAAATAGTAACAATCAAATTATGTGTATTTATACAATGTGATACAATTTACCAAAGGGCCAAAATAACATTGATCAAGCACAAACCACACACACTGTCACATTTAACTTCCACAACAACTTTATAAAGTTATGCACTTCTGCATGTGGCACATAAAGGAACTGTAGCTTACACTAGGGCGCCATTTGCTCAAGGTCAACACAGGCTGTAATTCCAGTGTTCTCAATTCCCCAAGAATAAGCCCTGCCGCTCCTCTTGAACAGATTGGACCCCCACAAGCCAGCTGATTAACTGTCATTGTTTTCCCCATGTTGGACAAGGAAATTGGCCCAGAGAGATAAAATGATTACTTAGACATTTGCAGAATCCAGGCCCAAGCTCCGGTTCTTCACTCCAAATCTGGTAATGCCTTATACTAGATAGTGTCTTTGCTCAAGCCCGCAATATAATTTATTTATGTTGATAACAGATAAAGTAAAGGTGGAAATAACAAGATGATAAAACTCTTTCAACATCCACAGTCTTGGAAGATCTTTAGCAGGTCAGCAGCTTTACGGCAGACATGTCTACAGCTCCGATTGGGACCATTTTGGTTTTAATGACATTCAGCCTCTGATATGAATAAGTTACCTTTGGAAAAGAAACTGGGATGTGTTTTTGTAAGGCAGAGTCAAATACACACAAATGTTTACACGAGTCTACCCACGATGTTTGGCTAGTTTGGTGGCTTTTTACGACCCTCCTCCCCTGCCACCAGACTCCTCTAACTCCAAACAGGAGAAATTTGATATTCCCCCTCCTCACTCCATACACATCCCATCTGCATGCACAGGGGGCATTTGATAGTGTTTAGAAGTATTTTGGTGCTCACAACTGTAAGGAAGCTACTACCAGCAGCTGGTGGGTGGGGACCAAAGATGCTGCTAAACATACTGCAATGTCCCTACAACAAAAGTCACTTGCCCAAAAGGACAACAGTGCCCAGGTTGGGAAGCCCAGGTCTAGTTACTTCTATTAAACACATGCCTACTTGAAATTGCTTAGGATTAAATTAACCTGGGAGATCGAGGCAAAGTAATGACACTGAAAGTATTCTTCAGTGAACTGGTTATCCATCAAAACAATATTTATTTATTTATTTATTTGTTTCCAATCATGATTTTGGCTCACCAAAAATGTATACATAAGAGAGTTAAAGATTTTAAGCCAGGTATGGAGGTGAGTCCCAGTGCTTGGGAGGCTAAGGGAGGAAGGATCAGGAGTTCAAGGTCATCCTTAGTCATATAGCAAGTTCAAGGCCAGGCTTGTCTAAATGAGACTGTCTCACAAAACCAAACCAAACCAAACAAACAAACAAAATCAAAGTGAAGATTTTTTAAAAGATCAGAAACCATGAGACAGAAGGAAAAAGAACATAACATACATATCCAACTTGGTCAGTGTGGTAGTTTGAATAGATGGCCCCCAGTATATTCAGTGTTTTATTAGTTTATAGTTTGCATCTGCAGCCACCTGGCTGGATGCAGTGTCACTAGGTGGATCTTAAGGTGTGGTGGTGGCAGCCAGTCTCTGGGGTTTTCTGTCATAATTCTTTACAAATCACATAGCTGTGTCTCCTTGACTTATGTCAGTGCTTTGTTGGTACAAGCCAGGTTTTCACTTATTCCAGCCCAGTAAGAATTAAAATAGAAGAACACAGCTCAGTTAGAAGAGTGCTTGCCTAGCATGCATGAAGCTTTGAGTGAATCCCCAGCACTGCAAATTAAAACAACCAAGCCTGGATGTGGTGGTATATGACTATAGTCCAAGCACTGGGGAAGTGGAGGCAGTAGGATAAGTAGTTTAAGATCATCCTCAGTTACACAATGAGTTTTAGACCAGCTTGTACTAAATGAGGCCATCTTAAATATAAAAATAAGGAGCTGGGGCGTTAAAAGGTGCTTGCTTGCAAATCCTGCCAGCCCAAGTTCAATTCCCTCGTCACCCACATAAAACATACTTGCAGTGTCTCAAGGGCTGGAGAGATGGCTCTGCAGTTAAGGCACTAGCCTGCAATGCTTAATGACCAGGATTTGGTTCCCTAGTACCCATATAAAGCCAGATGCACAAAGTGGTGCATGCTTCTGGAGTTTGTTTGCAGTGGCTAGAAGCCCTGGTACACCCATTCTTTCTCTCTCCTTGCAAATAAATAATAAAAATTTAAAAAGTAGCTCAACATCTGACATTTGTTTGCAGTGGCAAGAGACCTGTTGCACCCCTCCACATATATGAGCATGCAAAATAAATAACAAACTGAAAACAAATTTAAAAAGACATCATGATTTCCAACAGCTGCCTCCCTGCAAGATCCTCAGGTTCCCTGATATATTTCACATCTTTTAAAAAAAAATATTTTATTTTTATTTATTTATTGAGAGAGAGAATGGGTGCACTAGGGCCTCCAGCCACTGCAAACAAACTCCAGATGCATGTACCACCTTGTGCATCTGGCTTATGTGGGTCCTGGGGAATTGAACTGAGGTCCTTTGACTTTGCAGGCAAATGCCTTAAGCGCTAAGCCATCTCTCCAGCCCTATATTTCACATCTTTAGATTGACCTTTTAAAAAAGAATGGAATTGCTTTTCACCTGAAGCAGAAGAAGGGATAGTGGACTGGGTGAGAAGGGGAGGGGGCCTAGCTGGATGACAAAACTGCCAATTATTTCTTTGGGGGAAAAGTGTTATTACTGTTTGAAATATTGCCAAATTCTAGAACACCAGACCCAGTTACATAGAAACAGATACCTCTACTATCCATGAGTGTGTGCCGAGATACTGTAGAATTTTGAAATGAGAAAATCTAGAAGAAACTACTTTATTCATTCTCTGTTATTGTAAAAAATGCCTCTAGTGCTCATAATCATGCCTTATATTTTTCCTGTAATTACAATCTTTCTGATATATGTATAATTTGTATAATATATATTATACATATTTTCACATGAAGTAGTTTAGTTCCCCCTCTATTTTATAATTTTTTTGTTTTATTTTTATTTATTTGAGAGTGACAGAGAAAGAGAGAGAGAGAATGGGTGCACGGCCTCCAGCCACTGCAAAAGAACTCCAGATGCATACGCCACCTTCTGCATCTGGCTTATGTGGGCACTGGGGAATCGAGCCTTGAACCAGGGTCCTTAGGCTGCATAGGCAAGTGCTTAACTACTAAGCCATGTCTCCAGCCCTCCCCCTTATTTTATATACAATTAAAAAAATAACTATAACAAAGTAAATCAAAAAAGTTCATAAACATAAAAATACAAGAAGCCCAGCCATGCTAGCACTTGGAAGATAGAGGTAGGAGGATCAGGAGTTCAAGGTCATCCTCAGCTATATAATAGCAAGTTTAAGACCAGCCTGGGTTACATGAGAATCTATCTCAAAACAAAACAAATTTAAAAAAAGAAGACAGAGACAAAAATTTTAAGTATTTTTCTAAGTTTAGGGTTTGGATGATCTCTTAGGGCACTGAAAATATAGGAATAAAAGCCAGGCATGGTGGTATACGCCTTTAATCCCAGCGTTTGGGAAGCAGAGGTAGGAGTTCAAGGCCAGCCTGAGACTACATAGTAAATTCCAAGTCAGTCTAGGCTAGACCAAGACCCTACCTTGAAAAACAAACAACAAAACCAAAACCAAACAGACAGGAACATACAGGAAAACACTGATTTGGATACTTTTATGCAAATTCAAAACTGCATATCTGATATTTAATGACATTAAAATTTAAGTTTTATTTGTTCAACAGGGTTTTGATGGCAGGGTTTCCTTTCTTTCTTTTTTATTGTTGTTTGGTATTAGGTATTGAGCCTAGAATCTCATCTCATGTTAGGCAAGCACTCTACCATGGGGCTACATCCTCAGCCCTTTTGTTTTTTGAGACAGGATCTCACTAAATAGCCCAGGCTGGCCTGTATCTTGTGATCCTCCTGCCTTAGCCTCCAAAATAGCTAAGATAAGGCTTGAGACACGAAACTTGGCTGAAATTAAAGTTTTAGGTGGCAACTAGGTGGTCACCATCTATGTCCATTATTATTATTGTGCTGTGTGTGGAGTGCTGGGGATCTAACTCGGGGCCTCATTCATATGAGGCAAGCACTACCAACAGTGAGTAATTCCCTCAGCCTGACTGTGCCACTCATTTCTGAAAACTGAATGAATTCTTCAAAGGAGTTGTCATTTTTATTTGTAAGCAGAGAGAAAGAGAGAGAGAGAGAGAGAATGAATGGATGAGCCAGGGCCTCTAGCCTCTGCAAATGCACTCCAAATAAATGCACCATTTTGTGCATCTGGCTTTTACATGGGTACTGGGGAATTGAACCCAGGTGGTTAGACTATGCAGGCAAGCACCTTAACCACTGAACCATTTCTCCAGCCCTCAAAGGAGGGTTTTTTTTTTCTCAATATTTATTCATTTGCAAGCAGAGAGATTCAGAGAGAGAAGCAGAGGAAGCGAGCGAGAGAGAGCGTGCATGGGTATAATGGGTATACCAGGGCCTCTACCCACTGCAAACAAACTCCAGATGCATGTGCCACATTGTGCATCTGGCTTACGGGGGTACTGGGAAGTCGAACCCAGGTTGATAGGCTTTGAAGACAAGTGCCTTAACTTAGCTATCTCTCCAGCCCCCCCTTTTGAGCTAGGGTCTCACTTTAGCCCAGGCTGTCCTAGAACTCTCTTTGTATTCCCAGACTGGCCTCAGACTCACAGCGATCCTCCTACCTCTGCCCCCCAAGGCCTGAGATTAAAGGCATATGCTACCACTCCTGGATCAAAGGAATTTTTGATTGTATCATTTTTAGTTTATTTCTGGGACTTAAGTTAACACAAACTGTCTTTGTTTCTCTTTGGCAAATATATCATTTAGCCCCTTCCACCAATCCCACAAGGTGTCACTTTACATTTTCTGAGAAACCCATTGTTCTTAAAGCTGAAGTGTTCTATCTAGGGCCACACAGCCAGTGTCTGTGCCTACCAACATGTCAGATATACAAAGTTGGTTAGAGTTGAAGAATGTCCCACTAAAATTTATCTCAATACCAATAATCAGTTTGAGACACCTCGAACTTGACAGACCACATTTGAACTATCAAGGTAATGGGATACCACCTGCTCACCTCCAGCTATGTTAATTTGGGAAACGAACTTGAAGGCACAGGAAATTATTATTATGCAGTCTAATGTACCAGGCCCAGGATGGCCTGGAACTTGTGATCCTCTTGCTCCAGAGTAGCTAGAGGTGCTTTACTAAAGTATTTAATTCAATCTTTTCCATAGCTCTATGAAGCTTTTTTTGTTGTTATTTGGTTAGTGGGGATTGAGCCCAACATCTCAAACCTACTAAGCATGTATTCTACTTCTAAGCTACCTGCCCCAGCCCTGATACCTGCATTTCACAAATATAGTATAGTGGAGGTTGTGAAGTAAAAGAACTGGCTAGAAATACATTAGTTGAAAAAGGGGGCCACTTCTTAGGTATGAGAATGTAGGCTTCCAGGATCCACTGCACCTTACCCTTTTAGACTAAGGAAGAGTATATCCTTATCAAAAAACTACAAGCTAGAACATTCTTTTCTATACAGCTTAGTTGTTACAAGAATGTTAGACATTATATTTTGGTAGGTTGAAGCAGGATTGTTGTGAGCTCGAAGCCAGCCTGCGTTACAGCGTGAGACTCCATCTCAAAAACATCAGCTGGGCTGGAGATATGGCTTAGCAGTTAAGACACATGCCTGAGAACCCTAAGGACCCAGGTTCAATTCTCCAGGTCCCATGTAAGCCAGATACATATGATGGCACATGCGTCTGGAGTTCGTTTGCAGTGGCTAGAGGCTCTGGCGTGTCCATTCTCTCTCAAATAAATAAATAAATAAATAAATAAATTAAAAAATAAATTAAAAAAATCTTTAAAAAAGGACTATCCTCTTTAATAAAAAACATAGCCACAAAGTCAAAACAAAACAATAATAAAAAAATTCAAGAGCCTGGTGTGGTGATGCATGCCTTTGATCCCAGTACTTGGGAGGCAGAAGCAGGAAATCACCTTGAGTTTGAGGCCAGCCTGAGACTACATAGTAAATTCCAGGTCAGCCTGAACTAGAGTGAGCCCTTGCCCCGAAAAAACAAACAAACAAAAAATTCAAGTGTAACTATCTGAAATATGACTTTTTAAATATGGTTTCTGATTACTATACACTCTACTATTTTAGCCCTCTTTACGTAAAGTGACCTCTTTGGGTAAATGACAGCCCTGGGCCTCATTCTGCCCAGCACCTGGCTTGTGAGGCTCCCTAAAAGTTAAATTTTTTTTTTAAAAGTCATTGTTTAGCATTTAAAAAAAATCAAATTAGTAACATTTCATAATGCATGAAAAGAACATGAAAATCAAATGTCAATGTCCACAAATAAAAAATTTATTGGAACATACTCAGGCACATTTGTTTACATGTTGTCTATGGAGGCTTTTGTTACAAGAGCAGAGAAGTTGTGATAGACTGTATGGTCTACAAAGCATAAGATATTTACAATCCGGGCTTTTACTGAAGAAGTTTGCAGATCTGTTCTATAGCGTTTACATATTCAGGCGCAATGTAAGCATGACTTTTTTCTATGACATTCTGAAAAAAATTAACTTCTTTTTTCTAAAAAGAACATTAAGGCAGTCTTACTCTGAAAAAATGCTGACAGCCTGGGATAATTTGAAATGACACCATTTTATTATGGTCCCAGTGACCGGGGGATCCAGCTTGAAAGGCCCCCTCCCTCATCTT
This sequence comes from Orientallactaga sibirica, assembly GCA_036365145.1. Taxonomy (NCBI): domain Eukaryota; kingdom Metazoa; phylum Chordata; class Mammalia; order Rodentia; family Dipodidae; genus Orientallactaga; species Orientallactaga sibirica. The sequence goes on along the minus strand of JAEOAD010002662.1, from coordinate 2,433,805 downwards.
AAATACATCAGTTATCTCTGAGTGGTAAAGCTGGGTCTTACTACCCAACTTGTCCTTCTGTTATTCATCTTGACTGCATTATGGGTTTAGTTTCACAACACTGCGAGTTCATCTAGGCTTCCTGAATCATTTATAGGGATTCTCGTTTTTTACTCTCGAACTCTTCTACACTCTCTGCTGTGAATTTTTTTTAAACATAAAGCTCTGACTATTCATGTAAAGTCCACACTTTTTTACTTTTAAGAAATCAGAATTACACAAAACAATGTTTTCTCTTGAGAAGCTAAACTTAAATTTTTGTAGGTCATAGAGGAAAATACCTTCATATCCCATGATCTCAAAGCCCCTATGGTGAAAACATAGAACCATGTAAAGAACGTCACTTACTTTTAAATACTATTTCTTGGAGAAAATACTATTTAATGAAAAAGATGTGAGTAGTAACAAATCAAGTCTGAGGCCATTCCTGATTCTGCCAATAACTCACTCTGACTTGGGCAAATCTTCCCACCACTGTTGCTCTTTATCTGCAAAAACTGGACTTCATGCCTATGGGAGTTGCATGGCTAATCAATGCCTGGAAAATGCGTAGTGGCAGATGCTCCAAAAGTGCTGAGCTTTAAAAACAAAAACCACCCCCAGCCCCCACTTGTATTCAGTTGAGGTTGGGGTGTATTGTCATTTAACATACGAAGGCCAACGACACTATGTTAAGTCCAGCATGCTGCACAGAACAGATATCAGTGTCCAGATGGGATTTTTCTTTTTCTTTTAGAAATAGGATTTTCGACTTTTTATTTTTCTTCATTGTGGCTGGGGTTTACATTAGAATCCAGTAATACACCCGGTACAGAAGCGTTAAGCTTTAAGTTGCAAACTATCGATTTAAAAATCTAAATAATCTCAAAAAAAAAAAAAAAAAAAAAAAAAAAAAAAAAAAAAGGCCCTCCCCTGCCCCGCCAAGAGATCTTTCAGAACAAGAATTCTTCTGATGTTTTTTTTTTTTTTTCCCTCTCTCTCTCCTCCCTGCAGTTCTCCATGTTACAGTCCTCGGAGGTAGACTAGGCATAAAATACTTTCACTAATAAAATCTGACAAACCGCCGGATTATACGTGGCCGATTCCCAGCGATAGCCCTGCTACACAAAGCAGAAAAGTAAATGCCATCACCCCCCCCCCCACTTAGAACAAAAGAACTTAGGAATAAAAAAAAAAAACATGGACGGGGGGGGGAGTGGGGGTGTGTAGAGAAAAAGCAGCAATAAATAAAGGTGAGCCGAGGCCCCCGTCCCCGCCCTCCCGGAGCGAGAGAGGACTAAGTACGACTAATAAAGTGGTTCAAGGGTAGTTATGGGGAGGGGGCGGGGCGGCAGGGGCGGGAGCGGCGGCGGGGATGGCATGTTGCATCTTTTCTCCTGTTGCCTGGACCGCGCTCCCCCATTGCAGTGCTTCCTCCTCGCCTTGCCTCGCTCGCGTTCCCTTCCAATTGCTGCTGCTGCTGCTGCACTGGACGAGTTGGGGCCGCTCCGAGCCCCGGTGCAGCAGTAGCTAGCGGGAGGGGAGCCGGGCTCCGGAGTCGGGGCAGCGGCTCTCGGCCTCACCTCGCCAGGATTAGCCGGGAGCCGAACCGCAACGCCGCACGGGCTGGCGGGATGGCGGCGGCCCCGGAGTTGGCGACGGCCAGCGCTCGGCCCCATCACCGCCGCTGCCGCCGCTGCCGCCGCCGCCGCCGCCGCCGCCGCCGCCGCCGCGGCAACTGGAGTTTGGCTGCCGCTGCCCTACTTCACTCTAGTTTAGTTTCACTCACTTTACATCCGGGTTTTTTCCCTAGGCAATGGGGGCCGAAGCACACCCCGTTCCTTAGGCAAAGTGAAATAAATTCGCCGCACCGACACGTCAAGTAGTCCGCCCGCCCGAGCGCCGCCGCGGGCCCCCGCCGCCCACCCCGCACCCCGCGGGGGCCCCCCTCGCGCTTCCCGGGAACGACGCGAAGAGACGCGGGGAGTGGAGAAGGGAGCGGGGGTGTGGGGGGGGATGGGAGAAAGGCCCGGGCCGGTCTCCGTGTACAACTCTTGCCAGCGCCCCCTCCCGCGCCGCCGCCGTTGCCGCCGAGCCCCTTCTCCCCGGCGCCTCCCGACCCCCCTCCCGTCCCCGCTTCCTCAGCCCCTAAGTCCCCCTCGCCCGGCTCACGGGAGCGGCGGGGGCGCGCACGGCGGCGGCGGGCCGGCGGGGCCGCGCAGCGGGCTCCCGCGCGGGCGAGTGTGTCTGGGCCTGGGCGGAGGGATCCCCGGGCTGAGGCGGCGGAGGTGCTGCGGCCCGGGGCCGGGTGGTGAATGGGCTGGTGGTGCTCGCTGCTGCTGCTGAGAGGAGGAGGAGGAGGAGGAGGAGGAGGATGAAGAGTTGGGCTTGTTTGTCTCCCACAGTTTCTCTCCTGCTGCTCTGATTCCTCCCCTCCCCATTCCGGCCCAGGGCCTGAGTGAACCTCTCCTGGAGGAGGAGGAGGCTTCAGGTCCTCCCCACCCTCCTCCCCACCCCCCCCGCCTGGGGAAGAGGAGGAAAGAAACAGCCCAGAGAGAGAGAGAGAGTGAGAGAGAGGGAGAGAGAGAGAGTGAGAGAGGAGAGGAGGAGGAGGAGGGAGAAGGGAACAACCTACCATCTTAACACACTAATATCTAAAAAGTGCGAGAGGCCCAGAGCAGCAGCAGAAGCAGCAGCAGCAAGCCAGCTTCTTCCCTCCCTCCCTCCCCATGAAGAAGAGTTCCCTCCTCCTCCTCCTCCTGCTTCTGCTCAGAGTTCCTGCCTCCAGCTGCCAGGGGGGACAGCCAGCCAGCAGCAGGAGGGTGCAGTATCCCAGCTTTTCCATTCTCTCTTCTCACTCTCCTCTCTCTTTTTCTTGAGTAGCTGTTTCCCTCCCTCCCCCTTCCCCCCTTCCTTCCTCTCCTCTTCTCTCTCTCTCTCTCTCTCTCTGTCCCTCTTGTCTCGTCTCTGGTGTTTGTCTCTGGGAGGATCAGGGGCTGCTTGCTTGGAGTTTGTTGTGGGTGGGTGGGTGGGGGAGGTAGGGGGAGGGGAGGGGTGTGTGGGAGGGAGGGAGGAAGGGAAAAGGGGGGTGTTCTCTCAGGACCCCCTCAGTCAACTTGAGATTTGAGCCATAACTTCCCCTTCGGGGCGCCCCCCTGCGTGCCCTTCCTATTCCTCTCCCACCCATCCACCCCCCCCCCAAAAAAAGACAATGGGAAACCTCGTCTCCCCTCTCCCCTCTGCCCTCCACCCCTCCCCGGGAGAGATGGGAAGTAAGTTTACGAGCCGCCTCGGGAGCCTGGGCTCTGAGCTGGGCCGGAGCGGGGGACCGGCGGCGCGGCGGGGCGGCGGGCAGGGGGCGTCCCGGGGCCTGGGGGGGGGGTGAGGGAGTTCGGAGGGGGAGGGGGCGCACAGCTTCCCCCCCTCCCCAGCCCTCTCCCCGCCCCCACCCCGGGATGCTGCGGGGAGGGGGGAAGTTTTCATTATGGTTATTTATTTAATTAAAAAAATTTTTTTTTGGAAAACCATCTTGTTTGGTGACTGAGGGATCTGGTTAAAAAAAAAAAAAGCTGCGGCTGCTGACGCTGCCGGGCCGAGTGTGTGTGTGTGTGTGTGTGTGTGTGTGTGTGAGAGAGTGAGAGTGTGTTGGTGCATTTGTCCTGGGCGGCCGGAGCAGCGGTGGGGAAAATTCCGCTTATTCTCTCCTTCTTCTGCAACTTGTTATTCCAGAGAGTCGGCCCGCACCCCGCACCCGCCCGTCTGTCCCCGCGGCCGCGGCTGGCAGGGGCGCCCGGGACCCCGCGGCCGACTGCCCGCCCCTCCCCCCCGCGCCCCGCCGGGGAGGGGGAGGGGCGCGGAGTGGGACTCTTTCCGCTCGTCCAGCCCCGGCGAGCACGCAGTTCCCAACACTTCTCGTCATCCTCCCCCCACCCTCCACCCCACGTCTCTTTATTCTGCTGAGCGGTGCTGTTAGGATTTCTCCCTCCCCCAGCCCCCCAGCCTCGCCCCCCCCCACGTCCGCGATGGTGGGTAGCAGCAAGGTGGCCCCGGCAGGGGAGGGGTTTTCTTGCAGATCGGGCACCGGGCGAGAACGTCTCTCCTCTGCAACTTTGTCTGTGGCTTGCACCCCGGGAGGAGGCCACACACCGCTTGTGGGGTGTAGATGTGCAGAGAGTGATTTCTAAGTAGTTGAGTTGTTGAGATGTGGGTACGACTGCTAATGGTAGGCAGGTTTTGTTTTCATTGGTGAATCCGGTGTCATCATATTCCGGTCATATGTTGAAATATTCTTTGTTTAGGTCTTGAAGTAGAGGATCTCACTCTTGCACGTCCACATTGTGTTGCTTTTGGAGGATGTCTCTGGGACTGTGGGTTTTTAGAATTTGAAATGTGATTGAAGGTCCGAACGATTGTGGGCCTCAGCACTGGCCTTGACAGTGAACTTTGTGGCTGTGTGTTGGATTTCCAAGATTTGCCCCATAGCTGGGGTGGGTAGTTGTGCGTTTTTTTTTTTTTTTTTTTTTTTTTTCATGGTAGGTGTCAGGAATTCGTAGATGCTTGAGCTGAGGAAGTTGGAGAGGGAGGAACATTTATTTATTATTGATAGCTGGATATTAGAATCAGATTAATTTGGGCTGATTAAAGTTTTTTTTTTTTTTTTTAAAGCAGCTCTGCACTCTAGGAAGGAATCCTTTAGGTAGGCACCCTTTTTTTTATGGGGGTTCTTTGGGACACGGAGCTGAGATGTCGCCTTTTAAAGAAGATACTCCTCGACATCTTCAGCTTTATTGGGGCCTGGTAAGAGGCTGAAATTGAGGCCGAGAAGTGTAAGCCTGCTTTTCAATGTTTATGTTATTTGTTTACATTTTATGTTCCCTCACGTTTGAGTAGTAGAAATAAATAGGTCAGCGTTTCTATTGGTTTTTGAAGGCTAGCCCCCTCCCCTTTTTTCAAAGTTTCACAATTTACTTGGTTTACAGCCTTGTAGGAAACCGTTACTACATTTTTACTGGAAATACTATTATTCATTTTAATTTCGGTAAGTTCTTATTCTGTCTTCACTTGCATGTAGAGTCTATTCTGAGCTTAATACTAGCTTACTAAGGACCATTTAAAATGTCCGAAGAATGCATTTTAAGATCTTAGGACATCTTTTGATAGCAAAGAGGAAATGTTTAGTTACACTCATGTTTATTAAAAACACTTCTGTATTTAAGTTTAATGTATTTGTACAACTGTCAAGTGAGGAACGTAGTAATAGTGCAGAAAACTCCCCAAACACAAACATGTTAAAAAGATTCCAGAGGTTTTTCTTTACATCAGACTTTTGTTTTTGTCTGGTATCTCTTGGCTGTCCACTATAGAGTCTTTATTACTTAAGTCTTTTGAAGGCATTTTAACTCAGTTTTTTAATACAGTGTTGCAAGTCTTTTGGACTCAGGCCAGTCTTTAGGGAACAGGAATAATCATAGATTTTAAAAGCCATCTATCTACCCATGCCATATAAAATTGTGAAGTGGTGTAAGTAGGTTTGTTTTGAAGAAGTTTAAGTGATGGATAGACACTATTTCCGTTAACTTTGAAAGGTCCATCCTTTTTCCTGCTCAGTTATCTGGAAGGAGCTGCCTCACACTGTTGTGTTCACACGAAGACCTCTAGTACTATCCAGCAGGAGGTGCTACAGCAAGTTAAAGAATTTTTTTTTTTTTAAATTTTGAGGGTTTTGCTACTTTTATTGAAGCTCTACTTAGCTTTAACTGAGCAACAGGATTGACACCTTAAAGTTCCAGGAAGATTTTGAGTAAGTCCAATCTAAAATACTATTAATAATTGCATTTGTCATTTGAAATTTTTGCTTTTGTTTTTTTTAACCAACTAATGCTACTATGCAAAATAGGTTGATTGTTATGGGCTCTGGGATTAGGAATAGAGTGCTGATAGAATTATTTTCCTTTGAAGAGTTACTTTGATATTGATGAGTGGGTTATTGAACATATATTTAAAAATTATGTGTAGTTACAGTAAACAAAAATAGATGGTATGGCGTAGGGCTTGAAGTTTTGCAGTCCTTCCTATAATATTAATACAAACAATATAGAGTAGCTGGGATTTTGAAAATAGGGATCTTGTGTGGAAAAAAATCTGGAATTTTTTTGTGTGTCCCCCCCCCCTTTAGTGGAAAATTATTCTAATATACAGATATGGTACTAGGCACTCAGCTTTATAAGTACATGCGGTTGATGTATTTAAGTTGGCCTTCAGAATTTGAGATTTTTGAACTATATGTAAAATTAAGTGTAGTCCCCCTCTAACTTCAGTACTTGGCCCATAATACTAGTAGGCTTAGGGGAGTAGGAAGGAAGATCTTGAGTTCAAGGCCAACCTGGGCTACATAAGGAGACTCTTGTTTCAAGAAAAAAAAATTAAAAATAATTTTAAAAAAAGTTACCTCTAGCCGGGCGTGGTGGCGCACGCCTTTAATCCCAGCACTCCGGAGGCAGAGGTAGGAGGATCGCTGAGAGTTCGAGGCCACCCTGAGACTACATAGTTAATTCCAGGTCAGCCTGGACCAGAGTGAAACCCTACCTCGAAAAAAAAAAAAAAAGTTACCTCTATGAGTATATATCATTGCTAATATGCCTGTTAGTAACACGTAACAACTGCATAATAATGACATAGCCATTTTTATAGTTTTCTTAGCATCCATGATGCACAGTCCTTTGACACTCTTAAGTGAATTGATTATGTGTGGAAATATGCTATGGTTGCTTTTAAAGTTTTATATCGAAGTTTTGAAAAGTTAGAAACACATAAAAGTTTTGGTGAACCTGTTTTCAGTTTTGTAGGCATAGATACTTTTTTCAGTAAGTTCAAATTATTACATGTGAAAGTTATTTGTCAACTCCAGAAGCCATGCAGATATTAGATTGTAGAGATAGATAGCCAATTAAGACATGAAGAGTTTCTGTCTTAAAACGTTAACTTTCTACCAGTTGGGAAGCTAATACATTAAACGTGCATACTAGTCTTTAAATACTGCTCTGGTTCTCAAAAATTTCTTTCTTTCCTTTTTTTTTTTTTTTTTTTGTTGAAGTTTTTAGTTAAGAAAAAATGTTGTTGGGGCAGTTCTCCATAATTTAGAAAATGTTCATTTTTTTGCTTTTTTGTGAAATGTAGATCTCCTGTTCAAGTTTTTCTTCCTTTCACTACTGATGTGATAGTAGTTGACTAGTGAATTTTCAAGTTCCTGGACCCTTGTAGACTCTTACTAACAACAGAGTAACAGATGTCACTGCTAGTTTTGACAGTTTTGATTGACTGTTGTAACTTTCTGAAAAATTCCTACTGACTGAAGCGTACTTGTTTCAGTGGGATGTGCATTGGTATTTATTAGTGTTAGCTACATGTGTATATCATTTTTGTTTTCCTGTCTTAGAAGAATGCCTGAGGAAATGACTGCTCAGTTCTAGAGGCTTAAATATTTTTGTGTAAAAATAACTGAAAATTTTAGTCTTGAGTTGTGGCTGTCTTCATAGACTGCTCACAAATTTGGAGTAGATAATTTAAAAAATAGAGTAGAGTTAACTGGACAGTTTTGTGTTTATGAACATATCAAAAGGTGTGTATTCTGAATTTTAGAAATGACTGTTCTTTATGAAATAGCCCCAGTTAGGAAGTAAATATAGAAGCTTCACTTCTGTGAAGGGTGAGAAAAACATTTAACTGTTTAGATAAAAATGAAAACTTCAATTTATGCCACAGATGAAGAATACTGAGGTTTTTTTTTGTGATGAAATATTGAAGTTAAAGTTACATTTATGTGTTTTTAAATTTTGTATCCTTAGTAATTTATTGCTGAAGGCTTTTGTATTTAATTACTGTTCAAGAAAAGAATAGAAGGGATTAAAGTTTTAGGTCTCCAACCTTTGCCAGAATTTCTTTATATCTATAGCCACATCAGTGAAATATATCTGAATTTTCAGATTATTATTATTTTTTAAAAAATATTTAATTTTTATTTATCTATTTGAGAGCAACAAACAGAGAGAGAGAGAGAGAACGGCACACCAGGGCCTCCAGCCACTGCAGACGAACTCCAGATGAATGTGCCACCTTGTGCATCTGGCTTACATGGGTACTGGGGAATCGAGCTTCGAACCGGTGTCCTTAGGCTTCACAAGCTAGCGCTTAACTGCTAAGCCATCTCTCCAGCCCTTCAGATTATTTTGTACTGGGAAATATTCATGTTGACTTCTTGGGCTTTAGTACATAGGCTTTTGTGTGGGCCCAAGTCATTTTTAGAAGCAAAGTAGTCAATGGATTTTGTCACATTAACTTTATTGGAGTGTATTTTTGCTGCTTTGGGAGATTTTTTTAAAGAATATTTTATGTATGTATGTATTTATTTATTTTTGATGCAGGGGCACAGAGAGACAGAATGAGAGTGCCAGGGCCTCTAGCCACTACAGACAACTCCAGACACGTGTCACCTTGTGCATCTGGCTTTACCTGGATACTGGGGTATTGAACCTTGGTCCTTTGGTTTTGTAGGCAAGCACCATAACCACTAAGCCATTCCTCTAGCCCATGGGAGTTTTTTTTTTTTTAAAGTAGTTAGTAAGTTAACCTTGTATTAAACTTATTGCAGTTACTATTTTTCTTTTCTTTTTTTTTTTAAAGACAGTAGTTTATTTACTTGAGAGAAAGGAGAGAGAGAGAGAGAGAGGGAGAGAATGGGTGCACCAGGACCTCTCGCCACTGCAGATGAACTCCAGATATATGTGCCCCCTTGTGCATCTGACTTATGTGGGTCCTAGAGAATCGATCCGGGGTCCTTTGGCTTTGTAGGCAAACGCCTTAACTGCTAAGCCATCTCTCCAGCCCTGCAGTTACTATTTCGTAAAGAGCATAGTTTTCTGAGTATGTTTCTGTGTTTACATGTCCATATTATTTTAATTCTTACTTATGTATTAATATTAAATCTTTGACTATTTCATGAAGAAGTTGGAATAGACTTTTGTGTATTTGTTTGTTTTTCGAGGTTATCCCAGACTGACCTGGAATTCACCACGTAGTCTCAGGGTGGATTCAAACTCACAGCAATCCTCCTACCTCTGCCTCCTGAGTGCTGGCATTAAAGGCTTGTACCACCACACCCAACTTAGACTTTTTTTTTTTTTTTTTTTTGAGATGACCTTCGTATACATACTAGCTGGCCTTGAACTTAGGGCAACCCTTCTGCTCCAGCCCTCTGAGTGCTGAGATTGCAGCACTGTGCCACCACATCCATCTTGGCATAGGCTTTTAAGAATACCTTTCCTATTGCTTGTCTAACAATCTGAGGGTGGGGTGGAAATGAACTCTTCTCTTGGAGAGACTGTGAGAGTGATTCTTGAGGCTTTTCTGAAGCAACTTTCTTGCACTGAACTCCTGTGGCATTTTGAATACTCCTCTGCTTCCCTGTCTAATACTCTACAAGCTCCCTGACCCTCATTTCTTTTCCTTGATAAAAAAGAGTGAGCAGTCTCAGGAAACTCTTCTTTCCCATAACAGCTAAGGAAATATTTTCTGCTTTTTAGAGTAGACAAGAAAGTGAACTAGTAATGTGGAGATAGGATGGGAATGAGGCCTAATAGGTTGATGATCTGGGCTTTATTTTGACTCCGTTTGTGGGCCTAGGGGAAAAACATAACTTAAATACAGAAGCCAAAAAGATGGGTTTTGTTTTATTGTTTTGGCTGCATTGAGAATACAAACTGTCAGTACTTGAGGAGAAGGAGCAGCAGAAAGGAATTGATTTTTTTTCTGCTGCAGATCCAAGTATTGTTAACCATGTGCATCTCTAAAGCTACATACTTACAAATCAAACAGGAGTTGATTTCTTTCACTGAATTAATAGAAGCCTGAGCTGTTTTGTTTTTTCTTTTAAAAAATTTAAGTAAGTACCAAAAACTTCAGGGTAATGACAATAATTTCCTGATAAAAGTGGGTGATAGTAACCATGGCAACTGCTATCTCTGGCCGTATGGACAGTACGTTGTATTGATGAAGCTTCATCCTTTAGTAGCCTGTCACTTTTGTGGTGAAATGTAGTAGCATGTGTGGCAGGTGATTTTTAGCTGGATTGTGTTATCCGTGTGCCAGCTTATCTTTCCTTGTTAGGAATTTCTTGGACTGTATTCCACAGCATGTTTGTGAAGGTGCAGTTGCCTGAAAATAACCCACCACCTGTGTTAGGCCTTCTCATACAGATTGCACTTAGTTCTTTCTCAGCCTCCTTCCAGAGCCTTGCAGAAAATGGGTGTCTGCAGGAACCATGTGCATGTAAAGTACAGTTCAGATTTACCAGCTTGGATCTGGACATGTTATCTGTAGCCTAAAAAAAATCTTTTGTGTTATCAAAAGAGGTCAGTGAGTGAGAGAACTGAGCCTGTAGTTGGAAGATTTTTCTTTAAGAGTTCTTTTCAGAAATGTGTATGGAATTAGGGGCGAGAAGTGGGTGGGGTAAATATTAAGGATTTGATAAGAAGAGATTTAGTGTGTATGTATGTATGTATGTATATATATATGTATATATATATATATATATATTTTTTTTTTTGAGGTAGGGTCTTGCTCTAGCCCGGCCTGACCTGGAATTCACTATATAGTCTCAGGGTGGCCTCGAACTCACGGTGATCCTCCTGCCTCTGCCTCCTGAGTGCTGGAATTAAAGGCGTGTGCCACCATGGCCTGGCTGAGATTTGTATTTAAAAAAAAAAGTTTTATTTATTTATTTGAGAGAGAGTGAGAGAGAGAAAGAGGCAGATAGAGCGTGAATAGGCACACTAGGGCCTCTAGCCATTGCAGACAAATTCCACATGCATGTACCACCTTGCATGTACCACCTTGGGCACTTGGCTTTATGTGGGTATTGGGGACTTGAACTCAGATCCTTAGGCTTTGCAGTCAAGCATCTTAACTGCTGAGCCATCTTTCCAGCCTGAAATTTAGTATTTTTGTTTTTGTGAGGGTGCATGTATATTAATGTAAAAATATATTCCTTATTGGGCAGTATTAAAGTATGGGAGATGTTTGCTTGGAAGAATTTTCTTTTAAGAAAAATTAAAAAACATACCTTGAATAACTATTAAAGGAAACCTGGTAAAACAATTAAAATGTTTGGGGGAGGCAGATAAAAAGTATTTAAACTGACCCAACCAAAAAAAAAAAAAAAAAGTTTTAAGCTGGGCATGGAGGCACACACCTTTAATCCCAGCACTTGGGAGGCAGAGATAAGAGGATCTCCATGAGTTCTAGGTCAACCTGAGTCTACATAGTAAATTCCAGGTCAGCATGGGCCTGGTGTGAGACCCTACCTCAAAAAACAACAACAAAAAATAATTTAGAATTATATTTCTATTTAATCAAATCTTTTTGTGTTTTTAAAGCATTTTATGCTTATCCTTGTATTGGGTTTTCAAATGTGAAAATGTTTAGTAATTGATACTTTTTCCTGTAAGTGCTACAGAAACTGTGTGCTAGAGGAAAGAACAAAGTAGTTCCAATTTGACTAGACCCTGATAATAAGATCTAGTCAAATTGTGCTAGATCAGACTTTTCTTGAAACTTGCCGTGATAAAGTGGTTTACTTACTACAAGTCCCAGGATGCATTGCAGCCTTTTCTTTACTTCAGCATTGCATGCTGGGGTATGTAGTTGATTTAAACAGCATGGTGACTTCTTCCTTCTGGTCTATTCCATTTTATACACTGTTTTCCAAGCTTGTAAGAACTTTTTTTTTGAAATAAAATTTGATTAATAACATGGTTATTATGCCACTGAAATTCCAAAGTGAGGCTTAATAAACAACCTAGTGCTCTAGCTTATCTTAGTGTTTTTATCAAGCCTTTAAAATATGTAGAAACTTGGCGGTTACAAATTCTAAGTTATTTCTGTGTATGGTGGAAGAAGCCACTTACTAACTACAGTATCATTGATTACTAGTGTCATTGAGTGCTAGTGTGGGCATTAGAAGTCTTTTTATTGTCAGGCCTGATAGTCTTTTCCCACTCCTTTTTTTCTTGTGGGTACAGTTCGCTAAGTAGTTAAGCTCTGTAGAAGGAATTTTAAAAATATTTATTTATTTATTTGAGAGAATGGGAGGAGAGAGGCCAGGGCCCCTTTCTGTTGTAAAGGAACTCCAGACAACATGCATCACATTTTGTATCTGGCTTTGTGTGGTGGGTACTGGAGAATTGAACTTGAGCCAGCAGGCTTTGCAAGCAAGTGCCTTTAACCACTGAGCCATCTCTCTTGCCCAAGCATTTTTAAAAAATGTTTATTTATTTTTAAATTACTTATTGGCAGAGAGAGGGAGTGAGGGAGGAGAGAGAATGGGCACACCAGTGCTTCTAGCTACTGCAAACCAACTCAAGATGCATGTGCAACTTTGTGCATCTGGCTATACGTGGGTACTGGGAAATAGAACTTGGGTTGTTAGGTTTTGCAGGCAAGCCAGCAGGATTAAAAATGTCTTATTTGTTTATTTATTTGAGAGAGAGAATAGGCATGCCAGGCCTCTAGCCACTGCAAACGAATTCCAGATGCACATGCTACCTTGTGCATCTGGCTTACATGGGTACTCGGGAATCGAACCTGAGCTTCCCAGGCAAGTGCTTTAACCACTAAGGCAAATCTAATCCTGGCCCAGGATTTTTATATCAGTGTCAAAAATCCTGTAATTCAGAGTCCTGTGATTCTTTTGTAGTAATTGTCAACATCTTGAATATTAGGACCTTCTAACTGGAAGACAAATTCCTGAAAATAGATGTTTCAATGTAATTTAGAAAACAAGATTTCATTTAAAAATTTTTTCTGGCAGGTTGGAGAGATGGCTTAGCAGTTAAGGTGCTTGCCTGCAAAGCCAAAGGACCTCAGTTCAATTCCCCAGTACCCACGTAAGCCAGGTGCACAAAGTGGCACATGCATCTGGAGTTCGTTTGCAGTGGCTTGGCGGCGTGCCCATTCTCTTCTTTCTCACTCTGCCTCTTTCCCGCTCAAATAAATAAATAAAAATAAATTTAAAAAAAGAAGAAAAATTTCTGACAGTCTTTCTGTGTAGTCCAGATTGACCTCCAACTTATGATCCTGCTTCCTCCATCTCTTGAGTGCTGCTTTTGCAGGTTTTCTCCACCATGACCTGTTTAATAGTGAAAGATGTAGCATGGGGCTGAGGAGATGGCTCAGCTGTTAAAGGCACTTGCTTGCTAAGTCTGTTGGCCTGGGTTCGATTCCCCAGTACCCATGTAAAGCCAGATGGACAAAGTGGTGCATGTGTTTGGAGTTCATTTGCAGTGATAAGAGGCTCTAGTGTGCCCATACTCTCTCTTTCTCACATAAATAATATAACCTGAAATTTACACACACACACACACACACATATTTTTTGGTTTTTGGAGGTAGTGTTTCACTCTAGCTCAAGCTAACCTGGAATTCAGTACATAGTTGTCTCAGGGTGACCTGAACTCATGGTGATTCTCCTACCTCTGCCTCCCGAGTGCTGAGATTAAAGGTGTGTGCAACCATGCCCGGCCTTAAAATTTGTTTATATTTTTATGTGTAACTCAAGAATTTCATTTGGGAGTTCTTAACTTTAGTACTCATAGAGGATTGTTGTGGGGATTAAATGTTAAAGTGTTTGATGAGTTTAGCATAGTGCTTGGCATATAGTAAAAGGCTCAATAAGTGTTTAGAATAGTACTATATTTCATTTAAAATAGCATGTATCATTTTTTTCTTCTCCTTTTTACATTATAATCTCATTAGAAGAAGGCCAGATAGCTTTAACAAACCTTGAGATTTTTGACTTATGGTGGTGAATTTTTAAAAATTGCCGGGTGTGGTCATGTATGCCTTTAATCCTAGCACTCCAGAGGCAGAGGTAGGAGAATCGCTGTGAGTATAAGGCCAGCTTGAGACTACATAATGAATTCCAGGTCACCCTGGGCTAGAGTGAGACCCTACCTCGAAAAAACAAAACAAACAAATTAATTTATTTCTTTGTACATTGTGTGTATGACTAGGGCTTCTTGTCACTGCAAACCAAAGCCAGACAGACCCTTGTGCCACTTTTTGCCTCCAGTTTATGTGGGTGGCTTGAAATTGAACCTGTACCAGTCAGCTTTGCAAGCAGGTATAACTTTAATCACTAAGCCATCTCTCCAGCCTCAGCTTCAAATATTTTGCTATATATAAAGTGTTCTTGTGACTAAGTGATACATGGCCAAAGGCAGACAATCATCTAGAAGCAGCCAGAGATCAAACTCAGGTAAACTCAGGTCCTCATGTTTGTGCAGCAAGGACTCTTACCCACTTGGCATCTCCCCAGCCCCCAGAGTCAGGATTTTGATCTGCCTATCCAGTACTTACTGCCATATACCACAAGTTCTTAGTTGACTGCAGAAAGTTCAAGAGATTATGACAGTTCTTTGTTAAACATGTCTATTCTGTTAGGGCGTCCCAAGTTGTTGATCCATGGAAATGAGATGCTCCAGAAGTGTTCCTCACATCACATGCATGTCACTGGGAAAATCTTGTGTTTAGAAGCACGTGCCCATCATGGTTCACAGCCTTATGATATTGATGTTTTGGAGGCAGTGAGCATCCCAAGAAAAATGCAATTTCAAGTTGGGGTTGTACTTAAGATGTTAGGTTCAGGACTGGAGAAATGTCTTAACGGTTAAGGCTCTTGTCTGCAAAGCCAAAGGGACCCAGGTTTGATTCCCCAGGAGTGCATGCATCTGGAGTTCATTTGCAGAGGCTGAATGCCCTGTCACACCCAGTCTCTCTGTCTGCCTTTCTCTCTCTCTCAAATAAATAAAAAAAGTTAGGCTCAAAATAAGCTTAAGTATTTACATTATTTTTCTCTTTTAGGGTGCTCCTTTTAGGCTCTTGAACTCCTACTGGTATTTTTACTTGCATGTCTGGTTTGGGGTAGGAAAAGGATCTTAGGAATATTGAAAATTCAAGCATAAACTGAATTGTATGTACCTTAGTTTGTGCACAGACTCAGAAATTGTCTTTCTTACCTGCTTAGCCAGTATCAGTTCCCTAGTATGGAATTCTGGTAATAGTATTGTTGATCACTGCTGTGTTTATTTACCAAAACTATTTCTTTAGTAATATGTAAGAACATATTTACATAACAAACTAATTTACTGTAATATTAAGTTCCCCCATAATTGTGATTTAGAATTTATTAGTGTGTGTATTAGACATTAAATAGATCTTTTAGAAGTGTCAAATATATATGGAATCTGGTTGGATATAATTCCACATTGTAAATTGTTTTATTTTCTATTTGTCTCTTCAGTACCTAATACTAAAATTAAATAAATTCAGCAATTAAATACAAAGGGCTAAGTATAAGCAGAAAAATGGTCATTAGTATTAATGGGCCAGTACAGGAAAAAATCATGTTTGTTTGAAATTTCTTTTCTTTTCTTCTTTTTTTTTTTTTTTTTTTTTTTTTTTTTTTGAGCTAGGGGTTTCACTCTAGTCCAGGCTGACCTGGAATTCACTGTTTTTTTTTGTTTGTTTGTTTGTTTGTGTTTTTTTTGTTTGTTTTTTGAGGTAGGGTCTTATTCTAGCGCAGGCTGACCTGGAATTCACTATGTAGTCTCAGGGTGGCCTCAAACTCATGACAATCCTCCTACCTCTGTCTCCTGAGTGCTGGGATTAAAGGTGTGCGCCAACATGCCCGACTTGAAATTTCTTTTTGTTTTTAATTTTAAATTAAATTTTTTTTAATTTAAAAAAATTAAATTTATTTGTTTGAGAGAGAGAAAGAGGCAGATAGAGAGAGAGAGAGAGAGAGAATGGGTGCACCAGGGCCTTCAGCCGCTGCAAATGAACTCCAGAAGCATGTGCCACCTTGTGCATCTGGCTTATATAGGTCCTGGAGAATCGAACCTGGGTCCTTTGGCTTTGCACGCAAGTGCCTTAACCACTAAGCCATCTACCCAGCCCCTAAAATATATTTACTTATTTTCAAGCAGAGAGAGAGAGGGAGGGAGAGAGAATGGGTACCCAGGGCCTCCTACCACTGCAAATGAACTCTGGATGCATGTGCCACCTTGTGCATCTGGCTTTATGTGAGAACTGGAGAATTGAACCCTGGGCCATCAGGATTTGCAAGCAAGTGCCTCTAACTGTTAAGCCATCTCCCCAGCCCCTTGAAATTTCTTTCTGTACATTTTGTTATACATACTCACACATACCTGAAATAGTACTATGGGAAACACAGATAGCAAATATGATAGTTGTGTGTATATACCTCAGTTGTTGGACCCAGTTTTTTCTTTACTCTCTTTTTTGAGAAAGGTCCCAGGTCAATGTAAATCCAACAGTTATGATGATATCAAGTACATATGGTGGGAAATTCAGCTTTGCTGGGGTTTAGTTTTCCTAGTGGAAAAGAAGTAAGGCTTGCTGTTAAAAAAGAACTACAAGAGATAACCATTATGATGTACTTTATAAAGTAGTAATATAAATTGAATTTGTAATCCCTAATAAATGACTGTATTTAAAATTATTTCTTTTTGCCATGTTGATATTTTTATTAAAAAGTTTTAAGTGAGAGTCTGAATGAACTAAAAAAAAAAAGTCAGCTGAGCGTGGTGATGCCTGCCTTTAATCCCAGCACCTGGGAGGCAGAGGTAGGAGGATTGCAGTGAGTTCGAGGTCAGCCTGAGTTAGAGCAAGACCCTATCTTGAGAAAACAAACAAACCACACAACAAGAACAAAAAAGTTATCCACCTTCTCCACATAGACAAGTGTTGTATTTCTAAAAATTTTAAAACTTATTTTTAAATTAGCTTACAAAGTAACAGGTTTCTTTATTTTCATGTATACTTCATTTTGGTTGATTCCTGGCCTCCCTATTTTTGAGATGACCCTTGCTGTGTAGCTCAGGCTGGCCGTGAACAGCTGTTTCAGGCTCCTGGGTACTGGGATTGCAGGTGTGTTCCACCACACCTGGTTCTGACTAATTTTTGACATGAGTCTACACGTGTTTAAAGCTTGTTCTTGATAGTATGTACATAGATTTTTTTATAAAAGCATTTAAATGTTTTTGTTTATCTATGTGAGATCGACAGACAAGACAGAGAAAGAGGCACATAGATAGAGAATGGGCACACCAGGGCCTCTAGCCACTGCAAACGAACTCCAGATGCTTGCGCCACCTTGTGCTCTGGCTTACGTGGTTCCTGGGGAACCGAGCCTCCAACCACGGTCCTTAGGCTTCACAGGCAAGCACTTAACTGCTAAGCCATCTCTCCAGGCCCTGTATATAGATTTTTTTAAATGTTAGGCAAGTTGTGAATAGTTATTTTATAGCATGAATAAGCATATTAATATATAGTATTTGATTTTAATTCTCAGTAATATTTGAGGACTTGCTATTATTATCTTCCTTCCATTTTACAAGTGAGGAAGTGGAGGTTTCCTTGGGATTAAATGGGAAGCAAATGCTACAGCCTGGATTCAGGCCCAGGCTCATTTCTGAGCCCCTGCTCTTAAGTGTCAGAACACTGTACAAACTATGTAATTTCCATAGATACTTTGAACGTATTGAAATGGCCACAGCTATGATGTAGCATTTGGAGACTATTTCATCTTGATTTTGGTTGAATTACGTTGACTGTTTTAGAAGAGGAAGTGCTGGAATGGAATGGAAGTGAAGGCGTTTGGGAGAGTGCCTGTTTTCTTCATCATTGGGAACCATTGCCAAGCTCCTTGGTGCCTCATGTGGAGTGGGTGGAGTCCAATGTCTGTGAAAGGTTGGCAATCAAGCATGGTAGCACGGTAGTTATATTGCAAATTTTCTTAGTAGATACAAAGTACTTTGCAATCACAATTTCAGTCCTTATATAACTTACCAACATTTAAAAGTGGTAGCTAAGTGCCCTTTCTTGAAAGAAATATTATAAAAGTAGTCTGTTATGAAAACTGTTCTAGGCATATACAAATATACGATAGAAATTTAAAGTTATCCTACTCCAAGCCTACTTCTATACACATTTTAAAAATATGCGGAGAGCCGGGTGTGGTGGCACACGCCTTTAATCCCAGTACTCAGGAGGCAGAGGTGGTAGGATTACTGTGAGTTCGAGGCCACCCTGAGATTACATAGTGAATTCCAGGTCAGCCTGAACTAGAGTGAGACCCTACCTTGAAAAACCAAACAAGCAAGCAAACAAAAACATGGAATTAGACCATAACATCCTTTTTCCATAGCATTCTTTTGAAATTTTTTTTTCAGAAAAATGGCTATTAAAAAATTTGCTAATTTTAAAAATATTTTCATTATTTGAGAGAGTATGGGCATGACAGGGCCACATGCCACTGCAAATGAACTCCAGGTACATGCACCATTTTGCATATCTGGCTTTACATGGGTCCTGGGGAATCAAACTTAGGCTGTTGGTATTTACAAGTGAGTACCTTTAACCACTGAGCTCTCCCTCCAGCCTCCACTAATTATTGGAAATAGGGCTCATATAGGTCATGAGAGTGGGTTGGAGGGAAAGAAGTGCTAAGACTTATACATTAAGGTTATGGACCTAATGCCATAGACCAGGCTTTTCCAACTTGTGTCATGGGCCACTTGCATCCAGGGATAACTGGATGTTACCCAACACATTTGTAAATACCAACCTCCTAATGTAATGTCAAAAGGTTGGCTAGAGCTGGAGAGATGGCTCTTAAGGCACTTGCAAACCCTAACAACCTGGGTTCAATTCCCTAGTACCTATGTAAAGCCAGATGCACAAGGTGGTGCATGTGTCTAGAGTTTGTTTGCAGTGGCTAGAGGCCCTGGCATGCCCATTCTGTCTCTGTCTCTCTGTCTCTGTCTCTGTCTCTCTCTCTCTCTCTCTCAAAAAAAAAAAAAAAAGAAATATTTAAAAAATGAAATGGTTGGGCTGGAGAGATGGCTTAGCAGTTGAGGTGCTTGCCTGCAAAGCTTAAAGACCCAGGCTCAATTCTCCAGTACCCATGTAAGCCAGATGCACATGGTGGTGCATGTGTCTGGAGTTTGTTTGCAGTGGCTAGAGGCCCTGGTATGCCCATTCTCTCTTAATAAATAAATAAATAAAAATATTTTAAAAAAAAGATTGGGTAGACTGCCTAGGCTGACTGTTACCTGTGGGGCAAAAAACATTTTAAGTGCTTTAAATTTTTTTTATTTATTTGCAAGCAGAGAGAGAGATAGAAGAAAGGCAGACAGAGAATAGGCAGGCCAGAGCCTCTAGCCACTGCAAATGAACTCTAGATGCATGTGCCCCTTGTGCATCTGGCTTACGTGGGTCCTGGAGAATTGAATCAGGACCCTTTGGCTTCGCAGGCAAACAACTTAGCTGCTAAGCCATTTATTCAGCCCCTTAAGTGCTTTTTATTTGTGCTTTTTCATACCTTAGAGATAGTCATTGTTACTTTTTAAAAAATTCTTTTTTTGTTTGTTTTTTTTTTTGTTTTTTTGAAGTAGTGTCTCTAGCCCAGGTTGACTTGGAATTCACTATGTAGTTTCAGGGTGGCTTTGAACTCACAGAGATCCTCCTACCTCTGTCTCCTGAATGCTGGGATTAAAGGTGTGCACCACCATGCCTGGCTGTCATTGTTACTTTTAAAACTTAAAAAACAAAGTCAATATAAAGTGACAACATTGTTTTCTGACCCATACAAATAACTTAGGAGGCATCATATCAGAATTAAATTATACTTGCTTATTCTGGTGGATACTTATGAAGATATCAGTTGTATTTTCAGATAATCTTTTCAGTATTTGTTTTTTCCCAACTGGTGATGTCTATTCTTAAGTATTTATTCAACATTTACCAAGTAGAGCTTTAAAATCAAGATAATACTCCTCGTGTGTGGGGGTGGTTTTATTTTTATTTTTTTTATTTTTATTTTTATTTTTGGTTTTTTGAGGTAGGGTCTCACTCTAGTTCAGGCTGACCTGGAGTTATTCTCAGGGTGGCCTCGAACTCACACGATCCTCCTATCTCTGCCTCCTGAGTGCTGGGATTAAAGGTGTGCACCACCACTCCTGGCACTTGTTTTTGTTTTTTTGAGGTAGGGTCTTGCTCTAGCCCAGGCTGACCTGGAATTCACTATGTAGTCTCAGGGTGGCCTCAAACTCCTGGCAATCCTCCTACTTCCCCAAGTGTTGGGATTAAAGGCGTGCACCACCACGCTTGGCTTATTTATTTATTTATTTTTGAAGTAGTGTCTTGCTCTAGCCCAGACTAGCCTCAAACTCACAGTGATCCTGCTACCTCTGCCTCTCAAGTGCTGGGATTAAAGGTGGGTGCCACCATGCGAGGCAGTACTCATAATAATTTAATTAATAAACCTACAGTTTAGTGGGTATAAAGAGACTCTGCCTATGAATTAGTTTTGGTCCTCACCTCTTCCTTTAAGTAGTGTTGGCTGACCTTACCCTACAACCTTTTCCCACTCACACAACCACTACCAAAATGCTATGCTAATAACCCCACTATTTTG
Organism: Orientallactaga sibirica; assembly: GCA_036365145.1. NCBI lineage: Eukaryota > Metazoa > Chordata > Mammalia > Rodentia > Dipodidae > Orientallactaga > Orientallactaga sibirica. The sequence goes on along the minus strand of JAEOAD010002662.1, from coordinate 2,413,236 downwards.
TTTGTTTATTTGTTTGTGAGCATCAGAGAAGAAAGCAGCAGATAGAGAATGGGCACACTAGGGCCTCCAGCCACCCACTGCAAACAAACTCCAGATGGCATGTGCCACTTGTGCATCTGGTTTATGTGGGTCCTGAGGAATCGAGCCTCAAACTGGTTTTTTTTGTTTTTTTTTTTTTTTTGGAGAGAGGCAGAAAGAGAGGGAGAGGAAGATAGAGATGGGCGCGCCAGCAGCTTCTTAGCCATTGCGAACGAAATCCAGATGCGTGCCCCCCCTGTGGTCAAGTGCGGCATTACGCCCTTGTGTCACTGCATCTGGCTAAACATGTGACCTGGAGATTGGAACCAGCGTTCTTAAGCTTAGGAGGCAGGCGCCTAAACTGCTAAGCCATCTCTCCAGCCCCAAACTGGGGTTCTTAGGCTTCATAGGCAAGTGCTTAACTGTAAGCCATCCCTCCAGGCCCACCCCCACTGTTTTTAAGGCATTTTTTTGAAAGGTAAATTATCAGAATGCTTACCATTTTGATTCTGGTGTGAGTGTTCTAAGTTGTTGCTAAGGTTATTTATAAAAATTCACCTTGGGCTGGAGAGATGGCTTAGCAGTTAAGGTATTTGCCTGCAAAACCAAAGGATTCTGGTTCAATTCTGCAGGACCCACCTAAGTCAGATGCATAAGGGGGTGCATGTATCTGGAGTTCATTTGCAGTGGCTGGAGGCCCTGGCATGCCCATTCAGTCTTTCTCTCTCTGCCTCTTTCTCTCTCTCAAATAAATAAATAAATAAAATATTTAAAAATGTTAAAAAAATGGCCTTAGTAATCTTTAAATTGAAATTTTTATTACATAGCAATAAAAAGTTTTAATTATAGTAGTTTAAATCTAGTCGTAGAATGTACCCTGCATGGTGGATGCTTTATCCCTCTTAGGACTCACATTCAGCAAAGTGCTGAAGTCCTGCCTAAAAATATGAAGAATCACCATGTACTCCACTACAGTGTTTTAACAAGCCAAGGTAAGAGTGTTCTTGGTGGCACTCATGAATATGCTTTTCATTTGAAGTGGCTCAGGCCACGCTCAGGAGGATATTTTCCTCATAGTAGTCTTGTCAGTGTACAAAGAGCTCAGTTAATTTCATGGGTGGTGAAACTGAGGCAGACACAAAAGCAGGTTAGAGGTGTAGTCAAACTTCACTCAAATTCTGTCCTTGGTCCTCCTAGCCCATAGTTTCTACTCTTTTTTAAAAAAGAAATATATTTTATTTATTTGAGAGAGAGAATGAATGGGTGCGCTAGGGTCTCCAGCCACTGCAGTTGAACTCCAGATGCATGCACCCTGTTGTGCATCTGACTTACATGGGTCCTGGAGAGTTGAACTAGGATCCTTTGGCTTTGCAGGCAAACACCTTAACCGCTAAGCCATCTCTCCAGCCTAGTTTCTACTCTTTTAAAATTATGACTCTCAGCGAATTTATAATAGTCTGAAGTGGTGTTTTATGTTGCTATCAAAAACATGAGATTTAAATGACAAGTTGTAGCAATTTCTTCATCTGGCTTTTTTTTTCCCTTGGGGCATACACCCACTTGGAGACTTCTCTAGCCAGGTCGTTTTTCTTACAGAAGAGGAAGCCATGGGGACAGCTGGAGGACAGTTGTTAAAGGTGTGGGGCTTTTAGGTTGGAGTGGTCTTTTGCAGCTAGCTCTTTAGTTTTAAAGAAACAGCCTTTCTTTTTTGTGAAAGGCTGAAAGATTGAGAGTAAAGGCCTTAACAGAGGTGAGCTTTTAAAAGACAGAAATGCAAGCCTTGCTTGTTTTCTTCAGAGGTGACCAAAAGGATGAGGCTGTCTACTCTGCTAGCTCCCAGTTGCACAGAAATGGCAGTGCCTTTTTCCGTTGTTGTTAGGCAGTTTATAGAATGCAGGATAGCTTGGTAAGCGTCTTCTCTGTGCCTGATATGACGTAACATTGTAGAGTATGCAGCATGCATGTTAAGTACAAGTGGTTGTATTTGGCTTGTTGCTGCAGCAGTTTTGAGGATGTCTTAGGAAGCAATTAGCACTCGATAGGGTTGGATAATGTGTAAATTATTGAAATCATCATTTCATGAAGACCAAACTTTGTAACTTGAATTATTCTATTGAGTGTTTGTTTACTTCTCCCCCACCCCCAAAATCTCACAGCAGAATTCTGTTTCTGAAAGGAACAGATGCCTGTTAACTTATCAGGACTCAATACTAAGAAGCCTACAAAAATCTTTGTGCTGTTTATTTTCTTTATTTAATCTATATGCAAAGCATATTGTAATTATTGTTGTTAGAGGGTTTTAAGCTGATGGTTCCACCCCACCCCCTTTGTGCTCAAGAGATAGATTAGGAATGCCAAATTGACAACTTGGCATAAAGAAATAATGACCACTGAAATAAAACTGGAGTTCAAATAAAAAGCAAACCAGATACAAATGTAGAATGGGAATATCTTTTAGTAAAATGTTAGCATGCTGTACTTGGAACAGATGCCACATTAATTCAAAAGGGAGCCCAGAAAAATGTGGCAACTTTACGATGTCAATGGAGGGAGCTGCAGTAGTTCCTGTTTGCATTGTGTGAAGTTCTCAGTACCCCCAGGTCCAGTCCTGTGCTTTGCTTTTATATTCTGTATGTACTACATGTTAATATATAGGTACTATATTGCTTAATACTTTAATTTGTATAATTGTCATGCTAGTAGATACTAGGGTAAAAACCCAATAATTAATAATATAGCAGAAATGATTTTTTTTGTGTTTTTTTGAGGTAGGAGTTCACTCTAGTCCAGGCCGACCTGGAACTCACTATGTAGTCGCAGGGTGGCCTCGATCTCATGGTGATCCTCCTACCTCTGCCTTCCGAGTGCTGGAATTAAAGGCATGTGCCACCACGCCTGGCTCAGAAATGATTTTTATTTTAAATATGTATACCAAGATATTTAGAATTTCAGGCAAAAATTGACTTTTCCCTGTACCCTTCAAGGCACATTTATGAAAAGAAGCTAGTATAAGAATTAGTTTTCAAAGAGGCCTAGTGCCTTTCAAATTCAGAGTTTGGACAAGTTACAAAATTATGAGATTTTTTGCATTTATTTTTTCTCATTTAAATTTATAGTTATCATTGGACATTTGTTGTGATTTTTAAGCAGCTTAAACTCATTCATTCCTTTTGCATTTTTTTAAATGTTGTTTAGGAAGAAGAAAGGGTGATAGAAGGTATATACACTCCGGATATTTCCAGAGTGACATTCATTGTATTAAAGATTGTGCTGGGACACTTCTGAATTGCCTTTTTCTTGCAATGCATAGTTAGTGTGGGTCTTAACGTGTAGAGATATGGGCTGAGGACTTTTAAAAAAAATTCTTATTTATGTATTTATTTGAGAGAGACAGACAGAGAGAGAGAGAATGGTTGCACCAGGGTCTCCAGCCACTGCAAACGAACTCCAGATGCATGCGCCTTATGTGGCTTCTGGGGAATTGAGCCTTGAACCAGGGTCCTTAGGCTTCATAGGCAAGCACTTAACTGCTAAGCCATCTCTCTAGCCTTTTTTTTTTTAATTGGGGGTAGGGACTTTTAACCAGATTTACTGTGTGCCCCTTCCTGAGTAGCACTGGGGACATAGTCTGTGTGCCTTTGAAGCAGTCTGGTGCATATGCTTAGAAGGATGGACATAGCCTGTGTGCCTGTGCAGCAGTCTTGTACACATGCTTAGAAGGAAGACATAGTTTGTGTGCCTGTGAAGCAGTCTGTTGGTGCACATGCTTAGAAGGGGGGGGACATAGCTTGCCTACCCGTGAAGCAGTCTGTTGGGGTACATGCATAGAAGGATGGACATAACCTGCATGCCTGTGAAGCAGTCTGTTGGTGCACATGCTCAGAAGACACTGCTACTCTTCCTTCAAGTAATTCAAATGTGCAGTTTAGTAATTTAGTGAAAGGTTTTTCCCTAATTCAAGGGAAGTTTTTAGCATGGCAGTGGATAGGAGGATTGGCATCAAAGCCAGTCCTGCATTGGCATGAATTTTGGATTTGTCATGTATTAGCTTGTGACCTTGGCCAGGTCCCTTGTTTGCTATGCCTTGTCTTCAATTTCTTCATCTGTAAAGTGTGAGTTAATAATAGTACCCAGCATCTGAGGCTGCTTCGAAGAACAAATGAACTAATGTACACAAACTAGTACAAGTTCTGGGTACATAGTAAATACTGAATGAACAGTGCTTAATCTTTGTTCTTAGCTTTCCTTCCTTCTCAAGGGTTGAGAAAGGAGCCTGGGCTCTGTGGTCTTACCCCTGGGTTGATATTGCAGTCCAGTCACTTAAAATTGAATGTGCAACCTTGGACTAGTTATTTAAACTCTTCAATAAAAATATATTGTACCTGTGCCTGTACCAGTGCTGTGCTACTCACTTGGACTTCAATTTCTTTGTCTGCGATTCAGGGTGATAATACCAACCTCCCTAGGGTTTATGTTAAGATAAGATGAAGGAATTTCAAGACACTCAATAAACTAGAGCTGCTGGTATCATTCTATTATTTATTTATTTATTTATTTATTTATTTATTTATTTATTTATTTATTTAGTTGAAAGAGAGAAAGAAACAGAGATAGAGAGAATGGGCACGCCAGGGCCTCCAGCCACTGCAGATGAACTCCAGATGCGTACGCCCCCTTGTTCATGTGGCTTACATGGGTCCTGGAGAGCCAAACCAGGATCCTTTGGCTTTGCAGGCAAATGCCTTAACCAATAAGCCATCTCTCCAGCCCCTGCTGATATCATTCCACTAAAAGTTTGTGGAAAACGAGTAAATGTGGAACAGTTTAGCTGGCAAAAATAAGATTTTCCCTCCCCTGAAAATGTACTGAGGAGAAAGGCATAGATGATAAAAAGTATATTTAATGAGTTCTTACTTATGAATACCCCTGGGAGAAATAGAAAAATACACGGGAATGTGTTAGTTTTAATGGAGTCTTTAAAAAATATTCAATGTGCTTTATTAAAACTCCTAGTGATATAAACCTTTCTTCACACCCCCAGCAACCAGAGAGCAGATAGTGATGGAGTTTTAAGCCCCTTAGCATTGGGTCAGTGGTAGACTATGTGTTGTAACTCAGAAAGTCCAATATATTAATCATCCAGTCATCCACTGGAGCTGACCAGTGTGTATTTTTAAATTTTTTTAATTTTTATTTATTTGAGAGAGTGAGAAAGAGACAGAGAGAAAGAGAGAGAAAGAGAGAGAGAGGGAGAGAATGGGTGTGCCAGGGCCTTCAGCTGCTGCAAATGAACTCCAGAAGTGTGTGCCATCTTATGCATCTGGTTTACGTGGGTTCTGGGTCCTTTGGTTTTACAGACAAGTGCCTTAACCGCTAAGCTATCCCTTCAGCCCCAGTTTTATGTTTTTAAAAGTAACTCATGCATATGGGTAAGAATTGATGGGAACAGCCATAGAACCCCAGAGATGTAAAGGAGTATAAAGATGCTTTCTAGTAATGATAGGCATAGTTTATTTGCTGTCTCATTTGGGGCATTTTGCCTTTGTGAAATTTCCTTTCATCTGGTGTTTGCTCTTTTCTTATGGTACTTGTTACTTTTGTTCTATATTTAATTGTCATAAGCCTAGTAACTGAGTCCAAGAACAGTTGACTGAGAAAAACCACAGTGATCTTAAAATTAAGGGGTTTTATTTTTTGGGTTTAATATACCCATTATAATTCTGGTGTGCCTGTTCTCTTTTCTCTTTTCCCTCCCTCTCCCCTTAGTAATTGACAAAAGAGGAAGGATTAAGATATTTTTTAAAGTAACCCATACATAGTAATTATATTTATTTATTTATTTATTTTTGAGAGAGGCAGAGAGAGAGACAGACAGACAGAGAATGGGTGTGCCAGTGGCCTCTCAGCCACTGTGAACGAATTCCAGATGTGTGTGCCCCCTTGTGGGAAAGTGCAGCATTGCGCCCTTGCGTCACTTCACGTCTGGCTAAACGTGAGACCTGGAGAATCGAACTGGTGTTCTTAGGCTTAGCATGTAGGCACCTTAACTGCTAAGCCATCTCTCCAGCCCTATTTTTATTTATTTGACAGAGAAAAAGAGGGAGAGAGAGAGAATGGGTGTTCCAGGGCCTCTAGCCACTGCAAACATACTCCAGACGCGTGTGTCCCCTTGTGCATCTGATTACGTGGGTCCTGGGTAATTGAACCTGGGTCCTTTGGCTTTGCAGGCAAATACCTTCACTGCTAAGCCATCCCTCCAGTTCCCAGATTTTTTTTTTTTTTTTTTTGAGGTAGGGTCTCACTCTAGCCCAGGCTGACCTGGAACTCACTTTATAATCTTAGGTTGGCCTTGAACTCCCAGCAGTCCTCCTATCTCTGCCTCCCGAGTGCTGGGATTAAAGACGTGCTACCAGCAACTAGATCTTTTTTTTTTTTTTTTTTTTTGAGGCAGGGTCTCACTTTAGCTCATGCTGACCTGGAATTCACTCTGTAGCCCAGCTTGAATTCATGACGATCCTCTTATCTTACCACCCTTCCACCCCCAATACTGGGATTATAGTTATCATACCTGCTTTACATTTGTGATGTTTAATCTGTACAGCTCTCCCACCCACTAGGATCCAGGATACAATATTTGTAATAGTTTACCAAAATACTCTGAGTATGGTCTGTATTCCCACTTGCAAGCATTTGAATTGAAAGTAGCCCAATAGCTTTATTTATTTATTTATTTATTTTGGTTCTCACTTACTGAAGTGCAACATTTCTGTCTATGTTTCTTTCTTTTTCTTTTTCTGGTTTTTTGAGGTAGGGTTTCTCTCTAGTCCAAGCTGACCTGGAATTCACTGTGTAGTCTCAGGGTGGCCTTAAACTCACAGTGATGATCTTCCTACCTCTGCTTCCCAAGTGCTGGGAAAGGCGTGCACTACCATGCCTGGCTTTCTATATTTCTAAAATGTTATTTCTGCTTTCCAGGCAGAAATTCCATGTTTTAACAAAGTGCTGTACTTTGTTTAAAGTGCTCAACACACTTTAAAAAGTAAGCAATATTGTAATGGATATATAGTTTCTTTCCATTAAAAAATTCTAATGCTACTTTACAGTAGGTACAGTGGCCACTGAATAAAGCTTTGTAGTTTTAAAATTAGTGCCACTTACATATGGTATTGTTTATTTTGCTTTTGTGTGTATGTGCGGGCAAGTTTATACATGCTAGACACATGTTGTACCATTGAGCCATACTATCAACTCTGTTTAGTGTTCAAGTGCTTTTAAAAAAATATTTATTTATTTATTTATTATTTGAGAGAGAGAGAGAATAGGTGTAACAGGGCCTCCAGCTCCTGCAAATAAACTCCAGACATGTGTGCCACCTTGTGCATCTGGCTTACATGGGTCCTGGGGCATTGAAACTGGGTCCTTTGGCTTTGCAGGCAAGTGCCTTAGCCACTAAGTCATCTCTCCAGCCCCTCAGGTGTTTTTTAAAATATATTTTTAGGGCTAGAGAGATGGCTTAGCGGTTAAGGCGCCTGCCTGCTAAGCCTAAGAATGCTGGTTCCAATCTCCAACAGTTTCAATCTCCAGGTCCCACGTTTAGCCAGATGCAAAGTGACGCAAGGGCGCAATGCTGCACTTGCCCACAAGGGGGCGCACACATCTGGATTTCGTTCACAGCAGCTGAGAGACTGCTGGCGCTCCCATCTCTATCTTCCTCTCCCTCTCTATCTGTTTCTCTCTGTCTCTCTCTCCAAAAATAAATAAAATAATAATAATAATAAATTTAAAATGTATTTATTTATTTATTTATTTATTTATTTATTTATTTATTTATTTATTTGCAAGGAGTTGGGGGAAGAGGGAGAATATATAGTTTTACCTGGGTACTGTGGACTTGAATTCAGACCATCAGGTTTTACAAACAAGCATCTTTAATCACTGAGCCAACTCTAGCCCTCAGGTGTTTTTTTAAATTTGTTTTGTTTTTTGCTATTTTGAGAAAGAAATGTAGGGTCATATGCATTCTAGTCAAATACATTCCCAGGTCCAGTAAATTTTCTTTACAAGGATTTCTGAAAGTTGTTTTACTTGTTTGAACTTTAGGATATTTTAGAAGTGAATTTCATTTTAATAAATATATGGGTTAGACTCTACAAGTATCTATGGCTGATTTATACAATTACACAATTTCTTTTTATTTAAAAAAGATTTTTATTTATTTGAGAGAGAAAGAGGGAGAAAGGAAGAGACAGAGAGGGGAGATAATGGGCACACCAGGGCCTCTAGCCACTGCAAATGAATGCCAAACATACACCACTTTGTGCATCTGCCTTATGTGGGTCCTGGGGAATTGAACCGAGGTCCTTTGGCTTTACAGGCAAATGCCTTAACTGCTAAGCCATCTCTTCAGTCCGAATTACACAATTTCTAAAACCAGTTTTTCTCTACTTGATTTGTAATTCTCACTGGGTGAGAGCCTGCCCTGTTAATGCAGGAAGCTGTCCAGTTGGTGGTGAGTGCCCATGCTGCCCTCCTTTCTGCTCCCCTCTTCTCTTCCCACCACCTCTTTGCTTCTCTTTGTATCCTCTCCCTTGCCTGGTGCCCGATTACTCCCCAGAGCTACCATTTTATTTCTATTTCTCCTGAATACACAGTGCTTTGTTAATGATTAGTTTTGAAGCAGAGAGCCATTATCAAGGAAAGCTTTAGCAGTTAGTAGGGACCCCTCCCCCTTCCCAGTTTTGGGCCCTCAGCTGAGCTCTGGATAATACAGCTTAAAATCACTTGAAAGTAACTGACTACTGGTGAACCATTTTATATTTGGGCTGAGGGAGAGAATAGAAGATCTTTTTACCCCAGAAGTTGTATTTTCTGGTAGGGGATGAGACAGAGGCAGAAGTACAGAGTTGTTACTTAACTAAGAGAAATTGTAATTTCCTCAACTGCTCTTTGTAGTAGTCTTGCTGACCTAACAGAAGAAAATGGAAATTATGATGTTATTTATTCTGAGAGCATTTTATTAATAGGGAGGATTAGAATTTTGGGGGGGGGATTTATAAAATTTAGAATAGTACTACTGCCTTATCATTATATATTGAACATTTACAGTTCATTAATTTATTGTTTCAAAATAGCAGACTCTTCCCACATTTCTTCTAATGGTTTTAAATTATTAACTGAATTGTTCAGTAAGAAAAGTAAAATTTAGGGCTGGAGAGATGCTCAACAGTGAAGGTGGTTGCCTGCAAAATCTAATGACCCAAGTTTGATTCCCCAGTACCCATGTAAAGCCAGATATACGAGGTGGTGCATGTGTCTGGAGTTTGTTTGCACTGGCTGGAGGCCCTGGCACATCCATTCTCCCCACCTGCCCCCCTCCCAGCATGGTGGCCCACGACTTTAATCCCAGCACTCAGGAGACAGGAAGGAGGATCTCTGAGTTCAAGGCCAGCCTGAGACTACATAGTGAATTCCAGGTCAGCCTGGACTAGAACGAGACACTACCTTGAAGAACAACAACAACAACAAAAATTGTGGTTACATATTAAGTTAATGACTATATTGGATTTACATTCAGTAGTTTCTAAAGTCTATGTCTTTTTTTTTCTTTTTATTAATATTTTTAGATTAGCATACAAAATGTATCAGTTTTCATCTGTTACTTAATTATATATAGATAAAAACATTTGTGACAAAAGCCTTCACTTTATAGCATTAAAAAGTTAAAAAAATTGCACTGCCGGGCATGGTGGCGCATGCCTTTAATCCCAGCACTCGGGAGGCAGAGGTAGGAGGATCACCGTGAGTTCAAGGCCACCCTGAGACTACATAGTGAATTCCAGGTAAGCCTGGACCAGAGTGAGACCCTACCTCAAAAAAAAAAAAAAAAAGTTAAAAAATTTGGGCTGGAGAGAAGGCTTAGCGGTTAAGCGCTAGCTTGTGAAGCCTAAGGACCCTGGTTCAAGGCTTGATTCCCCAGTACCCTCGTAAGCCAGATGCACAAGGTGGCACACGCATCTGGAGTTCGTTTGCAATAGCTGGAGGTCCTGGGGTGCCCATTTTCTCCCTCTCTCTCTGCCTCTTTCTCTCTGTGTCTGTCTGTCGCTCTCAAAAAATAAATAAAAAATAAACAACAACAACAAAAAATAAAAATAAGTTAAGAAATTTAAGCTGGTGTGGTGGCGCATGCCTTTAATCCTAGTACTCGGGAGGCAGAGGTAGGAGGACCGCTCTGAGTTCGAGACCACCCTGAGACCACAAGTGAATTCCAGGTCAGGCTGGGCTAGAGTGAGACCCTACCTCAAAAAACAACAACAACAACAAAAAGGCTGGAGAGATGGCTTAGCAGTTAAGGCGGCTGCCTGCTAAGCCTAAGAACACCAGTTCCAATCTCCAGGTCCCACATTTAGCCAGATGCAAAGTGACACAAGGGCACAATGCTGCACTTGTCCACAAGGGGGTGCATGCATCTGGAGTTTGTTCACAGCAGCTGAGAGGCTGCTGGCGCGCCCATTCTCTATCTGCCTCTCCCTCTCTCTCTGTCTCTCTCCAAAAATAAAATAAAAAAAGTTTTAAAAAAACAAACAAACAAAAAAGAAGTTACGAAATTTAAAGACTTAACAGAAGTAGAGTGAATAATGTCACAAATCTCATGTCACCATTCTTCAACTTCAGCAGTTATCAAAGTTTTGTGTCTTTAAAAAAAAATTGTATGTGTGCGTGTGTGTGTATGCTAGAGCCACTTTTTTGTCTAGCTTTACATGGTTATTGGGGAGTCAAACCCTGGCCTGCAGGCTCTGCAAGTAAGCCTGTTTAACTGCTGATCCATCTCCCTAGCCCCCAATTTTTTTTGTCTTTACAGTATATAACATGCCAAGAAAAGTGTCTTCAAAGTACACACATGCATTGGAACACACCAAGGAAAAGTGTGTGTCAGAACGTAAACTTCTTTCATACACTATTCAATTGAATATTGAATCCCTTTTAGGATAAACTGTTCTTGTCTTTTAACTTATTAATGGTATCTAAGCCAAAACTAGCTTAATGAAGAACTACACCTGCTAGAGAGGTTTTATTTTTCTTACCCTTTTTAGAATTTTTTTATTTTTAAATTATATTATTATGATTGATTATTATAACTATTTAAAAATTTTATTGAGAGAGAGAGAAAGAGGCAGGTAGAGGGAGAGCAAGAGAGAGCGTATGGGCACATCAGAGCCTCTAGCCACTGCAAACGAACTCCAAATACATTATTACTATTTTGAGACAGGGTTTCATATAGTCCAGGCTAGCCTGGAATTCATGTGTAGCCAAGGATGACTTTGATTTCCTGCCTGTACCTCTCAAAGTGATGGGATTACAGGTGTGCAGTCCTGGGGATTGAACCCAGGACTCTGCATGCTAGGCAAACATTTTACCAAATGAGCTTAATATCCCTAGCACTTTAGAAATTCTGATTATTTATTTTGACTTTACTGTTCCTACGTATTTTATTATATGTACACTTATCTATCTGTATCTTTTATATGTCATATACGATAGTTATTTCTAGCATGTGTAGAGTACTATGTGATCTTGTTTTACATTTCTTTGTGAATATATTGACTGTTTAAACTGAGTGTATTAAGGAATACATGTTACAACATGTATGATAGTAAGTGAAGGAGGGAAATTGAACTGTTAACCTTAGACCAAGTAACAGCCATGAGGAACTTAGTTATCATTCCCTTGTTTTCTCCTCTTTGGAACAGTAAGTTGCATGTACGCCTGCGCCTGCAATGTGAAGCCCATTCATTACTAGTCACTAAAGGTGATGGTAGCCTGACTTCTGGATTTCTTTGGTTTTATGAGTTTAAATTAGACCCAGAGGGGTAATTATTCCACCCCAATGCATAAGGTAGCCTCATCAGTGAAAGTTGTGTATTGAAACCCCTGTGCAGTACGTGGAAAATGTATCTTTAATGTTATGATGTTGTTAGCATATTTAGTTTAGTGCTGGAGTGTACTTATTTAACAGGACCTTTAATAAGCTCCCTCTACACCAAAGATATATTTTTTAAAAATATCCTTAAGAAGACTTTGTAGTATTCCCTAGTAGAGTTCATCTAGAATGGCAGAAAACCTTTCTGAAATAAAACTTATTCCTTTAACCGGTATTCATTTAAGTGGGTTTCTCTGTACTTGGTTTCCATGGAAATAGCAAATAGCTAACGTTATTTATAAGGTGGAAGTAAAGTAGGGTGCCTAATGGGACCCCATGCTGCTCTGATGAAGAGACTTAGGAGAAAAATCCATGCTCATGGGATTTTTTTTTAAAAACAAGGTTAATGGAAGCCCTGATTTCAGTCTTCTGTAACAGAACATATTTTTGGTTTTCAAGGCTAGCATTAATATCAAGCAAACAGCTTCTTTTTGAGGTCTTATATTGCTTTCACTTTCAAGTTTTAGGACCACTTACTTAGTGCGAGCTGGGCTTTATGTTTCGACACCTGTTTGTAGGTTTTGTTTCAAAAGTTAAAACTTCCAGCATATTAAAATTGTTTCAAGTTTTTCATTACATTTCCAAGTGCACATAGAGATGGATACTCATTAGTGTTAGCAACAATAATAAAGAATTGATATGTTAGACTACATAATTTAAATTTTTTTTTTATTTTTATTTATTTATTTGCAAGCAGAGTGAGAGAGAAGAGAGGCAGACAGAATGGGTACCACAGGGCCTCCAGCTGCTGCAGACAAATTCCAGACCCATCTGCCACTTTGTGCATTTGGCTTTATGTGGGTACTGGGGAATCAAACCAGGATCCTTTAGCTTTCTTTGCAGGCAAGTGCCTTAATGCCAGCCTAGACTACATTATAAGTTTTTTAAAAGGTAAATTGCTTTAGAACCACTTTTAAATTTTAGGCCACAGCCAGGGTTCTTTATTTGTGCTGTTAAACCTATGAAGTTGATTCTGATTCTTTGAGGAGAGAAACAGGAGAAATCTTAATTTCCCTCTCTCTTTCTCTCTCTCCATTTTCTTTTAAGAAAGTGGATAGTTCCCAAAGTCATATGAACTAAAATAAATGTTCATTCTTTTAATCTTTGAAATGTTTATTTGGGAAAAGACCTTGCTTTTCTCTCACTTCTTCTGTAAGGCCTGCTCTTAGTTTTCTAGGGCCATGGTAAACCCTTGCATTTCTAAAGTCCCTGAAAGTGAAGGAGTATCATTCCCTTTTGTG